>CM060898.1:39059412-40521287 GCA_030762935.1 Hymenopus coronatus | reverse complement strand
TGCCGTCAATCTTCGGGGCATAGACATAATTAAATGCCTGCAGTAATGTGGACGAGAAGCACAAAATACAAGGTTCTTGAATTTGTGCCCAGAAGCCATCTTTTTTCCTTCGCCCATCTACAGGTAAATTGGAGCGCAGCCCACACATTCCTACCACTCTGAAATCCTGCCTCTAAAATCCAATTTGAAACCTTTCGAGATGTTTGGACATGGTGATTATCCTGTACAAATTCAGCAATTGCATCAGAATATCGCATTCTCACAGAGGGATTCAAAATATAACCGAGTATTACCGTGTACTGCACACCGTTCAGTGTATCGTCGAGCTGCCACAGCACAACTAACCGTCGCTTTATATCCAACCCCAACACGATATAGATACGCGACCATGATGAAATTGTGAAGCATCGTATCGGCACCCTTTGGACGATAGACAGTCAAATTTCGCTTACCTGCGGAAGAAAATGTTACGCCTGAGAACATCAGGTTGTTCCAGTTGCGCTTGGCATTTTCCTGTTGGGTCGTTAGGGAAATGTGTGTTAGATCGGTTTGTGAAGGATGTATTGAGATAGATCAAACAAAAAGTTCCTACCTCCCAAAAAATCGAAAATGCCCTAATTGAATTCCTAAAAATGTTTCAAAACATTGTTGTTGTTTATTAAGAATACTTTTAGTATTTTTTTCTTTTTTTTTTCATACTTTACAGATTCCGTTTTTTTCATTGAGACAGAACAGTTGTTCCTTCTGAGTCTGCACACCATTCTACCCACCACATGCTTTCGTGTGCACACATTAATGTTCGGTAAAAGGAACCCTTAAAGAAGCATCATTCATTTTAACTATCATGTTGTTAGCTGTGCCGAATGTCGTGTATGAAGCTAGTATGCCTAAAATAAATAGCCGCTAAATGTTGAGTCAACATCATTAGGAAAAGAATAAACAAACGTTTGCTACGTGCGAAAAAAGAACCTCCGCCCCCACCCCCAACAGAGGAGTAATCAACGTTTTGCCACAGCGCTACAGAGAACAAAAATGGAAGGTGGCAGATTAGTAATGCCGTACAATACAAAGTGTGTCATGTTTTCTGTCGTTAGTTAATATTGTTGCTTAAGTTATCTATTTGATTATGATTATTGATTCATATGGGTTATTAACATTAAGATTTGGAACTTGTGACAAGTTGTTGCTGCCGCTACACAACTATCGCGGATGGTGTAAACATTGTACTGTTCCATGTAGACCAACCACTGTGGCATTCCAAACATGACCAATTTTATTTTGTCCACAGGTGTACATACATAGCAGGTACAGAAGATATTGTATTGCATCCAAAAATTCGATACCGAAATTTAACTGGTTGCCAAACTAAGCGCTGCTTATGGAATTGGAATGCAGACTGCGTAGAACATTATAAACAGTACACAGATAATACAGCATTTTATCAGGAACTGTAATTCTGCACGAAAAAGGATGAATATTACTTAAATGCTGCTCTTTTACAATGGATCATCCAAAAACGAGCAGAAAAGGCTACATTTTTTCATGGAGTTCTAGGGTTAGAGGAAGAATTTAATGTCGCATCAAGTTGGATAATCAGATTAAAACAACGTCACGGGATTCGCGAACTAATTGCAAAACAAGTTTGAAATGCTGTGCGAAGAAATGTCAACTCCTCTCAGAAGCAGACCAACATTACAGGCATTGTAAGAAATAAACAGACCTACAATACCAATGCACAGAAGTAGGATAAACAAAGATTCGAACAAAGAATACATGTTAAAAAACACTTTTAAACATAATTTCCTCTTTACATATGTATGTTGTACCTTAAAAGCATTAAATTATGGGTTTCTCGATTTGTGATTTTAGTTTATAATATTCATCACCCCAGATAATTGAGAGTATACTGTATATGTTTTACAAGAAAGTGCAACGAAATGGTACTAAATTCAGCGGTCTTCTTTATCTGTATTTGTAGTGAAATGTTCATGGCGTGTGTATATCCTTTGCTCCAGGAAATCGGAAGGGACACCTCTACATTCCGTCCAAAATGAGAGCGGGAAAAGTCCGTTCTTGTGGCAACACTGCCCATGCCATAATTGCTATTATCGATTCTATCCCGGCTGGTTTGTAGCCTTTGTTAATAAACTCCGGCGCCGTCCACACGGGAGCGTGTTTGACAGATACATCTCTTGACGACGGACCTGTATTCTGTTGACAGCTTTGTTTTTTAATTGAGTAGGATTTCGATCTTTTGGGGGGGGGGGGGGGTTAATAGAGATGGCCTCATGTATTGTCTCTTGGAGGCCCATTGTTGCTAAGCACCGAACCTGCATTAGAGAGCTGGTTCACCCCAGAGGACTCGATCACAGTTGCATTATGTAAGCCCGCTTAAGCCTCGAGCACGCACTTACATTTATACATTTCTCTCTGAAACGTTGTTTTTTGTTGTTTTTTTTTTGAGTCGTTCATCCGACCAGGGGGTGCAACTTCATTATCTCTGATCAAGTCTCCTTCGATACTAGAGTGTACCTGATTATCAGATTATTTCAATGGGTTGCAGGGTTTGTACGAATGTAAGCTTGGGTCCCTTACGCAGGCGCTTTAGAGCCTTCATCAGAAACTATAATCTTATAAAAGAGCCACTCTGCATATCTGCTTAAACAAACTCAGTTTGTAGTTATAGAATTTAATCATGTATTGTGTACGAATGCAATACCCATCTTCCGTTTAAATAATGAATTTGCCATTTCTTTAATTCTTTGTAATCAACAACAAAAAACGTTCCCACTTCGAGCCTGTCTTCATTAAAAAGGGAAAGCGTAAAGTCTGATGTGCTGCATCCAATTGACTTGCTGTTCTCAGTAACGTGTATTTTTCTCCCTTACGCTTTTATCTTCTGACTGCGTAGGCATTGCATTCCACCCAAAATTCAATATCGGAACTTCAATGGAAAACATGTTTTAGATTCCGCTGTATTTACAGATATTTTTAGAAAAAAATCCGCGCACGCACGGTATGTATGTGGTTCCGTGAACACGATAACTAAAAAAAAGTTACCTCCCTCTTTTCCTAATATGCTCCTGTCGCCCGGTTGCTATTAACATGGTGTACATATTCAGCTGTTATAATTTTCGTCTTTGAATACAATATAGTGGAGAATATTTACTCTATTACATTACGTCATTTTTAAATCTTTTAAATTTCCGTCGCTTCAACTATCAAAAAATAAAAAAAAAATTAAAAAAAACTGTTTTTCAGTAAAAATTCAGTACGTGTTGTGTCTGTGCTTCTCACACAGTATTTTTTTTTTTTTTTTAAGCTCGAGAGAACTAGAGTGCTCATGCCTTCATAGTCTCGATTTGTATTAGATGAACGCTATAATGTTTTGAATAAAAGAAATATGAAAATTCTATCCCTGTACAGTAGGGGGCGGGTTATTGAGTTTACACGGAGACAAAACAAGAGAAAGCGTAGCATTTTTCAAAGACGCTGATATCCTGTAGCTTCTTGCATTCATTATATGCGACGAAAAATAATGTAACTATTCAGCTCACAGGCGCAAGGTAGAAGACAGATGTGTGTACAGCGGTGAAGGTTAACAAGCTTGCAAGGAAGTGTTTATAGCGTCAAAACTATTTTGTATTTTAAGTTAATAGGAATAAAAATAGTAATAATAACAAATGTATTAGGTTATTCAAATGAAGTGATTGTTAGGGATTCACGTATTTGAATATAATATTATCAAGAATAAAAGATGATGCCCTGCAGAATTCAAGGTTATAGCATTTTATATCTCCATATTTGATATTTCTTTATGCCTGAGAAATGTATTTCAAAGTACTTAAAATTTAACGAGGAGAGAAACATTGTAGGTGAAAAATAAATGTCTTACAATAGCTTTAAATAGCAATGCAGATATTTCACTATTTTGTAATGCTTGATTCACAAGATGACTGACCTGACCGATCATAGCTGAGCGTCTAAGTTTGAGGCTACGTGTAGTGGACGTGGCAACTTTGCGGTCTATTTAACATGTACTTTTAAGCGTGACACGAGATTTAGAACGAATAAAAATCAAATAATTTGAAACATGTTCCATAGATAACTTTGGGGAAGGTTTCAATTTATAAACTATTAAATATAAACGTAACAAGTGAGTAAAAAGAGCCTAAATAAGTAAATCGTAGGCGAAGACAAATTCTTACTGCAGAAAAAGAAATATACACACCTCGTTAAGGTATACTATTTTTGTTAAGTACGCTTCTTGTTGATGAGTTACGAATTCCCAATACTTATACTCGTCATTTTAATCATTTTTGAGCAAAAATAAACTTTTTGGTTTTTACATGGGTAGATGGAGTAGGAGGAACATTCATGAAGATCTTTCCGTCCCTTTTTTGAAAGAACACTAAACTTAATTAGTTCGGCATTCGTCTAACTTTTGTTTTTTAATAATTATGCTATCCACAAACACACAATCGCCTTTTTCTAATTTGTTGTTTATTTTTAGTTATTGTACAGCGTGCTCTAAAATGTGCCTTTCTTTTGAAATCTAAACGTCCAAATTTTCAGTGGAATGCAGATATTATTTTCCATACCTACTACAGGCAAATGATAGAGAAAGAAAAAACTGTCAACCCTATTTTCTAATTTTAAGTTTCTTATAATTCATTAAACCTTTTAATGATTGTGACAAAATGTTATACTTTAGTGGTTCTTCTGAAAGCTCAACGTTTGTGATTAGTTGCAGAAGAACATATCAAGTGCACGGTGTTTCCGATTGAATTTTCATGCGAAGCCTAAAGTTTCGGCAACTCTCCTTGCACGCTGTAGTGTGGTATATCTAACAATCAGGCGAGTTGGGTTCACACACGATGGTTTCCTCAGCTCTCAACTAGCTAGGCGGCCAAAGTGAACTGAAACTCTAAAGAAGCAAACCGCTAGTCAGTTAAACACGACTATCAGGGAATGGGCCGATGGATGCATACAGCAACCGTTTATCAGTAATTGATACAACCTTGCTTAACCTTAGATGCATCTACTTGATAGTGTTCAGTGGTATTTACAATTTTTCATCTTTTGAACTTTAATTGAAAATTGGTCTTATTTACATTAACGTCATTCGCACTTACGAATAACATTTTGTTGCTCATGTAGGATCCCTAGTTTGATTGTATTTAATTTTAAATTCATTATTGATGGAAACCAACTATCCAAATTAATAGAAACAGCATTCTTGTAATTGTCAGATTTTTGTTTAATTAGATTCGTGTAATACTTTACGTAAAATTAATTTTACGTAAATTTAAATTTTAAAGCTAATTTAAATGTGTTAATATTCAAAATCCAGAATTCTTTCTTTATAATCCCGATAAATCGACAAAAGTTACCTTTGTAAGAACTGAACAATAAAACTTTATAAAATCTTTTCTTTATACTGGGTATTAAGTATCGATGTGAACAAAACAGGATATTGTTTTTTCTTCTAAAGTTGTTTAATACATTTAAGCTGAATTTTAAAAATGCACCATACCAAAATTAAACTTATTTTTGTGTTTTCGGATAAATAATTTATATTTTTTACTGTAATGTGAAAAATCTCGGACACTGTTGGATGTAGTTAAATGGTAACTTTGTAGGTATCCTATCTTGCTCTAATGAATGTGTAAATTGTTTTTAAATATTTTTACAACTTGACTCATTATGTACATTGGCGGACACAAACAGCCTAACACTCAGGAAAAACGTATACTTAAGAGTGTTGTTATTTAGGATCATTGCTAGCATTTGTTTTCGTTTGCACTTCGCAGACATGAATATGAAAACTTGGATCCAAAGAGAGATTCTTTGGAGAATTTAGAAAGTCTTTATCTTTTTTGAAACATTGTTGCGGTATGTCATTTTAGAAATTTGCGCTTTTCAAGTTTTGCGTTAATGACAGCAATTCGAACTAAAATAATACGTTAAATTGTATTCCAATGTGAATTGAAATTTTGCTTTAGTGAAAAAACAAATTAAAATGAAACATGTTGGCGCTCCGACATGTTGCGTTTCCACACTGAGCATTGTGGTGATTGCAAAAAAAATCGTCACGCATAGTTGTTTAAATATTTTCTATAATCTCTGAAATGTTGTGCTCTGAAAGATACAAGGATTAAAATGAACACTGGATGTTTATACAATACATAAATAGTAAAATAATAGGGATAATATTGTTTTAAAATATGTGCAACATATACATACTAATTTATTATTTTTTCTAATGGATGTTTTGATCTAACTGAAAATTGTATATCAGTTTATCAAATACATTCTTAAGCTATTTTGAAAGTTTTTCTAAGGGTTTGCTTCCAGTTATGTATTCATTTTTAAATATATCAGTAATATTGTAGTTAGAAATTTAGTTTTTATATAGGGCCCTAAATGGTGGCGAATGAAAACAAAAGTCGTGTGATATTACTACTGAAATAAATGTGTGAGTCAGGAGTTGAGTCCGAAAATATGTGTAGTGGCAGTGGAAGAGACCCATTATGAGCTGAAGTCCAAACTGTTGGCAAAGGGGATATGAACATTAAAGACTTTCATGCTCCCGGAAAGCTGCTGTTTGTGTTGAGAATACCCTCAAAGGCTCTTATTTCTAACATGTGACGCGCGATTTTTTTCAAATACAACGTGAGCGGAATATTTGTTCAAAGAACGGCTTTAGATTTTTTATCTTGACGTATATTTAAAATTCCTTTTAACTATAATGTCATGTGGGAGAGCGTATTTTCAAACATAATATATGATTTAAGGTCCTTTATTTTCTTTCTGCCCTCATAGGCATACTAAATAATGTAGTGCAGCCAAACTATCCAGCTGTCAGTTAATGCAATGCTCCAACAGTAAATTACAGTAATTGTATACTTGCCTGCGTATACTTTCTCTATATTACATGACTAGCTATGTACATTACGTAAACTCTGTCTAGCTTAAACCTAATGGCTATTGTCTGCCCAAGTTCCTGTAAAAGAATATGCTGAATGAAAGTTGGTATACTATACTACAAATACTCATTGCCGTCCCTGCATAGATGTTGCCATACAGTTGTTGTTCTTATTATTATTGACGGAAAGTCATTTCGGATGATATATGAAATGGTTGAAATAATGCTCAAATTAACTCAGGGTACATATATGTTAAAGTGACACAATATTCATCTTCTCAGGATATCGGAAAACCTTATCTGAGCAACTCATCCTAATCGAGATTCGACCTCGAGACCTCTTAAATATGAGGTAGACACGCTACTCCCACACTAAGAAGGCGGGCTTCTATTATCATTATTGTTATTATTATTATTATTATTATTATTGTTGTTGTTATCAGGGATTATTTTCAGAGGTATACGATTGTGACAAATGAAACACATGCTGGCTGCAATACGAGAAGCAACAGGGCTCGTAGTCATCGGTCGTTTCTGTCTGCTTGCGCATGCGCATTGGTGAACTTTCGTAAAGAAAAATTGCTCGCCTCCTTGCGTCACATGTTCGAAAGTATTCAAAGTTTTACATGAAAATCTATGTACCAGCACAAGATGATTTGTCAGAACGATGTCGTCCTTCAGAAAATACAGTTGAACATCACATGAAATCTCGTAAAAATGCACATAGTTACTAATTCACAATAAAAGCTCAGCTTCGCGTGGATACTTGCCACCAGGATCTCAATGTAACTGTGGCCAAGCATCCCCTAAGCGGTCGCTTCATACAGTACCCAAAAACCTCCCCTGAACTCACCCATTATAAATATTTTGTGAAAGCGGGATGGTCTACATGTGCACATGAACGTCACCGCATTCAAAACCATATTTAAAAACAAAGCTTTTCAGCTCATTTCCACATATACGACATACAATCATGCATTTGTTTGTTCGTCTTACACACGGTTAAAATTAATAATTAAGTGTCCCATTATAATTACATATTTTATAAACGCTTTAGAATACAATTAAGGAAATGGGAACTAACACGCGCTGTAAGAATGCAAAACTATATCAGCATTTTCGAGGGAAAACTATACATGTTATGAATAAAGAATACAATTATATATTACGTTTTTAAAGTACATTTATACCGATTTAGTTGGCAATAAACAAGTATAATATCATCTTTGGTTTTGTTATTTTGATAGTTAATCGTTATAAATAAGGATAAATTTTTGAGGTTCCATTTACTAATTATGCGCGGAGCTATAGTGAAAATGTCTTCATTTTGTTTGCTCGTCAACGAGAGAATATTATAAAATTAAATTCCAGAGCATATAAACTATATCAATAAATACGACAAAGTTCAAAAAAAAAAAAAAAAAAGTGAATAAAGTAATGAAAATTCAACTTTTGTACCACTTTAGTTGCTTTATTCATCGATAGTAAATTTACTTCACAACAGTGGTTTTAGTGATATAAAGGTAATATAAAAATCAAATTGTATATTGCTATTTAAGACGTGTAAGACGTGTTTACTTAAACAATAGCTTTATTGTAAAATCCAAGACAAATAGAAACACTGACCTTTAAAAAATCAAGTTTTGGTTTTACCAGCTTTTCTTCTAACTTTAGGATTATTACGGTCTCCATACTGAAATTAAATTATTATTTTCGACAAATTGTTTCTGAACATTACGGTGAAAAACTAGCTTGTTTATTTAAAGGCTTTTTTTTTTTTTTTTTTTTTTTTTTTTTTCTTTTCTTTGCATTCCGGATACTGTGGTGCATACTCTACAAGGCATCATTTGCTGGTGCCGCAAGAGTGTCAGAATCTTGGTTCTATTCCCAAAGTCTCCACATCTGAATAATTAACTATGAAAATACTATTGGTAACAAATTTGAATCAGTTCCATATTTTCAAAACTGTGCTAAGTTATTTCTGTGAAGATAGAGAATATGTATTCCAACATGTCCTGTAAGATAATCATTTTAATACGTCTCTTTCCCGGAGACTCAGTTTTTTTCGCGTAGTAGAGAAAGGCTGCAAGAGGATTTACCTTATAACTTAAAATTGACTAAATTAGAATGTAAATGTGTATATATATATATATATATATATATATATATACATACCTACAGGCGAAGTGAATATGTACAAATATTTTGTATGAGCGTTTAAGGACGATGTGATGAACCAGAATTTGCAGTTTTCTCCACTGTTTTATAAAATTATATTCACGAAGAAAAATTCGGGATGTTTTTAGGATGGTTAATATTCCCTTTCTCAGACGTTAGATTGTATACGTAATAGGTGACACGGTTGGCTCTCCTCTGCCCATCCCGACTATAGGTGATAAGCAAACAGGGCAGAAACACAGCTTAGGGCCGTTCAAAATACATTTTACTGGCATTTATGCCTCATTTATGACAGTGCTCTTTGTAAGTGAACATAATCAAAACACTTATGTATTACACAGATTATTCACTTTTTCAAATTATTTGCACTTCCTCACCTTCCAGCCTGTGTAGGAAGTTGACTGTTTAGTTTTTATAAGCTCTCTGAACTAAAATCATACCGCGTGTTTTATTAACGAAGATGCTTTTTATTTTTTCTACACGTACAACGTACATACAGGTATTACATTTCACCCAAAAATTCGATAACGAAATTTCACCAGAAATACAATTTTTAGGGTCGCGTGTATAAAAACATTTTTAGAAAAGTTTCCTGTGTCTGTGAACAGGATACTCAAAAACGTAAAGTCGGTAAAATACCAATATATTTTAGTTTAAGTATCTTCTATGGATGCAACACGAAGATTTTGAATAAAATCCGCCACCCCAAACTGCCCTTAACAAAGAAAAAAAATTAGGGAAAACTTTAATTTCCAAAAATGGCCAACGATTTTGAATAAAATACCGTATATTAAATATATTTATATGACAAAATGTATCCTGAACTATCTGAGAATAGCCTCTGAAGATGTCTACATTTTGGATGAAGTTTGCCCAATTTTGCAAAACTGGTAAACTGTAAGTGATAAACAAAAAGTTGCAACACATATTTTATGTCCTATGCATTTTTCGTGGAGTTGACCATTTTTGAGATATTACTTGTTATTAGTTTCAGTTTTAAAATACTTCAACTTTTCACACATGGGAATGTGTCAACTCCTGGCAATGTAAAGAAACGGATTTCATCCAAATGGCAACAGTCGTCTTACCCCATGTGCTGGCTTGTAAGACCTGAGCGTGTAGGCCGTATATATATATAAAGGAGGGTAAACAGAGAAGGAAAGAATGAAAGAAAGAAAAAAAGTCTGCTCTTAAACCAAGGAGTCTCAAAACCAGGAATTCCGCTGAAATCTCGATATCGATGTTTGTGTGGAGTCCAATACTTACTCTATTTAAGTAGGTATATTATGCAGATAATATTAAAGTATTTATTCTTGGAATAGCAGTTATTTAGCAAACATAATCTTCTTATTTCTTTGTCATGGTGTAAAGAATACCGACAGCACTCTGGCGCACTTTTCTAAGTCATAAAATAATTTGAGCCCTCGGCTTTTAAGCCAAGTAAAGACGTCACGCAGAACGAAAATGAAAGGCAGCACTTTCCTGGGACATAAGACGAACCGCGGATCTAAAAGCCCTCCGCACTTTTTCGAGTTGGATTCAGTGTTACGCCTGTCCTTTAGGCATTAACGAGTGCCGCCCCAGTCGTGTTAGGGTCCAGCCTCTCTGTCAACATGGTTCCACCCCGCTTGTTTTGTGGGCTCCACAACACGAGAGAGGTTTCAGCTCATTTCGCATCATCATCAACGCGAGAAAGGGATGGAAGTGGCCAGTAGGGGCGATACGTGCGTGCGTGCGTGTGTTTCAGTAACAGCGTTTGTGCTGCTTGTCAAAATAAAACTGAAGGGGAGTGCAATTTGTACACGCATGACCAAAACTAGTTGGGTAAAATAAACAAACAAAGACATACATTGGGAAAGACATTTACGTCTTTCACTGATGGAGGAGTAGACATGGCAGAGCTAATTGTTATGTTGTGTACTGCATTTTATTTTCTCTAGCACGTATGCACACTATACATAGAAGATAAAGGATACTGAGATTTCACTGGGAATATATTTTTGACACCCCCGAATAAAACATCATTTTACAAACATGTCCGCGCTCGCGCGCGCGCGTGCGTGTGTGTGAGCGCGTCCATGGGCATCATATCTCAAAACAAAACAGTCCGTTAAATATCAAACTTGATATTTTTTTTTTTTTTTTTTTAGGTAGAGTCAGACTGGGCGGGGGTGGGATCAATGCCATTGCCGGGATTTGAACCGCGGATCTAGTCACTTCCATGCGTGAGATGAGAAATTCAATGCTATGCCGGCATGTTGCTATGCTGGCTCAGTGGAAGAGCAACCGTTAGAGACCGGGAGATCCGTGGTTCAAATCCCGGCTATGGCATTGAATTCTTCAGTCTGACTCTACCTATCAAACTTGGTCTAAATTCAGTATCTTCCAAAGATGGGAAACGAAGATTTTCAAGAAACTATTTTTTACATGGAAAATTTTTCTAAAATTTTGTTTTTCTCAAAAATGGCTGTAATGATTTTAATTAAAAAAACATATGTTTAGATATTTTCATTACAAACGAAATGTATATTGTGAATTTTCTGGGAATGTCCTCTGAAGATCTCTTTATTCTGGATGGACCTTTGTATAATTCATAAACCCTGAGAGAAAGACAAACACTTAAAACACAGTGTTTTACTGCACATTGCATTAAAACGCTGTTTGTGTACATTTTTGTAGAGTTATCCGTTTCTGAAATAGTTCTTGTTATTTGTTTCAATTTTAAACTATTTAGACTTTTCTCAAGCGGGGTCAACTTTCTTTTCATCTCTTTGGTTTTACTCCTGGGAATGCAGAATAGAACAGAATGTCAATTGTTTCACATAGAGATAGTTTTTGAAAGATTTGACTATCCCTTTAGCCTAGTGTCTTCCCTTGTACTTACAAGGAAGCAAGTAATAAGATCACTTGTACTAATTTTTATCTCAATTAGCATGACATAGATAGTAAAATTATCTTTTGTAAGAAAATTTTCTTTGTAAAACGTTAGTGAACATCATGTGACTGGAGTTCGTCAGATTTTTTTTTTCGTCTGTTTTATTTTACGTCGCTTCAAAATACCTCGATGACGGTATGTGGTAGACAGTAGCCTTTAAGGACTCATCCCCCTACCATTTTCGCTTCATTACAGACAAATAGCGATAATGTGCCACAATCCAGCTGCTTACACCATCCGTAGTCAGATGGAGGAATGCAGCCGGTCTTCGAGACCTTAGTTTAGCCGTTCTACCATCCTTAGTCAGATAGTGGAGTATATCTGTTTCCTATCTATTTTCAGTTTAATCATTCTACACTGAAAATGAGGCTTCCATCCAGTTCAGTATTTATCTTGAAGACTGAGGGGAGCGACGAATTTGAATCGGACATCTCCCAAACGCAGATTTATTTTGTAACTGCAACACGTTTAGCGTAACAAGTTAAGATTTTTACTTTCTCTACTACATGCTTAAGTTAGGTATATTTTGAGATCCAATGAATGTACGAAGTAAGCTGGTGTGCGCGTGTGTGTTTATGCTTACCTTCTATAACATCCATTCTTATTATATGTAGTGAAGTAATAATAGGTAGCGAAATGAATTATAATTGGGAAAATACATCTGGAATTTCCCTGGCTTTTGCCAATCATCAAGAATGAGGAAATGCGGAAAAGCATAAGTCAGGGAGGACAGTCTGGCAGAATTTCAACTGTGAACTTCACGAGATTTTACTCTAATGACCGCATGACCTCGGCTTGCATGTGTGTGTGTATGTGTGTGTGTGTGTGTTTTATATTTTCGATTTAAAAAGAAAATCACCTCTAACCTCTCCATCAAAACGTTTACGTTGGCGTTTTATTTTCTCAAAATTCGCTGCAGAGATTTGAATTAAAATAATCCATATTTAATACATTGCTTGAATAATAAAATGCATACTTTAAATTGTTCATGGTAAGGTTGCAAACTTCCGTTTATTTCGTAGAATTTTGCATAATAAGTAAATCCTTAAAGAATAAAAGATAGTAATAAAAATACAACTAAGAGATTGTAGTGTTCATTAAAGCACATTGGCTCAACGTTTTCTAGGGAGCCGTATTCAAGATATGAAAGGTGCTTGAAAGTTTGCCATTTTTGCTCCTCCTCGCCGTCTTTTATTTCCGTAGCAAGAGCTTGTTACTATCAATTAGCATTTGAATGCTGTTTTCGCGTGTTTTGTATAATGAGTTCTTGAAATAATTCTCAGCCAAAATATATATTGGGCACTATGGGTAGAAGAATAAATTTTAATATACTGTAATCAATTATGTAAATTTGCCATTGGTGGAGAAAGTCACGCATGTATCACATCCCGTCGAATCTCCTGCATATGGCAGCAGCCAAACCTTGCGCTTCTGCATGGGCATATAGCGCAGGGTGTTACCGAGGGTTAAATTAAAATCTAAGTAAATAAAAGACAATAGAAACTAACGCACCTGCTTAATAAAGAGAGATAGCCATTGTTTGACTACGTAAAATACTTTTTACTTTCTCTAGCCCCATAGGTATCTACAATGTACATAGGGATAGAGAAGTATTGTATTCCACCCAAAAATTCTATACGGAGATTTTACCGGAAATGCATGTTTTAGGACCCCCTGTATCCAAAAAAAGCATTTTCAGAAAAAGGTCCGTGTGTGTGTGTGTCCGTGTGTCTGTGAACACGATAACTCAACAACGAAAAGTAGCTAAAATACCAAACTTTGTATTTAAGTTTAGTATCTACCAGGGATGCTACCCGAAGATTTTGAGAAAAATCCCCCCACCCCAAACTACCCTTTACAGGGAATTTTTTTCGACATTTTTTATTTTCTTAAAAATGGCTCTAACGTTTTTGATTAAAATATCATATATTAAAGATATTTACCTAACAAATAAAATGTATATCTTGAATTTTCTGGCAATAGCTTCTGAAGACCTGTATATTCTGGATTAATTTTGCTTAATTTGGCATAGCTAGTAAACCGTAAGAGATAGACAAAAACTTACTATACAAAAGATTTAGGTCTTGTTAAAATACACAAGTTATATTATATACATTTTTCTCGTGGAGCTTACCGTTTTCGAGGTATTCATTGGTATTAGTTTCAGTTGTGAAGTACTTACACTTTTCTCAGACGGGAGTGTCCGATTTGTAATGACAATCGCATAACAACAGCTTTTAAAACATTTGCCTATCGGTTTAGCCCAGTGTATTCCCTTATTTTATTCCTATTTATACGGAACTAAATAATAAGAACATTGTGCTAATGAGTACCAGGATTAGCAAGGTGCAGAATCTATGTATGAAGTTTGTATAACAGCTAGAGAAAGTCATGTGAGTGTAACACATCAGATTTTTTTGGTTCTATCATTTGCTTTACTTAGCGACATATTGTACTCTTCAACCTCATAGAACTGCACATTAACTACCTGTTTTGTCCCCTTGTCAGATTGTTTAGGCGTGTATTAGGGCAAAAGGGAAGCAGAATGCTACATTAATGCCATCTCTATTAACAGCTCAAGATGTTTCATTTCTGACAAAATACACGTAAAACATAATTGCGTATATGTATCTAACGGCTGCAGTTAAAATTACGCTCTTTTTTCGCACATGCTTGCTTCGTCATTCTCTTTATACCTGTTATAAGTTTTAAGGTTGTAATAAATACTAGTATCCGAGCGTTAATCTAGTAATTACTGGGGGAGACATGGCTAGTTCTGACTTGGCGACGCTGCACGCCTGTGATTCGCTACAGCCGTGCAGTCTCTGCAGGTGGTTTGACGTGAATTATAGTTTAATAGTCCATTTCACGTCCTTTCAGCATCTAAGTCATAACAATTTCCTCTGGCTTCTTTGACACACCCATGCTTGAGTCTCTGCCAAACAAATTGCTAGAATGCATATTCGCATTTCTATGTTTATGAACTAAATAATTCTATTCTTCCGAAGGCCAATAAAGATAAAATAATATAAACAAAATCTGGTGTGTTCCATTCATATGACTTTCTGAAAAAAAGTATTTTTAAAACGTTTATACTTCTATTCACTTCATGCTAGTCGAGAAAAATAGCAGGAATAGTCTTATTACTTGCTTCCTTGCAAGTAGAAGCGAAAAAATGGAGTACATTGCTTAAAGTGATAGTCAAAAGCTGGTTGCTACGTAACTGAAGTTCCTTTGCTGTATGGACAGGAGTTGAGAAATTCGTGTATGAGAAAAGTATACGTTTTTTAAATCTGAAACCAATAACAAGGTCTATCTCAAAAACAACCAATTCCACGAAATAAATGTATATAACATACATTGCGTGTTTTAAAGTGCTCTACATTTTTTGTGTGGTAAGTTTTTGTCCATCTCTTACAATTTAGTACTTTGCAAAATTCCGTAAAATTTATCCATAATAAAGTAGTCTTCAGAAGCTATTCCCAGAAAATTCAAGATACACATTTTATTTGTCAGGTAAATATTTTAATATACGAAATTTTAATCAAAATCGTTAGAGCCGTTTTTGAAAAATTGAAAATTTTTGGAAAAAAACTGCATATAAATGGTAGTTCAAGGTGGGGGGATTTTCTTGAATAATTTTCGTGTAGCATCCTTGGAAGATACCAAACTTAAACACCAAGTTTTGTATTCAACGGCCTTTTCGTTTTTGAGCTGTTATCCATTCACTCACGGACCTTTTTCTAAAAAAAAAACATTGATTGACTCAGGGGAGCTCAAAACATATATTTCCGATGAAATCTCGGTATCGACATGTGTGTGTGAGTGTAAATATGTTAGTGTTAGCCTTTTTCGAGATGTTCGGATTGTTGGTTTCAGTTTTAAACCACTTAAACTTTTCTCAAAGGAAAAGCATCTTTCATCTCATGTCTCTTTGTTTTTTCCCGGCAAGCAAAAAGAATGGAATTTCAATTGTTTCACATAGCGACTACTTTTATAGGACTCGACGATTTCTTTAGCCAGTGCATTCCCTTATTTTGCTTCTCTTACTAGGAAGCGCTTCTGATTATGTTTATCTTGATTTGCATTATGTAAACAAAAGATTAATCTTTTGAATAAAAGGTTTGTTTGCGGAACAGCTTGAGAAAGTAATGTGAATGATACGCATCAGATTTTTATCTTTAAATTGTCATTAACCTCTAAACTATGTAAAGATCGGCTTAGAAATGCATTTGGCGAATGAGCAATTCCTAGTGAACTTAAGAGAATTACTAGAGAGACTATTGCTTTTCCAAAATTGCCTATTTACTGCTTTCACAGGATTTTTTTTTTTTTGAGGCCCCCTAAACCCAAAAAGTTATATTCTTAGAAAAAGTACATACGTATGTGTGTGTTGTTTTTTCTGTGTCTCTGTAAACAGAATACCACGAAAACGAAAAGTTAGATGAATACATAATATGATATTCATATTGACCAGCTTCCAAAGGTTGACCCAAGATTTTATAGACATTCTTCCCACACTAAACTACCTACTTCTTAAATGGAAATGCTGTGCTTTCTTCAAAATAACTGTAACGATTTTGATCAAGCTCGTACCATATACGTATTTAAGTTCACATTCTGGTTTACATTACAAAACGTAAATTTTGAAATGTTTTTGAGAAAAAATTATGAAGTCCTTCTTGTTCTGAATGCTATTTTGTAAATTAGTAAACTGTAAGAGACAGAAAAGAAGTTTATTAAAAGCATCGTTTCTTGAAGATATTTAAGAGATATAACCTCCCACTGAAAGTTATTTGAAGGGCCGCAGTATTATGAATACACTAAAATATGGATATAGCGTTAAAGCGCAATAAAATTTGTCAAATAAAAATCTTTGTAGCATTAACCGTTTCCGAGATACCGTTGGTATTATTTTGAATTTTTAAATACTTTTCACTCAACTGAAAAACGTTATCCTTTCTGGGTTTTTCGTTCGTTCTTTCTTTCTTTTTCATGCTCCTACAACCAAATGAGTAGACTTATCAAGTTTTATCTGTATTAACAAGAAATGAATATAATAATAAGCTCTGGTAGGAATAGTTTATAGAAGAGTGAGTGGCCAAAGTCATATGAGTGCAATACATACGATTTTTACTAATTATGGACACAACAGAATATAAGGATAACATCTGTGATTTGTGCTCTTCAAGTGGTAAAATGTATAAGAGAGTTTAAGCCAAATTGCCGAGAAAATGGCAAACATGCACTGATTATGTATTTAAATCCCAAACTCTATCTACTTATGATGCTATTAGTCAATCATTACAACATAGCTGCGATATTTGCAAACTCCTGCCAAATGGAGGTCTTTATTGTTATCGTAGGTTGGTGAATGATTTACCAAGTGGTTTCACTGTCCATAATAGATCGATTGAAATTCCATTGGCATCTGCATCAGGTAACCATTGTTGGCCAGGGTGATGTAATGAGGAAGTTGCTGAACAGCATGAAGTCACGCCTGCCAAGATCGAAACTCAGAACTTTGAATCAAGTTAGGAAGTACTTTCATTAATTTTCCTCAACAGAGGTGTTCCTTGAAATATCGCGTGACCAGGTTTTGAATTGTTTCCTGGAAATTCTACGGCAAGCGTTTTTCGTTTACAAAGATCCTTTGCAATTTAATATATTTCCCACCCGCTCGCATTATAGAACAGACATCCCTTAAATGCTAACTGTTTTGTTTTGGAAACTAAAGACGCGAAATATGATAAGTTTTAATGGCTGAGACTGATGGAGGGAGCTCAGTGGAAGATCTCAATCCCCTCAGCTTCAACGTGAAATTCTTCATCCTTGGTTTCTCTTTGGGGATGAGCAAATCCATTGCTATAATGAGCATCAAGAACAGGTTGCTAATATCCATTTTTATTGTTTCTCCCCTCACTGTGAATCAGGAGCACCCCCAGGTTTGATTATTTATTCCTTTAAAAGGGAACGTCAGGAAAGAAATATTGAGAGAGACCGTCTCAGTAATGTTTCTATATTAATTTACGAAATAAACGACTAGCAGAAGCCGCAGCTACCCCTCTCATTTTCTCCCTTTTATCTTCTGTCCCTTTCTTTCGGTCTTTTCTTCTCTCCTTGTGCAAGGCAGAGCCAGGTGCACAGAAACGTGAAGATGATTGTGGTTTCTTGTATAATATTGGCAGAAACCTTCGTCACTGTATTCCACATCCCCCTTAGGTGGGATAATTACGTTTGAATTCAATTCCGACACAGACAGACTATGATGAAAGGTCAGACATGGGCGAGGTGGGAATTGGAAGGAGTACGGAAACATTTCAGCACAGTGGCTGGAAGGCATGCCTCACAATGACGGTTCACGCTGAATGTGTCCGTCTCGTATTGGTTTGATGTCAAAAGTGTGGCGCTCAAACATAATTAGCTTTCATGTTAAGAAGTGAAGGACGGCAACAGAAAGAGACACCAGTGACATATATTTTCTCTTATATTCATTTTGCATTTCGGAGTCCTTGAAAATTAAAAGCAAATTACTTTTAAACCATGGTGCTTTAATTCTCGAATTATAGCTATACTTACAAGAACTGTTCCCTAATACTTTAGCTGAGACTCAAAATATATCAATTTACTGACCTAAGCTGACAATAGGTGGGCTTAGGTCATTGCTGAACACTATGCCGAAAAAGTTGATGTCTCATCCCGGCTTCTGTCATCTTGGCAATCTGCAATTTTCGCCTATAGATAAGATGGACCCGCTATACAATTAGATCTGTAAAATTGCATTCGCAGCTGGCGGTTAGAGTTAAAATAAAACGTCTTCTGCTTGAAGGAAATTTACTTTTCGCACATAATGCAAATGTAACAGCATAGAAAACGAAAGCAATTTGTAAAACTCAGTTGTTTTGTTTCAGGTTAGCACTAACCTGAGTTGTTTGACGAAAACCGAAAATGTTCAGATAATTTTTAGTTCATTTTAATTCTTCTCTTGTGTTCTTTTAAGGGGAAGCTCGTAGTGAAAGATAAATGAAGGTACAGTTCATCTGAGAGGTTTAAACCGTCATCGTTTCGTGATACTCATGAAGGAAAATACCGGAATATTATCCTCTGCTAATAATATTTCCAGTATAATTTTTTCCCTTTCTCTGCTTTCGTTTGAAATTATTTTGGTCCTCTTCCACAACTGCATCCGAAAATGAACATTAAAATTACATTTCGTAAGTATATAATGAAACTAAAAAATTCGAACTAAAGTACACCACTTACTTGGAAATTACGCTTAAATGAAATTAGTTATAAATATCGAAAGTTGATGATACGATCTGTTTGTTTTCGGTTTTCCATAATTCTCGCTACTTATTTTTCAGTGATTTTGAGTTTATCCAGAAAAACACAGTTCATGAGTAAAATATTATGAATTTCCAAATTGTCACTGATACTTCATTAAGTTCCTTCTGAAACGCCAGTAATTTGACCAAATGTAACATTGAGCGTTAGTTTTGTTATTTCCCACGTTCGCTTGAATGTGGTCTAATGTGATCGATTTTCCCTGTCACTTCTGTTTTCTTTGAAACGTAGCCGCGTAATGAAAGACGCACGAAGCAGTCTCTTCTTCGAATGGTTCAATTGCGGGTAATCGAACCCTAGATGTCTCTGTTCTCTCGGGAAGCAGCACTCTTGTATTTCGCAACTGTTGCCACAGGCTTTTTTGTAACACGTAAACCACTCATTGCGCCACTTCAACCCATTCGTATTGTTTTTGGCTAGGCTTGAAGGAGGAGAAAGGTGCCACTTGCTGTCCTCCCCACCCTTACTCACCTGCTGACTGAAAAGAATGCGAATAGACTATACTAATTAGCTCACTCATCAGAACGCTTGTTTATACAGCCAACGGAATTCTCCACAGAGTTCCAGAATGTTCGAGGGTCGAGGGGAAAGACACTTCCAGAATATTGTTGTTATCTCTCAGTAGCATTTCTGATGTTTACACTGTGCGAAAGCTTTATTTGTCTGTCCCTCTCTCTTACCAGCAGCCGGCCGGTTGTCACCAGGCAGTTGATATTTCAGCTGGTATGATTTAATAAATATTACCATAAACAGTAAATAAAAAAATAATTATATCATTTTCAGATATACGCCCTTCAGTTTAATTTCCATTGGCAAGACAATAATAGTAAAGGCGAGCAGCGAAAGCAAATATACAAAAGAAGCCAAAATTGTACAACAAAAAATAATACAAAATGTTGCATTACTTTGTAGGAACATAGTATCTAAAATTGAATTTATGGGAATGCTAAGGGGAAAAAAAAATTCTGATGTGTTACACCCACATGACTTTCTCTAGCTGCTGTACAAACTTCTTATAAAATATTATTCTCCTTTCTACACAATTCTAATCGAGATAAACATCAGTGGAATGTTCTAATTACTAGTTCCTTATAAGTAGAAAGGAACTAAGGGTATGCAGTAGGCTAAAGTGATAGTCAAATGATTAAAACTGTCGTTATGTGATTGTCATTGAAAATCGCTTCATTGCTTGGCCAGGAGTAGAACAAAAGAAAAACGACACTTCCTGTCTGAGAAAAGCATAAGTATTTTACAATTGAAACCAATAACATGGAATATCTCGGAAACTGTTACTTCCTCAACAGAATCGTAAACGATGAGTTTTGACAAGATCTATATTTTTTGTGTAGTAACTGTTTGTCTATCTCTTACGGTTTAACAGTTAGGCAAAATTCATCCAGAATAAGGAGGTCTTCAGAGGCTATTCCCAGAATATTCAAGATGTACATTTTATTTGGGATGTAAATAACTTTAATATACGAAATTTTAATCAAAATCGTTACATCCAGTTTTACGAAGATAAAAATTGTCGAAAATTTTTCCATGAAAAGGGTAGCTTGTGGTGGGGGATTTTCTTGAAAATCTTCGTGTCGCATCCTTGGAAGATACTAAACACAAATACCAAGTTTGGTGTTTAACGGTCTTTTCGTTTTTGAGTTGTGCTGTCAAAACACACATACGGACCTTTTTCTAAAAATGCCTTTTTAGGACTGGGACCCCAAAACATAAATTTCCAGTGATATCTCGACATCGAATTTTTGGGTGGAATACAATATCTTCTCTATCCACTATGTACATTGTACATGCATGCTAGAGAAAGTAAAAATTTATTAGTTCGTATCATTAGTTTAAACCATGCCTTTATGCACGCATTTGACACACGTTCGTGTCATTTTGACTTAAAACACATTCATAGTATGGTTTCAACAACGCCTCCGGAATGGTAATTTTTGAAGGAACGGACGTGTAACTTTAGTGTCTATCGCATCTGTCCATCAGTATTTCTAGCTTTCTGTCTTTCTCTTTTCCGTTCCAACATCTTCCACAGGGAAATGCGTTCTCGTTCCAGATTTTATCTGTTGATCATTTCCAATGTAAAGAAAACCAGAATAGCTTTTCATATCTGCTTCTCTCTCCTGCGAACGGCATTATTTATGATGTTCACAGGTGTGCACATTCCCAGATATCCCCAGGGATGTATGTGAAGCGAAATCAAGACCGTAAGCAAATACAGCATCCATGCTGCAGAAAAATGTGATATATAACTTTAGAATTCTGATATGATGTGAAATGGAAATATTGCATATAGCGCAAACACCGATAAGGGATTCCCAAGCAAGGAAAAAACACTCAAAGGATAAACTTTATTGATCTGTTCGTTTAGCATGATAGGTTAGGAGTAATCCGGTGTATTACATTCAACAAACTTTTTCTTACAAAAGCTTATTCTCTTTACTTCATAGTAATTTTTAAATATTTTCAGAACTCGTTTTATTAGGTACATATTTCATGTAGGTACAGTGGGAACAAGGAAATGCAGTGGGTCTAAGCGATAGTCAAATCTTTTAACGGCGGATCGCTATGTGAAATCTTTGAAATTCTGTTCTCTTTGTGTGACCTATAGAAAAAAAGAAGCAAATATCAATTTTATAGTTGAAAATTTATGACGTGTATTCCAATTCAAACTTATAGTGAAGAATATCTCAAAATCGTTAACTCAACAAGAATTATTTACATAAAATGTGAGATTTAACCAGATGAATGTTTCTGTGCATTATGATTTGTACTATCTCATATGGTTTACCAGTTACACAAAATTCATTCAGAATGAAGTGAATTCGTCTGCTATAACTACAATTAAATTCAAATTTAATTTGTCATGCAAATGCCTTCAACTTTTCAGATTTTAATCCAAACAGTGAGTAATTTTTGTGAAAAAGTGTTTCATTTTAGTGGGTAGTTGAGGTGTGGATATTTTCACGAAAGTTTTGTGTTGCATCCCCGAAAGGATAAATACGGGTTTGATTTTTAACCACTCTTCGTTTTTGAGTTTTGCTGTTAACAGACATATGGACATATGTACTTGGGCGTGTATCTTTTTTTTTTTTTTTTTTTTTTTTTTTTTTTCTAAAACAAACACTTTTTTTTTTTTTTTTTTTTTTTTTGCTTCAGTGCATACATCCTCCATTTATCATAGGTAGAGAACTAGTAGAGAAAGTAAAGCAGTATTAGCTTTAAGGTATAGATACACTTTGGGATGAATAAATCTATATTTTTTGTTCCATCTTAAAAACAAAATTGCAATTGTTTGGCATGGCAAACTAAAATGTTTTACCACATCAAAAATTAAAACTAAAATTTTTTGATAACTCCGACATTGAAAATGTTATATTTCTTTTTTAAAAATAGTTTAGTATTTATAAAGCTATAGATACCTCAGACGTCAATTCACCAATCTGTTTCTCTGGACACGTACACTGTGATAATCTCAAATATCTAAGTAAGCCAGCTATTTAAGAAGTTGTGAGTTTTTAAGTTCCAAATAAGATGTCCGTCAATTGTATTGTAATTTAAAATGACCGTTAATTTTTTTCTAATTTAGATTACTGCTGTAGAAGTTGGTTCACATCATCCGCTGCCTAATAATTTCAAAATATATGATTGAAGTATTTAACCTAATTTTAAGAGTACTATTTTGTGATTTAAAATGATAAAAGCGTTGACACATTTTAGTTCGGAAAAATACAGACATAATATTCTAACAATGGTCTCAATGTTGCAGTACAGAGTGATACAAAATTCTAACTTAAACCCACTGTGGATAAATGGCATTAAACTAGCTGTATGTACAATGTGCATAGAAGATAAAGAAGGTGTTGTATTCCACACAGAAATTCGATACCGATATTTCACTGAAAATACAAGTTTTGAGACGGAATACAAAGTAAGAGTCCTTTGAGAAAAATGTCCGTGTGTGTGTGTTTGTGGGCAGCATAGCTCAAAAACGAAAGTCCGTTAAATACCAAAAGTGTACATTACATAAGTTGTGCGTTTTAATGTTCTGTACATTTTTTGCACAGTAACCTTTTATCTCTTACGGTTTACAAGTTATGCAAAATCCAAGCTATTACATTGGCAGGTACCTCTGTGAATATAAAAAAATAAGCAAAGATTTAAAATTGTTATAACTTTACTGTTAGATTGAATATATTTATTATTTATAAGTTTTCTTCCTTCAGAAGTTGTTCCCAAAAAATCCAATATATGCGTTTCATTTAAATATCTTTAGTATGCGGTAAATGATTAAAATCGTGTAGAGCCATCAAACTTTTCCTAACATTTTCCCTGTAAAGGGCAGTTACAGCTGGGGGTGGGGGGAGGAAGCTTTCTGAAAGTCTTCCTGTCGTGTCCTCGGAAGATACTAAACTTAAATCCCGAGCTTGGTATTTTACCAAGAGTAATTGAGTTATGCTGTCCACGCGACCGAGCGTACGCGCACATACTCCTACAAACTGACCTTTAAAAAAAAAAATTATTCCGGGGTTTCAAAACATATATTTCGGTGAAATTCTGTATCGATTTTTTTGGTAAAATGCAATTCCTTCTGTGCCTACTCTGTAGTGCATATATGCTAGAGAAAGTAAAACAATAAATAAATTGTAATTGTAATTTTATTAACCCTTAAAAAATATGAACAATGGCATCGTCACACAAAAAACCTTTTTTTAAAAATAGCAAGTGTTAACTTGTGATATTTTAGAGGTATTTTCTGACATAGCTTTAGGCCCATTATTAGATGGCTTGACGCCATCTTATTTAATTTAAAATTAGGAATATCTAAATTGAAATGTTTCTTGTATTATGGGTATCTTATCACAACCTTTTTTAAAACTGTCTTTCCTCTGCCAGGTGTATATTGTTAAACCATAAATGTATAACTTTATTACTATTAATAAATTTAATGTTTTAAAAACACGCCCTTTTTTGTAAAATTAAAACCTCTGTTATGTGACTAGAGTTACCCCAAAATATCAAAGAATAACGAAGTACCAACTGAAAAAAATAGATATATAGGAGAAACGTTGTAACTGAGAACGCTTAATAAATACAGCACTCTTGATAGCCTTGCTGAAACAAATTCAAAATATGTGGTCCAAGTTAAAGTTGAATCAAAAATATCATTGAGAATGTAAAGTGTTTCATAGTCTACTACTCAAGGAAAACTAAAGCCATACGTTTTATTCCTCGTGCATGTACCTATGTCAAGTTATGACAGTTTGATAAACATTGAACTAATGAAGAAATCAAAATGAGGGCTCAGTTCCGTAGTGTGGGAGTATTCTGCCCCATATTCCTAGGAGGGTCCGAGTTCTAACCTCAGTTATTAGAAAAGGCTTTCCTCTCGTGTTTTCCCCTTTTTCTGAGAAGAACTTGGGTAATTCCTAGCTCTGTGAGGCTTAGACTGGCTCAACTGTCGATCTGTTTCGTTTATTCTCCGTCCAATATTCCTGTTTGGACGTTAAAAAGAGCCCTAAAACTTGTTTAGTTGAGATATTGTGAGAAAATCTTCCCATTGCATGCTTGAAAGATGCCTTGAATTCCAAGTGTTATATTTATCCAGCTTTTCGTTCTTGAATGTAGCTGCACTCTCTCTCTCTCTCTCTCTCTCTCTCTCTCTCTCTCTCTCTCTCTCTCTCTCTCTCTCTCTCTCCCTCTCAAACGCGAGCGCGCGCGCTCACACACACACACACATATGTACAGTTTTCAAAAATCATTTGTGTTTATTTGTTTGTAATCTTAAAGCGTGTAAATATATTAAAATTAGGTAAATTTGATATAAGGTAAATTTCATCTTTCATAGGTAAAAGGTAGGACCTCTGACAGTAATGTTATATTACTGTCTCGGGAAATTGTCAGTTGCTTATTGCACAGAGCATTTTATGAGGGAGGAAAGTTGAATTTCAGACACTTAGAACCGACATCTTTTATTAATTAGTTTGTACGTATAACGTAGTATCTGTCCATTTGTTTGCATATTGTTTATATTTTTCGTAGGAGACTTTTGAATTGATCATAGTTGACATTTTCACAGATTTTCCCTCTACTATTTACTTATAGTATTCCAACCAAATATGTTAATACCGATATTTCACGCATTGCATTTTGAGACACCTAAATCCAAAAATGGTATTTATAGAAATGGTGTGTCTGTATCTGTCTGTGAATAGTATAAAAGTTGAACACAAAAAGCTGGTTAAATACCAAACTTTGTAAATGTACAGTTGCGACATGAAGATGTTTCAAAACAAAAGAAAATAGCCTACCTGAAACTAATCTTTACATACAACATTTTGATTATCCAAAAAATGGCATAACGATTTTTACTTTCCTTAGCAGAATCTACAATGTACATAACGAAAGTTTCACCCAAAAGTTCGTTCCCGAGATTTCATCGGAAATACACATTTTAGGATATTCTATATAAAAAAAAAGAAAAAGAGAAGAAAAAAGTGTTTTTGGAAACAGGTCCGTATTTGTATTTGTGCGCCCGTATGTCCATGATCACTATAACTCAAAAAGTCGGTAAAATACCAAACTTGCTACCTTTAAAAACTCAGTGTCCTTTAGGGAAGTGACACGAAGATTTTGAGGAAAATCCACCCTCTCAAAATACCTTTTACGTGGGAAAAGTTATAAAAAAAATATTTTTTTCAAAAATGGTTAACGATGTTTATTAACTCTGCATATTAAAACACATACTTGCATGGCCAATAAACTGTGTATATTCAATTTTCAGGGAATAGCATATCAAGACCTCTTCTTTCTGTATAACATATGTATAACTGCTAAACCGTTAGAAGAAACAAACTTACCACACAAAAAAATGTACATCTCATTTAAAAACACAATTTATATCATATGAATATTTTTTTCATGGAGTTCCATTTCCAGAATATTACTTCATATTGGTTTCAATTTTAAAATACTTAAATGGCAATTTGTAATCTCTTGGCAATGCAAAGAAATGTATTGTAATTACATTGTAACCTACTTTTGAAAAATAACGCTATTGCTTTAGCTTAGTGTATTTCCCTTCTACTTACAAGGAAGAAAGTGATAAGTCCGATTTTACTTGTTTATCTTGATAAGTATGAAATGTATAGAAGAATAAGTTTTTTAACAGTAACTTGTTACACAGATGGAGATAAAGTCATGTTAATGAAATTCATTAGATGTTTATTAAAATACAACGTGCTTAAGATATTTTTAAAACAATTAAAATATAACGTTTTCTTAAATGTTCTGAGAAAAACTGAATGCCTTTTCATTTTTAGTGAATATTGCACAACTGGTAAACGTGCAATAACATAAAATCGTACTTCACGAGAAATGTGGGTCTCATTAAAGCACATAATTTGTGTCAACATTTTTAATGTGTCTTTAACGTTTCCAAATATTTTTATTATTGTTTTGATTTTTCAATAATAATTTGTACTCTTCTCAGTTGAAAAATCGTATTTGTTTGGTTTTTTACCATCGCAATCATGCAAAGAAAATGGTATTTCAAACCATCACACGATTACAATTGTTTTAAATGTTACTATGTATTTACGCACTGATTCGCACAATAAATTGTGTAAATGATAGTAGGTAGAATAATAAGAGTCTGCAAGAGCAGTTTTTTTTGTACCTTAACGTCCTTTAACTTGATTGGTAAATATCGGACGATGAATGAAATTGGTAAAATGATGTTCAAATTATTTTGGGATCCATGGAGCTTAAGTTACTCGACATGCATCTTCTCAGGATAAGGGAAAACCCCGAGAAAAGCCCTTATCAGGGTACTCGAACTCGCGCTACCACCACACTACCCAAAGGGCCAAAACAGTTTGTAGAAGAAGGTCGTTGAAATGCAAACTATTGATTTTTTGTAGTGTTTAGTGAATAATTCGAACTGAATTTGTTTCTTAATCATATGTTGGTGGCTAAAACTCATTTGAAACGAAATGTTAAAATGTTTTCTTATCAATGGCGACTTTAGTAGGTAAATGTTAAACTTGTTCCTCTCAATGGGGACATTGAGTTCCATCTTCTGCAAAGGTTGTACTATTTCCTGATAACAAAAGGGAGACTCCAAGCATTTCCTGTCATTTATCTCTAGTCGTCAACCGCAAACGCAACCAAGGTTATACCAGACGTCACCAAGAATATCAACGTGAAGTCAATCATGCGCTTCAAAGCACAAAAGAGAACGTCACTTTGTCCCATAACTAAGAAACATAGCTGGGGAATGTTGTGCTTCTATCAAGGAGGAGGAAGCAATAATCACATTCCTCCAGTATATTGCAATAGTTGTTCGAACTTATGAGTTAAACTTAACTTCCATTTAAAGATTCTTTCGGGCTTTCTTGAACGTTAACCCCATGTCATCATGGTAGTATATCACCATAGGTCTATTGTGTTACATATTATGTTAAAGTTTTTGCCTGATACAGTGATGTAGGCCATCTGATAGATAGGGTACAGATATAGCAGTAGGAAATTGATACTTATTTGCCCAAATATTCCCTTAAGCATCCCTGAAGTTTAATTATTAATTAATAAATATTTATTAAATTTAATACCAAGAATGATATTATACTGATTTTATTATATTGTTGTAAAATCAATATCTATTAAAATATTAAATATAAAACAATAAATTATTAATTAAATAACCAAAATTTTGAAAAACCATTGTATAACAAACTACTTAATATGAATTCTTAACATTCAAATAACGTATATGTTTCCGATGGCGCATTTAAAATATTAATCAATTGAAACTAAAAATGGATGGACGCATGTTTATTAATAGGCATGACCAACCTTAAATCTTGTTTTCTCGGAACTTGTAGTAGGCATTTCTTCATACACAAATTGCGTCACACGATGCAATTTTCAAAATTTATTTTGTTATTTGTGTATTATCTCTTAAAAGTGCTAAAGAAAATCTGCATTAATGTTGCAATTTGGATAAAATAAATTATTAATTTTTGAGATATCAAGAATTTCGCAGCATACCAAAAGTAATAATTTTTGTACCATAATTAAGGCTTACTATAAAAGTGCTGACATGAAGATAATTTTAAACCTATATAGTCCGAATGTTTGAGTTGAGTAATTTTTATAAATGTCTCATATCAGATGAATGAATTTATATTTAATAATAAGCTAGAATGTTTTTGGTAAAAACATCACTGGTAATATGTTTAATAACATAACACATCACGTTTCAAAACATATTGTAGTTTTTCCAAATTTCACACCGATATGTAATTAATATAGTTTTAAAAAAATAGTTTACTTCTGTATCGCACGGTGACATGGGCTGAGGAAGTTGTATTCGACAAAAGAAAAAAAAAAGTTTCGGCATGTTCAGCGCACCTCAAAACATGTATTTAAATATAATGTAGTATTATTCGCTACTAATATAAGTACATAATACAGAAAGCAAAGTAGTTCTTGTTGCAACAAGCTCAGAAAGGATCTCTCTACATGCTTTGAGAGCATTTTGCAAGAAGTAGGCGTGTTCCAATATCCTTTCAAGTATAAATGGAAGCTTTCCATGATTTTTTCCGCTATCTACATATATTTTCAGTTTTTAATCCTATTGAGGTGTATGTGGTTAGTTGCATTGCTATGACTAGCAGCAAACACTTCTTTCATCACAAAGAGAAATTTAGTATAATATTAATCAAAATGAATAAATAAAACGATGATTTAAGTACGTGCGACTCAACATACAAAGAATCAACAGACCATTTTGTATTGGATCTGTTTTCTGAAAAATACTGCCTTCAGTGTGAAGGAATGTTGTCGTGTGTTGTTGGTAGATAAATAGTGCCTCAGTTTATATACTGCTCATTAACCAATACCATAATAATCGGCCTATTTTCCATACTTATGGTTACAGATAACTTGTAATTAAGTGGTGTAACTATATCGAATAATGCGTATAGTTACTGCACATACCTACTATTTAGCCATATTGTTACGCTTAGAGACTAGACTCTTTTTCAAAGACGGTAACTTAGTGGCATGAGAATTCGGAGTCTACATGTTCTCTCGTTTCACATGCATTCCATTGTACACGCTAAGGGAGATTTTATTATATAAAAACGTGTGAATTTTATGTATAAAATAAATACGCGACAAATGAGAAGGTAGAGAAGTTTATAATTTCACGCACTGTAATAAAAGTATCTACCAAGTTACTCCATCATTCTAATCGCTTATTGTTCCAAAAAGCTGTGCAGAATTTTCAAAACTTGGCAGACTGTCGGGGTGAGACTAAAGAACCCTGGCCTACCGTTGATGTTTCACATACTTTTGTGTGAAAATCCTTTCTTCCTAGGAATAGCAGAGGTTGTATGAAACTATAATTTTAAAGTAATGACTCTGTGAAGTTTATCCAAAAGTTGTGAAAATTGAAAAATTAGTTATCTTTATAACAAAATTATATGCCTTTTAAACTTATATATCGCGTTTACAAATTGTCGACTTCGAACCACTAGTTAAGTGAAGCTATAAATGGATAGACGCATGCTCATTAATAGACACGCCCAAATTAAGTCTTGTTTTCTCCCAAAGTTCTTCTTAGTATTTTTCTATACTCAAAATGGTTCCATACGAAATATAGTTGTTTTTATAATAATTTGTTTGAATACTGCACTGTCCCTCAAAAATGTAATAAGAAAATTTACGAGTAAAAACGTAATATTTTTTTTCTACAATAGTTAGGAGTTAATATAAACAATTTGATATAGTGAATATTTGCAAACCCATTGCATTTTATATGCATATTTTTAAAATGCATTTTTAATAAAAATTAATATAGACATTAAAATTATTACTAACCACAAAAGATAGAGTTTTTGAAATAGGGGAAGATATCATTGTTGTTACATATGTGTAAGAACTGGTATAAATTTCAACAACATGCTGTTAATCTTCCAAATTTCGTAGGTTTGGGATCTTAAGGGGTATTAGGGGTAAGGATTATCCTTAATAATCTTCTGTATCATTATTTATATCATCTCTATTTATCTATATCATTACAAAAAGTATTGTTTATCGAAGAAAATATTCGGGAAAGTCAAAAATGAGTATTGAAAACAAAAACCTGGAACAGCTCTCGAATTGCAATTATCTAGACTGTCAGGTAAATTTTGTATAAGATGAGGACTTACAAACAAGATAAATACGCTTCATCAGATATGCGGTACCATAGTAAGAACTCTTTAACAACGAAAGAAACAAAATTGATATTTTATAAAACCATAGTTGTCGAGTGCTCAACTATTGAAGGAAGTCCTGGATATAAAGGAACGAGACAAATGCATAATACAGGCAGCAGAAATGAGGTTTCAGAAATGGGTTATGTCCTTTGTGTATTTGATGAAATAGACAATAGAGGATGAGCTTATAGAACAGGTATCGTCCTTTCGGTATATTTCCGTTGTGTTATATATATCAAATACATATAAAGCATATGAACACTATGACAAAACACAGTAAATTAAATTACTGTATAAAAGGTATTTTGGTAAGCAATAAGATTAGAAATTAAACAAAAATTATATCATATAGTCCCCTAACTAACCTTGAAGTAGGGTAGTGAAACATGGGTTTTATGAGCTCAAGATCGACGAATATTAGTTATGTAATCGATGAGATCATTGATTGGAAAAACAAGACGGGGTAGAATCAAGAATGAAGATGTTCGTGCAGCATTGAGGGGAAATGAATATATTGGATGAAATATGTAATTACCAAAAGAAATGGAACGGTCGTGTTATAAGAATGCCGACTTGCAGATTCCCTAAGCAAGCTTTGTTAGTATATAGAGCGTACGGAACGAGGGATCAAGGAAGATCTCAGGGAAAATGGAGTGATCATCACGACTTTAATTAACTAGCCCCGGAAACTGGTCTTTGTTTTGGAGAAAGAAGAAGATAAAATGAACAGAAATGGAAAGGTTAGGAATAGAATGAGTGAAGAAAGAAAACCACTTTCAATAAGAGGATACCCCTCGTGGAAGAAGTGATTTAGGACGTCCTAGAACAAGATGGGAATAATTGTTGGTATGCGAAGACTTTCACAGAAGAAGAAGATAATACAGTTATTTCATAATGAATGAGAGAAGAAAATGAAATAAAATGTCATAGGGGTTTAAAAAGCTTTCGCGCAGCCAGATAGTACTATCATAAGCAGGTATAGATTGTGTTTTGTAATTAATGTTAGTGTGAGGCTGCAAATTAGCTTTTGTTTACACAAGGAAAGCTGCCTGATGGTAATTATTGTTTACTGTTGTAACAAGGAGATGGTAGCGACGACAAAGAAAGCAATGTATTAGGGAAGCATGTCTCTGATTTTAATGAAGGAGTAAACAGAGTTGGACTCGACCGGCAGCCTGGGATGGCGCTAGAAGTCTGCCCGGCCCAGAGGCTCGCGCAGCCTGTATGCGCTGCACCCCGACCCGAACAGTTGGAGCCAGGCAGCTACACAGAGCAGGAACCTCCTCAGCTCTACTCTCGCCTTGACCTCAACCAGCAGGGCTCCTCTCGGGTTAAATGTGCGTGTTCGCACACCCATCAAACGTTTTACATTGAAATTGTAGAAATAAGAGGGGGGTTCGGTGAATGCGTGCGTGGGAGGTGAGCGCAGTCTGGGAACGACAGATAAAATTGATCCGGTACTCTCTCTCACCCTTGCTAGGGGTTTGTGACGCATTTGTTTCGTCTGCAAGGACTAGTAGTCTGTCGCTGTGAAAGTGTCATTTAGCAGTGTGGTGCTTGGTGTTAACTCGGTGTGCTAGTGTGGCTGCAGAATGCAGCCGTGGTCCATCCAGATCTAGTGTGTTACAGCTTCACACCTTCATCCTCCATACAGCCTTCCTTCTGCACGCACACGGTGAGGAAACCTAACTTTATATCTTTATGTCCTCTTGACAGCCTGAGCAACAATATGCTTTACTGCAACTGCTTAAACCTTTCAGGACTTGCATTTGACCAAAAGATTTGCTATCAGAATTACCCGGAAAATCCATGATTTGAATATTGGGGGAAAAGAACATGTGCTGTTGTGAATAGAAATGCCGATTTGGCATATTCACATGGTTTTCTCTATCCTTTTAGTGGGTGAAGGTTATGAAAGTTAGTTTTATTGTTCACTTTATTTTGATCTAGATAAATGTTTCCAGAAATAGTTGAATTAAAATATTTAAGAACTGACCGCAATTCGAACCATTATTGACGGGCGGATATCAAAATGCTTAGTCATAAGAAGAGTTTCAAAAAAAAAAATTGGTGTTAGAAAAGTATTACTTTCATTTATCGCTTAGCGTTTATCAGTTGCATAAAGTTTTAAAAAATTCCTTACGAATTGAATGAGGAGATCTTTAAAGGCTATTCTTAGAAAATTCAAATATAATGTATTTTCGAATTAACCTGCAAGTAAAGTAGTTTGGTTTGGGAGAATGTCTTAAAAATGTATGTATCGCATCTTGGAGGTTGCTGAACTCAAATACCAGATGTATTATTGCTGATTTTTCGTTTTTGATTAACTGTTCACGAATTCACATAGGCGTTCTTTTTCTAAAAATAATCTGATGTGTTCCATTCACATGACTTTCTCTGTATCTCTGTAACAAATTATTGTTAAACAGCTTATTCTTTTATTTATTTATTTCATGCTAATCCAGAAAAAATAGCAGAAATAGTCTTATTTCTTGCTTTATTGTAAGTAGAAGCGAAATAAGGGAGTACCATAGGTTAAAGTGAAAGCCAAAAGCTGGTTGCTATGTGACTGAAGTTCTTTTGTTTGTATGGGCACAAGTTGGCAAATTCCTGTATGAGAAAATTAGAAGTTTTTCAAAGCTGAAACCAAAAACAAGGAATATCTTAAAAACGATCAATTCCACGAAAAAATGTACATAACATAAATTGTGTGTTTTAACGTGGTCTACATTTGTTATGTGTTAAATTTTTGTCCATCTCTTACGGTTTAGTACTTATGCAAAATTCATCCAGAATGAAGTAATCTTCAGAGGCTATTCCCAGAAAATTCAAAATATACATTTTATTTGTCAGGTAAAATATCTTTAATATACGATATTTTATTCAAAATCGTTAGCCATTTTTTAGAAAATAAAATTTTCGAAAAGGTTCCATGTAAAGGGTAGTTGGGAGTGGGGGGATTTTCTTGAAAATCTTCGTGTCGCATCCTTGGAAGAAACCAAACCTAAATACCAAGTTTGGTTTTTAACGGGATTTTCGTTTTTGAGCTATGCTGTCCACAGAGACACAGACACACACACACGCACACCCACGCAGACTTTTTTGTAGAAATGCTTTTTTTGGATTCAGGGGGACCCAAAACATGTATTTCTGGTGAAATCTCGGTATCGAATTTTTGGGTGGAATACAATACATTCTCTATACACTATGTACATAGTTCGTATAAAGTAATAAGTATTTATATTATTATTGCTATTATTATTATTATTCTGAGAGTCTCAAAATGTAAATGTTCGATGAATCCCAGCATTGAATATTTGGGCGAAATGCAATATTTCCTCTGCTTATTATTGGTAAGCAATGGAGAATATAAAATCATTACCCAGAGAGTTTAATTCCATATGTGTTCGTCCATTTCTTGTACTAAATAAAGCGGCAGTGTGTTAATATTTATTGATGTAAAATGCCTAAGAAGTCCTAAAAAGGACATAATAATTGGAAAAAAAAACGTAAAAATGTGATGGATATTACTCTTTTAATAATCTTGGTTTACTTAAATAATGGCATTAATATACTTCACATTTGGTATCAGTGTTAATTACACGAGCCATTGTTAAAAGGGAATGTATGTCATTTTCCCACAAATTAATTATGAACTCTATGTGTACACGAATACATACTTATTGCCCTGTGATTGATCCGCGTAATTACTCATATAGCTTTCATATATCATTTTTAAATCAGTTGCTGCTTTGCTTAAAAATGACACCGTTCTGCTGGTGTAAAATATACAGTGCATAAAACTTTATGAATAAAGTGCTGCTTCTTTCAGAATGTTATATTAAGCTGTATAAATCATTCTTGTCTGTTCAAATTGAGAAAGAGCATTACGCGTTTAGTCGAAAAAAGGAACATTTCTAAAACATCGTGAAGACTTAAAAAGGGCCAGTAAGCCAAAGCAACCGAAATATAAAAAGGCTGGCCTATAGTAAACCAAAATAAACAGTATGGTAAGTACTAGAAAAGAAAAAAAAATCCCAAATTTTATTCTTAGGAATATCTTGGGAAATAAACATTATAGATCTGGTGTGTTCCATTCGCATGCTTTCCTCTATCTGTTCTGAAATTATTGATTATCACTGAAGACTATTCTTTTATCTAAGTCATGCTAATCGAGGCAAACATTAAGAGAAATGGTTTTATAACTTGCATCCTTGTAAGTAAAAGGGGAATAAGGGAATGTACTTGGCTAAACCAGTAGTCAAATCTTTTAAAAGTTGGTTTCTATGTGACTGAAATTCGGTTCTGTTTGCATGGCCCAGGTGTAAAAAGAGAGAAAGGAGTGGATATGACAAATTCCCGTTTGAGAGAAGTTTTAATCATTTTAAAATTGAGACTAATAAGAAGGAATATCTCGCAAATGGTTAAGTCTACAAAAATATATATATATACATAAATTGTGTGCTATACAATATCTACACCTGTGTGTACTAAGTTTTTGTGTATATCTCAGGATCTACCAGTTATACAAAAATATTCAGAAGGAAGAAGACTTCAGAGGGTATTCCAAGAAAAGTAAGGTATAAATTTGGTCATGTATGTATCTTTAAAATACAGTCTTGCAATCAAAATCGTTAAATCAGCAAATCAAAATTATAGAAATTGTTTCCATGTTGAGCATAGTTTAGGTTGGGCGGATTTTTTTTTTTTTAAATCTTTATGTTGCATGCTTGGAAGATGCTGAACTTAAATGTCAACTTTGGTACTTAACCGACTTATCGTTTCTGGGTTACCGCCTTTACAATACATACTCACATCCATACACAAACATTTTCGGGAACCCTATAACATTTATTTCCAGTGAAATTCCGGTATCCAATTTCTTCTCTACCTATACTTTATGTACTACGTAGAGAAAGTACAAATCTGATGTGTTACATTCACATTATATCTCTTCTACAAACGATTATCACACAAGCTTATTTCCATGTTAATCGAGATAAGTGTTCGCAGAAATAGGTTCATCGTATTGTAGGTGTAAGGCAGGTACAGGAGACTGAAGAGAATCTTAAAAATTCTAGTTTTTAAGTTCTCTTCTTTTTACAGTGACTGAAGCGCTGCAAAATATTGAAAGATACCAATATATTGAAAAATTCAAAGCAAAAGCAGGGAATTCTCAACCAAAAGACTTATTGTTTTGGGGTTACAATACATAGTTACGCATATCCTTACAGAAACATTGTCTATTTCGTACGTTCATGCTAAAGACGATTTCACAGCGTATTCATTTAGAAATGTGCATTTAGTCACGTAGTTATGTTTTATATGATGCTTTAATCGACATATTAGACCTTTTTGACAAAATTAACGCTTAAGATTATTCCATGTAAAGAGCGAAAGGCATTTCTTGAAAATCTTCATGTCGCGTATTTGGAATTTGCTAAACTTTTTGTTTTTGAATTATGCTATTCAAACACATATCTGTATGTAAGGGACTTCTAAACATTATTAATATCTCGTGAAATTATGATACCAATTTTTAGTGAAATGCAACACGTTCCTGTTATAGGTTGGTGTTAAAAAGAAAAGAAAAAAAACAAGAAGAAGAAGCAGGTAATTTCATACGAGCATTTTTTTTAAACTTCACTTAATGTTACAAATTTTGGCCAAATTTTATTTAAAGTACTCGGTAGTAAAAATGCGAATTTCCACAAAATTTAAATAGTTTAGTTGTATTGCAGATCTGTTTCCGGAACATAGTGATTTAGTATCGAGGAGTAAATTCTACGTAGTATTAAAACTGTTCTTAGCAAACAATAAAATGTCTAACATTCCAAATATTATAAAACATTAACCCTTAATGAAATATTTAATATAATATCCATAAGTATATTTACTGTGAAATTTTAAATCTCTTCAACTTCAAAGACGAAATACTGAAAACGTCAAGAATACTGAACACCTGTTGCAGCATAAACATTTTAAAACATTGAACATCTAATAAAGCCAAATGTTTAAGAAATTAAGTCTCATAAGTCTGTACCTCTGTGCGTACGACTGTGTACAAGCATTTAGTTGCTAAAAAAAAGCAGAAATTACAATGCATGAGGATTTTTTCTATGCAAAATTAAATACGAAATTTGATCAAATTCATTATCATATATTCGTAAACTCATGCATTTAAGTTTCAGCTTAACACACACAAAAAAAAAAAATTACTTTCTCTACATCGCTGAGTAAATTATTGTTAAAAAGCTTATTCTTCCTTTTACTTCACGATGATCGAGAAAAAAAAAATAGCAGAAATGGTCTTATTGCTTGCTTCCTTGTAAGTAGAACGTAATAAGGAAGTACTGTAGGCTAAAGCGATAGGAAAAGCTTTTAAAAGCTGGTTGCTATCTGATTTAAGTTCTTAAGATTGGTTTATTTGTATGGCCAGGTTGACAAATTCCCGTTTAAGAAACGTATAAGAATTTTAAAACTGAAACCAATAAGAAGGAATATCTCAAAAATAGTCAACTCCACGAAAAAATGTATATAACATAAATTATGTATTTTAAGGAGCTCTACATCTTTTGTTAATTAAGGTGTCTTCTATTTCTTAATTCGAAAAATTCTTCCGATAACTTCTGAGGCTATTCCCAGAAAATTCAAGATATACCTACATTTTATTTGTCATGTAAATATATATATATATATATATATATATATATAATATACGATGTTTTATCAAAATCTTTAGAGTAATTTTTGAGAAAATCAAACTTTTCGAAACATTTTCCAACTAAAGGATAGTTGGGGGTGGGAGGATTTTCTTGAAAATGTTTTTGTCGCATCCTTGGAAGATACTGAACTTAAATACCAAGTTGGGTATTTAACGGACTACTCGTTTTTAAGCTATGCCGCCCACGGAAACACACGTTGACGTTTTTCTAATTTTTTTTTTTTTTATTTTATTTTTTTTTTTATTCTCAAAACTTATATTTCCGGCGAAACCTCGGTACCGAATTTTTAGGTGCAATACACTACTTCTCTATAAGCTATATGCATAGTACGTGTAGAGAGGGTAATGAATGAATTTTCTGTGGAATACATTTTCTGTGTATAAACTCCCCATAGTTTGTCCTGATTTCACTGAAAGTTTAAATTTGTTAACTCAAACTCTTGCATAAAACGAGTACTACGCAAGCGGCTGCTCTGCAAATGTTTAAAAGCCTCTCCATTTAAATATCTTTAGTGTCTACCAATTTGAACTAAATTTTGAAATACATGACAAGTGCTGTTCAACTTCTTATTACTTCGATTCCACGGATGGACAAATACAGCAGCGAACGTACCTAATAAAAATCGTATAAGTACTAACTTTGAGGTTTAAGTCTGACTTATTCCGAGGGCTCAAGGCGAGGAGTTTCAGGCGATTTCCTCCTGGAAATTAACTGTTGCTAATGAAAGACGTTTATATTTTCTGTTTTCTCAGTAACAGCTCCAAATGTTTTATAACATTCCCTGAGAATGCGGAAATTGAATGACACTTGTGTATCTTACAATATAGATATTGGACATTGTTTTAAAATTTATCGAACTACTCAAGCATAAAAGCAAGATGAAAGTTTAAGAAACAATGTAGCTCCTCATATTTGATATGGTAAATGGACTTGAAATGCTTATATTACATATGCTCAAACAAAATGTCTCATTATTTTACAATGTATAAATTGAGTATACATACGAGAGCTGTACAGATCAGTACCCGTGTTTCAAAATATCACCTGATCCTAAGACCAGTTGCTGCTACTATCGTGTTACCCAAAGCAAAATTTGGTATTTGGAAGTCGTTTAAACGTGTTTTTGCTAAAATGGAATTGTGCAGTATCCTAAGTTTTCCTATTGAATAGGAAAATTTGCGAAGAGATAAAAGCGAAATTGACTGATGTTTATGGGTCCCTTTTGCAATCTATGTTTACAGTTAGATATTAGTCGACGATTTTAAGCATGGTATAGCATCTGAGGAGCACCCAGGAAGCCCGCAGATGTGGTTATGTAGTGAAATTTTGCATGATTGGAGGTAAACTTTGTTGGCCCAATAGGTGCTCTGATTGCTTTCAGTAGACAACAAGCGGGCGAGACTTTCAACTTAAGCTTGTTGGAGGTATTTAAGATAAATCCGAAGGTCTTTTTGCGTTGATTTGTCACCATCAATAAAACTTGGATTCATCATTATGCTTGGAAACAAAGCAACAATCAGAACAATGGGTTGCTTCCGGTGAATCTGCTCCAAACAAAGCAAAGACGGTCCCACCGGCCAGAAAAGTCATAGTGACGAGGTTTTTTGGGATGCGAAGGATGTCGTACTCAATGGCTTCTTTCAAAAAGGAGAACCGATTAGCGGACAGCACTATGTTTCATAACAACGCACCAGCATAAACATCCGGATTTGTCGTCGCCAAACAGAGAATTCCATTATGAATCACCGTTACCCCCTCCATATTCGCCTCACCTGGCTCCCTGCGAAATCTTCCGAGACATAACGGAATGCTCGCGGGAACAAAATCTAGATAAAATGAAACCTTAATAGTGGAGATAAGAGACCTATTATGCAGAGCTTAATAGTTCCTGCTTTTGGAAGAATTAAAAAAATGGCAGAAACTTTCGAAGAACTGTATATAAACGTAAAAGGGCCTAATTGAAAAATAAATAATTTGTGTTGAAAAATGTGTGTCTTTGTTCCTAACAGGGTACTTATTGAACCGCCCTCGAAGTACATATTTTCTGGTAAATAAATTCTATAATTTTGAAATATTTGCTGTTATTTACTAATGTCATTCTCTTTTTAAGTAAAACTAAAAGCAATTAATTTGTTATATCAAATTATAATATGAAAGATTTGCTTAATAGTTACAATGCCTCAATAAAAGCAGGGGAAAAAAAAAAAACATTTAAACATATATTTTAGCAAATTTAATTCTGTCCTGTCATAAGTGATCTTTTGTTTTAAATGAATAATTAGCCGACATACTATATCGATTTTTTATTAGCAATTGATACGTCTCAGCCTTCTGTAATGACAAAGCATGCAATATAGTCCAGGCGAAGATATTCAGATATTGGCACTGATTAGTCAATCCTTATTTTAAAAAATGATAATTATAGATAAAGTTGTATGCCTGTTACCTTGAACGTCTGATGGTTTTACCGGAAACAGAGCAGTCTTTTGGCAGCCGCCAAAGCTATCATCTGAAATTTGTTTCCGAGAAACCAAATTTGTTCCCATGCGGACGCTATCTTGCGACTGTGGGCAAGCAGCCAATTTGATACTGTGCCAAGTGATAGCAAAAGGATAGCTTTAGGTTTAGTCAAGAACACAGAGAAGATATTATCTACAATTGTGAACACAAATAACAAAGTAATTAATATATTCCCGTTACGCCTGTCTTGGCTTAAACAGTGAGAATAAATCGCTACACGGAATGAGTGGTAACAGCTACTACTTCTAGTATTATTTTAATTGTTTGGAATTTAAGTGAAACCTGGTGAGTTAGCCGCCTAAGGGTAGCGTTTACCTGACAAGTGACAATGTATTTAATAAACTTGTCGTGAAAAAGTACTACGGAATGATAACAGGTCCGTGTGTGTGTGTCCGTGTGTCTCTGAACACGATAACTCAAAAACGAAAAGTCGGTAAAATACCAAACCTGGTATTTAAGTTTAGTATCTTCCAGGGATGCGACACGAAGATTTTGAGAAAAATTCCCCCGCCCCAAACTACCCTTTACATAGAATTTTTTCGAAAATTTTGATTTTCTTAAAAATGGCTGTAACGATTTTGATTAAAATATCGTATCATTTACCAGGTGGACAAGATTACATAAACTCCTTTCGAATGAAGAAAACTTCACAGGCTATTTCCAGAACAGTAAAGCGTTTCATTGAACTGTTTTCAACTATATTAAACAGAATCGCTAAGAATCATTTTGAGAAAATTGTAAGTTTTGGAAAAGCTATCCATGTAAGGTTAGACGTGGGAGATTTTCCTGAAAATCTTCTTGTTACATCTTTAGAAAATATTGAATATAATCAAAAAAGTCCGGTATCTAACCTGCATTTTGTTTTCGAGTTGTGCAGTTTATAGGCAAAAAAAAAAAAAAATAATGTAAACGAGATTCTACTGATTTTGGGGTGCCAAAACGTGTATTTCCAGTGAAATTCCGATACTGAATGTTTCAATGGAATGCTATAGAGAATGCAAGAATAATGTACTTTAGTCTAAATAAAATTTGAACATGGAATTTTTTGTATTTCGTGGTCAAAACCAAAATGCATTTTCTTAATATTCTTCAAATTTCAAATGTAACCTCTCTCAGAATTTAATTAAATTAATTTAAATAAAAAAGTGGTTGATTACCATAATTTATGGAGTTAATGAACAACATAAAATGTTCAAAACTATATTATGGTTTTCAGGATGAATCCTCCAGGAAAATTGACCTTTGGAATACACGAGCTTAAATGTTGAAGTATCAGTTTTTGTACAGTTTTGTTTGACATAGGTCAGTTTAAACGAAAGGGAAACGTGAGGTGACACTCTGACATTTCCCCGTGTTCGTATTTTTGTAGTTACACCTCACATCAAAGGGATTATTATTAATGCATAAAGAAAAAAGAAACAAACACATCTTGTGTTACATTCGCGTGACAGCCCGTTCCCGATCGTGTATTAGTGGGCTTTACACTATTCTTGCGAACATTTTTATTTCTGTCTACTTTACTTTAATTGAGAAATAGCTATGTAATTTATGTTCTCCTTCATGGCGTTTATATGCAGTCAGAAACACAACTAATGTAGAATGAAATTTTAAAAGAATGATCAGGTATTGAAAGTTCAAACTACTAATATCGCACATAACACAAATGCCTTACGACATAAAAATAAATTATTTTTGTGCGGTACGTTTTCGCGTATAGCTTAACATTTGCCAGTCGTACGAGATAATACAAAATTCTCTTAGATAAAGTGGACAACTATTCTCAGAAAATTCAAAACGTGCATTTTATTTACCTCTAAATATCTTTAATAAAACGTATTGTAATACTAATCGTTAGTCATTTTTTAGAAGATCAAAAATGTTCCATGGAAATGATAGTTGGGGCTGCAAGGATTTTTTTCCGACTTTTCATTTTCACTTTCTCTACCACGTGGAACCCTCTGAATAAACTATTTAGAAAAAGGCCCGTGTGTATGTACGTCAACAGCATAACTTGAATGGATATTAAATATCATATCTTCCAAATATCGTTACCTTATTATATATCAGCATCATCCAAGGATGGGACACGGAGTTTTCAAAAAAAAAAAAAAAAAAAGTGCCCATATTGCACTCTATCCTTTATTTGGAAGCAGTTTCAAAAGCTTTGACTTTCAAAAAAATTGATCTAAAGTTTTAATAAAAATAGAAAATTCTAAGATCTTTTCCTGACAAATGGAATATATATCTTAGTTCTAAGGGAATAATCTGCGAGGTTTGTTCATTCTAAATTACTTTCGTAGAACTCTTAAACCGCAAGAGATAGACATCTTATTACACTGAAACTGCAGATCTTGCTGAAACACGCAACTTCCATCCTTTACATTTTTCGTAAAGTTACCATTTCCTAGATATTCTTTATTATTGGTTAATATATACCAATACTATATACTCTCAAACGGTAAGTAGTTTTTTTCTTTCACACAAGCCGTGTGTAGGACAAGAATTTGGATAGGTAGAGCCAGACTGAAAAATACAATGTCATAGCCGGGATTTAAACCACGGATCTCCCGGTGGTAGACAACTGGCTAGAGACCGGGAGTTCCTTGGTTCATATCCCGGCTATGGCAGTGAATTTTTCAGTCTGACTCTACCTATCCAATATATTACATGTGTCAAAGTCCGTTATATACAATACAATCTGTAAACATTATTTCTTTAAAATCTCACTTTTCAGTTTTTCTGTATTTTTATGGTAACCCCTATTATAAAAAAAAAATCTGATGTATTCCATTTTAATGACTTTCTCTACATCTCTGCAACAAATTATTGTTAAAAGGCTTATGATTTAATTTACTTCATGCTAATCGAGAAAACATTAGCAGAAATAGTCTTTTTACTTGTTTCCTGGTAAGTAGAAGCGAAATAAGGGAGTACCAGAGGTTAAAATAATAGTCAAAAGCTGGTTGCTATGTGACTGAAGTTCCTTTGTATGGATAGGAGTTGACAAATTCCTGCAAGAGAAAACTATAAGTTTTTCAAAGCTGAAAACAGAAACAAGGGATTTCTCAAAAACGATCAGCATCGAAAAAAAATGTGTATAACATAAATTGTGTGTTTTAATGTGCTCAACATTTTTTGTGTGGTAAGCTTTTGTCCATTTCTTATGGTTTAGCAGTGATGCAAAATTCCGTAAAATTGATCCAGAATAAGGTAGTCTTCAGAGAATATTCCCAGAAAATTCAAGATGTACATTTTATTTGTCTGGTAAATATCTTTCATATACGATATTTTAATCAAAATCGTTAGAGCCATTTTTGAGAAAATCAACATTTTCGAATGAAGTTCAATGTAAAGATTAATTGGGGGTGGGGGATTTTCGTGAAAATGTACGTGTCGCATCCTTGGAAGAAACCAGAAATTTTATTACCAGGTTTGGTATTCAACGGTATTTTCGTTTTTGAGCTATGCTGCCCAGACACACAGTTAAAGTCACACACACGGACATTTTTCTAAAAATTTTTGTTTTTTATTTAGGGGGTCTCAAAACATATATTTCCGGTGAAATCTCGGTATCGAATGTTTGCGTGCAATGCAATACCTTCTCTATGCACTATGTACATAGTACGTGTAGAGAAAGTAATAAATTCTCTCTTTAATGCACTGTATATTAATGGATCTTTTATGTGTTATTGTTAAACAGGCTATTCGTACCATACAAATGAAATTAGTGTAGACTTTTTAGAACAGTTGCAGTGTTTTCGCCCACGTGAGAAGTAGAAAATAATCAACCCTCGCATTAATGGATAGTGCAATTAATTATTCTCAAATAATCAATTTTTCAGTCGTAAATCACTGTATTCTTTTGTAGTTAACGATATATTCAATTCTGCCAAATTGCGATAATTATTAGGTACATGAAATAATGTAAGGTAAGTTTTGAAATAGCGCTATGAGCATAAAGAATTATAAGTATTATAAAATACTAGTTACTTTAAAAAGCATGAAACCTAGTTTTGCATTCAAAGGCTACGTTTTAGACAAAGAAACAAAATAGACCAATGCCGAGCTCTAGTGATTTTTGATTGCAGCATGTAGATTAATATTAGGGGTACCCTAGTTAAGATTCTGGAATCCCCGATGCATAGCACTTCACATAGGACACTTTGCGATTAACTCATGGAAGGGAGATATGAGGGGGGTGACCCAAAGGTCCAGATCCGAATGACGATAGGCATAAGCATGGATGGGTTCCCTAACGTTTCTAGATGAATGTGTCCAACGTCGCCTGGCGCACTCACACAAGCTCCATGTGCCACTGGAAAAGAGCACCTCCAAGACTTCTAGAAATAGGTATGGATCGGTAGCTCCCGCAACTACACGAGGAGTAAACCTTAAAGCGCAATCCCGCCTGTCCCTTCAATCCTGAAACAGGTGGGGATGAGTACAGGAAAAATGGAAATTTATGGTCGAAGATTAATCATCCTAGCATTCGCCTGCCGACCTGGAGAAAGCACGAAAAAGTTTGTGTGGTCGCTGGGGATGGAACCCTGGACCTCCGGAATGGAGGCCCCAGACGTTACTGCCTCCCGCTTGGCTTACAGCATATATACAAAGTGAGAGGTGAAAAAGTGCAAATAATCTTATTTAGTTGAGATCAATGCGTATGAGACATAAGTGTGCATATCTCATTTTGTCCGGTTACTAATAGCATTATCATAAATGAAACACAAATTTCTGGGTCTACAGTATTTAAACAGCCCTGAGCTATGTCTCTGCTGTGTTTACATACATCACTCCACCTAGAGTCGGGCATTACTAAGGACTGAGGGTAGAGCGGAATCAACCGATTTTCCTGTTACGTAAACTACCGAGCATCTGTGGTAGGGAATAATAGATGTCCTAAAAACATACTGAAAATTTTCTCCTGAACATATCTTTAGAAAAGTGGGGGGGGGACGTATTGCACGTCATCCTCAAGCGCTGATACAATATTTGCACTTATTCATCTCGGCCTGCAGCTATACCAAAATACGCAACATGAAGAGTAAGGGACTCGTCGAAGCAACTTTATATCAAAGCTTTTTATTTCCGTTAAGTTTATCTCTAACCAGTTCCTATGTATTCTACTTTCTGAAGTCACACGAAAATGCTTTTAAAGGTAATTGGGGAAAAGTGTGTAGAAAAAGCAATCAGCAGATAATGCAAGGTAAATATTTAGCTGTTAGTAGACTGAAACTCAGCAAATACTGAGATTGAAAGGGGATTGTGGGCATCTTACTTGAAAATGAACATATTACATTTTATGAATTTGCATTTTTATCGTTCCTACCATTATTTTTACTTTCTGTAGCACATATGTTCATACAATTTACATAGTAGCTAGTAAAGGTATTGTGTTCCAGCAAAAACTTCGATGTCGAGATTTCACCGGAAATATATGTTTTGAGGTCCCCTGAGTCCCAGATAAGTCATTTTTAGAAAAGGGGTTGTGTGTTCTGCTTATCCAGTTCCTGTATTACGGACTTTTTGTGTAAAGAAAGCACTAATTATTATGTTTAAAAAAATTAAAAAAAAAAGGTATTGTATGTTTTTACATGCTGTCTCTAAAAATAAAATATATTCCTTTAATTTTCTGCGAATAGCTTGCGTCCCGTTCATTCTGAGTGAATGTTTATATTTTAATGCTAGACAGAAACTTATTTCAGATAAAAAGGTGAACAATTAAAAATACAAAAGTAATTAATCTTTTCTTTTTTCTGTACTGGCTGTAATGTTTAATCTATAGTACATAAAGGGACTGTTGCAATTCATCTAAAACTTCGATATACCAAGATTTTGATCAGGATACAATCATAAGTGAAGCAATTTTAGTAAAAAGGCTCTCCCTCCCTCCCTCCTATCGCACGGCCTGGGAGGCTCAGTTGGTTAGGCACTGACCTTCTGATCCTCAGCATACGAGTTCAAACCCGGCACAGACCGATCATTTTTAAGTGTGCTATAACGCAGCAAATCCACGTAAGTAACATTTACTGGCATGTAAGAACTCCTTCGGGACGAAATTTGGCACATTAGCGGCGCTGATATGAATGATGCTGTAGTTGAACACTGTGCCTACAAATAAATACGTTTTTACGTTCTCCTCACGTACTATGTATATAGTGTATAGAGAACGTACCTATTTCTAGGCAGTTAACCGATATCCAAAATATTTCTTGTTACTGGTGTAAATGTGCAAACAATTTTAACACTTCACTCCAAAATCCGTTTGTGGGGTCATGCAATAGGAACAGAATTTTAAGGTCGTCACATAGCGATAGCTTTTAAAAGGTTGGACTATCGCTTTAGTGTAGTGTATTCCCTTATTTTACTTCTGTTTATAGGAAAGCAATAAGACTTTTTCTGCTAATGCTTATCTCGGGTAGTTAGAATAAGCATTTGTAAGAAAAGGTTGTTGCAGAATAGTTGGAGAAAGTTATGTGACTATAAGACTTCAGGTATAGTTTAATATCAACGTGATCTTCTCTGCTGTTGATCGACTTTTCCAAGGTTTTCAAGTTGTGCATTAACGACATTCTATGTCCATTGTTTTGTTTATTATCAGCCCTACAAGCTATTCATAATTTGAGCTTCTTTTAAACTTTTCTGTTATTATAATTGCGTCATGTATCTTTGCGCAAATATGTAGCTACATAAAAAAAGTATATTGAAACTATTTCAGAAACAAGCAATGACAAAGATTAGAAAAGCAAACCTATTAATGAATGAAAAGAATTGAGAGAGATTCCTAAGTACGTATAGAATACGAATCTTGGCCCAACAGTTTCCATTCCAGTCGTGAAATCAATCGGCTCAAAGATCTGCATGAGGTGTTCAGTTCCATGCTGTTCTTCCCTACATATTTTTGTGAAGTTTGGACAAACGTCAGAGCAATAGCGTTTCATTTTCAGGGGTGTGACGGTGACTGGTGGACACTTTTTGTCACATTACCGACAGATCCTGCCTGATTAAATTTGTTGCGTAACCTGTAAATTATGATTCTTAATGCAGGATTCTTCTGATGTATATTTAAACCCGTTCGGAATGTTCTAAAATCTAGATTCGTTGAACTTTAGTCTAATTCCCAGTCATCGTGATATAAGGGACTAAAAAGAATAGACCAAATACAATCAAGAAAAGCAGAGGACCATCTAAATACACGAAATGTACCAATCATACCCCTCCGTATGTATATGAAAGTCAATCATAGTGAAAGAGAAAATCGTGTGAGTGTAGCACATGAGTTAATTGAGGAAGTGTGTTAAAGTCTGCACTGCATTTCTCTCGAACCCGATCGGAATGTTACAAAATTTAAATTCGTTGATATTCGGAGTCTTTGTGACACAACAGACTCAAGTAATAGATTGTTTGATTGTTAGTTTGTTTTATAGACGCGTTATACATCATCTTCTTTTTACTATTTGATTATCAACAAATTACAATATTTACCATATAAATTCCAATATCACTTTCAATATTCTCCATATAATTGAACTACAGTTGTTTATTTTCTTTTTCTTCTTCTTTTAGATTATTAAAACTTCAAAATTTGATATTCTAAGCTAAGTCTAAATGCTAAGTTATTATTTTTCATTATTATAACATTATTTAATTTTCATAAAGCCATGAGAATTAATATTTTGCTGATATTGCTTCTTTAATAAATAATATTAATATTATTATTATTAGTAATAATAATAGCAGTAATAACAATAGTAATAATAATAATATTAATTCTACTACTACTGTTTTGAGGCATCTTAATGAATTTTCAGAAGTGCATCTTCCACTTTGAAAGTATTGTTATATAGATTTTGTTCATCAAGTACTTTTATTTTTAAAAAACCAAATTAATACGACTTTTTCAATTTGCAACCGGAAGTAAAAACAATGGGTAATAGAGTAGACAAAATACAAACTGAGCAAGACTATTTTATAGCCATAAAAGTCAAAACTGCTCATCTCAATCAAATGTAACAGGCATGCAACTGTATGCCTACGTATGCTTCTTCCTGTATATGAAAATAAAGTATAGTGGTAGAATAAATCGTTATTGCAGTACATCAAATTCTCTGAGATCCTCGTTTAACGATTAGTGGCTATTTTGTTTTCTTCTACTGGTAACTCCTTGAAAAGAGAATCCGAAGTAGCATAGTTTAAATTACATCATCCACACAGACGACACAGTTGTATATTTGATGCAATGCTTCAACATTCTAATTCCTAAGAATTGTATGCGAATAATTTGCATGTGTAATGTTGACGATGTCCTTATTTGAAACTCAGAGCGTGGAATCTTGGCACAGCACATGGGCGAAAGTCAATAACCGGTCGAAGGACAACATCTCAAGCATCAAGTTTTTCGGCCAGAGACATTAATTATGGCTGGTGTAGCCATTAATACCGATAATTAAATTCATATCACTTATGTCACATCTTGACACGACAAGGTAATCCGGTATGGAAGAGCGTCCTTTTCTGTCTGGATGCCAACTTGTACAAATGCCGTTGAAATTAGGACTGTCGTATTTCATTACAACTCTCCATCCCCAGCGGTTTCCAAATGCCTCGTCAGCTCTGACCACAACCACATTAAAATGTGCGCCCTACGACGTGACGAGCATGAAATTGCTCCATTCGACACGACTTGTACTTTGGCATTTTACTGTCTTTGTTGACAGCTTGATGCTTGATTTAGAAAAGTCCATCAGCTAAATGAATAACGTTGAAACTTCAGTAGTCAAGCATTTACGATTCCTCATTTCCTGCTTTAAGTGATAAGATAAACTCGGTCAGAAAGTAAAGCTGTTATATATTATAAATAATATGGCCGTCAGATACGACACATGTTTAAGTAATGCTGTGCATATTCTATTGTAGAACCAGAGGAAAAAAACAGTAAAAGAAAAAAATCAGATTTGCTGTTTTCACATGCCTTTCTGTACTCATTTTCTACTCAATTATTACAAAATATTATCCTTCTAATACTAAACATATGCAAAGGTAAATCTTGACATCACAACGCCGTTTCCTTCAGCTCCAGTCAAGGAGGGGAAGTGTGGTGAGTTATACATACTGTCAAACATACTACATAGTGTGTTTGTGAACAGCAAACTCAAAAACGGAAAGTCCATTAAATACAATTTGTTGTTTAAGCTCAGCTTCTATCAAGGATGCGGCCGGAGGAATTTTCAACAAAATCCCCATCCCACAGAACATAGAAAAGGTTTGCAATTTTTTTGTTTTCTTAAAAAAGGCTCGTAGGTCTCGTTAAAACAAGTTTATGTCCAATTGAGTTTCCTATAATAATAAATTAAATATTACTTAAATTGATTATGTGTCAAATGTCTTGTGTTTATCAGCATTCCATTACGTGCATAGCGGAATGCCCGATGGTTCACACGGAGTGGGATAAGTTACTGCGCTTTCCTTGCGTTCCTTAATTTGTACAAGCCTGTTCTATTACGTTTTGATAAGATAAACCTTCATTTCGTTGTGAAGAAGAATAAAGTATACTAAAGTCATACTCAAATCTTTACAAAGCAGATCGTTATTTGGTGTCTTTAAATGTCTCTTTTCTTAACGCGAAAAAGAAAGAAAGAGAAAAGAATAGCAATTTGAGTTGAAAAAATATTAATTATTTGAAAATTCAGAATAGTAAAAAACAATATCTCGTAAATGGTTAGCGCCATTTTAATTTGAAATAAATTGTGAACTTTAACAAAATTTATTAAATTTTAGTAGCATTCTCTCCCTCCCTCTCTTTCTCTCTCTTTCTCTCTCAGTTTAGCAGCTATGCAAAAGATATTCAGAATGAAGAGGACTGGTAGAGTATTTCCAGAAAACTCGTAATATACATTTCTTTTGTGACGGAAACTACTCATGCTTGTGACAGTTTTATCAAAATAATTAATACCGTTTTTTTGAGAAAATCAACATTTATGAGTTGTTTTCTATGTAAATCATACCTTTTACTGCCGTATTTTCTTATAAATCTAAGTATAGCATCCATGGAATATGCTAAACTTAAATACCAAATTTTATTTTTAACCTGCTTTCATCATTTTTGGAGTTATGCTGATTACATGAATATTTTTCAAAAATACTTTTGGGCATCAGGAGCTTCAAAACGTGTATTGTCCTTAAATATAATTTTGGGAAGAATGCACCACTTCTATTTGCTTAAGAAGTACATACTAAAGCAAGTAAAAATATACACTTATACAAAAAAGCAAAACTTATAAAATCTTTGTCATATTTTGTAACTGCTCCGTGGTTTTCCAACGGTTTCAGCACACACACGCGCGCGCGGTTATACCTCTGGCCTCTCACCAAAGCGGTCCGGGTTCAATCACAGGCACCCATGTATGATTTGTGGACAAAGCGGTGCTGCATTTTCATTCCATCTATCATCAGTGTCGCCGTCTGCAGTGCCTATGTAGTAAAACTGGGCGTTAAACACAAAAACAAAAAAAAAAAACATGCATATACGTATCTGTGTGCGTGTCTGTATTAATTATATAACATGTAAAAAGTTGTTGAAAGTTTTGATTCCTTGAAGAAGCGAACCTATTGAGTTTATTTTATTTATCATATAAGGCGAAATAAAAGTAAATGTTGCCCGCCTGGGTAGTGTGGTAGTAGTAGTGTGTCTGCCTCACATCAAAAGGTCGTGAGTTCGAATCTCGCTTAGGGTGAGTTACGCGGATAAGGTTCCCTTATCTCAAAATAATTTTATATCTCCGGCAAAAACGCGAGTCAATTGAGAAATTTAGTGCCGTGCCGGCAGTTACCATGGTAGCTCAGTGGTCAGAGCAACTGGGTGGAAACTAAGCGATCCGTGGTTCATATCCTGGCTATGACTGTTCCAGTCTTATCTCTCCAATAATAGCTAATGTTTTAGAAATATTGCCATCATAGACATCTACTCTACTCGGTCAGGTAGTTTAAACAAAACCATAACTGTGATTTGTTATTGAAACAATTTTGAACATTGTGGTGAATCCTCAACACAATATTGATGTAGCCAAGGTAACAAATGATAGTCGATTTTCGACTTTCGACTATCCTTGTTACATTGTTCTTTTCCTGTATATTTCTTACATGCAACAAGTTATTTCTTACGGAATAAATATATTTGTATAGTTTGTATCGTTTTGTGAATTAATATAGTAAGTAAGTAATAAGTAGCAAGTAAGAACCTCATTGCTGACCCCCGACGATCGAAATGCAACGTGCGAATCCTCACCACAACAGATGTAGGCAAGGTAACAAATGACGAACGATTTTCGACATTTGAGTATCCATTGTTATGTGCATTGTCTTTTTTTTTTCTTTCTTTCTTTTCCTGTGTGTTTCTTACTTTCTACAAGTTGTATTTCTGATGAAATAAATGTATTTATAAAGTTTGTATCGTGCTGTAAACTAAAGTAGTAACTACGAATCAGAACCTCAACATAAATAATACATACGTACAATTCGATCCTCACGGAGTCAATAAAATGTATCATACAGTAGGTGTGAGAGAATTCACTTTTGCTTTAGGTTTCAAATTTATAAGTTTGCAGAAATAAACTGCGTCTGGGAAAAGTTAGCCTGATATGACGGCGAGGAGTTAACAGTTGAAGAAAACAAACAAATGGTGCTCAGACACATGGGGTATAACTTTCGTGATGGTTCATCGCATGCAAGTTAAATTTATACTCTTGTTTATGGCGTTTTACCCTACAGCGGTGAATATGTGGGGATGCTTAACGCTGACAGGCGTAGCAGTTTTTAGTATTCCATCCGTTAAACATCGTAACTTATGACAGGGGTTTCCAAATTGTTGATGAATTGCCTAAGTGTGCTAATGTGTTACTGTTGTTCGGAACCCTGATACAGTTCAGTGACAAAGTAAATTTCCGTGAACAACGAAGAGACCATTAACCGTATTTTTCCAGACTATGGAACCATGTTCTGATAAAACAGCGCTTAAGTTAATTTTCTCCGCAGTGATAGTTGATGCTAGGGAAAGGGTTTAAATTGGCAATCCTCACTCTACAGCATTGAGGAGCATTAGTTTCAGAATACAGCAATAACTGAAAGCTTTTCATCAAATTAATTTTAAAACCGTTGAAGCTAAGATAAAAAATAGCAACACAGGTACCATTAATATTTTGGTTTGTGTGCTCAACAGCAAAAGAAAAGAGGCTAGTGTAATGTGATTTCGTTCCACCAGAGGACCATTAGCGTCGCTTTTTCACTTTCTATGGATAGCTCCAGATCCGCAGCATTTTCAGGGGAAGTTTTATGCGCAAGAATACGACGAAACATTTTAGATTAAATAGGATTCGATTCAAAATTAAGTGTATTTTTTATGAAGGGCCTCTAAAAAGTCTATAAATATAGGGTAACTTCTCAAAATACCAACATAATAAATTTTACCAGCCTTACAGCGCTATTCCCCTTATAAAACGAACACGTCTACAATTTAAAGCTCTGGTTACAATTATCATCCTCCTGTTTTACTTTCTCTAGCACGTATGTACAGTGTGCATAATAGGCACCGAAAAAATCGATACCGACATTTCACCGCAAATACAATTTTAGTGCCCACTATGTAAAAAAAAAAAAAAATTTTAGAATAACATCTGTGTGTGTCCGTGACCTGATAACTCTAAAGCGAAAAATACCATATTTGGTATTTAAGTTTAGTATTTAAGTCTTCCTAGGATCCGACACAAAGGTTTTGAGGGAAATCCCCCCAACATAAAGTATTCTTTACATTGAAACTTTGGTTTTCTCAAAAAAATGGCTCTAACGATTTTTTTTATTACCGCATACTAAGGACATTTACATGACAAACAAAATGTATATCTTGAGTTTTCTGGGAATAGCCTCTGAAGACCTCTTCATTCTGAATGGCTTTTGCATAACTTTACGAAGAAAATGTAGCTCTTGCTAAAACACAATTATATAATATGTGTTATTCCTTTTAGAGGTATTCCTAATTATTGGTTTCAGTTTAAAAATACCCTCAGCTTTTCTCAACTTCTGGTCATGCAAAGAAACTATTCTGTAACAGATCATTGTTACAAAAGCTGATCCTTCCCTCTGCTGCTAATCAAGACAAACAGAAGATAGAAAAATGATTGTATCAATTACTTCCTTGTGAGTAGAATAGAAATGAGGGAATACACTAGGCTAAATCGATAGTAAAATCCTTTAAAAATTGCTGCTATGTAATTGAAATTCGTTTCTTTGTATGGCCAGAAGTTGACAAATTCCCGTATGAGAAAGTATTTCAAAACTGAAGCCAATAACGAGGAATATCTTGGAAGTGGTAGAATCCAGGAAAAAATGTATATGACAACATTGTGTTTTAGCGAGATATAAATTTTTATGTAGTAAGTTTTTTTTTATTCCTTACGGTTTATCAGTTACGCAAAATTCATTCAGAATGAAGAGGACTTCAGAGGCTATTCCTAGAAAATTCAAGATATACTTTTTATTTGTAATATAAAAATATTTAATATAGGCACGGTATTTTAAGCAAAATCAATAGACATTTTTTAGAACATCAAAAGTTTCGAATTTTTTTCCATGTAAAGGGTAGTTTGTGGCGGGTTGACTTTTCTTGAAAATCTTTGTGTCACATCCTTGGAAAATATTGAACGTAAATACTAAGTTTTTCAATTATTCTGCACACAGGCTCACACACATAAGTGTTTCTAAATTTTTGTTTTATTCAAGGGACTTCAAAACATGAATTTCTGGTGAAATGCCGGTATCAAATTTTTAGTCTGTTACAATACCTTTGTATGTACATTGTACATACATGCTGGAGAAAGTGATAATAAATGTATTTTACTTAGGGCCGGTTGTACGAACTCGGAATAAATCCTGGAATAGTTATTCTTGGAATACACTATTCAGGTATAAATGTGGTGACGAGTTGTACGATACAATTTTATTCCTTGGATATCTATTCGACTGTTTGTAGATTTAAAACTAATGTTGGCTATGCTGCGAGTCATTCGTGGCCAACTTGATACGTAATTACTGCTTTGTTTTGCTGAAAACTTCATTGTTTTCACAATCAGCTGTTCCTAAACTATGTATTATTTATTATTTTAACTACTTACGGTACTATGAAATCATTATGAATGTGCATAAGCATGCTTGGATGTAGAATTGCTATACATTTTACAAAACATAAACACATATGTATACTGTGACTTCTTACGATAGGTTAGGAGTATGGGAATATAACCTTACCGTATGTGCAAAGTTGTATCTTGTGCTGATATATGACATCTTTCCGTTTCGGTGATCAAAACGTACAACATACTTAGCCTCATTTCGTATTTTATTTATTAAAATACTTAGTAAGTAAATTTTGAAAATTACATTTTAGTATTGCCAATGCCACTATCAACTTAAGATATGTATAAATCAATCGTTGCACCAAGATAAATAGAAAACAATTTGCTATATAAGTATTATTAACCAACAGAAATATTAGTAGTTATGTCGAATAGTACATTAAACCGTTCCCATTACAGTTCGCACTTTGCTGATGGCAATATTTAATACAACAGCTAGAAATTGTCAACCAAACCAATAAAACCGAGAACATATTTTAGGGAAAGTATTCTCTATTCAATCAAAATTGTCTCTAATGTGTTAAACCTACAGCATATAATACGAACAATTATGAATTTATTTTAAAATAATATATTTAGATTTACGAGCTCTGATGGCGTCTTTTAGTCTGGGCATCTCCTCCCTACATCACAAAGCTTGTAGTGTTATAGTTTTTAAACTTGCACATAACTTCCAAAATCTGATTATAGTACAGAATGTCGCTAACATTAATACTTGTTTTTATTAAAATCTGGACAGCTATTACTAACACGTGCTTCACTTGGTCATGGTATAGATGGAGTACAGCAGAGTACTCCATCTACACCATGACCAAGTGAAGCACGTGTTGGAAATAGATGTCCAGATTTTAATAAAATTGATAGCTTCACTGTATGTAATGGCTTTTTTAACATTTTAAAATTAATACTTGTGGTTATCTTACATTTTGAAGCATATTGCCGTAGAAGTAACCTATCCTTTGTATTTCGTCAATAAAACGTAACCTCACTCTTTACAACGCTATGCATTGTGCTGGTGAATTGCTGCAATACACTATTTTATATTTATCTTGGGTTGGATTAAATTTAATTGTTTCCATAAAATAGAGGTATTGTATGTAGATTTTACTTTTTTATAAATGAAACTTTATTTTAACTATCTTCTTGTCATATTTATCTTATAACCATCAAGTTGTCTGTGTGATATCATTTCTCAACTTTAATTTCATTATAGCCATGTTCATTTATCAGAATATCTCTACAAAATATTGTATTTAGGTATAATATGTCCTTAAAACATATGATAAAGAAATGAATCGTTTATATCGGTCAAATATGGGTCAAAATTGTGCCAAGTACCCAAGCGGCCATTTTCCTTTTTATACTCTATTCTCCAAATATCGGCTTATCCCGCAAGTAATCACGGAATAAGATATTCCAAGTTTATTCCCTTGATAGTCTCTATTCCGTTGTCGTACAACACAATTTTGCACATAACCATGGAATGACTAACAGTGGTTTATTCCAAGTTCGTACAACTGGCCCTTAAACTAACTCAATAATAATAATTAAAAGCATAAAACAAACTTTGTAAATGTAAATTGAAAGTTTATCTAAATATGAGAATAGTATCTAGAAGTCTAGAAGAGAAAATCATGGGAGAGCAACCCATTTCTTTTTTTTTTTTTTTTTTTTTTGTTGTTCAAGAAATATTTCTAAGCAAACGCTTCCCCCCCCCTTTCCCCTCCAATGCATGCAGTATTATCACAGAGCGTGGTATTAATCTTCGTTACTCACGAAATATTAGGTACTACAGAGTTTTGTTAATAACCCTCAGACCGAATGACGTCAATGACTATCTGCTCATATCAATAGCGTATGTCGCATGTAGGTGATAAAAGCAGACTGGGTTTGGCTACGTACAACAACAAGAATGTCGGCTTAAGAGTTCGTTGTTTCAGTTGATGTTGAAATGCTAAGGAGCCTCTATTCATTTAGGTGTCTATCATCCGTCCGTGTTAGATTTCGTCAACCGGCTTATTCCTGTCAGAAACATGCCAACAAATGCTAGCACGCGGTTTACTCTACCAATTTTGTGCAACGAACGTTAGGATATAGCGTGAGAAAGGAAAATCTGCTAACTATCGATGCATGCCAATTTTGCACACCTCTGCGAAAAATAGGCCTAACATAAAATAAGAAACGAAAAAAAAAAAAAAAAAAAAAAACATCTGTTAGGTTCCATTCACATGAATCTCACTAGCTGTTCCGCAAACATTTCTTACAAAATATTATTCTTTTTATCTATATCATTCTAATCGAAATAAAATTGGTAGAATTGATCTTATTACTTGATTCCGTGTAAGTAGAAGGGAAATAAGGAAATACACTTGGCTAATGCGAAAATCAAACTCTTTGAAGCCGGCCGCTATGTGAAACAATTGAAATTCCGTTCTCTTTGCTTGCCAGGAGTGAACAATAAAGAGCCGAAAACAAAAATAGCCTCCCATTTGAGAAAAATTAAACTAGTAATTAACACTGGAATTCTCGGAAATTATTAGCTAAAAAAAACAAAAAAAAAAAAAAAACCGCATGTATATACCATAAATTGTGTGTTTTAACGAGATCTACATTTTTTATGTAGTAAGTTTTTGTCTCTTGTTTACAAAAGTTGTACAAAAGTTATACAAAAGTCTTCAGAGTGAAGAGGTCTTCATACTCCCAGAAAATTAAAGATATACATTTGGTTTGTTATGGAAACATCTTAAACGTATGACATTTGAAATTAAAATCCTTGGAGCTATTTTGAATTTTTTTCTAAAACTGTATTGTTTTTACTCAGAGACCTTAAAACGTGTATTTCCTCAAAAGTATAGTACATTGTGTGTACAAAAGAAATAAGAAAGGAGACATAACCTGTCTAAGATTCGCTGTTTGATTGTACACTTTTGGATAAAAATAATGAAATATTAGAAAATATTCTATAAGTAAGTAATATCAATGTAACTGGAAAGTTCATGTAAATAATGTGAATCACGAGGTTAACAAAAGCTGCTATCAAAGGCGGAATTTCAAATTAAAGATCAACAAGATGACAACATCAATTTGTTGACCTATGGGCCTATACGAAACGGAGAAAGAAGATTATGCTAATTAATTATTTTGTCTAACATTAGAGAAATCAAGTTAAATATACGGAAAATCTGATGTGATCCATTCACGTGACTTTCTGTGCTGTTCTGCAAGTAAATTTCGTACAAAAGATTCTTCTTTTTTCTACTCCATTATAATCGAGATAAGCATTTAGTAAAATTGTCTTATTACTTGGTTCCTAATAAGTGGAAGACAGCTAAGGTAATACACTATGCTAAAGCACTGTCAAGTGATCTGTTCGAGATTTGAGAGAACTTTATGGCAGTAAATTATTAAATTAATGCGTAAGGGCTGGTTGGTGAAAATCCAAGCTAGGTTTTGATCTGAATTTGATTTAACATCGACTTATCGGCATTTTAAACCAATTTGTTTAACACCTTTTAACTGCGTATAGTTTAGCCATGGACCATTCATTTCTTATCTGAAATTGCTTATATCAGACAGGTGTAGTTCATTAACACCCTGTGTGTACAACATTTAAATTAATTAATGTATATCAGTTATATAAGCTATAAACTAAGCTGAAACGTTTCTTTTTTATTCAGGGGCCTTCAAAACATATTTCCAGTGACATTTTGGTATCGACTTTTTTGGTAGAATACAATAACCTTCTCTATACACTCTAAACAGTGTATGTATAGAGAAAGTAAAAATCTACTATTTTACCAAATGATTAAAAAAAACAATTCTGTGCTCGCTTAAATAACAAATTGTTACTTAAAACCGTTTGTGGTACCAATTATTGCGGTTTCTCTTCCGTCATCTAAGGTAAATTGTATTGTTTTGCTTTCCCCCACCATTTTAATTCCAGCACAATATAATTTCAAATTCTCCGGCCTTCAGAACCTTACGCAATCTTCGTAATAAGGAAATGCCGGACAGAAATCCACAATCTTGAGAATACATTCCAGAGAATGTGCAGAGGTTTAGTTTTCCGTGTATGTGAAGGAGATTTTATTTATGGACGCTCTTTAAGCACTGTGGCTCTCCGCGTCGAGGGGGAGTGATTAGACCCACGGAATAACTTGCCGTGATTAGACCACTTGTCTCTCACCTCTCGATCCCAGGTGCCCGCCTGTGGGATTTCTGGTGGACAAAGCGTTGCAGGGGATTATCGGGTTTCCCCTGCCGTCGAATTCCACCGGAGCTCCATTTTAATTCCATGGTGTCATTGTCATTACCTGCGATATAAAATGTAGTAAAAGTTGTCGTTAAACACTTAAAAAAAACAAAAACTACTTTGGCTATCAGCCCCCCTCCATTCTATATTTGGCATGAACAACTTAAATCTACGACACGGGCCCAACGGCTTTACTTCCCTTCCGAAGGAAGCCATGTAAAGGATTTTTACATAACAAAAAATCCATCAACCGCGATGATAAGCACTACTCCACGGAAGACGACATTTACCGTGTGCACTAAATTCGTGATAAATATTGTGTGGAAAGTTTATCAAATAATATCGCAAAGGTGCATGTTAATACGAGCGTGAAGATCGAGGTAACAACCAGATATTTGTAAGACAATATGGATATGTGTTAGCTTTGAGGTAGAGAATGTCTATTTAAAACTTATTAATATTTAACATACAACAGCAAAATAGTGAATGGTGCAACAAAAAACCAAGGGACATGGATTTGGTCTGGTCTTTTCTCAAATACTTACTAGAAGTTTTAAGTAGAAGTTACTTCTTTTACAAGCGTAGTTTGTAATATTTTATTATGTTATAGCAGTGCACTTTTTTTATTCCTGTACTCCTTACTGTTTGACAGAAACCTTTTTGGTTCACTGAGCACTTATATTTACTATTACAACTTTAAAAACAGTGAAATACGAAGAAAATAAAATGGTTCAATAAACTGTTCTGACTTTACAACTTGACTTTCTTTTTAGTGGAAAACAACTTTTATCTTTTTAAGAAAATAAATCAAAATGTAATTTTAATTTAATACAGTTTGTTGTACAGTAACTATTATAAGGTGCAAAACTGTAAATAAAATAAAATAGCGGAAAAATTGGCTCTAACTTTGGAACTAAACTTTCAGCTGAGGTAAGTCGTTCTGGTTGAGAGTAGCACCAACATGTTACTTTATTAAACAAGCAAATGCTTGTATTTCGTAGTTTATTTGCATTAATGTCCCGGATGCCCTGTGGCGCAATTATGGGTTAACCACATGTTAAGTTGTTACTCGCAGAATAACTTACTTCAGCCTGCTATCCAATGGGAAATATACGATTTAATTTATGTAGCATTACATGCATACATAAACGACAATGTTGTTAACATAACTTGGTCAGAATGACGTTTTAATACCGATTTGAAGTATGAATCGGATTTCGGCTATACCCTGTATACCGTAAATAAAATTGTTGAAACAATGTCAGCCAACTGAAAGGTGTGTGATGTCAGAGAACAAGTCTCTTCTTGCCTCCCGGCTGTCAAGATTTAGTGAGAAGTGTGGGACAGGTAAAACAAGTAGTAAGACAATGTTACTGTTTGGAAGGACTAACCATCCAAAAGGTATGTTATTTTGTGGTTTGTAAATAACTAATAATAAGACATAGGGCGTCCGTATGTTTTTTTTTGTAAATTAGCGTACGTACCAGCTATATGCGACATATGCTGTTGATGAGCCAGATGGCTGTTATCATCCGACTACGGGGATCGTCAGCTAAAATGTACTGATATAGTGAGCAATTAAGATAAATTGATACCACGCTGTGTGATACTGCTAAACTGGTTAAGTCGCAGAGAGAGGCAGAATAGCAGAAGGATTTTATGGAAGAATTTTTATTCTGGAGAATAAAGCACGTTATCAGTCTATAATATCCTCGTTCATCATTTACGTGGAAAAAATACACGTTCATCATCTATACTATGAAATTACTAATACATTTAGCTTTACTTCATACTTTCCATGGAATAGAAATGAAACAGGAATGTAAAGGAAAATGCCAGTGAAAATTATCGAAAATTTCGTAGAAATGGTCTTCGGATTGAGGAAATACTCGGACTTCTCCTAGTAGTCTTTCTCTGAATATCACAAGCGGTGTAATGTCACGCATATTTAATTCAAAGTAAACAAATTCATGAATTGTCAGGAATGCCCGAAAATCTTTGTCTTGCATCTTCAGAATATGTTTTATTCAATAAAGTTACTATTTATAGATTTCGTTTTTATACATTCTGCGCAGACTATCTCTGGAAATGTTTTATTCGAACGCAGAGAAGCCTTAAAATTATACATATAAATCCATCCTCCAGTATATCTCTTGAGCAATTTCGACAATGAATATTCTGATTAATTCAATGTTTTCTCTATCGTAAATGAGGGGTAGAACAGGCCAGACTATGTGGACACCAGAGCGGGAATAACTCAGACACCGGTTTGGCAAAATGAAGACAGCATTTAACGTTAAAAATAACTTTATGCGCTAAACTTACGTTGTCAGTAAAGAGGAAGGCTGGCAGGCATATTGGAACAGCAGTCATAAGCACGCAGGGTTTTTATCTCCATTCTTCATCATTGGACACGTTAAGTATGGAAATTTCTATATGACTTACATTTCAGAATGCTAATGTTCCACATTGCAATGGTACGATTTTCTCGTCCCTCAAATGGCTTGAGGGGATTTGAAGGTCCTAAGTCTTCTTCCCTAACGTTTCGAAATATGTTCACTGGGGAAAGTACAGAATACTACGTGAGACCAAGTGAGGTGGATCCGCGATAACAAGTGCAATAGCATTCGGTCCCGCATTCTAGCCCCAACGACGCCCCACTCTGCCTCATGGATGTTTTGCCTTTACCATCAGGTTAGGGGGCAGTCCCCATGGCCGCGCTCGCTAGATGTACTTCTTGGCTCAGGGATTCGTGAGTTAGAGTCCATAGTTTGTAAATCTGTATATGTATTGGATCTGTAAGAAAAAATAAAACTGTGAACGAAAAAGAAAACAACAGAAACACAGGGAAAATGAGAAAAAAATGCTGGGGTGATTTATCAGCTACCCCCCATTTCCTTACCGTTGTTTCCCCTTCATTCCGTTTCCTTCTCATGCTTCAAGTATGCCTCTGGGACGGTTCCGGACAGATGGCGTGGATGCATGCTTAAAGGCAGGAGTGCTCCCTGTGTAAACTAAAGAGCTGCGTGGTCGATAGGTCTTTGATTGGCCTTACTGCGCAGGTTCAGCGGTTTGACGGGACTTCTCCGCGTCACTGTGACATAGTGCTTGTAGCCTGTAGTCTCCTGGGTTTTCTCAGTTCATCTTTTCATTGTTGGGAGATGTTATCTACAGTGCCTCTGTGCGCGAGATGTCCTCCTTCGTTGTGTAACCTATACTTACTTATAACTGACATTTACGGACTATGCGAAGGATATGAGATGGTTTAGATGTCTTTGTAATGGTTTCCTTAGCCTTCCGCAGTTAAAAGGGAGATGAGGATAACCGAAGTGATAGTCAAATGTTCAAAGCTGTTCACTATATGTTGCCTTTAAATTCCATAACCTTTCCTTGAGGAATAGTTGAACACTTCAAAAATGATAGAACAATTTTCTCTTTGAAATAGCTAATCCCTGAATAAAGTTATTTTAAATTAGTTGTATATTTTAAAGAGATCTGCATTTCATGTGTGATAGGGTTTTGTATTAATTACAGAGGCTGTATATTTTTATTTTTTTTCAAAATGAAGAGATCTTCATGGGCTGTTGCCGAAAAATAAAATATACACATTTTACTTGACATGTAAATATTATAAATATGTGGCAGTTTGATCAAAATCGTCTTAGCCATTTTTGAGAAAATCAGAATTGACGAAGGGTGAAGGAGTCTCAAAACAAATATTTCGGTGAAATCTCGTTATCCAATTTGTGTACGGAATGTAATAGCTACTTCCTCTCAGGTAGTGAAGGAGTAGGTAAAAATGATATTGCTAGGAAGATTGATACCAGGCAAGCTGCTGATGGTCAATCCGGTCTGTCATAGTCCACGCTCATGCTTTATCTCTTGTACGATGATTGTGAATAAAATGCATTTCCTCCATGTTGAAAAATTACGTACACGATATGGGCATCGGAAGAATGAGTTAATGCTTTCATTTCGAATAATGAAATGGAAGTAATGTAAAACACAGCATACATGAGATAATACTGCCATGCTTACAGCACAATCCGAAGATGTATATGAAAAACAGCTTATAACGCCTTAAAATTGATTGAATTTGGCATCAGCATTTCGCGGCAATTAATATCTATATATGAAGTATATAATTTTCCTTTTGCAAACTAAGTCATGGCGGTTTTGTATTGTTCACATCTGGATACTCCTAATCTTCACTAAACGTTTATTAATACATCTAGGTGTAACGTGCTGTATAAACTTTATCACGGTGATCTTCGTCCAAAATGAATGTGATGTCCTCTCGTTTTCCAGTAGTTGTATCCTCATTATCCAATTTATAAAAGAAAATCCTATTAAGTGGACGCCCTTGCGTGGAAAACAAGGTATATAAATATATTTTGGTGATAAACGTATGTGATTCTTTTTCTGCCCTCCTGAATGTTTGTTAGGTTCTGTTCGGCCCCTCCCGTGTATGACTGTCTAATTTGGTTGAAAAATAGCTTGTATCTATGTCTTTTTTTTTTTTCCGTTCAAACAGTGCTAATACCTACGGTGCGGAATTTACCCGTTTCGATATCCGTCTTCGACGCGATGTTTTTCTTTCATGGAAGGTCTGGTAAGGGATGCACTCAGGTTCTGGGGCTCTTTGAGGAGCCTCTGAACGGAAATAGGGGCGGTTGAGGTCCTCTAATCCGCATGAAGTAAGCGGCAAATAGTCCTATTGACAATAGATCATTCCTATTACTACACTCTGCCCAAGATTTCCTGGGTACGGGTAGTTGGATGGAGTCACAATTTGCAGCTATTGTACATTTGTATCACCCCAAATTTAACGGGGCGAGCATTTATCTATTATTGCCACTAAGACTTTGCTACGAAAGTGTATATAGTGCGATAATTGTACTATTTCGAGTTTCTCAACATTGTGGAACAAAACAATCTGATAACCTTTTCTATCTGTTATGCAAACAAATATTCTTACAAAAGTTTGTTTCATCTACATATTGCTAATAAAGATAAGTATTACTAGGAACGGTCTTATTACTTAGGTTCTTATAGTAGAAGAGAAATAAGGAAGTACACTAGGCTATGACAACAATCAAATCTATTAGAACTTGTCGCTATGCGATTATCTTTCTCTTTTCATGACCAGGAGTAAAATATAAGATATATGAAACGAATGAGGAGTTCACGTTTGAGAAAGCGCTAAGTATTTTAAAATCGAAATCAATAACAGGGAATATCTCGAAAAGTGTACCAAAAAAATAATAATAAGACATAAATTGTGTTTTAATGAGCTCCTGTGCATTCTTCCGTAAAGTTTTGATCTGTCTCTTAGGTTTACCAGTGAAGCAAAAGTCGTTTGGAATGAAGAGGTCTTCAGGGGCTATTTCCAAGAAATTCAAGATATGCGTTTGTCATGTAAACTTGTGTATACAGCATTTTAATCACAATCATTAGGATCATTTTTTAGAAAATCAAAAATTATGAAAAATGCTCATTTAAAGAGTAGTTGGCATGGATAAATGTTCTGAAAATCTTCATATCACATCCTTGCAAGATACTAAACTTAAATATTAACCAAGTTTGGTATTTAACCGACGTTTTGTTCTTGAGTTATTCTGTCGAGCGCGCGTTTTCCTGAAAATTATTTTTTTGTATTCAGGAATCTTCAAGTCATGTATTTGCGGTGAAATCTCGGTGTAGAATTTTTGGGTGGAATACAATTACTTTCTCTACTTGATTTTACATTGTGCATACGTATTAGAGAGAATAAAAATATAGTACATTAATTTAAGCCTTTGATGCCTCCATGGTCGAGTAGCGAGCTGACTTTTCATCTGAGGGTTCCGGGTTCAATTCCCGGTTGGGGCAGGAAAGTTTTCTTATCCAGAATTATTCCTTATCCCTAACAAAGTCTGCAAATATGCATGTGAGAATAAATGTGCCTGTGTTTAATGGTGGAAAATGATTAACCTAGAGGCAATCATATAAGCTGTATATATGAGTTGTTTCACAGGTTAAAGGCCCTGATATGACCATAGAAGTTAAAGGGGACTATACAAATGAAAATAAAAAAAAAAAAAAGCTCTATTTGCTCGCTCCATGCTTCCTTATTATTGTAAAAACATGAACTAATGCTTTAAAATATGTAGCCATTGTTTAAATTTTCTAGAATAGGCCTTCCTCTTCATTCTGAATGAGGTAAGTCTGCTACTGTCATAATGACCAATTCTATCTAACCCGACAAACATTTTTCAAATTGAGACCTAGGCAGAATCTAAGCTCGAGTCTGTGCTGATGTCTTTAATAAACCTTCAAGGTCCATAAAAAACTGCCTTGACTGCCTCTGTATCGAGTGGTCAGCAAACTAACTTCTTATCCAGAGGTCCGGGGTTCGATTCCCAGCTGGGGCGAGAATTTTTCTTTAACCAGAATTATTCCCTATACCCCGCAGAGTCTGGAAGTATGCATGTGAGAATGAATATGTGTGTATATTTTTTTTTAAGAAAATAAAAACGATTTAAACCCAATGTAAAGAACCTATAGAACACGAGTTGCTCCTAATGCAAAACCCCCGATATGATCTTAGATGTTAAAAGGGGCGATATAAATGAAACAACAAAAAACTGCCATGAACTATCCCGCTGTTCTCATCATTACGCACATGTCAGCAAACTTGCTTTCGTCAGATGTCTTCCGGCCATACACGTACCAACGTGTGCGCAATCTCAAAAGTTAATGGTGTTTTTTTATCCAACTGGGATTATTATAGAACTGTCTGACACAGAATCGTTCAATCAATAGAACGAAAATAAGATATAGAACCTTCTTCCCCCCTACTCCTTACAGACTTATCTAGATTTGAAATTGAAATAACATAAACTCCTTAGAGGCGTGAGCACAGATCTTTATAAGATAGCGAAGAGAGTCTGAAAACAGATTGCAGCTAAACGGTTGTAGGGATCTCGCAGCTTAATGGAACTCTCTTCTAGGTGCGATTTTTGCTTTTATTCTCCATGGTGCAAGAGGGACTTATCTACTAAAAGGTTTTGCTTTATCCAATGATTCCAACACTCTTAACTGACGCCCTAAGCTCTGCAGTTTACCATTCCCCATATGATTTTAACGAACAAGTTTAAAAAAAAAAACGCTTATATTAGAGAATAGTGTATTATAAATGACAGGGTTTCAAATGTCATAATAGTGAAATGAAACTAGAATATAAATTGCAGTATCTAAAATATAATAAAACACAAAAAGAAACGTATTGGGCAATTCTGCATAGCTAGTACTAGCGTGTTTTAATAAGATGTTTGAAAACAAGAAACTTGTGTTATTTTCACGTGATTTTTTCTACTCGATCCTTTACAAACTTTTCTTACAACAGCTTATTATTTCAGCTATATACTATATTTAAAAAAAAAAAAAAGTTTATCATTCAGACGTTCCGTGAGTAGGGGGATATGAAAACTAAATCGATCATGGTCGTAGATGTTCATTGGCTTCTGTCACTCACTTGCAACATTTCTATGGCTATATTAAGCCAGCATGATGAAATATCACAAAGCATGTAACATACCTTAAATCCCAATCAAACCATGTGAGATTATAAATATTTTACGCAAGGGTGTTTTTATAGTGTTTAACACATTCTTTTACTATTATGGCAGCGCAGATGACGACACTGATGATACGTGAAATTAAGATGGAGCACCAGTGGTATGCAATGGCGGTAGAAACTGGAGAAGCCGGAGAAAACATGCCCCTGCGCCGATTTGTCCACCGCAAAATCCCACATGCGGTCGCCAGGGATAGATCCTGGGCCAACTTAGTGGCACAGGGTATGGAATGTAAGTTCTTATGGGGCGAATAATAAAAAGTTTAAAATATGTCACTTATTAATCAGTTTTATAAACTTTATAGTTTGTTAAAAGTTTAAAAGTATAATGGTTCTCAAAAGTTTTGTTATTTATTGTTTCTTTAATGGGAATGTTTAAGACGATTTGCTAGTTTTACTTTCTGTAAATAGGTATAAATAGTATTCTACAGGAATATGTAATATCAGATTTCACCGGAATAATTTTTTAGATTCGTATAATATAGTACATGTTTTACATACTGCCGCCAGCGTCAGTTATTAGTCTATAGTTTTATAACCGATTTACTTATTAAATATTCGCCTAATTCTCTTATGATATTGTTAGTTGTGTTACTCAATTTGAGATTTGCGGTGCTTTGGAAGATCTCCATCAGATAATTCACGGACTTAGAAATCCATGACAACTTCTTGGATTACGCTGAAGCGCAAGCGCGTATGCTGCGCTACGTTAGCGCTGCGACTTCATTGCGGTTGTAGCTGAAGACTGTTCGCATACACATTCTGAATAATTGTGAAATTTGAGCTGAAACGCTAGTCGGTCAGTAATGCCTATAATTTGGCGTGCATAAATGATCACTTTTGGAGGGTACATTTTGTGGTCTTTGTGTAAAATCTGGCTAAGTTTCAAACTTTACTGTCGTAAACCATCATTCTGGGCTTTTCTCGTGAGCCAAGCCGGGGGAGCGAGCAAGACAGCAAGCTCCCCTTGGAGGTCGAAGCCAGTACATCTACAACAGCACTTGAGCAGACTTTTTGCAGCAGAACAAAGTGAGAGTGGTGTCTCTCATCCACCCTATTCACCTGCCCTCGCTCCACGAGACTCTCCTCTCCCTTCCCCCCTAACCACCGCCGAAGACAAATGACAACCTCTACGAGCGACGTTTTTCTTCGGGTCAAGAGGTCAAAAGCCTCACTGCGATCCATTATGTGACATCGCAGCATGAATAGGGATTTCGCAAAGATATTTTATAGTATATAAAAGTGCGTTAATATTAGCTTAAAAACTTAGCATAGTTAATTTCTTCGCAACTTACCTTTAAGGCGATGCATCTGTGACACTTAGAAAGTTTAAGGTGCACAAAATATTGTGTTGAAATTTATACCAATTATTATACACAGTAATAATATTATCTTTGTCATATATCTTGGCTTACATATCTTTAAATAATAACATTGTTCTAATAAAATGAATACGCACTTCATTTTAAAAATTCACATAAAGTCCAGTTTTACAACAAACGAATTTACAAATAGATGTGTCATACTATATAGTTTATATTAGCCCTAATTAGTGTATAAAATATTACTATTTATATTCTCCAAAACTGTTGATTTTTGAAATTTTAAAATTGCATTATTATTTCGAAAAATATATTACCTTGTACCTTATTCCTCGTGTTAAAAGAACCATTTCAAATTGTTTTAAACAAATCGATGAAAATTGCATCCTGTGCAACATTTTGAGAATGGAAAAACGTTGGAAGTGCCTATTAATAGACCTGCGCTTATCCATTTAAAGTTGCAGTTAATAATTTCCATATCATTTTATTATGAATAAAACATATTTAATCATAATGTTTGATGTTTCACTGATGAATCACCTTTAGTTGCTTACCTACATTAAATTTCTGTGAGCATAACTCATTATGTTAGTTCAATATCGCTAAGTTTATATAACTTGGGTCTGATTTGTAGGTTTCCGTGACTAAATGTGCCTAACCCGGCAGTGGTAAATCTGCTAAATGCATGTCCTCAATCTAATTACGTCCGAAATGTTTAGATTTTGTACATATATGCCTTTTAACTTGACTAATGTATTGACAAAATTTGTTTATTAAGGAGTATTTTTACTAACAAATGCGTGAAGTTCATTTTTAGTTTCTCTACTAACCTATAGTAAGTAGAAGAAATATTCTATTTCCCTCAAATATGCTTGCGATATGCTGACTCGCCACAGAAAAGGAGATATTTGTTTTCCATATATGTTCAAAACTTAAGATCTTCTTCTATTGTTATAACCTTATTGTTGGATTGTATATCTTTATTATTTATAAGTTTTGTAATATTAATTTCTTCAGTTTAATTCTGTTAAATGTAATAATTATAGATTATGGTCAGCAATTTAGTAAAAGTAATAAAATTACATTATTTATCCTATCACGATAATCCTTTTACCTAAGGCATTAAAAGGAATAATTCTTAAAGGAGGTCAAAGTGATCCAATATCAATAGCAGGAGCAAATCTTCTAATGAAACATTAAAGCGGTTCGGAAAATTTTATTAGGGTAATTTCAACCGTAATGTTGAAAACAGCTCTTAGTTTTTAATATACGTAGAGAAATTTGCAAACGCTCTATTTCAGATTATCTGATATATAAGTAATAATAATAACAATAATAATCATAATTTATTATGATTATTACTGTGTGTTATATCCTTGTGCTTAAAACTATTCAATTTGTATGTTCTTAATAAACAGAGTGTGAAAAGTGTTTTTTTAATAACTAACTATTTATTCGCCAATTTATGCAGATTTTTAACTATGCATTTTTTAAAACTTTGCACTGCCGTTTTATTAATGCGCATTTTCATGGAAGGTTATCTTCCCATTGATCTCTCACACCATCTCTCACTAAGATGGTCGAAAACGCTTCGAATTCAGAAATTGTAAAATAGGAAAACATTGAACTGTATAAAAATGTCGGAAAAAGTACAATCGAGTGCAAAGTATGAAAAAAAATTGATGAAAAGTAAGTAAAATTGTGTAAACTTATTTAAAAAGCTTTCTTTGCCACTACGTTTAAAAATTATTAAAAAACAAACCACTGTTATCAGTAAAGAGTTTCCACAAAATATTAAATATATTAAAAATATGAAAATGTAATAGGAATGTTTGTGAATCACTAAATCCAAATGTATCTCCAAAGTAATCGCTGTTTTATTTGATATCCCAGTGTGCGTATGGACGATGAACCTGTTACTACATACATACAGTAAGGTTTTAGGTCCTGTAGGGATATCGCAGCAAATAGTATGTCCTAATCGCACTTACCAGTGTTGGAAAACTTAAAATATTGCCTCCCATATGCCAGGTTAAATGTTGTGAGTGATGCCTATGCAAGCAGGCAGAATCAGATAGAAAATGCATACCTTTCGGCTTAAAGGGCCAGGATAATTGTCTAAAAATATTCAAAAATTCCAAATTGTTATCGAAACGTTCTGTACTTCAGACATTGTAGAAGTGTCTGTAGACATTGCTTGGGGAGAGTGCACACATCTACAAGGCAGAGCTTCAACCCACACATTGACCTTAATTGATGCTGACGTTTAACCTGAGCAGCACCATGACGATCTGTGTCAGCCCATCTGAAAATGTGTGGTTCTATTTCAATACTGATGTAAGTTTTCCAGAGTTTTGCAGTTCTTCAAATGCTAAGGCATAATGCACGTTATTTTTTTTTGTGGTAAAACAAAGAGTATGGCATTTTAAAGCCAACATATAGCATTTTAAATATTTACGATACCTCAGGGCCCTGTATCACATTTGTACAACAAAATGTGTAATGAAAGCATTTTTGAAAGTGCATTAACTCAAAGTATACAGAAAATCAAACATTTCTACGATTTGTTTGTAGAGATGCAGAGAATCATGTGAATGTAACACGTGTCTTCTTAATTTTGATGTGAGGAATTCTCCCTGAAGGTTGGTCCAAATATTTCTGAAGCATTCCATATACGCGTTGCTGTAATGATAACAAAATTTACGCAAAAAAGAAAAAAGTCTACCAATGCTCTGTTTAAAATCCAATCAGCACATCATTACCAACTGTTAAATTCTGAAGCAACGCCCAAAACAAACATAAAAATTTACCTTCATGAATAAATACGCTAAATTCTAAGAGAAAATCATTATTTTAAAAAGAAATTAAATGTGTAACATTTGCTCAGATCTTAAAAGGGCAACCTTTATTTTGTGAAATACAAATATAAGTTTATATGAAGAGGCATATGTATCACATGATTATCACATCCTAAACCTTTTTTATAACCTTTCCACGCTCTCATGTATTCTTCTGTGTAATTGAAATAGAATGCAAAGTGAAACGATAAAACCGATACATTCCTCATGATAGATGCAGGAGCTTTCATCATCTCTAGAGAGGCATGATTAACATAAAAAAAAAAAACCCTAGGTTTGTTGACAGGAATTTAAACCGTTTCAAATGCAGTACCTCTCTTATTATTATATATTATGTTTTATTATTTTGTTTGTTAACGACGCATTTAATTGCAGAACCATATCAGCGCCGCCGGTGTGGCGGAATTTTCGTTCCACAGTTCTTTAACATGTCAGTAAATCTACTGACATGAGGTTGCACGCTTAATAACCATTGATGTGGGCCGAGTTTGAACCCGTGACCTTCAGTTCAGTGACCAGTGTCTAACCTACTTAGCTACCCATGCCGACAGTGCCTCTGTTACATAAAATATTTGATTTATGCTACTAAGAAAATGTAAGTTTTGCAATTTTCTTAAAATATTAGAATAAATGTTCATGTTAAATAAGGAAAAGTTTTGTATGGAAGAACAATCTACTCTACAACAACAGCCAGAGAGAAATGCCTCGTACAATTATTAATTAGTATATAGGAAATTAACATTAATGGGGCAATTTTTTGGATTGATAAGATAATAAAACAGTTTATTCGTGACATTTAAGAGATACAAAGAAAGGTATAATCATATACAAGCGTTTTTTTTTTTTTTGCACTGCAATAATTGAAATAAAAACCAAAACGTTCTAAATGCATTTTCATAATTTTGAAATGATGTATAAGCTTATTTTCGAAAATGTTTCATATTTCTTATATTTTCGAGAAAAATATGTTTTATAGCGATAAATCAGAAACTTTTTTTTTATTTTGCTTAGAAAAATGTGCATTTATTTCTAGTTAAGAATAACAATTTAATTTAACAGGAGTTTTAGAATTTCAATTAAAAGGGGTTAGCAGATAAATATGAGGTACCAATCAAGTGTTCTACCACTAAACAAGTACGGTAAACTACATGCGCGTAGTTTTGTTTTGTTTTATCTCGCATTAACTCGTACAGAACCAAATGTAAAATATTAGAGAGTGGTCACTTTGGAAGTAGAGTATGTGCACTTGCAGAGCCCAAGATTCCCAATAAAAACTAAATACACCAGAAGACATTAAAATTTGCTGTTACTACCTAAACTGCATTCCATCATGACAAAATAAATTGGCGATGTAATAAAGCCTTAAATTCTTTAGACCATTTGTTTGAGCCTACAAGACTACTTACTATATCAAGTATTTGTGATTTAAATAATGCATTGGCAGCATTTAACCAAGTAAATGCATTTAAAACTAGTTGCATTAATTCTGGTTAGCTTCTTTGTTAAAAATAACTGTGTGTCATTGTTGAACAGCTAAGCTACGGAGGTAACGGTAACAAATTAGATATAGTAACAGCACTCTTAGTGTTGTGGTGTAGGGATGGGAGAGGGGGGGGGGATAATGTAAATAAAATACAATGTAGTTTCTGGAAAGTTTGGCTTTGGAGAGGACACTTCTAGCTACGGTGTTCTTCGTGAGATAGGATGCTGGGAAGATCATGTTTAAACTAAAATAGGTGTAGTTCGATACTGACTCCAAATTATTGAAGCTGACCAAGCAACTCTGAGAGCAATTAATTACATAGAGCATCCAAAATGATGGGCGGCGGAGCTACAACGGGGATTGTCAAAAATTGGCTTAAACAGTATTTAGCAATGATATAAGAATAGACTTAACGTCGTGAAACAAAAAACAGCTATAGGAAATAAAATCTTAATGTTGAAAAAAATTGTCATTGAAGCTACAAAATTAAATACAAATTTCGTGCGGCAAGGAAATATTTTGGAATTGGGTATGAACCCAAAAACTCTTAAGGTAGAAGCTGGTAGGAGGATTTGCCTATTAATCGGGGATCAGAAAACTGGAGGATGCTAGGAAAAAAATAAATGCCGGAAATATTTTTAGCTTCAAATAGACGGAGGGCAGCATGCTGGAACTTGATTCTAAATAGCTAAAACTTGCCAAGCCTGAGCCCATACTTAATGGAAGTACGTGTACTGAGAGATGAGGTATTTGTGTAAATATTGTATAGACATGTTTGATAAATGAATTATCTACGTGGGAGTGGTGAGTGCGAGGTATGTATGGGCGATATCAGAGTGCCTGTTGTTCTTTTGTTGTAGTGTGTGTGTGTGTGTGTGTGTACTGCGAAGATATGTAAATATGTAAAGGGGAAGGTAATATTTTAAATTAAAGTATTTTTAAAGAGCATTTACGGTCACCCGACCAATGCGACTGGCAATGTAATTGTTGTATTATTATGAACTTAATAAATACTACTACGTGTAAGCAAATATTGTCTTACCATATTTGCTGTTAAAAGTCTCTTCAATGTCTTTGCCTAGCGATCTCAAATGCTGACAGGGAGAGATTGTTTTTTGCACCTTTAACCTAGTTTCATCACAAGAAGGATAACCATGAAAAATGAGAATGTCACTTGTTTTATGTTTGGTGTGATGTCTGATATGTGATATTGATTCTATTCATGATATTACTGTAAAATAAAGGCTTGAATTTCAAAATAAGGTTTGAATATTTACCTGTTACTTATCATTTCATTCATGTTATTGCTCATTAATTCGGTCCGAAAATTAGCACGAATTTAACGCTAATTTACGGTAAAATATTTAACACAAAACACTACGAATTGAAAACTCTTATGTGTTCCATTCACACGAGTTTCTCTACATCCCGGTAATGATTTCTAGTTAAAAACCTTATTATTCATTTACTTCATGATAATCGAGCTAAACATTAGCAGAAATGGTCTTATTATTTGCTTTCTTGTAAGTAGAAGGAAAATAAGGGAATATACTAAACTAAAGCGATAGTCAAATCTTTTATTAGCTGGTTACCATGTGGATGAAATCCGTTTCTCTGCATACTCAGGAGTTAGCAAATTCCCTTCTGAAGACATATTTTTAAACTGAAACCAATAATGAGTATATATGTGTATATATATAAGTCAAGTCCACAAAAAAAAAAAAAAAAAAAAAAAAAAAAAAAAAAAAAAAAAAATTCTGTGTTTTAACGAGATCCACATTTTTGTGCAGTAAGTTTTTCTTTATCTCTTACGGTTTACCGGTGACGCAAAACTCAACGAGAATAAAGAGACCTTCAGAGGCTTTTCCCGGGAAATTCGGCATATACATTTTGTAATGTAAATATATTTAATATAGGTATATAAATCATTTTAAATACTGTATTTTAGTCAAAATCGTTACAAGCATTTTTGAGACAATACATGTTCGAAATTGTTGCCATGTAGTGGGTAATAAAACTTAAATGCTAAGTTTGCTATTTTACCGAGTTTTTGTTTATGAAATGTTTTTATACAGGGGACCGTAAAACGTGCATTTCCAGTGAAATCTCGGCATCGAAAATTTTTGTGCTACCGAGATTTCTCCGGAAATAGACGTTTTAGGGTCACCTGTAACAACAACAACAAAAATATTTTAGAAAAAGGGCCGTGTGTGCCTGTGAATTCCATTATTCAAAAACCAAAAGTCGGTAAAATACCAAACTTGATATATAAGTTTAACATCTTTCAGGGATGCGACACAAATATTTGGAGAAAAATCCCCTCACCCCAAAATACCCTTTACATGGAAAAATTGTTGAAAGCGTTTATTTTCTCAAAGATGGCTCTAACGATTTTTATTAAAATATTAAAGATATTTGCACGACAAATAAAATGTATATCTTGAATTCTCTGGGAACAGCCTCTGAAGATCTCTTTATTCATGAGGGATTTTGTTAGATTTTGCATAACTAGTAAACTGTAAGAGATAGACAAAAACTTACTACGCAAAATATGTAGATCTCGTTGAAACACACAATTTATTTCATATACAAGTTTTCGTGGAGTTGACTTGGAGTCATTCCTTATTATTTGTTTCAGTTTTAAAATATTTAAAACTTTCCACATACGGGAATTTGTCAACTTCTGGCGATGCAACGAAACGGATTTCGTTTACATGGCAACTAGGTTCTAAAAGATTTGACTATTGTTTTAGTCTAGTGTATCCAATTATTTCCCTTCTATTTAAAAGAAAACATTTCTGCTAATATTTATCTCGATTAGCATGTTCATGTTTGTTCTTAGCACAGGATATTTCATTTACGTCCTCTGGAATATCTAGTATTCCTGTCTCATTTATGATTGCGTGTTGAATGTTTGCGTGTTTCCTGTTTGTCAATGATAATGTGAACATTAGCGGGAGAGCAGATAAGTGACAATCATTGTCGTCACGCATAGTTCTCCTTCGTTTGTATTTTGTTTCTGTTTACTTCTCCAATAGTTTTGACTCTTTTTCACAATAACTCATTCTGGCTTTCGAGCTTGTAGCTAAATGGTATTGCGGATTCTTTTAAAATATTTTATTTTCAATGTATTTATTTATACCTACTCATAGCACGTGACAGCCATGCAGCCAAAAATGGATTCAATTTTAAAAAGCCACATTTATTCTGTACACTCTGTAGACTGGTTATTCTGAAAAAGATTTAAGGGGGAATTTCAAAGCAAGTATTTTCACTTTATCACGTACTTAATTCATAGACATTGTATCGAATTAATAATTGTATATATATTTTAAATGGAATAAACGTTTTGTGGTCCCCTTATTCAGAAAAAAAGAAACACTTTTAGAAAAAAGTCTCTGTATGTGCATATATCTGTCTAAAATCCCCGCGACCTTTACGGGAAAATATTTTAGTAAGTTTTCATTTCCTCAAAACTGACTCTAGTGATTGCAATTAAAATACTATATATTTATACTAAGCCTTTACATGGAAATGTTTTAGAAAATTTTGACTTTCTCAAAACTGACTCCAGTGATTGCAATTAAAGTACTATATATTTAAGACATTTTCATGACAAAGAAAATGAATATCTTGAATTTTTTGGGAACGACCTCTGAAATCCTCTTCATTTAAATGTCTTATTAAAAACTGGTATACCATAAGATTTAATTTTTTTCAGTTGACCATTTTTCAGATATTCCCTGTTGATTTTATTTCAGTTTTAAAATACATATAAGTTCCTCAAATGGAAAGTAGGTATTCGTTTTTGCCCCCCCCCCCCCTCACTCTTTCTCTCTAAGACATACAATGAGATCGCAATTTCCAGCCCATCACAGAGCGAGTTCCTCTTAAAATATCTGACTAGCGCTTTGTCTACTTTTTATCTCATCTCCACGAAAATGTGCAATATGACCAGGATATGTTTAGAGAATTGAAGATATATGTAGTATTTGCCATTATCATTAAATCGCAAATATGTGGTATTTTAATCAAAATAGAGACAGCAAATTTTGAGGAAAATAACAAATATACGCACTTACCCTGTGGTTTGGAGTGGAGACTTTAGTTCAAAGGAACTTAAGTACCATCTTCACTATTTTCTATCTATTCATTTTAGTGTGTGATTGACACTCATGGCGCATAAACATAACCTTTCCTAAAACTTCCTTTTTATCCAATTTGGGTTAAACATACATAATGGTTAAAATATTGATGTCGAATTTGAGTGGAATACAATACTTTCTCTACCCACTAGATACGTGACAGTGAAAATAGTGTACTAAGATTTTTTTTCTATTCCGAATGAGAAGACTTGAGAACGTATTCCCAGAAATTCAAGATATTTCATTTATCGTGAAAATATCTTAAACATATGGTATTTTAATCAAATTCGGTAGATACATTTTGAGAAAAGCAACATAAAGAGCTTCTTGTGTTGGTTCTTGAAAATCTTCATGTCGCATCCTTGGAAGATACTGAACTAAAATACTAATTTTTGTTTTAACTAGCGTTCCGTTTTTGAGTTATACGTTTCACACATTGACACTCACGCACACACACACACACTCACACACACACACACACACACACATCTTTTCTAAAAATCTGTTTTGGGGGATTTAGGGTTCACAAAAAAATATATTTCCATTGAAATATTGACATGGAATTTTTGTGTGGAATACAATACTTCCCCTAGTTATACATAAAAAAACGTTAGAGGATATGAGAAATCAATGTGAATGTACCACATCAGACGTCACATAAATGGACATAGTAGTCAGAAAAGGTATTTATTGCATTGCACCCAAAAATTCAATAGGGAGATTTCACCGGAAATACATATTTTAGAGCCCTAAAAAAAAAAAAAAAAAAAAAAAAAAAAAAAAAAGTAAAAGATCTGCACTCTAACGTGTTCATGTGTGTGTGTGTGTCTAGAACAGCATAACTAAAAACGAAAAGTCATTACGTGCCAAACTTAGTGAATGTAACACTTCAGATATTTTTTAATATTTCAAAAACATACAAGTTTCCTGGCTTCATTGCATGCCCATGTAAGCCACGCAATCTCTAGTCCCCTTAAAAGTATAAATGCTGATCTGCACAGCAAGCCTAATTCTAGGTCAAATATGTTTGCTTATTGGTACAATTGTCAACGGAAAAGGTTTTAAATTTTGAGCTCACTAAACTCCTGGGTTGCCTTTAAAACAGCTAGGGTATTATTGCGTGCAATGAGGTGAGGAAACGTGTCCTTGATGTTTTATGTCTACCGTTTAGATTTTTTATGTACGTTCTTTTGAAACAATTGATTGTTGATTGCGCGGCAGTCAATTGGAATCCGGTACGAAGGTTAGCAAACACAATGACACGGATAATCTATCTTTCCTGGAATCGCTTTTAAATTGGCCACATTAAAACGTTCTGAAAATTGAAATGGGGTTTAAGAATGTCCGTTCAAAGCGGAATGCCTACATATACCTGTTTGGCTTTCTCTACTACTATTATTTGGTAGAGGAAGTATTGCATTCCGTCAAAAAGTAGACTTTGTAACTTCTAAAATGTCGCACGAACCAAAACTAAACCAGTTTGGCATTTTAATTCCTCCAAGTCGTAGATATGGCCATACTTGGGGGGGGGGGGACCGAGCGGATATACTCGAACACTAAGCTCTGTACTCCATATTCAGGAGGCCGTGGATTCAAATCTCGTAGTGCGACCAATCTGTTTTTTAATTTTTTTTTTTTTTTTTTTTTTATGGTTTTCTTCAGTCGTCAAAATAAACACCGGATTGAATATTTAATACCACGAACCTTAGTTCTACCTTAAGTCTGAAATAAAAGCCAAAGTCGGATGTTTCATTTACATGATTTTCTCCAACCTGTTCTGCAAAAAAAAATAATATTACAGAAATATTATTTTCATATCTGCATCATGCTAATCGAGATAAACATAAATTAAAATGGTCATATTACTTGCTTCCTTGTAAGTATAAAGAAAAAAAGGTAATATAGTAGGCTAAAGCGATACTCAAATATTTTTAGACTGCCTCTGCGGTCGAGTAGTCAGCATTCTCACCCAGAGGTCCTAGGTTCGATTCCCGGCTGGGAAGTATGCAGAGTGAATGTGTGTGTGTGTGTATTGCAAAAACTCACGTTAATAAACCCTTGGTTGCTAAAGAAAGCGCTTTAAACAACACGAAAAAAAATGAAACGAAAAAAAAAGATAAATAAAAGCTGGTCGCTATGCGGTACTATTGAAATTCGGTTTTCTTTGGACGTCCAGGAGTAAAACGAAAGAGAAATGAAACGAATGTCAATGTTTTAAGTATTTTAAAAACCAGTATTTGAAAACAATAACAAGGAATATCACGGAAATGGTTCACTCAAAAAGGTGCATATGACATAAATTGTGTTTTAACGACATTTATATTTTTGTATAGTAAGCTTTTGTACATCTCTTACGGTTTACCAGTTATTCAAAAGTCATCTAGAATAAAAAGGTCTTAAGTTATTCTCTGAATATTCAATGTGTGCATTGTTTTTGTCATGTAAATACTTGTAAGTAAGTAGAGCGGAAATAAGGAAATATACTAGGTTAAAGTGGTAGTTAAATATTTTAAAAGCTGAAACAATTCTATGTGAAACAATTCGTTTCTGTTTTGCATTCGCGGGGGTAAAACAAATGAGATAAAACGAAAATTGGCTTCCGCTTGAGAAATAGTTTAAAATTGAAACAAATAACAAGGAATAACTTGCAAACGGTTAACTCTGCAAAAAAAATAATATATATATACATATGAAATAAATTGTGTGTTTTATAAGATCTGTATGTTTTGTCGAGTAAGTTTTCGTCCTTCTCTTGCGGTTTACCAGTAACACAAAATGTATCCAGAGTGAAGAGGTCTTCAGAAGCTATTCCCAGAAAATTCAACATATTCATTTGGTTTGTCATAAAAATATCTTTAAGAAAAACCCTCCATCCCAAGTTTTGCTTTACATGAAAAAGTTTTAATTTTTTTTATTTTCTCAAAAATGGCTAACAATTTTGATTAACACACAATGCTCTACTTGCAAGCAAAAAGTAATAACAGCAATTCTGCTGATGTTTATCTCGATTAGCATGATGTAGATAAAACAATAATATTTTGTAAGGAAGAAACAGCTAGATAAAGTCGTATGAATGCAACACATCACATTTTTGTGCTAATAAATGTTATTATATTTTATGTATTCAACATTCAAATGTTTTGTTCTTGCTGAATTCCGAGGTTGAAATCATTGGGTGCAATATTATTATTATTATTATTATTATTATTATTATTATTATTATTATTATTATTATTATTATTATTATTCCTTGTCCTTTCGTTGTGTATAAGTGTTTTGATTTCTCTCTGCCACTTTGTTTGTAGCAAACAAATATCGTGGTTACATGTTGATTTTATTAGTTATTATAAAAGAGTAAGTAATAGGGCACTTAGAGACCGTTAGTAGTCGGCTGATGTCGTCGGTGAATATGAGTGATCCGAGATTGCTATTACCATGCATGTACATTCTTAAGTTTTCGCGTTGAGTCAAAAACGCGCAAATATTTGCGGCGGGATTGCTGATTAATTTCCGCTCATTATATTGAAGAGTAATAGTTATATTTTATTACGCGGAATCAAAAGGATTTCCCGTCGGAACTTATAAAGAGTTAAATTCGCGAGAGATAGAATTTTCGCGTTCAATAAGAAATGCACTGAATTGCACCAAGTGATCGCAATTTCGTGCACGAATTGTAAAAATACTTTGAAAATAAATAGCAATTCAACAAGCAGTATCCGAGTAATGGATTATTTTAGAAAGCATCAACTCACTTTAGTAGCCTGGATCTGAAGAGCCCAATAAGCCCTGTAAAACGACAGTTTCTAATTCAAATTTAGCGAGAACATAAAAAGGGCTTATTACTGTTTCATCACTAATGGTGCCTGAAGGTTCAGCTTGGAAGATATTTTCATTAATTGACTAAGCACATGTCCAGTTATTTTATGTTTGTAGAAATAGTATGAAAATGTGTGACCCAGACTGAACTCATACTTGGTCGTTCAATGAGTAACGCGATAAATTATATGTGGTAATGAACGAAATCAGAGAACATGTTTTCAATTCTTACTTTTTAACATCACGAAGTTTCATTACTGTGGTGCAGTTTAGTTTTCAAATGGCGACTGATAATGACACACATCCATGATTGAATTTCTTTTTGCGGAGCAGAAGACCATTGCAAACATTTACAGACGCTTACAGAATGTCTATGGGAACAAGCAGTTGAAGAGTGTCAGGGGCAGAACGAGCTAACGCAACACAGTTGAATGGTACCAAACTGGTATACACAATTTGACATCGAGCTGGCGTAGGGCCAAGGATTTGATTGAAAACTATGTGGAGTAAAGTTATCTGTAGCCAAATAATTGAGGATTTTTATAATAAAACAAACGTTGAGTAAGAAATAAATCACATGACTTTCTCTACATCTCTGTAACAAACTGTTGTTAAAAAGCTATAATCTAGACAACCATTAGCAGAAATTCTCTTATTACTTGTTCCTTGTAAATAGAAGGGAAATAGGGAATAAACTAGGCTAAAGCGATAGATAATTTTTTTCAGTTAGTTGCCATGTGGCTGAAATTCATTTATTTGCAGTGTCAGGAGTTGAGAAATTCCCGTATGAGAAAAGTTAAACCTTTTAAAACTCAAACCAATAACAAGGAATATCTCAGAAATGCTCAGAAAAAAAAAAAAAAATGTATATAACATAAAGTGTGTGTTTTAACGAGATCAACATTTTATGTGCAGTAATTTTGTTCTATCTCTTATGGTTTACCAGATATGCAAAATTTATCAAAATTCATCTAGTATGAAGAGCTCTTCAGAGGCTATTTCCAGAAAATTTAAAATATACATTTTGTTTGTCAATAAATATCTTTAACATACGGTATTTTAATCAAAATCGAAGGACATTTTAGGAAAAATTAAAATTTTCGAAAATATCTCCATGTAAAGTGTAGTTGGAGTGGGGGATTTTCTTGGAAGTCTTCGTGTCGTATCCTTGAAGGTACTTAACTTAAAGGCCAACTTTGTTTTCGAGTTATGGTACAGACAGGCACACGGATATTTTTTATTTTTTTTATTCAGGGGATCTTAAAACATATATGGTGAACGGTGAATTCTCTGTATCAAATTATTTAGTGAAATGCAATACCTTCTCTATAGGCTATGTACATAGTATGTGCAAAGAAAGTAAAAAGTGAATTTTGGAGATTTTCAGCATTTAGTCTCCCCTTAAAGCGACGTAAAATAAATTAGAAGTAAATAAAAACATAGTTGTATGCATGACTTGGTGATATAATAATAACGATAAAACAGGCCGGAGAGACTGCTATGATTTATTCAAACTCGAAGTATGTGCTTATTTTTCTTTAGCGAGGTATACTTTCGAAGCCAGTATACATATGTGTATGACAGTCTTATGACCTTAGTTGCGTAAGTGTCTTCCTGTAATCTATGCTATTTCTACTTTTGTTCTGTAGGCGGAAATTTGGGATATTGTGAGGGAAACCACGAAAAAAAAAAAAAAAACAGTAAAATCGCCGGCACATTTCACAAAGATTTAATTCACTAAACCACAAAAAAATCATCAAATTTACATTATTTATTTCAATATTATCTCTAGGTGGACTACCACCATTCTTAGGTTTTTTCCCAAAATGAATTGCAATTCAATTTATAGCTCAAAACCTGGAACATGAACCGCTTACTCTGGGGTTCATATCTCGTTTAAATTTGCAATCTGTCTGTTGTGCAAAATATAAGTTTGTCATTTAATCCCTTTGGCCTCTCATATGGTCTCACGATACAAGAAATCGTTGCGGGTCATCAGGAGTCATGCAAGAACGTGACAACAAACCGGTTTCAACAAGTGAATGCTATTCATACTGGCAATATATTTTGACAGACGCGCTCCAGTTCATTGCCAACCTGCAGACGAAGAACGGAATACAATCGTGTTTAGGAAGAGTTAACATTTACTTAAGTTGTAGCTTTATGCTAAACACCATCATTTAGTAATACTATTCATCTATAAATATTGCAAATATATCTTATGGGGCCACTTTATAGCATTCTTTAACCTTGGCAATTTTTAGTTTCTGTGGCACGTATGGACAATCTACATAGTAGATAGAGAATGTATTGTATTTCATTCAAAAAGTCCATACCGAAATTTCAACGAAAATACATGATTTTAGTCCCCTGAATCTAAAAAAGAGGCATGTATAGAAAAATGTGTGCCTGTGGGCAGCATTGTTCAAAAACGGATAGTCCGTTATCGTTATATACCAACTTTTGTATTTAAGTTCAGTATCTTCCAAGGATGCGACACGAAGATTTTCAAAAAACTCATTACCTGTTTATGGGATGTTTTTAGAAAATTTTTATTTTTTCAAAAATGTCTCTAATGATTTTGGTTAAAATAACACATGTTAAAGATATCCTGTACCTGTGGGCAGTATAATTCAAAAACGGAAAGTCCGTTATATACCAAATTTTGTATTTAAGTTCAGCATCTTCCAAGGATGCGAAACGAAGATTTTCAAAAAAAATTCTCGTATCTTTTTATGGAACAGTTTTCGAACATTTTGATTTTGTCAAAAATGATTTGGTTTAAAATAACACATGTTTAAGATATCCTATGCCTGCGGGGAGCATAGTTCAATTTGTATATTTGACCATAATAGTTGGCCATACTATGAATCCTGGGTCTAAAGTACTTACAGCATTGAAAGTCGCCATTGGGGTTGTCATCTCAAAATAATTTGAAATCATCTTGTGGTTTACGGGAAACATGTGAGTCAGGTGAGAAATTCAATGCTATGCCGGCATGTTACCATGTTAGCTCAGTGGCAGAGCAGCCGGCTAGAGATCGGAAGATCCGTGGTTCAAATCCGGCTATGACATTGAATGTTTCAGTCTGACTCTACCTATTCAACTCCTGTCCTTCACACGGCTTGTCTTAAAAACAAACAAAAAACAATTATTGCATACAGACTGTTAGGTTGGCGTATTTGTTCAGTATACTGGATAACGTATCATAACAAAACAAACGCAATGGTAGGACTGCGGATATGTAATAAAACCATTTCAGCAAACGTTTGTCTCGATTGATAGTTATTTTTTGAGCTATGTTGTTTAGAAATACCACGTACCATTTGAAAAAATACATTTTGATTCAAGGTACCTCAAAATGTGAGTGTTTCTGGCTGGAGAACTGTTGATATTCATTTTTATTAAAATAATAATTTAATCTATACTTTAAATTGTACCTAATCATAAACTAAATAATCTTACCAAAATTGGAATAACTTTTTGTTTGATCAGAATGCGTACTCTGACTATAACGGCTAGATGAAAGAAAAATAAAATAAGAGTTTTATCTATGGACGCTCTTTAACTACTGTGGTACTCATCGTCCCATTCTATGTTGGGCGTGAAAGACCGCTTAATTTTGTTAGGAGACCTCTTTATCAAGCTTAAGGTTATTTTACGTCCTATGAATCTACGATTGGCTTTACTTCTTTTCCGAGGATCTTTACGCCCGAAAAAAACACCATCGCCCTCCGCCAGGTTTGAACCCGCGACCCTGGATACAAGATGCTAACATGGTATGCATTACATCACGATGGGTGATTTACGGCTAAATGGAAGAGGAAGTGAAAAGCACACTGCATATACGCTGTGGCCATTCGCTAGCGAAGTTTATGTACATTTATTTTACGGATTGTCTAAAATGTATATCGTACAACCCGAGTAAAACTTACTTACTCTTGTTGTCATTCTTTACGTATTGCAAAATTACCTAACTTATTTTCTCCAAAATGTGCAGGGAAGCATAGTAATTTTACATGTTGAAACTTTTCTAATAATTAACGATAATTAAGCGCATATAATAAAAGATGTCTTAACCACATAGAACCGAAGTGAACCGGGACAATGTATCCTCCTTTTCGGATGAATGTTAAAGAAATAAACGTCCTCGCTGACGTAACTTGGAGACCCCTCCACATGAGTGGCGACCTCTCTACTCACCTTGACACAACATGTGTGCCCGCTCATTTATTACAGCCTGGGAGGCAAGTGACGATATCGATTTGAATGAAGAAGGCAGTCTCGCAACTGGCACGAAAATAAACAGGCAAAACGAAAGTAGTAAACCAAGCAGCTCCTGTGTGTTACAGGGACGGGTGCCCAAGATGCTTCAGGCCACATCCCTCAACACTTCGCCCTTGAGTCTTGATTGATAGATTTTGCCCCAGGTTCCTCATGTAATGAGTTCAAAGGCCAGTGTTTTTCTAATGGTTATACATCACACAACGGAATGACACAAATAAATAAATAAAAATCTGCAATACTACAACCCAGTACTTATTTCTAAAACCAGGACATGCATTCCAAATCCTTATTCCTTCATTTCCAATCAGCATAATTTAAAAAAATCCTGTGTGTTTCATTCACATGACTTTCTCTACATATCTACAACAAATTATTGTTAGCTATTTTATGCTTCTATTTACTTCATGCTAATTGAGAAAAAATGAGTAGAAATAATCTTATTACTTGCTTCCTTGTAAGTAGAAGTGAAATAAGGAAGTACCATAGGTTAAAGTGATAGACAAAAGCTGGTTGCTATGTGACTGAAGTTCCTTTGTTTGTATGGACAGGAATGGACAAATGTTTCCAAGCTGAAACAAAAAACAAGGAATATCTAAAAAAACGATCAATTCCACGAAAATAATGTATATTACACTACGTGCTCTACATTTTTGTGTGGTAAGTTTTTGTTCATCTCTTACGGTTTAGCAGTTATGCAAAATTTCATAACATTCATCCAGAATAAAGTAGTCTTCAGAGGCTATTCCCAGAAAATTCAAGGTATGCATTTTATTTGTGAGGTAAATGTCTTTAATATACAATATTTTAATTAAAATCATTTGAGCCATTTTTGAGAAAATCAAATGTTTCCATGTAAGGGATAGTTGGGGGTGGGGGGATTTTCTTGAAAATCTTTGTGCCGCATCCTTGGAAGATACCAAACTTAAAATAGCAAGAAACACACACACACACACACACACACACACACACACACACACACACACACTCGCCCGCAAACGCACACGGACCTTTTTCCAAAAATGCTTTTTTTGGATTCAGGGGATTTCTGCTGCATTGCCGGTGAAATTTCGGTATTGTATTTTGGGTGCATTACAATACCTTCTCTATACAATATACATAGTACATGTAGAGAAAGCAACAAATAAGATTTTAAATTATTAATTTGAAATCACTCATTAAATTCCCTTAACTTAATTCGTTTGATCAGTTGGAATCACAGCACTCCTATTGTTACTATCCCTTCCAGTTCTAGCAGGAGCTATTACTATACTTTTAACTGACCGAAATCTTAAATACGGATTTTTTTAATCATAATTTATATATCATGTAACAATTATTTGATTTGATTAAATTAAACTACAAAGAAGCTATACATTTCAATTCCAACGGTTTTTTTTTCTTCTTTTTTCTCTGTTACAAAATATTCATTATTATTATTATTATTATTATTCACATTATTATTATTTATCATTAATTAACATAGTTATTTATTTAATTGTATTATTTAGTTATAATTTATTTTAATGTTAATTTTAATTTTACTTTTTAGTTAACTTTTCATGCACTGCAATCTATAGTGGTTGTACCCGAGAGGAAGGGATGAAATGAATAAATTATAGGATGCTAGGCCATGCACACAGGCTGTGGATATGCGCGAAAGACCATAAGAGTTTCAAACTCGAAGACCCGCCGGGTAGAGATAGGCATCTTCTAGAGGGAGCAATGAACAATCCGTCAACGAGGCGAAGTGTCTTTGGAATGTACACTTTGCTTTGAGCAAGCATTTGGCCATATGTCCGACCCGCCATACGCCGCAAAACCTAGAAGTACACCTGAAAGATGGGAAGACAACGGAATGAAAGGGGAAATAATGAATGGAAAGAAAATCAAGCTAGACGAAAACCACTCCATTATTACCCTACCGACCACTGAAACCATGTAAAAGCCAATGTCATTTGGTGATCGTCTGGAATTGAAACTGAATGAGATCATCACGTTACCGGGCAGCTATGTCGCTCGGTTATCGTAACGGCAGTAGAGAGTTTTCAATATCGCATTTTCTGATACGGTACATATCTTTCGTTACTCCAACCAAAACCATAAATGCAGTAACTATTGTGTTAAAGGATAAAATGGAAAACCTTTAGATTGCTGCATGTGATGTCTTTGAAAAAGAGTCTTAAGAATATGAATATCAGGTTAGTAACTGAATAAAAATAAAGCAATCCTAGATTGGATTTAAATCGTTCAATCTTTAAAAGTACTGCGCTGTTTTGCCATAGCCTTTGGCAAAATGGTTTTGTTTAACGTTTCATCCCTCTCTTTGGGGCAACTTCCAGAGGTGTTGGCATCACGTCGCTTGTGTCTCAACAGACACTTTGACCGCAGAAAAGGACGAAATGTTAGGCAAAGTCATTTTTACCAATATATCACAGAAAAACATTTCACAAGTTTAATGAGACAAATTTTACCGGCGTGGAAGCTCTACTGGCTCTGTTCCGATGGAAAAGACGCAGAGCTCTGAGGCAATTGAGGTTAAGGTCATACGAAGTATTCCATCCTCAAATTTACGTTGGGCTAAGGATTAAGGAAATAACTACCCGGAATTACATTTACTTTAAACCTTCACGCTAAGTCTGTCAGAATATTGTGTAAATTAAACTTGAAACATTCAATGCGCACTCGAACTATGGATTTTCGGATCTCCCTGTCAGAGCTCTGACAACTTGGCTATGACGTTGAAAATAATTTTTAAATCCCAAGCTTTGTCTAAAAGTAACATCTATTAGGATTAATTAGGCATAATTATTCTCTCATACTAATCGAGTGTTGGCTTGAGTTAGAAAGGAAAGATTCTTCCCTACAGTTGATGCTCTTAGTACTTGAATTACCGCGTGGTGACATTGCGTCCTGGTGGTGACATTAGTTTTCTCAAGGTGATTCAACTTTCCAACTTATTGCCTAGGGTGAAATAAAAAGAATAAAATAAAGGATCAGTGTTAGCCCCCATAAAAACTACAGATATTAATTAATGTTAATAGAGTAAAATTTGGACGATGTTGAATGGCACAGTCAACGCGAAAGCGTCTCACCAAAAGCTAGAACAAAAAGCGGTGATCGTAGCTTACAGATTCTGTTGCAAAATTGATAATATTTCATTTTTTATAACAAGATAAGCGTTTTAAATACTCTGCTCATCGCATAGCGGGTTGATTGTGTGCAGCTGAGCTCTACATTCCCGGCTGTCGACGGAATGGCCTTTCGGAGAAAATAAACAAAGGCATCAGATAGAAAAAATGGAGCGTCTAATTTTAGTCCGTAACGGTTAAATATAATTATTTTTGCTCCTATCCAAAAACTGAATGCGATATATTGGTATGCATTACAATCTCCCTATTGTTTAATACATGTCTGAATATGTCATCGGCTGCAGGTATTGAGAGAGAGATATCAGCATGAATGTTCCGCCACTGCAGTGCCGATGCAATAATGACCTAGCAGCAATCTCCCCTGCTGTCTTCCAGTCTGATTTACCACGTAGATATTACCCTCATGCAGTGCACAGAAATGCATTTCATATACCAAAGTTATTCGGGTTTGGGAATCGCGTGCAAGCAGCTTCACGATTTGTGGTTGGCATGTTGAATATATATTGCTGCAACTGGCCGTGGTTATACCTAACACGATATCATTTCATCGAGTTTAGGTCTGTTGCATTCTTCTGGCCTCAACGGAATTTGTGACATCGAAGCAACTTCTCACCAGAGATTACAGTTACTCTACTTATTTCGCCCGCTGCATGTCGACTTCATTATATTTATTACAAGCGATGCCAAACGGGAAAATTTAAACTTCCCAGTTGCGCTATTAAAACCACTCCACAAATAAAATGCGAAAAATTCAACATCGCGGGGTCCTATTACCATCTGTAGCCAAGTTTTCTTTAATCACTGCTAATCTGCTCATGGACAAACCTCTTGCGTTATAGAAGTTTCTAGTCGTCCTCTAGGTGGTCTATGGGTAACATGCTAGCCTCTGGTTTGCATGGTTGCAGGTTCAAACCGACGGAGGGCTATGGTAAAAATTGCTGGCTGCCTGCCTATGCTTCGGAAGAAAAATAAGCTGTTGAAGAACCTCGAGCCTGGTAAAGAGACCTCTGAGAAAAAGTTAGCAGTTTTTGAAGCCCAATTAAGAAAGAGACGCTAAGGTCCGCAGCAGTTAAAGAACGTCCATAAATAAAACGCAGTTTAATTGAATTTTATAGCAGTTTCTATAGGCAAGAAAATAATACCTACTTAGATTTAGAGGGGTAAGAGATAATGCTGTAATATAGAGTTATATATAAAATTCTAGTCAATGGGGTCCAATAAAGCCTGAAGTCCAAGGAATTTCTAAGCATAAGGATGGGCTATGCACATTCTGTAAATGATGTAAAATAAACCTCCAGCATATCAAATAGTCAAACAACATGTTTCATGCAATCGTGTACAGAATTCCACCAAATAAGTTCTTGTTTCTAGTATTATGCTGGTGAAACTTCCCAATACTAATTGCACTATTTCGGATTTTTGTTCGTTCCCTCAGCGCCAAGAAGTTGAGCACTATAAGTGTGTCGGTACGCGTCACGAGTTCGCGGTGAAATCTTTTAAACACAGATATTCTAGGTGATTAAGGGTTGTTTCCATACTGGCATGGTGATTTCCACGTAATCGAGTACTCCGGCTGTGTTCTTGCTTGGTGCCAAACTCTGCTGTCATCTTGCCGTTCAATTACTGCAAGCCCCGACAAGGGGTGACTTTAGCCTGTGAGAGACTCTGAAAGGGCGACCAAGCGGCGTCCACCGTACCCTTACCATATTCCTATTGGCTCGGTCTAGGGCCTAAAATCAATCTCATGATTGAATGTAGAGAGCATGACAGGCGCACAGTATGTCACGTGGAAAACCCTTCATTAATTAAATGTGACGTGTTCCATGGCGTTTCCAATCACAGCACATGCTATGGGCACAATCAGTGCGAGTCGAGGCACTGTGCTCTGTGTGAAAACCTACCTTAACGTGAACGAATGTCTCTTAAGTTCACGCCTTGTTTAAAGTGCGTTGAAGAGCAATGAAATTAGACTTAATTGGCGATATGGAACACCTCTTCATCAATCACCTGTTCTGCAGCTCCGAGGATAAAGGCCTTCCTGAGCGGCATTAAACCAGAGTTTCCCAACGAGCGCTCCAAGGCTGCTTTAGAGAATTAATATCAACAAATGAAATCAAATATTAAGAAATATATTTTGCTTTCATAATTTGCCAAGTTGAATTTGTTGCGTCCTATTGTAGACGATGTTTAAAATTCGACTACACCTCATTCCGTAGTTATGCTAGCGGAAATAAATGGCAATCTCTTCAGACGGTTTACACAAGTGAAAATAAGGTAGAGAGCGGAGTGAAAGGCCTCAGAGAAGAGTGTGGACTTTTGCCTAGTATCCGCCGATGCCTCCCCCGTTCATCTCATCTGATATCTTAATATGTTCTCTAGATCTTTAGTCACATCTTTAGTTCTAATTATAGTAGAGGCAGACCATGCGGCTTAGCATTAATGAACATTTGAATAAATAATAATAATAATAATACATTAATATTTATTTCAATTGGATTGAGCGTAAAGTTAAGTTCGAATAGTTCACTTTATACTCATTAATTTTTCTATACCTTCTGCTGTGAAATAAATGAATTGATAAATTCTTTTTATATATATATATATATATTCATATACATTACATATAAGGTGCATATTTAGATATATTTTTAAATTTCCCTTCTCCTTCTCCTCGGTAAGGACCGTGGGCCTCCGTCAAAGGAATTGGTCCTAATAAAGGCTCCATGAGTCAGAATGGTTTTCAATACCTACACAAGACTGAGGTCATCCAGCTGATTCAATAAGGTTATTGGGAGACTTGATGGCAAAAATGCCTTAATTTTTATGTAACCTTATTTAAAATTTCCACTTTAATTTTCTATCCATTTTACTGTTGAAACATATCGGTATTTAAAATTAGGACTGCCTCTGTTACTTTACACATGAATTCTAGCCAATTTACAGCAAAAATCTACGCCCTACGCCAGTGACACACCGTTTACTTTAGTCCATGATTTAGCAGAAGTTTACCTCAAGTATGGTAGCTTATGTATTATCAATGTTTTTTTTTTTTTTTTTTTTTTTTTTTTTTTTTTTTTTTTTTTTTTTTTACAGATATATACTGGCTTGTTTGCTTTGAACAATGTTTCGTGTATAACATTCTGATATATATATATATATATATATATATATATATATATTCACTGAAACTTTTCAAGATAAGCAAATTAAATTTAAGATGATAAAAACAATCCCAGTATTGGATCTATGTTGGCGTTAATAACCTGGTAGGCTTTTTTTAAAACTAAAATTTCTATTTAAATTAAATTGTTTTATTTATGGACGCCCTTTAACTATTGTAGTTCTCAGTGTCCCATTCTACTATATTGGGCGCGAAATACCGCTTTATTTTGCTTAATACCTGCTGACATCTACGACATGAGATCAAGATCCCTTCTAAAGGAAGATATGTAGAGAATTTTTACTCCCGAGAAAATACATCTGCCTCAACCTGGTTTGAAACCGCGACTTTAGAAATCATAGACTAGCGCGTTATCTCCAGACCACGGAGGTCGACATCAATGTTAATGAAAATAAGTCGATCAATTAAATCAGAAGATATTCATCTACTTTTGTAAAACCGAGCGAGATGACTTCAAGGTAACGTATGGGACTTGTACCCCGGAGATAACGGGTTTCATTTTTGTCGGGACGGGCGCTTTTTTCATTTCCCCCAGGATTTTTCGTGGTATTACCGCGATGGGGGGTGTAAGCTGGGATGATGCCCCTTTAATCACGAATTTCATGTCATCAACAATTGCTCTCTCTGTTTTATCTGATTAAGCATTGTAGGGTCAGGAAACCTGTGGCCCGCTTCCTGCCTGAATTGTCTCGTCTGGTCCCGAGACTCCAGGTGGAAGGTGACTCAGACTTAGCCGCCATCAATATTGGTGTGTTTTTGAAATCCTTAGGAACCCCGAACTTACGGCATCTGGTCAACCTTCGGGTTTCTCTTCCTCTCAGACATCCGTAGAAAGCACAAGGGGTCCACTATGATCTGCGTGCGGAGTTGTCTCTAGATATGGGTGATGCATTCAGAAGATTTACTAATATTTACGGGATCCTGACAACCATAGGACATTGCCATAACTTTGTTAACGTAATTTCTTTGAGACAATGGAATAGGCAAACATAGGAAAGAAGTTCCTCGTGCACAGTCTATTACTTGGGGCGGCAGTTTGCTATAGCCGATGCTGTAAAGTGACGCCCTATCTTTATCTCAAAATACGCTGATCAAAGAAAGGTATTTTTAAGTGATTCACTTGTGTTGCATGTACTGCTATCACATCCACAGGTTGCGAATCCAAATGCCCTAGTGTCCACGCAGTGCTGGATGTTCTCACGTGATATTGTTTAACTGAAGTGCTGCCAGTAAGCAGTGAGGCTCCCTTTGATGTTCTCTCGCTTAACCCGAATGTGCGAAAGTCGAATTCACTTTGTGGGATTAGCTTACACAAAGTAAAACGAATTAGTGACATCATGTCAAACATTGCCTTTTATCCTGCCAGGCTTGTTAAAAGTAAAGGTGTTAATTTGCGCCTTGTATAAATGAAAACAATTACCTATCCATCACAAATATTTTATTGCAAAATATAAGTAATTTTAGTCGACCAATTTGCAGCAGGTGCTAAACCCATGTTTTACTTTCGCCTATAATACTGCGAGATTAGATTTGGGCTCTTAACCGACCGCCGGTGAAGCGTGAGGCTACATGAGTTGAACTCTTGTAAACATGGCACGTGTTTGGTAGTTGCCGCAATATATTGCGTATTAAGTGAAATGACTCTATTCGGTTCCCAAAAGTATTGATTTATGATTCATACGTCCGTACAGAATCTGCAAGTGGCCTCCGCGTTCCTCTGAATTTTATCTCTGTGGAGAATTAAAAGAGAAAGTTTACAGAGCAAATTCACACACTTTAAAGGAATAAAAGTAACACACGACAAGAAGTGATTGTCATTTCTCAATAGACTTCAGTGGCCAATTTGCAAATAGGTGCCAGGAGTGCTTGAACAACGAAGAAGACACCACCAATATATCTGGGCTTGGTATACACTGGTGTGCAAAACTTAGCGAAGAAAGAACATTGGCATGCTATGTCACTATGTTAATAATACATAGATCTGCTACAGTGCTACTAAACTAAATACGCAATGAGACGAACAGAAATGAGACTTTAATCATAGAAAATAAGCTACAATAAAGTCACCGTAATATGATAATGCTCTCAATTTACAAACATAGAGACATGCTGCTTAAAGACTATAAGATCTCATTGACAGCAACGAATCCTCTACATCGTACTGCCATGCTGACCACAAATTTGGCAAGGAGTGTGGTTTGGCGTTCATTCCTCCACCAGCGCACTTTCTCTGTGTCGTTCTAAGTAAATAGGTGGAAAAGGCATTGCATACCCTCGCAAATGGGTAGTGTAATTTTATTGTAAATATTCGCTTTAGGGTCCCCTGAATAATAATGATGATAATGATAGTGATAATAATAATAATAATAATAATAATAACGCCTTTTTACTTTCTCTATACGTACCATGTACATAGGTATTGCACTCCACACAAAAATACAATACCGAGATTTCACCGCAAAAATATGTTTAAGGGTTCCCTTTATCCAAAAACAAATATTTTCAGAAAAAGGTCCGTGTGTCTATGTGCCCGTGTGTCTGTGAACTCGATAACTCAAAATCGAAAAGTCGGTAAAATATCAAACTTGATATTTAAGTTTAGCATCTTCCAAAGATGCTACACGAAGGTTTTGAGACGCCCCCCCCCCATCTGCCCTTTACATAGAACTTTTTTCGAAAACGTTGATTTGCTCAAAAATGGCTCCAACAATTTTGATTAAAATATCGTATATTAAAGATATTTACCTGACAAATAAAATGTATATCTTGAATTTTCTGGGAATTGCCTCTGAAGACTACTTTATTCAGGGTGAATTTTTACAGAATTTTGCATAACTACTAAACCGTAAGAGATGGACAAAAACATACCTCACAATTAATGTGGAGAACTTTGAAACACTCAATTTATGTTATGTACATTTTTTTCGTGGAGTTGATCGTTTTTTTTAGATATTCCTTGTTATTGGTTCGAGCTTTGAAAAGCTTATATTTTTCTCATACAGAATTTTTCAATTCATGTCCGTACAAAGGAACTTCAGTCACACAGCAACCAGCTTTTGACTATCACTTTAACCTATGGTAATGCCTTATTTCACTTCTGCTTACAAGGAAGCAAGTATTAATACTATTTCTGCTAATTTTTTTCTCGATTAGCATGAAGTAAATAGAAGCATTAGCTTTTTAACAATAATTTTTTGCGGAGATGTAAAGAAAGTCATGTGAATGGGCACATCATATTTTTAGAAAAAGGTTCGAGGGCTCGCGCGCATACGTGTATGTGTGTGTCTACGAACCGCATAATTCAAAAACGAAAAGTCCGTTAAACACCAAATTTGATATTTAAGTTCAGCATCTTCCAAAAATACTAGGTTTTTGAATAAATTTCCCACTCCAAACTACCCTTTACATGGAATATTTTTCAAAAAAAAATTATTTTCTCCAAAATGACCAACGATGTTGTTTAAAATACTATATACTATATACTGTATATATTAAAATGTATATATTGAATGCCCTGGTAATAAATACTGAAGTCCTGTTTGCTCTAACGACTTTTGCATAACTCGTAAATCGTAAGAAAAAAACTTTCTGCTTAAAAATGTAGATCTCTTCAAAACTCAATTTATGTTAAATACATTTTTATTCTGGGGCTAATCGTTTCCAAAATATTGCTTATTATAGATTTATTACTTTCTCCATACACACCTTGTACATAGTGTATAGAGAAAGTATTGCACTCCACCAAAAAAATCGATACCGAGATTTCACCGGAAATATATGTTTTAGGGTCCCCAATATCCAAAAAAAGCATTTTCACAAAAAGGTCCGTGTGTGTGTGTGTCCGTGAACACGATAACTCAAAAACGAAAAGTCGGTAAAATACCAAACTTGGTATTTAAGTTTAGTATCTTCCAGGGATGCGACACGAAGATTTTGAGAAAAATACCCCACCCCCAACTACCCTTTACATGGAACTTTTTTCAAAAATTTTGATTTTCTCAAAAATGGCTCTAACGATTTTGCTTAAAATTTTGTATATTAAACATATTTACCTGACAAGTAAAATGTATATCTTGAATTTTCTGGGAATAGCCTCTGAAGAGTAGTTTATTCTGGATGAATTTTACTAAATTTTAAATAACTGCTAAACCGTAAGAGATGGGCAAAAACTTACAAAAAAAAAAATGTAGAGCACTTTAAAACACACAATTTATGTTATAAACATTTTTTCGTGGAGTTCGTCGTTTTTGTGACATTCCTTATTTTTGGTTTCTGCTATGAAAAACGCATACTTTTCTCATACAGGAACTTGTCAACTCCTATCCATATAAACAAAGGAACTTCATTGACATAGCAACCAGCTTTTGACTATCAGTTTAACCTACTGTAGTCCCTTATTTCGCTTCTACTGACAAGGAAGCGAGTAATTAGACTATTTCTGCTATTTTTTTCTGATTAGCATAAAATAAATAGAAGTATAAGCTTTTTCAGAATAATTTGTTGCAGGGATATGGAGAAAGTCATGTGAATGGTACACATCAGATTTTTTTTTCAAATGCTTATACGTTTTTCAATTGGAATATCGTTATTTATATTTTTTATCCTGGTGAAACAAATAGAAATTTCAAAATCATCTAATAGCGACCGGCTTTAAAAGTTGACTAACGCTCTAGCGTTTTATATTTCCCTGTTTCATTTGTACAGGGAATCTATTTTTGTAAGTGTTTGTCTTAATAAGCGTGAAGTACATAGAAGAACCAGCTTAGGTAAGAATAGGTAGAGAAAGTTATGTGAATGAGCACATTTCTGTTTCTAAAGGTTCGCACCCAATACTCCTCTATTCATGTTTTTTTCCGTTAATCAATTTTTGCCTGCAACACAACACTACTCTACTTACTATATAAATTGTATATACGTGTTAGAGAAAGTAAAGAAAAAAATCTGTATTCCCTTCATATGAATTTCTCTACCTATTTGTAATGAACCATTCTTATAATGGTTTATTATTATATCTACTTCATGCTAATTGAGATAAACATTAGCAGAATACGTCCTTTTACCTAATTCCATATTAGAAGGAAGGAAATATACGGAACTAAAGCGATACTATGTTTTAAATGCTGGTAAATGAAATTCGGTTCTCTTAACACAGCCAGGAGTAATATATAAGAAAAAGGAATCGCAAATCTCCGTTTGAGAAAAATTTTCATTAATTGAAACGAATAGCAATACATATCTCGAAAATAGGTACAACCAAACAAAAACAAAACAAAAAAGACATAATTGTGTATTATAACAAAATCTGTATTTTTTGCGCATAATTTATCAGTGATGCAAAAGTCATCCGGAGTGATGAAATTAATTTCCTAGGGTATTCCCAGGAAATTCAAGATAAATTATTATTGGTCATGTCATATCTTTAATACGCGGTATATTAATCAAAAGCGTTTGCGCTATTTTTGAGAAAATCAAATGTTCCAAAAAAAGAAGTCTAAGTAAAGGGTAGTTTGGATTTTCTTGCAAATCTTTTTGCATCGTGTCGTATCCTTGAACTTAAACACCAGCTTTGGTTTAACACACTTCTATTTTTTGAGTTATATACAGACAGACACACGTCGCGCGCGTAGACCTTCTGTAAATACTCTTCTGGACTCAGAGATCTTCAAAACACGTAATTCCAATGAAATTTCCATCAAAATTTTGGGTAGAATATATCTTCTCTGTCTGCTATGTAAGTTGTGTATTCTTTCTGGATTAAGTAAAATATGGAATAAAACAGCAATTGAAATATATAACTCTTTGTAAAAGCAAGAAAAACTAATAAACCAGCAGATTCTGTACTGGTAGTCAGCACACATTTATGTTGTTTCAGTACTATGTATCGTGGCGAATATAATTAAAATAATTTAATTCCATTATTTATTTTGAATAATATTCAGTTCACTCATCTGTTAAATGTATAGGACATAAAATCCATTACAATATATCATTATTTCATTATGTTAATTGTAGTTGCATATACACATCAGTACTTCAACTATTACTTCAAAGCTATATATCAAAATTCCTCCATTAATTCCTCTTTCAATTCCAACAACGACATGGTATATAAAAATATATACAAACATATATATATATATATATATATAGAGAGAGAGAGAGAGAGAGAGAGAGAATGTGTGTGTTAATAACTACACAGAACAAATTTAAGATTATAGACGAGTCTGACAAGTAATTTCAAATAGGAAACGGACGGTCCACGGCTAAACGTAATGCAGTTATCAGATGTTAAACAAATGATTTCAAATTCAAATAAGTGATGTGACATCAAATCAGATGAAAAAATGGCTTGGAATGTCTTTAAAACTAATACTCGAGTTTAGAAATATCGATTTTCAGTAAGTCGTTTTTCGCGTTCTCAAGATTTTCTGCCCGTTCCTGTATTAAGTTCCTTCTTGCGTTATGTATCCTACTCTAGAGGCATTTATTTAATATGTAACGCCAAAAGCTGATGACCCGAAGGTCATAGGTTAGTTTTCTGCCAAGGATTTAGCTCTTCTTTTTTTTTTTTCTTTTAAGTCTATACAAAGAAGTGCTGCTTGTTGGAGAGATTCGTACTAGAAAAGAAATACTGTGTATTGTGCGAAGTTAATATCAGAACCATTATACCAGAAAGGTACGCTCTAGAATGACCCTTCGTTTTTGTCGTGTGTATTCTCAAATGGTATCATCAGCCAGTGGCGGACTGGTGCTTTAGAAACTTATGTATCCGTAACTTCGAAATTTAAACAAACAGACCAGAGGTCTCCTATCTCAAATTACTTGCTTAAGGCGTCTTCTTATTCTCTGAAAATATTTCGGTATAGTTCATTAAGAGCCTATATTGCAATTTATTTTAATTTGTATATAATTTTAACAGGCTAAATAGATTTCATGTTTTATATCAAAGAAGCTCTAAGACAAACAGTTGTGCATATTGCGGGATATAGGCAGGTATAAAATATTGGTCTAATGTGTCCGGTACCGTTCGCGAAGCCCTGGTTTCTTTCCTCACTGCCCATTATCGCCCATGATGTTTTCATGGTTTCCCCGTGGTCGGTAGGCGAATACTGGAGTAGTTTCTCTTCTGCCACGATTTTCCTTCCCATGTTAAGGCTGTGCGGGACAGATAGCGAGCATACCTTGCTTACCTCAAAAGCCCATACCACTTGAATCTAATTTAACAGCAACCATGTATTATCACCGATTATAACCGATGTTGAAAAATGGCAAGAGACAAATGAACACGCATTGTTTCGCGATTTTTAAGAAGGAAATTAGTACTATCATATTACTGCATGATAATACTAATTATGTAAGATTTAATAAGTTGCTGGAAATGTCTTACTTGATTTGTCAGAAAGTTAGCAATTATTGTTACAAAACGCATGTTCCCATTAGTGTATAAAGGCGGTGAGTTGAGTCCGCCTCTACGTGTCTATATCTGGCTTATTCTCGATTAAGACAGAATATCTGATTGTTTATTTTCCCATTGTGAATGACACCTTTCACTCTGTCACCAATTGGCTATCGATTACAGCAATTAGAGCTCGGTCCGGGTCACGAAATTGCCGAATTGGGGTTCGGTGCTCACAGGGTATAAATATGACGTGATGGAGTAGGTGTGGTTTCGAAACGTGTTGCACTATCTGACATTACTCAATATCTGGTTCAAACCCGGCAGAGGTCGATGGATTTTTTCGGACGTAAAAATCGTAAGAATGGCTTCCTTCGGAAGGGAAGTAAAGCCGTTAGTCCCATGTCGTAGATTTACGGCACGAAAAAGAACCGCAAGTCTGATAAAAGAGGACTCTGAGCAAAATTAAGCTGAGAACCGCAATAGTTAAAGAGCGTCCATAAATAAAAACTCCATATTTATTTACTTCCTGGCCTCGTTCAGTTCCTGCTAGTACATAAGCCAGTGAGCGCAGATTGAAAATGTCGAAAATTCGAAAGGGTAGGCGTTCGACACTGAACAGACTTGTGGATGATCCAAACATATTTTAAAGGAGGAAAGCTGTATCTTGTAATTCACTGCAATGAATTCTGAGTTAGTTTGTTGGATTTGTGTTCATTGTCTTTTCAAAGTTCTGCTCGTTATTATCATGATTTTTTATATTAATTTATTTATTTATAAAAGTACAAGACATTATTTACTAATAATATTATGAAATAATTGTTTTATTGTGTTATTTTGCGAAATAGAACGATACATATAATGTCAGTGCATGTAATGAGCTACTTTTGGAACAGATTATACCTCAAAGTGTGCATGTTTACACTACAAACCCTGTCCCATTACACCCTCTTTTTACCGCTGACTGCTACGGGTAATCCTTATCCAGGTAACTCAGCCTAAGCGAGATTCAAACTCACGACCTGTTGAATATGATGCACACACTCTACCACCACGCTACCCAGGCGGGCGATCGTAGTTGTGTGCGCCTCGGAACTCAAAACCAGGCTCTAACATTAATTAATAAAATACAGTTATCTTCCTTAATATACAAGCTTCCTTAATATACAAGGTATGCATTGAAATCTGGTAAAAAATCCTCTAATATGTTAAATAGTTTCTGACACAATGAGTTTTGAATTTAGTTGGTTTAGCGTTAGCTGAATAGGATTTTTCAATCTTCTGGTAACATGTGGTAACATGGCGGAGCTGTAGTACTGGCCAAGTTCTGTGCCTCCTGTAGTTGCGTGCAAGAAGGGGACAAGGACATAATAGCAGTTAAAGTAGTAATTTAACAACTCCCATCAAGTGTTTCAACAGGTTGGTTCACAAAACCACTAAGTGTTGAAACTATTTCGAAAGCGAAACTGTCTAAAACTAGGAAGTTGCTGTTACTTTCGACTATCACAAGGCATGGTCACTGCCCGGCATTAGTATCCTCAGGCCAGAAGCCAACACTGTTGTCGTGCATTGACCGACCAATAGGAAGCGGAAATTGCTTTTGGCTACAGTTCAAGGTGGTATTTCTTTCAGGATGTCTTTGTACCTTGAGACATCCTGCAGAGCGTATATTTTGCGATGCCGACTTAACGTTTATAAATATGCATCCGCCGTGACATCACATGCAACTCGGATTATTTCTTATGGCTCCCTTTGCCTACTTAAAGACGGCTTACAATGGTTATTTATGATGCAAGTGCTAAAAGTGGAGGTTTATCATGCGAGTTGGAATGCCATGAACCAATTAAGATAATAACTTTTTCTCCTCGCACTGCATACATAGTGTATAGAGCAGCTATATTGCATTCCACTCAAAAATTCGATACTGAGATTTCCCCGGAAATATGTTTTGAGATCCCCTGAGTCCAAACAACTATAGATAAACGTCCGTGTGTGTGTGTGTGTGTGTGTGTGTGTGTGTGTGTCTGTAGATAGCGCAGCTCAAAAACTAAAAGGCTGTTAAATACCAAACTTGGTATGTATTGATAATATCTTTCAAGGATGCTACACGAAGATATTGAGGAAAATCCCCCCACCCCAAACCACCCTTTACAAGGAAAACATTCCAAAGCTCTAATGACTTTGATTAAAACATCACACATTGGAGATATTTACGGGGCAAATAAAACGTATACCCTGAATTTTCTGGAAATAGCCTCTGAAGACCTCTTTGTTCTGGAAGAACATTGCTGAATGTTGTATAACTAGTAGACCGTAAGAGACAAAAACTCCTTAAAACACGCAATTTATATCCTATATATTTTTTTCGTGGAGATATTTTTAGATATTCATTGTTATGGTTTCAGTTTTAAAATACTTAAACTTTTCACATACGGGAATATGTCAACTCCTGGCAATGTATAAAAATCGGATTTCGTCCACATGGCAGCTAGGTTTTAAAATATTTTACTGTCGCTTTAGCCTAGTGTATTCCCTTGTTTCCCTTCTACTTATGAGATAACAAGTAAAAAGGTACAATTTCAGTTAATGTTTATGCGAATTAGCATGAAGTGGAGAGACATATAAGTTTTTTTAACTATACTCTGTTACCGAGATGTAGAGAAAGTCATGTGAATGGAACACAACAACCTTTTTTGCATGTGTTTTTATTTTCTAATTTTAGAGTGCCTTGAATATCAATGAAATTATAAAGAATTCAGCTGAACGTTGTATGAACATAGCAGTCTACATTTGAAGATGCGCAGTGGTGAGCTTTAGTCTATTGTTGTTGGTTCGCTTTTATTTGACTTTCTTAGCAACAGTGCTGACAGCATAATCACATAATTTTATTCATAAATAAATAGTTATTGTCATTAGTTTTATTATTCCTTTGGTGTAATGTTGCTTGTGTTGGCATTTCGTTTTTGTTCCCTAATGCAATATCTGCTGTAGTTGTTAAAGTTTGTAATATTAATTCCTTATGAGGAGGAAGTAGCTGGAGTTGTTAATATCAATTATTATGGTTTTCTTTCACTGCAACGAATAGTAAGTGGCAACTATTGCATTCCACCCAAATTTTCGATGTAATTTTACTGGAATTTTTTTGAGTCATCCTGAACACAGAAAAAGAATTTTATAAAATACTCAGAAGTCCTGCATGGCATGACTTTTTCTAACCATTTTTCCTTATGTATGTATATATATATAAAGGAATAAGAAACCATCTAGGCTTAAGCTACAGTTATATATTTTTAAAATCTGCTTGGTACGTAATGGCTTTAAATTTCTGTTTATTTGCTTGAGCAAGAGCAAGAAAAACGAATAACTACAACCCAATTTAGGAAATTACGAATATAAGGATTTTAACGTTTAAATCAATAAGAATGTTTCGAAAATGGTTAATTCCGTAAAAACTAATTGCGTATTTTAACGAGATCTGCATTTTATGTGAAATTCATAAGGTTTTTTATCTATTATGGTTTCTCAGTTATGCAAAAATTATGAGTTTAGAAGATACTGAACTCAAATACCAGGCTTAGTACTTGACTAATTTTCGTTTTTGAGTAATTTTGTTCATAGACACAAACACACACACACACACACAGAAAAAGAGAGAAAGAAAGAAAGAGTGGGACAGAGAGACACGGACTCTGTGCTTAAAATAAAGTTTTGTTTCCAGGTTCCTCAAAACATACATTTTCGGCGAAATCTCGGGTTCGAATTTTTTGGTGCAACACCTTCTCTACTACTATGTATATTTTACGTGGTAGAGAAAGTAAAATGCTCCATGGATGTCAGAAACGAAAAGTCGGTTAAATACCAAACTTGGTATTTGAGTTCAACATATTTTAAGGATGCAACACGACAATTTTCAAGAAAATCTCGACCCAAACTAGCTTTACTTAGAAATTTTTTGCAAAAGTTTAATTTGCTCAAAATGATTCTAAAGATTTTGATCAAAATTAATCTTTAATATAGTTTTATGACAAATGCAATGCACACCTTTAATTTTGTAGAACAATTTCTGAAATCCTCCTCTTTATGAACGACTTTCGCACAGCTGGTAAAGCGTAAAAGATGGTAAAAATCTTACTACAATAGAATTACCTATACAGCTTGTTAAAACATAAAAACACATAATTCGTCATACTTTTTTGTGGAATTACGATTAGTTCCTTGTTATTGTTTTTTAATTTTAAAATATCTACTTTTCTCAAATGGGAAATAATTGCTTCTCCCCCCCCTGCATGGCAGTAAAAGGAGGTAATTTCAAAGCCGTTACATAGCGACTTCACTTAGGTAATAGATTTAACTATCGCCTAAAACCTAACGTATTCGCTTAATCCTATTGTATCTACAAGAAAATGTGTAGTAAGCCAATTTCTGCAGATGCTTGTCTCATCAACATGAAATAGATAGAAGAATAAGCATTTGTAATAGGGTTTTTACAAGAGTGAGTATAGAAGGTCATCTGAGTGCAACACAGTAGATCTTTTTTATTGGAAACAGTTGAATTTGTTGGAAAAATCCGTTTACCATTCATTCATATAGTCCGCAATTACATTAATCGTTGTATATTATACCAGATCATAGGGGATATACGTAGATACACTTATGTTGATGAACGGTATCTTAATATCTTCGCTGTGTTAGTTTTTTTTTTTTTTTTTTTCCTCCGTCAAACAGTTTTTCCACAAACCAAGAATTTACTACTATTTTTTTTATTTTATTTTATTTTATTATTTTTTTAATGTGTTAAACTGCGACGCAAAATGTGCAACGTCTGTCATTATAGACTCCCCTTTTTGTTTCCAGTTTTCACCCTCAATACGAGACTTGCTGACCTAGGCAGTGTGAGGCATTGGCCTTGTAGAAAGTATTCGAACTTAGTTCCGCTTGAATATTCGTTACAGCAAGACTGCACTCTCAACGTTACACCTTCGGCCCCGCGCTCTCGGGGAAAATAAACACGGCTGTTTTGTGTAATCCTCTAATAAGTAAAATTATATGTCTCCAAATTAAGCATATATTCGTGTAATTTTCATGCACTGTCGTCAATTACCAATACAAATTCTGCACTTATACCCCTAACAGCTTGTATAGACAATTATATCGCAGGAAACTCGGGCGGCAACAATGGAGTGTTATAAGCATTATATTCTACCGAATGTAATAATCTTCAATTTGTAGTATGAGTGGCTCGATTAAGGGCACTTCTTTTAGTGCCTAAAATGGTTTTATTTATCGGATCAGCGAACTGTCAATTTATAAATGGAAGAAAGTTCGCGGTGACTTCCAAGATAATCCACAGTAAATTGCTCATAAATTATTCAAATCAAGTCGTAAATTTACTAAGGGAATAATTAATCTGCTTACGAAATGAGCTTTCTAGCGGTGAAATGCAAAGAATTTAAATAATTAAATAATTTATTAATATACATATATTTTCTATGACGGGCGAGAGACTTACATAAGTAAGTTTGAGAAAATTTACTTATGTCAAAAGTAATTACTTTCATTTATTTTACCAGATTAATTTGTCTGCAGCAGCTGTTTTCGATTTAAAAATTGCGTTTAAATGATTTATTTTTCTATACTGTTGCCAAAGCTTTCTATCTTGTTTTACTCGTAATTGACAGATTATTAAACATTCCTTGTTTTGTTTTTCAGTGTAATTGCTTTTGATCCTTGAATATTCAGAACTCAACTAACAGCTTCCCTAGAGAGCATGTCTTGCTTGCTGTCAATTTGATTAATGCATCACTAAAACTTTTAAAAATGAGAATTTTAATGCACCCTCCGCACAGTAATGATAAATGTTATTTTGAATGGTTTTGACAGCTGCATTATTTGATATTATTTAAATGGCAATGACCGTAACCGATTACGCTATTGTATTAGAATAAATGAAATTGTTTTGTTACTATTGAAGGAGCAGCTCTTCATTGATAAATGACTAGGACTAAATTTCCTACTTTTTTTTTTTTTTTTTTAATTTAAAGTTAGTTCCTGAAAATTAGCACACTTAATATAATCAAACAAACAGTGAAGAATCTGGCTCAAATAGTCTCTCAGAGCATATACTAAATATTTTAAGTAAGTGGAAAAAATGAAAATATTCCGTTATTTTCCCATGTTTGGAGAGAGTACGTCAGCGATAGATTCTGATACTTCAGTACAGCAAAAATAAATGCAAGCATTTGATTTAAATTGAAGTTATTATTTGTGGATAAATACATTATTGTTTGTATGAAATTGTTGGTATTAAAAGGTGCTTATTCTTTCCGAATACATTATCCTTTTCAGCAAATAAATAAAGAAAGCATAACATCCATAATATATAGATAGCACACTTCTGATTGCGTTTGGAAATTATCATATGAATCGGAGTAAAAATGAAATGCAAGGAATAAATTCCATGCATAAAATATAAGGTTAAAAGATAGCGTAGGGTGACTTTTAGAAATTGCGGATCATAAAAAATTGCCCCAAAATGATTCATAGGTGTCTATGGCATATTTATATGATATTTTGTAATTTTCACTCAAATTTTGTAATTTTCACTAGTGTCCCTTAAGGGAAAATTTGGAATACGAAGAAAAGGATGAAGTTCTACTGTTAACAATTCCTGCATTACGCTCGTCTGTTAGACCTCAGTTGAGTAATACGGAAGGACGACATAATCTGGATCCGACTTATTACCTTAAACAGGTTCGTGCAAAAATATTGCAGAAGTAAAATATAGTTGCTTTATGAGAGTTTATTTAGGCAGCCAGACGACCGCATGTGTAGACAAAGCGGCGCAGGGGCGGATTTTCTCCGGAGCTTGCGATTTCCCCCGCCATCACATTCCACCGGTGCTTCATCTTCATTCCATGTTCGAGTATCATCAGTGGCATCGGTTTTGTTGTAAAGCGGGCGTTAAACACTATCAAAAAGAAATTACTTAAGCAGTTTTCACCGTTTAAACTAAAATAGAATGAACTTGGGAAGCTACTTAACCAAGGTTTAAGCAAAGCTGCGAGTTTCGGTTTTACTGGGCTGAGCAACTCCAAGCGAGTTCTCATAGTTTGTATCTTGCGCATAAAGCGAATTATCATTGTTTATGGCCACGTTTTTCTTAAAACAAGCTTTTATGGTTCATCTAGCAACATGTAATCAAAACAAACGCCAAATCAGATTCAAAACCTACTGCAAACTTTACTTATCAAGAAGTCAGCATTTTCATAGCAATTGAGGACTTGAATTCCAATCCATGCGGAGTTGGAGGAAAAATATAACATCTGATTTGGTTTTAATACTACTTTTTCCCGTGTTTAGATTTAGGAACTAAGAACAACATTTCTTTAAGTTACAAAATAAGTTTTGTTTTAATGATGCTATGCATATAAAATAATAAAGACTGCAGTTAGAATTGTTAGTAGAGGTACTTGCAAATCAAGATAAAGTAGAAAATGTTATGAGACGTGTTGAAAAAGAACGAAGCATATATATAAGTGTTATTTATATTTATTTCAGATACTATTCCACAGAATTACTTCTGTCTGGACCAACATGTGTACACAATTTTTTTCCCTTCTTAATTGTTCCATTTATGTAGTCCCCTTTAACATGTAAGGTCATATAGAGGACTTCGCTGTAGAAATAACTTGTTGACTGTAGGTTCTTTAACGTTGGGTTTTTAATTATTTTATTCTTCTCAAACACACCTTCAATCTCACATACTTACTTCCAGACTCTGTGGGGGAGGGAATGATTCTGTTTAAAGAAAAATCCCCGCCCAGCCGAGAACCCAGGACACCCCGATGAGAAGCTTGGCCATTGATCACCCGATCATGGAGGCAGTATCATTTTACTCATAGTCACTCCCTTGCTCTTGATTCATCACCACTATCAGCTGGGACTTCGGTCGTAAAAAAGAGACATGTGGATGTCATTCTTATGTTCTCTACTGTACTTCATTATTTTTTATGTTGAAGTATTGAATTGCGGTTCTGATTGCAAAATGAAGTGATTTTAGATTCTCTTAAAAGATTATCATCGTTCTACTTACTGGCGTATCATCAAACTTTTCACTGATAGCACGCTAACGCCAGTAAGCACCGAAATTCCAAACCATGGTAAATTTTTGGAGATAGCATGGTTTCGAATTCACATAAAGTATTATGATAACAGGGGTGGGATCTAGGAAGGTCGAACCTGTGATCTCCTGAATGCGGGCCACAGACCTTACCTTGAGCCATCCCGCTCAGTGGCTTTCCCATATGAGTTTCATTTCTCTGATCTATGCTCAAAGCATGCACCGAGGGTTTGTCCGACTGTATCACGCGGCTTTGGTCATAATACTGTATAGCAGTTTGCATTTGTTTTGCCAAGATTACAGTCTAAGTCATGTGTCTCAAACATAAAATTAAGTGCACCATCGAGACATGGAGACAGCTTTTGTGATTGAGTAATTAACTGAAGAGATCCTGGGCGGATCCCGGCTATACCAGAAGACTTCATCTTTAATGAGAACCACTTTCTGCCCTTCGCAGAATCTGGAAGAATGAACGCGGAAATGAGTATGCGTATGTTCAGAGCAAATCCACTGCTGAAACCTAAAATCCAAATTTCTAACACCATCAAGTAAAATGCCTATATTTACAATCAATTTTCCACACATTAAGGGTGTTCTATGGTGCCTCAACTTATTCGTTTTTCGTAACTGTAACTGTTATACATTTACATGTGAAATCGTGAAACACACCTCTAAATAATAAAATTTAAAAATGTGTTTATTGCAAGTGTAATTGGTGATTCTAAGATTTGGACACGGTTGCGGTTCGGTTGCACGCTAATGGAAAATATGTGGTTTCACTGACCACTCACTTCCCAAACACTGCCGGCCATTCACTCTAAACGATTAGTGCCTGTTCTGAGATGCGACGTCCAATAGAAGACGTTTTGCTTTTGATGCATTCAGAAAATACATTGCAATAGTTCTCTAAGCAAGTAAGTCACACATGAAACTGATTATTTCATCTGTCACAATACAGATTTATTATTTGGTTCATGTTATACTTTGTCATAAAAACTTGTGATTATCACAGAACTTTATTACTTATTTCTGTACACAATAATACCACAAACTCAGTAGAGCTTAGGACTTCTGCCTCTCCCCTATTCGCTCGTTCGTAAACAACGTATCAGTGTGCTAAAACTTCACCTAGACCAGTGTCCGAGCCTAGTGATAACGAACTATAGCAACCGGAATACGTAATTAAGTACTTTCTTTGGGGCTCCATGTAACAAGAAAGCACTTAGATTTAAATATAGATTATAGTAAGTTTTATAAAATTCTGTATATAGTGTCACCGAAAAAGGACGATAGTTATTTAATTTAAATGTCAAATTGTTCATAATTTTCTGTATAACTCGAAGCATTTTCCGCATGGCAGAAGACTATTTTTTTTTTATCTAGAACAAAAGCTTGAAAATCCCATGTGAAGAAAAGATTTAAAAAAAAAAAAAAAGCTAGGGATTCATCAAACATACTAAAATCAATGAAGGTATTACTTAATAAATATTTGAACGCATTCAAATTCAGTGATGCCTTAGAGAGATAATATGAAGAGATGAGCTAAAAGAAATTATGTCTTAGAAAAAACTATATGTTGCATTTTCACGTCTTTCACTACTCACTCTTCTACAAACTATTTTACTCAAAATTATTACAGCAATTTTTTTTTTTAGAAAAACACAATATTCAAACAATGTTCCTTGTAAAGGACATTTTGTGGTGGTGGGTAGATTTTCTTGAGAATCTGCCTTCCCGGATTCTTGGAAGATAGTAAACATAAATACCAAGTTTAGTTTTTGATCGTATTCTCGTTTTTGGGCCCACAGATACACACACACTCGGACCTTTTTCTAAAAAAAAAAATTCGGACTAATGGTACCTCAAAACATATATTTCCGGTGAAATCTCGACATCACACTTTCTCTATCCACTATCTACTTGTATATACGGGCTAGAGAAAGTAATATAAGTATTATTAGTGCGTATTCCAACATGTTAATAATAAAACAGTACGAATGCGATGGATATAGATGACGTGGTTCCTATATCGGGAGAGTATTTTTACTTTCTCTACACGTACTATATATAGTGTATAGAGGAAGTATTGTATTCCACCCAGAATTTGATACCGAGATTTCGCCGGAAATACATGTTTTAAGATCCCCTGAATAAAAAAAAAACATTTTTAAGAAAGGTGCGTGTGTGTCTGTCTGTCTGTGTGCGTGTGTGTGTGTGTGTGTGTGTGTCTGTGGACAACATAGCTGAAAAACGGAAAGACCGTTAAATACCACATTTGGTATTTAGGAATAGTATCTTCCAAGGTTGCGGTACGAAGATTTTCAAGCAAATCCCCCCCACCAAAACTACCCTTTACATGGCAAATTGTTCGAACATTTTCATTTTCTTAAAAATTGCTCTAATGATTTTGATTAAAATCACGTATATTAAAGCTATTTGTACCCCAGATAAAATGTTTATCTTGAATATTCTGGGAATAGCTTCTGAAGACCTCTTTATTCTGGATGAATTTTGCCGAATTTTGCATAACTGCTAAACCGTGAGAGATGGACCAAAACTTACCACACAGAAAATGTAGAGCACATTAAAACACACAATTTATGCTATATACATTTTTTTCGTGGAGTTGATCGTTTTTAAGATATTTCTTGTTATTGGTTTCCGCTTTGAAAAACTTATACTTTTCTAATTCAAAATCTTCTCGGGCTTCTAGCCAGGTAAAAACTTGGCTTGACACCAACGTTTCGAAGATGTACTTCTTCGAAACGTTGGTGTCAAGCCAAGTTTTTACCTGGCTAGAAGCCCGAGAAGATTTTGAATTAACACGTCGCCAGGAAAGCTTTAGTTCTTATTTTATACTTTTCTCTTACAAGAAGTTGTCAACTCCTGTCCATACAAACAAATGAACTTCAGTCACATAGCAACCAGCTTTTGACTATCACTTTAACTTACGGCACTCCCTTATTTCGCTTATACTTACAAGGAAGCAAGTAATAAGACTATTCTTGCTAATTTTTTCTCGATTAGCTTGAAGTAAATAGAATCATGAGCTTTTTAACAATAATTTGTTGCAGAGATGTAGAGAAAGTCGTGTGATCGAAACGGTTCTTTTCTTGGGGGTGTTTATTCCCTAACGAAAGTCGTTCATTAGAAAATGGAACTATATATTGTGCTAACAAGAGCTGCGGTGTTTTTATCCCCATTTTTATGCGCTCTAACAGGTTCCTGTATAGAGTAAATTGTTTGTTGGTGGTCACTTGTGTAAAACGCTCGTATTTATAAATGCTCGGGTCCCATCTGTGACCAAACACATAAGATGTCTTGCCGGTCCATAAAATTGCAATTAACAGTATTAATGCATGTTACGGCCAACTACGTTTTAAAGTTTAGATGTGTAAAATTTTCAGGTCATCGCTGAACACCTGCTCACCAGTCTTGTCCAAGCAGTGAAACACGCAGTTCTTTTATTGCTTCTCTCATTTGCTTTATGGTTCCAAATCTAATTTTCCTTTCAGCTCTCTAGTTAAATGCGACACGAATCTACCATACTCGCCGTCTTTCGGAGCTCATGAAACACAAACACGTAAACCTGCTATGTATAGAGGATAAAGGCTAAGAGATTCATAAATATATTAAACGATATACAAATTTCATTCTTGTTGGCGGTACCGCGGCCGAGTGGTTAGACTGCCCGCATCTCACCAAGGCGGCCCTGGTTGAATGTCAGGAGACCACAGTGGGATTTGTGGTGGACGAAGCAGTCTAGGCGGGTTTTCTTCGATTTCTCCAGTTTCCCCCGCCATTCATATCATTAACTGTTCTATAATCGTGTTTCCTTCCATCCACTTCACCGTAATTTCATGATATCCAGTTCATCACTTTTAGGGCATAGGGCTGATCACCGATCTTGGTTTCTCTCTGATACAGAACCTCTGCTCCTCGACAGTCATCCGTTCCCAGGCGCTGGCTTTTAAGTCATGAGGATGCAAGTCCTATATACTGGATGTGTTGTATTATTTCATGTTATAGTATGTATGTATGTATTGTAATGTATGTATGCATGAATGTATGCATGTGTGTATGTGTGTGTGTGTGTGTGTTTTTATAGGCTTCTACATCGTTACATCAATTTCGACCAAACTTGCCCCACCGTAATAGATATACAAAATCTTACTACACAAAAAATGTAGATCTTATTAAACCACACAATCTATGTTATATACATTTTTGTTGTTGCTGCCTTTTTGGTAGAGTTTACTGTTTTCGAGATATTCCGGATCATTAGTTTCAACCTTTAATAGAAGGAAAAAATTATTGTCTAGCTTAGGATTCGTCATATTTCACAAGATTAGTGCTTTGATTTCATGTAATGCCTACAAAAGATCGCATACCATTTGTATCTTTCTCAGTGATTGTTGTAGTATTTGCAACTTGCCAACATGAGAAAACTAATTACCTACTTAGACTTTCACAAAATAACAAAGTAGCAGCTAGTTTACATATTATTCGTGAACCTAATAATTGAAATTGATCTTAAAATAAGAAAATAGTAAAATAAGTAAAATAGCTATTATGATTAAACAGAAGCAAAGGGGATTAAATTGCATGATTCAAAGATTAAGAACATTTTGAACTGCATTATATTAATCTGTAATACCAGCAAAAGCATCAAACCAAGCAAACTAATTATTTTTATCATAATCACCTTATTTATCTTCATATGATTATTTGTTGGAAATTGATATAACACAGAAGGATTCAGTATAATCGCATTGGTTACAAAGTTCTGTGCCGCCCAAACTGTACTAACATAAAATGATAGATAAATTATATTAACATCCACATATTCTGTGAGCATATTCCGAAGTTTGAACATGCACTTATTATAATGTTTAATTTCTCAATTTGTATAACCAGCGAATGTCTTTCTCTATGAGAAGTGTGGTACATTTTATAATCAGAAAAAGAAAATGGATGACATAAAGTAGACGTGTATAACAGTAATTCCGCATACCAGACCAAGTACCACTTCTTCCTCTTTTTTTTATTTGTTCATTTTGTTGTTACTTCTTTTGTTTCTTTTTTGTTTATTTTTTCTTGTGCTTTCTTGGTAGTTTCATGTAGTTGATTACTGAGAATGAATGAAAGGATATATTGATGTTACTTAAACTGGTATTACCTCTTCCCAACTGAGATTTTCCCTGTAAATAGCGACGAGTCACTCCAAATGTGACAAGCATAAGTCATACCTGCATTCACGAGAAACTATCATTACAAACTAATGTGTGTTTGTTCAACCGTGCTTTTGCATGTTGTTTTCTCAGTTTTCTTTCTCCGTAGCATCCTGAGTTTTAATTAACTATTTGTTTGAGGTTGCTATTTAATAATTTCTAATTACGTCCAAAATAAATTACATTGAGTTTTATTAAGGATTCTCTTTAACGGCTGCATTTTTGGCGCCTCATTCTATAGATATTGGGCGTAAAAGGCCGCTTAATTTTGCTCATAGGCTTCTTTATCAGGCTTGAGGTTCTTTTATATGCCCAAATCTACGTAATGGGATCAACGCTTTGCTTCCTTTCCGAACGAAGCCACGCTAAGCATTTTTACGTCCGCAGGTATCCATCGCCCTCCGCGGGGTTTGAACCCGCGACCTTGAACAAAGCCAAGCATGTTACCCCGATATCACGGAGGACGACAAAATACATCCAAAGAAAAGCACGGCTATTGCACAAGCAACCTAGGGTCAAATGTGGAAGAGATAAACCGACAATAACGGGCAAGGCCGGATATCTCAGTAGTATATAAGATGATATTAGTATACTCCTATTTTGAATAAATTTAGTTAATATACAATATGTAGTAGTATTTTATTAAGTTTACAATAATACAATATTTGCGTCACACAGTCGCATGGGTCGGGTGACCGTACATGCTGTCTAAAAATACTTGAATTTAAAATATTACCTATATGCATATTTTATATCTGTTGACAACATTGGAAATACACACACACACACACACACACTCACACAGACACACGCTCGCGCGCTGCGACAACAGAACCACAGAACAATAAAAGAAAACACACTCTGATAACACGCACGCACACACACACACACACACACACACACACACACACACTTGTACTCACAACTACACCACGTATTAGTCAAACACCAAATAAGTCTATACAACATTTACACAAATATTTTATCTCTTAGTGCACGTACTTCCATAGTTTTCTATGCTTTAAAAAGAAAAGAGTTACAAGAAAATAGATACCTTCAATCCTTTTAAATGGAAGATGCAGATATGAAGCAATCAAGTGTTTCTAAAGCAAAACACTAGGTGAATTAATCTTTACTATTGAGACTCGACAATATTGAAATGGTATGCGATATCATCGTAACACTTTCATTTGGAACCTACCATATTTGCCTATTGCATACACTTTACCACCCATCTCCCAAAACAGAGCTATATACATTTGCCACGCCTTTGAATGTTTGCCATTATCTTTCGTCTTCACTCGCCATGGGAAATCATTAGATAGCGAGGTGCTTTAGCGCCTTGCTGCCTGCCTATTCAAATTAAAGAGAAACAGCGTAATGCAAATGGTTAATTTGCGGTATGCCATGGTGTTCTATCCTTATCTTTACCGTGTATACCTTCAGCTAAAAGATTGCACCAAATTGATCGAACTGTATCAAGAGAGAAGCACCGGAAACTTGGGGTTAAGGTTCTTAATAAAGAAATAACGTTTAAGAGAGCTAAATTAAACGATCAGAAATCTAGGGGAGGAAAGGTGTAAAAGGAAGCATGCACTTGTTTGCCCTATTTGTTAAATGTTCACCTAGGGGGAATGCAGTTCAAAAATCGTAAATGTACTAGTTGAAACTGTGTTGAAAAATGTTGAAAAAAGAGAGCTTGATTACGAAGAAAAGAAAATATTATTTACACCAAGTAAATCCTGCACCATGTACGCGCCCTGAGTAAAAGGATTCTCAATAAGTATTCTACTAAAAGTGCTTATATACTATACAAATCCTTTATATATGTATAAGCCATATAACGAATTTGCAGCAGGTATTCAATCGCGGCTGCTTGCCCCGGTCAAGATTCAATCGGTATGGCACTTATTGAGAATCTCTTTTACTCAGGGCGCGTACATGGTGCAGGGATTTACTTGGTGTAAAGAACATTTTCTTTTCTTCGTAACGAAGTTCGCTTTTTTCTTTTTAACTCTTTTCAACACAGTTTCAAATTTTGAAAGATAGCCTTCTTTCTTTTAAATCTTAAAATCGTCTGTAATTTTTACGATTGTATTCCTCACGAAATTTCTGTATTCCCGTCCAAAAGATTTACTTTACTACATATCTAACCCTTGCATGTTTTCTTTCCAGCTCGAACTAAGATGTTCCGGACAATGACTTTCTCAGTTCCCCGGAAAAATCGACTATCTCGTCGAAAATTATTACTGACCTATTCTCCGACGTAATATTTTTGGACTTCTGTAGATGAGTGGTTCTTAACCTTCTCCCGTATGATATAAGATGTCGTGGAAGTGTGGTATCCGTAGCAGCTATATGACTATTATTACCTAGCAGTGGCGAGTAACAAATGATAAATAGTCAGGGCAGATTCTAAGCTTGTATAAAAATATGGTCTTCCTTGTTAACATTTACGTTCTGTAATTGGTATTAAAGACAGTGAACAAATAAGCACTAAAACGAGCTTAACCACAAAAAAAAAAAAAAAAAAAAAAGAATCAAAATACAGCAATCAAGGAATGTACGAGCAGTTGGAACCAGGAAGGAACACTAACAAGAGGGTAACCTGTATAGTTTTCCCACTTTGTAATTCCTCCAAGATACAGATGAGAACAAGGTATTAACAAATGTATTCTCTTACCATATATCTAAAGCCTTAATGATTTGCACAGAAATGAGTTTCACCTTTTTCTAAATCATATTCGTATCGAACCTGCAAGCCTGGATTTATAACTGCAATATATCCGGAAAAAATAATACGATTTTTAAATATTTGCCGCGGTAAACATGCTATTGATGTATAGACAAAGTTATCAGTTACAAAACACCCCAGTTAAGATTCTTTCATTGTTAGCTATGTTTGCTTCTATATACTAGTGTGAGCAACTGTTTCCACAATGAAATTATGCTGTCATAATAACAGATCTCGTTTGACTGACGATATCAGCTGGCGCAGCTGAAAATAGTCTATTCGGAGGTAACCTAGATTTTAACGAAGTAATTAGAAATGCAAAAGAATTTAATTAAAATAAAATGCTTGTATTTTTTTACTGTCGTCTAAACTGTATGCAAAAGATATCAATAATGTTCGTTTGACAACCAGCAAACGCCACTGCACGCATTGTGTGCTTGTTTCTCCATCTAATTGCTTCTTAACTATATGGTGTTAGCTGACTTTGCGGGTTTTGTGTCGAGTGGTTCAGAGTTTGCTCTTTCTGGCTTAAGTGATATAAATATGCATTTAATTTTAGAAAGGAATTCAAATCGATTTATATAATTTTACAGCCACAGTAAATAAAGTATAACTCAAAATATTTGATGTGTTACATTCACTTGGCTTTCTTTATCTGCTCTGTAATAAACTATTCTTACAAAAGCTTGCCCTTCTATCTAATTCATATTAAGCAAGATAAACATTGGTAGATATCGTCTTATTACTTAGTTCTTTAGTAAAAGTAAACGACTTAGTAAACGACAAATAAGGAAATACACTAGGCTAAGGCGATGGTCAAAACTTTCAAAAGCTGGTTCTGTGATTGAAATTCAGGTTTCTTTGCAAAGCCAGAAGTAAAATTCCCGTTTTAGAAAAGTTTTAAGTATTATAAAATTAAAACCAGTCACTATGGATATTTCAGAAATGTTAATTGTACAAAAAATGGTCTATGTTAGCTTGTGTGTTTTAACGAGATCTACATTGTTTTGTATTGTCAGTTTACCAGTTACTCTTACAGTTTACTATTTATGTAAAAGTTATCCACAATGAAGTCTTCTTATGCTACCCCCAGGAAATTCAAAACATTGTTATTTGTCATGTAAATGTCTGTAGTACCTATATGGCATTTTAATCAAAATCGTTAGCATTTTTTTTTCTCTAGCTGTTCCATATAAAACTATTCTTACTATTGTGTCTACAACATGCTAATTGAGTTAAACATTGCATAATTGGTCTTATTACTTGCTTCCTTATAAGTAGAAGGAAAATAGGCAAATACATTAGATTAAAGCGATAGTGAAATGTTTTAAAAGCTGGTTGCAGTGTAAAACAATTGAAGTTCGGTTCGCTTTGAATGGTCCCGTTGGAAAAAGTTGGGCGGTTTAAAATTGAAATCGATAACAAGAAATATTTCGAAAACGGCAAACTCTACAAAAAACCGTATATGACATAAATTATAGTTTTAACGAGATTTACATGTTTTGTGTAGTAAGTTTTTGGTTTTATCTCTTACGATTTACCAGTTATGCAAAATCTGCAAAATGCATCCAGAATTAATAGGTTTTCAGAGACTACTACCAGAAAATTCAAAATATACATTATATTTTTCATGTAAATATCTTTAATATATATGGCATTTTAACCAAAATTGTAGACCTATTTTTGAGAAATTCAAAATGTTCGAAATTTTTTCCATGTAAAGAATAGTTTGAGTGGGTGGGGGGGTTCTCAATCTTCGTATCACATCCTTGTAAGATAGTAAATTTAAATACCAAGTTTGGTATTTTTTTTACAGGGGGCCCTAAAACTTGTATTTCCGCTGAAATCTCGGTATGGAATTTTGGGTGAAGTGCAATACCTTGACTATGTACCATATATAGAGAAAGTAATAATTAGAAAGAAGGATAAAATATGTACTTAGGCAAGTCTTGCAAACGTTACACACATGGTTATTAGTTTGAAAAATGTGTAGAAGGTATAGTTGCAATGACAAGTTTAAGAACGTAGGAAAATAGTAATGAACTGGAAGAGGAGGGAATTATATGAGCCTTTTTCCCAAGCTTATTTCTAACAACAAAGAGCAACAAAAATATTGCATGACTGCGGCATATTACCGCAGCTGAAGAAGGCCAGATTAGCTATATACCATTTTAATGGAAAACCACACGAACGCGCATAGACGAGGGAAACCGATTCGCAATCAAGGGAAATTAAATGCTGGAGATTGGAAGAATCGATTTGCAGGGGAATAGGGTGACATTACACTGCGAGGCGAAATCCGTTCGTACTAGAAAATCTTCCTGGAATTTAGTAGAGATTCCTGCTCACTGCTCTCTTGGCAGGCTCCCTGGAGACGTGCGTGGCAGTTGCGCAGGGCTGTTCTATCCATGACTAATCGTGAAATACTATTGATAATGCTCATAAATACAGATTAAATGCGAGCAGATTCTTGCTCTAGAGCTAGTAAAGCTGGCAGCTATTATCAGTATATTTCCCTCTCTTTTCCCCGCGTTCCCCGGTAATATCTCTCAATAAAATGTTACCAAAGAATGCTTGTTTTAGGATATTAATAGGGATTTAACTACACAACCATTTCAATACCATTTTGACTTTCTGTACACTTACAGAATCTATACTGAAAAGGGCAGATTTCATGTAATACAGGACAAAAATGTGATATGTTCCATTTACATGACTTTATATACAACATTCTAATAAAGATAAATACTACCAGAAACAGTATTATTACTTAGTTGTAAATAGAATGCACTAGGCTAATGCGCCACTCAAATCTTTTAAAAGCTGTTGCAATGCGATTGTCATTGAGATTCGGTTATCTTTCCCTGGCCAGGAATAAATCAAAAGAGAGATGAAACGGATGAAAACTCCTTTGAGGGTTGTAGTCCAGGTGTTGTTACAATGATGAGTTCTTGGTCCTCTGTTTTCCTTATCAGATGACATATAGCAGCACATATAGCATACTTACTTCCATCGTAGATTTTGCAACTTCTTTTGCTAGTGTGTCTGCTTTCTCATTTCCGATTGTATGTGTGTATGTCCACAAAGCCACGAGAAACAGATGTGCATTGTCTTGTTATTCCACTTGGTTAATGACATTCTTCGTGTGCTGAATTGTGTAATTAAGTTTATATGTCTGCCGATTATTGCTATGTCAAGTTCTGCAGTCATCCCTAAACCGCTATAAATAAAAATCTCTGCCACAGTGTTGTAAAGACTGATTACTTTTTCAACAATATTTTAAAGTAATAATAACTTGAAGCTGCTTTTCGGTGCTCCTGTGTTTTAATCAAATTAATTGTCCAGGAAAATTGAATGCCTTACGTTATCAGTGGCCAGCAAGAGAGTGTTCCTTCAAAGATCTAACTTCAGCCATTCGGTCAGTTGCTATACGTCAGTTGTAATCCTCAAGCATACTGCGTGTGCTGACGAGGACACCTGTATCGCTAGAGTATTTCAGTTAAGTTAATTGCCTTTACATGCCAGGGACAAGCAAGGAACAGCAGTGAGGTAATACAATACTGCAAGGGCTGTCAGGAGCTCGTCCACATCCAGACGTTTCCCCAGTTTCATCTCGGCTAATTACGCCTGCTGCCAGATCCGATTTCACTCGCATTAAGGAACGAGATGGATCTTGGATGAAAGCTACTGCATCTAATTCGTTCCCTTCTTTTTCTTTCTTCTTTTTTGTATGTGATAACCATTTTCTTTTCCCAGCGAATGCTTTAGCAATTTCCTTCTCCTGCATATAGCTGCTGCCTTAATTTGTTGCTCTGCAGGAGTAAGGCTTTAATTTAAAGGTATAAAAAAGTCTTTGCCTCATATTTCGAAATCTTTAACTAACACTCCTTGCTCGGAAAACCATCATTTCACGGATGACAAAGCTATCAGAGGAATACTCACTATTCGTGAAACTTCGATTAACTAACACAAACTAACCACCACAAACGTGAACATTTCAGGCTATTATATTAGTACAGCATAAGGATTAGAAAAATGTTATACTGAATTTACTTGTTTAAACATAATATTTAATACGTATATTTCGTTTGATTACAGATGTATTAATTGGAGTTTACTAAGTGAAAGGTACACTACTCTCGCATTGGCTATAAATCCAATTTTCTTACTCATAAGATGTTTCGAATACATTGTTGAACCAGTATCATTTATCGCAAACAAATGTATTTAATGGGAAACAGCTCCTCACTACCCTTCAAGAGTTGCTCGGATTCAAAATTAAAACCTCAAAATAAACCTTTTTAATAAACTTCACACCAGCGATGCACAAGGGCCGTTGCACCATGATAGGCAACCGTCGAGGAGCAATACTTGCCTACTCCCGTCACCCCACAACCCCAACACTCACCCGCCATCCTGCAAAAACCCACAATCCCGTCAGAACGTGGTTAAGTTCTCTCCGAGAACAGGGACACGTCTATCACACCTCGGGCTGCCCTCAGCCTGCCAACTGCTCTGGTCTAAAGGGAAACTAAATGGTGTAGTAAGTAGGGAAATATAGCATTGACTCGTTATTGGATGCCGAGAGTTCTCCGGAAATATATGTTTTTAGGCCCGCTGAATACACAACAAAGCATTTTTAAAAAAAAAATCGTATGTGTTCCGTTCACATAACTTCTCGAGCTGTTCCACAAACGAACTTTTATTACAAAATATTACTCTTTAATCTTTGTCATGCTAATCAAGATAACAAATGTTCTGCAAGTAAAACGGGAATAAAAGAATACACTATGCTAAAGTGATAATCAAATCTTTTAAAAGCCGGTGGTTAAGTGAAACAATTAAAATTCGGTTCTCTTTGCTTGCTAGGAGTAAAAAAAAGAGAAACGAGGAAAATTTTGAGAAAAGTCTAAAGTACGTACATTAAAACTGAAACCTACAGCTCTGGATAGGAATCTCAAAAACGGTTATCTGTACAAAAAATGTATATGACATAAAGCTGTGTTAAACTCATATATTGTACTCTGCAGAGCTTGTGTGCTCTTCTCCATTATTATAAATGTGTGTTTTAATAATATCTATATATTTGTGTAGCAAGTTTTTGATTCTCTTATGGTCTACCAGTTACCTATCCAAAATTATACAAAACTCATCGAAAATGAGGAGATCTTCAGATGCTATCCCCAGAAAATTTAGGACGTACATTTCGTTTGTCATGAAAATATCTTATACATATGACATTTTAATAAAACGCGTTAGAGCCATTTTTTACAAAATCCAAACTTTCAAAAAATGTTGCATATAAAGGATTGTATGGGGTGGGATATTTTCTTGAAAATCTTCCTGCCTTTTCAGTTTTGAGTTACGCCGTTCACTTGCAAACACATACACACACGAACTTTCTCTAGCCCGTACATAGTGGATAGAAAAGGTATTGCATTCCACCCAAAAAAGGAGTTTTAGAAACATCCGTATGTGTGTATATGTGTCAAAGACGAAAAGTCGATTAAATACCAAACTCGGTATTTTAGTTCACCATTTTTCAAGAATGCGACACGAACATTTTGAGGAAATTCTCCCGCCCCAAACTACCCTTTATATGGAAAAAAATGTTTGATTTTGATTGTTCTCAAAAATGGCTCAAACGATTTTGATTAAAGTACCATGTATTAAAGATATTAACCTGATAAATAAAATGTATATTTGCATTTTCTGAGAATATCATTTGAAGAGCTCTTCGTTCTGGATGAATTTTGCTGAGTTTTGTATAACTGGTAAACCGTAACAGATAGACAAAAACATATTATGTAAAAATGTAGATCTTTTTAACACACACAGTTTATGTCCTATACATTTTTTTTTTTTCGTGAAATTGACCATTTCTGAGAGATTATGTGTTTATTGGCTTTTTAAAAATACTTTTTAATTTTTCTCATGTGGGAATTTGTCAACTCCCAGTTATGTAAAGAAATGGATTTCAATTACACAACAACCAACTGTAATATACATATATATATATATATATATATATATATATATATATATATATATGAGTCGCTTTAGCCTAGTGTATTAGTTCCCTCAGGAAGCAAGTAGTAAGACAATTTCTGCTAACGTTTATCTCGATTAACATGAAGTAGATAGAAGAAGAAGGTTCTCAACAATAGTTTGTTGGAGAGGTGTAGAGAGAGTCATGTGAATGGAGTACATCAGATTTTACTCAAATGGGAAGTCATTTGTTTTTTCGCTTGATCCTGCTAAGAGAACAGAATTTTAAAGCCACCACATAAGGACACGCATTATCGGTTAAACTCGACTGAATTCTTCTTATCCCCTGTACCTACAGGAAACTATGCAATAAGACAATTCCAGCAAGTGTTTGTCCTTATTAATGTGACGTAGATAGAAGAATAAAGGCATTGGACTAGTGTGTACAAGAGTGGCTGGAGATGAATGCAACACATCAGAGTTTGTCTTTATAGGCGTAATACTTATACGCAAAATACATTTTAATACTAATATATAAAGAGGTCTACCCATCCATTATCGCCAGCCGTCTCCCTCGTACAACGAAACAGCACGGCAGGCTATTTGTAGCTGCTACTGCAGCATTTGTGTTGGAATGGCCTGGTTTAAAGCAACAAGCAATGTTCTACCCATCCGCTATCACCACTACAACCTAGCGTATCCCTCGCACAAAGCAACAGTGCGGCAGACTTGAAGCTCGACGGCTATGGGTGCTACTGTAACATTTGCGTTCAGTGACCTGATTTAGGTAATGAAATCACCCAAATTTTTGCGTGTGCGTTGAGGTATACCCATATAATGAGATAAACTTAATTTAGAAGCAGCAACAACTGTGTTAAACAATAGGTGTTACAAATGGTAAAGGAAAATCATGATGATTCGCATCTCTTGTTCTAGTCTGATATCTCTAATGCCCTGTTTGACAGTTTATGCTCAAACCTTGAATCGAGATTATACGTAATGGATTTTCACAGAACGTTTTAAAGCGATAAGCCGATCTTATCGTATCTTGTCCTAATCCATTCGGAACTGTGGTTTAATCTAAAGAAATCACCAAGTTATTTGAAGAAGACGATACTAGTGATGAATAAATACATTACTTTAACCGCCGCAACCTGCACTTAGCTTAGTTAAACCACTCGCCTCTCACCAAGGCGCCTGGGTTCGATCCCAGGTAACCACATGTGGGATTTGGGGTAGACAAAGCGGTACAGGGACGGCTTTTTCCGGGTTCTTCGGTTTTATCTGCCATTGGTTTCCACCGGTTCTCCATATTCTTTCCATGTGTTATCGCCTGCGGTGCCATATGTTGTAAAAGCGAGCGTTAAACACTAATAAAAATACTTTAACCCATGTACACAGTAATATCTATGTGTTTAGAATGCAAAATATTCTCATGCATGCAAAAATCGAAAGATTTCAATTAAGTAAACAGTCGGCAATGGTACTAGAAGTTATTAATGATACAAATAAAATCAAACAAACAAAATTGTTTAATTGTATACATTTTATACTTCATATCGTAGAATTTGTCGTACTCATTGTGTCGTACATATTAATGCTTTATAAATCGACAGCAATGCGTTTCATCAGAAGAATACTTCTCTAAATCCTGGAATTGTTCAACTCAATAAAGCCGAATCTGTTTGACCGCAAATCTTAAACCAAAGGCTGGCCTGGCTTAAGTGGCGTCAGTATCTTCGGCTTAAGCTTTAACTGTGAAACTGACCCTATGTGATTATCTTCTTTCTGTAAATTTTCTTTAAAGGAGAGTCATTTAAAAGTGGGGTCAATCTGATCTATATCATGTGTACCTCAGAGTAGACACACAGACAGATAAGCAGCATTACTCTAGTCCATTTTCCGCTCGGACGGACGTCTTAACTCTGGTAATAATGGAAATGAGGATGAAGGTTATATGGAGCTGAAATGGAGTTGGAAACGGGGGCAACTGGTCAAGCACCGCTTGGTCCACCACAAATCCCATTTGTGGCGGATTGTATCGAACTCGGATCGCATTGAAATGAGGCGTACAGTTCAGCCAATCAAGCAACAAAACACATTGCCAATAATGCGACAGATCCCATTCATGGGAGTAGAATAAAAAACCTCAGAACACAACGGCAAAAAAGAGACCACAGCAGAACTAGTGGTGTATTCCGATACAAGTATAGTTAGTGCATCATTGGTGAACGAGGTACAGTTTGAAAATTTGACAATGTCCTTCCGAAATTCTCCAATTCACATAGCACTTACTGCACATGTTAATTTGCTTGATTTTTTTTTTTTTTCCTTTTTCTTGTTAATACAATCCACGTGTAGATCAGGAGTTGGATGGGTAAAGTCAGCTTGAAAAATGCAATGTTATAACCAGGATGTGAATTTTTCAATCTGGCTATCTATCAAACTCCTGTTGTACACACGTTGAATTTGACTCTTATATAATTCCTCAAAATGAACTAGATCCTTATAATATTCGACTACTTGAAGTAAATAATCGAACAACATTACCAATAAAAGTATTAACACGAATTCTAATTTCATCCGAAGATATAATTCATTCCTGAACAATTCCTAGTCTCGGAGTAAAAGCTGATGCTACTCCTCCAGGTCGATTAAATCATTTGTGTTGAAAAAACAATTGAATCAACACTAATTGACCTAATAGTTGGCTAAACTATGAAACCCTGGACTTAAAGCACTTACGACATTGTAAGTTGCCAATGGGGTGTGCTATCTCAAAATAATTTGAGATCACCTTATGGTTTACCGGGAAATATGCGAGAAAGTTTAGAAGTTTAATGCCGTACCAGCGTCTTGCCAACGTGCTATACTGTTTTGTTTTCGACACTAGTGAATAATAGAAATAGTAATTTGGCTATCCCGTAGCTCAGTCTATAAAGCACCTGCCGTGTGCGAGAAGTCTCGGGTTCGATTGCCGGCTGAAGGTAGGAATTTTTTATCTAACCCAGATTATTCCCTATTCTCCCCTGAGTCTGGAAGCATGGAAGTGAGTGTATTCTAATGATTTAAGTTAGAAATAAATGGACAACATACCTGTTCCACAGGGAAATGTCCCGATGACACTATGTACACAGTGCATTCATAAGTTGTGTCAGTACATTCAATGCATATATTACTCAATACATCTAAGAAAATGTATTTATATATATACTGCAAAAACAAAAAATATACTACAAAATGAAGATGCTCTCTTTCGAAATACTCTCCCTTACGGCAACACTGCGCGAAGACGTTGAGACCACTCATCAATAGTTGCACGTATCATTTCCAGTGGAATTTTCTTGTCAGCTGATTGGTTTTTTTAGCATCTCAATATTACAGTGCCTATTTTGACATGTTATTGCCTCTATTATTCTACCTAAGAGAATAATCCAATGGATTGAAGTCCGGACTTCCCCTAAGTCTGTCAGTAGCAGCGATGAACCGTGGGACATTGGTGGCCAACCACTGCTGTGTAGTTTTTGATCTCCCCCATGTGTCGTTAACAATGCCTGGGACCGAACCCCGCGTATCTTCTTTAATTCTTCATTTAGTAAATGCCTTGTGTATCTTTTATGTGCAAAAACATGTAAAAAAAGTCATATTGTTCGTGAACAGATGTTCATTTCAGAGACAAAATTGTTTGTTTGTGCAAAGGATTGCGTCAAATCCTTGCACGAACAGCGTTCACAACTTCTTTTGTGCGCACACACTCAGGACTGCCAGATTTGATGCGATGAACAGTCACACTCGTTATTGTCCGAAACACAAATCATTCATTGATGCCAAGAGATTTCAGCGTCGAAAAAATGTCCTTGGATCGCTTTCTATAACAAAATAACGCCAATACAGCGATACCATTTTCGTACACACCCCACTCTTTCTCTCTCTGGTATACTGCAAGTCGTTCCTCGCGGAGTAGTAAAGGTGACCTTGTGGACAATATACAGCGTATATTCCATATTACAGTGCGTTTAAATTTTACTAGCAGAACTTATGACAGCACTGTGTAGTTAAAGACTGGGTATAAATGGAACACTAAAAGAAGTTATTATATTAGTTATTGTTAAAATCCTTCCAAGAGTTTTTGTGTTTTACTGTTAGAAGCAGCTCAAAAATTCAATGTCACAGCCGGAATTTGAACAGAATCTCCCGCTCTCCGCTCTAATCTTGTGTGACAAGATGCCGGTATGGCATTCAACCCTTCAATTGATTCAGTTTTTTAACCGGATAAAAATACTCAACGGTTAAAGTAACCTCACGGAGAGCGGGAGAACCGAGTTCGAGTCCCGGCCGTGGCATCGAATTTTTTCAGCTGGTTTTAACAGTAAAATAGAAATAGTACCTATTTACGAAAAAATAAAATTAATTCTTAGAAGTGTTCAATATGGTGATTTCAGTAATAAAGCCACTAAGTTCAACCTTGCTGACGAACTAGCAGTTGTACTTCAAAACGATAAATAATTTCCCGCTTATACGTAGTTGAAACAGGATCATAACATATCCAGGAAGGTTGATCAGCCCAATGCCTGGTGAGGAGGTAAAGAAGAAGGAACTGAAATATAGTGATGAAAGGGTTGGTAAGAGAATATGGGGATCAAATTATCCAACCGGTGTTCGCCTGGCGACCGAGGAAAATTGCGAAAAGAGTTAGATAGAGCCTTAAACCTCGAAACTTCCTTATGCAGTCGCACACGTTCGCGCCGCCACCTAGTTTGGTCAGATTTAAATGGTATAATTTAAATCAAATATGATCATTTTCCATATTTGCAATAATAAATAAGTTAGATTTAATGAATTTCCGTGTACTAATATAGAAAAAACATTCGGGTACATTAGTCTACGCGTCTTGTATCCACGAAATCTACATTTTCCCTTTGCAACATTCATAAGATTTGGGGAAAATACCGTTGAAAAGAAAACATGTCACTTCTGACAAATTTTAGAAAAGAAGCCATAAATTAAATTTTTGAATATTTAAAGCAGACTGTAGTGAATTAAGTAAAATATATTTAATTGAAACATGCAAATTCAAGTGTGACGATTTATATGAGATTGGAATATTTACAAACATTAAAATTAAATATTTTATTTGTTAATGACGCCGTCAATTACCAGATTCATATCGGAGCCGCCGGTGTGCCAGAATTTTGTCCGGCAGTTCTTTTTCATGTCGGTAAATCCATTGACATGGGGCTGTCTCTTTTAAGCGCATTTATAAGCCATGGACATGGGCTGGTGTAAAACCACGACTGTGGTATCACAAGGGAGATTTACAGAAAATAGTAGAATGTAACAGAGATGCGGTTTCTGAAATCATGTTGTAACAAAGCAGTCGGCAAATTGTCAAACCATATGTCACCACCAACCGTTACAGGATACGTGGTTTGGCGCCGAGCGGGGAGAGGTTCCGAAAAGTGCGGTGGTCCATATAAGGTTTGGAACGAATTAAGCGAGAAGTTGCTCCCGAAAAGTTTTGGAAAGCGAAATGTTTGGAAACTCTCCATTCACTACATACAGTGGCAACATGTGTGTATGAGAAAGTGAACCTTAATTTCGATCCTTGCCAGTTCACAACTGATTCTGCAAGAGCTACTGTTTCAGCGTTATTCTACTATTAATAATTATTAAACTGTTTTATAAAATCGTTCTCTACACGTACTATGTACATAGTGTATAGAGCAGGTATTGTATTGCACCCAAAATTCGATACCGAGATTGGGACCACCTGAATCAAAAAAAAAAAAAAAAAGCATTTCTAGAAAAAAAGGTCTGTGTTTGTGTGTGTGTGTGCGCGCGCGCATAGCTCAAAAACGAAACTTGGTATTTAAGTTGAGTATCTTCCTCAACTACTCTTTACATAGACAATTTTTCGGAAGCTTTGATTTTCTCAAAAATGGCTCTAACGATTTTGATTAAAATACCGTATATTAAAGATATTTACACTCAAAATAAAATGTATACCTTATATTTTCTGAAAATAGCCTCTGAAGATACCTTTATTCTCGATGAATTTTGCCGAATTTTCCTACCTGCTATAGCGTAAGAGATAGACAGAAACTTTTTTTTTTAATTCATCGTCTTTGCCTGCCAGTAAGTTTCTGACACTGAATGAATGGAATGGATGAAATGAAGCTCAATTGAACTTGGGGCATATAGAGCTTAAAGTTACCTGATATTCGTCTTCTCAGAATAAGGAAACTCCCCGGAAATCCCTGATCGAGGTTCGCAATCTGTAATATACACAGTCTAACCCATATTCAGGCTTCTAAAAACCGGATAGCTACATGACGGTATTAAAATTCCATTCATGACCAGAGGCGAAATGAGAAGAGACCAAGTATTTCAAAACTCAAACCAATAACAAAGAAGATCTTGAAAATAGTTAACGTCTAAAATATGTTAGTTAAATAAGGTGTGCTTTATCGTTATGAATGGTTTTAGTAAGATTTTGTATATTTCTTACCGTTTATCAATTATTCAAGTCATCCAGAGTGAAAAGGACTTCACAAAATACTCACTAAACATCCAAAATATACATATATTGGTCATGAAAATATGTAAAACATATGACATTTGAATCAAAATCGTTTGATTCATGTAAGAGTAAATAGAAAGCAAACCAAAATAAATATCCATGTATAGGGTTGTTTGTGGTCGGCAGATTTTATTGAAAATCTGCGTCCTTGGAGGAGGTGTACTTGAATAATAATCGACTTTTCGTTTTGAATTACATGTCCAGTTATATAGTACACCAAACAGACCTTATATATACAGAGCCACGCGCGCGCGTTTCAAAACGTGTATTTCCAATGAATGAAATCTTGCTATTGAAGTTTTGGACAGGCTGCTTACTGGAACACGAAACCCACCATAAACTACCCTTCACATGAAACATGTTACTAAAATTTTGACGTTTTAAAAATGGTTCTGGTTTAAATATTATACTTACATGACAAGCAAACTGTACAATTAGAATCTTCTGGGCAATACCTGTGAAGTGCTCTTGATTCAGAAGGAACTTTTTGTGATGTTGTATAACTGGTAAATGTTAAACGATAGATAATACTCAAACCAATAACAAGGAATGTCTCGGGAGAAAATGTATATAACATAGTGTGCCTTAAGAATATCTATGTCTTTTGTGTAGTTTTTTTGTCTACCTCTTACGGTTTACCAGTTATACAAAAGTCATCCAAAATGAAGTGGCCTTCAGATGCTCGTCCCAAAAAATTAAAGATATTAATTTCGTTTGTAATGAAAATGTCTTAAACATATGGTATTTTAAGAAAAATCGTTCCTGATATTTTTGAGAAAATCAAAATTTTCTAAAATATGTTACCTTCAGTGTAGTTTAGAATGCTGGATTTTCCTGAAAATCGTAATGTCCGCTCACACACACACACACATGGACATTTTTCTAAAAATGCTGATTTTGGATTCAATGTGATCTCAAAAAATGTATTTCGGATGAAATATCGGTGGAATACAATACCTTCTCTACCCATAACGTAAATTGTAGATACCTACCAAAGTAATACGCACTGGTTAGTATGGTTTTTATTATCCACTAATAAAGGCTAGAGGTGAGAGAAACTCGTGTATATGTGACAAATCAGTTTATTTTCTTTCGTCAGCTCACTAACAAAAGTGGCTCTCGATTACAATTCCACTTATTTTCCGTTTCCAATTTCTGCATCTATCAGCTGATATTGTTTAATTTGATACTGTAACTAGTGAAAAGTTTAGGCCTTGGGTTATGTAATCGAGGAGGGATTTTCGCTTTAACCAACGCTAGTCTATTGTGTCTACTATACTTCCGGTAGGCGAAGCGCAGCAGGGTACTTAATGTTTCCAGATTCGGATTATTCTGTTCTAAACTTAAACACTGATATATAGGTATGTATTTAAAAATAAAACAACTGTGCGTGTGTACAAAAAAATAAAAACTGATTTAATCCCGGAATAATGCCATGAAGTAAAACAGTAACAGGTTTTTTTTTTATTTAGATTTTTGTACGAGCTGGATTGTGTTTAATTAATACAACGTTGGAAGTTGTGTACAATCAGATGACCTCTGGGCTCAGAACCGAAGGCATCACGCATCCAATTTATTCCTGAGGGATATATGTATTTCTGACAAGTTTTCAGTTCGCATTAGATACGACACATGTGGGAGATGAACAGTAGTGCGCATGACACTTGTCGTGTTGCTGGGTCACAACGTTGCTGGAAGCGAAGTTACAATGCTGCCAACAAACCCTCTCTCCTTATAGAACTGCAGCTATTGCGATGTATTCATATAGCTATCAATAAGTGGTTGTTTTCATCTCTTGACAAAATTGGATTAAAGTAATATTAAATTTAGAGTTTTTATATTAATTATGTAGATTTAATAAACACAATGTTCCGGGAGGATTGCTTATGATATCAGTTACAAATGTGTTAAAAGGAAACTTGAGTCTTTATACCTACCACCCGCACGTTTGGGTATTCTCTACAACTTGCCGAGGTAGGTAAAGAAAAACTTTTTTACTTTCTCTACAGTTATTATGTACATAGCGTATAGATGAAGTATTGTATTCCACCCAAAATTAGTTACCGAGATTTTACTGAAAATATATGTTTTCGGACCCCCTGAATCCAAAAAAAGCATTTGTAGAAAAAGGTCCGCGTGTTTCTATGACCGTGTGTCTGTGAACACGATAACTTAAAAACAAAAAGTGAGTAAAATACCAAATTTGGCATTTAAGTAGTATCTTCCAAGATTTTGAGAAAAGTCCCCCCACCCCAAACTATCTTTTACATGGAAAAAAAATCAAAATCAAAAATGGCTAACGATTTTGATTAAAATACCGTGCATTAAAGATATTTATATGGAAAATAAAATGTATGTCTTGAATTTTTTGGGAATAGCCTCTGAAATCTCTTTATTCTGAATGAATGTTGTTGAATTTTGCGTAACTAGTAACCGCAAGAGAGAGAGAAAAATCTTTCTACACAAAAAGTGTAAATCACGTTAAAGCACACAATTTATATTATATGCGTTTTTTTTTCTTAGAATTGACCATTTCTCAGATATTCCTTGGTATTCTAAATACTTCAACATTTCTCCCACGGAAAGTTTTAAACTCCTGGCTCTGCATAGAAACGGAGTTCAACCATTTGGCAACTAGCTTTTAAAGGATTTGACTATATTTTTAGCGTAGTGTATTCTCTTATTTTCCTTCTACTAACAAGGAAGCAAGTAATCAAGACAGTTTCTCCTGTCTCGATTATCAAAAAGTCTGTTCGGTAAGACACGTCGTTGACGGTGTGTCTTGGACAGTAGCATTTTAGGTCTAATCACAAAACCTTATTACCTCCGCCTAGCTCCAAGCAAATGACATTAGTCAGCTGTTCTACCATCGGTAGTCAGACGGATGGTAGAAGCCAGTCTGTTAATGTCCCATCTCCTCCATTTTTACCACTTAGCTCCGCGACAGACACATGGGGTTAGGATGCGGTCCAGTATACTGTATACACTACATGAAGATAGATGGCGCTTTCGCAATTATCTTCTATTTTCATTTTGCGCTATTGTTTTAGACCGAATGTGGTAAGCATTAAATTACAAACCGGCATTTACTTTGGCAATTGACGTAATTACAAAAATATCCCATGGGATTTGAACCCAGGACCTCCCGAATGGGGCTACAGATGTTAACACCCATGCCATTCCGTTCGGTAGGAAAACTTGTATTTTACCAAAAATTCGATGTCAAATTTCAATGTCGAGTCCCCTAAAACCAGGAAAAAAGTGTTTTAAAAAGGTTTTTTTTTTGCATAATACAGACATAACGACTCGATAAATACCAAACTTGGCTCATATTTAAGTTCAGTTTTTCTTTTATTCTATACAAAATGTTAAAGACAATTTTCACACCCAAAACTACTATTTACTTGGAAGCATTCGCTATTTGTTGCACAGTGACGTATTAGCTATTAAATTCCTCCTCCAACCTAGGATTGTTGCGGCAGTACTTTTAACTCAGCCGATCAAAGTTGGAACGGCCCAGGTTATGTTGTATAACAGGAAGAGTCACATAGATCTTTTTGGGCTACCGCCTTCACTCTCAGAGGTAGGGATGAAGTAAAGGGAAGACAGGAAGCTGAAGACTGCAGGCAAACAAGTCACAAATTACACGCAGAACAGATGTTTCCCTTCCATTTCCTTGCTCGAAGACCCGACACACTTCTGGAGTTGCCCAGGGAAAGCGTTGAACAACCGTTACAACCAGGAGCCATCGAATGTTCGGTGAAAAAAGATAAATACTCCCACCTGCCCACAGACCAGAGTAAACCATGTGTAATTCAAGGTCAGTGCGGGAGGTCGAGAGGAATCGAACCCGTCAGCTCCCGAATTCGAAATCTTACACGTTATCAGGAGCCAGTTCCTAAGTAATCTTCAGTAACTCATGGACTTGGTCATATTTTTGCTCTGTTTCTTTAATAAACAACATTTTCATGTCTTATACCAGTATATCTAGTATCTTAGTTGTATTACTTTGATTAATTTATATTGCTATTATTAATTGTAGGATTATTTTCTAAATGAATTTTGTACATTTAACTCTGCCAACGGGTAGTACCCAACTGCAGAGAATAAATAAGTGCATACATTTAATTTGTAAGAATTATCTATGAAAAAATGTTTGCTAATAAGTTTCACTGTCAATTATACTTGATGTGGGAGCAAACTAGAGCATAGGAAAAGACGCAGCAACTCAGTACACTCCGTGTGAAGCATTGGCGCGTTATGTGACGTAATAAAGGTTTGTAAACACAAGGCCTTGCTGATCTGTATCTAAAAAGCGTTATCTGTTTTTTAAAAAAAATACTGTGGTAGCTTTTACTTTAAAGGGTCTACCCTTATCTGCTGCTAAGAATTATATAAACTTAAGAAAAAACTAAATATTTAAATTATTGCATAAATATATCATTACTAATAAGGGGGTTATATACTTTTAATTTAGTTGTTGTTTTTCTAGTATGGACTGTATAGTATCTATATAGAGCTTTAATAAATGAGCCAAATTAACTTCGCGTAGTCCACTACGATTTTAATAAAATTCCTTTTAGAGAAGCTTTGCTCGCAAATGTATGTGGAAGCAAACATGCTATTCAGTACGATGCAAATCATCACAGTTTGGAAAATGAATCCTTAGGCAATGATTTAAATAAATATTTCTTTTGACCATTTATATTCGTATAGTTTTGTGGAGCAAGGAATTCTATTAGTGGAGCCTCAGAAAATGATATGAAAATCATACTTCCCGCGTTTCGAAGCACATTGGCTACCTACCACTATATCTAGGTATGTATGGCAGTATGTGTGACCCACCAACTTTCTCCTTCATGACTGGAATAGGGGAAAACGATTTCTGACCCCAGTCGCAAGATCTGCCTTTGGATATCCCTGTACTAGAGCTTATGATTTAAGTGTAGTTCTTGAAGTACTACTTGTTCGCAGCGGTTCTGCCCCTGTACTTGTTTGTACAGGCGAAGAACCGCTGCGAAATACAGCACATCATATTGAAACGAGTAATGTTGAAAATAGAATTGCGAGACAAAATGGCATGTATGTTTGTGCAGGATTTATGGGCAATAATTTACTCTCAGATACGATACTGCGGACAGAAATAACTTTTGGTGCAAGTGACTCTTTGCGTCGGTTTGCATAACTAGCAATAAACCGAGGCGCTTGTAAGGTAAAGGCGTGTTTCTTTGTTGCTTCCGCACTAAACAGGTACTTCAGAAAATGGAGCAGGTCTTAGGTCAGATTATCTTTCCTTTCGTGCAACTGCTTGGCACGTGAGGGCAAAGTTCGACGTTCTTGTACCCTATGCTAATAGCGCCTGCTTTATCTGCTCCTAATTATACAGGCGATTCTTCTTAGGAAGATTTCCAATGCATGAATTTCCAAGCTTGCTTGCACCACATTTAATAAGTGTAGTTTCTGTAGAGAATAGAGGGTAAATTATAAGAGATAATTATTTATTCACACCTACCAAATAGTGATAATTTGTTCCTGAGTAGGCCGGTCCCCATGGCCGCGCTTGCTAAAGAGCCTCTCTTTGGTGCTTCGTGGCGCAGGGGATCGTGGGTTCGAGTCCCGCCTTGGGTATGGGTGTTTGTACGTTTGTATATGTGTGTATTAGAAGCAAAAAACAAACAGCAATCAAACAGAACAAACAGTAAATGTAAGGAAAATGAAAAAAGATAAAAAGAATTAATCGCCAAAGTCCTGACAAGAAAAAAAGAAGAAAAAAAGTAATGGTATAGAAGAAAAGAAATTTGCATGAGCCCCGATTAATGTCTTTGCGTAATTTTAAATTTTCATTTAAGAATATAAGGAATTAGATAAATAAATATATATTATTAATATAAAACTTTCTCTCCCCTATATTTGCCTTGCAGATAGAGAAAGTGTTATATTCTATCCAAGATTCGTTTCGCGATTTCGCAGGAAATGCATGTTATGAGATCCTCAAACATCTTGGACAAAGGAACATCATGTTCAAAGAATTTGAGCGACACAAAGTTCGTACCTGCACAAAAGTTTTCTTTTTTTACTTTTTTAGTACATATGTACAATATGCATAATGGATAGGCAAGGTATTGTGTTCCACCCAAAAATTCTGTACCGAGATTTCACCGGAAATATATATTTTAGTTTCCTCCGAATCGCCCCCCTCCAAAAAAAAAAAAGATTGTTAGGCAAAAAGTCCGCGTATTTATGTGTGTATGGACAGCATATCTCAAAAAAAAAAAAAAAAAAAAAGTCGTTTTTAAAAGTTTCAAGAAAGGTAGAGAAATCTTGCGAATGTAACACTTATAATTTTTTGTGTCTACTTCATTTTAATTGAGATAAATTTTGCAGCTACATTACGCATTACGTAATAGATACAAATATAAATATAGACAAATGTTTAGTAACTGGACCTTTCTGTGTATTCCCAAGAAATAATTAATATCAAAGGGACTTCAAAAGAATATACCAAATGTTAAAAATCTCGAAGCATCAGCAGTAGATTACTCGGAAATGTTTATGGCTTACAATTTATTTGTAATAAATTGTAGTTTTAAGGAGATCTAAAATATTTTCTTTGGTACGTTTTGTCTATCCCTTCGTTTACAAATTATACAAGCTTACGCAAAATTATTTCTAAATGAAGATGACTTCACTGACTATTTCCAGAATATTCAACATGTACATCCTATTTGTCATGTAATTATCTCTCAAATCAGCATATCCATTTTTGAGAAAGTAGATAATTTCGAAAAGTGCTTCATAGGTATAGAGTGTATTCGAGAATGTGGGAAAATTGTTGAATCCCTTCGTCCTGCATGCTCCCAAGCACATGATTCTAACTTCAATTTTTTATTTGAAACTCTTCCAAACACCTAAAAAAATAAATGTAACAACAGACTTAGGACTGTGTGTTCAGTTTCACTATCGCTTCACTAACGGGATACAGCTTGTTTCACTACTACTTGATTTACAAGCTTTAGTTCATTTTTCTCTGTCCGTTCACTAATGTGATGTAGTTCAGTTTTCACTGTCACTTCAGTATTTTTCTTGCAAGGTGACGACAGCGAGGCAGCCTCTTCATCAGCTCACACGGTGAAGCGTCGAACACATGACTTCTCTAATCGTTTGCAGTAGCAGCATTCACTGTACGTCACAACCTCATTCTTAGAATACAGTGGATAACTGGCTTTTTCAGTTGCATTAATGACAGACTTCGCGAGCACAGTGATCATATCGCCACTGAAAAAGTTTGTGATAACTTCTAGAAGCATCTTGTTTACATCGCGAGCGCTTCTAGAATTGAATGTGCCGCTCCTTATCTGTCCTTATGTCTTCATGCGGGACGGCTTTACATAATCCATTTGATAAACTTGGCAGCTACCTGAATCTCGATATTAATGCGAAAATATATCCGGCCTTATTTTATCATGGAATGACCCTGCATGTCATTTCAAACACTTATTATTTTCTCTAGAGGAACCAAGAAACATTTAATCTGGTTCACTATTGGCGCTGCCATAAAGAAAAGGAAATGCTGGTTGATGATTAATCTATGCAAGCTCCATGTAGCAAGCAATTTTCTACTTCCATGACGAATAACGTTGTGCGGAAGCATAAGGAAGTTTGTTTACCATAGATGGTTAAATATTTAAAGCTAAACCTCCCTTGGCAGTGGCACGCTTTATTATGAACTACAGCAAGCAGTATCCAAAGGAGGTGTTTTCTGTTTGTAATGAAAAGCAAACAAAGATATTTGGGTCTTCTTGCGTGTTTACAAAATGAGTCTCACGATAAGACGAGGGATGGCAAACAATAGCGCACTTCTGCGGTTGTTATGCAGAACTTCCCATACAATATTGCACGCTGTCTTGTGATCTTTCATCTCGAAAACAACTACATATGTGTGTTTGAGCAAATTAAACCACAGAGTACGAGGGATCTCAAAAGTTCAGCTTTAATAGAAGATACTTTAGTTGGAGCATTACAGAATTGTAAAATATTCTATTTCCTAATATTTTCCACGAAAATCAGAGCAGGGTACACATATATTTCAAATATTAAATTTACAGAATCCATGTCTTAATGTGTTTATATTTTAGTTATTGGTCATAAAGATGAGAAGTTTGTGCACGACACGAAATACATGTTGACTCCACAGCGAGCATAGTTGGGCAGACAGGTAAGCAAAATATAGTGCGCCCAAAAGAAATTCAATTGGGAACGCACGTGCGATCTATTTGCCTCTTTGCCTTCATGTGTGAGAGCTAGGTGTTATTGAGTGTTGCATTCTCCTCTTCAGACTGTACGCTTGGGTGGTTTGTTTACGTGGGAAGTCAACACAGACACCGGGCAACAGTTTTATAACGTTTATGCTTACACAACCTAACGACAAACCGCACAAACCCCTCAACTTTATTGGTTACCATGTTATTAGATGTGTAGTTTTTATTTTCTATAACGTATATAGTAAGTAAAAGAATTAATTCATTCCACCCAAAAACGTAATACCGAGATTTTACTGGAAATTAACATTTTAATACATCCTATAGAAAAAAACCCGAGATTTTCAACGAAATCCCCCGACCTCAAACAACCCTTTGGAAGATTTTTGAAAGTTTAGATTTTCTGAGGAAGAGATTTGCAAGAAAAATAAAATGTATATCTTGAATTTTTCTGGGAATAAGTTGTGAAGTTCTCTTCAATGGAAACTGTGGTATTTTAAGCTAAAGACAAAAGCGCACTAAACAAATAATTTCCACCGCTTTAAAACACCCAATTTGTTCCCTATAAGGTTTTGTACCGTAAGCCATTTCCGAGATGCGCGTTTTTAATTCTTCAATACTTATTAATTTTTAAAGTGCTTTCGATACTCAGTTATTTTTTGTAATTGCATTGGAAAGAGTATGCAATTTAAGGCTAGCACATAGCTTTCGTTTATTAAATGTTTGACTCTCGCCACTCCCTTTGTATCTATAACGAAATGTGTAATGTAGCTATTTTTGTAGTTTTATCACAAAGAGAATAGTTGATATACGACACTAATAAACGATAAACAGCATAGAAAGTAATGGGAATGTAACAGACCAGGGATTTTTTCCATTTAGAAACCACCTTTAATATCTTAGGTCATATCGGCGGCTTTGCCTTTCGAACAGTTGCTCACTGCAACGAGTTCACTCGCTTTACTATTGTGTATCTTGGTTTTGTTTACGTTGGGTTTTCTTTATAGTCATTGCGTTCACACACACACATTTACTATCTCATTCTAACTTCCAGATGCCAGGGAGGATGTGTGAATTAATTCTGGCTAAAGGAAAATGCATCCTCCAGGTGGAAATCGAGCGGGGGTTTCTGGATTTGGATGCTAGCATGCTAACCACCGAACTTCAGAGCCAGTCCTATCGTCTTTTAATCGTTTCTGTTGCATTCCCTTATTGAGTTCATCCCCTGTTTCTTCTTGCCGCCGTTAACCATCCCAAAATCAGTCACGGTAATCTTTCATCCTCCATCCTATCAGCTCGCCTATACTAAGTGGTTGCTTATTAATGTAACTAATTTATCCATTTTTGGAAATCCATCCTCATAATTTTCCAATGTTTTAATTTGTCTAATGTTGATCCTCGATCAGATTTTTCAGAAACAATCCATTTCTGCAGATTCTGGTTGAGAATGGTGTTCTTGAATTTACTGCCAGTTTTCTGTTCCATATGTAATCGCACACCTAACTAGCGTTTTATGTATATTTGTTGTTTTAAGTTATCCTAATATATTTCATTTCTCTCCCCTTCATTTCTGTTTAATCTCGACTATATTTGTCCACCCTTCCCCATGCCATTAGATGCTGCCTATAACATCTTAGTCATAAAGGGGGGACTTTCCCTTTCGAACAATTGCTCGTGGAAATGGTTGTCACTCCTTTACTGTTTGTATATTTGATTATTTTCTTAGGTTTACCACCCATTCATACTTTCAGAGGATAGGGGGACATAGAGAAAAAGGAATAAATAATCTTGGTTTGGAATGCAATCCAGACTCCTTGCACAGCAACCCGGTGCTCTAGCAATTGAGCTATTGGGCCAGCCTCTTTGGTCTCTTTTTGTTTTAAAATCGAAGTAAAACTTAAGTGTGTGCTAAAGTTAAACTTTTTGAGCTGTGGTGTTTCGCAGTTTGTAACCTGTTTGGGCATATCGGACGATGAATGAAATTGGTGAAATGATGCTCAAATGATCTCGGGGTCCATGGAGCTTAAAGTTACTCAGGATAAGAGAAAACCCCGAAAAAATACCTTATCCGAGCAATTCACCCTAAGCGAGATTCCAACTCATTACCTTTTGAATGTGAAGCAGACACGCTACCACCACACTACCCAGGCGGGCTCAGTCTGTAATTGAAGTGGAATTACCCAACTAGTTCCAGGGCATCTGACATGTGATTAACATGTAACAGATACTCTCCCGTCCGCTAAATCTAAATAATGGGTCGCTACTTTTCAGTAAAGTAATCTTCCAAGGATGCGAAAATTGACAAAAATCCCTCCACTCCAAACTACCATTTACATGGAAAAAATGTCACATGTTAATTTTCACAAAATGGCTATAACGATTTTGATTAAAATACCGTATATTAAAGATATTTACATAAGTAAAACGTATCCCTTAGATTTTCTGGGAATAGCCTTTGAACACCTTTATTCTGGATGAATTTTACATAACTGTAAACCTTATGTGATAGATAAAAGCTTATTACAGAAAGCGCACAATTTATGTCATATACATATGACCAATTTTGAGATATTGCTTGTTAATGGTTTCATTTTTAAAATACTTACTTTTCTCATACGATAATTTGCAGCTCTTGTCCATGCTAAGAAATAGATTACAACCACATGACAACCAGTATTTAAAAAACTTGACTATCGCTTTAACCTAGTGTATTCCTTTTCCTTCTACTTACAAGTAAGCAAGGTTTGTCTCGTTTTGCATGAAGTAGATAGAGCAATAACCTTTCTAACAATGGTTATTTGCCACATAGACATAGAGAAAGTCATGTGAGTGCAACACATCAGTTTTTTTTTTCATTGGTTTGAAAGGAACGATAATAAATCTTTTACATGCATGTGCGTCAGATAAAAACCAAATTACAGCCTTCAACTTCTTACTAGGTCGAGTAGTTTCTTGCATGTATAACGTGTGACATTTTCGCCCAGAAGCATGTTGTAAAACATTTAGGAGAACAAAATTCAAATTAGACCATTGCATGTATCGAAGTTAGCGGGTTCTATAGCCTATCATACTAAATCCTTCATAAATTTAGCGTTTCTCAAAAATATAGGTAGCCAAAAATATAGGTAGCCAATGTACGTACTGCTCACACAAATAGGGTAAATATCTGATTTCACATTCACACAACATTCTTTACCAATCTGCAACAAACTATTCTTACAAGGGCGCACTTTTTTATCTACTTTGCGTATATTGATATAAACATTTGCAGAAATACTTTTATTGCATTCTTCCTTGTAGGTCGCAGAAATAAAGAAAGGCATTAGGCTAAAGCGAGTAAACTCTTTCAAGAGCTGGCCGCTATGTAAAGCATCGACATTCTACTTGCTTGACCAATTCTCCATTTGAGAAATGTATAAGTATTTTAAAATAGAAACCAATAACGAGGAATAGCCCACTAGTTATGAAAAAAAAACTTCCAGAATGAATAGCACTTCAGAGGTTATTCCAGAAAATTCAAGATATAGATTTGATTTATCATAAAAATGTCTTAAACATAATCGTCAAGAGGAATTTTTGAGCAAATATTTTTTTTTAAAAAAAATCTTCTATCTAAAGGGTAGTTTTGGGTGGGAGATATTGAGAGCCATTTTGGTGTCGTATCCATGGAAAATGTTGTCCTTAAATACCACCTTTGGTATTTCACCTATTTTTCGTTTTTGAGCTATGACATTGACAAGACTCGCTCACAGAGGCGCTTGTACTTAAGATGGGTTTATTCGGGGGACCTCAAAACGCGTATTTCCAATAAAATATTGAATTCTTGATAGAATACAATACCTCGGCCACCTAGGTTGTACATTATATGCACGTGGTAGAAAAATTAAAAATGTTTAAGCCTACCTTTACCAGGTGATCCAACATCTCCTTATTTGGCATGTACAGATATCCTTTCGTACTGTAAAAGAGTTGCAGAACTCATCGGGGCTATTCAAGTTAAAACCGGTAGGTCAGGAACTGCTGAGCGATTCCGTGTTATTCCTCTTGTTTATCAGCCGGTCCGGTGAGCGGGCTGCGCTCATTAAGAGGGATAAAATGAAGGTCGCTGTCGCTAGTTGCCCACAGCCTGATTTAACTTGAAATAGCCCCGTTTTGTTGAGTAACTGCTATTTATAGATACCTATGGTTATATTGTAGTGATTGCGTTTTGGCTTAATTTATAAAGAGTAGCATTATCTTATGTTCCATGTATAACTAGCTGAATATCAATATATAATAGAGGATTTACTGGTATGCTATACCCTATTTTAATTCAAAAATTCGTTTCACCTTTTTTCATAGCTAGGTCGTCAATATATAAATTAAATATAGTGGGTGATAGACTGTATTCTGTCGAACATCTTGAAAAGCATCATCTATATCCACAATTTGTTTTGTTGTGATTTTTATAGATATACTAAAATTCCTGGTCTGAGGATCTTTGGGAGAAAGGTAATTTGCGAATCGCATAGCGACGGAAAATCTGATGAGAGATGGCACAGTGATTATGTGATGAGAATTGCTCTCTGATTGGCTGGTTTATTGTATTGTTTATTAGATCTAAACTTGAAAGCTTACCTTGCAAGCTTTTAAGTTTACGTTTAATTCTATGTTTATTTGTATAGTAACGTGATTCTGAATGGCTTCATTACAATACAGACGTGTTCTTAAGCTTACGCTATGCGTACGCTAAGCTTACGCTAAAGCTGGCACATCAACAACAAGAAATTGTTTCTCTAGCGTTAAAATCAGAAAAGTCATAAACGGAATTACAAATTAGAGAGCAAAACATATACCTAACAATTGCGTGTATTTGTTACAGACGGTGTTGGAAATGATGCCCTTGTACCGCTATGCATCTCTCGAACTTTCAAGGCAAGTTTCCGTTAAGATCCATTGAAACTGAAATTGTTCACAGTATAAGAAGCTTACTCTGAGTTTCTTATCGAAAACAGTATTTGGTACAAACATACGAGCCGAACCCTTTGCGAACGCTCTCCAGGATTCTTATTGCCTGACCTTACTACCTGTAGGCAGTTCGTCCCGATCCACTGCTGGCCGGTGTTTCCGCGACTCGTCAAAACATCATGCTGCATCTCCCACATGTCTGGACCTGTATATTTCCTCAACTAGACTGCTCTAGTGTTGTCACCGTCTGGAGACATTTCAACTTGAAAAGTGTCACGCACTTGATAATGGAGGCTATTCTCATATCTGTATTTTAATGCTCTAAAGTGCACTTATTTTTTGGAATAATAAAAAAAAAAAAAGAAAACACACACACAAATAACGCCGAGTTCTTGGTTTCGTGAAGTATAACCTTAAGTACCACCACCAACAATCTGTGGCTTCAAATGTAGACATTGAAGATCATAGCATTCGGCACTTAAGAGAATCACAGGTTCTATAGTAGCATTTAAACAAGAAGATACTTTTGATAGTTGACTTATAGGGAAAACAGCGTTGCCGGATTTCAGAAAGGTGGAAAGCTGCATGAAAGCACGTGTTACAATTTAGTGAAACCCAGCAACACGCTACGCATTTGAGCTTGTAGATGAAGAGAAAGGTGTTGGAGCAACAGCGCTACAACGGAGCCACGTTGTGCTGTTGCCATATCTGCAACAGCTGTCATATATCATTTCTAGTTTACAGTCGCAGTTGAAACGTCCACAAGAGCACTTCGACCTCGCCGCTGCCACGGAAGATGTCTGCCGTAGTCGCAGACGAAACGTCTGGGAAGAAGAAGGAGGAGCCCAGTAGACCACGGCCCACAAGCCCGGATTATACTCCAGCCAGTATTAACACCGGCCGTGAAAGCCTAAGAATTTCGATTTCTAGTTTAAACAAACTATAGCAGATTTACGTCCTTCCAGTGGCGCCGTAGGTGTCAGTTACCTCAGTTTACAGACTGCAGACGTTGAATCGGTTATCCAATGAGGACATGCTTAAAGTCTGCACTCTAAAACATAAACATGTAAAAATGTATAAATGTAGTGGCTTGTAGTATTAAACGAGAACAGTATCATGAGCGTTGCGCTCAAATAGTTGAAGATGAAATGTTTTGTGGCCGTTTTCCCTCTTTTTCCTTCTCTTGCATACACTAACAGGACCGAAAACAGCAGTAAACTCCACTCCAGCTGCGCTAGATAGAAGGGCATTCTAGTCTTCCAAGCATATTTGTACTGCATAGGTCCAATAAAACATAGTCCATTGTGGTTAACTAGCACGACATATTAAATGGCTAATGAACAGAATATCCAAATAGTCCCATTTATATCTCTGCCATTCTGCATAATGACAGTTTCTGCTTTTGTAGTTTTGGTATTCTTTTTACACTTGTCGTACGGTGTGCTTTTCATTATGTCACTGCCGCATATGGGCTCCGCATGCCTGACGCTATTGTTCTTCTTTTTGCAGATCGCACAAAGGCGGAGCAATGGGCTGCTTCGGGAGTAAAGACAAGCTCTCCAAAGAGGATATGGATTTCCTTAAATCGCACACGAGATATGACGAAGCAACAATAAAGGAGTGGTATAAGGGATTCAAGGTAGGTACTTTCACCATGCTTAATAGATGTCTTTAATTCGTGATTGAAGTTATCCGTCTTGCATAAACGTCTTTGCAAATTCATTTCACTGCAGAAATGTTGAAGAAATTTAGCTAAGATTGTTGAAGGTATATAATTTTAATGTGATACTGTTTATCTCTTCAAAACTATATCTGATATGTACGGAATTGAAGTATTCTCTAAGCGATAAGAAAAGAGATGTGTTTTCAAAATGGTTACACCAAACTTATATAGATGCTAATATAGATTTCCAAGAACTTCAGTTCCATTCTGCACAACTATGATTACTTAAATGCGACAATTTTCACGTAAAGCTTTTCCCCCTTCTATACTTAATGATAGTTTGATACACGTAACCCTTTACTTTCAGACCCTGTCGCTTAGTGTTTGGGAAAGATAATAATTTAGACATTTGAAATGCACAAATGTTTTAACTGCAACATTTCCAATATACGTATCTAGCATATGCAGTATGCAGCTGCAAATACAGTTTTATCAGTAAATATTTTTTGGTGCATTGGGAAAATGCATTTAAGGATTATGTTATAAAATGCATCAAAATATTTTGGGAACAGAAGGAAAGAACGTTCCAATGCCCTTCAGCTAAGCCTGAGTGAAATGCCATATAAAACAATATATTTGAAGCATTCATCTTGTTTGTGGATTATTCAACACTGCTTTGTACTTTTGGAATAATAGCTACAAATACAATTAATCTTATTTGTTCGATCCGTTTGCGTTATTTCCTTCATGCTCAATTCCCTCAAGTTCCACAGCTTCATTACACCCACTATACCTCATTTCAGATATCAGAAGCCCTTTGTTACATAAAGAGCGATTCTAAAAACTTTCCAAATTTCTATATGTTGCTGAAATAGCTTCACTTCCTTAATTTCCACTTGGAGCATCTAAATTAGTGTTCCTTTTACGTGAACTATCTCCATTTTGTCTGTATTTCGGCTAAATGCATACTTTGTGTTCTTTACAACGAAACCAGTTCTTTCAGAAATGAAAATCGTCTTTAAATAACACGACGGAAGTGTTAACATATTCCAGACCTGTCCTTTTCCAGAAGCTATTTATACGTTTTAACATCAGAGATAAAATACTGCCCGTATCGGTTGCTGTCTCACTAAGAGCAGTCGACAGTAATTAACAAATAAAATAAAATAATATCCTTTAGATCGCTTAAATGATAGGGATCTCCTACTTAAATAGGGGTAGTTTGGTTATTACTAAGACCCGGATTCTTAGATGCTAACTTACCTATTCTTTCTTCGTTATTTAGCTAACAAATTTCAACATGATATAATCGTGTCACATTCCCTGAAGCAGAATATATGAATTTCATTGCGCCTAAGGAACCTAAATGAGAGTTTGATATCTAAAATAACCTAGTAGCTTTTTTGCCTTCCTCAGATTAAAATATTATTTTGCCATTGAAACAAAAGCTTTCTGAACCGCCAAGACCAAAAGTCGCTCGATTGTTGGCTCCTTTGCATATATGAGACAATTTTGTTTTATACCAGAAGTTATTCACCAGATGGAAAGTGCAACCACACAATCAATGGAGCTATAAATATCATTGACGATACTTCCAGAAAAGAAATACCTCGGCCAGTGAGAGTTGCATATTAGCCAAAGCTGCAGAACTTCTTGAACACAATTGAGGTTTTGAAGACATCAGTTCAGTATTACGAAGAGTAAAGTATACAGGGAAATTACCCTTTGAACCTGCTGCATTTGTATATACGCTTTAGCATCTTTTGTTGAGAACTTTTTCTTCACATAATGTGTTACTAGATAATAGCAAATCGTATATGCCAGAAAATTGGGGTGAATATGTAGTTGTCTATTGTAATGTCTGAGAACAAAATAAAATACTTTACCGTATTTTAAGAGAGATATTTTGACAATGTAAACTTTTGGAAAAGAGTTCATGAATAAATCTCAGAAAATGATTGGTGCGTGTACGAATTAAAAGCTACAAAAACTATTTTAAGAACACAAGGAACCTAAAATGAAGGTTTATGGAACCTAAAAATCCGAGCCATAGTTATTACGCACACCAGTGCTGTTGAGTCTTTAAAGACAGTCCTCTTTTTAGATTGTAGATTCTTTGTTATCAGTTGAACTTATTGCATATTCACTTATTTTGCTAATTTTGATGTGATCTACGAGTAATCTACTTTAGATACAAATGCAGTACTAGTCTAAAACGTTTTTATTGTTTCTAGACCCTTTAGTTTCTCTATGTGCAATGAACATACAGACAGAGAAAGTATTCCACCCAAAATTCGATGTCAAGATTTCACCGGAAAAATACTTTTTGAGGTCCCTGAGCCCGAAAAAAAACATTTTTAGAAAAAGGTCTGTGTGAGCACAGAATAGCTCAAAAACACAAAGAACTAAATACCACACTAGGTATCTATATTTAGTGTCTGGCAAAGATCACCCTAAACGAGATTCCAACTCGGGACCTTTTAAATTTGAGACAGACACGCTACCCACACATCTCAAATACTATTATTGTGAATGATTGTACAAACTATTAATTTTTTATACAACAAATATTATGGTGAGCAAATAAATTACTGAATCTCCTGGTGGTATTTATAGTTTATTTGTATAAATAAGCATTCGCGATGCTATTGTTCGGTTGACATAATAAATCCTCTTTATTAGCCATTTATTTGCTTATCATGGTAACTAACAGCTATGGCGGTATAAAAATATACTATGTCACTTAGGAATGTTTCCGATGACGTCTAATTGCACGACAATGATATGGATAGTTTGTTTTTGTGACAATTTATTTTAAAATATACGGTTTGGTTTGTCCAAGCGTGTTTATTTTGCTTAATAAAAAAATATTTCCATTTAATTGTATTAGAATTTATGTGGGACTTTTGAAACACACTGTATATGTGTATTTTCTTCATAGTTTCATGTAAGGTAAGCTGTTCTACATTACCTGAGTACCCAGTATGATTTATCATTTTAGTTCTGGGAAAGGAACCGGACAAATCATGCTAGGCCATTAACTAATAATCAACTAAAATCATAAGGAAATTTCGATTCTATGCATCGATTAATTTACTTTTTGTCTTACTGGAGGCGCATGCCTAGTCAACTGTAATACAAGCGACCTAGCCCACCGTCATCAAACTTTCACGTTAATGATCGATTTTTAACATTGCATAACTGTGTCGAAGTACCAGTCATGGAACTAGAGATATAAATAAAAAGGCATGTCAAGGTCAATGCTTGTGCGTGACATTGATTCACTCGTTCTGCAAATAGGACGAGCAGCTCGTTCTGGGAGGCTTACAAGCTTAGGAAGATCAGATATTTGTGGGCGAACAGCTCTGCGAGCCTTTCAAGAAGTGTTCATTGCCCCGCATTACTTTCTCTACACGTACTATGTGCATAGTGCATAGTGTATAGAAAAGGTATTGTATTCCACCCAAAAATTCGATACCGAGATTTCACCGGAAATATGTGTTTTGGGTCCCCCTGAATCCAAAAAAGCATTTTTAGAAAAATGACCGCGCGCGCGCTCGTGTGTGTATGTGTGTGTGTCTCAAAATCGAAAATACCAAACTTGGTATATAAGTTTAGTATCTTCCAAGGTTGCAACACGAAGATTTTCAAGAAAATCCCCTCGCCCCCAACTACCCTTTACATTAAAAAATGTTCTAACATTTTGATTTTCTTAAAAATCTCTAACAATTTTGTATAAAATATGTATATTAAAGATATTTATATGACAAACAAAATATATATCTTGATTTTTCTGGGAATAGCTTCTGAAAAATCTTTATTTTAGATGAATTTTGCGGAATTTTGCATAACTGGTTAACCATAAGAGATAAGACAAAAATATAGAGATCATTAAAATACGCAGTTTATGTGATAAACATTTTTTTCGTGGAAATGACCGTTGTTTAGATTTTCCTTGTTATTGGTTTCAGCTTTAAAATACTTATACTTTTATCATGCGGGACTTTGTCAACTCCTGGCCATTCAAACAAAGGCACTTCAATCACATAGCAAGGAGCTTTTAAAAATTTTCACTGTTGCTTTAGCCTTATTCCCTTATTACCCATCTAATTACAAGGAAGCAAGTAAAAAGACCATTTCTGTTAATTTTTTTCATAAGACAAAAAAAAAAAATCCCTTAATGTTAGCTAACCATTGTGCACTAGGTCGGTATGTTTAAAAACCACTTTTAATGCACGAGACTCGGTGCTTCCAAACCTGCCTGTGTTACCTCGATAGCATGGGCCAGGCAAGCGGCTTTGTTTCTGCGTAACTGCCAAATCCTCGTTGACAAGAGGCGTTTTGATGATAAAATTGAGTTGAAAGCTATATTTTCACATTACATGATCTTAGTAACTATATCCACGTCTTGGTTCGGAGTAGTTTTGGAACATTATGTATAAATACCTCATATTACACTATTTAATAAGAACATTTGAAGATCTGTAATATTAACATGAGTTTTTTTACTTGCTTTTCATTTAAAAATGTATCAATATTAAGTGTAATTTAAAACACACGATATACTGTAATTAACTGTGCAGATGCACTTTTATTTTAAAAAGTAATACGTAGCATTATATCCTGAGTTGTTTAACCGTTATGTCAGTTGTAACACGTCGCTCATCAGGGACCAAATGGTATGGGAAATGCTGTCTTCCGGTTGATTTGATCGAGGAGTTGAGGAACATTTGTGTGACCATTCGTGAAATTGCTGTTCTACTCGACAGACGCTGCTCTATTCCCCTAGCGCCAATTCCATCAATGACGTCGATTTATTTTGGCTAACTGGAGCCGTATTACAGAGTGCTGCTTCCCAACTGCCACCAAATTTCTACTCTAGCATTATTTTTAAATGTACTTTATTGTATAAGGTTAGATAATGTTTCTTGAAAAATCTGATGTGTTCCTTTCACATCTTTTTCTGCCTATTCTCTAACGAACTAACCTTACAAAAGTTCACTATCTACTTCACGCTAATCCAGATAAGCATTAACAGAATTGGTCGTATTACTTGCTTCCCTCTAAGCAGAGGGGAAGTAATTTCCATCTGAGAAAAGTTTTCAGTATTTCAAAATTTAAACCAATAACTAGGAATATCTCGGATAACGTTAGCTCCACAAATATATATGTCTTAAATTATGTCTTCTAACGACATATGGTCTACCAATTATGCAAAATTCATCTAGAATGAAGAGGACTTCAGAGGTTGTTCCTATTATTTGTCATGTAAATCTTTTAAAATGTTATTTGTAAATGTAAATATTATTAAAATGTTTTAATAAACATTGTTAGAGTCCCTTTTAAGAAAATCAAAATTTTCAAAACTTTATCCATGTAAAGGGTATTCTGGGTTGGGTGAATTTTCTTCGTGTCGCATCTTTGGAAAATTTTGAAGTAAAATATGAAGTTCAGAATTTAATTAACTTTTCGTTTTTGAGTTATGCTGTTCAGAAAGTCATGGACACACATGCGCGCGCGGACTTCTTTCTAAAAATGCTTTACTTGATTCAGGGGTTCTCAAGACATGCATATCCGCTGAAATCTTGGTGTCGAATTTATGGGTGGAGTACAATATCTTCTCTGTCGGTGCATTGTGCATACAAGCTAGAGAAAACAAAAATGTCTGGACACGTTGCTTCGTATGGCAGGTTTGATATAAGGATCCTTAAATATCCGGGAACAGAGACCAGAACGAGTACCCCAAAGTTAATGTTACAATCAGCGTCCCGGGAACGGGTAAGAAGGCTTGGTCGTGTTTTAGCTTTTTATTGCCCGAATATTTAATAGACTTTTCTGGAAACTTTAGTTCTCTAATAATGAGAAACCTTTTCTAAGTTTAAGCACATATTTTGGAAGCTTGCGTGTTAAATGTTTTGACGATTGCCTTCGGGAGGCTTTTTCGTATACCAGCTCATTATTGATTTTGACCTATTGAACACAACAAGGACTGTAAGTACTCTGTATCAAATGCACTCTTCTGTAACCACTTAAAGTTTGATCTCAATAACATGTACATAAGATTTGTCAGGAGATGTAGGTAATTGATTAGGTTTCTTCAAACCAAAAACACAAAATAAGAAACACCTGTAGTGTTATATTTACGTGACTTTCTTTGCCCATTCTTCAACAAACTATTTTTAAAAGCCCTTAGTTTTATCAAATGCGTTAATGCAAATAAACATTAACAGAAATGCTTTTTTTGCTTATTTTCTTATGGATACAATCTGAATAGAGATTACATTAGAGTAAGCGAAAGGCAAATCGTTCAAGGGCTGCTCGTTATGTGATGACTTTGAGATTCCGTTCTTGACCAGGATAAAGAAAAACGAATAACGTTTTTTTTTCTCTCTTTTTTTTTTAGAAAAGTATACAGAAGTATTATAAAACTGATACCAATATCAGGGAGTACCTCGGAAATGGTTAACTGCACAGAAAAGGCATTTTAATGCGATCCACGATTTGATTTAGTAAGTTCTTGTCTATCTCTTTCGGTTTCCCAATTATGCAAACGTCATCGAGAGTGAAGAGGACTTCAGAGACTATTCCCCAAAAAATTCAAGATATACATTTCATTTTTATCAACATTCTTAAACATGTGTATTTTAATCAAAATAGTTAGCCATTATTGAGAAAATAATGTTTTATTTTTTTCAAAACTGTTTGAGGGGAGTGATTTCAGAAGCTTCAAAAGATATACAGGTCACTTCAAAGGATTATAGCAGCAGTCACAAATGTTTTTCATATGAGTTGTGACTTTGAACAGCTTTTCATAGTATTATTCATTATGGTGAATATACTTTTGCATCCGCTCGAACCACTTTGAAAATGAATCAGACTAAGCTTTCTTTGGAAGGTCGCCCATAGCATCCACGTAACCTCTTCATGTAATGAGAAATGGAGACAACGGAGTTTTTCTTTTGTTTTAGGAAAAATGAAAAGTCACATAGAGCCAAATCTGTAGAAAAAGCGGTGTTGGGAAGAACTTTGATGTTTTGATCAGACAAATCGAGTGTTCTGGCCACTTTGTGTGTGTGCAACGCATTGTCACGATGAAGCAGCAGTGAGCTGTCTTCGATTGTGGATGCTTTGTTTTCCATGCTGCAATGGCTGATAACATCCAGAAAGTAAACCTCATACCACCCTGCTGTAAATTTTTGGACATCCAGGTTGACCGATGCTAATTGACCGGTTTTTGAGAAGAAGTAAACCACGATCTTCTTTCCTGTACTTTTACATCTTCACACTTTTGTTGGTGGACCATCATCTGCAAAGCACCATACCACCCTTGCTGCTTTGTTCCTGGACCATAGTGTTATATCCTGGATGAATCTCCTCTGACAATGTTGTGTAGGTGTGCTTGTTTCTCCCATTGTTGATTTTTATAGGATGAATCGGCACCATTCCACACTAAGTGCGCTCTGTCCCTCTGTTTACGAATGTAATATCCATCTCAGGAACAATGCTTGGTGAGTTGCAGAGAAGAATGACAAAACCTAGAAACCCAATAGCTGATATAGCTCAATTTATACCATAATTCCCAAATGATTATTTTTTAACTCTTTCATTGAAAATTACAGAGGGAATTATTCATAATCCTAGGAGAATTAAAATAAACTTCAGGATGTCTAAAAAATCAATATAAGTGTTGATAAAGAATTGGATCTCCACCTCCACCTCAAAAAAAAAAAAAAAAAAAATGTATTAAGATTTCGGTCAGTTAAAAGTATAGTAATAGCAGTTGATCCAATACTAAGGGTACTCTGAAGGTCAACATAGGAGATATGGGGGTCCTCCATTAATAATTTCTGAAATTTTCTGGAGTCAACGCTGTGTGAGGCCAACGTTTGTCCTTCAGTCATTCCCTACTATTTTGGAACTTCTGAGTCCAGTTTCCAAAGGTAGCTCTGGATGGTGCAGACTCCGAAAAACATCTACCAAACACTGGCAACACTGTTGTTTAAAGTCATGATAAATTTTGGCACGAAAATCACGTCATGACAAATTAATTGCTTTTTTCCAGCCTGTGCAACATTGTGTGCTTCCGCCTTCCGGCCACATTCTTGCTAAAACACACATTGCTGCTTGACAAAGTGTTTTCATAGCTTTAAATTATCCCTCTTTCCAATGAAAGCAATAAATTACCGCCACCTTTAAGTTTTAATATCTGCTAAAACCTTAGGAGTGACCCTTGTCTTTCGGATGAAATATCGACAGCAAGTTTTGGGTGAAATACATTACTTGTCTTACTATACGTAGTAGAGAATTAATAATAAATAAAAACAAAAAACCAAAACTTTGTCCTATAGTAACGGGTCGCATAACTGATGATTTGCTGCTCCGGATCCTTTCGAAGTTACTGCGTTTAACTGTAGATCTTGAGCCATACAATAATTTCGATCCCCGTTATAAAACACGTTCTTCTATGACTTCACAGATGTTAAGGACCATCGCCTTCTTCAAGAACCGTTGAATATGTGCATCATCTGCACCTGCTCAGTAAAGTTTGGTGCTATTGCTCATTTTCTCCTTCTTGTCGGGCTAATAAATCCCCGAGCGCCGCCTAGCCGGGGGTGAGTGTACCAAAGTCGTTGGAGCATACTTAACACAACTCGGAGAGAGCATTATTAATGGAGTTAACAAGATTGGTGGCTGTACATTTCAGCAAAGTCAGAGATTGAAGTGAACTTTCGGTTAGAGTTTGGCAAAAGACTCATTTATTTTCTCTGTTCTGGATTGAGATAGTGACCGCGAGAGAGTGTTTTCCGTAAAATTGGACAAAATGATGAAGTGGTCCGAGTTTTTCATATCATGTTTGGAAGTTTTCGGAGACGTAGCATACCATTTCCTATGAGTATTAGAAGTAATGTTTCATTGGATACAACCATTGTAGTTATTCCATTTCGTTTCATACAAAATTCTAGAAGATTTGATGTAAAAGTGTTTTTGTCAATTCTATAAAGGTTCTTACAGGTTGTGAATAAATATGGTCCCAACGCATTTTGTTTATAAACTCATGTCCAGAATTCCTTTGCGTTCCAGGTCTCTGCAAAATTGAAGAGGGAATAAGTAATACGGATCGAAATGTATTGAAGTAAGTAAACACACACTCACGCACACTTACAACTCACTCACCGACTCACTTTCATTAAAACGGCTATGAGACAAAGTTTGCGTCGATATAAAAATCTGATGTGCTATATTCATGTAACTTTCTCTGCCCATGCTGCAATAAACAATCACAGTAAGCAATAGTCAAAATTTTTAAAAGTTTGTCTCTATGTGATGGTTTTAAAATTCCATTCTCCTTGCTTTAAAAAAGGTATTTTTGTTTGTTAACGACATGTCAATTGTTAAGATTATATCAAGGTCGTCGGTGTGCCGGAGTTTCGTCCCGTAGGAGTTTTTAACATGCCGGTAAATCTACAGACATGGGGCTCATTTTTAAGTACACTTAAAAATGACATCGGGCTGAGTTCAGCGCCTTCTCTTTGCTTGACCGGGAGAAAGGAAAACTGTTATGCTGCAAAATTGAAACCAGTAACAAAGAATACCTCAGAAATGATTAATTCCACCAAAACTAATATGACATTAATTGCATGTTTTAACGACATCTAAATTTTTTGTGCAGTAAGTTCTTGATTATCTCTTACACTGTGTCAATTATGCAAAAGTCGTTCAGAATGAAGAGGTCTCCAGAGGTTATTCAAAAATCTCAAGAGAGACATTTTATTTGTGATGAAAACATCGTAAACAAGTATTTTAATCAATATTGTTAGACCCATTTTTGAGAAAATCAAAATTTTCGAAAATTTTTCCATGTGAAGGGTACTTTGGAAGTTTCTTGAAAATGTTCGTTTCTTATTCTAAATTTAAATACCAAGTTTGGTGTTTAAAAGGTTTTCGTCTTTTTTTTTTTTTGAGTTATGCTGTCTCAGATATACACACACTTACACGGATCTTTTTTCCAAAAATGCTTTTTCTTGGAATCAGACGACCTCGAAACATATATTTCCGATGAAATTTCGACAGATACAATATAATGGAAGAATAGTTTTATTTATGGACGTTCTTTAACTACCGTAGTTCTCAGCGTCTGAAAGACTGCTTAATTTTGCTTTGAGGCCTCTTTTATCACGCTTGAGATTCTTTTACGTGCCGTAAATCTACGACACGGGACCAGCGGCTTTACTTCCCTTCCGAAGGAAGCCATGTTAAGGAGTTTTACGCCCCGAAAAAAAGCCATTGTCCTCCGCGGGGTTTAAGGCCACGACGTTTGGTATATGAAGTTAGCATGGTAACCATTACATCACGAAGGACGAATGCACACAATGTACATAGTAGTTGTAAAGAAATTAAACATAAGGACAAACTAAATGCCCAAGCAGGCGTAAACGTAAAAGCACATCGAGGAGCAGAGCGAGAAACCAATAGTGACATTAGTCGTTCTAACTTATCACGAAGAACCATTAGTTTCTAAGGCTGTTATTGCGTTTTCTAACGCTTTAATGGGTTCGCATTTAACCAATGTGGTAACTGGAGTAATGCCCTTGAGGCAATGCTGCGCCTAATGTGTGTGTGTGTGTGTGTGTGTTAGTATCTCCTTTTACTTCTAATACATCGGAGAAGAACGTCTCGTTGATCGCAAATTCTTTAACGTTGTTTTTTATTTATGTAATTTTACGTTAAACACACTCACGTTCATTCCCACGTGCATATTTCTGGAGGGTAGATTAAGAATCTAATTAAAGAAAACTTTCCGCGACTCAGCCAGGATTGAACGCGTAACACCTGAGTATATCACCCAACGCTAATCGACTACAGAGGCAATCCAAGCCAATATCTATTGGTATACTTTAGCTATCATGATGGTGTTGTTGACCTGTCCCTACACAACTAAATGCTATAGAACTGTGAAGGAATATGAGCACTGGTAGCCTGTTTACCCACTACCGCATAGCAGGAACAACGCGTGTGGCAAAATCTCCCGTGCCTTTGGCGTACCTGATCAAAAATTTTAGCTTCCATCCATGCCAAAGAGCAGCGGAGATTCACGACTCGTAGGAGTTTGCCTGCGGTATGCAATACAGTTTAGCATTGAGGGAAATTGTCGTTAAGACTGGATGAATAGTTGGAATGAAATGGGAGGACGCAAGTTCTTGTGCTATGAAGTTTGCCCAGTGATTAATGGCACCACCGTTTCCCTACAGCCGGGCTCCAAAACCTACTTTTGCATTCGCGCGAGTACTCTGAGTAGCCGGTCAAGTTAGGACAGTGTGCCACACATAAAGAAGTTTTCAAGCAATTGAGTTAACGGTCTTAGATGTCTTCTCTCTCTCTTTCTCTTTCTCTCTCTCTCTGAATAAATAAACAGGAACATGTTTGGGGTAAATACCAAATATCATGTTTAACAACAAAAGGTTCCAAAAATGTAATTTAAACATTTAAAAAGAAAAATGTCCTCTACCCCAAATTCGAAAATTTTTCGAAATATTTAATGTTCTCCAAAATGGCTCTAACGATTAAACTGACGTTTCGTTTCGTACCCTCCCCCTAGTTAGGAGTGACAATCAAGCGAATGTCTAGAAGTCAGAAGCCTATCGGGGAGTCAACGGCACGAAACCATAGAATGGCGAACCTGGAGCGAGGGTCGTCCCGTAGCCAGGATTACGCGTGAGGAAGTGGATGGTGTGAAATGAGAGTAAAAGGGATGATAGAAAAGCTGATAAAGGAGCAACTATTGGAGTGAGTGGCAGGGGAACCCGGAGGTCCCGAAGAAACCCACCCAGACGCTGTTTCATCCACCACAAATCCCACATACGGGTGCTTACCGCTTATGTGGGAGGCGAGCGATCTAATCACTCGGCCACGGTGCCGCCTTCGTAAGAAGTAATATATATATATATATATATATATATATATATATATATATGGCAAAATGTATATCTTATTTCCTAAGAATAACCTATGAAGTGCTCGTAAGCACAATTGCTCGGATTCGCCAAACATTTTATATTATGTATATACATTTATTATATTATTTTATATTATTTATTTTATATTATGTATTATACATTTTTTCATGTAACCACATAATTTTTAATATTATTATTCTGCAAACATGATTATACAAGCTTTCATTTGTTTTATAATACAAAAGTTTCTATGGTAACCAAATGAATGGTTGAATTTCTTGTTGTTATTTATTCAGTTTGTAGAGATTTACGTCTACGATCTATTACTCTCTTGGCTCTAACGTATATAATAAATATTCTCTTTAAACTATATATTTTTACTTTCTCTATACGCACTATGTACATAGTGTATAGAGAATATATTAGACTCCACCAAAAAATTCGATACCGAGATTTCACCGGAAATATATGTTTTAGGTTCCCCTGTATCCAAAAAAAGTATTTTCAGAAAAAGCTCCGTGTGTGTGTCCGTGTGCCTGTGAACACGATAACTCAAAAACGAAAAGTCGGTAAAATACCAAACTTGGTAGATTTAGTATCTTCCGGGGATGCGACACGAAGATTTTGAAATAAAATCCCCCCCAGTCCAAACTACCCTTTACATGGAACTTTTTTCGAAAATTTTGATTTTCTAAAAAATGGCTCTAACGATATTGATTTAAAGATATTTACCTGACAAATAAAATGTGTATTTTGAATTTTCTGGGAATAGCCTCTGAAGACTACTTTATTCTGAGTGAATTTTACGGAATTTTGCATAAGTGCTAAACCGTAAGAGAGAGTCAAAAACTTTCGACACAAAAATGTAGAGCACATTAAAACACACAATTTATGTTGTATACATTTTTTTCGTGGAGTTAATTGTTTTTGAGATATTCCTTATTTTTGGTTTAAGCTATAAAAACTTATATTTTTCTCATACAGGACTTTGTCAACTGCTGTCCATACAAACAAAGGAACTTCAGTCACATAGCAACCAGCTTTTAACTATCACTTTAACCTACAGTACTCCCTTATTTCGCTTCTACTTACAAAGAAGCAAGAAATAAGACTATTTCTGCTATTTTTTTCTCGATTAGCAGGAATTTTGAATATGATTTAAAAAATATTATTGCTTTATCTACTTTAAGACAATTAGGTTTAATAATAAGAATTTTATCTATAGGATTTGCTGATTTAGCTTTTTTTCATTTATTAACTCATGCTTTATTTGAAGCTTTTTTTTTTTTTTTTTTTTTTTTATTACACTGTTTGCCGCATACGAGCCTCCCCCGCTCCTTCTTTTAACTTTTCCATTTAGCTGTAGCCGAAAATATGCGGAAGATTTGAAGCGTATTGAGTATTTCCGCATAACGGATAAACTAAGAATATAAAGAATCACTTAATTCTCTAAGAGAGATACATCGCTTTTAAACACACAGTTTATTTCAAATAACAGTTTTGTCGCATCACCGACATTCGAGATTTCCCTTACTATTGGTTTTCATTGTTCAATAACTTTGACTCTTGATGTAATGGATTCATATATGTTATCAAGTTCGCCTGACTAGCGTTTATTCTTTCCATATGCCGCCTCTACTGCGATGGTCACGTCTACCAGAAGTTGGTCAGTCGACTAGTACGTAGAGAAGCGTAAATAATGTTACGTGCCTTTGTTGTCGTAGTGGCCGGCAGCATCAGTCGGTTCTCCAGCAAATTTGACTCTTCAGGGGAGGAGGAAACGATGATGATTAAGGTAGCGTAACAGGAGGGTACACATCAAACGAAAACAGCCCATTACTATTTCAGATGAACTATAGGACGTATATTTTCGTATGCTTAATACTGATGGAGTTTAACTTGTCGATGGCACTAGTTTTCCAAGCAACTCTCGCAAAATACTATTTTACTCATATAAAGCACAAAATATTTTGTAACCATAGTTTGATTCAGAGCATACTTTCTTAATATACTGAGTATTAACTGGAACGCACAAATTTAAATTTACTCTGGAGTTAAAACACACTACTTCTTTGTTCCATTTTGCGCGCACTTTGTTAAGACGACCAGAGTGGATTTGGGTTTTGGCTAACTCTGAGTTGGGTCACGTGAACATGTCATGCAATGTCATTGTTACCTAACCACGTGATGCATGAATACAATGAAAAATACTCTAGTTCTTAATTTTTAGGGGTTTCCTTGGGAAAGTGAGCATGTGTCCTTATTGCATGTAGCACAAGAGTAGAATACAAAAGATTTGAAAGTAGCACAACAATCCCTCGAACAAAGGACCACTCGCCTTCGCTGCAGAAAAACAATTTACAAGCTAAAACGTAGAAGTTTCTCTTCTAACATTTCATACACAAATTTAAACTTAAATACAGAAATTATGTTAACCCAGAATTATTTACATACATGGGACAGGAATTACTTCCTCAGTTCCTACAACGTAACGGTAATGACATTTTTTCTGTCAAGTTTTATTTCGATTAACATGAAGTAGAAAGAAAATCAAAATCTGATGTATTCCATTAACATGACTTTTTCTACATCGCTGTAACAAATTATTGTTAAACGCTTATTCTTTTATCTACTTAATACTTATCGAGATAAACATTAGCAGAAATTTTCTTATTATTTGCTCCCTCTTAAGTAGAAGCAAACTAAGGGAATACACTAGAGGCTAAAGCGATAATCAACATTTTAAAAGCTGTTTGCCATGTGGTTGAAATGCGTTTCTTTGCATGTCCTGTATAAGAAGAGTTTAAGTATTTTAAAACTGAAATTTATAACAAGAAATATTTCGGAGATTGTCAACTCCACGAAAAAAAATATATATTACGTAAATTGTGTGTTTTAACGAGATATACAAATTTTGAGCAGTCTATATATTTCTGGATTTTATATATATATATATGTCAATATCTTTAATAATCGGTATTTTAATCAAAATATTTAGAACCATTTTAAGAGAATCTTTGAAAATATTTCCTCAATTTTCGTTTCGCATCCTTGGAAGACACTAAACTTAAATACCAAGTTTGGTAACTTACCGACTTTTCATTTTTGACTCATTGTGCTCACCTTTCGTGGGAGGAGCTTGTAGTTATATAAAATAAACAATAATGAAAAGAGAAAGTATATAAATGTAACACATAGGTAGCTTTTTATAATGGACAAAGCATTAAATCAATAAAGAGTAATTAGGGATCCCCATGGAAGTGTTAGTGATGCGATGTTGTTCTCATATAACTGTAACAAACCACATTCTTCTATTAGATGCAATAAATACCACCAACAGTCCAATTATCAGACATTGATTTAATTTATGTACTGTACATTCTGTTTTAATCAACACGCATAAATATTTACTAACAGAATAGTGCATGTTGTTTTTCAGAGAATATTGGATTTATTACTGCCCTCATTTTAATTTCATATTTTTGGAATAATCAGTGCCTCGTTTATGCGATGCGGATCAACACTTTTTATCATATTGATAGAATTAAACATTGCGCCGCTGAAATTTCATTGTTGCGGGAATAAAATTTAGCTGTTTTGTGTCCGCTCCGCTATTGCGGATCACCTTAGTATATGGCTTATTCAGTTTAAATCATTGCATCTGCTACATGACAGTTTTACTTACTCTACCACGTGCATACAATACAAAATAAACATCTGAAGAGTTCCATTACATGTCTTTCTCTACATCTCTGAAACGAATTATTGTTAATAAGTTTATTGTTTTATCTACTTCATGCCAATCGAAATAAGCATTAGCAGAAACCGACTTATTATTTAGTAGACGAATATAAGGAATACACTAGGATAAACCGACAGTCAAATATTTTAAAATGTGGTTGCTATGCGATTGAAATTCGTTTCTTTGCGTGACCAGGTGTTGACAAGTTCCCATATGAAAGAGGTTTAAGTATTTTAAAACTGAAACCAATAACAAAGAATATCTCGAAACGGTCAACTCTATTAAAAAATGTATTTGACATAAAGTGTGTATTTCTAAAGAGGTATACATTTTTTGTGTATTAGGTGTTTATCTCTTACGGATTATGCAAAATTCAGAAAAATTCATCCAAAATAAAGAGGTCTTCAGAGGCTTTTCCCTGAAAATTCAAGATACAATTTAGTTTTCATGTAAATAACTTAAATATAAGAGATTTTATCACAATCGTTAGAGCCATTTGTGAGAAAATACATTTTTTAAACTTTTCCAAGTAAAGGGTAGTTGGGGGTGGGAGGATTTTCTTGAAAACCTTCGTTTCGCGTCTCAGGAAGATACTGAATCTGAAGGTCAAGTTTGGTATTTAACAGACTTTTCGTTTTTGAGTATGCTGCCCAAAGAACACAGACCTTTTTCTAAAAATGTTTTATGGATTCAGGGAACCCCAAAACATCTATCCCCAGTGAAATCTCTGTATCGAATTTTTGGGTGTAATACAATACATTTTCTGTACACTGTGTACATAGCACGTGTAGAAAAAGTAAAAAGTAACTTTAGGAAAAAGTCCGCGTCTCTCCCTCCCCCCCTCTCCCCTATGTGCAACAAAAAGTCGGATAGATACTAAACTTGGTATTTATGTTTAGTGTCTTCCAAATAACAACAAATAATTGTATATCTAGATTTTTGGGAATGAAGGAATTTTATATAGCCCTGTATAACTGATATACGTTAAGTCAGCATGGGCACTCTTCGCCTACCTGTCACCGCGTGTCAAATGACTTTCACCTGATTTGCTGTTTGCAATACAGAAGTGGCAGTACGCAATTACGAGACCCTTTCAACAATACGTCTTCAAATATTCAGGGAATAATTGTTTATTCATATTTTGTAGCATATAAGAATGCTGCAACGAATTGTATTTGTATCTACGTTTGAGGATATGATGACGCAGTATTTGAAGTTTTTTTCGCTATTTTCTAAAGTTATATTAATGAGAAAAATTTCACGATGTCTTTAGGATGGTTATTATTCTCTATCTCAGAGATTTACTGATTGTTTACGTAGCACGGTTGGCCCTACTCTGCCCTGCCCTACAATAGTCGGTGTAATGTGAGGAAAGAATATCGATCGAGTGAAAGTTCATCCTATTCACGTCCTGTTTTTGTTTCCGTACAACACTATCTGTTTGGGATTCAAAATGTATTCATGGTTTAACTTTTTAAGATATTGAACACAATGGCATTATTATGTCTTAGTAAAATACGTAACTCAAACCAACATGTAAGCGTTTGTACTCAGTTCTTTAAACTACAAAATCACCCTTATTACTCTTACAAATTTGAGAAATTAAAATTAAACCTCAACAATCAAAAACAACTTCAAACAGGGAATTAAGACAACTTGTGGATCCCTGATCCACTGCAGTTAATGGAGGTCTTTTGAGAAGATGGCGATTTAGAAGTCACTCTCGCAGAATTGTCAGATTTCCCAGTTGCGACGTAAATTAAATGAATATCTGCTAATTCAGTATATGTAAAGCCATTCATTGTGTAAAGAAAGTTTGGAGCTGAATCGGTCCCTCGTCCCCTCTCTGTGAGTCACTTGAATGCAGTTTTTAAGTGTTTGAGTTGGACTAAACACAGGAGCTGCTGTTGGGTGATATATGTAAACATAGCAGAGACATAACGCAGGGTCATTCAAAATACATTAGATTCTGACGTTTGGGCTTTATTTATGACAATGCTATTAGTTAGCGGACAAAATGAGATACACTTATGTGTTATATTTCATTGTTCTTAACTAAATATCAAATCATATGCACTTATTCACCTCCCACCTTGAATATATATTACCAACTTCAACTTCCTCCAATTGGAAACTGTCTAAACAAGGCATACTAAACAATAAAAGGATATAAATACATAACTGTAAATACAACCTAGTTGGCTATTTACAAAGTTACAACGATATAAAGCATAGCCGGAAAATAATTTTATTTTATCTAAAATACTCAGGTTTTTATATAATAATAAATTGGTTTACGTAGGATTCAAATGATTATTTTCAGTACAGCTAGTGACACTAGTAATAGTTAATTTCCCGTCCCTTCTTTTCGTTCGGTTTTATCTTTCGATCCGGTCTTTCCAGATAGAAGTGTCGGTGGTTGTGCTGCGGTCGCGTGATGTTATTTCGCTTTATGACTGCTGTTCTCTCCGCTGGGGTGACATAACGATCTTCTGTCCTCAAGGAGGCTGTCCTGGCGAAAACTACGGAGAGATAAAATACCAGCATCGTATTGGGCGCATCTGGACCACGTACTTGGCACACCTTATGAATTGCTTCATTTGGCGCTGCCACCCAAGGATCTGACATACAATAGCGACCTAGTGCTTACCTTGGAATTCCCTCCTCTCAATAGTCCGGTCCAGCATATCACTTTGAATGCACAATTCAATTTTATATATATATTTATACAACAGATTTTAATGTATTACTTCTGGGAAATAATTTGGAACAAGCTTGGGAAGTAACGTGGATGAACAGAATTGTCACTAAATTGAAACCTTTGGAGAAAGAAGTGAGAAGCTGAAAGTGGAAACGGATCAATCGCGTCTGCAGTCTGGCTAAGTCAACTCTGATTGAATTTGTTCAGAGCATAACGAGCTTTATCCCATATCGAAAGCAAACACCTCTCTTCCCTTCTCTGTTATCCAAGCACCAGATGCCAGGTTCTTTACTCCCTATTGGTTTATGCGTTAGTTGTGAGCAGTAGAAATCTAATGATATTACCATCAAAAAGTAGTATTTTATCGAACCACGAACATGCGTTTAGATTCTCTCATGTATCTGCTTGCGTACTAATGTAAATAAAAACGAGAAAAACGTCAGTTGAAAGCCTTTTATGTGCTGGGAATAGTGTGCTGTTTATTTATTGCTGTGAAGAAAAATCTCATGACCGTCTCCAACTGTTCTGCAAACAAATTATTCCCATAAATGATTATTCTTTTATCCACATCATGCTAATCGAGATAAACGTGCTTCCTTGCAAATAGAAGGGAAATTAGGTAATTCGTGTCACATCCTTGGAAGATACCGAAATAATATATCAATTTTGGAATTTGACTGACTTATCGTTTTTGACTTATGTTGTCCGCACACACACATCTACCTTTTCCTTTCTCTATACGTACTATGTACATTGCACTCCACCCAAAAATTCGATACCGAGATGTCACTGGAAACATATGTTTAGGGCCCCTGTACCAAAAAAAAAAAAAAAAAAACAAACAAACAAAAAAAAAACAACATTTTCAGAAAAAGGTCCGTGTGTCTGTGAACACGATAGCTCAAAAATGAAAAGTCGGTAAAACACCAAGCTTGGTATTTCTGTTTAATATCTTCCAGGGATGCGACACGAATATTTTGAGAAACATCCCCTCACCCCAAATTACCCTTTAGATGGAACTTTTTTTCGAAATTTTTGATTTTCTCAAGAATGGCTCTAACGTTTTTGATTAAAATTTCGTATATTAAAGATATTTACCTGACAAATAAAATGTATATCTTGAATTTTCTGGGAATAGCCTCTGAGGACTACTTTATTCTGGATAAATTTTACAGAATTTTGCATAACTGCTAAACCGTAAGAGATGGACAAAGCTTACAGTACAAAAAATGTAGAGGACCTTAAAACACACAATTTATCTTATATACTTTTTTTCATGGAGTTGTTCGTATTTGACAGACTCCTTGTTTTTGGTTTCAGCTTTAAAAAGCATAATTTTCTCATACAGGAATTTAACAATTCCTGTCCATACAAACTAAGGAACTTCAGTCACAAAGCAACCAAATTTTGACTATCACTTTAACCAATAGTACTCCCTTGTTTCGCTTCTACTCACAAGGACAAGAAATAAGGTTATTTCTGCTAACTTTTTCTCGATTAGTATGAAGAAAATAGAAACATAAGCTTTTTAACAATAATTTGTTGCAGAGATGTGTAATGTGAATGGTACACATCAGATTTCTTTGATTCAGGATCCTCAAAAGATGTACTTCAGAGAAATCCTGGTATCGAATTGTTGGGTGTGAAACTAGACCTAATTATTGGACTATGTACTTGCTAGAGAAAGAAAAAATATAAAATCCAAGTACATTAGAGTCCCGATAATTCGAGTTAATTGGGGCTGAGGCTACCTCGAATTGCAATACATTCGGATAATACAGAAATATCACTAAACCAATGTAAATCATGAGTAAATGTTTAATGAACACAATAATGGTTAAAATAAATAAAACAATATAATACAGACCTATGTTATATGGAGGGCTAACTGCAATACAGCATGTAATTACAGATACATACGCTCTACAACAACAGCCTGTCTGTTAGTGCTGTAAAATGCGCATTTTTACTTAAAAATCATAAGTTCAAAATAGTTTTGTGACAAATGAAATATAGTGAAAGTTCTGATTCAAATAGTTGTATGATAATACAATTAAAACACTTTTAACAGGGAAAAGAACAATTATCTAAACCTCGCACAAACACATTTGTCAAATATGTATGAAAATGTTATTTTCAGATACTTTAGTACAGGAAAATAAGTATGAGGATTTAATTGAAGTTGATGTTATTAGTTGTAGACAATTGTTAACATTTTGCTTGTTTTTTCACTGTAAATTAATGTTTGAGTCAATGAATAAAACAACCATAAAATGCATCCTTATATCTTATGATAGCCAGATTTGAGCTTATGCATGCACATTTGTACACAAATCACAGTATACATAACTAAAATGCACGAAATAATTTCATGCTTGAAATGTAACACTGAGAACAAAAAGATGTGTTGAATACACTTTTCTACCTGTTCCCCACACACATTTTTGTTACAAAAGATTCTTGTTTTATCAACTTCATGCCAATCGAGGAAAACATTAGCAAAATAGTCGTATTACTTACTTCCTTTCAAGTAGACGGGGAATAAAGGGAGAATTGAAAAACCCAATGCCATAGCCGGGATTTGAATCACGGATCTCCCGGTATCTAGCCGATTGCTCTACCATTGAGCTAACCATGACAATATGTCGGTACGGCATTAAATTCCTCAATGACTCATATTTTACCGGTAGACAACAACGTGATCTCAAATTATTTTGGAATGTCAGGCGATTTAAAATGTCGTAAGCACTTTAAGTCCCGGGCTTCATAGTTGAGCCAACTATTAAGGTCAGCTAGATCCGGGAGACCCGTGGTTCAGATCCCGGCTATAGCACTGAATTTTTCAGTTTGACACTGCCTATCCATTTCTGCTATTATTTATTTTGATTAGTAATAAAATATAAAGAAATATAAGCTTTAATAAGAATAATTTGTTGCAGACTAGAGAGAGAGAGAGAGAGAGAGAGAGAGAGAGAGAGAGCAATTTGAATGGACCACATCATATTGTTTTCTAAATATTTCAAAAATATAAAAATGCGCATCTATTTCGTTTTAAATCCTATATGAATTATGTTATACCTCTCTGAGTGTAGAATTTCGTCAGTGTAGTGTATACAGAAGCACAACTGGGTACATGACGCTCCACATCGGGAAAGACGCAAAAACTAGTTAAGATTGTTTAATGAGGATACTTAAAAACTCATTAACTTATCCCAGAAAAGAAGCACATTTAAGTGTTTCGGAATTGCATAATAGTCTTCATATGCGATGAAAAACGCACAAACAACCATGAAAAAAAGTATATGGGCCGTTCTAGTTTTTAGAACTCTGTTGCGCCATGTGTGTGCTTGAAGCAAGAAGTAATATTTATGTCTGTCATTCGAGTTGCCAATAATTTATTTACTGATATCTAAAGAGCCACTAAATCGTGTTAATGGCCACGTGTTTGTGACGTCATGCTTAAAGGTGTAATAAACAGTGATAATAAATTGTAACACGTGTGACGGAACATAAACTGTTTTAGAAATGTTGTATTTATGGCTGCAGAAAACAAGGCTTGTTTATTAGATAAAGTAGAATTCAGTAGAGAAACAATATTACCTCCAGACAAGCGAATAATTAAATGAAACTCTTGACAATATGAATGAATTGTATATAATATATTCTCTTCATTACACCCTATTTGTAAAGTTCATGGACGTTCAATATTAATATGCATTAGTTTACCCCCTTTTATGCTTCCAAATCTCGCTATTAGCGCTTTTTAGGGCCAAAAAAGAATACAAATATTGTAAATAAATTGAGAGATTTTGAAAGCTTTAGAACTATGATGAAAAAATAGCAATTTAGCTGTACTCAGTGGTTGAGGGCTCGAGCGCTTTACCTAGAAAACCCCATCGATCGGCAGTATCTGGCTGTAACACTACATTTTCTTGAAAGTAATTTACACTTTCGAAGGCTATCTGCCAAAGTGTTTTATCCTTTCATTGTGTTTGCTTGCACTTGAAACATGGTAAGTGGAAAGAGATAGCATTCCATTTCACACGGCAGTTGACAATTCTTAGCTGCCTGATCTCAATATCTAGTTGCAATTGCTCCCTCATTTCTCAACATGCGCTTGGAACAATATGAACGCCAGCGAAGCAAGGATGGCGAAAGATGTCAGCATATTTTCCATATTTCACGGTCAGAAAACAAGTATAACCGATAGCAGCACAATTAGAACTGATAATGAGGGAGCAATAGGCACTCTTCGAGATCAGTCAGGTAGCAGAAAAATCTGATGTGTACCATTCACATGATTTTCTCTACATCTCTGCAACAAATTATTCTGAAAAAGCTTATACTTCTATTTCTTTCATGCTAACTAGAAAAAATTAGCAGAAATACTTTTATTACTTGCTTCCCCGTAAGTAGCAGCGAAATAAGATTAAAGTGATAATCAAAAGCTGATTGCTATGTCACTGTACTTCCATTGTATAGACCGCAGTTGACAATTTCCTGTATGAGAAAAGTATGTTTTTCAAAGCAGAAACCAAAAACAGGGAATGTCTCAAAAACGATAAACTCCACGAAAAAAATATGTATATAACATAAATTGTGTGTTTTAACGTGCTCTAATTTTTCATGTAGTAAGTTTTTTCCATCTCTTACGGTTTAGCAGTTATTCAAAATTCCGTAAAATTCATCCAGAATAAAGTACTCTTTAGAGGCTATTCCCAGAAAATTCAAGATATACATTTTCTTTGTCAGGTAAATATCTTTAATATACGATATTTTAATCAAAATCGTTAGAGCCATTTTTGAGAAAATCAAAATTATTTAAAAGAGTTGCATGTAAAGGGTAGTTGGGGGTGGGGGTATTTTTCTCAAAATCTTAGTGTCGCATCCCTGGAGGATACTAAACTTAAATACCAAGTTTGGTATTTTACCGACTTTTCGTTCTTGAGTTATCGTGTTCACAGATACACGGACACACACACACACACGCACAATGACCTTTTTCCGAAAATGCTTTTTGTAGATAAAGGGGACCCTAAAACATATATTTCCGTTAAAATCTCGGTATCGATTTTTTGGGTGGAGTACATTTACCTTCTCTATACACTATGTACACAGTGCGTATAGAGAAAGTAAAAATGACCATATTTTAACATAAATCTCACGTACTGTAGTCTTTCTTTGAATTCTGTGCAGTGTATAGCGAGTTGCACAGTAATACAAAGTGGCAAATCTTAAATGTAATATTTAGCGGTAAGAATCAATCAACAATCAAATATTTTTTTTCATAAGAAATGATCTCTTGTTCTTCATTTTCCACTGTATTCCACCGAGTATTGAGAACATTTATTATATTTTATTGCCTATTAATTTGTGTCAAAATGTCTTTTTCGTATCCAACAAATCATATCTCGATTATTGCCCGTTTAGGCCAAAGTCCCTTAAATAGCGTTATTACGGAGTTTTACTGTATTTAGTAGTAGTACGACTTTTATCGCCAAACGTTTTCAGTGTACGCTTGGAAATATACAACATGGTCGCCTCCTTAGCCCAGTGGTAGCGTTGCTGCTTGCGAAGCGGGAGACTTGGGCTCGATTCCCAGTACCTGTGTGCAGATTTTTCCCCCGCTGGGAGAACTGGACCGGGGAGGATCTGCTTGATGGAGAAGTAGCGGCTCCAGGTCGTGAAGACCGCATTAACTGGCGGGGGGATCGACGTGCTGACCACGTCTCACCCCCCAATACTGCACCCCATCCATCACGTCTGTAATGGCCTGAAATGGGGGGACGCAGCGACCGGGCGGTAGGCCAAGGCTCTCAGTGAGCTGTGCCACGGAGTTATTCGGAGTTAAAAGAATAACATACCCTCACTTTTATGCATCCTGTCCCCTCTTCCATTCTCCATGGTTTTAAATATTATTAGTCTAATACCACGCTGCATGGCATTGCAATTGGGGAGAAATAACGTTACCTCGAAATGGAAGTAATCATACGAAATTAAAAAAAATTAACAAAAATAATTTATGTTCCATTCATATGACTTTCTTGACCTATTTTGCAGCAAAGTACTCTTACATAAGCTTATCTTCTTTCTACTTCGCATTAATCGAAATAAATATTAGCAGAAATGGTCTTATTAATAATTGCTATTCTAATAGTAACACAGAATGAAATTAAGGGAATAAATTGTGCCAAATCATTTAAAAAGCTGTCGCTATGTGATGAGATGAATTTATTTTTGCATGGCCAGAACTGAAACAAAATGAACGCGAGTAAAGATTACCCATTTGAAAAAAGTACGAGTATTTTAAAAATTATACGGTTTACCAGTTTATGTAATGATCCTCTAAAATAAAAAGGACTTCAGAGGTTCTGATCAGAAAATTCAATAAATACATGTTATTTTCTTTTATATGTTAAATGTGTGTAACTTTAATCAAAACTGTTAGAGCTTTTTTGAGAAAATATAAAATTTCGAATAATATTACACGTAAAAGATAGTTTGAGTTGGAAGGATTTTCCTGAAAGAAACTTCGAGTCGCATCCTTGGAAAATAACAAAATACAAAGTTAGGTACTTAACCGACTTTTTTAGCTATGCTGTTCAAAGACACATACACGCGCGCATACGTGTGTGCGCGGACATTATTCTGAAAATGCTTGAAATCTCGTCATTTAAGTGGAATACAATACCCTTCTCAAGCTACTATGCACATTGTACATACGTGATAGATAAAGTAAAAAGAGGAAAACTTTTTGTGGTGGGAAGATGATACGTGTATTTATGATAAATTTTGCTTTCCATTGACATGAGTTGCTTTAATGGTAATCCTCAACCTATCAAAGTTGATAAAGTGTAAGATTTAAACTGGAACCACAGTTATCTGGACACATGTTAATAACTTAGGTATATAATTTGTGTACAGAAGTAACTCTCAAAAAGTTGGCATGTCAGAGCTATCATTTGTCACAAATCAACTTACAGCTACCCACCACAGAGCTGTGAATTTCAAGCAGCACAGCATACATATTTCTATGATAAGTTGAACAAAATTCAATCATTATGAAGTAAAATCTCACTAAAAATTAAAGATTTGCATATAATTCTTAATTTTTATTATCTCAGATATATTTTAATCAGAAGTGTTAAGCCATTTTTAAAGGCAACAAAAATCTTCCTTGTAAAGGGTAGTTTTGTTTAGTTTAATGATGATTTTTTTTTCTGTCTCAAGCATGAAATATGGTATTAAACAGGTTTTTCTCTTTTGAATAACGATGTTCAGACACACGCATAAATTTTCTTATTTTTAAGACAGTTCTAACACAACTTTTGATTGTTCGGGGCACTTCAAAACATTCATTTTCGATGAGAATTATTGGACGTAATATTATTTTTCCGCTACAGTAGGTGGTAGAAAAGTGCAACTAATATGAATTACTGGTATTTCTGTGCGTGATTAGGTTACCTGTGTTTTCGAATTAACTAAAGATATGCTTTGGTACTTTATGCGGTGGGATCAGAATTTATTACTGTAAAACCAGAGATTTTCGAATCCCATTTTGGAAATGTTCTGAAGATTTCGCACACTCTGAAAAAGTCATTACCAAAAGCTTAAATTGAGTTTTATTTATGAACTCTAACTGCTGTGGTTCTCAGCGCCCCATTCTATGTTTTTTCTTTTTTACAAAACAGTAACGGAGTCTGATCAGGACTCCGGCACTGTATCCCCATTTACATTTCCCCCCGTAGGTTTTACTGATTACTGGTTTACTGTTCCTGTTTTACTGTTCCACATTGCACAAACATATAACTTTCATGCCCAAGGCGGGACTCGAACCCACGATCCCCTGCCCACGAAGCACCAAAGCGAGACGCTCTAGTGAACGCGGCCATGGGGACCGGCTATGTTGGGCGCGAAAGACCGCTTAATTTTGCTCAAAGGCATCTTTATCAGGCTTGAGGTTCTTTATACTACGGTAAATCTACAATGGACCAACGTCTTTACTTCCCTTCCGAAGGAAGCCGTGCTAATGAATTTTACAACGGAAAAAATCCATCGTCCTCCTTCGGGTTTGAGCCGGCGACCTTGGGTATATGTGGTAACCATTACAATGATCTCTTGAGTACCTTTAAATAATTATAGTTCCCTGATTGTTTAGCAGTATAATAGTTTCTTTGAGTCTCAACTAAAGCAGCTAATTAGTTAGCATGGGAATTGCAACGCGGTCTGGCTTAGAGGAATACACACACTTGCTACGAACGTCCATTTGTGATGAGAGCGTTCATGTGTGATTGTGTCCCCAGCAGCTATACGATAGATAATTGGTGCTGGTATTTTTTATCGCTTATCGAAATACCTAGCAGCGTTGGCCATGTGACTACAGTTTTGCGACCCTTTGGAAGGTGTTAACAATGTTGAAATGTAATTTTATCTTCTTTCAAACGGGATGAACCGTAGCACAGCTTCATTAAAAAGATGCAATCTGTGAAGCGTTCCAGGATAATTACTGTCGTCAAAATGCTGGCTCAGTTTTGGACCTTTCTATCCCAAATGAATGTAACTAGAAGGAGCAGATATTATTAGAGTAGGGAAACAGAAGTATTTCTCGAAGAAACTAAATACAATTTAACTCTCTCAAAAACACACAATTTTTCAAAGATATGTTTTTCTTAACATTAACTATTTCCCAGATATTCCTTGTAATTAGTTTCAATTAAAATATATTTAAAATACTTGACTTGGGATTTTGACATTCCTGTTTCTTTTATTTTACTTCTGGCCTTGCAAAGAGAACCAAACTTAGTCACAAAACAATCAGCTATTAAACATTTTAACTATAGCTTTAACCTTATGTATAGCTAGTACATTATTTAACCTTCTACTTATAAAGAACTAAGTAATAAGACCATTTCTGATAATGTTTATCTCTATTAGTATGAATTAGACAGATGAGTAAGCTTTTGTAAGAATAATATGTTACAGAACAGGTAGAAAGTCGTACATATGAAATACATCAGATTTCTTTTGTAACGCAGATACCAAAGTAACTAGCTATTTACATTCACACGACTTTCTACCTCCCTTCCTACTATCGATCACTTTGTATACCTTCTACAAGCTATTCTTAGGAAGACTGAATATTTCTCTACTAAGTATACAGCAGATAGAAACCTAATTCTATTCCACTAAAACTTCTATATTGAGATTTCACATAAAATACATGCCCTTGACCCTTCGAATCTCCAAAAGTAATCTTTAGAAAAAAAATCTATTACTATAAATCGAAAAGTTGAATAAATATAAAACTGATCGGATAGAATAATTATCATGAGGCTTCCCTCCCCCCTTTTTTTACATAAGCCATTTCCAAGGTAGTAATGTTTCAAATTCTTAAATGTTTTGTTCTTGTTTTAAACTTGGTTGTTTCTGCCATAATATGCATTGAGTATGGAATCTCAAGCTAATATTTGAACTAGTCCATTTTGAGATCAGGAAGAGCAAGCGTGAGTCATGAGAACGCGGGTTTCTCCTTCGTCAACAGCACAACTACCCTAACTTTCAGGAAAAGGGGCAAAGGGCAGCTACCAACTCATAATTATGCGGACAGTTTTTGACACTACACTTAAATACAAAACATGCGTATTTACTCTAAGCACGAGTATCTTATGCTTATTTTTCTCATAATTTTGTAATTATTCTAATAGTGAACTCTCAACAACTTACAGTTAATAACAAAAACTTGCTGTTAAATGAGCAAATTATTAATTTAGTGTTGCGAGTTAAGGATAACAAAATAAACTTCTTGTATCACTGCAAAATGGATTTATTTTGTTTTAGTTTATTTACAATTCTTTGGTAGTATTCTGATGGTATTCTTGCCACAAAAATATTAGGCATTTGATATAAATTGTGCGCTTTAATGTGATCCACATTTTTATGCAGTAAGATATCTATCTCTATTTTTACCAGTTAAGCAAAATTCATCCAGAATTAAGAGGACTTGAGAGACTACTGCTAGAAAATACAAGACACGCATTTCATTGGTCACGAAATATTTTAAGCATGTGGTATTTTAATTAAAATCGTTACAACCATTTTGAGAATATTAAAATATTGGAAACGAACCACGCAATGTGTGGTTTGGTGTGGGGGATTTTCTTGAAAATCTTCGTTTTGCATCCTTGAAAGATGCTGAACTTAAATATCATTTTTGGTATTTAACGATATTACCGTTTTGTGTCATGCGCGCAAAATTGTATTTAAAATACTTTTTCTTTTTTACCCAGGGGATCTCGAAACATATTTCCACTGAAATCTGGACTTCAATTTAAAATAATGTCCATCCGCATTCTTATATTTTTCCTTTTTCTCAAAGACATAACACACCAAGTATAGATGGAAATAGTAATACCGAAAATCTCATCTCTGCAGTTTGTTTAGTTGAGAGATTTTGGTGTCGCAGCAAATCAACCAATGTGGATGGAATATTAAAAGTTAAGAATTAAAACAGGTTGAAGACAGTTTTATGCATGTAAGTGTTGAACGAAGATTTTGTTGATTGTTGAATACTATTAATTATTCTTGAAGTTAGTGGAGACAGGCTTAAGGTGATGCTATCCCTGAAATTTGGAAAATCCACAGTATATAAGATATTTTATTTAAATATACACCAATTATGACACATAATAATAGTGATATTTTGTCATGCATTAACATTTTAGCTTGCATTGTTATTTAAATAATAATGTTTTAGTCTCTAAATTCATTGTTTTAATAAAAATGAGCCACGTGAGGCATTCTTACTTTTCCAACACGTATGTACATAGTAGTTACGGAAGGTATTCTACTCCACCCAAATATTCGATACCCAGAGTTCTCCGGAAAAATGTTTTGAAACTTCCTTAATCCTAAAAAGCATTTTTAGAAACATGTCCGTATGACTGTATGCCCATCTGTGTGTGTGTGGGGGGGGGGGGGGTGGGGGAGCTTAGCTCAAAAACGAAAAGTCAGTTAAACACCAAACTTGGTATTTAAGTTCATTTTCTTCCAAGGATGCAACACGAAGATTTGTTTAAGAAAAACGGCCAACCCCCAACTACCCTTTATATGGAACATTTTCCGAAAATGTTGATTTTTCTAAAATAGCTAACGATTTTGATTAAAATGCCATATGTTTAAGATATTTTAATGCCAAGCGAAATGTATGTCTTGCAAGTTCTGGGAATAGCCTCTGACGACATCTTCATTCAGGATGACCTCTTTATACATTTTGTATAACTGGTAAACCATAAAAAATAACCAAAAGCTTACCACATAAAAATGTAGATCTTGTTAAAACACAAAATTTATGCCGTATACTTTTTTTTTTTGTAGAACTAACAGTGTTCGAGATATTCCGGGTTATTGAGTTCATTTTTTGAAATACTTACATTTTTCTTAAACGGGAAGTCTCTAGCAAGCAAAGGGAAGCGTATTTCAATGGTTCCACACAGCGACCGGCTTTTAACAGATTTGACTCTCAGTTTAGCCTTTGCATTCATTTCCCATCTACTTACAAAGAATCAAGCAATAACACAAATCTGTTAATGCTATGATGCAGTAAAAGAATAATCTTTTGTAAGACAATATTGTTTGCAGAACAGCTAGAGAAAGTCATGTAAACTGAAAACATCAGATTTTTTTAAAACTATTCAGATAAAGGAATCCAGCTTCACAACAAATGAGGTGACAAATAAATTTACCATATTAATTGATTTTTATATTAGCTCTTATTATTTAGAATAAATATTACCGTTTGTACTCTCCAAAACACTTGATTTATCAAAATGCAATAATTTATGTAGCTATAAATTGCAGCATTGTTTCGAAAAAAATATATGACAATTTTCTTTAAAGTGCTTTTGAGAGGCAGCTTAAACTTTTTAAAACACAGTAGTGAAAAATTGCATCGTGTGGAGTATTTTGAGTATGGAAAAGTGTTTGAAAACTTAGCGAGAAAATAAGGATTAAAGTTAGGAAAGTCTGTTAATAATCATGCGCCTATCCACGTATAGCTCAAGTTTGGAGGTCATATAATTTTATTATGAAACAAAACAATTGTTTAACTTTTCACAATGTTTGGTCGGATTTCAGTAATGTATTTTATCTTAATGGGCGTAAGGCTTACATAGGGCTTATATTCCTCTTTGGAGGAAGCTATTACAACTGCGTCCGACCTCAGATATGTTGTATACAAAATTTCATAGTAATTTATAAAGGCCTACTTTTGAAAAGCTAGCGCGCGCACTGGAATAAAAATTAAAAAAAGCTCATGTGTTAAATTCTCTACATCGCAATAACAAAGTATTGGTAAAAAACATATTCTTCTATCTATTTTATGATAATCGGGATACACGTTAGTAGAAATCACTTGCTTTCTTGTTAAGTAGAAGGGAAATAAAGTAAAACACTAGGCTAAAGTGATAGTGGAATCTTTTAAAAGCTGGTTGCCATGTAGTTCAAATCCGTTTCTATGCAGGGCCAGGAGTTTACAACTTTCCGTGTGAGAAAAAATGTAAATGTAAATGGAGTGTTATTTATGGACGCTCTTTAACTGCTGCGGTGCTCAGCGTCCCTTTCTATACTGGACGCGAAAGATCGCTTAATTTTGCTCAGAGGCCTATCAGGCTTGAGGTTATTTTACGTGCCGTAAATCTACGACACGGGACCAACGGCTTTACTTCCCTTCCGAAGGAAGCCATGCTAAGGATTTTTACGCCCGAAAAAATCCATCTTCCTCGCCGGGTTTGAACGCCCTAAAAAATCCATCATCGTCACCGGGTTTGAACCCGTGACCTTGGGTATATAAAGTTAGCATGTTAAGGTTTAAGTATTTTAAATCTGAAACAACTAATAAGGAATATTTCAGAAATGGTCAATCCAAGAAAAAAAAAAAAAAACGCATATGGCACAAATTATGTGTTTTAACGTGATCTACATGTTCTGTATGGTAAAGCTTTGCCTATCTCTTACGGTTTACCAGTTACGCAAAATTCATTCAGAATAAAGATGTCTTTATAGGTTATTCCTAGAATATACAAGATATACATTTTATTTGCAATATAAATATCGTTAATACAGGGTATTTTAACCCAAAACGCTAGCCATTTTGTTATAAAATCAAAATTGTCGAATTTTTTCCATGTAAAGGGTAGTTTGGGTTGGACGATTTTTCTCACAATCTTCGTGTCGCATCCCTGGAAAACATTAAACTTAAATAGTAAGGTTGGTATATTACCGTTTTGTCGTTTTTGAGTAATCGTGTTCACAAACATACGGACACACTAACACACACGGATGTTTTTCTAAGTTTTTTTGTTTGATACAGGGGACCCTAAAACGTCTATTTCCGGTGAAATCTCGGTATCGAATTTTTGGGTTTAATACATGTACATAGAAGGTGCAGAGAAAGTAAAAATGTCATGTTTTGGCTTCAGGGGAAGCCACTACACATGTGAACGTTAGTTATTATTTATCGAGATTAAAAATTATCGGATACATTTCGGTGGAGTTGTATTACATACGTCGACTTGACAGTACATTGTACATTTTGGTGCACTGTTCCTGTGGATAATGGATTCCCAGGAGGCAGTATGTTCATAAATGGACTTTTTCGTTATTGTGGCACTCAGAGAGAATTACGATGCCCTCGGGATGGGCGGGGCATTTTATAGGAGCTCCTGCAAACATCCCTGTCGTTGTGAAGCTCAATTCACATTATGACATTCCAGATTATTACAGTGTGCTAGCAAATACACTAATATTGTAACTATTGTCTACGTAACTAATAATATTTATTAAAAAATGTGATGTGCTCCTTCACGTGAATTTCCCTACAAACTGTTGTTGCAGAAGATTATTCCTTTTTCCACTTTCCAAGATATGTGTCTTAAAATATTTAGAAATTCTAGGCACCAGAAATGCTTCGTGAGTGGCCTAATCTCTAGATTTGATTATTTTATTTGCCCTATTTCGTATATAATGCATAGCTATCTATTACAGTGTACCCCAAAATTCGATTAATTTTAATATTTGTGATACAATAATTAAAATACCAAATTAAATCTTTTAAATTCGAAAAAAAAAATTGAATTAATTATTCTAATTAAGAAGATGTGTTGACCGAATAAAAGCTGCTGGGGTAGCATCAGTTTTTACCCCAAGACTAGGAATTGTTCATGAATGAATCACGTCTTCAGATGTAATTAGATTACGTGTTAATACCTTTATTATTGAACTCATACTGATTCCATCCTCAATATGACTTATTCCTTCCCGAAGAACAGTAATATGAAATTTAATTATCAATAAACTCGAAATTTCACTATAAATACACGTTTGCATGGCCTTCTTTATGAAAAAATAGGATCTTTGAGTAAAAAGGCCCATGTGTTTGAGTGTGTTTGAATAGGGTAACTCAAAAACGAAAATTCAAGTTAAACTCCTAACTTGATAATTAAGTAAGCACTTTCCAAAGATGCGACACAAAGATTTTGAAGAAAATGTCCCATCCCAAACTACTCTTTACATGGAAAAATATTGAAAATGTTGATTTTTGTAAAAATGGCTGCAACGATTTTGATTAAAATACCGCATATTAAAGATGCTCACATGCTTGTATATCGTGAATTTTCTGGGAAGAGCCTCTGAAGTCGTTTTCATTCTGAATTACTTTACATAACTGGTAAACTGTAGGGGTTCCCCAAAAGGAAGACCTCATTAAAACAGATTTCGTTTTTTAGAATAAACATATCCGCGATATTCCTTGTTAATTATTTCGATTTTAAAATACTTTTACTTTTCTCAAACAGGAGGTCGTCATCAGTTTTTCATTTGCTTTCTCCTGTCATACAAAGATAACGGAATTTCAAAGACAGTCTCATAGTGGCAGTGTATCATTAAGACTGGTGGTTTAAATAGAAATGGACTTCTACTTGTAAAGAACTAATGTTTATCTCTAATCATATAGTAGCGAGAGGAATAAGCTTTTGTAAGAATAATTTGTTCTGAATAGGTAGAGAAAGTCATATGAATGGAACACATGAGATTTGTTTTAACTTTGTGAGACTTGTTATGCCATATAATTGGGCTGATTGTAGATAATTACCATATGATTATACGTGCTGCCATTTGTGCTCAGTGCTTTATGCAGCTCCAATCCTGTTTTACTTTGGGGGGAGGGGAGCCATCAAGTTTAACGTCCTTTAAGCTGATAAGTAATGCCAAACGACTGATTGAAATGGGTGAAATGATGCTCAATGAGCTCGGGGTCCATAGAGCCTAAAGTTACCCGACATTCATCTTGTAAAGATAATGGAAACCCCCGGAAAAGACCTGATCTGGACAACTCACCATGACAGATTCGACTTAGGGACCTCTTCAATGTTTTTTAATGATGTTCTCATAGACCCACTGTGACATATAGTAACTAGAAGTTTTGTATTCCATCTAAAAATTTAAGTCGAGATTTCTCTAGAAATATATAATTTGATACTCCTGAATTTAACAAATCTGATGTCTTCCATTCACAACACTCTCTCTACATCCCTGTAAACAAAAATATTGTTAAAATGCTTATTCTTTCATCTATTTCATGTTAATTGAGATACAATTATTAGAAATTGTCTTATTACTTGCTGCCTTGCAAGTAAAAGGGATATAAGACAATACACTAGCTTAAAGAGTTAGTCAAATCTCTTTGTAAAAGCTGGTTGCGATATGATTGAAATTCGTTTCTTTGTACGGCCTGGAGTTGACAATTCCCATATGAGAAAAGTATAAGTATTTTAAAGCTGAAACCAATAACTAGGAATATCTCGGAAAATTTCAGCCCTACAACACAAAAGTATCTGACATAATTGATGTATTTTAACGATATCTATATTTTTTGTAGGGTAAGTTTTTTGTGTATCTCTTACTGTTTACCAGTTATGCAAAATTCATCCAGAATAAAGAGGTCTTCAGAGGCTATTCCCAGAAAATTAATAATGTACGTTTCATTTTTCATGTAAGTATCAACAATATGCGATATTTTAATCAAAATCGTTGAAGCCATATTTTAGAAAATCAAAATTTTCTAAAAAATGTCCATATAAAGGGTAGTTTGCGGTAGGGATTTTCTTGAATATCTTCTTGTCGCATCCTTTAGAGATTGTAAGCTTAAAAACCAAGTCTGATATTTAACAGTATTTTTCTTTTTTTGAGCTATGCTGTCTACAGACACTCGCACTAACCTTTATCTAATTTGTTTAAATCAGGGGTCTCACAACATGTAATTCCGGTAAAATCTCGGTATCGAATTGTTAGGTGGAATACAATACAATACCTTCTCTACACACTATGTACATAGTACACTTGTCAAATGAGTGCAAAATTATTTTTGCATACTCCAGTATTGCTGAGCAGACCTTAGCTTGCCAAATGACAAAACAAAATGTTTTCAATAAGAACGACACAAGCCGGATTGTTATTATTGTCAGTGGATGAATGGACAGACCAAACAATGAAGCAAAGCAATCACTGTTAATGAAGTGACTATTCAGTAACTGTTTACGAGTATGGTATAGTAATGGAAGATAAATCGAAGCAGCAGTAAGCTACTATGAATAAAGCACCTATTGTTTCTCTTCAGTAGAGTAGCGTTGCCTTCATTTACGCCACTAAGGGCCAGTTGTAGGAACTCGGAATAAAGCTCTGTTAGATGCTATTCCATAGTTATGTGCTAAATTGTGTAGTACGACAGCGGAATAGAGACTATCAAGGGAATAAACATGGAATAACTTGTTCCATGATTCCTTGCGGGGATAAACCGATATTCCGAGTATAAAGTATAAAAAGGAAAATGGCTGCTTGGTTACGCGACACAATTTTGACCCATATTTGACCGATATCAACGATTACTTTCTTTATAATATGTTTTTAAGGACATGCTATACCTAAATACAATATATTGCAAACATAGTCCGATAAATGTACGGCTATAATGAGATTAAACTTCAGAAAGGATATCACACAGAAACTTGGGGTTATAAGATAAATATGACAAGAAGATAGTTAAAATAAAGTTTCATTTATAAAACAGTGAAATGTACCTACAATATTATCATCAAAATACTTATATTTTTATGGAAACAATTAAATTTAATCCAACCCAAGATAAATATAAAATAGTGTAGTGCAGCAATTCAGCAGCACAATGCATAGCGTTGTAAAGAGTGAGGTTACGTTTTATTGACGATATACAAAGGATAGGTTACTTTTAGGGCAATATGCTTCAAAACGTAAGATAGCTACAAGTGTAAATGTTAGCGACATTCTGTACTATATTCAGATTTTGGAGGTTATGTGCAAGTTTAAAAGCGATGTCTCTACAAGCATTGTGATGTAGGGAGGAGATGCCCAGATTAAAATATGCCTTCAGAGCTCGTAAATCTAAATATATTATTTTACAATAAATTCATACTTTTTCGTATTATATGCTGTAGGTTTAATACATTAGAGACAATTTTGATTGAATAGAGAATACCTTCCGTAAAATATAATGTTCTGGGTTTTATTGGTTTGGTTGGTTTGGTTGACAATTTCTAACTGCTTATTAAATATTGCCATCAGCAAAATGTGAACTGCAATGAGAACGATTTAATGTACTATTCGACATTAACTACTAATATTTCTGTTGGTTAATAATACCTGTATAGCAAATTGTTTTTGTACTTATCTTGATTCAATTATGCATATCTTAAGTTGATAGTGGCATTGGCAACACTAAAATGTAATTTTCAAAATCCGCTTACTGAGTATTTTAATGAATAAAATGCAGAAACCAGGTTAGTACGTTAGCTGTTTTGAGTATAGGAACGGAAAGATGTCATATATCAGCACAAGATGCAACTTTGCACATAAGGCTTCATTCCCATACTCCTAACCTATCGCAAGAAGTCACAGTATACATATGTGTTTATGTTTTGTAAAGTGTATAGCAATTCTACATTCGAACACGCTTGTGAACATTCATAATTATTTCATAGTACCGTAAGTAGTTAAAATAAGAAATACCACATGGTTTGGGAACAGCTGATTGTGAAAACAATGCAACTTTTCAGCAAAATAAAGCAGCAATTACGTATCAAGTTGGCCATGAATGACTCGCAATATAGCCAACATTAATTTTTTAATCTACAAACAGTCGAATAGGTATCTAAGGAATAAAATTGCGTCGTACAACCCGGCAACACATTTATACCGTGAATAGTGTATTCCAAGAATAACTATTCCAACATTTATTCCGAGATCGTACAACCGGCCCTTAGTTGTATCAATGCCACTCTTCAAACAGTTCTTGGTCCGTTATTCATTGGCAAGGTTGATCTCTAAACATGCAATGTCGTACATTCACATGATTTTTTTCACGTGCAATATTTTCTATTTTAGTTTCTCTACACCTACTATGTGCATACTGTATAGAGAAGATTGTATTGCACCCAAAAGTCGATACCAAGATTTCGCCGGAAATACATGTTTTGGGACCCGCTGAATCAAAGAAAAAAAACATATTTAAGAAAATTCAGTGTGTATGTGTGTGTGTGTGTTATTTAAGTTTAGTATCTTACAAGGATGCGACACGAAGATTATTATCAAGGAAAACGCCCCACACCCAATTACCCTTTACACGGAAAAAATTCGAAAATGTTTTTCTCAAAAAAAATAGCTCTAAAGATTTTGATTAAAATCTCTTATATTAAATATACTTAGGTACATGACAAATAAATTGTATATCTTGAATTTTCTGGAAATAACTTCTGAAGACCTCTTTATTCTGGATGAATTTTTCTGAATATCGCATATCTGGTAAACCGTAAGAGATAGACAAAAATTTACTGCACAAAAAAATGTAGATCTCCATAAAGCACACAATTTTTCTTATACCGGAATTTGCCAACTTCCGGCCACGTAATGAAACAGATTTCAATCCCATAAGAACCACATTTGACTGTCGATTTCGCCTAGGTATTCCCTTATTTCCCGTCTGCTTATAAGGAACTAAGTAATAAGACCGTTTCTGCTAATGTTTATCTGATTAGCATGAACTAGATAGAAGAATACCCTAACATTAATTTCTTACAGATATATGGAGAAAGTAACGTGAATTTAACATCAATTTTTTTCAAAGCGTATGCTTTGGTCACAGTCGCGACTAAAGAGTCAAAGGCCCGGCATGGTCCCCCAAAAAGTTTACTCACAGGGTCTGGCCCCCCTAAAATTCCAAGATACATTTCTTATTAAAATGTTCTAAATATATCAAACGGAGCTGTAAAGGATTACCTATATATCAAATGCAGAGCTCAACTGTTAAACAAAATAATGATGACACAAGCTAGGTTTCCGTTAACCTCCATATAGACGTTGGGATGAAAAAATCTATATTTTTAGTCAAATGTTTAACAATTTTGCTGTTGTTTGGCATGGTAAACATTTTCGAGATATTCCATATTATTGGTTTCAATTTTAAGCCACTTAAACGTTTCTCAAACGGGAAGACATCTTTTTTCTCGTTTCTGGAATTTCAACTGTTTCAGATAGCGACAGTCGTTAAAAGGACAAGAGTATCGCTTTAGCCCGCGCATTCTCTTATTTGCCTTCTGCGTACAAGAAAGCTAGTAATAAGACTAATTTTGTTTATCTTGATTAGCATAATGTAGATAAAACATGAATCTATTGAATAAAAGGTGTGTTTGCGAAAACAGCTAGAGATCATCATATGAATCGAATACATCAGAGTTTTTTCCCTTCTGCTTACAAGGAATCAAGTAATAAGGACAATTTCTGTTAATGTTTATCTCGATTATCATGAAGTAGATAGAACAGTAAACTTTTTAAAAAAAAAATTACAGAGATTTAGAGAAAGAAATGTGAATAGAGCATATCAGTTTTTTAGAAAAAGATCCGTCTCTGTGTGTATCTGTCGACAATATAGCTCAAAAACGAAAATACTGGTATATACTAAACTTGGTGTTTATGTTTAGTATCTTTCAAAGATGCGACAGAACTTCAGAGTTCCAGGGTCGAAGACCAGACAGAGTTGCAGTGGTCTAGAGAATGAGATGAACGATCTGTTGATCAAGCAGCCTTTAAGTGTCCACGGGAATTACTCTTTCCTGAACAAGCATCCCCGCCATCTGAAAATGAAAGGGAAATTATGGAAATGGAATCGCGGTAAATGAGAGAGTATTCTAACATTAGCTTACCGAACTAGGGAACCCCATGAAAAACCCAAAATCACAGTGGGTGATCGACGTGTGATCTATCGGATGTGAACCTCTCATGTTACCGCGGATTAATCTCGCTCGATTAACTTAAAACAAGACACTTACCATTTTCCTAAAGCGTTTTTATAAACTATAAATAACATGAACATACATTTAGACATTTTGGACACAAATTCAATACATTCCATCGTTCCTCTGTAGCCTAAAACGCCTTTAATAATATATTTGGCGGCAGCGGCTTAAATATGTTTTTGTTTTTTTAATTTTTGAAAACCATTGATTTTCTCCTTATACACTGTGGACTTGATAAAGGCCCAGGCGAAAAGTTTATTCGGGTCAAATTGGGCGATGAGGGCCCAAAGCCTTGGCGATGCAGGCCAATCTCCAGGTAGTCCCAGGCAATTCTGGCAAAATGGGGAGGTTCTCCTCAGTGTATTCCACACAGTGGTGTTTGCAATATCAAGTAGCCTGCTTAGTCTTCTGGTTGTTGCAGAGGGGTTGCGTGCAATCGATGTCTGAACTCTTTGCACAGATTCATCTGCTACAACAGGTCTCCCAGTTCGCTGTTCGTCAGTAACACTACCAGTTGCTTGAATTTGTTCATTATATTCTGATTGTTTTGTGCGGTAGGAGCTGATTTGTGAAATTGTCCCGATTTCATCATACATCATTTCACGCAGTCGGTAAGAATCAAAGGTAATCTTTCTTCTATTGTGTACATTGTTTTAGATAATTCAGAAGTAATACTGAACAATGATTCACGATGGGAGCGAAGCGACTCGAGTGAATTGTCCTAAGAGATGAAAATACGAGTATAAAAAGGGAGATTTTATCAGGCTATGATTGTAATACGTTAGTTCTCAAATGGTAGATGACGCATTCTACCATGTTTATTTACCGAATGTTTTTTTTTTTTTTTTACTTTCTTCACTGCCTCCTGAATTATATGAGCGACCGTGCCTACACCCAACATACGAGTATCGATAGCAACAATAGAAATAGGGATCAATTACTCCATTTGAATTTTTAGTAACTGATAAATGAAATATAAACAAACTTTATTTTATTTGAGGTCATTGCACCTCTCTCATACATGAGAATACAAATAGTGATCATTTTCAATCCTTTTTTGAACTGGGTAAGCCTTTAAATAAACATTGTAACTGAATTAATTGAAAGTACAACTGTGGAGCTGACAGCTATTAAAAATGAAGGCTGGCTAACTGGACTGTCACCTTGTTACCAATAGTTAAGACAGGAGATTAAGCAAATTAACGTCAGGTGCGACAAGATTTCAAAGAAATGAACATCTGCTGCGATAAGATGTTTCGACAATATCGCTCCAGTCAGATGACCGCGATTGATTGAAATTGTCTGATTTCGGCATTGTGTTGGCGTTTTAATAGTTGAGCTAACGTGTCTACAAAACAATAAAAATATGTGGTGTTAAAACGGAAATGGTAAGAGACCTTATAAACTCCCTCTATAGAACTTCGAATTCTGTTACCGCCAAGAATTCCTTTTCTCAAACTTTGTAGCTCATATTCGCTCGATTGCAGAAGATGGTGTTTGAAGCTAACAGCGTATTTAATGGCTCTGCTGGTGAGCATTGCCAGACACGGAGCAAATGCTTTTACCTTCTACTTGTTCCTTCTGCCAATGTAATTTATGGTAAGCACTCCGAAGATATCGAGCTCCGGAAATTAGAAAAGCAATGGTTTCTTGCTGAGTGGCAGAATCGCATTTCCGCGATCGCGGATATCGAGAATTGGCTAATCGAGTCGAAGCAGACGTTCCCAGCGAACAGCCAAATTACTGGAATTGGTACCTGTTCAGCCCTCGTGCACCATTTTGACTTTGATATGTTGCTGTAGGATATCCGGCGCCGCAGGCTATGTAATCCCATTAATCGCGTCTCCCGTAGGAGAAAACCCTTCCCTAGGGATGCTTTATTATGGCGTTCTTTCCGCTTATTGTCTGCAGCTGCTGTGGCGTGGGATTTATGTTTCCATAATAGAATGTGCCACTTTTATAGCACGCATTTATTTTTGTGTACCGGTGTGTTTGTGTATGTTAGTGTCGGTCTCCGTCTCTTTTCTTCCCTCCTCCCTCCCGCCCTTATAGGCTCTTACACCCTTGCCCAATTTCAAAGAAATTTGTTCGGAGGTCCCGGGTTCGTTTCTCGGCTGCGGGAAGCTTTCTCTAAAGATACACACATTTTTAAAATTTTTTAAAAATTACTTTTATGTCCAAAATATATCTTGAATATCATAGTTCAGAAGCGGTTGCAAATATACGATTTCATTAAATTAGGTTAATTACCTCAGCAATCGTCAGCTGATTTAATGAAATCGTATATTTGCAACCGCTTCTAAACTATAATAGTTAATCTTTTCATTATGTCTTCCGACTGACCGAAATTTAAATACATCCTTCTTTGATCCAGCAGGAAGTGGAGACCCTATTTTATATCAACACTTATTTTGATTTATTGGACATCCTGAAGTCTACATTTTAATTCTCCCAGGATTTGGAATAATTTTTCATGTAATTTCTCATGAAAGAGGAAAAAAAGAAGCACTTGGAAATTATGGAATAATTTGAGCTATATCACCTATTAGTTTTCTAGGTTTTGTAGTATGAGCCCACCATATATTTACAGTAGGAATAGATGTAGATTCACGATCTTATTTTACAGGAGCTGCAATAATTATTGCTGTACCAACTGGAATTAAAATTTCCAAAAATGATGTACGTCTTGAAAGTTTACTTTCATTTGCAAACTATGGCTTTTTAATAATTTAAATAATATTATTTAGAGCTTTAATATGAAAACATCACGTAAAAGTACTAAAGTCGTGTCCATATAAGAGAAATACTAAGAGTAAAGATCGGCAGCAATTGAATAGACGTCTGTCTTAAAATATCTGGGCTCCACAATATTAATAAATAACTCAAATGAGGATAATGAAGCAAAATGAAATATTTAATAAAATATATGGTTGCATTAAAATGTATTAGTAAACGTATAAGAATAGAAAATTAAGACCATTATGACACGGTATCAAAGCCAGAGTTAAAATATACCAGTGAACTACGGTATTAAAAACAGAAAAATCAAATTTGAAAGCGGGACAGATGGTATTTAAAACATGTCTACCGCGAGTGACAAAAGCAGACTAAGAAGTATGGGTACCAGAAAACGGCTGCTGGAAGAATATATAGCTGAGAAGAAAAATCTGTTGTTCCATTCACATAGCTTTCTCTGCCTATCTGCAAGCACACTTTTCTTACAAAAGATTATTCTTTTATCTATGTGCATTAATGGAGATAAATATCAGCAGTAATTGACTTATTACTGGCTTCCTTCTAAACAGAAGGGAAATAAGGCTAAAGTAATAGCCAAATGTTTTGAAATCTGATCGCTATGTTAACAATTGAAGTTCGATTCGTTTTGTTTTGCAAGCTATAAAACAAAACAGAAATGAAACGAAAGGTGACTTCCCCTTTGAGAAAAGTTACATATAACAAAATGAAGCCAATAACAGGAATATCTCGGAAACGGCCAACTCTACAAAAAGCTGTATATGACATAAGTTATGTGTACTAATGACATCTACATTTTTGGTGAAATAAGCTTTTGGGTATCTCTTAGAGTTGACCAGTTATGCAAAAGTCGTCCAGAATGAAGACCTCATCAGGGGTTATTCTGAAAAAACTCAATATGCATTTTATTTGTGTAAATATCTTTAATACACGGTATTTTAATCAATATCGTTTGAGCCATTTATGAAAAACACATTTTCAAACTTTTTCCATGTAAAGGGTAGTTCGAGTGAAGGGATATTCTTGAAAATCTCGCTGTCCCATCCTTTAAACATCCAAAAGTGGAATACCAAGTTTGGTATTTGACGGTCTTTTCGTTTTTGAGCTAAGTTGTCCACATACACACACACACACGCGCGCGCGCGCGCATCTTAACTATTTTTTTTGGACTCAAGGTGTCCCAAAACATATACTTCCGGCGAAATCTCGACATCGAATTTTGGATGGGATACAATACCTGCTGAATCTACCATGTACATTGTACATATGTGCTGTAGAAAGTAAAACGTCTAAAGTCATGCCCATAGAAGGGAAATGCTGAGAGCAGGTAAAGATCGGTATTGAAGACGAGATAATTGAATAAATATTTACATTAAAATATCTGGGTTCCACAATATCAATAAATAACACAAATGAGGATATTGGAAGACTTGAAATATTTAATAAAATTAAACTACCAGAAAAATGGAAGTAATAATAATTACTTCAACATCTCCTAAGAAGCATTGTTTTACAGACCACATGAAAACAGAGGGATTGGACGAACCCGAAGAATATGTAGGGATCAATTTGGAAATTAGCCTCGGGACAGGTGGTCTGGTCTAAATCGTGTCATAGAAAAATACATTTTGTTTTCTTCTTTGGGCTCTATAAACTTCAAACATGTGACAATTTAAATGCACAAGAACACACGGCCTAAATGACAGTATTTGCTCCCAATAGCTTTATTTGTCTATGTTTATATACATTAAATACATTTTACAGATGAAGTTTTTAATCATTTTGTTCCAAATTTTCTGGAGAGAGGGAGAGAGACAGTGAGCTTCAAATCTCGCAAATGTTTTTTGCTATAGTTTTTAAATGCTCTATTTGGCATGCTTAATTTGATCGCTGAGGATAAATACTTCATACAAAACATATATGATGTGTTCCATCTACATGACTTTCTCTGCATCTCTAACAAATTATTGTTAGAAAGTTTATTCTTCTATTTGCTTCATGCTAGTCGAAATGAAATTAGCAAACATGGTCCTATTGCCTGTTTCCTTGTAAGTAGGAGAGAAATAAGGGAATACACTAGTATAAAGCTATAGTCAAATCTTTTAAAAGCTGGTTACCATAATGTTGAAATTCTTTTCTTTGCATGGCCAGGAGTTTACAAATTCAAGATGAGAAAAGGTTTTAAAGATTTTAAAACTGGACCAATATTAGGAGGGAAAACTACAGGCCAGCACACAGGGGCAAACGGAGCGAAGCGCAACGACGCACGGAAGTCTCTAACAGGGTTACTAGATGGAGCCCCATTGCGCTACGAAGGCTACACAGGCGCCGGGAGGCCGTTGAAAGCATGCCTTTACAACGGCATCTAGCCTCAACCGGCACAACCAGGGGAAGAGAGTTTTACTCGGAGCAAGCGACCGTACCATCTGCTTGCAAAGCCCCGAACCACGCCTGCCAGCGAACTGAAAGATGAAGAAAGGAAATGAAATGAAGCGATGAAAGGAAAAAAACCGCGGTAGATATACAGCACCCCAGCATTCGCCCAAGCGGCTTCAGGAAAATCACGGAAAACTCAGATTCAGAAGGTGCGGTCTCCCGAATGCCAGTTACAGGTAAAACAGCCTGAGCCACCTGGCTCTGTCAGGATTGTACCTAATACTCGGAAAGAACAGGAAGTAGTCCTCTGTGGTGTAGGGGTAACATGCTAGCCTCTGGTTCCCAAGGTCGCGAATTGAGACCCGGCTGAGAACGATAGATATTTTCGAGTGTAAGAAATCTTGGGATGACTTCCTTCAGCAGGAAAATAAGACCGGGGGGCTCGTGTCTTAAATTTACAGTAAGTAAAGGACCCTCCACTCTGATGAAGAGACCTCTTACCAAAATTTCACCCCCAATTTAGAATGCGATACTGAGAACAAAGCAGTTAAAGAGCATCCATAAATAAAATTCATTTATTTAATTTTGAATTTAGGGGAAAGACTTAAGTTCTTCCAAAGTCCTTGCACAAGCTACTGTGACAGACAGACACGTTACGTATTTAAGAGAGTGATGAATTAGAAATTGTGAATGTCATGTTTTACGTTCTCATTCTGGGAATAAATAGGCGACAACCTGTCGTCTTACGTAAAACACAAGTATGAATTTACTTTGTCATGTCTTTTCATAGATAATGAGGTCTGAATTTGTGAGGCAAATTGTAATGAAAACCAAAATACCGTTTTATTTTTGTGTGATTCTGATCCATAACTGGCACTCCTAGAGATGAAACGATGCGAAAATAAAACTGGTAGATCTGGCTTCTTACTTGGAAATCGTCCTGTATGAATTTGTCAGCATTTAGCTTCAGAAGAGCAATTAATAATGGGATACGATCGGAGAAGTGGAAGCCTGGGGAGCACACAGTGTGTATCTGCATTATTACAGCTAGCGGGTTACACGAAGTGTACATTACTGCCATTTAGTGCAACATATTGGAATACAAGGTAGCTCAGCAGTGGTGCTAGGTCAATACCTCGTAATGGTTTGAAACTATTGCAGGCACAGTTGAATCAACAGATATTAGCAAATATGTATTCATTCCATTCGGTATTTAGAGCATATCCATCCCATTCTTTTCCATTAATATACAAAATAGTGAAGCCTTGATGTAAGAGGTTATCCAGGAGTTTTGCTACACATACTGGTATACGATTCTGCGCTTTTTCCCCGGTAGGTAGGTTTCCTGCGGGAGAACCAAAGCATAGGCAGCAGGTGTCCTTAATGCTGGGCAGGTCAAGATATACCTAGCTTATCACTAACTGCCGGCAGGACTGAAGGTTTATATAGTGTGAGGCAGGATTGGGGAAACGGTCTCTCAGACTCTTGACTGCTATCTCCAGCCCTGAGCTTTTATGGGGGTAAAGAAAGAGAAGCAGTTTTCCGAATGACCACCTTTAGCTGTGAATTTCCACAGCAAAGGAAGTTATTCTGATTCGTTTCAACAGATACATCAACACTCTTTAATGTGATTTCTTGTAACGTTTTTAATAAATATTGTTTACCGTTAATGCTTAGAGCTTTGAGCAAAATACAACGCAGTAAAGTTTTGCAGTGCTGGGTTGGCCCGCACAGCAAAAAGAGGATGGCACCAATTAAAAGTTTCCTCCCCATTAGCGTGCACTGGTTTTCTACTAGTTGCCAATTTTCTTATCAACGGAGTACGTGTTGACAATTTTCTTTAGTCCAGTGAAGTTGGTTTATATGTCCATGCGCTTTATCTTGTTATGGTTATTCTTATAGTTACCATACAATTGTTGTGGCATTGTATAGCAGTTGTATTACTCTAACATTATAACTACTTCATTGTTTGCATTTTAGACAGAAATAGCACATGTATATTGTCAGTACTGGCAAGATTAACAACACTGCCTCTCTCGATCGTGCAAAATGTCAAACTGCTAATGGAATAACAAAACGACACCACTTCGGAACTTTTTGGAAAATTTGCATTGAGATTATTTCAACCAGTATGTTGAACAGTCTTTTTGGCTGGAGATATATACGAGGGCCGTTTTTTTTTTCAACCCCCGATAGGTTATAAATAAAAGACAAGTGCATAGAAAACAATTATTTTATTACTAAAAATTTGTGTACTTATGGTTACTTTTCAACATAATCGCCAAACAGATTGAGACATTTATCGTACCTGTGCACAAGCTTTGCAATACCTGCTAGCCTTGTCTTTAGTTCAGGGAAAAGGTGAAAGTCGCGGGGTGCCAGGTCAGGACTGTACGGCGGATGATCGAAAATGTCCCATTGAAATTGCTCAGGGAGCCGATGGGTTGTGCCAGCAGTTTGTGGACGAGCGATGCCATGGATCAACACAATTCCTGAAGTCAGCATTCCTCTTCGTTTGTTTTGAATGGCTCTCCGCAAACGTCGTCAAGTACGAAGATCTTAAAACAACGTCTATGGTCATTTGAAATCATTGGCGGCAACAGTTTTTGAAGCGGGTATTGCAAAGCTTGTGCACAAGTACGATAAATGTCTCAATCTTTTCGGTGATTATGTTGAAAAGTAACCATAAGTGTACGAAATTTTTGGTAATAAAATAATTGTTTTCTATGAACTTGTCATTAATTTACAGCCTATCGGAGGTTAAAAAAAAAACGACCTTCGTACAAAGACTTTCACCTTTTCAAATTAATGCACTTTTAAACATGATATATACATATTATTATGAGTATTATTATCAGTATTATACTCTTGTGGTTACAGATATTCAAAATGTATCTTTTTAACAAAGCGTATAATTGGCTTCAAGTAACTTATTTAGTATTTCATAATTATTTTTCGCTTTTGATTGTCGGCTTTAAGGCTTTGCGCTTCGGTTTAATAATACGCACTCTCATAGCTAATGATTTACGTTTTGATTTATGTTATCCCAAACACGTCCTTTTTAACTGGCTAAAAATGCTTGAGAATTTAAATATTGCAAACTATCAGAACATTTATGCTATAAGAACTATAATTCTTGTTGTTCAAGGGACCTTGCGGTTAAATCTCGACATCGAATTTTTAGATGGAATGCAATACCTGTTCTCTCTACTAAATACGTGGTGAAAGATGCAAAGCAAACCTTGAATACATTATCTTAGGTAGTGTTATTACTGACAATATATATTTACACTTTCATAACTGTCTCTCTACACTGACCGCGTGTAAGCAACAAGTTGGAAAGATGAATTCATATCATTTTATTATTTTAATATTATTTTAATTTTTCACAATTTTTGGTCAAATGTCACAGATTATCACCTTAATGTATCGAATGTTTTCTTTTCTGTAAAGGAATTGGGTATTCGGAGTTTATTTCTATATTTTATTTGTATTTTATGTAGCTCTAGATACTGTCACCACTGTAGGTGGATTTTAATTGGACTTAAAACTGATGTTTAGGGTCTATCCACCCAGTAAAATTCATATGCATAGCATTATTGCTATTTTGAAAATATTTTGTTATTGTTCATCTGCTAATAACTTTTTAGTAGCTATTTCATGAGTTTCCTCTCGACTCGCAAAACAACTGCCGCTTTTAATCATTTCGCGTCATTTCTTCTGTACCACTCTTGGAAGAGGGCTTCATCAAAGCAAAATAATAAAAAGTTAACTTCTCACGGAGAGAGATGTAAAAGTTCTTTAACCCCTTTACAGAGAGGCCTTTGCCCTTCATTTCATTTCAAGTGAATATTTGAGGTACCACATTTAAAGTAATTCTTCAGTGAGGAGGAACTCTGTTCATAGTGGTACCTATGTCATCTTTAAAGAGATGAGCGTGCTCATTCAGAAGTTGAAGTTAAGTCATCCCCACATGAATTTCTGTCACGCCCCAGGCAGAAACGTAATGCAGTTACACAAACTACAGGTCACGTTCTGTTCAAATGGATTATTCATCAGCATGCTTCATACATCTTACATCACCGTTGAAGTCATCATGGGACAGCCATGCTATGTCTGGGAGAGCGTGTAGGAGAAAATGGGTCATCTTCAAAGACAGTTGCAGGACTGAATTTAGCATAGAGGAAATTATATTTCTTTATTAGCGTGCAGTGGGGATTGCTTGCACCGAAAATCAGGCACACTTGGAAAATTGAGACAATTCGCAATGGGTCGAGACCCTTTGAAATGTTTCAACTGTTGAAAACAATAAAAACGTTGGTGGATGTGTCCGCAGAGTTTCAACAGTAATAGCAGTGTGCATTAATATGTACTATGCTGTAGATGTATCACCACTGAATCTCTAGTTAGAAATCTTTTAAGCAGCCAAAAAAGGCAATTTGGGATTTTGATCTTAAATTTTAGAACGTTTAGACGTTTATAATAAAATTGATGACTTAACTACATATGTTAAACTAATAAGTTATTTAACACATATGTGTTCCACTTATATGACTTTCTCTACCCATTTCGTAACAAACTATTCTTACTAAGGTTTTTTTTCTTCTATCTACACCATGCTAATCGAGATAAGAATTAGTAAAAATAATAACATTACCTAGTTCTGTAAGAAGAAATGAAATAAGGTAATACACTAGGATAAAGGGACAATCAAACCTTTTAAAAGTTGCTTCTATGTGATTGAAATTAGGTTCTCTTTCCATGGCCTGGTACAAAGCAAAAGAAAGAAAACTTTAAGCATTTAAAATGGAAACCAATAATACGGAATACCTAGGAATAGGTTAACCCTCCAAAAATATATATGAAATAAATTGTGTTTTAACGAATGCTCCATTTTTGTGTAGTCTGTATTTCTCTATCTCCTAGGGTTTACTAGTATGCAAAATTCATCCAGAATGAAGAGGTTTACAGAGATGAATTCAAGATATACATTGTATTTGTCATATACCTTTAATATGCGGCATTTTAATCAAAATCGTTACAGCCATTTTTAAGAAAACCTAATTAAATTTTCCAATTTTTTTCCATATAAAGGATTGTTCGAGGTGGGGGGATTTTTCTCAAAATCTTCGTGTCGATCCTTGGAAGGTACTAAACTGAAATAGCAAGTTTGCAATTTTAGTTTTTGAGTTATCGGGTTCACAGATACACCAGCATATGGGGACATACATACATGCGGGCGCGCAACTTTTTCCAAACACATTTTTTTGGATAAGGAAGGCCATAAACGTGTATTTCCGATGAAATCTCGGTATCGAATTTTTGTGTGGAATACAGTGCCTTCTCTAATAGTGTACAAAGTGTGATAAATCGTGCATATAAAAGTTGATTTATGTTTTACATCAATAGTTCTGTTCCGCAAAAATCACAGATTTCCCAAATATCGTATATCAGACCAAGTGATCTGCCCTGGGCACAAGAAAATCGAGACAACTATTTGACCTTGGAATTCCAACAGGCAAACAGGCGGTTGTCGGAAACTCTGACATGGATTACATTTGCCACCTATTGTTGGATTCTGCTAGTTGGAGCCACAGCACAACTATCGCATTTCCAGACTTTTATCCGGAAAGACGCTGGGAGTTGAAAAAACGGACTCCTCTGTATTTGGATCTCCCGCATTTAAATAGACTCTAGGGCCGATCCGGTTTCGCCGATCCCGGTGACCGCGTTCGCTAAAGTGTCTCGCTTTGGCGCTTCGTGGTGCACAGGATCGTGGGTTCGAGTCCCGCCTTGGGCATGGGTGTTTCTGTGTTTGTAAATGTGTCTATGTTTGTGTATGTATATGTAAAAGGAAAACGTTAAGAATAATAAGGTCTACTAAGGAAATAAAGGAAACTGGAAAAAATGGAGAAAAAAGGGGAAAAAAACTTTGACAGGGTCTGCAATTACCCCTCTCCCATTTAAACAAAATAAAAAAAAACATCTGATGTGCTGCATTTACATGACTTTCTCTATCTGTTTGTAACAAATTATTGTTAATAAGCCTCTTATTCTTCTATTTACTTCATGATTTTTATTTGTGACTTAACGTCCTTTAACCTGCTTGATCATCTCGGACGATGAATAAAATTAATGAAATGATGCTCAAATGATCTCGGAGCTTAAAGTTACTCCACACTCGTCTTCTCAGGTTAAGGGAAACTCCGGGTAACTCTCCCTAAGCGAGATTCGAACTCATGACCTGTTGAATGTGAGGCAAACACACTATCACCACATTACCCAGGCGGGCTGGAAACTGTTTTATTACTTAGTTCCCTATAGGTAGTAGGTAAATAAGGGGATACCCTAGGCTAAACCGACAGTCAAATGCTTTAAAATGTTGTTGCTGTGGTATAGAAATCCGATTCTATGCGTGGTCAGGTGTTGGCAAGTTCCCCTATGAGAAAAGCATTATGTATTTTAAAACCGAAATCGATAACAAGGAATATCTTAGAAACGGTCCACTCCAGGAAAAAAGTGCAAATAACATAAATTGTGTGTTTTAATATTATTTTGTGTATAAGTTTTTGTCTGTCTCTTAGGGTTTATCAGTTAGGCAAAATTCTGCAAAATTCATTCAGAATAAAGATGTCTTTAGAGGCTATAGCCTGAAAATTCAAGATATACATTTTGTTTGTCATGAAAATATCTTTAATGTACGATATTTTAATCAAAATCGTTAGATCCAATTTTGAAAAAATCAAAATTTTCGAAAATTTGTACATATAAAGGATGAAGAGGATTTTCTAGAAAATGCGCGTATCTCATTCCTTGGAATATACTGAACTTGAATACCAAGTTTGCTATTTAACGGACTTTTTGGTTTTTAGCTATGCTGTCCACAGACTCTCACGCACACGGGCCTTCTTCTAGAAATGCTTTTTATTATTATTATTATTATATTATTATTATTATTATTCAGGAGGTCCCAAAACATGTATTTCCGGTGAAATTACGGTATAAAATTTTTGGGTGCAATACGAATACTTCTCTATACACTATGTACATAGTAGGTGTAGAGAAAATAAAAAAAAAAAAAAAAAGCACTCTCACGTCTTATCTCCCTCTCTCTTGTTTCCTGTATCCCTTCCCTTCAGCTATAAAACACGAAAACAGAGCAAAAAAAAAAAAAAAAAGTCTAATGTGTAACACGCACATGACTCTCTAGATGCTCTACAAACAAACTTCTTACAAAAGATTATTCTTCTTTCTACACAATGCTAATCGAGATAAGCATTAGCAGAATGTTCTTATTTCTTAGTTCCTTATAAGTAGTAGTAGGAAACTAAGGGGGAAGCTAGGCTAAAGTAATAGTCAAATGTTTTAAAATTTATCGTTATGCGATTGTCAGTATAAATCGCTTCTTTACTTGGCCAGGAATAGAACAGAAGAAAAACGGACACTTCCTGTCTGAGAAAAGTATAAGTACTTTACAATTGAAATCAATAACAAGGAATAGCTCGGAAACGGTTACCTTCATAACAAAAGCGTAAAGGACATATTTTAGCAGTAACATTTTGTCTCTCTCTTACGGTTTAGCAGTTAAGCGAAAGTCGGCAAAATTCATCTAGAATAATTTTTTTGGAGGCCATACCCAGAAAATTCAGGACATTCATTTTATTTGGGATGTAAATATCTTGAATATATGGTATTTTAATCAAAATTGTTAGAACCATTTTTGAGAAAATAAAATTTGCGAATAATTGCCTTGTAAAGGGTAGTTTGTGGTGGGGCGATTTTCTTGAAAAAATTCGTGTCGTATCCTTTGATAATAAAACTAAATAACAAGTTTGGTATTTAACGGTATTTTCGTATTTGAGCTATGCTGTCCACAGACACATACACACACATACCTTTTTTTTTTCCTTTTTTTTCAAATATATATTTCCGTTGAAATCTCGACATCGAATTTTGGGTGGAATACAATATCTTCCCTATCCACATCCTCCACTATGTAAATTGTACATAGTAATAAGTAAATAAAGTAAAGTAAATAAAATAAAAAGTAGTAAAGAAAGAAAAAAAAAAGCGAGGTATTTCAATGTAACTCCATGGCACGACAGCTCACGGGGAACCTTGGCCTACCGCCCGGCCGCTGCGTCCCCCATCTCGGTCCACTACAGACGTCATGGATGGGGTGCAGTATTGGAGGGTGAGACGTGGTCAGCGCCTCGAGTCCCCCCGACCGGTTAATGCGGTCCTCATGACCTGGAGCCGCTACTTCTCCATCAAGTAGCTCGTCAATTGGCCCCCCAGGGACCTTACGTGGCTGAGTGCACACCGGGCCAGGTCTCCCAGCGGGGGAAAAATCCCCACGCCGGTACTGGGGATCGAACCCAGGTCTCCCGCTTGGTAAGCAGCAACGCTACCACCGCGCTAAGGAGACGACCGAGGTATTTCAATGTGCAGATTAAAAAAGAAACAACGGCAACAAACATGGAAAAGACAAGCAGCTTCACAAAGTTAAACTAACCGAACTGAAAAAATAACTATAGAATACTAAAAAACACTGTATTATATAGTAATTCAAGAAATTACAACTAAAAGAAAGTGATGAACAAGCTCTAACGAACGGCTTTACAGAACCTGGGACTGGAAAGCTGGTCTAACTTTTCCAATTGGAAAGCTACATAACTCTGGATTATAATTCATATCACGTCTGAACGGGGAAACAGCCGGACCTCATTTTACTATGCATGATGAAATACAGCCATTTAATTTCATCATGCTAAACACTTCTATTTCAGTGCCCAAAATCTGCCTTTGTGAATAATTACAACCTGATTACCGGAGTTCAGCATTGACTCCCTCAAGAGAGATGATTATGGCTTCACATTAAATTTCATACGCTCAGATATTCAATATGTAACCTAATTATACAGTTGATGGTAAAATGGGACTCTAGAGTTGAGTTATTTGTGTAGATTTATGTGCACCTCTCATTCATTTGTCATTCTAATGCAGGCGTCTCAACGTCACCAGAGATACTGTACCGCACTACAAAGGTGTTGGGGCGGTAGGGGACAAAGTCACAGTGCTGCACTGTAAATACCAGCCAGTGAAGAGTGAATTTGGTCGACACAAGAGTATTCAAAACTACTACACTGTCACATGCAACTACTTGTTGCATCTGGTATCCGAGATCGTGAATGCGATTTTATCGTTTTCAATTTTGAAACAATTCTTCAGTCTCTGAAGTTGTTTTGCACGTCCCACTATATAGCTTGATTATGAATTATACACTTTTATCCATTATTACTTACATTTATACATCCCTAAGAGAACATAAAGCTTCCATTTACAATACCTTATAAAATATGTTTGAAGACACTTGGTAGTGTCAGAGTAGCAATTTACATGTAGAATTTCAATGCAATATATGTTTGTGTTTCTTAAAAGCTATGCAATCTATCATAATGAAACTTTCATCAATTATATGTCAACCTCTTCTGATTCAGAAATCATAATCAAATCATAAATAAAGTTAATACCTTTTACTCTATTGATATTCCAATAAACACAAGATTTTCAAAACTTTTTAAGCATTTTCTTCTTTATATGCACTTTTCTAGAAAACTATAATAGATAGAGATTCTAATGTTTTCGTGCATATGCAGAATATACTGCTCTAAACAGTCGGTAAATCTTAATATGTTACAATTTAATGAAATTCCTCAAAGAAATATTTTCATATATAAAAAATTAAAAAAAATAAATAAAGAGTACATTATTATTTACTTTTTAAATTGCCAATATTGGTTAAAATGTCTTAATGGTTCACCAGCTATGTTGAATATCATGTTTGTAAAGTAATTACAAAGTTTGAAATGATCACTTTAACTGTTTAGGAGAAAAGTGTACCGAAAGAAGAAAATGCTTGAAAGGTTTTGAAAAGTTTGTGTTTATTGGAATATCAATAGAGCAAAAATGATTAACTTTATTTATGATTTGATTATAGTTTCTGAATCAGAAGAGGCTGATATATAAGTGGTAAAAGTTTCATTATGATAGTTTGCATTGCCTTCAAGAAACACTAACATATATTGCATTGAAATTCCTCATGGAATTGCTACTCTGACACTACGAAGTGTCCTTAAAACTCCATGAATTTATTAAATTATACTCTTATGAGGCATTTGATGGTAATGTTAATAAAATGATAAAGATTATAGTAATAGTAGACTAGTTTTGCTGCATGTTTGGGTATGTAATCAGTGTATTTACCTTGATGGTTCATTATGTTAAATTACTTGCCTGTAATGTTCTCGTACTCTTTGTGACACGCAATACAATGACGTCTTTTATTGGCCTTAAATATCCCCATAAACTCTTGGAATAAATAAGGCACCAAACTTTTCGTCAGAAGCGTTATAGAAAAAGTGTTCCTCTCATTGGTCCTTAAATGTGCAAACACGTTACCGTGATTCGTATTACTTTTAGGAACAACCATTTCACTACGAAGATAGCCGACAACTGTATTTCTCAGGGAAGGGGTGAATGGACTGCATTCTTAATAGCCCACACCGTCCTCCCTTCATTCAGGGGCTGTATTTGGAGACCTTTTGTAGGCGTGTGTTATAATGCGTAACAGTGGTCAGAAATTAGCAATCCATTAGAGTTTTAAAAATCATGTGTATTCAGAAAGTTTTTCGTGTTTTTAACTAAGCTATAGTAATTCTATAAAAACCCAATGTGTTACATTTACATGCTTTATCGTTTATTACAGAGTATGCAAACTATTCTTGCGGATGTTTGCTGTAAGGACTTGGTAGAGACAGAATACAATGTTCATGCCGAATCTCAATGAAATGTATACTGATGCTTTTTTAAAAAACCTATACAAGCTATCACAAAATAACTTCTTGTAACTCAAGACCCTATAATCAAATCATAACTTAAGTTAATAATTCCTAATTTATTGATATCTTAATGAACTAGAAAATTTGCAAAATTTTCATGTGTTTTTTTTTCTTTTATATACACTTTTCTAAAAATAATAAAAACACTATAATAGAACTATGATTTACTATGTGCATGTGCAACATGTATTACCCTAAATAGTCTGTGAAAACGTTTATGATACCTGTGTATGCAATTATATATATAAAGACTTAAAAAATTAAAAATAAACTTACATAATTATACATTTTTTCAAAAGTGCAATTTTTTGTTAAAATGTCTTATTCTTTCACCAGCTATGTCAAATTTTTACTTGATTTGAGATCAAAACGAAAGTAAACACAGGCATTGGACAAAAGGACGGATGTGAAAAAACAAACATAACAGCAGTAACATTTTTTTTTTTTTTATGCTTCTAGTCTTCTGGCGTCCAAATAAGCCCAGAACAAAGGTTCTTTAAAAGTCACTGCAAATGGTATATACATACATTTAGTATTAAATAGTCTTCAGTGTGCTCTGAACAGCTATGCGGATGTAGACTTGATAATTAAGGATTTTTTGAAACTTGGTTGTGTTATGCAATATGCAGATGTGTGGCTAATGTTGCAGCAAGAATTTGGAATCAAGTAATTTGGATTCCAAATTCGGTCGGCTTATGAAACTTGTCGCATGTTTTATCAGTCCGTGTTAACGATGCTCTCAGGCGAAACAACCTGCCATTTCCTTTCAGTAAATGCGTTCACATTTTTACTGACACTACCACTACTTTAAAAATTAAACCTACTCTTACGCGTAGTTTCGGTTTTAATGTTGACTATTTCAAAAGTGGATTGGATTTTTAAGTCAATTATCTAGAATGTTATATATGAGGATATTGATGTGAGCAAATTTTCGTATTTCTCATTTAACTAACTTTTTTATGTTTTATTGAAGTTATTTTTATTGTTTTTTTGTATATTTGAGATTTGCGATCTCAGAACAAAGTTTTTTCCGTGCCACGCTGCACCGAAAGACCATCGTCGACACTTCTAATCCTGGAACATATCAAACTGGGTAAAGGATGGGAGAAATGATTAAGGTAACGATATGAAGGCCAAGAAAATTGGAGAAAGAGAGAAACCACTCCTGCAATCGCCTGATGACCAGGAGGAACCCCGGAAATATCACGAATGTTTAACATGAGCCGACGTATGCAAAGATCGTACTATACTAAATCTAATAGTATCCATTGCAAATAAACTCAAGTGTTTTTCGTCGTGACTGCATTTATTAAATATTAATTGTAAATCTTATTTAAAATAACAGGTTTGAACATAGTAAGCAATAGGTTCCTATTCGATAGTTTTCGATTGTAAACAAATACATTTTTTTTTTACTGTACGAAATCTGTAATAATATTAAGAAGTGTAATTTTCTTACATGTACCAAAAGTCGTAATAGGGCTAAATGTAAATAAATGTATAGGCTAAAGAGCGATGTTGGGTTAACAATGTTGAGACTTCATAAATAAAAAAGTATACCTAAATGTTCTCCAACGTTTGAACATTTTCAAGAACCCTATTCACTTTCTTCTCACAAAGAATCATACTCATGGGGCAGATAAAAATGTCTAGGAGAAGAAATTAAATTTTTTATCTTAATTGAAGCTTCTCGGGAGTACTACACATCTCCAAACGTGTTTCTTATTCCTGAACATATACCCTGCAGTAATGATAACCCCCCCCAAAAAGTGTGCAAAACGTAATTTTATTGTACATAATTCACGCTTAATAACTGCTATGCTTTCGCACAATTCACATAGCCCTTCCAGTACGGTTGGCTGCTGGCTGGTTTATCAGAAAAAACCAAAACCATTTCCAAAAAACAATAGATTATTGCTTTAATACTTTGAAATAGTTTGAAATTATTTCCGGCAGCTGAATCAAACCAGTGCCGCCTTGGTGAGAGTCGAGGGGTCCAACTCTCGATCAGCTCACATCGTGAACTGTTAATATAAAACCAGAGATGAGACCGACAGGAACGGTTCTTGTGAAAGTTCCGCATAAAACAGAAACAAACAAAAAATCTGATGTGTTACATTCACATGACTTTCTCTACAGCTCTGCTACAAATTATTGTAAAAAAGCCTATGCTTCAATTTACTTCATGCTAATCGAGAAGAAATTAGCAGAAATAGTCTTATTACTTGCTCTCTTGTAAGTAGAAGCGAAATAAGGGCGTAACATAGGTTAAGGTGATAGTCAAAAGCTGGTTGCTAGGATAGTGAAGTTCCTTTGTTTGTATGGACACGAGTTAACAAATTCCTGTATGAGAAAAGTACAAGTTTTTCAAAGCTGAAACCAAAAAACAACGAATATCTCAAAAACGTTCAACTCCACGAAAAAAAATTTGATATAACATAAATTGTGTGTCTTACTGTGCTCTACATTTTTTGTGTGGTAGGTTTTCGTCCATCTCTTACCGTTTAGCAGTAATGCAAAATTCCGAATAATTCATTGAGAATAAACTAGCTTTCAGAGGCTTCAAGATATATATATATATATATTATTTGTCAGGTAAATATCTTTAATATATGTATTTTAATCAAAATTGTTAGAGCCATTTATAAGAAAATCAAAATTTTCGAAACTTTTTCCATGTAAAGTGTAATTGGTGGTGGGGGGATTTTTTTTTTTTTTTGGAAAATCTTCGTGTCGCATCCTTGAAAGATACCAAACTTAAATACCAAGTTTGGTATTTTCGTAATAAAACACTTATCCACAGAGTTATGTGAAATATTTATTTTCACTTGGTGGTCACGTTATATTTTCTTGCTTTTTGAATATTGCTTCCATTTGGTGTTTTCAGCAACTAATGCGTGTTCATTGGACATTCTTATATAGGTTTAGGACCCAGAAACGGTGGGGGGGGGGTTTAGTACTGCGGCCTACAAAGGGCCATTGCACCTACTAAACTTTCGGAATGACGCCCCTTCGATGTTCGAGCAAAAGGTCCCATGCCTGGGAACAAATAGTTCTCTCCAGCGCGTACACCGCAGCTCATCACCGTTCATTGCGCTTGGGTGCAACTCAGAAGCATGAAAGCAAATTCAATGAGAGGAAATTAGGGACCGGAAAATTCGTAGTAGTATGTGATTCACCGCAGCATTCGTCTACCGATCTGGGTAAAGCACAAGAAAAATCCGCAAACAGGGTGGACGGTCCATCAGGAATCCGTTCTGGGGTCTCCTACATTTAACTCTAGAACTCTACCACCCTTGCCACCCTGTTCGTAAAACTCTTATAAACACTCTATATTTCAACAAAATCCATTTTACTTTCTCTAGTACGTATGTAAAATGTACATAGTACATAGGTAGAGAAGGTACTGTATTCCACCCAAAAATTCGATACCGAGATTTCATATAGTTTTGAGGGCCCCTGAATAAAAAGAATCTTAGAAAGACGTGTATGTGCTTGTGTGTGTGAGTGTGGACAATTTAACTCAAAAACGAAAAGTCGGTTAGTTGCAAAACTTGTTATTTAAATTCAATATCTTCCAAGAATGCGACACAAGATTTTCAAGAAAATCTCCCCACACTCGGCTATCCTTTACATGATACATTTTTAGAAATTGTTTATTTTTTAAAAATAGCTCTAATGATTTTGATTAAAATGCCGTATATTGAAGATATTTACATGTCAAGTAAAATGTATATCGTAAATTTATTGTGAATAGCTCCACAAAAACCTGTTCATTCTTAATGACTTTTATATAACTGGTAAACCATAAGAGAGAAACTGAATGTAGATCTCTTTAAAATACACAATTTATGCAGTATGGTTTACCGATGTTTTACAGATCCAAGAACGGGAAGTCCTTATATGCCTACAGCTTATAAGTTTAAATGAACACAATGCGAATATTACCCTGCTTCTCAAGCAAACTAGGAAAATATAAGAAACACTTCCAGTGTCATAGGTTGGAAATAGACTGACAACTTAAATGGCAGAGCACTATTTGAAAATAATACTATTTATTGCATAGCCACCTGTTTGAACCCCAGCAGAGATCGGATCGATTAGGTATTACTCGACATTTCATGTGGGTTGAGAGGAGTTTCTCTCAACATAAGAATATTTTGACAGACACTATTTATGTAGGATAGGTAGAGTCAGATTGAAAAATTCAATGCCATAGCCGGGATTTGAACCACAGATCTCCCGGTCTCTAGGCGGTTGCTCTACCACTGAACTACCATGGCAACTTGCCAGCATAGCATTGAATTTCTCAACTGACTCCCATGTTTCCCGTAAGCCACAAGGTTATTTTGAGATGACAAAACCAATGGCGACTTACAATGTTGTAAGTATTTTATTCAAGAAATTCAATGCTACGCCGGCATGTTGTCGTTATAGCTCAGTGGTAGAGCAACCGCGAGATCCCTGGTTCAAATCCCAGCTATGGCATTGGATTTTTCAGTTTGACGATCTATCCAACTCCTGTCCTGCACACGGTTTCTGTGAAAAAACAATTAAAATTACAACATGTATGTAGTTATTCACTATCGTAATGATATTAATGAATGGGTCGTTAGTAATGATTGACATCCCTAGTAACGATGTCATATGGTAAAACATCTTCGGGAAAACCTCGTTCCACAAATGATAAATTAAATTGCTGGTTAACGATGCTGTCACTTGCCAGGATCATAACAGCGCCGCAGGACTTCGTTTACATGCCAGTAAATCTGCTGACATGGGGCTATTGCATTTAAGCACATTTAAAAACCATCGGTCTGGGCCGGGTTTGAACCCGCGACCTTGAGATCAGTCGACCAGCGCCTAACCAACCGAGCTACTCAAACCGACCCACAAATAATAGCTGGAGATAACTAGCACAGGCTGTCCGTTACCTCTGATGATAGGATGACGATGGAACGAGATGAACTACAGCTATTACGTGGATTGCAAACTATGTTGAGAGTCTTGAGGCTATTTCATATGCGTTAATCGGAGGTGAATGGTGAGAGGGATGATTTAAAATTGCGATCCCTTAACCGGAATTCGGACAACGGTCCCTCAATATGAGAGCGAACGAACCCGCTGATCACTCTAACGCCCATAATAACAATAAATGATAATATGTTTAAGCGAACAAGAGAGAATACGTGGGGAAGCAAACAACCCCCTTCTGCGTCTCTGTGTGTTGCCGTTTCCGAGATATTTCTGACCCGGACTGTATGCAGCCCGCATTTCTCGATAAAACATTGTTTCCGAAATGACGTCGGGCGATGACATAGCAAACCGCTAGTTTACCTATAAAATGTGACTAATTTTAGCTGAATGATATAAAGGACTGACTATATGAGGCATATTTCAGCGTCATCTGCCATAGCAGAGAATGAACGATGTTACCATAAAGGTTGCTCTGTGGAATAATGATCTACAACCTCTTGTGTGGAAATTCCTGCATATATTGGATGCCATATCTCAAGAGGAATTTGCCTAGGATCTAGTTGAATACTGCAGCAACTAAGCAACCACATCCTTTCAAGAGTATACATAGTGTTTGTATTTCCTTCTACTGCCGCGTATGACGGACATTTCTTCTGAATGTCCGCCAGTGGTTGAATCAAGAAACCTGAAACAGATAAAAGTATCTAAACTTAACTATCTAGGGAGCTGACGAGACAAAAACTCTTTTCATATAAAAGTGACATCTGAAACGTTTCATTTACTTGAATATGCAAATGCCAAATACAAATGGCATATCAAAATATATTAATTAAATATTAAGTGTCAATTATAAGTTTTAATATGTTCTGCCGTATCAAAATTGAATAATTAAATATTGCGATGGTGGAGCTACCCCAAGGATTCAAATGGTAGTTATAGCCTACGTCTCAAACCCGGCGGTAAATGACAGTTGCCGCCCAGTCTATTGCAGTGAAGGGGAGAGAAATGGTTGGACGCACGTGACAGCTTGATGCGATCCGTAGACATATTATTATTTTGTTGTTAAACGTCAATGGTTCCTTCGCCGAATGGCTATGAAGAATATCGACGTCGTAAACAGTATGCTAATGCGTCATCACTTTCGTTCGGCAAAACTACAGCATAAGTAAATGTTTTTTGTAAATGTTAATGTCGTATATTAACACGTAAAACGTTAAAAATAAATTGAAAATATAGTATTGTGTATTATTAGCAAGAGTGGAAAATTATAAAAATGTCCAACTATGTTCCCTTTCACTGGTTCTTGCGAAACAGTCTATTGCACACATTTAATGTTTAATACCAATGCTATATATAAGAGGTGGTTCACCCGTCCCTTATTCTTTCGGGTTTGATCCCAAGCAACCGCATGTGAGATTTGTGGTGGACAAAGTGGCGCAGGGGCGGGTTTTCTCCGATTTCCCCCGCCATCACATTCCACTAGGGTTCCATCTTCATGTATCACCAGTGTCATCGCCTGCGCTGCCATTGCAGTAAAACGGACGTTAAACATTACCAAAAAATTGGCCCTTATTCTCTGGTTTTATGCAACCCTCAGATTACACTCTAATCTGAAAACATCTTTCCCGAGACTCATCTTCTACACACCAACATTATAGGCTTTGGAGTGGCAAGTCGTAGCTAAACATAGCGTAATTGGTTAACGCGCGGAGTTAGTTTTGAGTTCAAGATGCTCAATTCAGATTCAAATCTTACCAAAACATTGGCAATTTTTCCCCCAGTTTCTTTCTTCCTGATTTTGACACAAAGTTGGATGGGATATCGGAACATTTTTAACTTGCTTATTTATTTCTTTTTTGTTGTTCTCTTTATTTATGTTTACTCTAACTTTAACAGTCCAGTTACAGGAAATACAAATGAAAATAAACATTCTGAAGCACATTCATTCAGTTTTCTCTAAATATGCAGGTATTATTACAATGTTTTAAAACTAACATTAATTCAGATAAAACTACAGAACCAGGTCCATTTTCAGGGTATCTCTAAAACGAAAAATAAACAATACACCTAGGCTGACAATCACAAACTGTGCCAAATACTTTCAGTTGAAAAGAAAATTAGGTTTAGTCCATATAACTTAAACTTCTCTATATCCATACCTAGGTACTTATTTACTTCGTGCATTTGTATCTAATTGTGCATATCTAGACCTAAGTGTCTTCCACACTGGAGGGTACCAGCTGCCAAAATTTTGTACAGGACATTCTCTAACTACAAAAAACAATCGTTTTGAGTTTGTTTTTATTAACTTTTTACGTTTTGAAAATTTCCTTTATTATTTAAAATCTTATTGAATTTTCTTTTTCGAAAATTACAAAGAAAATTAAGGATCGAACACTGAAGACTACGTAAAATGAACTATCGTTTGTTCTTCATTCCTATACCTTTTTGTTTCCTTTTAAAATTATTAGAACTAACTTTGCATCTCACTTGATAATACATAAAAAATAAAAAAATCTGATGTGTACCATTCACATGACTTTCTCCATATCCCTGCAACAAATAATTCTTAAAAAGCTTATACTTCTATTTACTTTATGCTAATCAGAAAAAAATAGCAGAAATAGTCTAATTACTCGCTTCCTTGTAAGTAGAAGCGAAATAAGGGACAACTGTAGGTTAAAGTGATAGTCAAAAGCTGGTTGCTATGTCAATGAAGTTCCTTTGTCTATATGGATAAGAGTTGAGAAGTTCCGTATGAGAAAAGTATACGTTTTTCATAGCAGAAACTAAAAATAAGGAATGTCACAAAAACGACGAACTCCACGAAAAAAATGTATATAACATAAATTGTGTGTTTTAATGTGCTCTACATTTTTTGTGTAGTAAGCATTTGTCCATCTCTTACGGTTTAGCAGTTATTCAAAATTTAGTAAAATTCATCCAGAATAAACTACTCTTCAGAGGCTATTCCCAGAAAATTCAAGATATACATTTTGTTTGTCAGGTAAATATGTTTAATATACGAAATTTTAATCAAAATCGTTAGAGCCATTTTTGAGAAAATCAAAATTTTCGAAAAAAGTTCCATGTAAAGGGTAGTTGGGGTGGGGGGATTTTTCTCAAAATCTTCGTGTCGCATCCCTGGAAGATACTAAACTTAAATACCAAGTTTGGTATTTTACCGACTTTTCGTTTTTGAGTTATCGTGTTCACAGACACACGGACACACACACACACACACACACACACACACACACACACACACACACACACGGACCTTTTTGTGAAAATGCTTTTTTTTTTTTTTGGATATTAGGGACCCTAAAACATATATTTCCGGTAAAATCTCGGTATCGAATATTTGGGTGGAGTGCAATACTTTCTCTATACTCTTATGTACATAGTGCGTATGGAGAAAGTAAAAAGAGCACGTAGACCGTGGGACTCGAACCGTTGCTACGCTTGGTGATGAGGGAAGGTGGTGAGGGAACATGACATTAACCAGTTGAGGTACAATCATTGCTCGGTTAAAACTTAGAGGTATAGTATTACATATATTCATTATAATTTACGTTGCAGAACGTATGACAGCGATCCTATTGATATAGCATGTACTGTAACAGGAGTTATTAAACGCATGTTTTTGGAATGGATGTACCTATTGCTGCAAGATTTGCATGGCTACAAAATGGCCAACAAGCACGCTAATTTCGACCTTATTACTTTCAGAGTATGAAGTGCTGCCTATCTCCAAAAATAATAAGGAACAGGTGAACCAGCCCCTATCGATTTTTGAGATGAATTTAGATTAAATGTAAAACCTAATTTCAGTGAGTCTATCTTGTAAAATTTGTCGTTTTTTGTTTTTATAACCGCTTGAATACTGCAGTATCTTTGCTTCATTACAATTTCCCTTACCTGCAATGCCTGAATTCGAATATTTACCCGACACTTGGAATCATTCCTAGTAACTATAAATTTGACTTCAGTCATTTAATCGTGAAATAGGGTTAGGAAATACGTTGGTTTATCTTGATATCATTATACCTAAGAAACACTTCTGCCGTGATGGGTACTATTTCGGAATAAAAAATACTGCAAAATCAGTAATATAAAACAAGTTACAAGGTTTAATGTGTAATGTTTTCACGTTTTATAGTTAGTCTGGGAAAAATTTAACTAAAAATAAATAAAAAATTGAGAATACGGTAAAAAAAAAAGTAAAAAATGTGTTAGATTTGAATGACTTCATAAATTACCTGAAGCACTCGCATGAGCTTTATGTTACACATTAAGACATTCTTTTTATCTCTAAACTAAAATTAAAATAGTTTGGTTTTTTAATCTTTTGCTCTCTCTCTGAAGAACGCGAATATCATAAACTGATTTAAGTCAAAACTTTATTTAAAAATATAGCACGTTACAAAATTAATTTTTAGTACGCTTTAGCAGTATATCCTATGCAAATTAAGACACTTTCAATTTTGTGGCTTGTATAGGTTTTGTAAAACGTGACATGTATTTAAAAAAATATATTGTAATACATTCATATGGCTTTTTCTACCCTCTATGATTTATTAGTACGTAGGTATTACAATATGTCTTATTGCCTTTTCTTGTCAAAGTTACTTTTATATATATTTCATATTAATCAAGAAACCCCTTTGAGGATGCAGCCTCACTTCACATTTTTAGAATACAATTAGAACATCCATAGTCAAAGGTTTAAGAACTGTCCATATATGCTGAATTAAAATTCCATACTGTTTCCATGCAATCGTGGAATCGACAAAGGCAATCGTTGAAAATCGATAGGGCTACAAAGGCTGTAAAAAATTAAAATGTTATTTTTTTCATAATAAAATAATATGAATTCTCAACGTTAAGAGAATATTTACTTTTTTCTCTTGGCAGATTTTAAATAATTAACATTAACCTGAAGGTATAAATGGGCATGTGTTATTAATTTGCTCGGCAAACTTTATTACAACACTTTTCTACGCTCAAAATGTTCCACGCAATGTAGTATTTTACTAAGTTGTTTTAAAATGTCATTACTGCATCTCATAATACGTTATTTTTTCGACAGAATGCTTCAATTTTGAGAAATAAGTTATTAAATTTTGAAAAATCAAAGCGAGTACGAAATAGAATGCTTTGTCTACAATAATTGGGTTAATATAATATATATGCTATATTTGTAAAGTCATTTACCGTAAAACTTGAAAGTTTAGTGCAAATATTTTTTTAAAATACATCACGTGGCTCATTTTATTACAACTGTGAATTTAGACGGTAGAAATATCCATGCAATCCAGAATGTTGGTATCACTATTATTGCGTATAAGAGCTACTATAAATTCAACAAGATAACTTACATATTTTGATTTTCAAAATTTCACAGATGCATCACCTTAAAATAATGACAAAGTATTGAACAAACCGAAGTATTAATAATGGAACTGGCTTATGCCAAAATATTTATTTGAAATAAAATGTTTATCCTTTAATGTTTACCGGTTATGTAAATAAAATTATAATAAATTCCTTCCTAATGAAGGAATCTTTACAGGTTATTTCCAAAAAATTTAAGATATACATTTTATTTATCAATAAATAAATAAATTTGTTTATTGTATTTTAATCGAAACTGTTAGAGACGTTTTAAGAAAATAGTACATTTCGAAAACAGTGTGTGTAGTAAATAGTTGGGGTAGGAGGATTTTCTTGAAAATCTCTCTCTCACATCTTTGTAAGATAACTAAGGATAAAAATCAAAATTGATATTTATTCGACTTTTGCTTTTTGAGTTATGGTGTTCACAGGCATATAAACACACACATACACAGACAGATTGAGACATATATACCCATTACCTTTATCTAAAAATGCCTTCTTTTTTTTTTAATTCTGTGTTGCTCAAATATTACATTTCTGATAATGTCTCGATATCGATCCTTTGGACGGAATGCAATACATTCTCTACCTAGTATGTGCGTAAATAAAGAAATTAGCTTCGAGACACACTCAATTTAAATCTAGCTTAAGAAGTACGAGCTGTTTTGTGAATTCAAAAGGGTGCTTAATACTGTATTATCTGCTTGTTGGCTTGTGGGTATCTATAGGTTCGAAAGCGGATTTAGTTTATATCCAAAATGGTTGAAGGTATCATTAAATACCATATATATTGATATATATATATATATAATTGTGTGACAAAGTAATATTTATACATTCAGTCTAAAGGACTTTAAACCTATTAATGTTTCAGCTTCGCAATAAATCATATATGATCTGAATTAGGAAGAAAAAACAAAATTTACCTTCATAAAAACAGAAAATGTCAAGTGTTATCACCATATACTTGCTGGGTCATTTAAAAATGTTTGTACAAAATAATGCAGTTGCTATTTTAAAGTGGATTAAGCATATTTTGTGTTTCTTTTGTTTTACAGCAAGATTGTCCTAACGGGAGGTTAACCCCAGCCAAGTTCGTCGATATGTACAAGATGTTCTTTCCTAGTGGAAACGCAGAAGAATTCTGCGACCATGTCTTCCGGACATTTGACATGGATAAGAATGGCTACATTGATTTTAAGGTAAGTGTTAAAGCTTCATAGATATCACAAAAAGGAATAACCGAGCCACTTCTGATGTAGAGATGTTGCAGACCTGGGGAGCTTGATCTCATCCTGCACAAACATTTCTACCCCTTCCTTACCATTCCAGTATACTTGCTGTGTTGTGTGTATGACGAATATCAACAAACAGCGGAGCGGCGTTCCAATGCCAGAAATTTTCAGTGAGAAAATACGTGTGCGCCTAATTTGCAATCCATGCCCATTCAGTGTAATATGTGCCCCATAGCAGTTGCAATTATTACTAATTACGTAAGCAGCACTTCTCTTAAAATAACAGGGATACAGCTTGCAACTTTATCAAATATTATACTCCAAATTGAATGGTTTTGCAGGCCGTAGTGTTGTAATGTTTGGTTCCACATGCACATGTAAGCAATTATGTTCTAAATGGAATTATACTACACGTTCCACTTTAAATTATGATACCCTTGTCAACACTGTATCTCTTTGTGTCTACAACTATGCCGGATACTGAGAAAACTATATCAGCGTTGTATTATACGAAAAAAAAATTACAAAGCCTGGTTTGAGGAGGAAAGACTGCAAAGTAAAACATGTTTAGGTACTCGGCCACTTGCCTTTAAATTGAATTGTTCTGCCACTGTTACATTTAGTATGCCGAGCAACAGTCTTGTTAATACAACTCCAGATGGAATGGGAAGGCGTCACATTTCCCCTCCGTTAACCGACTCTCCAGGGCTGGACTAGTGGCTCTGTGTAGAATTATCTGTAACTTATATATTTGTAGTTTTGATTAGAAATATGAATACAGCTATTAAAACAGGAATGAAATTGGTTTTGTGTCACTCAGAGCTATCTAGTTCGAATTATCTTGTCGCGATGTTCCATTCAGGATGTCGTAACAAGACAGGAGAATTACCAGTAGTCAGATATATAGAGAGTATGAAGTACAATCTGATGTTTAGTACCTCCACAGTGCACTACGAAAACTGTTGGTAGCAAGTTATTGTTTAGTACCTCTCAAAGACGCGGCGGCGGTTGCAATCCTTGCCCAAAGCATCGAGGTTTGTGAATGGACTGTCTGTGTGTGTTTCATTTAAGTTGTAAATGCTTTCGATTGAACAGTGTATGTTATTACTGGAGGTTAAAACAGAAACAAAAATTAAAGACCTGTTCCCAAATTGCAGAATACTATTCCAGGATGCTATTTAAATAATAATAAAAATAAATGTTGATGGTCATAAAAAGAAACAGCCGCCTAGGCTAGGCAACCCGACTGCAGGTGTCCCCTCCCCCGCGCTCACGGCTGGCTGTGAGAATGTATCCAGCAGCAGGCTTACCCCAGACGGAAAGTTGAATTTCTTGGCCGGGGCCGCTATGTATCGCAGCTCCTCACTTTCCTTATGATGATGAGTAAACACCGGTCTTACATCTGGGACTTAAAATTCGCAACCCCATGGTGGGGATTGAACACGGGTGCAATCCGTGGTTGGGAACCTGAGCACTATGCTCTAATTCATTGCGTTTAAGTGTGCTTAAAAGTGACAACCCCATGTCAGTAGATTATATTTGTACATACCATATTTCAAATGATGTAAAAGAACTCGTAACAGGTCGAAATTACGGCACACGAGCAGCGTTGATATAATCCTGGTAATTGACAGCATTGCTGTACAAACAAAATAAATAAAAATCCAATGAACCATGGCACAAGTGTCTGGTTTAATAACTATTTACTTGTTAACTTTCTGTAAGTACGTAGTAGAAAAGATGTTGCACTCTCTCTAAAAATTCGATACTATGATCTGCCACCAGAAATACATATTTTGAAAGCTTTTGAATAATCGAAAACTTAGTAAAAGTCCATGCGTGCGCGCGTACATGTCTATCAATAGCACAATTCAAAAACGAGAAGTCGGATAAATAAATACCAATTTTGGTATTTATGTTTACTACCTGCCAAAGAGACGACACGAAGATTTTCAAGAAAATTACCCACACCAACTACCCATACATGGAACTTGGTTGTTTCTTCTTCTTCTCTCTTGTAGTATGTATTAAAGGTGACAAATTAATATTTAGAATTTTCTGGGAATAGCCTGTGAGTCCACTTGATTCGGTAGGAATTTTGTGTAATGAGTATATTCGATAGATGAAGATGTACTACAAAAAACATGTAGATATCTTTAAAGTACACGATTTATTCAAATAACATTTTTTGTGGTATCAGTCATTTCTGAGGTATCCGATGCTAATGATTCGTATCGTTCAGTTAATTTTCATTTTTTTTTTTTTTTTTAAGTTCTGAAGATTTTCCATGTTCTTTACGATTGCATGTGAAAAGATTATAGCATTTTAGGATCAGCATATATAGCGGGCAGTTCTTGAACATTTGACTATCGTACCCCCTTTGTTTCTGGAAGTGCAGCTATTTTCAGAAAGTTGGAAAGGTATTGCGACATTTTCAGACGAAAATGCAATGCCATAGCCGGGATTTGAAACACGAATCTCCGGATCTCCGCCCATTTGCTCTAACCACTGGCCTACCATGGTAACTGCCGATGCTATATTAAATTCGCCATTGACTAGATTTCCTCGGTAAACCACAAGGATATCTCAAATTATTTTGAGATGAGATACCCCAATGGCGACTTACAATGTCGTAAATACTTAAGGCCCTGACTGAATAGTTTAACCAACTATTAGGCTAATCATTGAAATTGTTTCTTCCACACTATTCGTGCGTAAGGCAGGAGTTGGAAGGGTAGAATCACATGGAAAAATTCAAGCCTTAGCCGGGGTTTAAACCACGGATCTCCGCTCCGTCCAGTTGTTCTACTCCTGGACTATCTTGAAACCTGCAACATTAAATCCCCCAATTGACTAATTTGCGATCCTTGTGGTTTACCGGAAAAATTTCGAGTGAGTTGGGGAATTTGATTCCTTTTCTGCATGTTGCCATCGCAGCTCAGTGGTTAGAGCAACTAGACGGAGACCAGAAAACCCGTGGGGCAAATCCCTGCTATCGTATTAATATTTTAACCTTTCCAAGTCCTGCCATATACACGGCTAGTCCAGAAGAAATGTTATTCAATTTCCCGAAAGGTTTATCTCGATTAATATGAAGTAGATAAGAAAATAAACTTTCGTAGGAATAATTTGAAAACGAAAAAGTATACAAATTTATGTATGTATTGTGAACTCTGATGTGTATTACCTCAAAGGTTTGCCTGATACTAACAGTTTCCTCTAGGTAGGATGCCCTCTAGTCAAATGTTTAAGGTGGAATTTACATAGAACAGCGTGAAACCAAGCTGCGTGTGTGCTGCACTATTGATTAGGAATTAAATGTTGAGTTCATATCAGATAGAGAAGATGCAAACATCGAAGCTACTGGTTCTGGGTTGAATTATGAACACGCGCAAACCAGTGGAACGAGTGCTGCACTGGGTATATTTATTGCTAGTTTCTGAGAATTCTGAGAATATCTTGATCTACGATGCTGTCCAAGTTTACGACTTTCTGCCGTCCATCTTCGAGCTCTTAGTCAACGGCATCGCTATTCCTTTGCCTTCACAGTAACCGATAGTAGTAAACCATACACAGTGCTGGCCCTTGAACCCTTAAGCTAGCTGTTATACGTATAGGTATGATCATTACTGATAAAGAACGATTCGGAATTCTTCATATAATAGTTAAGATCTGCAAACACGAATATTAAACGTTATTTATATATTTCTTTAATTTTTGCAGGCGTATATTTTTCTCTATGTGCAAGGTATAGCAAGATTTCACCGGAGTTGCACATTTTAAAAAAGCATTTTGAAAAAGTTCAGTGTACCCGCAAGTCCGTGAGCATGATAACTCAAAAACAAAAAGTCGGTAAAATACGAAACTTGATATTTAAGTTAAGCATCTTCCAAGGATGCGATTTTGAGAAAATCTCCCTTCCCCAAACTACCATTTACATGGAAAATGTTTTCAAATGTTTGATATTCTCAAAATGACTCTAGCGATTTTGATACAGTACCGTACACTTAAAATATTTTACATGAAAAATAAAATGTATATTTTGAAGTTCCTGTGAGTAGCCTCTGTAGAGTTCTTCATTCTGGATGAATTTTGCTGAAATTGACATTACTGGTAAACCGTATTGAAATATTGAAAATAACATGTTTAGAAGCATGTTTTATAGAATTTTAAAAATTTAATAATACGGGAGGTACGAATTTTGATTTTTTATTTTCTACCCATTAAAAACCTTTATGTAAATGGTAGTATATGGTCCAATAAATAATGCATATAATTGAAGATTTGTGAATTAGCAACAGGAAGTATACACGACTTTATTTCCTAATTTATTAGTTATAAATACCTTTAATTCGGCTTCTACCGAGCTGTATAAATGTTATACTGGTTAGAGGGTTTCTATCTTAGTCACTTCGGACTTCGTCAGTGACATCCTCCTCTGTATCATATCGTCTCCTACAGAGCACATCTGGAAGAGGGCCAGAAGGTGCAAGATTCGAGCTCTATGCTCACCCAAGTTTTGTGATTGCTTCTCGGATGCGCAGGTTTGTGTGTGGTTTTGAGTTTAAGGAATATGTTGATTTTCTTTATAGAGACGAACACCTGAAATTCTCTCTATTGGGGGGGGCATTCTCGAGGTAAAATTCTGAGGTTATTTGTGAACAGCAGAAGATAGAGTTTCATTTATGGACGCTCTTTAACTGCTGTGGTTCTAAGTGCCCCATTCTATACTGGGCCTGAAAGATCGCTTAATTTTGCTCAGAGACCTGAGGTTCTTTTACGTGCCGTAAATCAACGACACGGGACCAACGGCTAAATACGTATTTTTACGCCTGAAAAAACCCCATCGTCCTCCGCCGGGTTTGAACCCGCAACTTTGGGTATATGAAGTTAGCACGGAGGGCGACAAAAACAGAGGGAATGGTTCAATTAGAACCGCTCTTTCAGAATCCCAAAATGTAAGCCATAATGTTGCCGGTTGAGGATGCTGACTTGAACGTTTTCTTCCGAGGATAATTCTTATGACACCACTCTGGGATCTGCGTTTGGTCTTAGGCTCAAAGTGATGAATGTATTTCATTTTTTGAGACGATTTTGGATAAGAAATCATCAAGCAACTTTCAAAAATGGTTTTGGTGTTAGGCTCAAAGTGATGATTGTATTTCATCCCTTGAGACAATTTTTGATAAGAAATCATGAAGCTGCTTTTACAAATGGTTTGCCTGTGCTCCTTATTGTCACCTGTTAGGCACCAAGGAATCCATTTTGGAGAAACCTTTAAAACACGAGGGCTACTATTTATATTTTGAGCCTTGGCAACACTAATTGCTATAGGTGCTATATAGTGTTTCCAATGGAAAGTTTGACATTGTTGACCTTAACATGCTTCAAATATTTTGCCAATAGAACGTTGTGTTGTTTCAATGACTTTAAAATTGTGTCTCGGCGAAAAGTTAGTTAATTTGTGAAAAGTTCGTACGGTGATCATCAAGACAAGAGTGCATTGATTAACTTACGATTACATTTGGCGATAAAGTTCCATCGTTTACCACTGTGAAACGCTGGTATAACGAGTTTAATGGCCGCTTATGCTCACTGACGAAATTCTTGAAGTTGTCCAAAATCAGTTGTGCCAGAAAACATTAATTGTGTGCAAAAACTGATAGTGCAAGCAGCATATATAAAATATTGTATGACATTTAGCCGTGGGAAACGTTTTCTCTAATTAGATCCCACTTAGTTTGACACAATCTCAAAAGGATGCTCGTATTGATTGTGCACACAAATGGTGGGTCTTCAAAAGACATAAATACGAGTGTATCGTAACAGGTGATGAATCTTGGATCGATGCATATGAGCAGGAACGAAAACAGCAGGCGAATGATGAGTATTTCAGAATGAACCAAATCCAACAATAGTAGTTCATACTCGAAGCACTTCGAAACAAATGGTCGCTTTTTTTTTTCTCAGAAAAAACTGGTCATGTGGCAACAGTATCTTTAGAAGAACCTAAAACGACCAATTCTGAATGGTACACAATCATTTGCTTGCCGAAAATCTTCGATGAAATAGAAAAACAAACAAGTGCCATCGGATCGTTGATCAACAAGACAATGGGAGCGCTCACACATTTCGTCTAACAACCTCCTATTAGAACACTAAAAAAATCGAAATTATGACTCTTCCATATAGCCCTGATTTGGCATCCAATGACTTCTTGTTCGGAACATCAAAGATAAGATGAATGGACAATGATTTTTGTCGGCAGAAGATGTTATTGTTCAAAAACCATGTTTTGAAGGTGTCTCAAGCACATTGGAAAAAATGCTATGACAAATGGTTCGAACAGATGCAAAAGTATATTGATCATTAAGGAAAATATTTCGAGAAACAAAAAAGCAATTTTCAAATACAAATTACTGGTTTTATTAGGCACAAAATAAAAATAGTGTCCTTCGTAGGTGTACACTTGCGTTGACGCTACCCATAGACATGGCGCCATATATAGCCACTCACCAATCGCATATTACCTTGAATAAACGCGTCCATAGCTGCATGTGGCCGACCTATGTTGAAGATCCAACAGTCTCGCTTTATCACATGACGCCGATATTCTGCTTACTCAACTGATTGCACTCCTTATTTCCCTAGACATTTCAGGCGCCTGTGACTGGGTTCTCTATTTTGAGCGCATCTCATGTGCAAGTCATTTTCACCTCTACCAAGTACTATGTGCGTACACAATACTTATCCAAAAATTATAGTCGTGGTGTAATGGTTACCATGCTGACTTCATATACCCAAGGTCGCGGGTTCAAACCCGGCGGAGGACGACGGATTTTTTCGGGTGTAAAAATCCTTAGCATGGCTTCCTTCGGAAGGGAAGTAAAGCCATTGGTCCCGTGTCGTAGATTTACGGCACGTAAGAGAACCTCAAGCTTGATAGAGAGGCTTCTGAGCAAAATTAAGCGGTCTTTCACGCCCAGTATAGAATGGGACGCTGAGAACCACAGCAGTTAAGGAGCGTCCATAAATAACACGCCATTTTTATTTTCCAAAAATTATCCCGAGCTTTTGCCGGAAATAAATTTTTGGGAACTTCTATATTAAAAATTATTTTTAGAAAAAGCTCCGTATGTGTGTGTGTGTCTATCTGTGGACAGTATAACTCATTTACAGGAAAATCTCTCAACCCAAACTACCCTTTACATAGAACATTTTTCGAAATTTTCAGGTTTTTAAAAAATAACTAATGATTTTTATTGAAATACCGTATATTAAAGGCATTTACATGACAGATAAAATGTATACCTTAATTTGTTGGGAATAGCATCCGAACGCTTACAAAACGAAATCTGTAGATCTTGTTAAAACACACACTTTACATCATATACTTTTGCTTTGTGGAGCTAACTATTTCTGAGACATTCATTTTTGTTAGTTTTAAAATTTCCAATATTTAGGCTTTTCTTAACTGAGAAGTCGTTATTCGCTTTTTTCATTCTGGTCGCACAAAGAGAAGGAAATGTCAAAATGCAAAACCTAGTTACCAGATTTTAAAAGAGTTGACTATCGCTTTAACCTGCTTCCCTTCAACTTAGCAGATACTTAGTCATACGGCCATTTTTTATAATGTTTATCTCGATTACCCCGACGTAGAGAGAATATCACGCTTTCGTAAGAATAATTTGTCGTAGAGAAAATGTGTGATTGGAATGCATCCAATTGTTTTAACATAACTATTATGGCAGCGGCAACATTGATAATTCGTGTCATTGCCAAAGAAGTTTTATATGCAATTTTGCGCTTCTCCAACATCTCAGTTTACCAAAAACACAAAATTGAAAGCGTTGTATAAAAATAAAGTAAAAGAAAACAAATAAGACCAAAATAAAGAAACTGCAAGACAAATATAATATAAGTATTTAGAAACTAAATAATGTTGGTTAATACATAAGAAATTAATACTAACCTAGAAATTTTGGAATTTTAATAATACTTTTTTTTTTATTTTTAATACACTTTCACCCATGAATTTATGTTAATGACGATAATTAAATGCATAACAATGATTTCGTTTCAGATAAATGAAGCATAATTTACTATACATAGGATTAGTCATTAGTGAACTGGTCGATATAAAATACAGTGGCTCGTGGCCAAACGATAGATGAAGCTATTTTTACACAAAATTACACATGTAACTTACCCATTTGTTATACATTAAGTTGGCTCTCTTGTCCTTTCAGTCGGTCCTACTTCTCGATAATGTCATTGTGGTCAAATGCATCCTCATTAGATCATGCAATAAATCCTTGGTCATTGATGAACGTGAGTTAGACCTTTAATTGCGAATGTAGAAAAATGTCTCTCCACCGAAACACTCATAGCCAGCAGTGTTAAAATTTACAAGGAATTCTATGCCTTTTTAAGTGTGCATTTACCTCAAGCTTTTAAAAGCTCTGATGTCACACTTTGCACCGTTTCTTTCCACTTTATGTGCCGAAACACTTAGAATCGACTTGGTCAACTGGTAATTCTTTTATTATCCTCTGTCCATCGCGAGAAAGATTTTTGTAGAGCGCAAACACTGTCATTTTAGGGATTCATTGCAAGTCACCCATGGTTTAAATGTTAGTTTTGATATTTTGAATTCACACTAGCGAATTCTTGAGAGACCATGCACACAACGATAATAATCGACACGGACATACTGTTTTCGCACATTAACTGAACTGAAGGACCAATTCAGAGAGCTTGGAAGTTTAAAAGGATTTGAGAGGGAAAACATTCTGTTACCAATGGGAAGGGATGTTTATCAGGTTTTACAACTGCCAATGGCCACCGAATATCCTCTGCAAGGGGTCTTTCGACTCCCAAAAATCCAATACTCTAGTTTCACCACGAAGCAGGTAGTTAATGGGAGTAACCAGCCCTCATATAATCCAAGCTTGAGTTGTCATAGCAACCAGGCGTAGGCAGTGCAGCTAAACATACCACAGCCGTGAGTAGCTGCACCCAGCCCTCTCTATATTACATCTATGGACAGAGTAAATTTCCTAGTTCGCTCGTTTCTTCTTATTATTCCTTGCTACTGCCGTGGTAACATTAATTGAGATTTTCGTATTTCTCTATGTGAGTAGTAGATAATTTACATGCTTAAAATGGAAATACGATCACATTCGAATGTACCAAGTTAGAACAGGTGAAGTGACGCTTCAGTAGCTGCACTTAAGGAATCTATCCCGATAATACGTGTAAGAACTAAAAGAACATTACCTAAAACATTAATGTACAGCAGGGAATGTTTCGGAAATATTATTTTCACAGAAACAAATGTTATATGTGTATTACAACAAGATCTGCAGTTTTCTTTCTTTATTTTTCAGTAAAAGGATCAGACATATATATATATATATATATATATATATATATATATATATATATATGTGTGTGTGTGTGTGTGTGTGTGTCTTATTAATAATGCCGGAGATAATAAGCATTACTGAGCCTTTTGATAGAATCAGAAACAAAACTTGTTTAGTTTTTTTTATTTTTTTTTTTTTCTTTCTGAACGAAGGATTAACATTGGAAAATGATTTCCTGAAACGTTTCGCCATGTGAACATGAAAGGTAGCACGATTTAAATATTGAATTCCTCATCCCTCGACTTTTCGTATTTGACTTTCCTATGCTGTCCAAAACTCACATTTGCCTTTTCTGTCTACGTTTCTGAGGAATCTCAAATCCTAAAGCTTGGCCCAGTGTGATTTTTTCTCTGTTGTTGGTAAGAAATGGCGAAAATAAAAATGCCTCGACTTGGAACCAATATGCGAAATGATGAAAGACGCGCTTTATGCTTTTATGCTTTGCCAGGTTTGGAAGATAAAAGAGCAATACTTACCTTAAATGGCAGTCATTTGGTTTTCGTTCCACACAAAAAGAGGTGTCCGAGTGATAAATGTGAAAGCGGGCGTTTGGACGAGATTCAAGCTTTGGAAACAAAACTCTGTCCGTGCGAAGAATTGAGATACAACAAAACTTAAGAGGCATATCATGTCGACTGGTGAGTAGCTGCTGTTTTAGGAAGGAATTTAGAATTAACATCAACTATGCAGTAGCAGTAAACGTACTCAGTTTGCATAAAAGAGAAGGCTGAACGCGGATGTTCCATACAGTATCTGAAACTTAAACAGAATTATGTAGAAAATACAGCACAACTTCCTGTTCATGAAGGTTATATAGAGAAATTAAATTTTGTACAAACTTTTGCAGCATACATTATATGTATGTATTAGTGACCTGCCATTTCGAATATGAGAAGAGATAACATGCAATCATCAAACCGTATGAATGGAGCCAGTAATTTAAAATGCCCGAGTGATTAGACCACCCGTCTCTCATTAAGGTGGCCTGGGTTCGATCCCAAGGGATCGCATGTGTGATTTGTGGTAGACAAAGCGGCGCAGGGGTGGGTTTTCTCCGGTTTCTCCCGCCATCTCATTCCACCGGTGCTCCATCTTCCTTCCATGCATCATCTGTGTCATCGCTTGCGGTGCCGTAGTGGGAAAAGCGAGCGTTAAACACTTTAAAAAAAAACAGAGCCGTGTTATCTAAAATGCCCGAGCGTGATCAAATTAATTCGACGGGACATGCTCGAAACGATATTTTCTGACTGGAATGGAAGGCTTTGCTTGGTTTATTGACGTTACAAGCGATGTAGTTTATTCAGATCCTAGTAAATACTTGTGTATAAAATATAGCAAAGGTTGGAAATTTATTGGTGTGTAAGGATACTGGTTCTGTTTAATCCAAATCAAGCCACGCATTTTTTTTTATTAATGCGTGAAGTATGATAAGTAACTAATTTGTTTCCATAAGAGGTGGCGTCTCTAATCTAGTTATTTCCCTTTGGATATGGTGATGAGCAAGGGCGACTTTTTTATTATTAATTTTGAGATGTTTATTTAGACTTATGTATTATTACGCCTTGATAATTTGCTTTGCCAATATTTCAGGCCTCATAACTAGCGGTTAAAGTAGTTTCAATAATGTATACATACATATGTTTATACGAGTCCTTGGAGTGTGGAAATGTATAGCTTTTGCATATATGAGCATAACCTAATATTTTGTATTTATTTTCCGTACAAAGGAAGAATAAGGTGCGTTAGGCACCAAAAATAAAAGTAGCAGATCGTGAGCTTGATTGCTTCTATCTCCGAAAGAGCTACATAACTTCTACCTGTGACTTGAGTTATCGCACAAATGGCAGAGAAGTCATCCAGTAAACAAGGGGTAAATGTCCAACGAACGAGGCTTGCGCTATCATTAGAAAGCGAACTTCGTTAGGGATCACGCTCGACAAACAAGAACCAAACACAGGATGTGTTTTGAATGAGCTAATACGGATCCTATGTGAGAGAAAGCCGAGACAAGAGTATTTTTGTTTTCGATGTACTTTCAGTATAAAAACACAGCTCAATCTGTGACAGTGGCACCTAGTACAGGAAACAGCGATGGATATGTTTTAATTAATCAGACGTGAATGCAATATAACACGAAACAAAGATATAATGCATGTGGATTATGTATTGGATTAAGTGTAATCAACAGATGGTAGGTATTAATGCAGCCTAATGTCCTAGCATGTACTAAGTGATTAAAACTTTGCCACCGATTACGCGAACCTTTCACATTTTCATACACAGTTCAGTATTTGTCAGGATCAATGAATGCATTCGTTTCAAATTTTCAGCATATGTTTAAATTAGCACTTATGCTCGGTTTAAACTGAGATTTTTCTTATATAGTTATTACTGAATTTGCTTATAAAATTTCGCAGAAAGGTATATAATTAGAGAATGAAAAACATTTATTTAATGAATCCATGAACCAAGAAATCTCTGTATTAAATTAAAGCCAAAGTCTTCATAAAATAAATATAAAAGTTTCAATATCATAATGTAAATACATTATGAGAAAACATGAATTTTATCAGAAGTTTTAAAATACCTCCACAATATAGCATTGGCATTTGTCTTGAAAACTATCCTATTGCATAACTGATCCCGGGCGCCATTTGGGTTTTGGGCGTTAACTGTGGATATTCTTCTTTCTGCCTTTCTCATTCGTCTAGCTTTAATATATTTTAATGTCCTTTAAGCCGCACTTCTTATTACACGTGTTGAATAGGTGATTAAGCATAATTCATACTCGTTTATTACCTACTAAATTTCAAAAGCCTAATGTTTTCCAATTACAAAACTTTCTCTTGCTGTTCTACAAACAAATTTTTCAAAAGATTATTCGTCATGCTCATGTAGAAAATCATTTGCAGTAAAACTCAAGCAGAATAAAGAGCATTTCAGAGGTTATTTCCAGAAAATTCTAAGTATACATTTTAGTTTTATGTGAATATTTTAATATACTATATTTTTTATAAACTTAAAATCTTCGATAAATGTTCCATGTAAAGGGTATTGGGGAAGTGAGGATTTTCTAGAACATCCTATCTTTGGAAGATACTGAACTTAAATACCAAGTTTGGTATCTAACCGACTTTTCGTTTTTGAACTATGCTGTCCACACGCGCGGATTTTATTTCTAAAATGCTTTTTACGGACTCGGAGGATCTCAAAACATATATTTGCTGTGAAATATCATTATCGCATTTTTGGATGGAATACAATACCTTTTCTATCACCTGTACAGTGTCTGTACATACGGGCTAGAGAAAGTAAAATTATTACATATTTTCAAAATATAATTATTCATTCACTAGCTATTAATAAAGCAACATCTGTCAAGTTTTGTGAAATAATTGGATATTATGTAAATATATATTTAATTATTATTTTAATGTATTTAAATGAATGGGATAATTAATTTTGTTATTGGGTAAACATCTGGGGTTTTCGTGTATGAATTGTATTTTCTGATGTTATCAAAATTCGTATTAGTGTACCTTCGGTAATATACGGTTATCTCTCCAATTCTCCACACACACACACACACACACACACACACACACACAAACCATCTTCGCATTCTAGATTAACTTCTGGCCTTCAGCTCCCTTCAATGAATCTGCTTTAACAAATGGCAACGTAATAGAGCAGCACATCTCTGCTCTTCTTCTACTTCTGTAGCTTCGAGGTCAGCAACACCACACTTTAAGAGGAATTAAGCCCAATTTCCAAAGTGAAAACCACCATCACCAATTGCGGGAAAAAGCAGGACGTTATAAGAGAATTGAGAAGCACAGAAGTTCTGGATTCAGCAAAGAGAAGGGTTAAAACTTAGGAGCCAGTAGGAGAGGTTTAAGAACAAACCAAAAACCACAAGTAGCGTAGGCAATTCTAAATTGTCTTGCATTTTTACTTTCTCTATACATACTATGTATATAGTGTATAGAGAAGGTACTAACTTGCACCCAAAAATTCAATCCGAGATTTCAACAGAAATAGATGTTTTGAGACCTCCTGAATCCTGAAAATCCTGAAAAGTGTCCCTGTGTGTAAGTGTGCGTATGTGTATGTGTGTGTGTGTGTGTGTGTCTGTGGGCAGCATAGCTCAAAAACGAAAAGACCGTTGAGTATCAAACGGTATTTAAGTTTGGTATCTTCCAATGATGCGACACGAAGCTATTCTCAGAAAATTCAAGATATACATTTCATTAATAACGTAAATATCTTTAATATATGGTACTTTAATTCAAATCGTTAAAGTCAGTTTTGAGAAAACCGAAAATTCCGAGAAAAATATAAAAGAGGGTTTAAGATGGGGGATTTTCCTGAAAATTTTTTGTCGCATCCTTGGAAGATACTAAACGTAAATACATCTATTTAACCGAGTTTTCGTTTTTTAGTTATAATGTTCACAGACGGACACACAGACCTTTTTCTAAAAGCGCTCTTTTTGCAGATTTAGGGAACAGCAAACCTTGTATCTCTAGTGAACTTCGGGTGTCAGATTTTTGTGAGCAATGTAATACTTTCTACAACTATTGTACGCAATAAAATAAAAATGACACTTTAAGTTTGTGAATTAAAATGCGTCTGCCTTACGTACGCCGTTTATTGTGAAGAGCAGTTTATGTCTTAAAATTTCCATATACTTGCCATGAAAGTGTTTGTGTGTGTGTGTGTTTGTGTGTGTGTGAGTGTCTTAGCAACATATCGATAAGCAACTGAATAGTCACGTTACTGCAATAATAACTGTGGAAACTTTAAGCCTATAACAACGAATATCACCGAAACTCCTGTTACCACAAAACGTTATCTTAAATAGAGTGTTGTAAAATACGTAAATAGGTTTACCGGTTATAAAAATGCATTCAGAATAAAATGAACTTCACAGACTTTTCGAAGACAAACGAGGAAGGTACATTACTCTGGAAAGCGTAAGGGGACTTGTAAGTAAAGACTATTAAGCATTTCTTTCGAATGCAGCAGTTACCTTGAGCTGTTAAACATACGTTTCAACCTATAATCATACTAGAACATACTTTGCAAAAAGGAAAGCACTATTAATGATAAACGGGTTAGCAGATATGCAAGCCACAGGGCGCTAGTAAATCAGAGAGTTTAGAAAATAAAGTAACAAAAATGACTTTCAATTGCTGCAGAGCAATTTTACTTTTGTTGCTTTGACGCTCGTACACGCTGTTGTAGATTGTTACAGTTCTCTTTAATCCAACTCACTCTCCGAAGTCTCTAATAGAACACTGACCTTCGACCATGGCTGCGCTCCTCATACAACTCCCACATATGCAGCAAGAAAATGTCCATAGCTGCGAAAAGGGTTCATTTGCTAAACTTGGTAGACACCTGCAACAATGCAGGGGCCTATGTAAAGGACCGCTCGTGCTAAAGTGTAATATTGAGTTATTGCGCGTTCCCTTTTGCTGCCTCAGTTTGGACATGCCTGAACTAGAGCATATCTGTGGGAGATAAAGAGGACTTATGAAAATAATAAATTCTATATCCTCCTTTGTCAGGTACCGGGTTGCGCTTGCTAATTATGTAAATCACAAGTGTGAAATGTTCAGGCGTAAGTAGGTAATATATGTGCAGTATAATCTCATTGTCCTTTAGTTTTGATTTAAATACCGCTTCACACCTGTAACGTAATGGTGCATTAGCGATGTGCCCACCCAACTAGATAATGCAACAGCTGCAACTTGAACTAGGGTCGCGCAATGCATGAGGTCGTCATATAGTGCAAGGACCTTGTTCATTTGCTGAATAGAGGAGCATTTCAGCCCATTTAAATAAGAATGGCATACGTTTCGTAAATGGTAGAAGAGGAAATATGCGTCCCTCCTTCCATCCGGCTCTGTGCCAAAGCTAAGCCATTACAATCAAAACAAGACCTTCGTGACGTCTTACAGGAGGTAAACATTAATTCCTTCGAGTATATGCAGATACTCGAAGAAAAAGAACAAATGATATCCCACTTCTTTGTAACTTTCAACAAGCCACCTGTATTTATTGTACAGGAAGGTTGCTGCAGGATGCTCTTTCACTCCCTTCTCTGTTTTTTCTATTAAGATTGCTGTGAAGTCATTTCATCCAGTTTCCGAAACCAGTGTGGCAAGTGCTTCTCATATTGAGAAACTTCAGTAAATGCAGATAAACTATGTACAAATTCGTTACGGTTGAGTTGAACCAAAGCAGATTTGGAAACATGGGCATGCGACCGGTGACTCTCCCTTAACTCAAGGTAATTTTCAGCATACAACTTCGAACCACCTCAAGCTGCCAGGTAATTACAGGACAATAGGTAATTTCTTTCAAGTAGTGTATAGTTTCTACCCTTTCAAAATTTCTGAAAGGTATGCCGTGGAACTGGTATATATCACTCTTGGGAGGGAGTCTACTAACACAGTTAAATGGAAGATCATAGTACCATTGAAGCCCTTAACCTTCTATTTCAGAAAAAAGTTGTGTGTATGATTTCTATGGCCGAATATAATAAATAAGAGCAATTGCGCAAGTTTTATTGCAGTTGCACAACTGGTTGCTCTGCTAATTTCTTTGTATGACCAAATGATACAAAAGAGACATGAAACGAATGATGCCTTCCCGTTTGAGAAGGTATTTTAAAATTGAAACCAATCACAGGGAATATATCTGAAATAGCTCTATAAATACTGTAAATGGGATAATTTAAATGTAATTTAATGAGATCTAGATGTTTTGTGCAGCACGTTTTTGTCTATCTCTCACCGTTTACTAGTTATGCAAAATTCATCCAGGTTGAAGAGGTCTTCAGAGGCTATTCCCAAAATATTGAAGATATAAATTTTATCGTCGTGTAAATATCTTTAATATACGGTATTTTAATAAAAAAACAAGAGAAAATAAAAATTTATGAAATCTTTTCCAAGGCAGTTTGGGTTAGAGAGATTTTGTTGAAAATCTTCGTGTTGCATCCTTGAAAGATGCTGAACTGGAGTACCAAGTTTAGTTTTAGTTTTCAACGGACTTTATGCTTTTGAGTTACGTTGTTCACAAATATACACACGGACCTTTTTCTAGAAACATGTTTTTTGGAGTCAGGAGACCTCAAAATATATACATATCCCGTAAAATCGTGACAGCAAATTTTTGTGTGGATTACAAACTCTTTGTATTTATTTATTTTATAAACATTTTATGTTTTCCCCACGTATTAAACGAAATGCTCATTCCTTGAAACTCTATAATATGTGTACGATCACAACTCTTGTTTAGTTTTAGAATGTGTATACTTCGACTTGCAAGTTTATACGGTAATAACTCATGGAAAGATGCTATCAGATTATCTCATTCCATTTCCAGGATAAAATCAACATGTGCATATGCAAATCATGTACGGTCTTCACAATGTTCCGATAGAGGATGCGTTTGGTATGGAAGCGTCTGTAGCAGGTGTGTCGTGTCTATCTCTCGGAAATTCATAAATAATTCATCATAGAAAATCAATGTTTATGTAATATTGTTGAAGCGAGTACTGAATTCGCAACAGCTGCTTTCATCATATCGACTCTCTGATTCGTAAATGTGTGCATATTTATTCTCTCCAGACAAACACTTTGACAACCATCGCGATTTCTGGGATCTTGTCTGGCATTTGGGGGATAAAGGAGGTGACTTGCGCGGTAGCGTATGTGGCTTGCATTTAATAGACCACGGGTTCAAACCCCGTGTATCCGATAATCGCGGTTTACCTCAATTCGCCAAATTAGGTATTGGATATCATAAGTTCCATCTATAAAACAAGATAAATGCAATATATACGAGCGTCCTTTTCTGTGATGTGGGGGCTAGGCGTGTCGCCTCACTTCAAGAAGCCCCGAGATCGAATCTCGGATAGTGCAAGTTGCCCGGATAAGCGTCTTTATCGAGTTGTCGCTTATCCTGAGAAGACGAATGCTGGATAACATTAAGCTCAGTAGATCCTGGGCTCATTTGAGCATCGTTTCACCCATTTCATTCATTCAATGTCCGATATGATCTACCAGGTTAAAAGACATCCAACATTAATGAAAGAAAAAAGAAAAAAGTGCATCACCCACATGACTTTCTGTACCTGTTGTGTAAACATACTATTCTTACAAAAATTAATTATTTTATCTGCATCAAGCTAATCGGGATAAACATTAGTGGAAATGTTTTATTTCTTGCTTCCCTCTAGGCAGAAGGGAAATAAGGGGATACACTAGGCTAAAACGACAGTCAAATCTTTTATAAGCCGATTGCTATGTGAACAATTGAAGTTTGGTTCTCTTTGCAAGGCCAGAGGTAAAAAAAAAGAGAAATGAAAGGAAGGATGAATTCCCGTTTGAGAACATTTTAAGCAGTTTAAAACTGAAATCACACATACATAAATACATTGTTGCATACATACGCACATACATATGTACATAAACACAGAGGTACATTTTCTAAAAATGCGTTGTTTGGATTCAGGGGTCCTCAAAACATGTATTTACGGTGACATATCGGTATCCAATTTTTGGGGTATATACAATATTTTCTCTACCTACTAGGTATATTATGCATATGTGCTAGAGCAAGTAAACATTAGTGTATTGGACATACAATTTTGCATACATTTAAATATATTAATGAAAGAAAGAATAATATCCTTAACAATTACTATTTTTCTAATTTTGTAAAATAGAATTTGTTATACTTTTTTTTCAATTCAAATAACAAAAATACAACAAATGAAGAAAATATTGAATTTTGAGAAAACTAAAGTTAAATATGTCAAAGAAAAAGAAAAAAGAAAACACTCAAATTTCCTTACATCTCAATACAACGCCTATTTTAAATACAGAGTTAAAAATATTTCAAATAATGTGAGGTTTATCATGGCAGTATAAACTGCCCAATGGGCGTGGTAGTCATAACATACACGCAGATTTTAACTCATCACGTGACGCTTTTTGTAGTGATGCTAGACCAAACAAACTTGATATTTGTGTATCTGTATGTATATAGTTTTAAGGCCGAATACCAATTTTGGGGTCTTTGTCAGTTCTGGACCAATTTTCACAGTTTTGTTCTCTTAAGGAAGAAAAGTATACTAGCAAAAAATGTGAATCACTTTCTGTTGTATCTGAAACTTGTTCCATATGAGAATCATGCGTTGATACTGAAAGCTTGTTTTTTCTTCTCTGAAATAAGCTTGTGCAAGACTAAAACGATATTTATTTCTAATAGAATCGCCTAAAAGCATGAGGCCTATACCTCCTGCTTTCATTCCCATGTTGAGAACGACTGCTTTTCATTTGAAATTGTTGAAATAAAAGAATTTAATTAGGTATCTTCAGTTTCGCAGAAAATTGTGTGACGCTCTTGAATTCCATATCCGTCTGATAAAACACTCCCATGTTGAGTAACCGAGTTACATCATCCACATGAGAATTGTCATTCCTATATTGGCCGTGAAATTATGAGATCATTAGAAAAGAAGGCAAGCCCTTCATAGCATAATTTATACGTGGCAAGTTATTGCAAGCTATGTGAACTCGCAACGTGAAACTGTGTTCCATCTTTATCGTTCAGATTAGTCTGAAAAAGAGACCAAACAGGAGACCACATCTAAACAATATGTCAGATGTATAATAATTGGGTGAAAGTACATTCAAATTTGTCTCCAGTTATTAATCTCTTTAGCTTATTTGGAAGGAGTGAGAGTGAATAAGTGTATAAGTGCAAATATTTGCATCAGCGTTAGAAGACGATGTGATATACCAGTATTTGCAGTGCTTTCGCTATTTTCTAAAGTCATGTATGGGGAAAATTTCAGGATGTTTTTAGGATAGCTATTATTCCCTATCGTGGTTGACGTAAACAGATCACACGGTTGACTCCCTTCGGTTAAAGATGACATGACTAGTTACCTGTCATTTTTACTTTCTCTATACGCACTATGCACATAGTGAATAGAGAAAGTATTGCACTCAACCAAAAAATTCGATACCGAGATTTCACCGGAAATGTATGTTTTAGGGTCCCCTTTATCTAAAAAAAGCATTTTCACAAAAAGGTCCGTGTGTGTGTCTGTGTGTGTCCGTGTGTCTGTGAACACGATAACTCAAAAACGAAAAGTCGGTAAAATACCAAACTTGGTATTTAAGTTTAGTATCTTCCAGGGATGCGACACGAGGATTTTGAGAAAAATCCCCCCACCCGAAACTACCCTTTACATGGAACTTTTTTCGAAAATTTTGATTTTCTAAAAAATGGCTCTAACGATTTTGATTAAAATATCATATATTAAAGATATTTACCTGAGAAATAAAATGTATATCTTCAATTTTCTGGGAATAGCCTCTGAAGACTACTTTATTCTGGATGAATTTTGCATAACTACTAAACTGTAAGAGATGGACAAAAACTTAACACACAAAAAATGTAGAGCACATTAAAACACACAATTTATGTTATGTACATTTTTTTCGTGGAGTTGATCGTTTTTGAGATATTCCTTTTTCTTGGTTTCAGCTTTGAAAAACGTATACTTTTCTCATACAGGAATTTGTCAACTCCTGTCCACACAAACAAAGGAACATCAGTCACATAGCAACCAGCTTTTGACTTTCACTTTAACCTATGTTACTCCCTTATTTCGCTTCTACTTACAATAAAGCAAGAAATAAGACTATTTCTGCTAATTTTTCTCGATTAGCATGAAATAAATAAAAGATAAGCTTATTAACAATAATAATTTACTGAGATATAGAGAAAGTCATGTGAATGGATCACGTTCAGATTTTTACCTTCTCTATACGCACTATGTTCATAGTGAATAGAGAAAGTATTACATTCCACCCAAAAATTCGATACCAGATTTCACCGGAAATATATGTTTTAGGGTCCCCAATATCCAAAAAAAAAAAGCATTTTCACAAAAAGGTCCGTGTGTGTGTGTGCGTGTGTGTCCGTGTGTCAGTGTGTCCGTGTGTCTGTGAACACGATAACTCAAAAATGAAAAGTCGGTAAAATACCAAACTTGGTATTTAAGTTTAGTATCTTCCAGGGATGCGATACGAAGATTTTGAGAAAAATCCCCCCCAACTACCCTTTACATGGAACTTTTTTCGAAAATTTTGATTTTCTCAAAAATGGCTCTAACGATTTTGATTAAAATTTTGGATACCAAACACATTTACCTGACAAATAAAATGTATATCTTGAATTTTCTGGGAATAGCCTCTGAAGAGAAGTTTATTCTGGATGAATTTTACTGAATTTTGAATAACTGCTAAACCGTAAGAGATGGACAAAAACTTACGAAAAACAAATGTAGAGCACATTAAAACACACAATTTATGTTATATACATTTTTTCGTGGAGTTCGTCGTTTTTGAGACATTCTTAATTTTGGGTTTCTGCTATGAAAAACGGATACAGGAACTTGTCAACTATTATCCATATAAACAAAGGAACTTCATTGATATAGCAACCAGCTTTTAACTATCACTTTAACCTAAGGTTGTCCCTTATTTCGCTTCTACTTACAAGGAATCGAGTAATAAGACTATTTCTGCTATTTTTTTTTCTGATTAGCATAAAGTAAATAGAAGTATAAGCTTTTTAAGAATAATTTGTTGCAGGGATATAGAGAAAGTCATGTGAATGTTACAGATCAGATGTTTTAAGAATAGTTTGTTTGAAAAAGCTATGTGAATGTAACACAGTAGCCTTTTTTCTCTGTGAAGTATTAAAACTTCACAGTAGAAAATGGCAGAGGCAGTATCACTTTTAAAAGTCTGATGCGTTCCATTCACTTGACTTTCTTTATGTATTGGTAACAGATTACTGTAAAAAAGCTTATTCTTCTATCTATTTCAACCAGTCGAGATAAACAGCGGAAATGGAAGTATTATTTGGTTCCTTATAAGCAGAAAAAAATAAGGGAATACACTAGGCTAAACAGTTAATTGTTTTAAAATGTTGTTGCTATGGGATTGAAATCCGTTTCTTTGCGTGGCCAGGAGTTGACAATTTCCCGTATAAGAAAATGTTTAAGTATTTTAAAACTGAAACCAATAACAGGGAATGCCTTAAAAAAAAAAACGGCCAACTCCACAACAAAAATATATATGACATAAATTGTGTGACAATTTAATTGTTTTTTCACAGAAACCGTATGACAGAAGTTGGATAGGTAGAGCCAGATCCTTATATTTGTGTAGTAAGTTTTTGTCTATCTCTTAGGTTTACCTGTTAGGCAAAATTCAGTAAAATGCATATAGACTAAAGAGATCTTCAGAAGCCATTCCCAAAAGTTCAAGATATATACTTTATTTGTCATGAAATAAGTTAAATATAAGAGATTTTAATGAAAATCGTTATACATTTTTAATAAATCAAAATTTTGAAAAATATTTCATGCAAAAGGTAATTGGGGGTGGGGGAATGTTCTTGAAAATCTTAATTATCAAGTTTGGTATTTAACGTAGTACTTTTCGTTTTTGAGCTATTATGCTGCCCACAGGCACACACACGCACACACATTTTTCTTAAAATGCTTTTTTTTTTCTTTAATTCGGGGGTCCCAAAACTATTTCCTGTGAAATCTCGATATATAATTTTTGGGTGCAATATAATACCTTAACTAATCACTAGGTACATAATACGTGCAGAGAAAGTAAAAATATGTTTAAAAAGTATGCATATAATTACAAAATATTATGTGTATGTAATTATGAAGTGGGGCTTTATTTAAATGCTCTTTAACTACTGTAGTTCTCAGTGTCCCATTCTGTACGTGAAAGACCGCTTAATTTTTCTCAGAGGTTCTATCAGACTTGAGTACTTTTACGTGCCGTAAATCTCCGACACGGGACCAACGCCTTTGCTTCCCTTCCGAAGGAAGCCCTGGTTTAGCATGGTAACAATTACACCACGGAGGGCGACTATGTAATTATGTATATCTTTTGCATAAAAACATCATCTACAAATTGTAGAAAAATAAATGACTACAATCAGAACATTCCAATGTATCAAGTCAAAGAGTGCTTCACTGAAGATACACTTATAAAGGTTTATTGACTGCCTCCAGGACTCCTCATGGGTATTAAGACAATTTCTCTGCAGTTTAAAACATTTTTATGATGGTCAGTTACTGCGGAAGACAATCTGTGCCTCGGAGTACCGAGATCACTATGATTTGTGATTATCAGGATGATACTAGTACTACTAATATTGTTGCTGTTAGCTCATCAACCATTCCATAATATTAATTAGAATGTTTGCGTCAGAAGTTAGACATAAAATCCCCAGAGTCGATCACAGATGATAGTTCAAACCGGTGAAATACGTATTGATCGATTGCAAATGGGAAGCACGCCTTCACCCAGCCCAACTAATTATGTCCTTTCCACAGAAGAAGATTTCCCTTCGGGATCAGCGTTTTAAAACGTTAAATGACTTTAATACCTTTGTGATCCGACGTGTCCGAGAGTTCAACTTCAAAGGAGAATCAAAGGGTATCCTATAGCTACCACAGATTTGGAATGGAGCCAATGAACTCCGAGGGGATAATTATGAACGAAGTTGAATTAAGCAAACAGAGGAAGAAAAAGAACACTCGAATTTCTCTATCCCCAATTTTACTTTCGCCGACACGGATATCCAAGGTTATTAAGACACGTACTGGTGAACGGGAGATCCACGGCTCAAATCCCGCCAAAGTAATTTTCCTTAATGGTTTTTCCACGTTTTCCTCAGTCCTCCTAAAGGAAAGCTAAATAACGGCGGTGGACACCTCACACACTGCAATCTATAGAAATGCATTGTATGCTAACACTCAACAGCTGTGAGACACTCAACAGGACAAAGAGAGAAAGTGAGAGAACCACAGGAGACCACAGGCCACAGGCAGATTGCCGAGACTCGTGGAAACCCCAAAGTACTTCATCCCGTCGCCAGGATCCTCCGTGTAGCCGTCAATAGGTGAGAGTTTCCTCAAACGGCCACGTCTCTGTGGGGACAGCGACCACAACGCCAGCTCAACTCCTTGTTCTTTGTTGCAATTTAAAATTACTTAAACGTTTCTCAATCATTAAGTCATATTTCGCTTCATATCTCTGTTTTAGTTCTGGCCATACAAAGAGAACCGAATTTCAATTGTTTCATATAACAACCACTTTTAAAAGATTTGACTATCGCTTTAGCCTAATGTATTTCCTGATTTCCCTTTTGCTTACAAGTAAGCAAGGAATAAGACCAATTCTGCTAATATTTATCTCAATTAGTATGATGTAGATAAAAGAAGAATAATTTGTAAGAATAGTTATTTCAAGAAAAGGTAGAGAAAATCATGTGAATGAAACACAGTAGATATTTAGGGATCCTGTATAATTACTTAAATTTAATACTCATTTGAAATGTACTTATTTATTATATATTACTAGTATTGTCTAGTTCCGCACTCTCAGCAGTTTTTAATGGTTCTAGCGTACAGACAAACTGGCGGAAAAAGCCGCGCTAATGGTTATCCAACGCACCTAACGTACATACTAAAAAAATCTGATGGTTCCATTCACACGACTTTCCCTACATCTCTGTAACAAATTGCTGTTTATAACTTATTCTTCTACTTCATGCTAATCGAAAAAACATTAGCAGAAACGGTTTTATTACTTAGTTCCTTTATAAGTAGAAGGGTGGGGGATTTTCTTGAAAATCTTCGTGTCGCATCCTTGGGAAATACCAAACTTAAATGCCAAGTTTGGTATTTAGCGGCTTTTTCGTTTGTGGTATGCTGTCCACAGACACACGGATCTTTTTCTAAAATTGTTTTTTTTATTCAGGGGTTCTAAAACATGTATTTTCGGTGAAATCTCGGTATCGAATTTTTGGATGGAGTACAACACTTCCTCTATACACTAGGTACATGTACGTGTAGAGAAAGTAATAATTGTGTGAGCGCTGTCCTCATCGGTTATGCAAACGCTACATTGTGTTACAGGGAACTCTATGTCGTCAGGTTTGCTGGCTGCCAAGCAGAAAGCGTAAAACCTAAAGGAAATGAAGCGCTGTGTCCACCACCAGAGGGCGTACTGGAAAGGCGGCGGGGGGGGGGGGGTAGCGTGTTAAAGAAGAACTACGATATTGTCACCAGCACGGTGTACCACAATGGAAACCTGACATGGTCTGCGTACGTGATCAGCATCCTCAATCTTACTGTATTGTCCACTACTGCGTGCCAGCGAGTATTTGGAGACTTCGGCATTCCTCACAGGCTTCGCCGAGGTTTGTGTCAAATTGGGATTGCGTGTAATAAAAGTGCTCAGCGTTCCTGCCAACACCGTGTTTCAAAACGTAGAAGATAACCTAGAAATTAACAAATAGTCTTTTGATGTTTAAAATGATATTGTCTGAAAAGGCAAATATTTTACATTTATTTACTTTCTCTAGCTTGTATGCATAATGCACATAACAGATGGAGAAGCTATTGTATTCCAACAAAAATTCCATACTGAGAGTTCACCGGAAATACGGGTTTTGAGAACCTCAGAATAAAAAAAATGTTTAAATGCATGTCCGTGTGTGTATCTGTGGGAGCATAACTCAAAAACGAGAAGTCCGTTAAACACCTAACTTGGCATTTAAGCTCAGTATTTTCCAAGGTTGCGACATGAACATTTTCAAGCAAATCCCCCCCACTCCCAACTACCTCTTACATTTAACATTTTTAGACAATTTTGTATTTTCAAGAACAGCTGTAACGATTTTAATTAAAATACAGCCTGTTTAAGATATGTTCATGACAAACCAAATGTATATCATATTTATAGAGTTAACCGTTTCCGAGCTATTCTTTGTTACTAGTTTTAAACTATTTAAACTTTTCTCAAGCGAGAAGACAACTTTCATTTCATCTCTTTTATTTTACTCCGGGATTGCAAAAGAGAACCGAGTTTCGATTGTTTCATATAGCGACCAGCTTTTAAAAGATTTGACTATCGTTTTAACCTATTGTATTCGCTTATGTCCCTTATACAAGAAAGAAGTAATAACACCAATTCTGCAACTGTTTACTTCGATAAATATGACGTACATAAAAGAATAACCTTCTGTAAGGAAAGTTGTTGTTGTTGTTGTTGTTGTTGTTGTTTTTTTAACAGCTGGAGAATGTGATGGGAACACCTCAGATTCTGTCTCTATTTATTTTACGACTCTTTAAGAGACACTAGGCGTGAAATTTCAATTTCTAAGTCTCTGTATACATTTTCTGAACGTTTTACTCTGATTTGATTGTTGTTATGTTAATATAAATACTAGATTTCGTTTAAATTGGATAAATACAAGATATAAATTATTTCATATATTTTATTATGTAAATATAATATTTAAAAAGCCTCAGGTGCCTCAAACTCTGAGAAAATATGTTGCATTGTCTAACCAGGAGCTTTGAACCAAAAATTTCAAGTTTAAACTGGGAAATCACAATAACTTTGATAGTGAATTATTGTAATTGTTTAAAATGTTAGAAATATTAATCTCTAAAATAATAATTTTTTTTAGAAAAAACTATTTTTGTAAAAAGAAAATGAGACGCGTGAAGCATTTTGAAAGTGTGAAAATGTAGTTTAGGGAAAAAAGATGTTTAATGAAATAGTTTGCTAGGAAATAGAGATTGTAAGATCTTTAAATGGTCGTTGAGCAAGGGGAGAACAGTTAAATGTTGATTCTCTGTAGACGCCCAAAGATTTCAACAACTATTTGTAATATAAAAGCGATTTTCAACTTTTTGACTGATTGCCAAAATATCATTCCTGAACAACATTGTCATATAACGATGAATACCTCGTGGATCTCTGTGTGGCGGACATTAAGCTTTCTAGATCTTGTTGTCGACACAATTCCACACGAACCTTAGTGAATTTGTAGTTTTGTTTCTACACGTGCCTGGTAAACAGTGCTGTTCAGTCTACCTACTTTCATTTATCTATGGTTAGATAGCAGAGCATTGGCTATTACCACGCATTTCTAATTTTTATTGTTTTTACTTTCTCTACATGCACTATTTACATAATGTATGGAGAAGGAATTGTAATGCACCCAAAAATTCGATACCGAGATTTCACCGGAAATACATATTTTGGGCCCCCCTAAATAAAAAAAATTAGAAAAAGGTCCGTGTGTGTCTGTGGACAGCATAGCTAAAAAACGAACGACCTTTAAATACCAAACTTGGTATGTAAGTTTGGTATCTTCCAAGGCTGCGACACGAATATTTTAAAAAAATCCCTATCCTCAACTACGCTTTACATGGAACTTTTTTCGAAAATGTTTCTTTTCTCAAAAATGGCTCTAACGATTTTGATTAAAATATTTAATACTCAAGATATTTACTTGTCAAATAAAATGTATATCTTGAATTTTCTGGGAATAACCTCTGAAAACTATGTACTATATTCTGGATAAATTTTACGGAATTTGGATAACTAATAAACCGTAAGAGACAAACAAAAGCTAACTTAACAGAAAATGTAGAGTTCATTAAAACACACAATTTATGTTATATACTTTTTTTTTTCGTGGATATGATCATTTTTTAGATATTCCTTGTTATTGGTTTTAGCTTTAAAATACCTATACCTTTCCTCATACTGGAATTTGTCAACTTCAGTCCATACAAACAAAGGAATTTCAGTCACATAGCAACCAACTTTTGACTATGACTTTAACCAATTTTACTCCCTTATTTACCTTCTACTTACAAGGAAGCAAGTAATAAGACTATTTCATAAGCTTTTTAATAATAATTTGTTGCAAAGATGTAGAGAAAGTCATGTGAGTGGAACACATTAGATTTTTGTTAGGATAAATTGTACTTAAGTCGTACTATTAAATAATCTGTCTGGTATTTACCTTTGATATAAACAAAACCCACGAAAAAAGATCACCAGATTGGTGGGCCCACAGGATTTGAAACCAGGACCTCCCGAATATGGACCTAACACACTTCCACATGAGATGCCGCTCGATATTTACGTTTGATATAAACGTAACTCGGAAGGAAATAAAGAATTATAGAGAGAATAGATAATTTGTCAAGCAGATCATTAAAAGATATAAATAACACTGTCAGAAAAGGTTTCTTCTCTGTTACAGCTCTTTTCGACAATTATGAGTTATACTGTATTGTGTGGTTTATTGCGAAATATGAATAACATTACATTACATAGAAACCTCTCTTAATAGTATCGCTTATTTATTTATTTCAAACGCTAAAAGATTTGGTAACATAACTAAATAATTATCAAATCATAACAGCACCAATATTATGCAGAATAAATAGAATGGTTTGGATATAATAATAAAATATACACAGCCAAATTAATCCCAAATGGGGCTACATATGTCTCACATTGAAGGAATATAACAGTTTTAAGTAAGAAAAAGTAATATAAAAAACAGAGGTGGTCACGCTGAAGTGGTGGGACTAGATTTTGTCAGTGAACAGCATACCTCAAAAACGAAAAGTTGGTTAAATACCATAGTATTTAAGCTCAGTATCTAACAAGGATTAGGCACGAAGATTTTCAGGAGAATCCTCCCACCCCTAACTACCCTTTAGATGGAATCTTTCGAAATTTTCTATTTTCTAAAATATGCTCTTAACGTTTTGATTAAAGTGCCGTATATTAAAGATGTTCACATGGAAAATAAAATGTATGTAATGAATTTCTTGGGAATAGCTTCTGTAAACCGTAATAGATAACTTATTATACAAAAAATATAGCTATCCGTAAAACATACAATTTATATCGTGTGCAATTTTGTGTGGATCTAACCATATCAGAGATATTCTCTACTATTGGTTTCAACTTTAAAATACTTGAATTTTTTCTCAAACGGGAAGCGCTCATCTTTATATCTCTCCCATGGACAGAGAATCGCTATTCAATGGCAATCACATAGCGACAGGTTTTAAAAGTGTTGACTGTAGCTTCATCTTGTTAATTCTCTTATTTCCCTTATACTTATAAGTGACTAAGTAATGAGAGCTTTTCTAGTAATGTTTATCTTGAATAGCATGATGTATATAAAAGTGATCTTTTATAAGAATAGTCTGTTTACAGAACAGATAGAAAAAGTCATGTCAGTGGAACACATCAGAATTTTGCTCTTCTAGCATATACATACATACTACATACATACATAACATAATATAACAAACGTAACATAACATACATAAAATGTGCATAATAGGTAAAGAAAGTATTGTATTCCACTCAAATGTTCGATATTGAGATTTCACCGGAAATACATGTTTTGAGGATGCCTGAATCAAAACAAATATTAGAAAAAGTTCCGTGTGCATGTCTATCTGTGTGTGTGTGTGTGTCTCTGTCTGTCTGTGTATGTGTGTGTCTGTGAACAACATAACTAAAATACGAAGAATTTGTTAAATACCAAAAGTGATATTTAAGTTTAGTATCTTCCAAGGTTGCAATACGATTGTCAGGAAAACCCGCCCATCATTTACATAAAACTACCCTTTACATTTTTCAAAATGTTCAATTTTCTCAAAAAAACTCGAACGATTTAATAGTGTATATTAAAGATACTTAACACGGTAAATAAAATGTGATTTTTAATTTGTTCACAATACTCCCTGAAGTCGTCTTCATTCTGAAGTATATACTACTGTGTAAGTATAAGTACTTCATTTGTATAACTGGCAAACCTGCAAAACCTAAATAAAAACGCACCACAAAAACACAATTAATGTCATACTGCCATAAAGTTTTTATTATAAGAGTTAACCTTTTTAGAGACATTCCCTACGGGCCGGTTCGATCCCAAGCGACCGCATATGAGATTTGTGGTGGACAAAGCGGCGCTGGGGCGGGTTTTCTCCGGGTTCCCCCACCATCGTATTCCACCGGTGCTCCATCTTCATTCATGTATTACCAGTGTCACCGCCTGCGGTGCCATAAGCAGTTAAAGCGGGCGTTAAACTCTAACCAAAAAAAAAAAAAAAAAGAGACAGTCCCTACATTGGTTTCAATTTTAAAATACTTAAAACCTTTCTCAAACGGGAAGCCAACATCTGTTTCATCTCTTTGGAAAGAGAACCGCTTTTCAAACAACATTTAAAAGATTTTATTGGCGGTTTTTCGTAGATTCCCTTATTTTCCTTCTACTCATAAGGAAGTGCGTAATAAAAAGGCTCTATTAATAATACTGGGAAGGCTATATTTGTTTAGCATGATGTAGATAAAAGAATAATCTTCTGTAACAATATTCTGTTTGCAGAACAGATAAAGTCATGTGCATGGAACACATCTGATGTCATTCTTTCTAGCACGAGCAAATTAGTTACATTGTTGCAGTTAAAAGACACCCCTATCTGTATGTTCTAGCTTCGGAACACTTCATTCTTTTATTTAAAACCACAACTAGAGAGAGGATGAAGTACATTTGCTGTACCCTTTGCAAAATACGTTAATTTTCGGATGTAACACACTTAACGAGAGTAGGTAGCGGATGCAAATGAATGGAATTAGCGGAGCAGTATTGGTGAAAACGTGTGTTGGAACAAAGGTATCCGTACAGAACATGAAAATTGCATCGCGGCTGTTCTGTGCTAACAAATTTACGATTAAGAAATAAAAGAAAGTTTTATTTCTCAAGTGGTGTGTTTACGACTTTAGAGCTGGATGCGCTGCACAAAACCCTATTATTCTTTTTGGAAAAGTGTTTTACCCAACAAAAGCGCAACTTTATACAGTATAATGAGAATCACTTGACCGTCAAAGTATTCTGTTACTTAAGTGCTGGTAGATAAATCTCCATAAGCTTCAAACAACTTTTAAAATATTTTTATTTTTTCTTGCTCTGCATGGAAGTGTTTACGAAACATAATTGCGACATCTTTTGAAACGTCACAGCTCTTGGAAATTACGGATATTTATCGGTAAAGGGAAGGGCTAATGCTTAAGAAGACCTTTTTATCCATTCCCGTTTCCAAAGGAAATGTGTTGAGAACTTTCAACTTTCGAAACCCGCCTAAATAACTAAGCAGCATTCCAGTTGCCGCTCACGAATGCCTCAAATTGGTCTCTTGGTTTGAGTTGCGTGCTTATTTGTATTCATCTGAATCTAAATAGTCCTGTGCAGTCAACCACACACCTGGAGCCCGGCTAGAGGGGAAGACGATACGCAATTCGTCATTGAGTGAAGGTCATATTACAGTGGTTGCTCTTGCATTCCAGCCGTGGTAATAGATTGCTCTCAGTGATGAGGCCTATCGCACATTGCAGGGATATCCCTGTGAGTAATTGCTGCTCTTTGACACGCAGCCAAGCTGGAGCAGTCCTACATGAAAGTAGAAAAGTTGATGTATTCGACCTGAAAATTCGATACCGAGTTTTCACCGCAAATACATTTTTCGAAGACCCCTGACTAAAGTCATCTTTAAAAAGGTGTGTGTATGAATGAATAGCATGATTCAAAAACAAACATTTTGATAAGCACCAAATTTAATGATTGTATTCAGTATCTTACAATAATTTTACAAGTAGATTTTTCAAGATAATCAACCCCCCCCCCACACCAACTACCCTCTAATAGAACATTTTTCGACATTCTTATCTTCATTTTTTAAAGAATATCTAATGAATTTTAATAAAATACCACCTATTAATGTAATTTATATAAAATATATATATTGCATTTTCAGGAATACTCTGTGAAGTCCTCCTCTTTCGGAAGACTTTTATATAATTTTGTATAACTGCTAAATAGCGATAGATGAAAACATGCTACAAAAATAACATGCAATTTCTCAAATATACAGTCTATTTAGAATTACTTTCTTTGACATCAGTCATTTCCGAGATATGCCTTTATTAATGGTTCAAAAAGTTAAGTACGTTCTTAAGTCCTGTCAGTATGCAGCTGTTTCTCGCAATTGCATAAAAAGAATGTGGAATTTTAAGGCCAGCGTAGGTATAGTGTCCAGTTGTTAAACATTTGACTGTTGCGCTTGCAAAGATTATTCTCTATAAAATGAATTAGACAGAAAAATAAGTTTTCTTACAAATACTTTTATATCCCCTAGTAAACGAAAGAGGGTAGAGAAAGTAATATGGATATAATATCAGGTTTTTCCACTTGGCCATCTTAAGAGAACAGAATTTCAAAGTCTTAACATGACTAACTCAAAAAAAACATTTTATAATTGTCATAAGCTTGTACTTGAAGGAAATCTGCAATAAAGCAATTTCTGCAAGTGTTGATATCGATGAACATGAATTTAACAGAAGAATAATGCTCTTAAGAATAGTTTGTACAAGAGTGTATAGTGAAACTCATGTCAATGTCACTCATCAGACTTTTTACTTGCTCTAGCCCGTAATACAATGTACATGGTGGATAGAGAAGGTATTGTACGTATTCCACCCAAAAATTCTAAGACGAGATTTCACCGGAAATATGCATTTTGAAGTCTCCTGAGTGCGAAAAAGGTCCGTGTGGTTGTGTCTGTAGACAGCATAGCTCAAAAAGAAAGTCCCTTAAATACCAAACTTGGTATTTAGTTAACCATAATCTAAGGATGCGACACGAAGGTTTGCAAGAAAATTCCGCCACCCCAAACTATGCTTTACTTGGAAAAATTTTAGAATCTTTTGATTTTCTCAAAAATGACTAACGATTTTTATTAAAATACCGTATATTACAGATATTTAGATCACAAAGAATTTTATATTTTGAATTTTTTGGTAATTGTCTCTGAAGAGCTCTTTATCCTGGATGAATTTCGCTAAATTTTACAAAACTGGTAAACCGTAAGAGATAGAAAAAAAAACTTAGATTGTTAAAAGAATGAAAATCTCGTTAAAACACACGAATTTTGCCTTATACATTTTCTTTCTTTCTTTCTTTTTTTTTTTTTTTTTATTGTACGGCTGACCGTTTTTGAGATATTCCTTGTTATTGGTTTCAGTTTTAAAATACTTAAGCTTTTCTCATACGGTAATTTATCAACTCCTCGCCACAAAAACAAAGGAATTGCAATCACACAGCAACCAGTTTTTAAAATATTTGACTATTGCTTTAGCCTATGGCACTCCCCTATTCCCTTTCTACTTACAAGGAAGCCAGTTATCCTCCTAATGTTTATCTCGATTAGCATCATGTAGATAAAATAAAAATCTTTAGTAAGAATAGTTTGTGTAAGGAAGAGCTAGAAAAAGTTATGTTTTTTCATGGTTTAAAAGCATAAATATGACTAATTTTGGACATCAAAGACTTCTATGCCTTAGTTAATTGTATATTCCAATCAAAGTTTTGCTATATCGCAGCAACAATAATGGACGTAAAATAACAGGAGAAACTTCTACCGTTTATACTCCAGAATCACTGATTGCGGGTCTGGTTTATCGCAGAGGCATGTTATTAGCGTGAAAAAGGAGCCGGAACTCGCAAAGAATAAAGAGGAGCGCGCTTTAGTTTATTTTCACCGGATCCGACAACGGTTCCCCTTTGCCATTGGCTTTCTGTAAAAACAGAAGGCGTCTGCGAGGGTGAGTCGAACCGGCGCACAATTTGGAGCAGCGTTTCTCCATTAAAACGTAACTCGGAGCCGTTCATTTGCCAAGAACATGGCGCAGCGTTGTTTCATGCTTCTACGGTACACCAGCGTTACATAAATATTGATTTATCGATCCATACTGTCGTGTGTGCGATTCTTCTGGTTCTCAGGGGTGTAGCAATGCTGCCTCCATGCTTTCTTACCATTATATGTACTGGGTTCGCAGTTACCGCATTTATCAACTTAACGTTTGCAATCCTGTTTAAAGTTAGAAAAGCTGTTCACTCAACTTCAACTCTTGAGCTAAGCGAATAGAGCATTTAGAATAACAAAACTGATGTGTTACATTCACATGACTTTCTCTACATCAGCGCTTCAAATTTTTTTACAATCCTAATTCCTCCATCTGCTTAATGCTGATCGAGATAAAATTAGCAAAATTTTCTTAATTCTTGCTTACTTTTTTTTTTAGTTAACGTCATTTTTAACTTAGTTGGTCATTTCTAAAGATGAATGGATATATTTGAAATGATGCTCAAATGATCTCGGACTCCATGGAACTTAAAGTTACTCGACATTCGACTTCTCAGGATAAGGGAAAACCCCGAATAGAACCTTAACCGAGTAACTCATCCTAAGCGAGATTCGAACTCACGACCTGTTAAACGTGAGGCAGACACTTTCCCCCTTGTAAGTAGAAGAGAAATAACGGAGTACCATAGGCTAAAGCGATAGTCAAATGTTTTAAAAGCTGGTCGCTAACTGCTATTGAAATTCCTTTGTATGGCTAAGAGTTCGCAAATTCCCATATGAGAAAAGTATAAGTGTTTTAAATCTAAAACCAATAACAAGAAATATATCAGAATCGGCCAGCTCTATTAAATTAGGTGTTTTAACAAGATCTCCATATTTTATGTAGTAAGTTTCTGCCTATCCAGTGATGCAAAAGCCAGCAAGATTTACCAACAATAAAGAGGTCTTCAGAGGCTATTCGAAGAAAATTCAAGATATACATTTTATTTGTGTGTAAATATATTTAATATACAATATTTTAATCAAAATCATTAGAGTAATTTTAAGAGAAAATCACAATTTTTGAAAAATGTCCCATGTAAGTGGTAGTAGGGTTGAGGCATTTTCTTGGAAAATTTCGTGTTGCATCTTTAGGAGGTGCTTAACTTGAATACCAAGATTGGTAGCTTACGCACTTTTAGTTTTTGAGCTATGCTGTCCACAGACACATATAGACATTTTCTAAAAATGTTATATTTGGATTCAGGGAGTTTCAAAATATATATTTCCTCTGAAATCTCGGTATCGAATTTTTGGGTGCAATACAATACCTTCTCTATACACTACGTACATAGCACGTGTAGAGAAAGTAAAAATTGGGAGTATGATTTAGGTCAATTCCATTCTAATTAACCAAATCCAGAACTTAGTGAAAGACTCTTATGAAGGAATTGCTTCACTATTTTATCAATTCAAAAAAATTATCTTAATGAAACGCAGCGTATTCGAATATATATTAGGCAATTGAAACTAAAAATGGTAATATAAAATTAAAATTATAACTACAGAGCTTATTTGAGATAAGTAAAGACTGAAGTTCAGTACATATTTACCTGTAGAACAGGCGTCACAACTCACTTTATTTTGTGCTAAACAAATAGGCTTATTCCGTGCATGCAGTGGGTAACACATAACAGCAGCGGTTGTCTCTCTCTTCTTTGTATAGTGCGTTGTGTGTCAGGTTATAAAGTCGGGAACAGAAAGGAACCCAACATGCAAACCTTTGACTCCTACGTTTACGCCTGTGTTAAGGAAAGTGGCGGAAAAGGGTTTACTTTTGTGCAAAAAAAAAAACAAAAAAAAACTGCCATTTGCAGCGTTATTAGGTAGCAGATGCAAGTGAGTATGAAAGTTACAAGGACGTTTCTTTCAAATTGTTTTTTCGATACCAGTTATTAAATACCAATATGGCTGTTTTTCGTTACAAATTAATTCTCATTCTGTCGGTGATTTATTTTTTCACCTGGTATGTGGTTATAATAATAATAATAATAATATTATTATTATTATTATTTTTTTTTTTTGTCTTGCAAATGACATTTTAAAGCCATGCCATAGCGTCACCCTCTTTAAAAATCTAACAATTGCTTTAGGATAGAGTAAAACAAATATGCAAAATGTAAATGCAACTTTTATCCCGGTTAACAGGAAATAGAACAATAAGCTTTGTAGGAATATTAGAAAATGAGTGAGTAATGAAACCCGTGTGAATGAAACACATTACGTTTTTGAAATTTGCTGTTCACACACACACACACACACGATTCTTTTTCTTAGAATTTTCTGTTTTTTCCCCCAAAAGATTATGTACGAGTATATCTGCTTGGAGCACCACGGTTAAGTGTTTAGGCAGATCGCCTCTCACCAAGGTGGTCCGGGTTCGATCGCAGGGGACAGCATGTGGGATTTATAGTGGTCAAAGCAACATTTGGGCGGAGTTTGCTGGGTTTTCCGGTCATTCGTTCCACCACCTGGTTCATAATCACCTTCATTGCATCGACATTTCATATTATCTTCTTCCTCACTCTCATACCTGGCATCGGAATGATCACCCATCCTGGCTGCTCTCTCTCATCCAGAGTCCGTCTGTTCAACAGGCATCTGGCCTCAGGCTCTAGCTTGTAAGCACTCGGGAGTCCTTTAGTCCTTCGTACCAGGAGAGTAAATAACGAAAGAAGGATAGGTATACCTATTTGCTAAGATTTCTACATGCACTACTTGGGTGGAATTCAAAACTTCTTCGGTGTGCGTAATACAGAAAGAGAAAAAAATCTGACGTGTTTCATTCACATGACTTTCTCTACATTTCTGTAGAAAACTATTGTTAAAAAGCTTATGTACTTCGTGCCAATCAAGATACACATTAGCAGAAATGCTCTTATTACTTGCTTTCTTTTTTCTTATAAGTAGGAGAGAGATAAGGGAATGCAGTAGGCTAAAGCGACAGTCAAATCTTTTAATAGCGGTTGCCATGTGGTTGAATTCCATTTCTTGCCAGGAGCTGACAAATTCCCGTTTAAGAAAAGTAAGTATTTTAAAACTGAAACCAAAAACAAGGAATATTTAAAAAATTGTCAACTCTAGATAAAAATGCATATGAACTGCACATAATTGCAACGATATCTATATTTTTTGTGTAGTAAGTTTTTGTCTATCTCTTACGGTTTAGCAGTTATGCAAAATTCAGCATAATTCATCCGCCAGAGGCTATGCCAAGAAAATTCAAGATAAACATTTGTGATGTAAATAACTTAATATAGCGTATTTAATCAAAATCATTAGAACCAATTTAATAAAATCAACATTTTGGATTTTTATTTCGTGTAAAAGGGTGTTTGGGGTAGCGTTTTGTCCTCAAACTCTTCGTGTCGCATCCTTTGAAGATACTAAACTTAAATATGAAGTTTCGTATTTTACCGACTTTTGGTTTTTCAGTTGCCGTGTTCACAGACATTCCGACGGACACGGTTTTTTTTCTAACAATGTTTTTTGTACCCTAAAACGTATATTTATGGTGAAATCTGGTTATACAATGTTATGGTGGAAATACCATCGACGAGAAAGTAATATCATGTGAAAGTCTTTATAATGTTATAAAACATTTTAAATGTGTTTTATCTAATGTTATTGTGAGTTATTTGCTTCTGGTGATTTTAAACAGAGGATGCCCTGAGCACAGAACAAATACTGGTATCCAATGTTCTCTTACCTAGGGAAACGTAAATTCGTGTAGCAGCATATTCCACTACATGCCGCAGAAGGTTCTTGCAACTCTGAAAGCGCCATCCTTTTCCCTTTGGGATGTTCTAAAGCGAGCCGGGCGTGGTCTACTTCAGCAGAGGAAAACGTGCACTGTATGTGAAGGGTTATCTCCCTTTATGTATGTACGTACGTAACTTCAAGCAGAAATGGCGGTCGGTTTAGTGTCTGTGTTGAAGAAGGTCGGCACTCAGCAGCTATGTGTGTGGTTTCTCGTTTGTTCCACACATTCCAACTTTTGATCCGTGTTAGGGCACCCCCGGAAGAAGTGCCAATTAATTTCACAGCGGTTTGTGTTAACTATCCAAGTTGTTATAGTTAGTTTTCTTCCTCTAGCACTTATGTACAGACAGTGTACATTAGAGACATTAAAAGTCGCCGGGCGCAGTGATTTAGCTTAACAGGTGAACGTTTGATAAGGTCTCGGGTCTTTCCACAATTTTCATTGATGTCATTCTGATACAACTTGCTACGTTAGTAAGAAAAAGCAAAACCGATTGGGCAATTCATCCCTCAGCCCCGCTCGATGCTCCATTAGAACAGTTGACTTGCATAAGCAGTGTTAATTTTGTCCACCACGTTCGCGAATTACCTTCGTATTAGAACTGAAGTATATAGTATATAGAAAAGATTAACCTAATTTTGTATCACCTGCTGAGAGTGGTCGGTTATTGTCCAACCAGAGAGTTTGGGGATCATCAGTTCGCAACTTCGGTAATGTTTTCTGTCCAATACGATTTTAAGAGTATAGCAAATAGCTCAAAGACATGGGCGAAAAAAACCCGTCTTACGATGAGTATTTCAAGGCGTACTTTGAGTGTACATGGTAACTAGAGAAGGTATTGTATTCAACCCAAAAATGTGATATAGAGATTTCACCGGAACGTTATGTTTAGAGTTCCGCTGAGTCCGAAAAAAGTATATATATTATCCTGGTCATGCATAGAGAACAGAATTTTGCTAATGTTTATCTCGATTAGCATAAACCAGATAATAAAAATCAAGCGAATGTAACACCACATCTATTTTTAGACAGGTATTAACATTGCTTTTTTTTCTGGAATAATGTGTATTTAGTTCACGAGACACAGTCGCATAGTTAATCATTTTAAAGTTTATCGGTAAAATGTACCGAAGCGGAATCGTTTTTTTACATTTTTTCTATCATAAACATAGAGACAGAATGCTATGATGTAATAATTCCTATCAAATACTATATGCATTTATGCATTGACCACTTCCGTAACATGCCCATATAAAATTATACTGACTAATATTGGTATAAACAAAAAAATCTGATGTGCACACTTTCCTACCTGTTCTGCAAACAAACAGGTGATAATGATACTACTCGAGCTAAACATTAGAAGAAATTATTATTACTTGCTCCTTTGTAAGTAGAAGCGAAATAAAGGAATACATTAGGTTAAAGCGATAGTCAAATGTTCTAAAAGCTGGTCGCTATGTGATACAATTGGATTTCGGTTCTCTTTGCTTGGTGAGGTATAAAACAAAAGCGACATGAAACAGTGACGACTCTCTGTCTGAGAAAACTTTAAGTATTTTAAAATTGAAACTAATAACAAGGACTATCTCGTAAATATGTTTTTTTTTTTTTTAAAAAAAAGTATATGACATAATTGTGAGTTTTAACGAGATATACATTTTTGGGGTTAGTAACTTTTGTAGATCTCTTACGACTTACTAGTTCTGCAAAAGTCATACAAATGAAAAGGGCTTCAGAGGTTATTTCTAGAAATCTGAAAATGTATGTGTGTAGTTAATTTATTATAATATCTTAAGCATTGGTGATTTAATGAAAATTGTTATACCTAGTTTTGAGCAGATCAAAATTTTCGAAAAGTGTTACATGGGGTGTGGTAATTTGGTTGAAAACCTCATGAAGCATCCTTAGAAAATGTTTAACTTAAATTTTAATTTTGGTATTTAAGCAACTTATCATTTTTGAGCTGTGCTTGTTCACCACACACACACACACACACACACACACACACACATACACACCCACACACAATATGTGGTATCAGGGAGAATTTCAGCACACGTGGCACAAAAAGCAGTATATCTTAAAGCTATCTTCTTTAAAAATGGGATTCCATTTATTTTGCATCAGTGTATCTACATTTAATGTACTATACTATATTTAATGTGATTGCAAAATGCATCGCATGTGCATGTAGGCGACTCTGCACATCATCTTGTCATGGTGCACCAGATGCAACCGTGGGTGCTGGGTCAATGCCACACCTGCTGGTTGTGCCGTTTACCTCTCAAGAGGTGATTGATCGTTTGCAGAGTCGCTGTAATTTCTCATAAAGTTTGAAATGCGGCACTGCTTTTGAGAATTACTCGCCCGTGCAGTTTTTACTTTCTCCTCCATTTAGCTATTGCGTAGTTGCATTAAACCTAAACATCCCTATCGAGATTTGATCCGAAATACTTGTTATGAGGTCCCTGAAACATCGATTCTTCTATGCCCTGAAGCTTTTACAGATGTTATACACTTTGACTCCTCAGAAATGATCATATTTTCAAACTATTTGCATCGGTAGACTTGACCACTTGCTGTAAGAAGCATGAAGGCTTCCGGTTTGGTCCTGGTTTGAAGGTACTGCTCCAATCAGAGTTTTACTTCTAACGAGTTTTTTTTTTTTTTGCATTATTATCTACCGTTTTTCTCTGTGCGTTTCATCGTCCTACTCTTCCTCCTTCCGTGGCCAGTAGTAGATATACCAATATTCCAAAATATTCACAGTATTTTCTTTAGAGCAGTTGTAGGTCTGAGCATCCCAATGGGTTAGGCGCTGGCCTTCTTATACCAAGGTCGCGGGTTCAAACCCGGCCGATATGGAATTTGAGTGTGCCTAAAAGTTAATTTTATGAAAAGTAAAAGAACTCCTGCGAGACGGAATTCTGGCTGATATGATCTGGCAATTAATAACTGCGTTAACAGTCAAATAGTTATTATTTTAGAGTAGTTGGCATTCTTTCAAATGAGTAGTTATCAAACTAAGTAAGTCTGGGTAGTTTGGGGGTAGCGTGTCTGCTTCACATACTACAGGTTGCGAGTTCGAAGCTCGCATAGTGTGAGTTATCCGGATAAGGTTTTTTCAGGGTTTTTCTTTATCCTGAGAAGACGAATGTTGAGTAACTTTAAACTTCATGGACCCCGAGATCGTTTGAGTATCATTTCACCAATTTCACTCATTGTCCGATATGATCAACAAGGTTAAAGGACGTTAAGCGCACATAAAAAAGTCACTAAGTTTTGGCAAAACATACTCTGTAATTCAACGTTAAATATTAATAGAGAACACAAGAGCCCTCATAAACACGGAGTGGTATGCAGTCTACAAAAGTTGTTCTCTCGTAGGTGAATGCAAAACGGCGTAAATACCAGATGAATGTGACAACTGTGTAAAACATATCGACTCTCTCATTCACATTTCCAAAGGGTAGAGAGGATACGTAATAAAAAGTTTAGTTAATTCTATATTCCAGCATATTTGGATTTAGTGGCTAGCCCCAGTAAGCACTAGAGCGGCGGCAATCCTTTCTGACCTTTTCATCATATAATACAGAATGGGGAAGAAAGAAAGTAAAAAATACTTTTGCTGAGAGCTCTTTGTTGAAATGGGCGGAATGCATGCACCAGGTTTTTCTGTCCAAAATTCTGCAGGTATAAGCTATGTCATTACGTCGACATAGAGCTGAAATACTAGGTGAAACATCTCTTAGGCTAAAGTAGGCTCAGCTGTTTAGAAACTTTTTTTTTTTTTTTTTTTTTTTTTATTATTTTAAAAAAAACAGTAACGGTGTCTGATCAGGACTCCGGTACTGTATCCCTATTTACATTTCCCCCCGTAGGTTTTACTGATTACTGGTTTTACTGTTTCTTTTACAAACATATACACATTGCACAAACATATAACATTCATGCCCAAGGCAAGACTCGAACCCACGATCCTCTGCCCACGAAGCACCAAAGCGAGACGCTTTAGCGAGCGTGGCCATGGGGACCGGCTGTTGATGTATCTGAAGAGGTTAAATTTTGCGACATCTTTCCTTATTTGTAGCTTTATATTTATGTGAAACTATCTCTTAGACAACGCACCTAAGAATTCTGAACTTTTCGGAAGCTAGTTTTTTTTTTATTATTTTGTGTAAGTTACGCGTATCTAAAGCAATATTCTTTCTATTTTTCTTTCTTTCTTTTTCTCTCTCTCTCTCTGTTTATCCTCCTCGTATATATGACTTTACACCCTCCAGGAGTTACAAGCTAGCGCCTGTGGTCAGACGCCCGTTGAGGTACAGAAGCTCGGGGTCATAGAAAAGCCAGAATGGGTGATCAGCCCGATGCCTGGTATGAAAGTGAGGAAGAGGATGACGTGAAAGATAATTATGGAGCAATTAGGGAAATGAATGGCGGGGGAAACCGGAAAAAATCGCCCAGACGCCGTTTCTTTCACCACAGTACTACATGCGGTCCCTTAGGTGATCACATGATCGAACTTTGGACTCTCTAGGTGAGAGACAAGTGCTAACCACTCGGCCACGGCGCTGCTCTTAAAGAAATTTGAGATTAAAAGTTTATCTGGACGTGCATTGCCTTGTGAACTACCTGGTTTTCTACATCGCTTATTGATTTTAATTGCATGAGGACATCAGTATTTGTATGAAGTAATTGTTCGCGGCAGCAAAATTAGATCAAATGAGGCTATGGTCGAGACAGAGCGTATTTGACAGACTTTGACAATTGCTATTTTTGGAATCTAATTCTTCCATTCACATCTGCAAACAAACTATGCTTACAAAATAGTATTCTTTTATCTAGAGCATTCTAATCAAAATAACAATGGTAGAAAGGAAATAACGGAATACATTAGGCCAAAGTGATAGTCAAATCTTTTAAAATATTTTTGCACTGCGTTTGTCGTTTAAATTGAGTTTTCTTTCCTTGTACAAGGAGTAAAACAAGAGAGCTATTAAACGGATGAAAACCTCTCGTTTGAGAAAAGTTTAAGTATTTCAAAATTGAAACCTATAACAGGGAACATCTCCGAAATAGCTAACTCTACAAAACATAAATAAAGTGAAATGCATAAATAAATAAAAAATCTGTTGGGCATAAATTGTCTTTTAACGAAATTTACATGTTTGTGTATTAAGTTTTTATCTATCTCTTACGGTTTACGAAAGTCATCCTAGACCTAAATACCAAATTTTGTATTTAAGCGACTTTTCGTTTTTGAGGTTTTTGTTCACAGACACGGCGATACACACACGCACACGGATGTTTTTCTAAAAATTCTTTTTTGATTCAGGGGAACCTAAAACGTCTGTTTTAGGTGAAATTTTGGTATCGAATTTTTTGGGTTTTATCTCCTCAACCTACAGTGTGCATTGTGTATACGAGCTAGAGAAAGTAAAACGAAAGAAATGTTGGAAGAATGTACTGTGATAGGAAGTTAATAATTTGTTTGAAAAAAAATGGCATTTCCACTCTTTTGAACCATTTTGAACCACTCTTTTAATATTTAAGAAAAAAATGTGTAATTAGTAGGGCAATCAATGTTTACATGAATATCACGCTATTTAATAGGTGAGTAGAGAAATTTCTTACCAAGATTTCACCGAAAATACATGTTTTGACACTCCCCTGAATAAAAATAAAAACATTTTTAGCAAAAGGTTAGTGTGTGTACGCACGTTTGTGTCTGTTGACATAGCTCAAAAATGGTAATTCCGTTAAATACCAAGCTTAGTATTTAAGTTTAGCATCTGCCACGAAGATTTTCAAAAAAATACCCTCATACCAAGCTACCTTCACATGAAAAACTTTTTGAAAATCTTTATTTTCTCAAAAATGGCTCTATTTTGAGTAAAATATCGTATATTAAAGGCATTTACATTACAAATAAAATTTATATCTTGAATTTCTGGGAATAGCGTCTGAAGAGCTCCTTATTGTGGATGATTTTTGCTGAACTGTAAACTGTAAGAGATAGGCGAAAACTTACTACAGAAAAAATGTAGATCTCGTTAAAACATACACTTTATGCCATAAACATTTTTTTCGTGGAGTTTACCATTTTTATATATCCCTTTTTAATGGTTTCAGTTTTAAGATACTTATACGGGAATCTGTCAACACCTGGCAATGCAAAGAAACGAATGCTTTTAAAATATTTGACTATCGCTTTAGCCTTGTGTATCCCATTATTTCCCTTCTCTTTACAAAGAAGCAACTAATAAGACAATTTCTGCTAATGTTTATCTCAATTAGCATGAAGTAGAAAGACAAATAAGGGTTTCAACAATAATTTGTAACAGAGATGTAGAGAAAGTATTGTGAATGGAAATATCATATTTTTTCCATCTTAATTATCCGTATATTTTGAGCTAGAAGTGTGTAGTGTAGTCGTTTGGGCAGGGAAACCTTAATTAGTGCATGGATTATAATGCAGCGAGGCAGTTCATTGTCATGAACTAGGTTAAATTTAGTAATTTAAGATAATGGTTGTGAAATAGCCCCTTTAATGAATCAAGCCATTCCACGTAATTCGCCATTGTCTGTAGTGCGGGCCCTCACCTCTGGTATTCATGCTACATTTAATAACTGAAATTACCTAGGAAACGGGGAGGGGGCGGCGTTTAAGCTAAACACCTTTGATTTAAACTGTTTATTCTGTTTTCCTCAAGGACTTATTTAATTCTTCTTATCATTATGAAAAGTCAATTATTTTTCTCATATTGTCTCCTCTTCCCATTGATTTTGCCCCGTTTGACTTCAGCCTTTCATCTTCTCTTCCTTAATTTGGCATTCAGTTCTGTTTGTGTTGAGTTTTTCCACTCCGTCTCTGACCTACATAGGGAAAATATTGCCTTCGTATTATCATTCTCTCCTTCAATCCCTTTTGGCTTCGTTTGTCCTCATTGATTGCTTTTTCTCTTTCTTTTCTTTTGCTTCTCAGATTTGCCTTTCTGCTCTCTTTGTGCAAGTTGTTACTTTCCGTAGTTCTCATTTAAGACACATAAAGTATTGTTTTTGAAACTATATTGTTCCAGATAGGCAGCGGAAGAAAACAGTAAAAGACTTCACGTATGACTAATGCAACTCAAAACTGAAAAGTTCTGTAAATATCATTTTTTTTACTTTCTCTATACGTACTATGTACACAGATTTTTAGAAAAATGTCTGTGAGTGTGTCTGTGTGAAACATATCTCAAAAACGAAAAGTGTGTTAAATACCAGACTCGGCATTTAGTTCATTGTCTTCAAGGATGCGACACGAAGATTTTCAACTACCCTTTGCAAGGAAAAAATGTCTTCAATGTTGATTTTCTCAAAAATGGCTATAACGATTTTGACTAAAATATTCTATATTAAAGATATTTGCATGACGAATAAAATGTATATCTTGAATTTTCAGGAATAAATTCTGAAGACCTTTTCATTCTGAATGACTTTTACATAACCGGTAAACCGTAACAGATAGACAAAAACTTACTACACAAAAATCGCACTTCTATTTAAGACACACAATTTATGTCATATATATTGTTTTACTTTTCTCTTACGGGAACTTGTCTACTCCTGACCATGCAAAGAAACGAATCTCCATCCCATTGCAACCAGTTTTAAAAAGATTTGCTATCACTTTAGCCTAGTGTATTCCTTTGTTTCCCTTCTGCTTACACGAAGCAAGTAATAAGACCATTTCTGCTAATGTTTAGCTCGATTAGCATGAAGTATATAGAGGAATAAGCTTTTTAAGAATAATTTGTTACAGAGATATAGAGAAAGGCATGTGAATGATATTTTATCTAAGGCATTTTGCGAAAATACAAGAGATTTTCAAGGAACTCCTTTCGCAGCTTGGAAGAATAATTCTGTCGTTTTTAATTTTAATGATAGTATTTCAACTCGTGAAGTGACGCCGTGGAATTTGTGACTCTCTTCGAGAGATCCCGGGTTCAAACTTCCGGAGCAGACATTGGGCTGATCATCCATCCTGGTTGTGCTATGATCCAGAGTTTCCTTGCTCTCCGACAGGCCACTGGCCCAAAGGAATAACTTGAGGGTGGAAATAATAGCGTCGAAGTGTTTCAAATGACTGGAACATGTTTTCTACCACATATCTACTAGATAGAGGATGTAATGTAAAAGTTGGATGTCGAGATTTCACTACATATGCATATAAAAAAAAGCATTTATATAAAAATACCCATGTGTAATTTTGTAGCCTTTTGTCATAACTCAAAAACGAAAAGACACGAAAAGCTTCAAGAAAATTCCCCCTCTCCAAATTACCCTGAGCATAGAGAAACTGTCTATGATTTATTTTCTGTTAAATATTAATCATTTATCTATTACTTATAACCATTTTAATTGAAGTATCAATATTTAATGTGTTTACATGACTCAAATATATATTGTTTTTTATTTTCTGATTAGTACGGATGAAGTCCTGTTTCGGAAATAATTTTGTTTAATTTCATATAACTGTGAACTATGAGATAGACAAAAACATACTAAACAAAAATGTAGATATATTTAAAATACACAATTTATCCGGTTTGTTATTCTCGAGATGTGTTATTATAAGAATTTTTAAAATACTTTTTTTCTGCGTATGCTGTAGCTATTCATTCCTTTTTTCTCCCTCTATCATGGAAAGAGTATGGAATTTCAAGGCGAGTGTACCCTATAGCAGCAGTTTTTAAACCTTTCACAATCGTTATTGCCTTTTTACCTATAGCGAAATGTGTAAGTAATGAAATTACTTATGCAAAATTTTATCTCACTTAACTTCATTATATAGAAGAATAAAATATTGCAACAATAACTTGTAGTTGTATACAAAAGTTAATAATATAGAGACAATAATGTGCATGAAAATGTATTGTAATTAAAACTGAGTTTATCCAAATCCTTGAATTGTCCATAAAATTAATGTTAAATGCTTCCCTTTTTACTTTCTCTACCACCTATGTACAGCGTAGCAAAGTAACTTCATAGTAAGTAAAAAATCGCATTCCGTCTAAAAGTCTGATAGCAAGGTTACACCGGAAATGCATACTTTGAGGAGGATAACTGAAAGGCATTTTAAGAAAAAAATGTGTCTATAAAACTCCTTTTATTGGCGTTTAATTTCAGTATTGAAGGATAGGACACAAACGATATTTCAAATATCTTCCGCGCCAAACAACCCTTTACATGTAAGAGTTTTCGATTGTTTCAAAAACAGTTATAACGATCTTGATTAAAATGCCATATATTAAAGTCACGTACATCATAAATAAATTGGATATGTTGAATTTTCAGAGAATAGCCTCTCAAGCCCTTTTCATTCTGTAACGCTTTTGCATAACTATTAAACCGTAAGATATATATATAAAATCGTACTACAACAAGCTATTCTTACAAACGATTATTCATTTATCTACATCATGCTAATACAGATAAACATTACCAACAATTATCTTATTGCTTGCCTCCTTGTGTGAAGGTAACCATTTCCGAGATATTCCTTGTTTTTTATTTAAATTTCCCAATACTCCTATTTTTCTCAAATGTGAAGTCAACATTTTTAATTTTTATTTGTTTGTTTGATTATTTTGATGATATAAAAAGAATACAACCACTTGGAAACAGCTGTTAAAATTTGAGTATTACTTAGCCTAGTGTATTCCCTTATTCCCCTTGTACCTTCAAGAAAATGTCTAATAAAAGAATTTCTGGTAATGTTTATCTCGATTGCCATGAAGTAGGTAGAGGAGTAAGCATTTGTAAGTGTAGTTTGTTGCATAATAAGTAGATAGAATGTACTGCATTAGATTTTTGTGTAAATAATGTTATGTGACCGTAATTGTGGGTAGTATTCTCCTTAAAATTGGACAAGGACTTATATATCCTAAGCTCTTAAAATACTTGCAACACATACTATTTTATAAATTTAATGTGATTAGTTAATTAGCTGATTACAGTTTGGTTAAATTTCAGAGCATTCTATTAGGAAATACAAAAGTTTATACAGACGCCTTAACATACTGATTTTGTACCTCTAATGTTTAGGAACTCTGAAGAGTTACTTTTGGCGCGAAAAAGAGAATATATGCTTCCGGTGCTCGTCTCCTGCTGGGACTGCTTCAGAAACTAATGATCTACAACATAAAATCCCTGCTGAGTTGGTTGCGTGCAATCGCTAATTGTTTTTACACTCTCTTCCGAGAAACTATTTTCAGGTTAGATTTTAACAGGTAATGGGCTACGGTAAACCGCATTTTCCGCAGTAATTTAGCCGATAGTCATCATTTCGTACTAGACATTCAGAACTGAAATGACATTCATATAATGTTACTTCGCTTATCGAAGTAAGAACAAATGCATTTCATTGTGAGACAGTACATGCCTTGTCACGGGGCTAAGAGTGATTTAAAAGGGAAATATAAATTACAGCAAATAATATAGATTATGCCAAGAGGGAGACAAATGTAGATATTGAAAATGGGCAGAGAAGAAAGATTTCAAACACGTCTAAGTAGCCGAGTTGTCACGAGCTGGTAGTACAGTACCGTTAGGGGTAGAGCATTAAACCGAAGGGGTGAGGTTCCCCTGCCCGAGAGGAATATAACAGGAAAAGGGAAAACAATACTCTCGCTGGACAGGCGACACTTCTTGGGGCACTTGGCGTAGAACATCGGCAGCGCAAAGGCTACTTTTAGTTGTGAGGGAAATAGTTATTTTAATACAGACCAGAATACGGACGAAATCACTGTGTGTTCGACGGCGGAAAAAGGCCGAACTAAATGAATAAATCACTTGTGTCTTACCACACCTGAAAAAAGATCTCATGCTAGCGAAATCCAGAGCTCGGGCACCCACATCTCCACACCACTCCTAATAGCCAAAACCTGTGCCCAGGACACGAACCCGTAATCCCGTTACCGCCGCAGTTGTCATTAAATTCTTAGCCGTTTACACAAGTGTCAGCCACTCGTTTGATTTTGTTTAATGTAGTGCGTAAGAGTCGGCAGTTAATGGTCTCTTGTTCCTTGCTCATATCGAGAATAGAAAGCAATCCAACACGCAGACTTTCGACTTCTCCCCGCCTGGAGGAATCTTTCTTATTTTACGTTGATTGCGTTTCAGCTATTTTATAATGTTTCATCTATTATGTGTTATGTTAATATTACATTGGGGTATGTGTTTTACTATTGGAACCAGTGAAAAATGCAATGCCATTGGCGGGATTTGAATACTGTTCTCCCGTTCTCCGTGCGGTTGCTCTAAGCATTGAGTTCCTGTGAAAATATGCCGGTATGACATTCAAACCTCGAAATTATTAGTGTTTCTTATCCGGTCAACTGGAAGTATGTCTCATAACTTCAAAGAACACCGTAATGACCGTTAGCACTTATTATGCCGGTAATATTCGCATAGGTATGCCAACTATTGACGATTTTAATTTTGTGTGTGTTTTAAAGAAAACAGTTCCGGAGTCTTTTCGAGACTCCGGCGCTATATTCCTTCTTCTTTTTCCTTTTTCCCCCCTATTTCATTTTTTCAGCATTTCCTCGTTTTTTGTTGGGTTTTTTTTTTTTTCCTATTTAACTACCGTTTTGCCTTGTTGCTTTTACACACACACACACACACACACACACACACACACACACACATACACACATCTACAAGCATACGAACACCCATGCCCACGATCCTCTGCGCCACGAAGCACCAAAGAGAGGCCCTTTAGCGAGCCCAGCCATGGGAACCGGCAGATACATGTTGTTATTAATGCCGTACTAAAGGTATACTATTAGAACGAGTTGAAAACGTACGGGAAAATCATATTCTAATCCCGGCTATAGCATTGGATTTTTCAACTGGAGGATTGCTGGATTTTTACACTGGAGAAATGAATATGATATCGGCATGTCACACTAGCACAATGGTTAGAGCAACCGCACTGAGAGCGAGAGAACCGTGTTGAAATCCCGGGTATGGCATTGGCAGTAACATGCTTTACTTTACTTGAATTATGTTAGCCACCAATTATAAGGGACATGTTGATATTCACTCTTTTAAATGTGAAAAAAAAAAAAATATGATGTGTTCCATTCACATGACTTTCTCTACTTCTGTGTGAAAAATTATTGTTAGTAAGCTTCTTCTTCTATTTACTTCATGCTAATCGAGAAAAAAAAATAGAAATAGTCTCATTACTTGCTTCCTTGTAAGTAGAAACGAAATATGGGTGTATCATACACTAAAGTGAAGTCAAAAGCTGGTTACTAGGTGACTGAAGTTCCTTTGTTTGTATGGACACGAGTTGACAAATTCCTGAGAAAAGTACAAGTTTTTTAAACCTCAAACCAAAAACAATGAATATCTCAAAACCGATTAACTCCTTGAAAAAAAGTTATATAACATAAATTGTGTGTTTTAATGTGCTCTACAATTTTTGTGTGGTAAGTTTTTGTCCATTTCTTGCGGTTTAGCAGTTTTACAAAATTTCGTAAAATTCATCCACAATAAAGTAGTCTTCAGAGGTTAATCCCAGAAAATTCAAGATATACATATTAGTTGACAGACAAATATCTTTCATATACAATAGTTTAATCAAAATCGTTAGAGCCATTTTTGAGAAAATCAAAATTTTTGAAAAAAGTTCCATGTAAAGGGTAGTTGGGTGTGGGGGATTTTCAAGAAAATCTTCGTGTCGCATCCTTGGAAGATACCAAACTTAAATACCAAGTTTGGAATTTAACAGTCTTTTCGTTTTTGATCTATGCTGTCCACAGACACACACACGCACTACGGACCTTTTTCTAAAATGCTTTTTTTGGATTTAGGGGGACCCAAAACATGTATTTCCAGTGAAATCTCGGTATCGAATTTTTGGGTGCATTTCAATATCTTCTCTATACACTATGTACATAGTACGTGTAGAGAAAGTAAAAAGCCGAATTTTGTTAAACACCAATTAATTACCAAGATACATATTTACACTCAGTACTATAAATGTCAAAGTTCTTGGTTACAAATTAATTCCCAGACTGCTAGCGTTATAATGCATTTATTTTTATATCGACCAAATTAAGCAGTTTATTTTACTATATTAACATAATTGTCACTGTTGCAACTGCTTTAAGTTACCGCTACCGAACGTATGAAAATATTTATATGTTTACATCAGATATATCAATATGAATGTAAGAGACTATAATAATGCAGCGAGTGTACCGACTCCCTCTGTGTCTGTGACGGCATCAATACCCGTAGCCCTGCTAACTTACAATCCCTCAAACGTTACCTCATCTATGATCTCTAGTAAACAATGATGTTTACAATTTCCATCATATTTCAGCGATCCTAGCACGACTAAGAAGGGTTTCTGGACATTGGCTTATTAATAAAATACATTCACATGTATCCAGTCGCCCTCATTGGTGCAATGGTTGCCATGCTGACTTCATATACCCAAGGTCGCGGGTTCAAACCCGGCGGAGGACGATGGATTTTTTTGGGCGTAAACATCCTTAGCATGGCTTCCTTCGGAAGGGAGGTAAAGCCGTGGGTCCCGTGTCGTAGATTTACGACACATAAGAGAATCTCATATCTGATAGAGAGGCCTCTGAGCAAAATTAAGCGGTCTTTCACGCTCGTATAGAATGGACGCTGAGAACCACAGCAGTTAAAGAGCGTCCATAGGTAAATAAAAACGCCATTTCCAATTTTTACACGTATCCATCTAGTTACCATTGAACCTTGTAACACATTTATCCTGTGGTACAAGTTACTGTTCTGCTGTTGTTTGAATATTGCATAATGCTGGAGAGCATTTATTTTAGGGTTCAAATGTTTGCTTTCTCTGCATATAATATGCACGTTGGTAGAGAAGGTATTCTACCCAAATATCCCATGTCGAGATTTGACCGGAAATGTATACTTTAAGGTCCCTAGAATAAAAGGTTCTTGTGTTTGTGTGTGTGTGTGTGGTGAACAGCGTAACTCTAAACGAAAAGGCCATTACCCTACCACCCCAAATTACCACCCCAAATTACCCTTAGCTCTAACGGTTTTGATTAAAATATGATAAGTTTAAAATATTTTCATCATAAATAACATTTTGATCTTGAATTTTCTGTAAATGACTTCTGAAGTCCTCTTCATTCTGGGTGGTTTAGCATCACTGGTAAACTGTAAGAGATAGCAAAAACTTGCTACACAAAACTGTAAAACTCTTTAAAGCAGTGTTAATGTCATAGGTATACAATTTTTATTTTCTCTATATAGTACGTGGTATGTAGATAGAAAATGTGTTGCACTCCACCCAAAATTTAGATACCGATATTTCAAAGGAAATATTTTAGGGATCCTGATTTAAAAAAAAAAAAAAACGGTGTCTGTCTGTGAGCGCGATGATAATTCAAAAACAAAAGTCGGTAAAATAGCAAACTTGGTATACAAGTTTAGTATTTTCCAAGTATGCGACACGAATATTTTGAGAAAAATACCCCACGCCTGACCACCCTTTACATGGACCAAATTTTCAAAAAAAATAATTTTCTCAAAAATGGCTCTAACGATTTTGATCAAAATGTATTAAATATATACCTATGTACATTAAACATAAAATGTAGATCTTGAATTTTCTGGAAATAGCCTCTGAAGACCGCTTTATTCTGGATGAATTTTGCATAACTGATAAACCGTGAGAAAGAAACAAAAACTTAGTCCACAGAAACGTAGATCTCGTTAAAACACACAATTTTTATACATAATTTTGACAATATATAGATATATTTTATATATCCTGGCAGTACAAATAAATCGGTTTAACTACATGGTGTTCAGCTTTTCAAATATTTAATTATAGCTTTAGCCTAGTGTACTTCCTTTAAGGAAACTAGTACTAAGACCAATTCTGATAATGATTATCTCGATTATCACGAAGTAGATAGAATAATAAGCTCTTTAACAATAATTTGTTGGCCACTTTAACAGGTCGCGAGTTCGAATCTCACTTAGGGTGAGTTACCCGGATAAAGTTTTTTTTCGGGGTTTTCCCTTAATCTGAGAAGATGAATGTTGAGTAACTTTAAGTTATAATGAACCAGAGATTTGAGCATCATTTCACCAATTTCATTCATCGTCCGATGTGACCAACTAGGTTAAAGGACGTTAAGCCATTAAAAAAATGTTACAGAAATGTAAAGAAATTCCTATGAATCTAAATTTTGCGATGTTTTTGTCAAATCAGAGCACTATTTGGCTTTCTTTCTCCTGGGCAATAAAGAACAGAGCCACTTATAGAAAACAAAACCGGGCTTGTAGGCCGTGGGAGAAGCCCAGTGGACCACGGCCTACAAGCCCGGTTTTGTTTTCTATAAGTGATTCTAACACCGGCCGTGAAAGCCTCGAACTTTAAAGAACAGAGCATTTTAGAACTATAATTTTTAGTATAATAAAATATTATACTATAAAACTATTTCTCTAATGTAAGTCTTGATAACCGTGAAGCTTTGTAAAAATAGTTTGTTGCTAAAACAATTATGTGAATGTGGCATATCAGATGTTTTTAGTTGTATGCTTTGATTACAGCAATAAATTTGCTTCTAAAATTGTGCTGTTTTCAGAACCAATAATCTTGTGCAAAACAGTCATCCCATATGTCGTTAGAAACTTCATTACCCATTGGTCCATAAAATAATTACATTGTTGCAGCTGACAGTCTGAAAAACACACACACAAACGTCCAAGCTGTAATTAAACACAACTTTTTAATAACCATTTTGTTTTGGCTGCAAATAGTGTTTTACTGTGCACCATTTGAAATTAGACTCGCATGCATCAACATATATCTGCACTACAAACAAAAACATTGATGCAGAGATAACGGGCATTTGATCTCCGATGCGGATCCAGCGAGTAGCTTTCATTGAACTGCATCCATTTGTTTGAGGCTCTGAAGTTTGCCCACTTCAAAAGAATTCAAACCAATGTTTAATTCATATTGCTGACTAAATCTATGGAAACATAAAAGAGCTTGTTTTAATAAAGGCTTTTTCAAGAATCGTACTAGACGTATTTGCTGATACAGATTTGTTTAATGGCCTAACAGTAATGGATAAATGGGCATGCATGAATTTCTAAAGAGAGAAAAAAAATCTGATGTGTTCCATTCACATGACTTTCTCTATATCTCTGCAACAAATTATTATTAAAAAGCTTATGCTTCTATTTACTTCATGCTAATCGAGAAAAAAAAAAAAATTGCCAGAAATAGTCTTATTACTTGCTTCCTTTTAATTAGAAGCGAAATAAGGGAGTACCATAGGTTAAAGTGATAGTCAAAGGCTGGCTGCTATGTGACGGAAGTTCCTTTGTTTGCATGGCCAGGAGTTGACAAATTCCTGTATGAGAAAATATAAGTTTTTGAAAGGTGAAATCAAAACAGTGAATAAGTAAAAAACGATAAGCTCCACGAAAAAAAATTGTGTGTTTTAACGTGCTCTACACTTTCTGTGTAGTAAGCTTTTGTCTATCTCTTACCGTTTAGAAGTTAAGCAAAATTCGGCAAAATTCATCCGGAATAACGAGGTCTTCAGAGGCTAGGCCCAGAAAATTCAAGATATAAATTTTATTTGGTATGTAAATTTCAGCAATATACGCGATTTTAATCAAAAGCGTTAGAGCCATTTTTTAGAAAATCAAAATTTTCGAAAAAAGTTCCATGTAAAGGGTAGTTAAAAAGCTTATGCTTCTATTTACTTCATGCTAATCCAGAAAAAATAGCAGAACAGTAGTCTTATTATCTGCTACCTTGTAAATAGAAGCGAAATAAGGGAATACTATAGGTTAAAGTGATAGTCAAAAGCTGGCTGCTATGTGACCGAAGTTCCTTTGTTTGTATAGACAGCAGTTGACAAATTCCTATTTGAGAAAAATATAAGTTGTTCAAAGCTGAAACCAAAAACAAGGAATATCTCAAAAACAATCTACTCGACGAAAAAAGTTTTTTTAACATAAATTATGTTTTAATGTCCTCTACATTTTTTGTGTGGTAAGTTTTTGTCTATCTTTTACGGTTTGGCAGTTATGCAAAATTCCATAAAATTCATCCAAAATAAAGTAGTCTTCAGAGGCTATTCCCAGAAAACTCAATGTATACATTTTATTTGTGTAATACATATCTTAAATATACGAGAGTTTAATCAAAAGCGTTGGAGCCATTTTTAAGAAAATCAAAATTTTCGAAATTTTTCCCATGTAAACGGTATTTTGGGGTGGAGGGATTTTCTTGAAAATCTTCGTGTCACATCCGCGGAAGATACCAAACTTAAATACCAAGTTTGGTTTTTAAGGGACTTTTCGTTTTTGAGCTATGCTGTCCACAGACACACACGGACGTTTTTCTAAAAATGATTTTTTTGGATTCAGGGGGTCTCAAAACATATATTTCCGGTTAAATCTCGGTATCGAAATTTTGGGTGCAATACAATACCTTCTCTATTATGTACGTATTACGTATAGAGAAAGTAATATGTTTAGTAAAGAATTGGTGGAAAAAGCCATGTCAGTATATATCCGATTTTAACTTCGTTTTAAAGCTCTATATTCGTTGTACAGTTTTTCAACTGAAGATCATGTGCTGTAGCAACCACAGAGGTTTTTGTAACATTTCACAAGCCCAAGGGAGATGTTTTTTTATTGTTTTGTTTAAATAGGTGGCCATTTGCTTTAAGCTGTTAACGCTAGAAAAACACAAAGCCGTTTTTATTCTTTTTGCTCATTACGCGTGATAATTGTCTCCCCTTGCCCGGCGCCTGACGTGACAAAACAATTCTCCTGCACTTTCGCTCTGAGTACTTCCGGTTTGCCTTCAATCGTCTTCATTCATATGTTTTGAAAATACCAACAGAAATCATAGTTGCTGCAACACGGCCAGGAGCACAAACTTTTGTGAAAACTTTTAAGGTGAAATTCGACCCAAAATTTAATATTTAACAATTTTCTTATAAATAATTGAAAAGACCGTTTTCACTTTTTCTACCATGCTCTATGTACATAGTAGGTAGAGAAGTTATTGTATTCCATCCGAGAATTAATGTCGAGATTTTACCGGAAATTTGTTTCGAGGTCCTCTGATATATAAAACTCTTTTAACTCTGTGTGTGTGTGTCCTTGAAAAGCATGCCTCAAAAACGAAAAGTCCTTAAATACCAAACTTGGTGAGTTCAGCTTCTTTCAGGAATACGACGCGAAGATTTTCAAGAAAATCCTCCCATCCCAAATTACCCTTTGCATGGAAACTTTCTCGATTCCTTTTTTTTTTTTTTTTTTTTTCTTTTTTAATTTCTCAAAGGTGGCTCTAACGAATTTGATGAAAACACGACATATTTTAAGATATTTGCATAACAAATACATCGTATACCTATATTGAATTTTCTGGGAATAGCCTCTGAAGTGCTCTTGATTCTAAATGACTCTTTCATAGCCAGTAAACTGTAAGAGAAAGCAAAGCTTACTACACAAAACACGCAGATCTCGTTAAAACATACAATTTATTTCAGATCATTTTTGTGTAGATATTCCTTTTTATTGGTTTCTATTTTGCTATACTTATCTCAAAGGGGAAGTTCTTATTCGTTTTTCTTTCTCCTGGACAAGCAACGAGAACGCAGTTTCACATAGGGACCAGCTGTTTAAGATCTGACTGTCGGTTAATACTAATCCATTTTTCAATACATTGCATATACTAGCAATTTTTGCTATTAAGCATATCTGCAAACGATTATCTCCGTTAACGTGAAGTAAATGGAAGAATAAGCATTTTTAATAATGAATTGAATGTGAATGTTACATATCATAATTTTTTCTTCTAATTGTCGCGTTTGAAGTACCAATTAACTGTAGCTATAAATGGATATCCGCATGCTTACTAATAACGACGCTCTTTTTTAAAAGTTTCATTACGCAAAATACTCCAGACGACGCAATTTTAACTAATTTATTTAAAAATCATATTATTTATTCAAATGCAAATTAAAGAAAATTATGCTATATGTTTTTCAAAATAATGCTCCTATTTTGAAAAATACATTATTTCCAGTGATTTATGGTAATATCATTTACTGAAAAACTTGAATTTTTGATTTGAATATTTTAAACAATGCACTGTGACAGTAACTTTGTTTACCATGCAAACTTGAAATGTGCTAAAGATATCACTGTTATATCTATGGATGATTTAAATTTAAATGAGATATCGCATATGTTATGGAATTTTCAAAAATCGTTAAATGAAGTGCTTTCATTTCATTAATATCCTTATCTGTATCACTGCCTGTTGTGCAGAAATTTTAAAGATAATGTTTATAACCTCGGCCGTGAATCTGCATTACCAGGTTTATTCACCTTTATCGCCTAGGAGCACAAAGGATACATGCAAGCATTAAGTTTATAAGCCATTTAATTTAATGAAAACTTCTATTATTCACAACTAACGTTATTCAGGTAACCACCGTTCTTGCGTATGCATTAGGCAAGTGTTCTGCCTACAGCACCCATCAGATACTTTTTGTAATATCTCTATAAGAATGCATTCAGTTTTTCCGAAATTTGGTTGTTCGCTCTGTTAATCATACTAAAAGAGATACTCCAGAGAAATTAATCATAAAATGAAAAATGAAGCATCTTACTGGCCATCCGATATTTGCTTATATGGAGATAACGCGGTTGGGAAACAAATTTCACACAGCTACCATTTAAATTGGTGCGGTAGTCCCATCTTGTTGGAAGAACATGTCCACAGGAAAACGAACAAATGTAGGCGTTTTCTCGGAGAAGTAAACATAGTGTTGCTCTCTTTTTCAAAAAAGCACGGCTGATAATTGCAGAGATGTCACGCACCATACTGTTACTTTCAGACTGAGAAGAGGTTTTCCTTTCTTGTGGGTGTGTGGCAGATCAGAACTGAAGTTTTTGTTTAACTAATGTTATGAATGTACTGGACTTCATCGCTCATCAGTAAGTTATTGATGAAGTCTGGCCGAATTTAAGTCATAAGCACATACGTAAGTTCTATATTATGGAACAGAAATGAAGATCTTTGCTTAAAATCTGTCGAAGGCTACAGATGACGCGACAAAGAATGGCGACGCGCAGTTTGGCGTGGACTCCGTTCAGTGGCTTCTCTCTGCGGCTATGTTCCCATTATATATCACGTTATCATCAGTGTATATGTTAAGTTGCAGCCTGCCAGTTAAAACGCAGATGTTAAATGAGGTTCAGAATTCCTTTAAGGCGCACCTGTAACAGTTATCTTTGTGGGCAGTGAAAGATACAAGTAATAGTAGATCTTCAAGTTCAGATTTGCCTCACTAGGACAAGGCCGCCTGCATCGCCCCCGGTCTCCCTTACATCACCGTGCACCTGATCATAAAATATTAACGTGAGAATGTCCTTATGAACTGCACACACTTCAGCTTCCTCTATTTTTCATTCTTGAATGTTAACTTTCTATATTCCATTCATACTAAGGTAGTTCCATTAACCTAGATCCTACATAGTTTTTATGCAAATGGCTGCAATACTCCGAACATTCTCGCTTGCTGTGCTGCTTTGAAGATTTTTGATAAATTCTGCTTCCCTCATGGGTTGCAACATCGAAAGCGTATTAAAACGCAGGGGAACAAATGATTTGCGAATGCAAACGTAATCAAATCATTTCTGTCAAGACCATAAAACATAAGCAATATATGCGTGCTTACAAAATGAATCGATACATATATGCAGGCGTGTGGATGGCCAGCAAAGAAGGGAGGGTACATACATGCCTTACATATTGTTGTCCAATGGCGATGAATAACGGATGTGACTACAATCAGGTGTAGTGGTGGATTTGTCCGTCTTAATAATTCTTCACTAGTATATACATATATTAATCATATGTTTCATATAATAATTGTTACAACCACCTACTGCGGTTAAGTTATAATCTTAAATTGTATAATCATTGCTTTATCTTGTGCACGTAATATAATCTTCCCCAGCCTTGTGATCAATTTAATAAATAGTTTGTTTTTAACAATATATAAAGTAAATAAGACCCATTGTCATTCACCTTTAACAAATATTATACAACTGATTATATAAAAGAATATAGGTACTACTGAGGAGTACCTATTGGTTGTGTGTATTGTTGTCGTTGATGCCCCTCGGAGTTTATTATTTATTAAAATGTTAAAAAGGATATGTTTGTCTCTAATTTGGAACAACTCATCGTAATTCTCTTATCAGAAAATTGTGGAGTAGAAAGGTAGCACCAAAATACGTATGTTTTTTTTAGGGTAGGAACTTTGAGTTGCAGAAGTTTTTTACTGCGTTACATGCGTCAAACTTAAATCCGTCATGTTGATCTCTGAATGTGAAACGTGTTTTGGCCTGTCAGATGTAAACAGAGAGCACTCGTGTATAGAATTCGCGATCAAAACATCACCAACCGGCAGCCTTTGTACAGTAGCCGATCATTTGTTTCGTAACTTCCCTAACCGCACCCCCCACAACCGCCATGGTGAAGTAGAAAACCCTGCACGCGCATGTGTACTTTATTGCCACAGATGATGTACAACAGTACAAAAGTTTTCGACTCATTTCCAAAAATACAAAATCAAATTTTTTTATAACTTTCTGCGGAGAGGAAGTAAAGCCATTGGGCCCATTCATATAGCCAAGGTCGCAGGTTCAAAGTCGGTTTTTTTTGGGCGCAAAAATCCTTAGCATAGCTTCCTTTGGTTGGTCCCGTGTCGTAGATTCACGGCACATGAAACATCATCAAGCCTGATAGACGCCTCTAAGCTAAATTAAGCGGTATTTCACGCTCAACATAGAATGGGACGCTGAGAACCACAGCAGTTAAAGAGCGTCCATAAATAAACCTTTGTTTCGTTTATTGAACCCATGCAGAATGGGACGCTGAGAACCGCAGTAGTTAAATAAAAATCTTATTTCATTTTCATTGGATCCATGCAATATGTATTTGTACGTAAAACAACCGTGTGTCTTGAAAGAAAATGTCCCTGGGCTAAATTGGCCTTGTTTCACGTCCGCAAGTCGTTATTTCAGCCTATGGTGCCATCTGTGGGCTATGAGTTGGCCCTAGATTACCATGTGTACATAGTGGTGAACTCGCGAACTAGAAAGTCTCTTGATCAAGAAACACTGTAACCAATGTCTTAACTATGCGGACATGGCGTAATGGAATTTGAAAGTTTATCATGCTTACCCTAAACACAATTAATGAATAACTATTTATCACATAATTATATTTGCAAATGTTTTAAAATACAACAGAGAAAGATCTAAACTAAGATATTACGCTACAAGAATGGAAATGCACTTAACAAATCCGAGGGATACTTAAATACGTCATGAAAAAATGTTACTGCTCAATTCATACCACTTTCTCTACCTGTAATGTAAACAGACTACTCTTATATTATTTTTTTATCTGCAGCATACCTAACGAGATAAACACAAACGAAAATTGTCTTATTACTTTCTTATTTTTAGGAAAATAAGAAAATATGCTAGGATAAAGCGATATTTAAATCTTTTATAGCTGGCCGCTATGTGACGGTAATCAAATACCTTTCTCTTTGTTTGAATCAGGAGGGGGGAGAAAAATGAATGACGGCATCTCATTTGAGAAACGTATTAAGTATTTTAAACGTATTTTAATATATTATATTAGTATTTTAGTCGGAATGGTTAGAACCATTTTTGAGAAAATAGACATTTTCTAAAAATGCACGTTGCGTGGAGAGATTTTTTGAGAATGTGTGTGTTACATCCGTAAACATCAAGTTTGGTACAAGTATTTAACATATTTTTCGTTTTTGAGTTGCGCTGTTCACAAACATAACACGCACGTGCGTATTTTCTAAAAATCCTTTGGGGGGGGGGGGATTCAGGGGGCTTCAAAGCATGTTTTCAGTGAAATCTCGACACCGAATATTTGGATAGCATACAATATTTCCATTTATCTAAGTAATAGAGAAATATGGCTACAAGTTAACTGCAGCATATATGAGAGAAAAGATTTCGTACATTTGCTAATTTTCCTGCTAATAATGCCTATGTAGTGTTAAGTTTCTGAGTTTGGTACAGTGGCAGATTATTGTTTTGAACGCCACTTTAAAGAATATTTCAGTTCAAGAAATAAAACTGAATTCGCTTTCTGTATCTCCATTAGGGTCTAAGTCAAATTATTTCACTTTTTCAGAGAAAATAGCAACATAACGAAAGCAATAAATTCCCATTAATGAATATGTGACCGATTGAATAAGTTTTTAAAACCTTTACCAGACTTACTGAACAATTACGTGATTAATTAAGATTATTCTCTACCATCCATAGAGTAGTGTGATCGTGTGCATGTGAGAGTGAATGCGCGTGTGAAAGCCCTGCTGTAAAAGTTCAAAGAGTAATCACCAGTGTTTCAGTGAAAAACCCCCAATATGACAATAGTAGTTACAGGGGGCTATAGAAAAAAAGAAAAATAAATAAATCAACCATACGTTTACGTGCAGCAGTGTGTATGTGTGAGTAGATATTATATGTTTACTGAACGTTCATTAATTATGTAATGGTCCGAAGTGTATGAAGATACTTTAGTACCCAATTTCGAACTCTGTTGTTTTCTTTCATATCCATTCCTAATGTTTATGTACATCCATACAGTAAAAATATCATATGTTCTCTTCACTTGATTTTGTCTATGTATTCCTAAAAAAACTATTCTTACAATTGATTATTCTTTATTTGTATCACGCTAATCGAGAGAATTCTTGGCAGAAAGGGTTTTAATACCTGCTTCATTGTAAGTAAAAGAGAAATGAAGGGAAAACACTAGCCTGAGGTGATAGTCAAATCTTTTAGTCGGTTTGCGATTGACATTGAAATTCCGTTTTCTTTCCATGGCTAGGAGTGAAACAAGAGAGATATGCAACGGATCAGGACTTCCTGTGTGAGTATTTTAAAATTAAATTAAAATCAATAACAGAGAATATCTCGGAAATTGTTAACTCTATAAAAAAAAAAGTTAATGACATAAATTATGTATTGGGCGAGATCTATATTTTCATGTAGTAACTTTTTGTCGATCTCTTAATCAGTTATGCAAAGGTCATGCAGAATGAACAGGACATCAGAGGCTACCTCAGAAAATTCTGTTATACATTTTATTTGGCAATGAATTGTCTTTAATATACGCTATTTTAATCAACATTGTTACAGACATTTTTGAGAAAGTCAAAATTTTCTAAAAAGTTTTTATCTAAAAGGTAGTTTTCCGATGTGGAGAGTTGTTTTCTTGAAGATTTTGGAATATTCTGGACTTAAATATCATGTTTAACCGACTCTTCGTTTTTGAAGTCATAGACACGCGTGGATCTTTTTCTAAAAAAGTTGTTTACTCAGGGGACCTCAAAACACGTGAAATCCCGACATCTAATTTTTTTTGGTGAATACAGAATCTTAACTACTTACTATGGACATAGTACGTGAAGGAAGAGTAAAATGCATATATTATCGAATTAGATTTAAAAGTTGCAGTTATTGTCCCTTTTAAGATAATAATATTAAATAACCGATTTAACGAAATGTCAATAAAACGGGTTGAACTTCTTAGACCCAATAAATATGTTATAAGACGTTTGACTGTACTCTTAAGACAATAAAACGTCTTGCACTTTGGTGATCTGAGGGACCTGCCTGGAAATGATTCATTATGTAAAGACTAATTCTCAGACTGGTTTCAATAAATCAACAGTAGAGAAACTTTAGAGTTTACCTAGGGAAGGTTGAAATCCCGATCCGCACCAGCCCTCAACCGCATCCAGGTGTTACGGTGCTGTTGCTCGCCTGTCTTATTGATCCTTGTTGCTAAAATAAATATTAGTGGAGGAGGGAATGCCTCCCTTCATCAACTCTTCTACTTGGAAATAAAAGCCAACACAGGCACGTCTCGCCATTGAAAGCGTGCCTAGAGGGCGCCTCTTCTGTCCCCCACACCAACACTTATCTCAACACTTGCGGCAGGACCTCTTTCTAGCACATTACCAACATGGTCCTTAATGACTTGTCATACCGCGACGTGCTTGTTTCAACCCGCGACTGATGTGCAGAGGCGATTCAAATTAACTTCATCCACTTGAAACTCTCGTGTACTGTACTACTTCGAAGAGATTTGCCCTTTCTAAATGAGCTTTTCTCAACGTTCAGACAAATCTTTGAACATTTCTGGTCCAATAAATCACATAAAATCAAAATACCACAGCCCGTCTGAATATGTGGGGGTAGCGTGTCTGCCTCATATTCAAAAGGTCGCGACTTCGAACCTCGCTTAGGGTGAGTAACCTGAATAAGGTTTTTTTCGGGGTTTGAGAAGACAAATTTGGAGTAACTTTAAGTTCAATGGACTCCGAGATCATTTGAGCATCATTTCACCAATTCCATTCATCGTCCGATATGACCAACCAGGTTAAAGGACGTTAAGCTCAAAAAAAAAAAAAAAAAAACCTACATGGTTTTCTTCATCTCTTTAGTGTGATGTGTTCCATTCATATGATCTATTGTGTAATAAACTATTACAAAAGCTTATTCTTCTATGTACTTCATGCTAATCGAGATAAACGTTAGCAGAAATGATTTAAAAAGGTAATTCCTTATAAGTGGAAATAAGGGAACACAGCGATAATCAGATCTTTAAACGTTCGTTGCTATGATATTGAAATTTAGTTCTCTTTCCTTGACTAAGAGTAAAACAAACGAAATACGAATTACAGATGACCGTTTGAGAAAAACTTGAAGTGTTTTAAAACTCTTCATGTTTTTGTAGCACGTTTCTGTCGATCTCTTACGGTTTACCAGATGCCAAAGTCATTCAGAATGAAGAGGACTTCTGAGGCTATTTCTAAATATATAAGATTCACATTCTGTGCCATATAAATATCTTTAATACGATATTTACTCCAAATGTTTAAGAAAATTGAAAATCTTCCATGTAAAGGTTGGTTTGGGTTGAGGTGATTTTCCTGAAAGTCTTTATGTTGCATCCTTAGAAGGTGCAATACTAGTTTAGTACCAAGTTTAGTATTTGACAGACTTTTCGTTTTCGAGTTATGCTACACACACACACACACACACACACACACACACACACACACACACACAAAGGAATTTTCCTGAAATGCTCTTTGGATTCAAGAGATCTCGAACTATGTATTTCCGGTGAAATCTCAGGAATGTGTTGATTTAATGCACTTCTCTGGTTTGAGTAGCTGAGTCTTGTTAAACACCAATTCCTTGAGTAGGTTTGCAAACATTGTTGATGAGACAGAATCGATTGCAGCAAAAGGTAGCAGACAATCAACTCAAAACATCTGCACCTCTGACCCGGAACCCCAAGCAGCGGAGCAACACGACACGGTCAATTACAGTACCTATACAGTCAGAGAGTATAGATGGCATTTAAATTCTTAAGATGGCTGTGGAGATGATTGCATCTGCAACTGCAGAAAGCGTTCATAATCACGTATATGAACTTTAAGAACGTGCTTAGTTTTTGCTTTCTCCAGCACCGACAGAGAAGTATTTGTATTCCATCCAAAATTCGATATCGAGATTTCGCCAACAGTTCCAACAGTTCATTGAATAAAAAAAAATTGATGTGTTCCATTCACATGACTTTCTCTACATATTCTGTAACAAATTATTGTTAAAATGCTTATGCTTCTATTTACTTCATGCTAATCGAGAAAAAATTAACACAAATAGTCTTATTACTTGCTTCCTTGTAAGCAGAAGCGAAAAAAGGCAGTGCCATAGTAAAGTGATAGTCAAGCTGGTTGCTATGTGACTGAAGTTCCTTTGTTTGTATGGACAGGAATTGACAAATTCCTGTATGAGAAAAATACAAGTTTTTTAAAGCTGAAACCAAAAACAAGGAATATATAAAAAAAAAAAAGATCAATTCTACGAAAAAAAAATGTATATAACATAAATTGTGTGTTTTAATGTGCTCTACGTTTTTTGTGTTGTAAATTTTTGTCCAACTCTTACGGTTTAGCAGTTATGCAAAATTCCGTAAAATTGATCCAGGATAAAGTAGTTTTCAGAGGCTATTCCCAGAAAATTCAAGATATATATTTTATTTGTCAGGTAAATATCTTTAATATACCATATTCTAATCAAAATCCTTAGCGCCATTTTTAAGAAAATAAAAAATTTCGAAAAAAGTTACATGTAAAGGGTAGTTGGGGGTGGGGGGATGTTCTTGAAAATCTTCGTGTCGCATCCTCGGAAGATACCAAAATTAAATACCAAGTTTGGTATTCAACGGTCTTTTCGTATTTGAGCTATGCTGTCCAAAACACACAGACACACACGCACACACATACACGAGCATTTTTCCAAAAATGCTTTTTTTGGATTCAGGGGGACCCAAAACACCAAAAATGCTTTTTTTGGATTCAGGGGGACCCAAAACATGTACTTCCGGTGAAATCTCGGTATCGAATTTTTGGGTGCAATACAATACCTTCTCTATACATTGTGTACATGTTACGTGTAGAGAAAGTAAAAATGGGATGTGCTACATTCACTTAACTATCTGCATAAGCTAAAGCTTATTCTACTATCTACTGCACACTTATCAAGACAAAGGAAATAAGGCATTACAATAACCTGAAGGGCCCGCCTCGGTAATATGGGGGTAGCAAGTCTGCCTCACATTCAAGAGGTCGCGAGTTCGAATCTCGCTTAGCGTGATTTACCCGGATAAGGTTTTCTTCGGAGTTTTCCCTTATCATGAGAAGACGAATGTTGAGTAACTTTAAGCTCCATGGACCCCGAGATCATTTGAGCATCATTTCGCCGATTTCATTCATCGTCCGATATAAGCAATCAGGTTAAAGGGGGAAAAAAAAAAAAAAAAAAAAGAAACGAAAGAAAAATATCAGGTGTGTTCCATTCACATGACTTTGTGTACAGCTTTGTAACAAATTATTATTAAAAGCTTCTACTTCATGCTAATAGAGATAAAAATAGCAGAAAAGGTCTTATTACGTGCTTCCTGTAAATAGAAGGGAACTAAGGGAATACACTAGGCTAAAGCGATAGTCAAATATTTTAAAAGCTGGTTGCTATGTGATTCTCTTTGTATGACTAGGGTTTGTCAAATTCGCATATGAGAATGGTTTAAGTGTTTTAAAAACTGAAACCAATAACAAGGAATATTTCAGAAATGGTCAACTCGACGAGAAAAAATGTATAAGACGTAGTTTTAATGAGATCTAGATTTTCTGTGTAGTAACTTTTTCCGTATCTCTTACGGTTTAACAGTCACGCAAAAGTCATCCACAATGAAGAGGTCTTTAGAAACTATTATTCCCAGAAAATTAAACATATGCATTTTACTAGTCATGTAAATATTTTTAATATAAGGAATAATAATCAAAGTCGTTTTTGAGTTATCGTGTAAACAGACATTCGCACAAACATACGGAGCTTTTTCTAAAAATGCTCTTTTTTGGGGGGGACACAGGGGACCCTAAAACATATATTTGCGGTGAAATCTCGGTATTGAAATTTTGGATGGAATGCAATATCTTCCATATACACTATGTACATAGTATGTGCAGAGAAAGTAAAAACGAAAAGTCCGTTAGTTACCAGAGTTGAACTTAAGTTCAAAAGTTTTCAAAAAAATCACGCACTCCTAATTACCCTCTATCTACATTTTTCGAAATGTTCGATGTTCTCAAAAATGACTAACGATTTTGATTAATATTTAAAAACTAAATTATATTCTATGACATCTATTGTTCAAGACTGGTGTAATGCCAATAAATTAAGTGTAAACCACTGATCTTCAATTTAAATTTAACACTGGTCATAGTTCTGCAAAAATGTTGGGTGTGCATATTGATTCTGATTTTGGTTGGTCTACTCATATTAAATGTGCTTCTAAAAAGATTACTACAGATCTTTTCATGTTACGAATCTTAATCTTAGTGTCACTGCGGATGTCCTGATGAAGATTTATTATGTTTACATTGATTCTCATGCCGATTATGGCATTATATTTTGGGGTAACCATCCTTTGGCACATAGCATTTGTGTTGTGCAAAAGAAGGCTGTGAGAATAATTTGCGGAGTTCATTATAAACACCATTATAAGTCACTTTTTATTGAATTAGGCGTTATGTCTTTTCCATCAATGTATGTGCTGAGTTACCTCTTACATGTCAAAGAAAATATAAATAGCTTTGTAGTTTGTTCAAATATTTATAACTATTCAACACGAAATAGTTCAAATTTATATATTAACAAATCTATGTACACCCCAATGCAGAATAGTTACTTAGTATTACCACCAAGAATGAGACCTCCCTTACCTAATCTTTAAGAGGACCATGCGCCATACATTGGTGGCTAATCCATTATATAGTGCTAATGACATTTTTAGTGCTAATTTCTAAGCTTTTATGTGTATTTGACGTTGCTACTCTGTAACACTGTTTCCGGCAATAAAAAGCATCTATCTATCTATCTATCTATTTATCTCATCTAATCTAATCTACCTATCTATCCCGTATATTAAAGATATTTACATGGAAAATAAAATGTTTACCTTGAAGTTTCTAGGAATAGCCTGTAAAGAATTCTTCATTCTGAATGACTTTTGCATTACTGTAATCTGAGATAGAGAAAGCCTTATTAGACAAAAAACAAAAAAAAAATGTATATTTCGTTAAAACACACAATTTATATATATATTGTGGAGATATCATTTCCAAATTACTGTTTGTTATTGGTTTCAATTTTGAAATGCTTAAACTTTTCTCAAACGGAATTCGTCATTCCCGCTTCCTTTGTTTTACTCGTAGTCATGCAAAGAGAAGCGAATTACAATCACAGCTTTTAAAAGAATTGATCATTTGACTACAGCACCCAAAATCCTTCCTCAAACGGTCAAGCGACTGCGTTTCATTTAAACCGCATTTGAAGTATAAGATCATGGCAGAAAATGCTCTCTGTTATACTTGCACTAACGTTCAAACATGAACAAATGATGGGGTAACAATGCTCTGCTTGCTACCATTACATTACCAATGAATCAGTATTTTCCATACGCAATAGTGTTTTCTCCAAAAGTGGCCATTATTGCGTGGCTCAATACTTGCCTAGTGATCCTCGTATTGATCAATTAGCACTTTAAAGTGTGGTTAGCACTTGAAGATTTGAAGAATGGGTCTGTACTACAGAGTATATTGGTTCGAAGCTGTTGTTTTCCTTTTCACAAGAGGCAGGGGAGGATTTAAGCGCGGTAGCCAGAGGCCTATTTTGCTGTATGCAACCCTCGGGAAGAAGAGACGATACGAAAGATTAGAAGGGTTGTTGCCCGGATCAAGGTAGTGACAGGTGCGGATGTTGCGGGATCCCAAAGCTTATAGAGGGAAACGCACCTGAAGGCACCTCCAGCGTGCCTGCTGACAAAGAGGTCCGAACTGCCGTGAGCCCCAGTGTTACCATATCCGAAAAAAAATTAAATCGGAAGTTCAATAATAATAATAAAAAAAGTCGGAACATGGGGAAAATTCTGTGGCGTTTGGTCAGAAAACAACTCCAAAACTTGCCTTTTGTGCTAAGACAGTAGTGATATAAAAGAAAGAATCCTCTATCATTTGGTGAAGTCCTGAAGATATCAGAGCTTCACCAAATGATAGAGGATTATTTCTTGAGAAATCAGGGCTTCACCAAACGATAGAGGATTCTTTCTTTTATATACTACTGTCTTAGCACAAAAAGGCCAGTTTTGGAGTTATCATGTTCTAACCAAACGCCACAGAATTGTCATCCATATGCAGTATCGAAAGCGTCTGCAATACATCTATTTGCTCTGAGTCAAAAGCGTCTAACTAGGCTCTTGTGAAGTACCTGATACGTTCAGAAAACTGAAAAGAAGGATAATATTGGTGTGATGCTTGTTGCCCTCACAGAGGGGTTGTTTACAGTAGCGTAGCTGTTGACATACACTTTACTTTGTCTCCGGAGTGGGCAGGTCGGGCAACCACAGTTTACCCTCGGAAGGATGCCACTTTGTTCTCTGTTAGAAACCAAACAGGAAGCTACATAGCCGATCGATACCCCGCGGTTATCATTACAGCATCTTTATTCCACTGACTGTCGAAACTGTGTTACGTTCACATGGCCGCAGATATTCTACAAGATATTCTAGCTGCATCATCTTATTCCAGATAAGCTTTCAGTTCGCATTTCGTTGTAGGTTGCGCTAGTAGGGCGATAAGCGCCTGTCGCTATGTGATGCCTTTGAAAGTCCATGCTCTTTACATGACCTAAAAATTCTCACGTGCTACAGTCACATAACTTTCTCTACCTATGCTACAACAAACTTTTCTTACAAAAGCTTATCTTCTATCTACTTCATTGTTATTAAGATAATCATAAACAGAAATAGTTTTATTATAAATTATTTCCTTGTATAATACACAATAAGCTAAAACGATAGCCAACTCTTTTAAAAATCGTTGGCTATGTGGGGTGTTGAAATTCCATTCTATTTGCTTGACCAGGATAAATACACATAAATAACGAATTCCCATTTGAGGAAAGCAAAGCATTGGAATATTTAAACTATAACACGCAATACTTCGGAAATGATTACCTTCACTACAAAAGTGTATTTTACATAAATTTTGTGTTTTAACGAAATCTGCATTTTTATTTAGTACGTTTTTGTCTGTATTTTGCGGTTTATCAGTTATGCCAAAGTATAAGAATGAAGAGGACATCAGAGGCTACTCCCAGGATATTTAAGATATATTTTTTTTCTTATGTAAATATCTTCAAATTATGGTATTTTAATCCAAATCAGCAGAGCCATTTTGAGCAACAGACATTTCGAATTTTTTCTGTGTAAAGGGTAGTTTGGGATGGGAGATTTTCTAGAAAACCTTCCTATCATATCTTTGGAAGATGCTGAATTAAATATCAAGTTTGGTATTAACCTACTTTTCGTTTTTGAATTATGTAGTTCACAGGCACACATATCATACACAAACTTTTTTCTAAAAGTGTTTACTTTTTGAATTTCTCTGCTTAGTTCATAGAAGATATTGCACTTCACCGAAAAATTCGATACCGAATTTTTATCGGAAATACGGAAATACACGTTTTAGGGTTCTTTGTATCCAAATAAAGCGTTTTCAGAAAAAGGTCGATGCGTATGTGTGTGCCTGTGGCCATGATAACTCAAAAACAACAATCTAGTAAAATACTAACTTGGTATTTAAGTTTTGTAGCTACCAAGGATGCAACACTAGGATTATGCAGAACCCCCCCCCCCACCCAAACTACTCGAAAAAAATCGAAAAATTATATTTTCTCAAAAATAGGTATAACGCTTTTCGTTAAAATATCGGATATTAAAGGTAAACAAAATGAATATCTTGAATTTTCTGGGAATAGCCTCTAAAGACCTCTTCGTTTTGGAAGTTTTTGCCATAACTGGTAAAGCATAAGTTATAGACAAAAACTTATCACGCAAAAATGAAAATCTTGTTAAATTACACAATTTGTCAAACACATTTATTGTGGAGTTCACCATTTCCGAGATATTCCTTGTTATTAGTGTGTTTCAGAACACTTAAACTTTTCTCATACAGGAATTTATCAACTCCTGGCCATGCAAAAAAGAATTTCAATCATATAGCAACCAGCTTTTAAAAAATGTAATTATTGCTTTAGCATAATGTATCCCCCCCTTATTTCCCTCCTACTTACAAGGAAGTAAGTAATAAGACCATGTCTGCTAAAGTTTATCCCCAATAGCGTGAAGTATAAAGAAGAATAAGCTCTGTAAGAATAATGTGTTATAGATATGTAGAAAAAATCATACCAGTGGAACACATATGACTTTTTTATTCATGGTACCCTAAAATGTACAGGTTTTCCAAAAATGTTCTCTGTAAAGGATAGTTTGGAGTGGGGAGGATTTTCTTGAACATCTTTATGTCGTACCAATGACCAAGTTTGATATTTATTTGTCTTTCGTTTTTAATTATACTGTTTCAGTTAAATCCCCCTCTACACATACACACACGCGCGCACGAACCTTTTTCTAAAATGTTTTTGTGGAGCTCAGGGTGCTTCAAATCACATATCTCCTGTGAAATAAATATTTTATAATACATACTAAAAATAAATCTTAATAAAGAGTGAACATTAATAAAAAGTCGAATAGATTAATAATATTAATTATTTGAGGATATTATATAACTTTTGTTTTAATAATTAATCGAATTTTTTCTCTGAAATTGTTAATCCCACCAAAAAGACATAAATTGTGTGTTCTAAAGCTTACATTACCCTCCATAGTGTAATGGTTACCTTGCTAACTTCATATACCCTAGGTCGCGGGTTCAAACCCGGCGGAGGACGATGGATTTTTTTCGGGTGCAAAAATCCTAAGCATGGCTTCCTTGGTCCCGTGTCGTAGATTTACGGCACGTAAAAGAACCTCAATCCAGATATAGAGGCCTCTGAGCAAAATTAAGCGGTATTTCACGCCCAATGTAGAATGGGACACTGAGAACCACAGCATCCATAAATAACATGCCATTTCCATTTAAAGCTCTACATTTTTTGTATACACCCCTGGGTTCTACATTTTTATTAGAAAAAGTTCCGTGTGTGAGTGAGAGTGTATATGTGTGAGTGGGGGTGGAGGGCTGTGGACAGCATAGTTGAAAAACGAAAAGACCGTTTAATATCAAACTTGGTATTTATGTTTAATATCCTTCAAGGATGCGACACGAAGATTTTCAGGAAGTACCTTTTATGTGAAAACTTTTTGAAAATGTTGTTTTTATTAAAAATGGCTGTAACGATTTTGATTAAAGTGCCATATATTAAATATATGTATACCACAAATAAAATGTATATTTTGAATTTTTGGGAGTAAACTCTGAAGACCTCTTTATTCTGGACGAGCTTTGCAGAATTTTGCATAACGGTTAAACCGTAAGAGATATACAGAAGCTTACTGCACAAAAAATGTAGATTTCGACAAAACACAATTTATGTCCTATACGTTTTTCTTGTAGGATTGGCCGTTTTCGAGACATTCCTGGCTATTAGTTTCAATTTTAAGCCACCCAACTTTTTTCAAACTCGGCGAATCGAAGATCGGTTGTTTCACATAGCGACCAGCTTATAAAATATTGTATTCTCGCTTTAGCCTAATGTATTCCCTTATTTCCCCTCTACTTACAAGGAAGCTTGTAATAAGACCAATTTTATTTTAGTTTATCTCGATTAGTGTAATGTAGATAAAAGAATAATCTTTTATACTAATAGTTTATATATGGAAAAGCTAGAGAAAGTTGTGTGGAAGATTTTTCTAAAACTGCTTTTCTGGAGTCAGGGTACTTTAAAATGTATATTTCCCTTGTTTGGGAGAAATACAATACCTGCACTACCTATCTAGTAAGTAGAAAATAGAAAGTGGTAAATATTATGTATATTACATTCTTGCGAAGTTTGTAAACTACTATAATGTATTACTTTCCGTATCACGTATTGTATACATAGTGAGTAGAGAAGGTGTTGTATTCCTCCCAAAAATTCGATGACGAGATTTCACCGAAAATACATGTACAATTATAGAGCAATTTTAGAAAAAGGTCCGTGTGTGTGAACAACGTAACCCAAAAACAAAATTAGATAAATACCAAATTTGGTTTAAAATTAGCACTTTCCAAGGATGCGACACAAAGATTTTAAAGAAAATTCCCCACTCCAAACTACCCTCTACATGAAAACTCTTTCCGATAAATTTTAATTTCTTAAAAATTGCTCTTAACGATTTTGATTGAAATTCTGTATGTTTAAGATATTTTATCACAAATAGAAGAGTGTATATCTTGAAATTTTGAGAATAGCCTCTGAAGCCCTGTTCATTCTGGATGACTTTTGCATAAATGTAAACTGTAATGGATAAACAAAATCCTATTATACAAAAAAATGTAGAGTTCGTTAAAACACACAATTTAGGATTAATTCTGTTTTGTGGAGTTTTCCATATTCGTTCTTATTGGTTTCTGTTTTGCAATAGTTACTTTAACTTTTCTCAAATGGGAATTTATCGTTTGTTTTTCTTTCCCCTGGTCATGCGATGGGCTGCTAAAGATTTGAATATCGCTTATGCCTAACATATTTCCGTATTCACATTTATCTATAATGTAATGTGCAATAAGGGCATATCTCTCAAAGCTTATCTCGATTAATGTGGAGTAGATAGAGGAATACGCTTTTTTTAAGAAAAAATTATTGAGGAATGAGTGGAGAAGGTCATATCAATGATACTCTTGATGATACAAATCAACATATATCTTCTATATATAATTACGAAAACTTACTTTTCTATGTTACTTCATGTTAATCGAGATAAATCTTTCAGAAGTAGTTAACATATTTCGTTGAGGGTGCAAGGTGGTAGTGGAAATAAACTGAATAGGTACTGTGTTTCAAAACCGGCTGTTAAATGATGGCTTAGAAAGTCCATGCTCTTTTTATGGTATCACGAGGAACAACTGAATATCGACAGTAGTTTAAAAATAAAGAAATGAAAATTTAAATCAATAACATCCATTATTAAATGATGCCGCAGAAAATCTTATTTCAGATAACATATGTGTTTATTAGAGATTATTTTTTTTTTTTTCAGAACAAAACGCATACCTATATACCTTTATAGCATACGTTCCATCCAAAGGAGTATTGTATATTCTCAGAAAATACATAAAGATATATAATTTATGTGTGGTGTAAATATTTTAAAATGTGATATTTTAATTAAAAGTGTAGTGGTTTTTTTTAATTTCTCCTGAAAATTCTTCATTTCGCATCTCTGGAAAATGCTGAACATTAACGAGCTTGGTATTTCTCGGTAATTTCGTTTTTGGTTATGCTGTTTTACGCGTTATTTTTTTTATTTTTATTCATTATTTTTTATTTAGGGGGTCTCAAAAAAGTATTTCCCAAACATTATGTAGAGATGTGTGTTAACCTCAGATATTGTTTCCTTTTCCGCAGTTAAGAGGAAAGAATTCTTTACAGAAGTTCAGTAAACACTGTTTAATTACCACTTGCAGCAATTCTTGTAACTTCCGCTCGGCAATTGTTTCCTCGTAAAGGCGAAGGAAGCAAGTTATTTACATGGAAAAGACAAATGAAGGCGCAGAGAGCACGCTTGAAAATGCGATATCCTCCTCCATTATTGTTTATTTTTATTCTCGGCTGAAATGAAGTATCCTTTTTCTAAAACGCGCACAAAAACCAGTCCATGGCAAAGCAATTTCCACTTGAAAACGCACTTTGTCATCGCATACGTTTTTCAAAGGATGGCGAAAACCTCCGCTGCTTTTATCATTCGGATCCTTTCCGACATCCTAACATGCCAGAAGCGTATGATTCTGTTTCTGTTTCTTCGCTCTTTATGTTTAAAGGAGACATTCATTAATTATCTTGAAAAAAATGCTTCAGGGTTAGTCCGTATTCCCAAATGAAACATTTTTGCAATTTTTTAATTTCCCAGACACGTATGCACAATGTAGGTATATAGTAGATAGAGAAGGTATTTTATTTAACCCAAAAATTAGATATACAGATTTCACGGATATACATGTTTTGAGAAAACATGTCTCTACCCTAAACAAAAAAGGCTTTTATTATTTATGGCACAGCAGGCGATGACACTGATGATACATGGATTGGAGATGGAACACCGGTGGAATGGCGGGGGAACTCGGAGAACCCGAGTATACCTTTATCCACCCCAAATCCCACATGCGGTCGCTTGGGATCGATTCCGGGCCGCCTAAGTGACAGGCGAGTAGTCTAACCTCTCCGCCGCAGCGCGACCTATGTGCTTGCGTATGCAGTATAGGTGAAAAATAAAAAGTAGGTCTGAAAGTGCGCGAACTGGTAGACATTGCAGGCATTTCAAAAAGTTCTGTACATCGTATACTGACTGAAAATTGGATATGAGAAAGCTGTCCTGCATTTGCTCACAATAGAACAAAAACAGCATCATGAGGATGTTCCTGTCGAGTGTTTGGCAATGTTTCGCTGCAATAAAGCTGAGTTTATGTTTCGATTCATAACTATGGAAGAAACCTGGATCCACCACTTCACATCTGAGACGGAGGAACAATCAAAACAGTGGATTGGAAGGGGAGAATCGGCTCCAAAGAAGGCGAAGTTTGTTCCATCTGCAGGCAAGATCATGGCGTCAGTTTTCTGGGACGCACGCGGGATAATTTTCATTGGTTATCTCAAAAAAGGAAAAATATGCGAACTTGTTACAGCGTTTGAGTGATGAAATCAAGCAAAAACGGCCACATTTAACGAAAAAGAAAGCTTTGTTTCATCAAGACAATGCACCAGTTCACGCTTCCGTTATCGCCGTGGCCAAAATCAATGGGCTAAGTTCGAATTGCTTCCTCATGCAACCTATTCGCCAGATTTAGTCCTCTTTGATTATTTTCTGTTTCCAAACTTGAAGAAATGGCTTGGTGGTAGAAGATTTGCCAGCAACGAAGAAGTGGAGTCTGCAGTTTATGGCTATTTTGCAGACCCCGATAGTTCTCACTATAAACTGTTGAACATTGCTGGGAAAAGTGTATCGGGGTGAAAGGAGACTATGTAGAAAAATAGAGAAATAAAAATGTTTTTCCCTAAAATTTTTTAGCTTTGTTTGTTAGGTCGGGTACTTCTGGGATAGCCCTCGTATGTTGCAATAAATTGTAGTAAGTTCAAAAATTAAATAGACGTTGAGAATGTAGATGTTTCCAGGTCTAGTAATCGACTCTCAAAGAGGATTAATAATTTACACACCGTATTACGAAAACAAGTTGTTAGCATGCATGCGTACCCCTGTGGTGTCTGGTCTTGTTTAAGTTGCCTCTCGCCGTTTTTCCTATACTCACAGCGTGCACACATTGGAAGCCAAATCCTGTAAGTCCTAGCTGTATTAATATCTCTCAGACGGGGTCGCCAGTCACTATGGCAGAGTACGGAAGCCAGGGACGGAGGAATGAGGGGATAGACACGAAGCCCGCGACCAGCTCCGGATGGCCACCGTCGCTTGCGCCCTTCGAGCAACTCTCCAGCTTCCGGTTTCCTTGCCGAGGTCCTCGGGGATGACAACGCGGTAAATAGAATTTTTTGCTTTTTATCCCAGGTGACTTTCCTGATAAAGTTTTATTTATTTCCCCCAATGGATGACATTGCACTGCCGAATCTGTTTTTACTTTCTCTACACGTACCATGTACATAGTGTATAGAGAAGGTATTGTATTGCATTCAAAAACTCAATACTGAAATTTCACCGGAAATACATATTTTGGGACCCCCTGACTCCAAAAGAAACATTTTTATAAAATGGTCCGTGTATGTGTGCGCCAGTGGGCAGCAGAGCTCAAAAACGAAAAGGCCATTAAATTCTAAACTTGGTATTTAAGTTTATTATCTTCCAAGGATGCGACACAAATATTTTCAAGAAAATACCCCAACCCCAATTACCCTTTACATGGAAAAAAAAAATTGAAAACGTTGTTTTTCTCAAAAATTACTCTAATGATTTTGATTAAAATCTCTTGTATTCAAGATATTCGCTGATAAATAAAATGTATATCTTGAATTTTCTGAGGATAGCTTCTGAGGACCTCTGTATTCTGTATGAATTTTTCTGAATTTTGTATAACTGGTAAAGCGTAAGAGATAGACAAAAGCTTAATACATAAAAGATGTTAAAACACACAATTTATGTTATATACATTTGTTTCATGGAGTTGCCGTCTTCGAGATATTCCTTGTTATTAGTTTCAGTTTTAAAATACCTAAACTTTTCTCATACGGGAACTTGTCTACTCCTGGCCACGTAAAGAAACGGACTTCAATCCTATAGCAACCATATTTTAAAACATTTGACTCGGTTTAGCCTAGTGCAGTTCCTTATTTTCCTTCTACTTATAAGGAAGCAAGTAATAAGACCGTTTCTGCTAATGTTTATCTCGATTAGCATGAAGTAGATGGAAGAATAAGCCTATTAACAATGATTAGAGATGTAGAGAAAGTCATGTGAATGGATCACATCAGATTTTGTTATTCTGTTGTTAGCGCAGAGGGAAAAACAGCTGTGACTGTCAAGACATAATATACACTACTTATAACATCATCAGTTAATCCAAATATATGCTTTGAAATAAGAAAGCGTATTCTATATTATTGTTAAATTATTACTTAAACTATTCAAACAATAATTCGATACCGGGATTTCGGTGGAAATACACGATTTAGAGTCTTCTGTATCCAATAAAAGCATTTATATTTTTTCTACACGTACTATGTACATAGTGTGTAGAGAAGATATTGCACTCCACCAAAAATTCGATATTGTGTGTGTGAACACGATAACTCAAAAACGAAAAGTCGGTAAAATACTCAAATGATGGAGCTTAAAGTTACTCGACATTCGTCTTCTCAGGATAAAGAAAAACCTCGAAAAAACCTTATCCGGGTAACTCACCCTAAGCGAGATTCGAACTCACGACCTGTTGAATATAAGGCAGACACGTTACTACCACACTACCCAGGCGGGCCGAAGGAGAAATTATTGTATTGAGATATAATTAATAAATGAAAGAATTTGTAATGCATGCCGCGGTTTAAGAAATTAGGTACCGGGATATTATTGCAGATTTTTATTTATTCATTTTTTCATGCATGATAGAGAAAGTAACAATACAGATATGTTAAAGAATGATACTCTTAACGATTAATGTCTGTGTACCTACTTGATAATTTTGATGTATGAACAAGTGTTTTGTTACTTTCATACGGAAAACTTGCGTTTCGTCTTTTGTCATCAGACAAAGGGCGGAGGAAAGTCTCCATCTTCCCCTAGTGCGTGACGTGTGTGTGCTAGGCCAGCAAATTGTCGACGCCGACAGCACAGCAAGCGGAGGGCTGGAGCGTGACTGTGACGCTGATGGCGCGGAAATGACGCCAGGGGGATTTTTAATGGTTTCGTGCACCATCTGTAATAAACACTGCCTGTTGTCAAGCCTTACTCTTGTATGGCTACCTGTAAATGCACTCGAGTCTTATTGTGCAGAAAATTAAATCTTGCCTCAGAAGGAACAGAACCTCTAAGTAAAAAATCTAATGTGTTACACTCACTACAAACTTCCCACAAAAGTTTATTCTTCTTTCTATACAATGCTAATCAAGATAAACATTAGCAGAATGTTCTTATTACTTAGTTCTTATAAGTAAAAGGGAACTAAGATAATACACTATGCTAAAGTGATTGTCAAATGTTTTAAAAGCTATCGTTATGCGATTGTCATTGCAAATCGCTTCTCTGCTTGCCCAGGAGTAGAACAAAAGAAAAACGGACACTTCCTGTGAGAAAAGTTTAAGTACTTCACAATTGAAAGCAGTAACAAGGAATATCTCGGAAACGGTTACCTCCACAAACGTAAAGGACATAAATTGAGTGTTTTGACGTGATGTACATTTGTTGTGTAGTGAGTTTTTGTCTATCTCTTACGATTTAGCAGTTAAGCAAAATTCGGCAAAATTCATCCAGAATAAAGAGATCTTCAGAGGCTATTCCCAGTAAATTCAAGATATACGTTTTATTTGGGATGTATATATATTTAATACACAGGATTTTAATCGATATTGTTAGAGCTATTTTTGAGAAGATCAAAATTTTCGAAAATGGTCGACGTAAAGGATAGTTTGTGGTGGAGGGGGATTTTCTTGAAAATCTGCGAGTCGCATCCCTGGAAGATTCCAAACCTAAATACCAATTTGGTATTTAACGGTATTTTCGTTTTTGAGCTATGCTGTCCACACACACGGACCTTTCTAAAAATGCTTTTTTTCGGACTCATTGCACTTCAAAACAGATATTTTTGGTGAATTCTTGACATCGAATTTTGGGTGGAATACAGTACCTTCTCTATTCACTATGTACATTGTACTTGTGCACTAGAGAAAGTAAAAACCTTATCCAGGGTAAACTCACTAACCGAGATTCGAACTCGGGACCTCTTGAATGTGAATCAGATACGCTACCCCACACTATAAAGGCGGGATCAAAAGATTGGTTCTCGCTTTAGCCTAGTGCATTCCATCAACTCCTGTCTATCTACAAGAAAATGTTGAATAAAATCATTGCTGTTAATGTCTATCTCGATTAGCATTATGTATGAAGTTGGAACAATAAACCGGTGTAGGATAGTTTATATTATTATAGTTAAAGAAAAATCATTAGAATGTAATGCATCCTATTTTTAAAATTAATAATTAATAAAAAGTAATAGAACACACAAACATACAAAACTGCTGTGCAATACCTGTGTGTGAAATGAATGTCAGAATCTCGGTAACATATAACAAACTCGACCTCGCCTCGTCTTTTCTAACTATTAATCGATTCTGCAATAATGCTCTTCCCACATTCATGTCGCAATATACTCTATATCAATTAACGTATATTGTACTGTTACAATTTCCGTATGTTTACTTTCTCTGGCCCTTATGTGCTATGTACATAGAAGATAGAGAAGATATTATCTTCCATTCAAAAATTTGAAGTAGACATTTCACCGGAAATGCATATTTTGAGGTCCACTGAGTCCGAAAAAAGCATTTTAGAAAAAGGCCTGTGTGTGTGTCTCTCTGTGGACAGCATTGCTCAAATACGAAAAGTCCGTCAAATACCAAACTAGATATTTAAGTTTAATATCTCCCAAGGTTGCGACACAAAGATTTTCAAGAAAATCCCACATTTCCAACTACCCTTTACATAGAAAATTTTTCGAAAATTTTGATTTTCTAAAAAATTGCTCTAACGATTTTGATTAAAATATCATATATTAAAAATATTTACATCACAAATAATATGTGTATCTTGAATTTTCTGTGAATAGTCTCTGAAGACCTCTTTATTCTTGCATAACTGGTAGACAAAAAATGTACATCTCGTTAAAACACATATTATGTCATATACTTTTTTTTTGTAGAACTCGCCGTTTCTGAGATATTACTTGTTATTGGCTTCAGCTTTAAAATATACTTTTCTCAAACGGGACTTTACAAAGCGAAACGAACGTCATTTATTTCACATAGCAACATCCGCTTTAGGCTAATGTATTCCCTTATTTACCTCCTACTTAAAAGGAAGCAAATAATAAGACTAATCATGCTAATATTTGTCTCGATCAACATGATGTAGATAAAATAATACTCTTTTGTAAGAATAATTTGTATTTGGAACAGGTAGAGAAAGTTATGGGAATGGAACACAGCAGATTTTTCCATGCGGAAAGAAGATATCCGGGAAAAGCCTTCATCATAGAGGCAAGATGTGCCAAAGATTGTATGCGTTTTACATATGGGATATCTAAACGATGTTAGCTTGTTCATTACTGTTTCGAAGAACTGTCGTCAGGATGTGCGATCAGCAATAATAATTATTATTCGACGACGCTGCAAGGCTTGTTTCATCCTTCCTCAATTAGTACAGACGCTAAACTTGGACTTAATTACTCCTCAGCCAAGGAAGATGTGCCATTACAGTGATCATATTCTAGTCACGAGATCTGACATCATACGAGGATGGCTCAGTAGAGAATGAAGACGCCATGTTGTTCAAATTACTTATTTCTCAAGATATTCCACTTTTACCGATGCAGATCATCAGACTGAAGACAACTTCAGAGGCTATTACCAGAAAATTCAATATAAACATTTTATTTGTAATGTAAATATCTTTAAAATAGGTACTTATTTTAATCAGTTTGTCAGAATCATTTCTTAGAATATAGAAAATTCCAAAAAATCTACCATGTAAGGAATAGTTTGGGATAAGTGTAGAATCCTTGGAATCCTCTGAACCTATAAAGTTTGACATTTAACTGACTTTTCGTTGTTTTTGTTTTTACTTATGTTGCTTACAAGCACACACACACACACACACACACACACACACATATATATATATATATATATATATATATATATATATGCACAGGACCCTTTTCTAAAAATGCTTAACAAAACATATATTTTCGGTTATATCTTATCTATTTCGCGATACATTCTCCACATACTATGTGCATTGTATGCACTATTGAACTTGTTCTTCATATTTTTTCTCTTTTATTTTAAGACGTGCTGAATTCATTTGAATAATCGTCAGTGTGTAACACTTCCATCTATTATAATAATTATAATATCGAACAAGTCTTAAGTAATCGTAGTTAAACGTTGATTTTACTTCCTCTATCAAGTGTGCATTACGTTCTAGCTACAGTTCTTACTTAGTACGCAATATACTATTCCCAAATGAAAAGTCGTTATACTTTTTTCTGGAAAAGCAAAGAGAACGGAATTTCAAATCCATCACATAATGACCAGGCCTTAAAAGACATGACTACCATTTAAGCCTATTGTGTTCCCTTATTCCCATTGTACCTTCAAGGAAATATGTAATAATTTAATAAAAGCATTTGTACAAATGTTTAGCTCGATTTACTATGAAGTAGATTGAAGAATAAGCTCTCTCTCTCTTTTGGGTGTATAAGAATAGTTTAAAGAATATGTACATAAAGTCAACTGAATGTAACAATTCGAATTTTTTCCCTTTTAGGTTTACCAATATAATAATACACAGGGACTTCCACTGTGATCTTCATTTCTTCTTGTTAAAATGTGCATTCGCAACAGTTATGTACGGTAGTTCCTTAGTTGATGCCATCTGCTTCATTTTTCCCCTTTCTTTCTCCTTATTTTTCGCTGGACTCGCTTCACAGTTCAACGAACCGAATTCAACGCATTACCACGATTACAAGCAATGTCTACTAAAGTCTACTCGGCATGATGGCAGCACAAGAGTGACTTGAGGCGTAACTTTGACCCTTATTGGACGGGATGCGGAGTTTGTAGGTTGACGGATGAGAATGAGGTAGAGGGAATGAAAGGAGGTAACAAGATTGTTCAACGGCTGCTCGTGTGATGTGATTTCCAAAAAGTTATGTGTTTGTTGTGGTTGCCATTGTGAATTTTCATATCCAAGCACATCTTGGTGAATGGCACTAGCACTTTTATAGCTGCCCAGCCTCTCTCTGGAAGAGTCGTAATCTCGATGTGTCGATGAGTGTAGACCAATAAAACTCCTCTTCGAGCACTCGAAAACAGCGCACCTGCCCCGATCCGCTCCTGAGATGACAGGTAAACAGTATGATGGGGAAACATAACCTTCTTGATCATGTAAATAAAACTGTTCACAATATCTGCGCTCTTAATATTTTATCTTTTTGACATAGAGGTCCCGGATTCCATCCCACCACACTATGGGGGGGGGGGAGGAGTGGATTTTCTTTTAACTACGAAGTTACCTACATTTTGCTCCCAAGAATCTGCAAGTATGAACAAATACAATAACAATTTTAATATACCTGCAAATATATGTTTTGTAAATATTGGTATATATACGTATTACTTGTATCTACAATTTGATTTGGTCATCTGTGGAATGTGATAAATGGATGTTAATAATCAAAATAATAATTGTAATAACAGTTTTGAATACAATTTTGATGATTATTATTTAGTAATAATACTTTAATGACAGGTTTAATAAAATTGGCTTTTTTCTGCAATACAAATATTATGTGGACATTATGCTTTATGTGCTTACCCTGCTGTTATGTCATACATTCATCTAGATAGCCATTGCTTTTTTTATTAAATGTGAATGTCTAGGTTTTTTTTATATTCAATCTTATTTTCATAAAAATAGAATAACTTCATTTGTTTTAGTTAATAATTTAATATATCCACTTGTTATGTATTTTGTTCATATAGATAGATTTATTATCAGCCTAGAGGAACTATGCAGATTCTGAGGCATGGTCAAAATACAAATAAATTATGTTACATCAGTGTTCGCATTATACAAAATTGTTGTTAATTTTATGCCAGAATCAGGCTCCTTCCTACTTCTGCAGAATGGGACCTGCAATGAAAAATACAAAAGGGAGTAGTCTGCACAAGCGAAATATGTTTGCAAAGATATAATAATAATAATAATAATAATAATAATAATAATAATAATAATAATAATATATTAATTATTAGTTGTTGAATTTGCATGTAGTGGGACAAGAAGTTAAGAGTTTCAAATTCAAATATTCATTAATACAGAGTGGTAAAAGATGGTTCTTAATGATTATTATAAATGTTTTGTGATTAAATTCTTTAACACTGTTTTGAAGTTGATTTTATAAATGTATACTGATGTGACACATTGTGAGTGTTGAGATGTATGCTGCTGCTCTTGTATTTTGGTTCGTAAGGCTGAGTTTCTTTTAAAGATATCCAAATTTTGATGTATAAAAGAGAGACAAACTCTAAGATATATACAGGGTGGACCATATAAGTTGGTACTGTATACTATCTCCAAAACTAACATTGTAGAAAGAAATGTCTTGAATAAAAGTTGCTTGATATTATCATGTTTGTTTGGAGAATATTGAAGTGGTCATTTTAGGGTTCATTTAATTTTTACTTTCTCTATACACACTAAATACATAGTGTATAGAGAAGGTATTGTATTATATCCAAAAATTCGATACCGAGATTTCACCGGGAATATATATGTTATGAGACCCCCTGAATCCAGAAAAAGCATTTTTAGAAAAATGTCCATGTATGTGTGTGGGGGGGGGGGCGGCATAGCTCAAAAACGAAAAGCCTGTTGAATATCAAACTTGGTATTTAAGTTTGGTATCTTCCGAGGATGCGACACGAAGATTTTCAAGAAAATCCCCCCACCCCCAACTATCCTTTGCATGGAATTTTTTTCGAAATTTTTGATTTTCTAAAAATTGGCTCTAACGATTTTGATTAAAATATCACATATTAAAGATATTTACCTGATAAATAAAATGTATATCTTGAATTTTCTGGGAATAGCCTCTCAAGACTACTTTATTCTGGATGAATTTTGCGGAATTTTTCATAACTGTTAAACCGTAAGAGATGGAGAAAAACTTACTTCACAGAAAAGGTAGAGTACATTAAAACACACAATTTCTGTTATATAAACTTTTTTCGTGGAGTTGATCGTTTTTAAGGTATTCCTTGTTTTTTGTTTCAGCTCATACAGGAATTTCTTAACTCCTGTCCATAGAAACAAAGGAACTTCAGTTACATAGCAACCAACTTTTGGCTATCTTTTTAACCTATGGCACGTAAAAGAACCTCAAGCCTGATAGAGAGGCCTCTGAGCAAAATTAAGCGGCCTTTCATGCCCAGTATAGAATGGGACGCTGAGAACCATAGTAGTTAAAGAGCGTCCATAAATAACATGCCATTTCCATTTTTTTAACCTATGGTAGTCGCTTATTTCGCGTTTACTTAAAAGGAAGGAAATAATAAGACTATTTCTGCTAATTCTTTCTTGATTAGCATGAAGTAAATAGAAGCACAAGCATTTTAACAATAATTTGTTGCAGAGATGAAGAGAAAGTCATGTGAATGGAACACATCATATTTTTGAATCGGACCCTGCTATCTTTTTTGAATGTTGATTTCTCACTCCTCATAAAAAACTAAACAACATTTGTGTAAAGCACTTTTATAATTACTCTTATGCCAAAGTAAATAAGATTGACAATTCTGAATGATTGTGTACAAAGAGTGCTGTGAGGTATCGTACAGTCTCAACATAAATATGGACGATTCTTTGAGTATCAAATGCATTGGCTGTAAGGTTAGCAATAAAGTCAAATAAGTAAATAAATGAAAAATTGTCTTCAAAGCAATGGTGTTATTTTTAACTACTATGAAACATTACAATATTCATATTACTTTGAAATTTGTAATCAATTTTGAATGTCTCATGATTGTAATGTGTAGAACATTATGTTATATTATGTTAGTAATAATGACAGTCTTTCAAGCACTGTGGTTGCTTAATAAATAGTGGTACTCTAATAATAATCATGTTCACTTATAACTAAATAAAATCTGATGTTTCTATTAATTTTGGTTGTTAAAACATTTTGTGTACTCTTTTGTTTGTAGGAATTCCTGTTGGCCATAGATGTTACCTCATCTGGAACACCAGAAGAGAAACTTAAGTGGGCATTCCGAATGTATGACGTTGATGGTAATGGTGTAATAGACATTCAAGAAATGACCAAAATAGTTCAGGTAAGTTGCATGCAACTGTATATGCCAATATTTATTATTATTATTATTATTATTATTATTATTATTATTATTATTATTTTAGTATAATCTACATTTACATTAATATGAGGATTATAAAAAATAAACCAGTTAATATTAATTTGTGATAAGAACATAATTCTAATACTTATGTTTCAATTTACCACATAGTAATAAAAGTCACAGTTAACGACCAGAGTCTATGATGGGACCATGGTGCTATTATTTTTGTGCTATGCCACTAAGGGTACAGAAGCATTTTATGTTAATATAAAGTACCTTAAACCTCATAGTTCCTGGTTAACATTCACGGTGTAGATCTGGCTGGAGCTTTTCATGAACTTAAATATAATGTGCAAGAATAACCAGCAAACATTAGAAGAAATGAAATACAATATAACAAGAGAGAGTGTACTAATTTCACAAATGAAACTGTGTGAATGAAGATGCCAGACATTTGTGGAAGTGCAAGTTAATATTTTCCACTTGTTCTGTGCCAAAGATAGGATGTAATTTAATTGCAGTTGAGAAATGTATGCCCATGATTAGATATGTGTAAGTGCTAGCTGAAGGAGCTGTACTCTTCTGGCACAAGGCACAAATAATACCAACTTTGGGAATTGAATAGTCCAGAAATGTGAATAGCATCTGTTCCATAACAACTATGATTATTAACAAACAAATACACTATGCCAATCCCAATAACACAACCAATATGTCGATGATGACACTGATGCATAAGTTATTATATGGAGAAGAAAAAAGGTACTTTTAATGTTTTTGTGTATCATTAAGAGCAATATTCTAAGGCAAGAAGAAATTAATATGTAAATTAAATTGCAGTGGAGAATAGGATAGTGTGAAGTATGTGATTCTGCATGCATGTAACAAGGATGATTTGTATGTATTCACATTATTAATGAACTTCTCTCGAATATAATATTATTAATTAATATATTTGGCATGAAGGAGATTTTTACCTTTAGCATTACATTTTTATTTAGGATTAAACATTTTCTTTTAAAGATTTAGTTAATTATCTAAATAATTACCTACTTCTGCCAAGATCGTAAGATAGCAGGATTAACGTCTATTATAGCCACTGAATTAAGAAGAGAAGTACAGTGTTAAGCATTAACATTTTTGCCATCTAGCGACCTTGACTTGTACCACAGTGAGCTACCATGTGGTGTCATTAATATAAAATGGTACTGATAGGGCATAGGAAAAGAAACTTTATTATCAAGCATACTTTAAAGTGACTATGACTCATGTCTTATTTCTGAATCCTGGTTGGCTGCTTTGCAGGATCGCATACTACTGCCACTGAGTTGAATATTCACTGACTCTGAACTCAAGCACACAGATTTACATTCGTACAGGTACACATCTATGGAAATGATATCCTTGTGCTGCCATACATCTCTCACACTGTTAAAAAAAATTCCATTAATTATTACATTAATTCTCTCCTGATAATGTCTTTCAGTTCTTTCAATGTATGCTATGGTTATTGTATGCATGTAAATCTATACGCTTGAATTGCTGTCACGCTATATGCTTTAGTTTAGGGTTTATGAATATTCAACTTGGCCAACAGCAGCAGGCCACAAAACAGCTGGCCAGGAGTCAGAAATAAGGCACTGTAGTTGTGCATTACAAAAACTCCTTAAAACGAGCACAAGGCAAGGTGTGCTACTGACCTTGGTGCCCAATTTCATCCAGTTTTGAAGAGTAGCGAAACAGATTTAAGCATCATATATTTTAAATTACCGCATATAAATTACATTTAATGGCATTCAAAGAAAAATATCCAATAAATCCTCAAGGTGTCAAAAGTTGGGTGTTTAAACGTACTTGTGTGCTCTTATATAACAGCTATCATTGGACAGAATATTTTTAACTGTCTGATACACACTTAAGCAACTTTTTTGTCGAGCCCACAAGTCCAGTAATAGCCTAGTTCTTAATGAAACACTCTCTCAAATTATGCAGAGGTGGCACGAATGAGTAAAATTTTTAGGCTTAGCCAAGGTTTTTATGTCTGTATTTAGCAAAACTCTAGAAAGTAGATGGAGCATTGATACCTTTATTTTTAATTTAAGAATCATGCTTTCTCCACTAAAATTATTGAATTCAGCCAAAACAAATCTAATGTGTTCCAATCACATGACTTTCTCTACATCTGCACAACAAATTATTGTTAAAAAGCTTATGCTTCTATTTACCTCACTCTAATCAAGAAAAATTAGCAGAAATAGTCTTATTACTTGCTTCCTTGTAAGTAGAAGCGAAATAAGGGAGTATCATAGTTAAATTGATAGTCAAAAAATTTGGTTGCTATGTGATTGAAGTTCCTTTGTTTGTATGGACAGGAGTTGACAAATTCCTGTATGAGAAAAGTATGTTTTTCAAAGCTGAAACAAAAAACAATGAATATCTCAAAAGCGATCAACTCCACGAAAAATATATATGACATAAATTGTGTGTTTTATCCTGATCTAAATGTTTTGTGTAGTAAGTTTTTGACTATCTCTTACGGTTTGCCAGTTATGCAAAATTCAGTAAAATTCACCCAGAATAAAGTAGCCTTCAGAGGCTATTCCCAGAAAATTCAAGATATACATTTTATTTGTCAGGTAAATATCTTTAATATACAATATTTTAATCAAAATTGTTGGAGACATTTTTGAGAAAATCAACATTTTCGAAAATTATTCCATGAAAATGGTAGTTGGGGTGGAGGGATTTTCTTGAAAATCTTCATGTCACATTCTTGAAGATACTGAACTTAAATAAGAAGTTTGGTATTTAATGAACTTTTCGTTTTTGAGCTATACTGTCCACAGACACACGCACGCTTTTTGCAAAAATGCTTTTCTTAGATTCAGGTGGATCCAAAACATGTATTTCCGGTGAAATTTCGATATCAAATTTTTGGGTAGAATGCAATACGTTTCTATACACTATGTACATAGTAGGTGAGAGTAAAAACAATTGAATTGCATAGAGTATCAGTTCAAACTTTCATTTGTTTCAGTTAAAATATTTGCATATTATATAACTACAGTTGCAACCAAATTCGTAATCCATCAATGATATGAACTCTCAGAAAGAATTTTGCTCAGATCCCTAAGAATGGTAGCCCTCATAAAGCAGAATTTTATGCTTTCAAACAAGCAGTTAAAGGATATAAAAATTAAACATTTTCTTCCGTAATAATTATGTTGTAGCTCATTTCCATTATATCCTTTCATGAAAAATTCCATTCCATTAAAATACATTACTTAATAGTATCTTACTGTGGAATTCAAATAAGTAGTAATTATTTCAATTTACTATTTATCCATTGTAAACTAAAATTTAATAATGTTCTGTATTTTATACACTATTTTTTGCATTCCACCCAAAAATTTTATTTTGAAAGATTACACTGAAAATACATGTTTTAGGCTCCCCCCCTAAAAAGTATTTTTAGAAAAAGGTGTGTGTTTTTTTTTCTCATAGTGTTTAATGCCTGCTTTTACTACAATGGCACTGCAGGTGATGACACTGATAAAATATGGAATGAATATGGAGCACCAGTGGATGCCACTTTGTCCACCACAAATCCCACATGCAGCTGCTTGGGATTGAACTCGGGCCGCCTTTAGAAAGGCGACTACTAGCCACAGTGCGACCCTGTGAGTGGGTGTGTGTAATAACTTGATCTCTGATTCCCAAGGTCATGAGTCCAAACCCAGCAGAGGGTGAAAGATTTTTTTGGGCATAAAAATCCTTAACATGACTTTCTTCAGAAGGGAAGTAAAGCAGGTCCTCCTGTGTCCTAGATTTACGGCTCATAAAAGAACTTTTGCCTCAGCGCAAAATTAAGAGGTTTTTCTCACCCAATATAGAAAGGGATACTGAGAACCACAGTAGTTAAAGAGCATCCATAAATGAATCACAATTTGAATATCATAACTCAAAACCAAAATGTTGGTTAAATACTAAACTTAATATTCAAGTTCAGCATCTTCCAAGAATATGAGACAAAAATTTTCAAGAAAATCCCCTCTTCCCCAAACCATCCTTTACATGGAAAGTTTTTAAAAATGTTTTTTCTGAGAATAGCTCTCCTTTTTTTGGCTTAAAAATAGGGAGTTGATATTGCAATAAAGCTAATGAAATTCTTAAAATCCTCTAGCTCCATCCTCAGAACGTTAAACAATTTTAATTAAAATGTGGTACATTATAGATACACACATAACAAATAAAAGTTATTTCCAGAATTTTATGGGAATAGGCTCTGAAGACCTCTTCATCCTAAACAACATTTGCATAACTAGTAAACCATAAAGGATGGACAAAAGCTTACTACATAAAAAATGTAGATCTCTTCCCTTACAATGAATCAACTTCTCCTAATATTTGTATTGATTAGCATGAAATAGATAAAATAAGCTTTTGTAACAATAGGTTGTTATAGAATAGTTATATAAAATCAGGTGAATGGAACACATCAGTTTTTTATGAGTTAGTAGAAAAACAATATTCTACATGAATTGATGACCTAAAGTGTGTAAAACATATACATAGTGATTTAATAATCTGCTGTCTTCCAGGAGCTTGAATAAAGAACATTTCCCATTTTCTAATTTAAAACATTTTTCTTTCAAGGCTATTTATGACATGCTGGGTGCCTGCTCATCCAACCGGCCAGCGGACTCTGCTGAGGAGCGAGCCAAAAACATTTTTGCCAAGATGGATGAAAACAACGATGGTCAGTTGACTCAGGACGAATTCCTCAAAGGTTGCCTGCAAGATGAGGAACTCTCCAAAATGCTTGCTCCATAATGAGCAGAAATCAAAACCCCTCAACACACAAGACATTCGTATAAAATACATGTCTTCTCTTTTTATGATATTAATATGAAACTGAGATTATGTTGTTTGAAAGCTGCAGATTATGTTCACTGTTTATAGTGAACTCATGAGTGATGGAAACTCTTTTGGAACAGAAGCTATAAGTGCTACACTGAAACACCATGATATAGGCTATATAACCCACATTCTGTAATGTAATCAAATTGTCATTACAAACAAAATGTTTTATATCACTTTTATCTCATTGTAAAAACCAGGTTGGAGCCACATTCCTTCAACATTCCAGTTTGTGATACTTAAGTCTCAAAGAACTATGGGCCTGTTTCCAAGTGTGTTTACACGTTGCTTCATTTATTGGCTTAGCCCTTAGTTCAGGTGTAAGCTTACAAACCTGTCTTCGTCGTAAAACACTACATCATTTGCTAAATTAAAGGAATGGATTCATTCATCTCGTGCATTGCTAAGTTTCTAAAATTGTTTTCTTTTGAGCATGCAGAAAGCTATTAAAATGAAAACTGATTCTGAAAAAGTGCTGTAACTTGGGGTTTAGTTGTACAATTTTGGAATGTTTTATTGGTATCAAAATTGGTTGCTGCTTGCTTGGGTAGTGCGTCAGCAGAGGAGTAAAACAGTCTACAGATATAAAATTTCCCATTTATGGTTTTAAAAACCCAAATTTCTATGGAGCCACATATTTTTAAGGTTAGTTTAGATACCTTTCTTGACTATCTTGATTATTGGGTAGCTGTGAAGGGATTTAGGCAACAGTTTAGCATCAGGGTTGATTTTAAGACTGAACATGCCCAAATAACTAAATAATGAAATTAAGATAGTGGTTAACCCTGTAATAGTACCATTACCATTACTGTTGTGCATTAACTTAAGGCACCATGTGCTTATGTGCCATGAAATTACGTAATGCGCAATACAGTTGAGTGCTCGAGGTGGATGGAAATCCCAAACAAATGTGAGTTACATAGCTTTTGCCTCTAAATTTTAATCTGCTTATTGTTTTGAATAGCTGACATAGAAGCAGCCTCTGAGTCAGAGAATGTTTGTCAGCATTGAATTCAGGATTTAACTGCTCTGTTCAGTGTCTCATTTGGGATGCAGCAGAGTAGGCAAACATAGCATTGCTTAGTCCTTGCTGAAATTGCTTTCAGTGCAGTGTTTTCTAGTTAAACCAGTTTTAAATAGGTGTTTAAATTGTTTTGGAATCTCAATGTTTTTCCATACTTATACGAGTATGCAGGAAAATCTAAGTAAATATTACTGACTTTTATCAGCTACAGGCAGCCTCCTTTGATTCAAGATTTATGGCAGTACTCCCTTCATAGGATTTTTCCACACAGTTCTTTGCAAACAGTTAGGATGCATGATTCCAATTCATAAAAGGCACTTCTTGGTAAAACCCATTGACAAGTTTGTCAATATGTGTCTTGTATCCATCTGTGGTTGAATAAAGGGCTAGTTTAGTAGCCTGTAAAGTAAAACCAATACTCCTATTAAGGTCTACTTTTGGTTCTTTTTTCAAGCTTCAAATTTCAGATGCACACTTGATATATTTAAGCAGCAATCTTTGGAATTTATGTGTATAGCTAAGTAAAGCTTCTAAACTCACTGCTAAAATCTAGAAAAATTTGACTATATTATCATGCTATTTCACTGGATAATGGGCTGAAAACAATACTTTTAAAAACAAATACAAGGATTTCTCTGCAGAAGTTTAGCTTTCTTTCCATATTCAGCTCCTCTGGATTTTGTGTTTCCTTTCTCAGTAAATCACTTCAGAAATCAATACAATTCATGAAATAAACAACAGCTTTATTTTACAACTCTGTTAGCCTGCTGAATGCATTCAGTTGACACTGCTTTTAAAAATTATATTTCTTTATTTTTGTTGCATTTTCCAACATCATCACTCCTAGCTACATTAACACTAGAGCAGTTTAAACTAAAATGACTGTGCAAGGTTCATTAACATAGGAAGTTTAGAGCACAGAATTGTGACAGAGAATTTCCATGGAAACTTTTGGGATAAAGAAATAAAAGAGTTCATAAAACTTTGTAAGGTTATGCATCTGTGAAATTTGACGATGAGTTATGAAAAATAAAAAAAAAATATTTTTTCCACAATAAAGAATATACATTTTTTTCCACTTGGACACACTTTAACTACCAATTAACTGAAGCAACAAATGGGTAGGGGCATTTTGGTTAATACACACGCTCAGCTTTAAACCTTGTTTTTTTGCAAATTTTTTTCCAACACTTTTCCATAATCTAATTTTTTTCAAAATTTTTAAACTGCCTCTCAAAAGCACATAAATGAAAATTGCCATTTACTTTTTTGAAATAATGCTCCCATTTTAAAAAATAAATTATTACATTTTGTATGTTTTGGAGAGCCATTTTTCTATAATAATTAGGGTTAATATAAAAAATATTAATAAAGTTTATAAAGTTATTTACTGTAAAACTTGGAATTTTCACGTAAATATTTTTAAAAATGTATCATGCGGTTCATTTTTGTTAGAACAATGTATTTAGACAATAACAAATTTTATTTAAACTAGAAGTTTGATACAAGTGAAAATGATCTCTATTTGGTGTATATTTTGAAATTGGTTTACCCTCCCGGTATATGTAGGACAAGCATAGGGGTCAGGAGCCTGTGTGGGAGCCAACAGCACGAAACCACAGAATGGAGAACCATTACAAGGGCTCAGCCTGTAGCCACGCTTGAACATGAGGAAGTGGATTATATGAAATGTAATTGGAAGGTTGATGATGGAGCAATTGGTAGAATGAGTGGTGGGGGAAACTGGAGGACTCAGAGAAAACCCACCCAGATGCTGCTTTGTCCACCACAAATTCCACTTGGGATTGAACCGGGGCCGCCTAGATGGGAGGCGAGCAGTCTAATCACTCACTCACAGCAATAGTGTATATTAATTGTATAAATTTCAATTAGATATTCTACATACTCTGGATTTTCCAAATTTCACAGATTCATTACCTTTATGGATAAGAGAATGTTTAAACTTCCATAGTATAAGCTAAAGACAAATTGAGGTCACTCCAGGTTACGGTACTTATTATTTCAGAGTAGTTCAAGCTTTGAGTTTTATGTTTCAGCATTATTTCAAACACAGCTTCATTACAGCTTCTTTATTTTTTTTCTAAATTCATTGATGTTATTACTGATTGCTCATAAACAGGCAAGTAACTTCTTTAAGAAGAAAAAGAGTAATAAAAGTATAATTATAAGTGGTAGTAAAGTGCCTGAAAATAACAACACTGCCATTATGGCATTAATTGGCACAAAATGGATAATATTTGGAAGGCAGTATTTTATTTTTGTACTGTTTTGTCTAACAGGCCAAAAGTCGGGTTGCTTTCATTTTTGTGATAGTTCATATAGCTTGCAGGTTTAAGCTTTTAGTTTTACAATAATATATTTCATTGGGATAAGAAAATATAGCAGCACAAGGCTCAAAACAGATCTTTTTATATAGAGGGCAGTGATTGATACTGGTCTCAGATCAAACTCTCCATTAGGTTATCTTGTATCATAATTTATATTCAAACTCATTGCTTTTCCCATTATGTAAAATCATTTTTTTATATAAAATCTGTTTCAAAAACAGTTATGTGCATCTTATATAATTAGATATGTAAATGAAAGTAGTACTTACAAAGACTGGCTTCACCTGTCATATTTTCCATCTTGGTAGTAGAGATCACTGGTTACTATTTAGGTGTGTTTTGCTAATGCCTCATCTAGTTCTTCACATGACATATCACAGCCACATTCATATAGAAAACTCACTCATTATAGACTCCTAAATTAGTGGTATTAAACTACTTCAGACTGATAGTCTACTCACTTAGAATTTTTCAACTTTTTCTAAATACATGTGAAGGAAAGATATAATTTTGACCTAACTGGTAATTTCTAACTTGTGGGTATCCCAGCTTATGCATGCACAGTTTAAGCTATTAAGAACAGCTTTATGAAAGACATTCAGCATTTTATGCAATGCACAACATATTTAGAATAGTTAATCTTCAAAATGAAAAAGAGTGGGAAAGCTAAAAGCTCAGTTTTTGAAAAACAGTCCATAAACATTTTTACTGTTTTTCAAATTACGGGCTGTATTCTTCACAGGGTATTCCTTAAGGGGCATTGTGATTACTAAACATGGGCTACTTGAGAAGAAGATTGGTGATTATTGTTGGTATAGAAACTTGTCATTTGTTTTCAATACCCAGTTACTGACAATGTTGAACCATCGGAAGTTTTCAGCTTTTGTGGAAATATATTGATTTACTTTCTTTATTTACAGTGTTAATTACTGTACATTCTGTAAATTTATGGTAAAAATAGATGCCAGCAATGCATTCAGTTCTCAATACAATTTTCAAAGGAAATTTGATCGGAAAAAATAAAACTTCCATACCTGATATATTTAATTGAATTCCATGTTTGCCATTATATTTATTATAATCAGCACTATTGAGATTTCCTTCTCTATTGCAAACAAGCAACAAGTACATGAAATAATTTATAATTTTCTGAACCGAGCTGAATGACTTAGGTGATAATGTCTGTAGCCTGCATTGTATAGGCCCTTGGTTGAAATCCCATTGCCAATCAATCTGGCTGAGGTTTTTTTGTGTTTTCCCTCAGTTGCCAAGGTAAATACAGATTGAGTGTTTAGTTCATGATCCATAGTTCTGCCAATTTTGCAGTAAAATTGAAAAAAAGGTAGTAATTGTGATTATGCTGCCATCTATCCACAAATTGTAAAAGCAACTAGACTGGATGGTACCCCAGTGCCATCTGTTTGTTGAAGAGCAAAGCAGTATGGTGTATAAGGTATGAGACCTGGCTGTATGCTTCTTAAGTACAGATGCCATCATCCAAGTACAGGCAGTGAAAAAGCAGCCAGATTGGATGGCACTCTTGCACTGTCTGCTTGGTGTGAAGCAAAAGAAGTAAGGACTTGCGGAAAATACCATGAAGGCTAATGTCCACCATACCGATCAAACAAGTATCATGAACAGAATCATTTCAATGTGACCAAGCAGTTAAAGCAATGTTAGATAAATAGAATAAAAAAATCTTCTAAGCTCACACATAAAGCTTTATTATGCATAAGTATGTGAACTATTATAAATATAGTGGAAAAGGGGCATAAGTTTGTTCTACAGTAATAATATGTCAAACCCTCTTTTACAAATTTAAGCTGAACATAGACCAACATTGCATATATTTTATACACTGCTCATTAGACCAAAAAAGAAGTTCTTATATGAATACATTGCACAAGTGGGTGTTATATATTTAACTAATAGTACATGCTGCTTGGGTTTCTAATAACTGTAAGATATTACCTAATAAGAGAAGTATAATGTCACATAACAGTATTGGATTAAAATAATATTACTATGTGCTTATGCTGCACAATTTTGAGCTATAAAGTATATTTACCTGTACTAAAATAATGGTTTAGGGGTTTAAGCTGTGATGACTTTTGTTTCATATCAGGTATGGAAGATTCAACAAAATATTTTGTAGAAAATTTCTTGTCATTTATCAACTTATTTTTATGCTAATTGTGATTATTAACTTAATGATTAATGGTCGACAAGTTAAACTGTCATCTTTCTTGCCTCTAATGTGGTATTCATTGCCCTTATATTAAATACACACATATAGTCAATTGTTATAAAGAGAACAGGAAGAAAATAATTAAAATATGAGTTAATACATCCTCATATTTTGGTATAATAATAGTGGTGATACCATTAAGACTTAACAAAAGGCATATGCTTGAAGTGATGAACACTATCCAATAAGAGTTACTGTGCATGTAATGTCAATTTGCCATGAGTGAAACTGAAAATCGCCATAAATATTAACACAATAACCTGTATACTGTTTAAAGAGTCTCCGTAATTTCTGCAGTGTTCTTTAGATATTTACAGCACTTCATTTTTTAATATTATTTGGAAATGATAACTTTGGGGCCACTAAACCTAAACCAGTTACCTATAACATACACTACTAATTCAACTCTTATAGTGGCTGAATTTGTTTGAATGCAAATATGAGAAGATTTATGCTATTGAATATTTATATTGCTTTTAATTTTGTTGCATTCTAAATGCATGACTTTTTATGCAGAGTGAGCAATGGAACCACATAATGTAGTAAGAGCAGTATATTTTTACGGAAGTATTGATGTCTAAAATCCCTGCTGGAGCATATTTTACTAAATTTAAATCCATAGGCATAAAATTTCTGACTGAGTGCATTTTGAATTAAGAAAATGTTATGGTTTTGAAACACGTACAAAGGTTATTCAAGACTAGGACCCTGACAAGACTGAATGGTTCATTCATAGCAAGCTTAATAAGTGAGTCACCTAACATTTACTGTGACATTGTCGCCACATAGACATGGCAGACGCTGTTAATGTGCAATGTTAGGTACCAACTGTGAGCAGAAAAAATGCAGTAAACAAAGAAGTAATTGATGCAGTTGCAAAATATAATATTCTGTAGCAATAGAAAAGTGCAAAATGGTAAATAAATGCAAACAAAGCATGAAAAACCCATAGGAAATACAGTATAAGTGAAAAACCACCTTGAAGTAGTAAACAAATATAACACAAATAAATAATAATAGAGGTAAAGCATGAAACAGGGCATATATATATAAAGCATGAAAGGATAAACAAATAAAAATAATCACAGCAAAGCAATAAACAAATATAACATGAAACAGAAAGGAATTGTTGCTAGCTTTACAGTTGTTGGTTCTTCTGCAAGACTTTCTAGGTCCCAATTTTTGTTCAGCACTGTGTAATTATCTAAAATTTCTTGGTCTATAACGATGCATAGGTTATCCATGCTTAATGCTGACAAATCCTTGCAACAATAAAGAGCTGGAGTAGAAAAAAATAGTCTCAGAATACTAATGGGAAGCAATGTAACAACTTTGGTGCATTTAAAAGGCATAATGTTATATATTAGTGGATTTTATTCTTACAAGGTAGCCTTCCTAATGTTTTGCATTACCCACCATGACACAATGATCTTTGTAACAACATTGCCTTTACTAGAGTGAATTTCCCATTCTAAAATTAAAAAAAAGAATCAGTAAATAGAGCTAAATACTGCTCCTTTTATTCATGATTGATAGAGGTAAAATAAATAAGTGAACTGGCATTACAAATTATTCATTAATTGTAATAAATTCTGTATTATTTCATTTGAGATTTTATATAATACTGCGTTCAGTGAATCAGTAACAACTGATGGTGTTATCAGCCTTGCCAATGAGGTATTGCATGTGTTTTCTCCTCTTGAAGTTCTTGGCAACACAACACATGCTTTTTTTGTTGTGATCTTGGCATACGCCATGATTCCATATGCCATAACCCTTGGTTTCGTCGCATGTACAACTGAAGTCAGTTTTAATGATAGCATCAACATGTATGCCTGTGAACAGCATAATTCAAAAACTAAAAGCCTATTCCTACCAAACTTGGAATTTAAACTTGGCATCTTCAAAAGATGCAACACAACGATTTTCAAGAAAATCCTTCACCCCATGCTGTTCTTTAAATAGAACATTATTCATTATTTCTCATTTCTCAAGAAAGGACATAATACTTTTGATTAAAACCTACAATTTTTGTGAATCTTCATTCTGAATTACTTTTTTGTAGCTTAGAAACTAATATATTATTACAAATTTGTTGCATTAGCCATTTCCAAGATATTTATTATTTTTCATATAGTTCATCCTTATTTTTCAAGCAGTAGCTTGCTATTAATATCATGCAAGGAGCATGGAATTTCACTGTCATCACATAGTGACCTGCTTTTTAAAATTTGACTATTCTTTTAGATATTTTAACAGTTTGAATCTACAATAAAACGTGTAATGAAAACATTTCTGCAAACTTTCATTATGAAGTAGATAGAAAAATAAGATATGTAAGCATACGGTTAAAAGAGCAGGTGGAGAAAGTCATACAAATGTAATTGTCAGATTGTTCAACAATTCTCAATTATCAAAACCAGCATTAATGCAGGGTGCTTATCATATCAAAAGTATCACCACTTTATTGAGTACAGGAAAAAGATCTTTGTCTTTGAGTTTGTGAATACTGATGGACAATGCAATGTTTATTTACATTTAGGTATAATATGATAAGCACAAATAAAATTGTAATCATCATTTGCTTTCAAATTAGTGTTTAAAGTAGAAGGTAGAACATTTTATAGGTGGTTGAAATTTGTTAAATTTAATTTTTAATAATGTTTTTTAGTTACATAATACATGAAGGTTGGGACATTAGTTATGTTTCTGCTTTTTTCTTGTTTATGTGAGAATACCAGTGCATGTGGAAAATGTGAAATACACACATGTCAGGACAAAGTATAAACTATGTTACGAATATTGAACAATACCTCAGCATTGTGTTTCACATATTTAAGGTAGTTGACATGACATCACTGGTTTCACTCATTACAACACAGCACACATATCTGTTTTAAAGGCCCTCAAAGTAGTCCCCTCCTGTAAATGTTCACAACATTTTACCTATCTATCCTGTCTGGTATTGTGTGGTATGACCCAGTAGTTTCCACCAATATCCTGTGGCATTCTCTGGCAGTTCTCCCATGAGAATAGTTTACAAGCAATGCCCAGCATAAGTTGTAGCTATCTGGCATTGCAATCTCTGGACAATTGGATTACTTTGCTCTCTGCACTCCCAGCACCATTGATGTCAACAACACAGACCACCTGTCTTCTCAGTCACATACCATTTTGTGCTCCAATAACAGTTCACCAAAAAATAGTTGCCAGACTTATGCCACAACCTTCAAAGAAATGCTCCAGCAGTTAATAAGTTAATTTTTTTATCAAAACTGATTGAGCAGTCATGTAATATAAATTATGGAGTGGTTATTACTTTGCACACTCTGCATATAAGTGCCATAGTTCTTATTTATTTCTATAACATTCTTTTACATTAATTTAACTCCGAATTCTTAAAGGCTTTATTGTTCAGAAATAGAAGGTCCTTAAGAATTTGAATAATGATGTTAATGCACTTTTATATTTTTGTACTTTTCTGCACATATTGAAATGTATATATATATTGTTAAGAGATGCTATTTAAATGAACTTTAACAATGGATATGTTTTCTCTCTTTCAAAGCTGCATTTGATTTTCTTGCTGGAAAGAGCACTTCATGTATGGTGTATGTCAAGATGTCTTTACAGTTTTAAGTGTGTATATATTGGTGTGTATAATCCTGTAAATTGGCCATGATTTTCTGCTGCAGTATTTTTGTACCATTATTGTAACAGATTCAGAGGCTCCTATCAGCAGTACCTACTTAAGCTTTCAAATAATGACAGTAATATTAGCTTTGGGAATCTGTTATTGGATTCCGATTCAATTACTTTTTGTCCTTCATGCTGTAACTCTTCACCTCTCTCATGTAATTTAAAAATACAAGTGTGTACATATTTGCACTACAGTTTATACATATATGCTTACTTGTGCAGCTTTACAAAAGATTCATTTTGAGGGCAAATTATTTAGGTGTCAGATCTGAAAAACTAGCTAGCTCTATAGGCAAGTTAAAACAGAGAGTTATTCAAAAGCAATAATTGTTTGAAGGTAAAAATATGAACAATGAAGTTCCAGAAAACATTGGTCTGCAAGTGGAAGTTTCTCAAATTAACAACATTTTTTAGGCTTCTAACATTGCCAACGCAACAAGGCAAAAATATTTTAAGCATTTTTATTGCCTTATTTACATTGACTTGTTAAGTGCTTTTTTTTTTTATTATTTTATTTACATAGCCCCCTTTAACTTCTATGGTCATATTGGGGGCTTTGCTGGTGTTTTCTTACTGAACTGTAGGGCTTATTAAAGTTAAGTTTTTTTAGCACTATACTATCAAACGTACACACTCATTCATTCTCACTTACATACTCTCAGACTCTGTGGGGGATAGTGAATGATTCTAGTTAAAGAAACACTCCCTGCCCCACATAGGAATTGAACCTGGGACCTCTGGGTGAGAAGCCAGAATGCTGACTACTCGATCTGTCTAGGTTTTCCTAATTCCCAAAGCAGGAAACAGGCTAGTACTAGCAACTTCATATAGAATTCATTTATAATTATTTATGTAAACTGAAGCAGTAAAGAATTTCATTGTACAAAAATAAATTGCAATAATCTTCACTTAAAAACAATCTACTATGTAATCAAAATCTATACAGTATAACAACCAGTATTTGCTTCATCTGTATAGTGGTGCTGTCTAGATTACAAAATCATAAAATTGCAAAAGCATAACGAAAAAGAAGTTGAATAAGTAAACAAAGCAATAATGAATGACAGCCAAGCACAGTAGAGGTATCACCTGATCTACAGGAAAGCCGAAGTAGTTATTGCATTCAAAGTATTCGGTTTATTGTACAGTTTAGTCAACCTAACAAGTAGCAAGTGATATTCTCCCAATAGCTATTCAATTGCAGACCATTGTTTATGATACGTTTTTGTTTGTTTTGCTTCATACTTTTCATCTTCAAATGATTTGAATATATTAAGACAAATTAACTGTAATAATATGGGAAAGCAATTGTTTTATAGTGTAGCTATCGTGAACCAGTTATTTAAAAACCAAATTGTATACCATACTGTATTACATTAGGTCTGGCATTCTATTGGCAGCTATTTTTCCCCAATCTCTATTTATTTCAAACATTGTAGAGAACCTAAATTTAACAATTTAATGTATTGGTGGTTATAAGTGAATTTATTGAATGAAAGTCTTACTACAGATCTCTGCAGCAGTGTTTTAGCCAATGCAAAGCAATGAACATTTCTAGAACATAAAAGAATCTTACACAAATATCTGGCAATGCATGCGAAGGATGAAGTACAAAAACAAATGAACAAAAAGAACTATGCAGCACTTAAACTACTCAAGAAATATGTGCTTCTGTTAGTTATGAAGATGAAGCCAGGGCTAATTTGGTCAGTTGAAATGTAATATGAAAATGGAATTCACGTCATTGAGTGTAAAAATGTTGTATTACTAAATATTGGATGTAAGCCAGACAAAAGCATAACTGTGGTGTCTTGTTGAAGGCAGTAAACTACTTAAAAGTAGGTTACCACAGTTTAAAATGCTGTGTGCAACAAATGAAAATAATGAACTGATCCTTTAATTTTTTTTAAATTTTGTTTCTTTATACTGTTTTTATAAACATTAGTACTTCCTTACTAACTTGCTGAAATAAATACTACTTACGCCATTTTGCAGTCATGAGCGTTGTTGTAATATTGAATGTTGTTTATTCCATTAAGAGTAAACATTTAAATATGGTTGATCTTCATCCTTTAGATTGCATATTAGCGAATTTTCTGTACCCAAGGGGGAAAGCGTATTAGGACTATAAAGTTTCACCATGAGAGCCCCTCCTAGTACATGAGAGAGCTGATGTGCAACAAAATTGATGTCAGTTTTAAAATAATTGTGCTACAGGTTCAGGTCATTTGATAAAGGTAACAAGTCAGTTGTTGTTGACTCAAATATTTATGTGTTAAAGAAAGACAGTAATGATAAATGATTGTTATACAATTAAGTGTGTGCACTTCCATTTTTCCCATTTTCTATTAACTTTCTTTGGGACCATGAATTTCTCTTGCAGTAGAGTGTATTGAAAAAAAAGGAAAAAACTGTTTTTCTAAAAGCCAAAACATTAGGGTTAATAGATGTTGCCTTGTGATACACACTATATGCATTAAAAACTAACCAACCTTCACTTAGCTGCAGGATATTGAAAAAGTTAAAATGTGAAGTAAAATTTATGAGAACTTTAAATTTTCCCAATATTGATTAATTATAAATGATATTTCCAAAGTTATAACTAAGTATAGCTTGACTCTGTGTCCTTCTTCAAAGTACAAGATTCAATGCATTTTGGGTCCACATTTATATTACAAATAAAATCACGGGATTGAAGCACTAAAGCATTCAATCATGTCCAATTTCCATATTGTGTAATAAAATCACATGTCTCCTTAAGTAGAAGATCAGAACCATACATTTTCTTTCCAGTAAGCTGAGATAAATACTGCAACTGTTAAAAATGACCTTTACTTGAAACCTGGGGCATACATAAAATACTTTGCTAATGTGGCTATATATACATAGTACAAAATAACAGGATAGCAGAACAATGCAGCAAACATAGACCCATATTACAGCTGAATTATTCAAAAAAATTGGCAGTGGGACATCATTGAATAGAATTTGGGTGCAGAATGCTTTTTGCACAAGTGTTTGCCATTTTTACTACTTACTGGCACAGCATATTTGCGTAGTTAAAAAGGTCATTGAAAGTAAAACTTGAATAGAGACTTAATGTAGAGAAAACTGGAAGCTACTGTGTTATTAGTAGGGGACTGGTGAATGAATGCCTTCAAACACTAATGCTTGGTCTGTAAGGAGACACATTAGTAAACCAAAGAGCATGGACTCCTCGAAAAAATGTTTTTAAGTATGAATGTGATTGATTCAATAATTGACCAATCCCATAATTGGTTTTTAATTTTTAATATTTTATTTTTAGTATAAAATATGGGCCCAAAATACATTGAATTTGAGTACCCTGAAGAAATTCACGGACTCAAGATGTCCAGACAATTGGTGGGGGGATGATTTTATATTAGATTAATAGCCTGTGAAATTACCATTCATGCAATTTCAGAGCTGATGCACCTCTAGTATGAAATTCTGTTGCATTCCTATGATCTCTTAAAGTCTAAAACACTTTTGATATTGGCACAACTGCTGAAGAAAGTGATAGGCTTCTTTACGAATGAAATTTTTACATTGAAGTCATATACAGGGTTGGAATTTGTATACAAGTAAGGAAACTGCAGTTTAACAGCTGTGTAATATATTTTGTTCCATATTGTATTGAAATTACTTTATTCTAATTAAATGTTGGAATCTATGTAGAAGATATAAGTAGACATACACTCCATGCACAATAAAATATTTTGTTTTATTATTTCCACAATGGTTTTGACTTGAGAAACAACTGATGGATTTTACACACTGAACTGTAGCTTTCCTAACTTTGGGTTTTAGAACCTTTTATACTTGAACACACTCATATTCACTCCCTTACCAGGAATCGAATGTGGGACCTCAGGGGTTCAGAAGCAAAAACACTTGACTACTCATCTATGAAACAATACAATATTGTATTGTTTTGCTTTTTGGGGCTTGAGTATAGAAAACTTTGGGAGTTAGGTTAGATACATTAGCTATAAATTTCAAACCATAACATAATACTATTTGTGCAGCCTTATAACGGATCTTTAAGGAGTATTTTAAACTATAAAACCTGAAAATTTGATTTCATTTAAAAGAAAGTTAATGTTTCAACTTGAATTTTTTAAAATTTAGCGTTCTTTCTTATTAAGATACGCACATCTTTAAAAGTATTTGAGATAGAAAACTGAAATTTTATATGTGCTTTAATATAATTAAGAATTTATTTTTACAGAAATTAATGAATTTTAAAATAAAAAGAAACAAAAAAACCCTCTCAAGTGAAGAAAGAAAAACTTCATAAACAAGAGTAACTAATACAAGACCATCATAGTAAATATCATGTTTATAACAGTAAAAAAGATTTTAGCTCCTACACAAAATTATATTTGAGTTGTGTGCACAAAAACCCAAAATAAACCATGTTAAATAATCTTTTCATATAAATTATGATCGGCCAATCAGAGAAAAGCTTTACAAGAATGAGTTATGCTTTTAATATTCCTAAAGGATCCATTATATGTAATACAAATATAAAATTGCAATTCTGATTGCAATTTTTTTTGTGACAGTAGTTTATAAATGTGCATAAGTTGATTCAAAATTACCCTTGATTCACACATATATGTCTTAAAATCCAGCAAAACATGTTACTCAAATATAATTTTGTTATTTGAAATATTCCAATAAAAATTTACCTTATGCATGTAGTTAAACATAGAGAATGACAAACAGATACTGAAGTGTGAAACTCTGTTTTCTGCATGATTTTTAGTTTGGAAACAAATATCAACATAGTATGGAACAAAATAATTAAATATAACTAACAATTAACAATCTATATGTAAATTTGTGTATTTTGAAATTTCTAGAAGGGATTTAAAATTATTGAATGCAAATACATAAGATTGGATAATAGCTACTGCAGATTCTAAGGTTAAAAGTAGAATTCTTGGAAACCCAACATTTTTGTGTGAAATGCTATCATTACTAGACAACTATGTGAACCCTCCATTTTAATTAAAAAAAAAAATCAACATTAACAACAAAAAAGCATGTTATGTCCTCTTTCAATACACCCTACTTTTCAGTCGTAACCTTGTAGCATTGCCTTCGCAAGTATCTGTTACCTAAGAACTGGTGCTATCATCCTGATGTATTTTAATCTATTAAAAAAGAATGTCAATATTTTGAAATTTATCCTCAACATTAATCTTGTTCCCAAGGTTATATTAAATATATTTAAAAACAATTTATGGAGCCCTCTGTGTCTGAATGTTCATTTTATGTGTACACTTTATTGATATAACAAAGTTGGACACAAGCATAAAGTGAAAAGAAGAGATGTGTTGTGTTGTGTTGTTTACAGTTTTGATTGAATGGAATGGCAATTAAATGAGGGTGGAATTTTGCTATAATTCTTGTAATCATGAATTGAAACTATCATGAAAAATGAAGCATTAATTGCAAAGACTTTTATTGTAAATGTTATTTACAGCAATCCCATTTTAAAGCTTGAGTTAGAAAGGATTATAGGTTTTATTAAAACACAAAATATCCTTTTCCTCATGCAACTTCCAAAATATTTTTTATATCGAATAATGAATACGGATCACTTCCAAGATATTTATTATATTTTTATTTTAGTCCTTGAAAGTGACAATATACATGCCAATTTTTTTGTCTATTTGAGGAATAATAACTGAATATATATTTTTAGGTGCAGTGGCAGAATTAAACCTTTATATTCATCAGTAGCTTGTAGTTAGGAATAAAGAGAAAAATGGGTAAGCAAAATAGCAAACTGAAGCCTGAAGTTTTGGAAGATCTGAGACAAAACACTGAATTTTCAGGTAAGTTCAACTGCTTCTTTTCTGATGATTATTATAGTTTCAGGAATTAGTTCAAAACATTGTAGAACAGAGATGCAGAACTTGGAAAGACAGATGTGGAAGAGAGAGCAAGGCATAGATTCCTCTCCTATAGTCCAGAGTATCTTAATCTTACAAAACCACATGAAGTGATGGTTAGAGTTATGGCAAAAAGTAATTGGAATGATTAATCTTATAATTTAAAAGTCAATGTATGTATATATGTTCTTTATAGAGTTCTATACCATTTCACCAATTTTGACCAACTGTTAACACAAGGCAGCTCAGAATTTGAAATTATGCACCTTTCATATGATTAAATATCAAATTTTTTGGAAGGCATACAAAAAATGCAAGACCATCTGCATCGTTCTCAATGATAATCATAATAACTTGAGCATTACTAATATAAGAATAATAATAATAATAATAATAATAATAATTACCTAAAATGTCATGACTTCAGAGAGTAACAAAGGAAGAAAAAGTTCACCTATTCTTGTGTAGAGTAATAAATAATTAAAACTGCAATGCCACCTATGGCTAAACTTATGCAAATGTTAAGATGCTGGAATCACTTTTTTGAAAAGTTACCAAATTTCGAACAGTATTATGTTAGATTATAACAGAAATACATCAAACCAGACTAATTACCAGCTTTGTTCATCTTCTTTGTAGGTTAATTTTGGCTTTTCTTTTTTTCATATTTTGTGTATTTTCTCAGTAGTTTTGTGATGGTTTCGAGAACAAACAAGATTATATTAATGCTACGTAAACTGCTATTATTTTCCAACTGAGATTTTTCTCTATAAAGAGTCACAAGGTAGCTCAAATGTGAAAATACGTAAGTCACTCAGCTGCATCATGAGAAATCATTACAAACTGTGATATTTGTGGTTCGTGAACAGAGGTTTTGCATACATATTAACTTGGTAATAGTTCAGAATGTATGCAGAAGGTTCTTTTTTAGTGTCCTCAATGTTTTAATTAAGTCTCTAATTGTCATGCGTAATAGTTTAAAAATGCTTCCATAGAATTGCAACACTATTGGGTTGTGTAACCAAAGGCTAAATGATGTAAAGATAAACCCTGAAACGCAAGTGTTTCAGCTAACATTTAATGCACTTGCTTTCACACCAGCAGTGTGTAGACAGTAAGATGATCTGAATCAGGCTTAAACAATTCAGTGTTACAACTGTGGTTTGAGTTCTGTCCATACATGGTAAAATTGGTCACAGGATGTATATACCATAATTATGGTACAGTTGGTCGATTTGGTCATATGTTTGGAATGTTTCATGCAAGTACTGGAGCTCCAACATTGCCAAACTCTTGGTGCAATGTAAATTGACTTTTAAAGTGTACCAAAAAGTAACAATTGCAGCTTTATTTCAAGAAGTTAATTATAGCTAAAAATTACATTTTGTAGAGTACTCAGTTACTTCTAATCCCTTCATTTGAGTAGCAAATTACACATTTTGGGAGTGGAATACTCATCATGGCTTTCAAAGAAGGCATTGGATTTTGTATTCACCTTATATCAAGGCTACACAATTGTGTTCTAGTTCTGCATGCCTGTCCTAGAAGCTAATCATTTGAATTTAAAACTCTGATTGTAAAATGAATTGTTAGTATATTTGTATTGTTATTCCTCAATTTTAGATGCAGAAATCCAAGAATGGTACAAAGGCTTCCTAAAAGACTGCCCAAGTGGTCACCTGAGTGTAGAGGAGTTCAAAAAAATTTATGGAAATTTTTTCCCTTATGGGGATGCTTCAAAGGTAAATTATCTCTGCATAAATGTGATTAACTTGTTAAATATCAGTCCAATTTATTTCTTTATTGTCCTTTATAAGAATACAATTAAAAAATTAAAAACAATTCAGTATAAAAATGGATTTATATACACAAATTAACCACTTTTTTGTCCATGATATATTTCAGAGGGTTGGTTATAGATATTCTCCATTAAGTAATAGTGATAGTTTTCTTTGCATTACATGATGAGACCAATAACAAATATAACAACAGCTTTTTATAGCCAAGAAGCACATTCTTTACTTGTTACCCATTTTATGTTATCATAGCTTAGGCAATTTTTCTAAAGGTTTATTAGAGACAACTAAGTATTAATGAGTAATTTTACCAACTATGTGTGGGAAATTGGTCTCTATTTGGATGCACACTATGCTGAGCTGTTTAGGATGAATAGTGAAAATAGCATTGGGCGAAATTCTTATCCCAATCCCTCACAAGTATGAAAATGCAGCTGCCAGAGTAGGTTTCTGCTGGTCCATATTTTTTACCTCTCTTGTCTCTGCAGTAGAACAGTGGCATATCCAAACATAATCAGCTGCTCCTAGGGAGAAACCCTTTGAAATGTTATCCATTCTTAAAATGGCTATAGAAGGAAAGTTATTTCATTGCTTTATAAACCATCCTCATACCCTAAAAAAAGTCACTAAGTGAAATTTTTGGGCATTTTCACTCACCTGTCAGGTATTAGCTAATCTCTCATCACTGTAGTGGTAGGTGGCAAGTATTACAGAGCCTTTATTTGGATGCATGGCTGACCTAATAGGGATTTCAACAAATCCCTAATCTCACTCTTGCCAATAGACTGAGATATTCATAGATCCTAAAATTCAAGTACATACATTTCTCATGCAAATACAATAACTGCATACCTTCATAATAAAGATGTTTGAAATAATGTCATACTGCCACAATATATATTATTTATACTCAATATGAGTAGATTTCACTATCTGGCGTGTAGCCAGGAAATCTAAGGTTTCAGAGATGGACTGTGCATTGTTTGTGGTGTTTCATATTTTTATTTTTGTTATAATTTGAGGTTTTCATTGGTGATCCAATATCATCAAATTGCTATGGGATAAGCAGCATTTGGAGCGGACAATCTTGACTGGTGAAGAGATAATCTCCATAGCTATTCCATGCTTGCACAATGTATTGCTGCACACTATGAACTTATTTTTTGTTTTTTATAATAAATATACTCTGTTATCTTAAATTTGATCTCAAAATTTAAAACCATTTCTCTGTGAAACTTGTGAACAGCAGGGGAGATGTTTATAAACCACTGTTTCGCTTCTCTTCATCAGTTTGTTGTCACAGAGGAATCACTAAGTTGTGTGTTAAAAATGCAGATTTTTTGGTATTTAAAACAATTCTGTTCTTTTTGACAAAGAAGAGGTGGTGCTGCAATGTAATGCTCTCTCTACCCATTCCAGCATCCACAAACCTGAATGATTCTTCTTCTATCTTACCTCAGCCTAGATTCTTCGTTGTGAAAACTTTGTCTTATCAATAAAAATTAAGCTTGCATAGGCATTTTAACTATTATTTTTATTTATGCATATAAACATTACACAAATAAGATTAGTTTTGATACAAATCAGTTCTCTATATGAACTTGCAATGTTCTTCTGTGAGCATGGTGACACTAACACATTGTTGATTGCACCTCTTTATAGCTGGGCAAAGCCTGTGGCATGTGCAATAACATCTGAACATTGCTTTTTGTTTAATAAATCAACATTTTTGACAATTGTTTACCTTTCTTTTGGGTATTTAATTAACTTCCAATTTTATAGTATTCCTGAATTTAATAGAGTTTATACATTTTAATTTTTATTCTTGTGCATCCTCACTTCTATTTAGTTTCTTATCACCTATCTTTGGTGTCATTTTTTAATTTTACATGCTTTCACATACATAATCACTTTATGGATTAAAGAACCTCTTGCTGCATGCATGTATTTTAATTGCTTTCTGTAGTTCTTGTCTCACATTACATAAGGGAAAAACTGTTTAGAAATGTCAAGTTTGTAAAAATATGAAATTTGTTTATCTCTATTTTCTAATGGTTTGTGAGTTTATTGTCATGTAGTTTATTACAGTTGCTTGAATAGTTTTTTGATTATCATAATTTAATATTTTTGTGTTCATCCAAAAATGAATTTGAACTAAAGAACATTTTACATAAGTAGTTAACATGAGAAAACTTTGGCTTTGATGGATTTCACATGAGCTGACTCCCAATCAAAAACAACAATAATTGATAGGTGAAAAATTCCAAAATTCTTCAAATTCTTATTGGTAATGGATCTTGGATTTTAGGTTATGCTCCTGAAAAGAGAAGTCTATTGGGTCAGTAAGTATTTTAAATAGAATCTAGGCCTACAAAAGTCTTAACAAATTTGGAGTGTTGATAAGAAGATGGATGCTCGTTTTTTTATTAAATGGACCAATATTGCTTCTACAGCATTAGAAGATAAACATACCATTGCTGCCGATTTGTGCACAAATCTTTGTTTACTGTGAATTTCTTAAATGAAAAATACCCAAAAGGAAAAATATTTTACTTCATGACAATACATTGTTGCATTCAGCAAAACTAACAACTGAGAATGTGAATGTCCTAGAGGTCAGCTCCTTGGACCTTATGTCATACAGCAGTGACTTAGCACCGGGATTCCTTTTTGTTTCCAAAATTTAAAGATAAAATGCATGGAATCATGCTTTCATCATAATATGAGTTGGTGAAACTTAAACAACAAAAAAATGTGTCTGAAGCACCTCAGGAAGAATGGCAATCATTGCTCTAAGGACTGGTTTCATCAAGTGCATAAATATATTGATATTAAAGTGGAATATTTTGAAAATCAATAAGAGCATATACATTTCATAAATGATTTTTATTTGATTTTCTAAAACTGTTAGTGTTGACCTTATAATAGCACTAATGTACTTACTATAGCACTGAAATGTGTAGTCTTACAACATATCAACCTATATGCAAAAACTTTGCTACGATGCTACACAGAAAGGAGGGAAAGCAAAAGTAAAGCTCTTTACTAGAAAGTTGAATGACTACAGAAAATATCACTAGAATTAGTGTGACAAATAGATTAATGATGATGAAATTTGCTATACAGAGTCTCAATTCTCAGAACTGTTGATTAGTGTAGCATGCTGAAGTTCTGAGGTTTTTTAATTCATTTGCCAGTGTCTCAATGCTAAACCTAATAACCGAATTATCTAGGAAATTAAAATCTTAAGTATAAGCAAAAAAATCCAGAACTGTATTTTTAGTTGACTTGTTTCTTTTAGACATAATGAGCTTCACTTGTCAGTAATGTTGTCATTATAGACATGATTAAGTGGCCTTAATAGTTATCCAAGATGTAAAACAAATAGAATTAATCTCATGTTGTACACTAAATTGTGAGTATACAAGGTTTGTTATATGTATATAAATTTATTAATTAAAGTTATCAGGAAATGTTTATTTTAGTTTGCAGAGCATGTGTTTAGGACATTTGATGCAAATGGAGATGGAACCATTGATTTCCGAGAGTTCCTATGTGCACTGTCGGTTACATCCCGTGGCAAACTAGAGCAGAAGCTCAAATGGGCATTCAGTATGTACGATTTAGATGGAAATGGATACATCTCAAGGCAAGAAATGCTGGAAATTGTTACGGTAAGGGCAATTGTTAGTAATATATGTAAATACAAAACAGGCTAACTGTTTTCCCCTAAAGAACTATTGAATCATTAAATATTCTTGTTTTGCTATAAAGCTGTTTAAATCTTTAACGAACATCCTATCTTTCATTGTCATCTATCATTGTCATCATTAGTTGTACCAACTCTCAGAAAAATTTTGGAATTAAAAAGAAGTTTAAAACGTTCACACATTTTTATATAAATAATACAGATTTGTTGGACCAATACACAGAAATGCATTCAGACAGCAAAATATTGCTTAGTTCCTGGCATTTAAAGTTTAGATTGAAGTTATGCCAGTATTACAGTGGAATGGAGAGGAAGTGACGACTACAGCATAAGGTTTGTGTGGCTTAATTCAATATTTAATTTGATCTGCTGCTTCCGTTACATACAAAAAATAGTAAAGGATAGAATTAAAATTTATGAAGGCAAACCTCAACAATGGCCATGACTCTGACAAGCCACTGAATCCTCGTCTGGAAACTCATACTAAATGAGTGATCCACCCGTCACACCCAGCCAAGAATGCAAATTAGCAGAACCATGCCACTGCCACTGTATAAGGTATAAAAAATTATATTTATGTTATAAAGCTCAATGGTCAATAGATGTATACCATGTGATTATATTATGTATTAATAGCCCAGTACAGAAACTGCTTTTATATGCGCTAGAACCTCTGAAGTGGAAAGGGGATGACTAGGTAAATTGATTTACTGTGATAAATAGTGTACATTGCAATCATTATTACGGGTTGTTTATAAAGGTACTCCATCACTATTATGTGATGCACAGCAGTTTATACCTACATAGAGTGTGTATGTTATTATTCTCATTGGTAGTTTCTACTTGTTTCTACTTGTTTCTACAGTGTTTATTTGTAGACTATTGCCAAATGGGAATGAACAATGGTGGTCTTGTATACAATGCAGAGTATGCTGAGAAGCTTCTCCTTTGGGAAAACCCAAAGGAATACAAGAGAGTTTTGCTGATGATATCAACAGCATTATCCCAATATGCATCACCAATCCCACACCATCTTTCCAAACTTGGAAAGTGAAACACAGCTTATGTTCTAACAAACACCCCCATGGACATTCCAAACAAGCCATATACCACAGATAGAACTCATTTTGATATAAGTAGGCAGTACATAAAATGTATGAGGTTGCCAACAGTTTTTTTGAGCATGTTCAGTAGTTGATCAAAATCTTATCAGCTTTTGGAGTATGTCAGCTTTATTTGTACTTCTCAGATTATTTGTGAATAATAAAGCATTTTTGTACATGGATTTATTAACAAAACATGGTCACATGTACCCATCCTGTGTAAGAAGGTGCCTGATTCGAAAAGGGAAGGTTTGCTCATCGCAGCAGGAAACATACTATCAGGTGAAAAAATATCACTAAAAGTGTACAGTGCATTCATTTCCTGAGCGACCAGACCATTTTGCGGCAGTCAGCCCTCACCTGTTATGGTGCAGCTGCGGGGCAGTTGGGTCGCTCAAGGAATGCACTGTATAATAAAAACTCTTGATACTGCTTTGAAGCACAAGCTATGAAAGTGCTATCAGCACTGTTGCTATCAGTAACAAAAGTTAAGTTTTTTTCATTTATTTATTTTTAACGCCATATCAGACAATGAATGAAATGAGTGAAACATGGTCAAATGAGCCCAGGGTACATGAAGCTTAAAGTTACTCAAAATTTATCTTATATGGATGTGGGAAAACCCCTAAAAAACTTATCCAGGTAACTTACCCTAACTGAGATTTGAACTCGGGATTTCTTAAATGTGAGGCAGACATGTTAACCCCTAACTACAGAGGTAGGTTAGAACTTATTGCTGTCATGGCTAAGTGATATTTTCATAATACATAAAATAGCATAATGCTTTCACAAATGTGATGTTAGATTTAATGTTTAAAAAATAACACTATTTCCATGCCTTTAACATTATACAAAATTCACATGAAAAAGAAGCACTGTGTAGTATACTAAATGCTCAAATGTTAGATGAATTCTCTAGCCAGTGATAAGAACTAAGAGTAAATGTATTTGCTTTATATATAGCAAAAAAAAAGAACAAAAAAACTTCACTTTGTTGCCAGAATATTTTTCATGTAGGAGCAATTTAAACTTAGTATATTTAATGATCAAAAGAATCAAAATACTGGAAGTGGTACACAGTGAAGCATAATTACACATTGGAAAAAATGAGTCAAATTTACACTTGAATTGCTTCACTAAGTAATTAATTACCTGGACATGTTTCGAAGGCGTATGTTGCCTTCATCATCAACAGATTTCGACTGGCCGGCCTGTTGTTGGTATTTTTTGTGGACTCCTCTCCTTTCTCTGGTGGTGTTAGATGAACTTGTAGAGCGGGTTGTCATCAGCGGGAATTCCAAAATTCATCAGGCTAGGTTTTTGCTTTAAAATAAAGATCTTCTCCCATATGTTTAATTCTAGTGGTCGCTGTACTGATTTTAACAAGTGGACATTATCTTCGATTCTATGGCTATTGTCCCAAGCATAGAAAGGAGAAGAGTCCACAAAAAATACCAACAACAGGCCGGCTAGTCGAAATCTGTTGATGATGTAGGCAACATATGCCTTCGAAACATGTCCAGGTAATTAATTACTTAGTGAAGCAATTCAAGTGTAAATTCGACTCATTTTTTCCGGTTAGTGTATTTAATTTATTCTTATGTATAGAAGGGGCTTCTTATGTATGTGGGGCTTTAATTTCAAAAGTTCCCTCCCTAAGTGCAGTAGAACTCTGTTAACCATTATAATTGAGGGTAGGAGGTTGATGGTTAATTGAAAATGGTGGAGAATCTATCTTAATTAATATCAAAATTAGATTTAATAAGCAATTACACAAAAAACTGATAAATGTGTGAGTCTTAGCTTACATTTCTTGTATAATTTAGAAAAAATTGTAATAAAGATGATTTGTTCATAGGGCAGTGAAAGGTATAGTCTATTGTTCTGTAAAACTAATAAACAAGTTTAAGCTTCAGTTGAAGTTGAGCTGTTATATGAGCCTGTTGATGTTGCAGTCATAAGCCTCATTCATTCATTTCCAAAAAAAAATGTTTGCCTCATATAGGGAATATTCATTCCAGAACACCCAAAAAAAGATGATGGTTAATGTGCTCAATGGATAGCTGAATAACAATTGGGTTTTTGCAATAGCTGGTATATAAATTTAATTTAACTTCAAAACAAAAAATATATTCAGAGTGGGAGATGAATAAGTATAAATATTTGTATCAGTATATCAAATAATAAGAATTATATTCATACAGTGGAGCACCATCATGTAAATGAGTTGAGTCACCTTTTTTATACTTTTTGTTCCACCTCGCCTTCGTTTAAGAAGACCAGTATCAGGGTATCTTAAACCCTATCTTCAGTTCTAAGGTTGACTAACACTACATACAACAGGTAGATGTGTGCAACCTGGTTTTGTGCTGCCCTCTACTCTTTTCAATAGGATGACATCCTCCATGGCAGGGATCTCAAAAATTTGAGAAAAGCAACATTTTCGAAATTTATTCCATGGGTAGTTTGGGGTGGAGGGATTTTTCTCAAAATCTTTGTGTTGCATCCCTGTAAGATACTAAACTGAAATATCAAATTTGATATTTTTCCCACTTTTCGTTTTTGGGTTGTGTTCACAGGCACACGCACTTTTTCTAAAAATGCTTTTTTTGGTTACAGGAGACCCAGTGAAATCTCAGTATTAAATTTTTGGGTGGAATGCAATACCTTCTCTATACATTATGTACACAGTATGTGTAGAGAAAGTAAAAACTATGGAAGATGCAATACAGAAAAGTTGACAGTTACATAAAACAGAACCAGTTTAACCCATTACAACACCAACTTCCTATATTTCATAGCCTAGTTCACAGGCTAATCAATGTCCCATTGAATAAAACAGAGTACAAAAAGAATATACACACATTCATCAGGTTGCCACACTGAACAATTTCAATACAAACCTTATAGACAGATTGATTTATAGACACAAAAGAAATAAAGATTGCATGAAATCACCACTCTGGAAAAATTGGAAAAACTATCAGTTAAAATTTGCAAATTTACTTTTCACACAAAAGTTTTCTGGAAATTTGAAAGGGTTTTTAAAGACTTAACATAAAATTGGCTCCTCAAACTAGATATAATATCCCGAACTTATTAAATCGCCCTTTGAATCCCACACCAAAAACTAAAAAATCAGGGATTTATAAAATGAACTGACGAGACTGCAACAAGATTTATATCGGGAAAACAAAACAAAATTTGGAAACCAGTATGAAAGAACACTTGAGAAGCATTAAGTACAAGCATACAGTCAAGTCTGCAGTAGCACATCACTTTTGGTATGAAAATCATAACATAAAGAAAGAAATAGAGTTGATAAAATATGTAAAGAAAACTTTGAAACTGCAAATTTGGGAAAACAGCTTTATCACCAAAGAAAAAGATTCCCTTATGAATTTTGAGGTCTCCATTGTGGATGATGCCATCCTATTGACAAGAGTAGAGGGCAGCACAACACCAGGCTGCACACAACCACCTGTTGAATGTAGCATTAGTCAACTTCGGAACTGAAGATAGAGTTAAGGTTCCCAGAAACCGGATTTCCCAGAAGGTGAAGTGGAACAAAAAGTGTAAAAAAGGTGACTCAATTCATTCAATGTTTGTGGGCAGTGTGATAATTCAGTATTTCAGTTTTTTGTCACTATTTTCTAAAGTTATGCGATGAGAAAAATTTCATACTGCTTTTAGAATGGCTGTTGTTCTTTATCTCTGACTGGTGATGTTTATATAATATGTCACATGGTTGACTCTCCTCTGCTCTCTGCCCTGTCCAACTAAAGGCAATGTAATATGATTGAAGACTATTGATTGCTCTGGAACTTCAACCTACATAACCATACGTTTTTGTTCTCATACAATATTATCTGATTAAGGGTCTCAACATATTCAGGGTTCAACTTAAAAATATTGAACACAATGATATTATTATGCTTTATTTAAATTTGGTTTCATTGAACAGATACTTATCTCAAACCAACATGCAAGCATTTGCCCTTCCATTCTTTAAACTACAAATCAATCTCATTGCTTCTTACAAAGCTGAAAAATTAAAATCAAACCTCAACACTTAAAAAAATATTCAAATAGGGAATTAAGAGAACCTATGACTCAGATCCTCTGGTACACTGCAATGAACATTCATCTTTTGGAAAGCTAATGATCTACAAATGGCCAATGATGCAGTCTTTCGTAGCATTGGCAAATTCCCCAATTGCAATGTAATTAAAGCTATTCATTGGGTAAAGGAAAGTTTGTAATTGAATCAGTCTGTCTTTTCCTTACTGTGAACACATGATAGATATACTAAATAAAGGAGCTGGCTATTGCCTGATGTAAGTAAACCAGGTGAGAGAGATAACACAGGGCGATTCAAAACACATTAGACTCTGAAATTTGTGCTACATTTATGACAATGCTGTTAGTAAAGGGACAAAATGAAATACACTTATGTGTTATACGCATTGTTCTCTCTAAATAATTGAATCAGTCTGTCTTTTCCTTACTGTGAACACATGATAGATATACTAAATAAAGGAGCTGGCTATTGCCTGATGTAAGTAAACCAGGTGAGAGAGATAACACAGGGCGATTCAAAACACATTAGACTCTGAAATTTGTGCTACATTTATGACAATGCTGTTAGTAAAGGGACAAAATGAAATACACTTATGTGTTATACGCATTGTTCTCTCTAAATATCAAATTATTTACTCTTATTGACCTCCCACCCTCTATATATTCATAACTCTGATATTAAGATAAAGCTATAAAAAAGAAAATTTCTTGCAATTTTACTCTTTACCTCAATGTATCAGCCACCGTCACTTAGAAATGTCACTATTACATTAAATTTGGAAGACTATTCAGTTATTTTTCGTTACATAGCATTTCTTGTTTTCAAACTTTGCAGGATAGCCCAAAACAAATTAATTTTCAATTCACTTGTATTTTAACTTCTATGGTTAGTTCAGGGGCTTTGAAACAACTTTTGTGTACTTGTTGAATCTGGGTTTTTAGTTTGGTAATGCTTTGTAAAGTCTCAAAATGTGGCTTTCTGGTAAAATCTGAAATCTCCATATCAAATTTATGGGTGAAATGAAATGTTTCCTCTACTTAGAGAAGGTAATAAAACAAAAGGCACAGCAGACATCTGTCTGGCCTAATTAATCTGATTCCTATGAATTGTTCTTTATTTGGCGGACAACCCTCTTACTGCGTGTTGTAAGTGATACTGCAGTACAATGAATGGATATCTTGCCCAGGGAGGAGCAGTTATGGATTATTGTTCAATAAATAAAATAAAAGTATTTTGGAGTGAGGAGTTATGTAATTAAAGCCCTATGTATAATTTAGATTAAGTAAGAGCTATTTTGGAAAATAAGTCTAAGTTTTAAGATGTTTTAGGCCATCTACAAAATGGTTGGATCTGTGATGAAAATGCCTGAGGACGAGTCAACACCTGAAAAACGGACTGACAAGATATTTCGCCAGATGGACAAGAACAATGATGGAAAGCTTTCCCTGGAAGAGTTCATTGAAGGAGCCAAGAGTGACCCATCAATTGTGCGATTGCTGCAGTGTGATCCACAAGCTCAGTGAACTGGTTTGCAATGTTTGGGGACACTTGACATTAAAACGGCTGATATGGCAGCCATGTTAATTAAGAGGGCTGTTACATTGTTGTACTATACACACAGGAAGATATCCGGTGCAAAGACTTTACAAACCATAGGCCATGTTTGAAGAAGCACTATACCTGCGTTTGGAGAAGTGCTTGTTTTGTCCTCCTTGAAAGGCATGTTAACATCAGGAGGGAGCCTTTGGCAGTTCTTTAGGTGATACCAGCCATTAGGGGGTGAAAGGCACGGGGAATCATGTTCTGAGGAACCAACAGATTTTTTAGGTTATTTAATTTAATCAAAGAGGAACAGTATTGGTGTGACAGCATAATTTGTGGGAGTGCTTGAAATCAGGTTTATCTCCCGTTTTTGGGTGAATGTGTGTATGTATGCATCAAAAGATGCCAAGGGAGAAAATGCGATAATACATTATATTTTTTTCCAATTATTTTTTCTGTTTTTCAATGGACTCTAAAATTCCACTTTAAAAGTTTCTGCATATGCACTTAATTGCTCTTTTTAAACATTTTCTGCTTGTTAATAAAACAGACTTCTTTAGAAATCCAACCAGTCCTCTTTAGCTTGTGTTTTCTTAACTCTTCTAGGATTTATGACAATATAATATGCAATCAATCAATCAGTAAACCTACATGTTTTGTGTGAAGCCTAAATTTACAGTTGCAATAATTTCAGGTAGGCTTTATCAGGAAGGGCATTATGTTAATTACAGATTTTTGATGAATGACAGCCATCATTTATGAATGATGTATTTTCTAACCTAACCCATGAAGCTGTTTTGTTTGATGTTGAATTGCTGGACTGGTACAGAAGCACATGGGTTAATTTTGCTCATACAAGATGTATGTCATTAAGTAAGAAAGTAAGTAGTAATATGGACTTGTACGGATGGAAACAATTATGAATTAATGGCACGAAACTGTTTACCACTTCTAAAGACAAATGCTATACATGGCTGAGTATTTCTATTAGCCTTGAAAGATCTTGTTATTATAATCAATAGTTATCTTCTGGACTTCTTCCACATAGCAATTTCTTGATAACTAAGTAAAACCACATGCCTTTTTAATGCATGTGAGATTAGAGTTACTATCTTCCCTTCACCAAATCATGTGGATTCGTTGTTGATGGCTGGATAAGCAAAGTGTTACATGTGGTTTTTTTTAATGTCCTGTACATATTTCTTAGCTCTCTTCTCAGGAACATTTAAGAGAGTATTCAAAACAAGAAATTCAAAAAATTTGTACTTGTTGGTTGAAATGTTTTTTGAATATTTAAATGAATATATTGTGTGAATAATGTAGATTTATTTTCGTGGGATTGATGACATTTCTGAAGCATCTATCTCTAGCTGTTGCCAGACCCTTAGCTTTCGTATAATTTGAGTGTTTCTTTAGATTTCCATACATGTGCCATCTTATGCTCTGCAGGTATTTGTTCTTAAGCTTTTTGCATGATGTTCAACATCCCTTTACTGAGTGTGCAGGTTAGACAGGGCTGTAAGCTGTTGTCTGACATACGTTTGTGTTGAATAAATGCGTTCACTTGCAGGATGAAAATCTGCCCATTCCAGGGGGGAAGCTGTTGCAGAGAAAAAAAATGATTAAATAATAACAATGTGAATCCACAAATGAATCCTTTAAAGCACAAAACATCGTAATTCAGTAAGACTTGTTATTGTTCAAAAATGTTTTGAAAATGCCCTAAATTGTGATCAAATTTACATTCATGTTTAAACCAGCTAGTTGATCTAGACTGATAAGCAAACCAAAACTCAGAACGTTGAACGTTTCTAGAGAGTTAACTAGATGATATAAACTCAAAAAATTTTTGGAGAATTTCTGGGGCAGAAAAAAATTTGTTATTCGTATTGGTTTTGCATTCAATAGCATACAGTTTTTCTGGCCACTGTGAATTTTCAGTGTGTTAAATGTATTTTTAATTATATTCTTGTGTGGTGTGTGGTAATTTTTGGGTGATGCTACTGTTTTTGTAGCAGACTTTATGATTCCATGTTAATATTTGCCATTTACAATTTCCAGTTTGTTCATTTCCAGCCAAAGCAAGACATAGGGAGATGGGATTTCAAAATGTTTAATAATGCAATGCATGTCATTATTCGGCAAAATCCAAGATATTCAAACTAAACCAATCAAATTATATCAGAATGTTAATTAAGAATACTAAAAACTAGTTAGAAATAACACTGTGTACTTAACAGATCCATTTTTATATGAAACTGAAAGATAAAATTCATTAGTAACAAGGCATTGGCATTAAATTTTAGAACAAAATTTATTTACTATATCATATATTTAAAAAGTGTTAATTTTTCCGAAAGAAGATAAAATTATTTTTAATTTATTTAGTATCAGTTTCTTCTCTATAGGTGCAAGGTTTTCAGTGGTTTAGTTTGAGACTTAATCTTCCTTTTTCTTTCTTATATTTCCTGATTTAAATTATGTTATCCATTTGCTCATAAAAACATGTTGCACTTACTTTTGTAATTGTCATAATAGTGCCATCACCAACAAAGAAAGTCAGATGGAGGGAAAGTGACAAGTTGAATACATAGAATAATTAAAATGTAAGTAGCATAATGGAAAAAAGATCTATAAGGCCTAATTTGACAATGAATTATTATATTCTAGTCCATAGATCTAGTAATTTTTTTTAAATATCTCTTGCTGTTTCTTCAGTAGGTATAACAAATAAAGCTAAAATAATTCCAATAATTATCCAGTGATGGCTTCTAAATTAATTATGAAAAAAGTTTATTCATAATATCCAAACTAATAAAACAAAATAATATTGCTTTGTGCAAACTGGTTAATAAGTAAACACCATTTGTTTAGGACAGTTTGTGTCAGCGGATCTAGATTTCATTTAGTGCTGAGCAATATGATAATATAGAAACATGCCAGTCACAGTGAAGTGCTTGTAAACCATTCCCAGTTTTGGCTTTGGCTCGCATTGGCATCTTGAAGATGTAGAGATAGTTAAAACTAGTACACTGAAGCTAAGTCAGGTACATTAAAGAATTTGTTTTATAGAAATTTTGGTGTGTTGTTTATTAATCAGCATTTGCACTTTTGAAAGCACAAAATGCGAGCACATTTATGCGTTATTCCCGTGTAAGTGTGTCACTGTTCTATAACTTCATTCTTTCTCAGAATTTTCTTCTATTATTATTGTATTCTTTAAAACAGAAAAGCTCATGTTTCATTGATGTTTTCGCCAAAACTCTGTTTGTTCATAAGAATGCCTGAAAAATCAGTAATTCAGTTCAGAACATTATTGTTTTGTGGATTTTATCATATTATATGTATAAAAATCCCAAAGCTTCAAACATTATTTGTAAAACTGCCTTCATTGAATTAAAGTGTTATAAGAAAGATGCATGTACTTTCACAATAACTTCCATTCTTTTAATTTCTGATAATAGCAAATTTAAATTTAAAAAAGCAGAATTAATTATAGAAATAAACAGAACTTTACATTTTAATGACACCTTTAAAAACCTAATGGCATGATCTACCCTAGGAGGTTAAGCTGGGAGAGATGTAAGCTGCAGCTGTTTTGAGAACATAAGGAAGAGCAGACTCGTGTTTATGAAATCTGTTCCAGTATATAAGGTGACACTATCCTAATCATCTCTGTGTGTGGTTATTTGAGCCACAGCTTCATTCATTTTCTTTTTTTTTTTCATTTCTGGAATGTTTGATGTATGTACATTTTGTTTTGTCCAGATTTAAATTATTTTTGGAGGACAGGAGTTCGTAGAAGATTAGGACATTAATACAAAAACAATCTGATGTGTTCCATTCACATGACCTTCTCTTGCTATTCTGCAACAGATTATTCTTACCAAAACTGGTCCTTCTCTCTACTTAGTGCTAATCAAGATAAACATTAACAGAAATGGTCATATTACTTGCTTCCTTGTAAATAGAAGGAAAATAAGGCAGTATACCAGGTTAAAGTGATGATCAAATCTTTTAAAAGCCAGTTGCCATGTGGTTGAAATCCATTTCTTTGCATGGCCAGGAGTTGACAAATTCTCCTATGAGAAAAGTTCAAGTATTTTAAAACTGAAACTAATAACAGAAATATCTCAAAAATGCTCAACTCCACAATCTATATTACATAAATTGTGACTTTTAAAGAGATCTATATTTTTGTGCAGTAAATTTTTGTCTATCTCTTATGGTTTACCAGTTATACTAAAGACAGAGGAGTTCAGAGACTGTTCCCAGAAAATTCAAGATATACATTTTATGTGTCACTGTCACCTATGTCTCTAATATATGGTATTTTAATCTAAATCCTTAGAACCATTTTTGAGAAAATAAAAATTTTCAAAACTTTTTCCATGTAAAAGGTAATTTGGGGCTGGGTAATTTTCCTTGAAATTTTCATGTTGCATCTTTGAAAGATGCTAAACTGAAAATACCAACCTTTCGTATTTAAGTTATTGTGTTTATGGACACACACACAAACCATTTTCTAAAAATGCATTTTTTGGATACAGAGGACTCTAAAACATGTATTTCCGGTGAAATCTCAGTAGCAAATTTTTAGGTAGAGTGCAATACCTTCCTATGTACGAGGATGATTCAAATATAAATGGTAATTGTTGCATATCATGGAGGAAGCAGTTCAGATTGGGGCGGTGGAGTGGGAGGATGAATGTCGGTTAGGGAGGGGGAACTAGCTTTGTTAGCTGCTTCGCTAGGTTCTGGCATCAGTACAGCCATAAGTGAGCAAGAAGTCCCTTTGTCTGTTGTGCAATGCATTATTACCAAGTTTTTAACCAAGGAAGGGGTTAAACATTTAGAGATTTTAACTCGTTTAAGGGCGCAGTTTGGGGACACTACACCGTCACAGAATCGAATGTTTACTTGGGCCAGAAAATATAAGGGCGGCCGAGAATTTGTGGAAAACGAAGGTCATGTTCGACACCCAGGTTCAAGTTTCACAGATGATTGACTACAGAGGATTTTTGCTGGTTGATTTTCTTCATGATCAACGCATATGATTGCAGCTTACTATTGCCAATTGTTAAGGTCTGTAAAAGGTGCCTACTGAAGCAAAAGACGTTTTATGCCCATCAGAGATGTCATCCTTCTCCAAGACAACGCTACGCCTCACATCGCCAATTTGACAATGGACACAATGGCGGACATGCACAGGGAAACCCTTGAACACCCTCCCTATAGTCCAGACTTGTCCTCCCTCCCCCATACTAGTTTTTGTTTATACCCATTAAAGAATCGCTTGGAGGGAAACATTTCGAAAACAATGAGGAAGTCGAGGAGCATGTGCACAATTGGTTGGCAACACGCCGTCAGACTTTTTTTGAAGAAGGAATGTTCAATCTTCCAAAACGTTGGCAAAAATGTGTAGAGTATGAAGGAGGCTATGTTCAGACATGCTGATGAAGTCACTTGTGTATATATTTAATCAATAAATATTTTTAACAAAATTACTGTTTATATTTGAATCATTCTCTTACTACATAGAGAAAGTAACTAGAGCTAATTATTCATGACTAGTTCTTGAGCTCCATAAAATACAACATTGCTCACTGTTGATTACTAGAGGCTTGGAAAATTTGTGTGTATTATCTATCCATCCTTAATTTATCAAGAACCCACTTCAGTAAACACATGCAGTGCTAAGGTGTATTTGTCTGCTGTGCAATTGTAAAACCATGTACTTCATTTTACTAATTTGACAAAAGAAATACTTACCTCCTTCCTCAGTTCACAGATAATGAATTAAGTTAGGAAATGTGTAATAAATAAAGCACAATAAAACAAGTAGGTGTGCTGTTATAAAGTAGGAAAAGTTAAATTCTTCTATAAAATACAAAATACAGACATGCCACATGGAAGTTTACCTAGAACAGCTAAACTGAGGATGGAATATCCTCTATTGCAGTTGCACTCAAACTGTCTTGGATATCACCAGGATTGATATAGTCAGTCAACAACAATGTCCACCATTCCCTCCACATCCCACTTTGTTTGCTCTTCTCAAGCAATGTGTGATACATATTCACTCCATTTGGTTATCATTTGTACATTTTATGCTGTTTTTAGAAAGAACAATAAATTTTGCCGTTAATCTAAGATTGCTGTTAATACAAGAAAGGTTTTCACAAAATGTATTATAGATATTAAAAATAATTTTTTTTCTTGTCACATTTGGGGAATTCTTCTGCTTATGTTTCACCACTACATTGGTATAGCGTGTCATTACTAAAAGGTTGATGTTCATGTTCTCCACATGCTGACTGTAAGCTGTTATATATATGAACTGCACAACATATACACATTGTTACATAAAGGAATAATCATTATAATCATCACAAAACTTGAAGGCATATGATCGTTGGCCAATGCTCAGGTGAAGTACTGTTGCCAAACATAGTGTGGGTGTACCAGTGGTGACTGTGTACATGAGAGCAGGTTTTGCATGCCAGTCGTGGTTCCAATCATGGTTTCATGATTTCGCTAGTTAAACACATATTAAACATTAAAATCTTAACATGATGATATTAACCCTTAATAGACGTTACATGAAGGAATGGCAACCAGTTCATGGTTGTCTTAATCTTCTTCGAAAGCACTTAATTCAGAGTCATCACCTCCTTCCCATAAATTAATGAGAATCAACTCATAGTGCCATTTGTGGCAATTTCTTTGTTGAGATCTTCCTCCTGAAGATGTTTTACATGCCTAACTCATGAAATCCAGTCATCTTGAATTACACTGTTCATTGCATTGCCATAAGTTTTCAACATCTGTTTTTTTTTTTTATAGTGTTTAATGCCTGCTTTTACTACATATGGCAATGCAGGCAATGACACTAATAATGCATGGAATTGAAAATGGAGCACCGGTGGAATATGATGGTAGGGGAAACAGGAGAACCTGGAGAAAACCTGTCTCTGCGCCACTTTGTCCACCACAAACTTGGGATTTAATCGCTTGGATTTAATCCAGGCCTAGGTGTGAGGCAACTGGTCTAATTCACTAGACCATGGTGCAGTCTATTCTACATCCACTGATTTGAACATAGTATTTTTATTGACGACTGAGAGTGAATCATTTCACGTTTTTTTTCTCAGTTTTGTGGTCGTATTCGCACATTCGTATCACAAAGAGAAAGATATTAATTGCATTTGTATATTAACAAGATTTCAGCACAAGTTTGAAACATGACTTAACATGCCATTCATTTAATAATAAAATAACACCACTACTGTGAAAACCAACTGAACTTTTTACTCATTCCTTTTCAAACTGTAAGTTTTATGAATCATATTGCATTGTATAGTTACATTTGAGTTAAGCATTGCAAGGGAGGATTTAGTGTTATTTTTTAGTCTATCTGTGCTATAATGGATTTTGAGTGACAATAATCACATGAAGTTAAAAGATGCATAGCTTGCATTCTAAGTGTTGTAGAGATAGGATTTTTGGATGTCATTATTAGAACATAAAACTCATTATAAAATTATAATATTGGCGTCTATCATTTGCTAACATTTATCCAAGTTTAATTAATAGATAATGTTCTTAGTCCAGACATGTAAGATGTGGGTATCAGAAGTGGCAATACTATTGGGAGGAGCAAGCTAGAGATGTTAGTCTGACCCACCTCCATATGCTTTTAACTTTTGCAAACACTCTAAATTTAATCACTCATACTATGTTATTTAGACAACACTGCATAGTTTAATATCATATTTGTGTACTTTTCTCAGTAATTTAAGAGGAACTAGTTTTTGTTGGAGGAAAATGGTAAAGTGTTCAGCAACAAATCAGAGCCATTGCAACCTGTGTTTACATCGCCAGAAATTAAAGATGGAGTCATTGCAACCTGTGTTTACGTCACCAGAAATTAAGGATGGATAGAGAATATATTGCTCCTGAAATTCATGAAATTTCAGAGGTAAATTATGCAATTGAAAAGTTACAGCATAAATAGATAAGGGTCCTAATTTATTTTAATTTACTAAAACAGCTATGCTAAAAAGGAATAAAACTATTTTTATATGTCCTTCTGTATTACTGAAGAGTGATTTTTCATATTTTTTAACACTGGTGTTATAAAATGGAATACACCCTCTAGACAATGTTAGTGTATAACTAGACATTGGATTTTGTTTGTTTTTACTTGTAATCCAGAATTAAGTTTTGCAATAGTTCCATATTCTGCATTACTTGTCAAGTTACATAATTGTATATCTGTGCATATTTAATCATTGCTACATGCATTCAAGCATATGCACACATATTTTTAAATTTGTAGTTTTAAAATTAAAAGGACACTGGGTAGTTGTTAGTATATTTTTACTGCTGTTTGAGTTTTGACTTTGACATTGAATACCGCAATCTCTTCTAAAAATAATCCATGTAAAATTATAGTTGCATGCTAAAAATTAATTTTATGTACATATCATACATAATGTTTTTTAAATTAACACTAGAAGGAGTATGCTCAGGTGCATTGTATATTATTTTTCAGTAACATGTTTATGTTTTTGTGCATGCCAAGCTTGACAATTTCCAACTAAATGTGTTTCCTATATCGAAGAGAAGCGCCCCCAAGTATTTTAGAATTATGAAAATAGAATTTGTGTAAATTTTTAAACCAATAATAGTATAGATATTTATTTTTTGACTAATTAAATTAGCAGTGTGAGAAAACATTTTAGCTGCAATACCAGATTGAGAAAGGACCAGTAAATGTTTCATTTCTGTAGCTTATTTATCTAATTTATGATAATTGTAATGAACATTACCGGAAATAATCTTATATGTAGTTTGTTATAAGTAGAAAGGAAATAAGGGAATACACTAGCTAAAGTGATAGTCAAATCTTTTAAAAGCTGATTGTTATATGATTGAAACTAAGTACTCTTTGCATGGCCAGGAGTAACCAAAAGAAAAAGCAGTTTCACATTCATTTGAGAAAAAGTTTTTAAGTATTTTAAAATTGAAACCAATAACTAGGAATGACTTAGAAATGGTTAAATACCCTCTCCTCCCCAAAAAAAATTGTTTGGCAAATTGTGTGTTTTAACGAGATCTGCAATCTACACCTTTTGTATAGTAAGTTTTTGGTTGTCTCTTATAGTTTACCAATTATGCAAAAGTCATCCAAAATGAAGAGGCGGAGGCTATTCCCACAAAATTCAAGATATACATTCTATTTGTCATACATGATGTTTTAATACATGATATTTTAATTAAAATTGTTTGAGCCATTTTTGAGAAAATCAAAGTTTTTAAAATTTGTCCATGTTAAGGGTAGTTTACTGTGGGAAGTTTTCTAAAAGTCATCATGTCACATCTGTGGAAAATACTGAACTTAAATATCTTTTTCGGTATTTAACCAACTTTTCATTTTTGTACTATGCTGTCCACAGACAAACTCATACACACGCACATACATAGGCACTCACACCTTTTTGTTAAAATGCTCTTTTGGATTCAAGCATCCTTAAAAATGTATTTCTGGTAAATCTCCATTTTTGGGAGGAATGCAATACTTCCTCTATTACTAAATATTAAATTATATTCTTTATGATGTGTGCATAAGTTAATTTTTAGCGTGCATCAATAATTTTATATGGATAATGTATTCAGTGGCAAAGTTTCATTTTTTACTTTCCCTAGCACGTATGTATAATGTATATAGTAGGTAGAGAAGTATTGTATTCCAACAAAAGTTTGATACAAGATTTCACTGGAAGTATATGTTTTGAGCCACCCTGAATACATAAAAAGGCATTTTTAGAAAAAAATCAGTGCATGCATGTGTGCATGCATCTGGACAGCATAACTCAAAAGCAAAAAGTCTGTGAAATACCCAACTTGGTATTTAAGTTTAGTATCTCCCAAGGATGTGACATGGGGATTTTCAAGAAAATCATTCACCCCAAACTACCCTTTATGTGAAAAAATGTTCAAAACTTTTGATTTTCACAAAAACAGCTGTAATGATGTGATTAAAGTACTGTATATTAAAGATATTTACATGAAAAATAATTCTTGAAAATAGCCTCTGAATTTTTCATTTTGAATGACTTTTGCATAACTTGTAAACTTATTGACAAAAACTTACAAGAAAAATCTATATCTCATCAAAACATACAAAATATGTCCTTCACATTTTTCTTGTGGAGCTAACCATTTCCATGATATTCCTTGTTATTGGTTTCAGTTTTAAAATACTGATACTTTTCTCAAACAGGAAGTCATCCATGTTTCTTTTGTGGTAAAGTGTTCAGCAAAGAAGCAAATTTCAATGACAATTGCTAACAACAGCTTTTAAAACATTTGACTATCACTTTAGCATAGTGTATTCCCTTGTCTCAATTACGGAGCAGAAAGAAGAAGAATCTTTTGTAAGACATTTGCTTGCAGAACAGTTAGATAAAGCATGAATGGAACACATCAGATTTTTCTTTTATGTTAAATAGTCTTTGAGAAACTTAAAATCAAAGTCAGTACTCAAACAATAGTCAAAATTTGACTTGCAACTACCCAGTTCTTACATATTGATAAAATAATAAAAGCCCTTCTATGCTGACTTACGGTGGTTTAGAGTTAGCTGGAGAGTGCAGGAAAATTAAGCTTTAAATAGTGTCACAGTCGGTGTTGGACCATGAACAGGAGGGCGTAGCGGGGTATAGTAATTGATAGAGCACACGCTAATTTGCATAAGCTGGATTTATTATCCTAGTGTCATCACAATATTCAAAAGGTTATTAGTACAAATGTGTCACTTTACCTTGGTTAGATGTCGATGTGCTGGAGGTTGGGTGATGTTAGTACTTTGGCGTTGCCACCGCCCTGCAGACTCCGATCACGGAGGATCACACTCTTACTACCTCGAGAATAGAAGCCCAACAGACACTCGCCCTTCCGGTCAAAGCCTTATATTAACCATCTCTACCCTAGAGGGTACTCGGCCAATATGGCTGCACGCCCTACCACCTTTGGTACTCTCGTGCCTACGTGACCGGAGACAGCTCACCGGGATGAGCCTGTTGCTAGGCGGATGATGACGTACATATGTTAATCCCCATTGCTAAAGTACCCGGATGGGGTTAACCTCATCATCCTCCCTAGAGTGTCTCACCGGCGACTTGACGACGCCGGAGTGAATGTGAGCAAATAATACTGGCTAAGAATTTAGCTGTAATTTGGAATCCTAAAATGTTAATCAAAAGGTCCACAATATGCCCGCCAGTTAGGCAACCCTCCAGGCACATGCGACATATCCCCGTCGGCTAAGATTCGCCGCCCCGGCGAATAAAACTAAAAACAAAGAACAATCCAAAAGAAAGCCAAGGCGACAAATCACATTGATTGCAATCTAAAGGCGCTGAAGGCGCCAGACATGTACATAAACACAGATAAGTGACTGTCTCAATGAAACAAACAAACAAAAATTACATACAAAGTGTGATAATACCAATGCTGATTACATACAAAAGTGTCCAGTGGACAACCTAATCAGTTCAAGTCCATCCATAGTCACATTAAAATATCTGAAAAAAAAAAAGAAAACAGGAACGGGAAAGAAAAAAAGGAAAAGGGAAAAAGGAACTCACGAGCACCAATAGAAACACAGTTTGAGTCGAAGCCAAAATCCAGTGTTCAGTAAAACCTTTCCCTTCCCGCACACGCCCCCTCACAGTTGGTGCCACAAGAGTATTGTGCACAAAGCACCAGCACACGTTCGTCCACACCGGCACCACACCACACGCACAAGTCAGCAATCCCCACTGGAAGAGTAAATGAGAACGATAAAACTGCAGTCATAAACAGCAGCAGAGGGCATGACACAATCACCCTCCGGCCAGCAGAAAGAAGATCAGCAAGTGCGCCTCCACTGGGCGCAGTGCAAGAGGATGAAGCATCCTATCGGTCCATCGGCAGCAACTCCATATGGGGGAAGCAGCGGTGTGGGACCCGGTGATGGTGGCGACGTCAGAGCCAGGCAGCGGTACTGGAGCCAGGCGGCGACACCGTGAGCACCAGGGGCGCGGCGAAACTCAGGGGAGGTCGGGCGTCGATCCACAGCGTGCAACAGGGAAATGAAGAGAAAAAGATTAACCAAGGAGAAATAAAAGGGGAAGAAACAGAAAGGAAGTTGAGGAGTAAAACAAATTGGGAGGACCAATACGAGTAGTAGGGAGTAAGGTTGCCCTAGAGTATTATACAACAACGTTAAATGTGGCTATAGTCACAGCATAAGTGCTACCAAATCACAATAAAGTAAGTCTGAGTTTAATCACATGTGATGACACTAGAGTAAGAGATAATAAATGGAATAATTAACATGAATAAAGCAGAGCAATAAAATGTAAGTGATTACAAGCAGTGACGAACCAAAAGCGTCACGTAGTGTGCCTATAGAGAGCAAAAGGTCACACAATAGTAAAATAACAAACACAGTAGGCGTTATAACATAAGGAGAGGCATTGGTGAGGGGCCCGCAGGCATTGAAACAAAATAGTAAAAGCTAGGTAGTACAGTGATGAACTCAAAACAGGGTTCCTCGTCAATGCCTTGCCTGTACATGGAAGTAGAAAAAGTACATAAGGAAAAAAAATTACAAAAACATATGACGTGACGTGAATGGGTGACTGCCATTAACTATAAGCAGTCACAGTTGCGTCCTGGATGTGTTGACGTAAGGTGTGCCCATAGCACGCCCCGAAGCATGAGGATAGTCAACCTGTCGAGGGTAGGAATACCCATGCTCCTTCTGTCGAGGAACTTCATATAGGGTAGTGGGAGCACCTGTGCTTACTGGTGTAGGTGGCAAGGGAGGTGGAGCCAAAGGTGGATAGTCATCACATCCTCGTCGGCTACGAGAAACAGTAGAGGAAGGAGGGCTGTGAGCATTAAAATTCATGGACCACGGTGGACGGTTACTCCACCGAATGGGGTACAGCCCATTGGTAACAGCTAGCCAAATTAGGTAACTGACAATCAAACAGTTTATAAAAAGTAGTATACCCATCAAAGTCATCAAAATAATCATGGAGTAGTCTTTAGGGAGCCACTTAGAGTTGTAACACTCAGCAAGTGAGGTATAGGTAGGGTACGCTGCTGTTTCGTATGCCGGAAGTATAGTGGTAGTAATCGACGACCATGGCGCCGGAATTAGTCGATGAATGTCAATGGAAGGATAGTCAACAGTGGAACATTGTCGGGGGGGTGTCAAAGTGTAGTGAGCAGTGGAAATGTTACAATGGCATGGGAGCCGAACACGATATGCTCCCACGTCACTTTGTAAGTACAAAGTCCGTCGTGAACTCGGGCAATGTAATTGAAATGTCGAGACATGAGTAAAAGTGAAGGTGAAAGCGTCAAATAGGGACACCATGGGTCGTTGAGTTTTAATGCATGTCATCGGACAAACTTGAGACAAATTGGAGATGGAAGTTCCGTGCAAGATGGCTGCAGCGCATGATGTTAACAAAGCGGACGTCCCGTAAGCCGGGGTCGCTAAACACAAGCTAGATTTTGAAGTGTCACATTGGGTTAACAATATCCGAAAGCTATTATGGGAATATAGGATGGCTACCGCCCTTCCCTCCAAGTTAATCATGCAAGTTTGGTCAAAGAAAGCAAAGGGTGTGGGCGTAAAAAAACGTCCTACTGCCCGTTGTACGTTAGCCTGAACCAACGGAATTTGTAAACCCAACATGACATACTGTGGAGAAAAGAAGCAATCCACCACTGGTGTAGAGTAAAACTTGCCAATGGCATCCTTTCCCCAAACCAATCGGAAATCGGGATTACTATCCAAAACAGAATCTAAAGCCCTAGTCAGCAAGGTAGGTGAAATTATTGATGGGTTCAAATATCGTGTAATGCACATATTATACAGCTGGTTTACACGATCTTTTTGCTTTAAGAGCTCAAGTAAAGGACCAGCTCCTGTAAAACGTGATGGAAACGCATCAGGAAGACTAACTATTCTATCACACAATGAAATGTTTAGCAGAGTAACTAAATGAGTAAACAGGCGTGCTTTTTCCAAGATTTCAACCATGGCGGCATCAGAAATAAACATATTTTCTATGTGGGGTTTGTCCGCCAACAAAAATTGTGATCCAAAAATTGATCCATCACCCCGCAAGGGGTTACCATGGAAATTAAACAGAGAAGGAAGCTCATTCCATGAGTTCCCAAACTGTGAAAACATCCAGTTGCAGAAAGCGGAAGTGTTAGCATTGAGTGCGCAGTATGATGATGATGGTGCTTGCATGGCACATCTCGAAGCAAAAAATAACACTGGGACTGAGTGTTCGTACACTGTTATATTGGGTAACGTATAAAAATCTCCGCCAGCCGTAACTTCAATGGGGGGATTTTCAAAATCAAGCTGACATACCATAGGAGTTGTCAATGTCATTATTATAGCTAATATCCTGTTCGCGGAAGCCATTTTGCTTCTTGGTACTACAATAAGCTTTATATATATATAAATCAATTCAACAATAGGGCGCCCTAATCCACATTCTAGTGGTTACTTATGTGTTCACTTAACTGGAGCGACCGGTGCTCCTACTTATAACACATCAAAGAAAATCATATCCGTGCACGGAGAAAAAAAAAACTCTTTATTTTACTCAATTAACCAAATAGATGTGCGACTGGACCTCGCGGTACACTGCCGAACAATCTATTTCACCTGGTAATTAGACCAATAAAACCTCGGCGAGACTATTTACAGGATCTCACGATATCCCTGCAAATCCAAAATTTCGCCCTTGATCAACTCAAAACCGTTTTTACCACAAGAGTCTCGCGACTGTCTCCTGGTAAAACCGTATGTATCCTAGTTATAACTACATCGCCCAAAATGACAGATTTATGCGGTAATTATTGACAAATCCTATGTATAACGTAAAAATTTAATAATCTTGAAATGGTTTTTCTAACACAAAACTAAGTATTCTTTGTGGCTGGTTTATCCAAAGCACATAAACAGGAGGTCGTGGTCTCGCCACTTCCTTCTTAAAAAGTCCCAGCGCTGTTCTTGCGTCACTCAAAACTTTCCGAAGCAGTAAAGCACAAAGAAGACAGGAAGAGAGGAAAACAACAGATAATAAAAGACGTTACCAAATCAATCGTTGCTTCAAGCCGATGATGTTTCCGGTATCGGATCCAAAGTGGCTGGTGGTGCCCTCCTGGCTGCCACTGGTGGTGTTGTTAATAAGATAACACCACTGGTTTGCTGTTCACTTCTGAAATTTTGTCCGGCCCGGCGCACTGCCCAATGTAGTGTGATTGTCTGCCAACATAACTTAAGAACTCTATAAGTCACAGCGCAAATGAACAATAAGAGCAGTATGCTAAAAATAATGACGAAACTGTCGTAGACAGTTCCCGACATATTTCCCGAGGCAGTTACGCCTGGTAATCGAGCCGTGATCAGTAGTTCCGGTCTACGAAATAAAATAACGGCTAATACAATTGTTAAGAATACCATCCAGATAGATAACACATGGGTTAACATAATTGAATCGTGCGACACCGAAGCAGTGTCCAACGATGGCACAACGTAAGGGAGGTGTGATAAATTGAGGTGTGGCACATTTAATGACCAATTCGTATTTAAGCATTGAGAAAGATTGGTAAAGGTTAAATGTTCTGCATTGGCCCAGGGTGAAATTTTGAGCGACGCCAAAGAAGACCATCCCGCCGGGATTAGGTGAAGGGTTTTAGGTTCGCCTGCCTTGAAACTAAGACAAGGAAATCGTTTGGGTATGTGTATGACACTGCCCAACTTCAGTTCACAAAAGCATGGGAGTGAAAGTTGAAGAGCCCCTGGGGAGTCTGGGGGTAAATTTGGAATAACCTGTGAATTGTTATTACACCTTAATTCAATGGGTTCTAGGGGATGGGTGATAACATATTCATCCTGTGCCACTTCCGTGATCATCATTTTATTAGCGGAATGACATTGAAAAGGACAAAATTCGTTCATTTCCGCTGCAGTCATACCTTGCAGTAATTTAACTGCACATAAGGGGGTAAAAAGCAAATCATCACTGAAACGAGGTATATAGCACAGTCCGGTCTTAAATGGATCACATTGTTGCATCGCGGCACCAGTAATGGGACGGACCATTGAACCACTAACGGCTACAAAGGCCGTGTCATGAAGAATGGTGCAGGTAGAAGGACCCCATGCAAAGGGTGTACTCAGAAATTGATAAAGTTCCCAGTTCGAGCCTTTTTGTTTTACTGGAATTTTAACAGTTACCATAATGTATGTGGAACTAAATGAACAGGAAGTGATTTCTAAATCAAAGTAACGGTGAATTTGAGAGTTATCAATAACTAACTCAAAATCCGTGTTGGCAAGGGTACGTTGTAATAGTAATAATTCATGCTCGAAAATATCAAAGGGAATGATGGAGAGAGGAAATAAATGATTACGGCATAACAGCATAGAATCCATTTGTTTTAACAGAAGTACGGTATGAACTGATCTCTGAGTGTTCTGTAGAATTTCCCATAAAGAAAAGAATTGATGATCGGAAATTTGGTTAAGGTTATTGCGGAGTGAGGTGTAGGAGTAATTAGCAGCACTCATTGCGGATTTTAAGCGATCATTAATTTTGTCAAATGACTGAGCTAGCTGTGCGCTATAATCATTTAATTTATCCTGAGCAGATGAAAACCAGGTATGGTCTTCGGCAATAATTCGTTCCATAGCGGTATAATGATCCAATAGCTGTCGATCAGTGGCTGCCAAATCATTGATTTGACTGGAAGTAGCCACGTCACAGCAAAAATTAAGCACATCACCAAAAAATGCAACTCCACGTTTAGCTCGATGTTCTTCTACATCGGTAAAGTTAAATACAGCATCAAACAACTTACGCAATTCTCGGTCAAGAGTTTGCCCTATGACATTAATGTCATCTTCCAATTGGATGAGGGCCTGCGGGGGTGACCGTCTCCCCTCAGGTCTCTGAGTAGTCAATGGTTGGCGGTCCACTCGTTCTCGAAGTACTTTAAAAACCAATGGGACGGAAGCCTGATAAGCCACCGTTTTCGGCAGAGGCTTCATAGCCGCCCCCGTCGCTATTCGTATCGGCCTATCGCCGATATCCTGTCCACAGGTCGCCGGTAGAACCGCCGTAACCGAAAGAAGAATTGCACAGAGGTAAAGCATCTGGAAACAATTTTAATAAACATTAATAACATGATTCAAATACATTACTGTGAACTTAACCTAATCTCGCAACCGAAGAACGAGAGAAAACTAAAACGGGGGGGGGGGGGGTCGAGGAAAAATTTAGCATTAACGAAAAGGAAAAAGAAAGAGAAGAGGAGAAGGGAGGGAAATTATTTAGGATTTTTATTTTTTTTTTTTTTTTTGTAATGATTGGTAGGTGAATTTATAATTAAAGAAATTATACAAATGTTCACCCAAGAGCGCCTCTGCTCGGAAGAGGATGTGGTCCGCGGTAAGAAAAATTCCAGTGGCCAAGTGCAACAAATGACGTGCTCTTTTTTTTCTTTACTTCTTTACATTCATTTCTTTGTTCATTTTTTTTCATGTGTGTGTGTGTGTGTGTATGGCAAGAGGAGAAAGAATAAGCGAAAAAGAATCATAGAAATGGAAAAACCTTTGCTCATCCGGGAAAATAAAAAACAACGGATGAGATGTTGGGCACTCTGCAATGGTCAGTTCAGTAGAAGCACATCATAATGGAAGAAGGGATTGTACGGCAGCTCTTGTATCTTTTTATCACAGGCGCACCGCCTATTGAACATCGCCCGGGTAAGTAATTAAATATCGACGAAAAATAAAATACAAGGGTCTCGTCAATATACTGACAAATACAATTACGCGCAAGTTTCAGAGGCACATAGCGGTAATGGACCGCACGGTGCGCGACGAAACAGCTCCGGCCTCACCCACGACTACTGAAGGTGAGGGAGAAGAGCGATCCCCGACTCCAAGAGAATCTCAAGCGAACGCCAACAGCTCTTCCCATATCAACCCTGCTGCCTTGTAGGGTACAACCGAAAAAAAAAGGGGGGGAATAGGCAGCTAGGTGAGTAGTAATGTCCATGAACACCTCGTGGTTTCTGCTCTCTCATATGCGAAGAGGTCAAGGGTTATTTTTCTTTAGTTTCTCTTTGTATATGTTTTTCTAATTTGTGATTAGGTAATTTACGGATAAATGACATCACTAAATAAAGTAATGGAATATAAATGTTACAAGGGGGTTGAATGCCGAGAATTAAAAATTATAAAGAAATCTCAAGTTTAGTAAACGTAAGTAAACATGGTCTATTATATGCATACTAACAATTCATATCACTAGAGGGAAGGAGAGAGAAAAAGAAAGAAAAGAAAAGAGAGGAAAATAAAATGACAAATGCATCTCTTTCATCTTAACAGAAATTAGAATGAAACGCGGTGAATAAATGCACCGTAGCATATCGCTACGAATGTACAGGAAGTGCCTGTTCGCGCAGCCGACTAGTACTGGAAATTGGTAGCGGAAATGTGGAAGAGTGGGGAAGTGTAGATAGTAATAACAGTGGTGGAACCCAAAATCTGTCCCAATTTGTGTGTAATTAGTGTAGCCACTGGACGTGGGTCTGATGTTCATGTGTGTCTAAAGTTAAGTGTAATAAATGTCAACAAAAGAATAACAGTGTTAAGTGAAATAGTGAGTTGTGAAAGTAAGATGTGTACTCAGTGAATTACATCAGTGGTGCCTGTTTAATGGATATCATCAGTCAACGCATTTTCTGTAAGTACGACTTATTATGACAACAGGATATTGAGAATGAACGGGATGAATGAAACTAAAGGGTATGTGTGATATTTAAAGTAAGGAAGGCGAGAAAGAGGACTTATGATCCGAATTACATTTCAGGGAAGGAGGGAAAGGAGAAAAAAAAATTATTAGTGATTACCAAACAACTGAGAATAGAAATGACTACTATGATGAATAATGTAAAAAAGGGGGGGGGGTGTTTACATGTCAAACTGACATATATGATGGTTCGCCAGTAACAATAATTAATTCCACAAAAATGAAAATTGTTCGTATAGAAGTGCACCTTTAGTCAGATTTCGAAAATAAACTGGGGGGGGCTGTTAAAGGTGCTTATGGGGGGAATATTTTTAAGGGGCGCTCCGGACCCAACCAACCAAGACGACTTCAAGTTCGACCACCAGATATGTAGGGCAAGCGTTGTAAACTTATACGCGTCTATCAGTTCATCTTAGGTTATACACAAAAGTAAACCTACAGATCCCGTCAGTGGACATTTGTTACTAATTGTCTTGAACTAGACTGATCATATTATCACTTGTATCGCACATTTACAAATTGTACAGTTGTTCTCTTACGCGGGTTGTTGTATATAAGGGATTTATCATACGAATAAACTCACGATAAAAATTATTGAGAATATTATGAAAAAGGCACGTATCTAATGAAATTTAAGGTTTTTCAGAACTATTAGATTCATAAAACTATTTTTAGAATGGCCAAAGGATTAAGACACAGTTATCTGGGTTGCAGTTACAGCTTTCCAGAACCAAGAGTTGGAAATTATAAATACTTGCATATGAGTAACACACGTAAATGCATCAAAACAGTTATCTACTGCTGCGGCGGTAGTAAATATAGAAAGAGATAAGCAACCACATCATTTTACAGATTACCGCTCCAGAGAGAAACCTATTAATGTTTAAAGTGACAGTCCAAGAAATATAAACTAGCGATAAAATAGGCGCTGAAATAAACATATTTTGGTAAAGTGAATTGTTGGAAGATCACATGTGCAGATTAATACTCAAAATTTCCATTGAAGCACGAGCAATCAAATGTTTAGTGAAAACTTTACATCTCGTATGCATGTCACTGCATACATCTAAGTGAAAAAAAAATGGTATTTAACCCAAGGATGGAAGGGGGGGGGGAGGGATTACATTGATGGTCAGTACAAATCGAATATATTCAAAGTGACATAATAATCGAAGCAATAAAATTAAACATTATGTTGCGAATCGCATATATAGTGCCATACTGAAAAAAAAAATTATATTGACTGTTTATATTCCAATGGAAATCAAGCACTGCAGTAACACCGTAAGATATCTGCAAATTTTATTTCCATAAACTTTAGCATTTAAAGGCTAAATAAATTAATTATAAAATAGAAAAATGCAGTTGAATAAAGTGTTCTTTTGAAAAATCGAAAGCAACTAATTCGAGGCTAATGCAAACTGTGATGCTTAGGAGAAGAATCACCTTAAATGTACTCTAAAGATTACAATTAAATAAAATTACAAAAGTATTTTAATTGCAAAATTTTGAATTTGTAAACTACTGAAAGAAATTGAAAACAGAGATATAAATTGAAACATCAGGCAAGAAGACTGCATTTACGATATCCATTTCTGGCAATAATATAGTAAGAAAAGAAAGTGTCTGGAGAGTTGCAATGCATATGCAAAATCGAGGCAGGGTTTCTGTTGATTTTATTTTCTCCCATTACAGCATATAATCCACTGTATTCGGTGGAAACATGCTATTGTAAAATATACATTCCCATATGTGTGCGGATGGTGTTCTTAACTTATTTCCACCTACGTCAGATTACGATAGTGAACAACTTTATGCAACATGGTCAACCCACTGGCTTATACTCGCATTACATGGTGTGAAATCAAGTACCATGCTGTATTTGTATTAATAAATCAGCAACAAATGAGGAATACTTTCACTCAAATAAAAGTTGTCTACTAGAAAAAAAACAACATACACGTCATGATTAAAATAATGAAAGTAATTAAAATGGTTATATGAATAACATATGTGCGACATTTCCGGTGCTACACCGTACTTAGCTTATGTTATATACATAACCGTTCTAGCACTTTTATATATATTATGCAAGCTTTAATGCAAATACTTCCCGTTGTTTTACGAGTTGATTAGCATTATTGTTCAGATTCCTGGTTGGCTTATGCATTTGCAGTTAAAAACTATTGTAACAAAGAGATGTACATTGAATATATTTTGAAATTTGCAATAGTTTCAAGAGCCAATTTGGTTAACTCACTACTTCCATAAAAAAAAAACAGTAAATTATATAGAAAATGGTATGAAAGATCATACTTATAAAGTTTGAAATGAAATAGTGAAATGAAATATTCATGTCCTCCAACTAACAAAGAGGCGTTATAACAATATGAAATAATTAGATTATTATAGTTTAAAAAAAAAGATAAGCGAAACATATAGTTTATGCATGGCTAAATAAGTGATTTTAAGGTTATGTAAATACAATGCGCATTGCATATAATCTATATAAACACATGTATTGCTCTCCACATCCTGGAATATGGTGTTAAGAATATAAATGTTCCAAAATTAGTTGCATTACTAAATATTGCTTAAATTTCAATGATAAATATAAATGAAAGCATTGAACAACAAAATAACAAAATGAGTGTTTATGTTAATTATATATAGAGTGTAAATCAACACAAACTACACAGCCAATTAAAATAATGGCGACATAACCTAGAAAAGTCTACGGGGTGGTGGGGGTGGGGGCGGGGGTCTTCGAGATGGAGGCGAGGAAACATTATGCTGAGAATGATAATCAACACGGGGTTCTGGTTGCAAAATTGGTGAAATACGCGATCGCGAAAATTGAAGCAACGGTACGTATTTCCACAGCGTAAATATTATCAGTATAAGTGGAAATAGTCCCAACAAAATGACATAAAACGATATTTTTAGTATTTCATGCTCATGGGTGGTTGGTGGTGGAGTGACAATAGGGAGATCATTTGTTATAGTAGGATTGGTCATTATTTGGGTACAAAATGGAGGTTCAAAACCTGCATCACAATGACATTGGTTTTGATTAGTACAAACTCCATGTCCATTACACTGACATGTCCGACTCACAACAGTAGCAATCGGAACACATGTTTGGTTTATACACAATTTATTTGTACCACATTTGGCACCATTTGGAACCATTCCCGGTTGGGGGACTTCTAATCCTAAATCAACTATAGCAGTGGAACATTTCTCATTCGTGTCATAGTTCATGGTGTGACCAATTCTGGTATAGCGGTGCATCCCAAACTGAATGTCAGTATTTAGATGATTACATTGTAATATACCGCACAGTAGGTCTGCTGTATGACAACGAAGATAACGATCTGAAGGGTAGTTATAACCACAATTACCATTGATGGTTCCTCGGTCATTATTTTCATAACATTGCTTATCCATACTTTTTGCAGTACGTCCCCATAATTTTTGACATTGATCTGTACGAGTTGTACATGCATTTTTATAGCAAAATGCTCGTCCCTTCCTACAACTAGTACCATCCCTTTTATACACGTCCATAGGACAATGTTCGGAGGTACCATCGCAAACATCTTCTATATCACATTCAGAAGTAATGGGACGACACACAGTGCCTTTAACTTTTGGTAAACAAGTTTTAGTATCACAACATTTGCCTGTAGCACATGAGGCATTCTGATACCATAAACAAGTATCTGGATTGCAGCAAGTGTTTGCAACATCACATTGTTCACCGGGTTCTACAAGACCATTTCCACAAATTGATCCAAAATAACTATTTACTGGCTTATTGCGAAGGCAAAAGTCAATGTGATGATTTAGTGAATTCTTTAATTCATATACATTACAGACACTCCACTGACTAGGTATACCGACGCCTAATGAGGCAGACATTATGCAACAATGTTTACATTGACAGCATCCTTTATCGTGTTCCATTCCCAAACTATGACCTAACTCATGAGCAATTGTGACTGCTGTGAACTCTTCCTGAAATATGTCATCATGAATTATTGCACCTGAGTGCTCGTAGGTGCACATAGAAAATGGATATGCTTCACCTACGACTCCACGCCGAAATTTTGTCGAAGTAAGTAACTGTGCATGATCATGGGGGTATGTTTGTACTAAAAATTCCCTACGATAGCGCAAGAAGTCATCTAAAACTTTATGGCTATCATCATGAAGATATATTTGATTATTAGTTGACCACACTATAACATTTACTAGTGTAATCGATATATTTAGTGGAGCATACAAAGATTGAACAAGATGAACTAAATGTAAACAATGCTGAGTTACGCTGCGTTTGGCGAGTGTTAATTGTATATAAAGGGTGTAATCTACAACAAAAAGTAATTCCACTATTCGCGGCACATGGTTAGTGATGGAAGAAATTTTGACATTAATGTTGACCTGTGAGAGTGGGGGGTTCATATACATCTGCCTATTTGATCTAGATGGATTGTCCATACTAGGTGCATCATAGCCACACATCCTCTTATGCTCATGAATTCTTGTGAAATGAGAGGTTTGCAATAGTCCTTCATTATTATGGACTTGTTTTGGCAACCGGAACGCATGAGTTCCGTTGTAAACAATTCCTCGTAAGCCCTCACATGTAGAGATTGCAGCCCATGATTCATTTATGCCACGTATTTTCCCATAAAATTGACAGGGTGTGGTGATAGTATTAAATGTTTGGTTATGTGGAATATGTTTTTCATGAAAACTTTTAGATATCAGAGCTCCATTTAACTGTAAATCTATCATGTAATTTATGTGTTGATGTCGGTACGTTAGGGTGAAGGCAGTCCGATTTGTAGTGTGGTTTTCATGTGAATCAAGCTGAGGTTGCTGAATGGCATAATGCCTTGAGGTGTATAGTACTAAACATAAATACGTATGGCCACAGAATAGGGGTAGTAAACCAATGATAGGATTGATATAGCTCATTTTCAGTTGAAAGTGGAAGGGTAAGAAATTGCAAATTAACCCTTACCCAGTGTATATGAGAAGCGGTGACTGCACAAATTGCCTCTTGTAATATTTACCAAGTGGTCATTCTGGGGTTGGGGTGACGCTAAAGAGACAAAAAAAAACAAAATGCCTATAGAAGTCATGTCGGACTAATGGGGATAGCGAAACTAATAATAATAATAATGATAATAATAAGGGTAATAATATTAATAGCAATAATAATAATAAAATGCAAAAAATTTAAGGCACATAAAAAAATTAACTCACTCATGTAGTTCTCTTTTTTTTTTCTTCTCTCTATTCATTAAACATTGATTGTACACTCCATTAGTTCAGGTCAAATAATATAGAACAATTACACAAGCTATATAATAAAAAGCATAATAAATCCATGAGGTTATGGCAAAAACAAGCGTATTTTATATATGTATATATTATATATGTATGTACCTTCTTTTTTTGTATATGTATATATATATAGTAACAAAATCAAAATGCATCTATTACAATTACATATATATGTTAAATGAAATATAATTAAGGTTTCTGTGTACTATTTGAACAGGTGATCTGTTAAAGCAATAACTATAAACAGTTATATTACGTGTATCTAACATTAAAGATTATTCTAACCTCTTTTATAGGGTGCATAATAAGGATATAGACGAGATACATGCACTATCATATCTCTAATTTTAGGACCTGTTGTTTGCCTTATCTGGTAATTAACAGGTGATGTCTGTTGTACTACAATATAAGGTCCTTGAAATCTGTGTAACAATTTAGTAGTCATGCCTTTCTTTCGAATTGGCGAAAATAGTTTCACTGTTTGGCCAGGGGCGTATTGTAGTGTACGCCTCTTGCGGTCAAAAATACGTTTATCCCGTATTTGTCTTTGCGCGATATTATCCTTTGCAAGCTCACGTGCTTGGCGGATTCGAGTTTGAGTCTCTTTAAGGAAGAGGTTATCACTTGTGTGTTTTAATTGAACCTCTTCGGGTAGGGTGGGATTTCTACCATAAATCAAATAAAAGGGTGACATTCCTGTGGATTCCTGTCGACTGGTATTATATGCGAACACGACATGCGGTACAGCAACATCCCAGTCATCTTGTTTAGTAGAGGTATAGTTAGAAATCATATTGATTATAGTTTGATTGGCTCTTTCACACAAACCGTTACAAGCCGGGTGATAAGCGGTAGTATATACAGACTTAACTCCCATAAAGGCTAACAGGTGACGTGTAACTCCACTAAGGAATACCGCACCCCTATCGGAGAGAAGCATGGCAGGCGCCCCGTGGCGACAAATTATGTTTTCCAAAATAAATTGAGCCACATGCTCGATAGAGCCTTTCGGGATTGCCTTCACTTCTACCCATCTACTTGCAAACTCGGTGCCAACAATCAACATAGTGTTCCCCAGGCGAGACTTCCTGATTGGACCAACCAAATCAATGCCCCAACGTTCTCCAATACGGTTAACTGGTATTGGCTGCAGAAATCCTGCAGGTTTCACATTTTTGGGACCTTTCCTTGATTGGCAACTCGGGCACCCTTTAACATATTTCTCAATTTCTTTACGCATCCCTATCCAGTAATACCTGTTATTAATTTTTGTAAAGGTTTTGGTGAAACCTAAATGACCTGAAAGTGGGTCGTCATGACAAGAATGTAAGATTTCCTTCTTTAAAGATTCTGGAATAACTAACAAGTGTAAGGCACCTCTTGCACCTGCATTCTTGCGGTACAGCACCCCCTCTTTCAAAATGTAAGAGGCGGCCTGTCGCCTTAACTTAGGAGGTCCTGCATCCGGATCTTCTAAGATTTGGATTATGGGTTTTAACTGGGAGTCTTTTAGTTGTTCCTGTGCTACAGCTACTGGAGAAAGTAGACAAGTGATAAGATCATCCATTTGTTCAAGAATGGATGGCTTAGGTGGGTCTACAGGATACCGTGATAATGCATCTGCATCCAGGTGTTTTGCACCAGATTTATAGATGATTGTGTAATCGTATTCCTGTAATTTTAATGCCCATCGAGCTAATCTGCCAGTGACGTCTTTTAAATTTCGTAAATAGCAGAGAGCATGATGGTCACTCACAATATTGACTGGATAACCATAGATATAGGGTCTAAAATGTGTTAGACCATAGACTATAGCCAATAATTCCAATTCGGAAATACTATAGTTCTTTTCGTGTTTATTTAGTGCCCTGGAACAATATGCAATGGGGTGTAATTCACCATCAATTCTTTGCAATAATGCACATCCTACGCCCACTGTACTAGCGTCAGTGTGCAATTCTGTGTAAGCACCAGGGTGATAATGGGCCAACACTGGCGCTGTGGTTAGACAGCGTTTCAGAGCTTCAAATGAATTTTGATGTTGGGGTGTCCAAATAAAATCTTGGTTTTTCCTAGTCAAGTCATGAAGGGGTTGGGCAATTGATGCAAAGTTACAGACAAAACGTCTGTAGAAGCTAAACAACCCTAATACTTTGCGAACATCCCTTACCGATTTGGGAACCGGAAGTTCAGTAATAGCCCTTAATTTGTCCGTATCGGGTTCAATGCCCTTGGCTGACACCTCAAAGCCTAATAACTTGATACGAGACATTCCAAAGAAACACTTTTCGGGTTTAAGCTTGAAATTGTGTTCCTGCAACTTGCAGAACACTTCTTCCAGATTACTTAATAATTCTTCAAATGTAGGTGCAAATACAACAATGTCATCGAGATATACTAAAGCTTTCTTATATCTCAAATCACCCAGTAACTTACTGGCAGCTCTAGAGAAAAATCTTGGAGCATTTACCAGTCCAAAGGACATGCGATTAAATTCGTATTGTCCATCTGGAGTTACAAATGACGTATACTTGCGACTGTCTTCTGCAATGGGTACTTGAAAATATGCACTTAACAAGTCTAAAGAACAGTACCAACGGGATTCTCCCAAATAACTCAATAAGTCATCTATCAATGGCAAAGGATAGGAGGAGTCAACAGTAACTGAATTTAATTTTCGATAATCTACACAAAACCGAAAAGAATTATCCTTTTTCCTAACCAACACTATCGGTGAGGCCCAAGGACTATCGGACTCATCGATAATACCTGCATTATGCATTTCCTGTACTTGGGTTTGTATTATCTCACGCTGAGCCTGAGATACTCTGTAAGGTCGTTGTCTTATGGGTGTGTCTTGTGTAACTTCAATTTGAAATTCCCCAATATCTGCTGTCCCTAACTCATTTAACTGAGTTGCAAAAATATGTCGATAATGTGTCAATAGTGTTTGCAAATGTGTTTTCTGATGGGGTGCAAGTTGTGAATTGAGATTAAAGGTAGCCCCCTGGATACCAACTGAGCACGACTCAGTTGTCGACCAGTTTGCTGATTGCACTAGTGCGACCTCATATGCCTTAGCCAAAGTAGTACCTGCAAAGATGGTTTTTGGTTCAGCAGTATTGTTGTGGAGAGGGATTACGCATTCCTTATCAGCTTCACAAAATATAGGTGTTATGTCAATGTTCTTTTTCTGCATCACTCTCGTGTTAGGTTCCAAAAGGACTCTACCCATTCTATTAGAAGGGAGGTGAGCGTTAACAAGTAATGATGTGAATGGGGGTATTCTAGTGTCTTTTGTGCAAGAAACTTTATAATCTTCCTCTGGGCTCTGGTCATGTTCTAAAGTGATTTGTGCTAATGGGCAATCATTTTTTTCTTGGCACTGCAAAGTGACGTTTCTGGAATCGGGTAAATGGAGAGTTATTGAAAAGGATAACAAATCAATAATCGCCCCATACCGATTCATAAAATCCATTCCCAATAAGAGATGACGTCCGAATTCTTTTACTACTAGGACATCCTCTGAGAATTGTACGCCACCAATTTCAAAACCTAGAGTTGTAGCATATTGGACATCTAATAAGTGATTGTTTGCTGTGCGCAAAGTTAAGCTTACTGGAGCAGGATAAGTAGGGGTTGTAACAAAACTTTCGTGGACAATGCTTACAGCACTGCCTGTGTCAAATAAAATATCCACCGATATATTCTTACCTAGTGTACCCCTGTATGTAAGTGTATTGACCGGTTGGATAAGTGAGGTTATGTGTTCTTGTGTGGGATTAGGTGGGGATGCCACGGAACTTATTCCCGTGACATTCCTGACCCGTTTGGGGGGTTGAGTTTCTGTCTGCAATTTAAGGCTACGTGACCTGGTCTACGACATATAAAGCAGGTAGGACGACCATTTACAGTACGGCCGTTAGCATTGGGTCCGCGCCATCTTCTGCGATCGGGTGGAATGTTATTTGAACTGGAACTGAAAGTAACTTTCTGACCAAAATTTCTCTGATCAAAATTTCTCTGACCAAAATTTCTCTGATCAAAATTTCTCTGACCAAAATTTCCGCGGTTACCAAAGGTACCTCGGTTGGAGCCACGCCCTCGCTGAGAGCTAAATTGTCCCTGATTGCGGGGCGAGGTTTTATCCTCGTTACCACGCAACGCAAGCTTTTGAAACTGCTTATGTAGGCCCTGTATTTCTCGGGTCAAATCAGCTATGGGGTCCCTAGGGGTTGTAGTGCCCACAAAAGAAACTGGAGTTGGCGTGGGTGTTGGAAGAAGATCTACCCTCTGACCAGCAAGGTATCTAGCCGCCTCTATACGGCGAACTAGCTTTGTCAGATCTTTCACTGTTTGTGGATCTAACGGGAGAACCTGTTCCAAAAGAGAAGGCTTCAACCCTCGCATAATATAGCGAATGCGCTCTTTTTCAGGCATTCCTGGGTTGATCTGATCACATAACACAAGTACATCATAGATGTACTTTTCTGTGGGCTCAGTTAGCTCCTGCATCCTCTGTCGCAAGCGACATTCCAGGATGTCTTCCTGAGCTGCAGGCACAAATGCGCCCTGAAGAGCAGCTTTTAAATCAGCCCAGCGATGTTGAACATGCCGGGGGGCAAAGGTTTTGAACCAGTTTGCCGCTGCTTCCCTTAGGTAGCAGGGTAAGTACTGCTTCTTGCAGTTGTCATCCCAGCCATTGGCTGCGGCAATAGTATCAAAATTGTAAAGATACGTGGACACATCTTGACCAGGTTTTCCCTCAAAAATCCCAGGATCTATAAATGGGCGGGCAAAAGGTACTGTAGGGTGGGAAAGTGGTTTCATATTTTGTTCCATGCCTGAAGACCCTGCCTGAGTCGCTGTAGTGGTCATAGTGGAAGTTGGTAAAATAGAAACAGAACCTGATCTCGATCGAGCGACTGAAGGTGTTTTACTACCTGTGTGAGATGAATTTTCTGATCTACTGGCAAATTCTCCCAAATTACTGCCCTTATTAGCCAAGTCTACTGTGGTATCATCTACTTCAGATAAATCACCCGCACTAAAACTTCTCTGTGTTAAAGGAAAATATTTAAGTGGTTGTTGTCCCCTGATTCTACGACTGCTTCTGGTTTGAATTTTAGACATGGATTTATACAAATCACTTAGCTCCGAAGATAACACTTGAACATCTTGAACAGCAAGAGCATAAGTGTGAACATTGTCATCTAACGTCTGTTGATATTCTGCAATAAGCTTTTTGATTTCAGAACTAACAGGGCTGTTGCTTTGAAACTGGGATAATAAATCCATATACTTAAAACAATTAGGAATTTGAATAATTACACTGATCAAGCGTATGTATAACTCCCGTAATACGTAGGATCAGATAAATAAGACAGACCACTGTCAACCAGCACAAAAAGAGTAATCCTGTAGTAACAACATCAAATCTCATGGTGTACCAAAACTGATTTTACAACAAACAAAATATGAATCTAATACACATAATTTAGTAATTTTGAAATTATTTACAGAAATTTCGAAAGTACTGGGATTGAAACCATACTTTTCACCGATTGTGAAAAGCCGGGCCTCCACCATATGTCACAGTCGGTGTTGGACCATGAACAGGAGGGCGTAGCGGGGTATAGTAATTGATAGAGCACACGCTAATTTGCATAAGCTGGATTTATTATCCTAGTGTCATCACAATATTCAAAAGGTTATTAGTACAAATGTGTCACTTTACCTTGGTTAGATGTCGATGTGCTGGAGGTTGGGTGATGTTAGTACTTTGGCGTTGCCACCGCCCTGCAGACTCCGATCACGGAGGATCACACTCTTACTACCTCGAGAATAGAAGCCCAACAGACACTCGCCCTTCCGGTCAAAGCCTTATATTAACCATCTCTACCCTAGAGGGTACTCGGCCAATATGGCTGCACGCCCTACCACCTTTGGTACTCTCGTGCCTACGTGACCGGAGACAGCTCACCGGGATGAGCCTGTTGCTAGGCGGATGATGACGTACATATGTTAATCCCCATTGCTAAAGTACCCGGATGGGGTTAACCTCATCATCCTCCCTAGAGTGTCTCACCGGCGACTTGACGACGCCGGAGTGAATGTGAGCAAATAATACTGGCTAAGAATTTAGCTGTAATTTGGAATCCTAAAATGTTAATCAAAAGGTCCACAATATGCCCGCCAGTTAGGCAACCCTCCAGGCACATGCGACAATAGTACATTAATTTAGAGAGAAATCCTGACATTAAGGTTTTGTGTTCTGTGCTGTTGATAAATGTCTTTTAGGTGAAAGATTAGTCCTTGCTGTAGAAATTGCCCAATGGTAAGTGCTTTCCAACGTAGCCCAATAAATCTATAGATTTAGAAGAACCTTTTCAGCATACATATTTATGTAAACCAATAAACATCATAAAGTTACACCTGACCATTTGGAGAAACTGATCATTGTATTTTACAAATCAAATAAGAACTAATGAAGTGAAAAATGTACAAAAATATACCATAAAGTGTAAGTTAAAGTTAACAAAATCAAGTGCAGATTAATGTATATTTTCAAAATTATAGACCATATTTTAAAAGTATACATAGTAAGTAACAAAAGTGTAAATTAGAATTAACAATTTTAGTCCAGATTGTTGCATATTTTCAAGATTACAGAGAGTATTTTAGAAATTTTGGGAGTATAAGCAAGGATATTTAGATATTTTTGGTGCACACAAATCCGATGACCATTCATAATCATCAAACTATGTAAATTTACAAACTTTAATAATGCTCTGTTCTTACATTTTTGGAAATCCCAAAAATAATGTTGAAAAAGAAGAGAATTGCAAATTTGGGAAATTGTTTTTCCTTTTTCTTTATTTAGCTATGCAAATGTAATATACAAAATTAATATGTTGCCAATAAGGTCATCTTTCTGAAATGGAAGGAGGTGTAAACTGATGATGGAAAAACAGGGAACCAAACACTGTTGATCTTCTTCTCCATTTCTGCCACACATATTGGTAGTATTACCAACCGGTTTGCATAAAAGCCACAGTAATATAACCAACATCATGAAATTGAAGCTGCTTTGTTATTAATTGTATTTTTCAATTTATTAATTTCATAAACTTTTCGAAGGTTTAATTTATCATAAATTGCACACCACACACACAGACTCACCCTGAAGTGCCCTTTTAGTGTTGTACAAATAGTTTTAATGCACTTTTCCAAATTTTCAAATGGGGACTTTTTCCGGATCTCTACTCATTATGTTAAAGGACACTACCCCATACTTAAATTGCCTAATCCCTTATAAGCAGTGTCCTGTTGTCATATTTTTATTGTTTTCAGTACTATTAGGAAATTCAAGAAGATAATATGATTTAGTCGAGTCTACAGGGCATAGGTATGTATCTGCCAGCTGCAAATGCAAATAGTGTTTGGCCAAAGATATAATTTAATTCAAAGATTGATCTTCAGCTACCAAACCAAGATATATGACAGTGAAATCACAGCTCTGTTATATATTAAATTACTAAGCTCTGCGATAGTATGAGAGTGAAAACTGCTGACTTACTACAAATCTTAGGACTATTTCATTCCCTTGTGATTATGGCAATCATAAACTCATGGCCTCATGACAAACATTATCTCTACTGGGGGCATTTATGTTAATAACACAATCATAAGGTGGTAGTTGCAAATAAATCCACAGTAATTGTTGAAAAGAAAAAAAATTATGATGTTTTACATTCACATGGTGTTCTCTACGCTTATTTTGCAACAAACTGTTCCTACAGAACTTTATTCTTCTATGTATTTTGTGCTAATTGAGATAAACATTAATATAACTGATTTTAAGAACAGTTTGCTATGTTATAAAATTGAAATTTCATTGCCTTTACATGTTCAGATTGATAAAAATATCTGATGTGTTCCATTCACATGACTTTATCTATTCTGCAAACAAACTTCTTACAAAATATTATTCCTTTATCTACATAATGCTAATCAAGATAAACATTACCAGAAATGGTATTATTACTTAGTTCCTTGTTAGTATAAGAGAAATAAAGGAATACAATGGGCTAAAATGACAGGCAAATCTTTCAAAAGCTGTCGCTATATGATTGTCATTGAAATTCGGTCTCTATCAATGGCCAGGAGTAAAACAAGATAGAGATGAAACAGATGAGGATTTCCCATTTGAGAAATGTCTTAAGTATTTCAGAACTGAAACAAATAACAGAGAATATCTTTGAAATGGTTAGCTCTAAAACAAATTAAATAATATAAATTATCTAATTTAACCAGATCTACAATTTTGTAAGTTTGTTACTAACTCTTATGGTTTACCAGTTATGCAAAAGTCATCCAGAATAGACTGGGCTTCAGATGCTATTCCCAGAAAATTCAAGATGAACACTTCATTTAGTATAAAAATTTCTTAAACACATATATTTTAATTCAAATTCCTCTCGGGCTTCTAACCAGGTAAAAACTTAAGCGTAGGTCTTGATGTTTCCTAATTTCCTGGTAAATTTTTTTCCCATAAAGGAATTTAAAATAAGAACTGAAGCTTTCCTGGCGACATATTAATATTTTACCTGGTTAGAAGCCCGAGAAGATTTTGAATTAATACGTCGCCAGGAAAGCTTCAGTTCTTATTTAACATATATTTTAATCAAAGTCATTAGTGACAACTTTGAAAAAATCAAAATTTTCGAAACATTTTTCATCTAAAGGATAGTTTGGGATGCGCGATTTTCTTGAACATCTTTTGCATTTTACATTTGGTGCAGGAGCTGGGTTTGAAGATTTAAATCCTTTTATAAAAGGAATCATAAGAGTGGCTAGCCAAATTTCAGTACTTGATATGGAAGTAAGAGGTTATCAAGTGCCTTTAGGATGTTTTAATTTAAAACCTTAGTTTTGAAATGATCATGTAATGCAATTGTAAATTAGCAAGTATTGTTTACTTCTTTTTTGTGGTTGCTTTGCTTAGCTTAAAATTGAAACCATGCCTTTAGAGAAATCATGATTACAAAAGTATAGGAATGGAAAGACTAGGAGTAAAAAGGAGAAAACTTTAGACTGACACCCATCACCTTTTGCTCACATTTTCTCTGGAGTCTACGCTTAATATCACTTTGTTTCTATCTTTGTTAAGGACTCTTATTACTTTCTCATGTCTGTACAATGAATATAGTAGGTAGAGAAAGCATTGTATTCCACCCAAATATTTGATACCAAGTTTTCAATAGAAATACATATTTTGAGGACCTTATTAAAAAAATTGGGCATTTTTAGAAAAAACTCCCTGTGTGTGAACAGCATAACTCAAAAAACTAAAAGTCATTTAATACTCAACTTGATGTTTAAATTCAGTATCCTCCAAGGATATGATACAAAGATTTTCAAGATAATCATTATTATTATTATTAATTAATTTTAGAACATTTTTATTTTCTCAAATATGCTTCTAAAATTTTTATTAAAGTATTATGTGCTTAAGTTATGAAATGTATATCTTGAATTGTCTGGGAATAACCTCTGATATCCTGTTTATTATGAATGAATTTTTCTCAATTAGTAAGCCATAAGAGATTGACAGAATCTTGCTACCAAAATATGTAGATTTATGTCAAATACATTTCTTTGTGAAGTTAACCTTTGGAAAATATTCCTTGTTATTGGATTCAATTTTAATGTATTTAAACTTTTCTCAAATGGAAGATTTATTTATTTTTGTTTTGTGCTATTGCTAGCCATGCAAAGAAAAACTGAATTTCAATCACATAGCAATCACCTTTTAAAAGTTTTGACTAATGGTTTAGCACTGTATTCCCGCATTTCCCTTTTACTTACAAGGTGTAAGTAAGAAGACCATTTCTTCTGATGTCTATCTTGACTAGCATGAAGTAGATGAATAAATTTTTTTAAGAATAGTTTGTTGCAGAATGTGAATAGAACATACAGATATTTTTTTATTTTCTATACAGCATTTTTCACCTATTTTCTATGTCACAAGGCACCACTGAAAGATTGTCTCATGCAGAAATGGAAGTGAATAAAATAACTACATTTGGGGAAATGAACACCATTTTTCAACGCCTGATCTCCCTTGTAGTTCATGTTTCATTGTAGCATATGGAATCTGCAGTATCTGTAGCATCTGGTTGCTCTGCTAAAGACTGGTGATGAACTAAGGCTTATGATTAGGCATCAAGGGTTAATCGTATAATAAAAATCTTAAGTACTCCATTCACATGACTTTCTTTACATCCCTACAAAAAATATGATTAAAAAGCTTATGCTTCTATTTACTTCATGTTAATCGAGAAAAAATTAGCAAAAATAGTGCTATTACTTGCTTCCTTGTAAGTAGAAGTGAAATAAGGGAGTACCATAGGTTAAAGTGATAGTCAAAAGCTGGTTGCTATGTGACTGAAGTTACTTTGTTTGTATTGACAGGAGTTGACAAATTCCTGTATGAGAAAAGTATTAAGTTTTTCAAAGCTGAAACCAATAACAAGGAATATCTCAAAAACGATCAACTCCATGAAAAAGTATATCTTACATAAATTGGGTGTTTTAACGTGCTTTACATTTTTTGTGTAGTAAGTTTTTGTCCATCTCTTACGGTTTAGCAGTTACACAAAATTCCATAAAATTCATCCAGAAGAAAGTAGTCTTCAGAGGCTATTCCCAGAAAATTCAAGATATACAATTTATTTGTTAGGTAAGTATCTTTAGTATACAATATTTTAATCAAAATCATTGAGAGCCATTTTTGAGAAAATCAACATTTTCGAAAAAAGTTCCATGTAAAGGGTAGTTGGGGGTGGGGGGATTTTCTTGAAAATCTTTGTGTCGCATACTTGAAAGATACCAAACCTAAATACCAAGTTTGGTTTTTAACAGACTTTTCGTTTTTGAGCTATGCTGCCCACAGACACAGTCGGTGAATACCAGACTTAATGTTTAAGTTCAACATTTACCAAGAATGTAACATGAGGATCTTCAAGAAATTGCCCCCACCCCAAACTACATGGAACATTTCTTAAAAAACGTTGATTTTTCTCAAAAATGGCTCTAACAGTTATGATTAAAATATCATATGTTAAGATATTTTTATGGCAAAGAAATATATATTTTGAATTTTCTGGGAATAGACTCTTAAATCCTATTCATTCTGACTTTTGGGTAACTGATAAACCTTAAGAAATAGAGAAGATCTTACTGCACAAAAACATTTAGATCTCATTAAAACACTCAAATTATGTCAAATACTGCATGTTTTTTGTGGAGTTAACTGTTTCCGAGATATTGGTAATTATTAGTTTCAAATTTAAATAACTTTTTAATTTCTCAAATGGAAATATACTCATTTTTCTTTCTCCTTGTCAAACAAAGAGAGCAGAATGTCAATGCATCACATAGTGACCAGCTCTTGTCTTTCAAAAGTATTTTTAACACTTAATTATAATCATGAAATAATGAAATGTATAAAAAAAATCTGGAAGAGAATAGCCTCTGATGGTAAAGATTTCACTCTCATTTTGCTGAAATATAGCCTTAAATAAAAATGGTTGTTGGCACACTGTACATGACAGGGAATGCCACTGCCATAGCTATTGCAATAAATTTCTACTCCTTTTTGAGCTATAACACATTGATCAGATTCTTCTGTATATATACAATTACTCACAACTAACAGTATAAATAGCTTTAGAGCACAGACAATAAATCTGATAAGTTCTGTTCACATGACTTTCTCTACATCCCTGAAATAAATTATTCTTAAAACACTTATTCTTCTATTACTTCATGCTAACCAAAATAAACAATAACAGAAATAATCCTATTACATAATTCCTAATAATTAGAAACGAAATATGGAAACACAGACTACATCGATAGCCAGATCCTTAAAAAGCTGGTTTTATGTGATTGAAATTTGTTCTCTTGACAAAATCCCTATTTGAAAGTTTAAGTATTTTAAAATTTAAACCACTGACAAGGAATATCTCGGAAATGATAAATTCTACAAAAAAATTGTATATGACATAAATTGTTTTAACAAGCTCTACATTTTTAGTGTAGTAATTTTTTGTTTGTCTATTGGTTTACCAGTTATGCAAAAGTCATTCAGAATGAAGAGGACTTCAGAAGATATTCCCAGAAAATTTTAGATATACATTTTATTTGTCATATAAGTCCCTTTAATATACAGTATTTTAATCAGAATCATTACAGCCTTTTTGAGAAAAACAACATTTTTTAATTTTTTTCCATGCAAAGGATGATTTCAGGAGGGGGATTTTCTTGAAAATGTTTTTGTGTCACACTCTTAGAAGATAATGAACTTAAATATCAAATACTGAGTTTCAAGTTTTGAGTTATTGTGTTCACATACAAACACACATATGGATAATTGGACATTTTTATAAAAATGCTTTTTATGGATGCAGGAGACTCTAAAATGCATAATTCCAGTGAAATCTGTATCATATGTTTGGGTGGACTGCAATATCTTCTCTGCCTATATACTACACACTAAATAGAAAAAGTAAAACTAAAGAATCCTACAATAATTAGATACTGAATCAGAGATCTCTCAAAGCACTTTGTAGCTATAGCTGTTGCTGTGTAAATTTAGCATTAGACATTCAACACCAGTAGCGGTTCATGAGTATATATTTTGAGTGTTAAGAAAACTTTAGTTAGACACCCTTGGAAATGTAAATAACATTTTCTGCATAATAGTTAAGATTATGAATAAATTGATACATTTTCAGCTACTCATAGCAATGGTAGAAATAACACAACAACAACAATAATAATAAAACTTCTCTGTTAGAAGAAAGAGCTTTTTTTGTGGATGTTTGCTGTATGCATAATTAAGTACCTGTGTTGGGGAAAAACAAAGTAATGTGTAATTTAAATTGCACCTTATTGAGGTTATGGATGCTATACAGAAAGTATGAGAATATTCTGTGCTTGTGCATGTTAGTTCTTCTCAGGACATACATTTTTAGCATTATTTACTTGCTGCCAATGGAGCAATCCTGTTATTCATAACATAATGGATAGAGGCTGCTATATAGAGATATGCAGTGACTCTAATGTAAACCACCACCAAAATGCTAAATATCATGAGAAGTACTTTTGCCACAGTGACACTAATTTCTACCGTGGTGTACTACCATCTAGTGGTATTGAGATAAAATGTAGTGATAGAATAGAAACAAATGGAGGAAAAGCTTCACCTGCTAATCCAGATCTTCATGTGTTCACATCCCTTATGTATTTGAGCCAATAAGTTAATTACAGCATACCAGTTACACATGCGCAGAAGCTCCTTAAATGTGCTAGCAACACTGTTGCCATATCTTACCTAGTTAAAGTAATAATGCAGTAGATTCAAATACCATAAATTTTAAACCAGCATATGTATGATATGTTGAACAGCATTCAAAGAGAAGCTAACCAATAAATCTGCAAGGTGTCAAAAGTTAGAATGTTCACATCTCTTGTGCTTTTATATAACAACTGTACACCACTATATTAGATACTGGGAAGACATTACACTCAGTTTACAGAATATTTTTGTTCAGCAATTTCAGTTCAGAAGAATAAAATATTTTTAGCTCTTAATAAAGCAATATTTTAATTTTGAGCTGTCTTGCACACTGCCATTATTTACTTGAGCATTTGACAACAAAGACATAATTTTTTCCAAGTTTTACAGTATAGGTACATTTTCCTGTGAATCATGGCTATATCTTTGGAGCTACTTTTTATATATATTCTCCATTCTCTGTTTTTCATAAATCTTCCTTGATTTCCCATTTCGTCACAGCTTCCAAAAGTCCTTAGGGGTAAGCCACCTTTCTTGCATGTAAATAAAAGCAAAAAGGTCTGAGTGAACAGGGTCTGCAAATGAGCTGCTTGCTAGAAAGTTCCAAAGTTGTGCTTAGAAGCCAGTGACTAAATTGTTTCTAAGTATTTATATTTGTCTACCAATGGAATAAAATGGTCTGTTGTATTAAAAATCCTAGCTTTTTACATCTTTGATTTTGTATAATATATATCTTCTTAACATCCCAATTATTTAAGGTCATTCACTATCCAATATGACATATTCAGTCAAAGGATGTTATACTCACCACGAAATAATAATAATAATAATAATGTGATAGTTGTTATTATTACCGTTTAACTGGTAGACAACTTCCTTTCCTATAACTCTATAAAATAAGAACATTTAGACCTTTGCAATGATTACTTTAATTTGCTAATCAAACAAAAATTATATAAACTTTAAAATTAGTTTATAAGAGTAGGGCAGGGCAAATAATACCAGCTCAAACAGTTGCAATAATCTGTACTTCCTGTTGACAGTATTTGAGTGTTCAGGTAATGATGTAATGTGAGCGAGTGATTTCAAATGTTTCAAAGAACAAGTTAATCATAATGTGGCATTTTTTGAAAGTAAAGTTTTTATTGAATTTAGAAATTTAACTATGTTTATAAGCTTTAGAGTTCAAATAATATAAACAATAGGATTTGCTGATGCTGTAAAAGTAGCATATAATTATGATTTTGAAATTATTACAATAAGAAATAACCTAGCTTTGATTAATCAGATATGGCAATGATTCTGGTTTTACACTGTATACAACCAGTACTTAAAGGAAAAGTACATACTTATTTATGAATTTTCACACACACTAAAAAAATAAAAAAACAATGACCTGGGTCATAATAAAACCAAGATCTTCAGTCCATCGAGTCACCACTTAACTGTCTGGGTTATTTCAAATGATAATGAATTCAATGTAATCAGTTCTTGGAAACTATTATTTGAAGGGAGCAGACTAACAGACCTTGTTATTATGCCTATCATACACATTGAAACTGATGGTTAGTAACATAATTTACAGGCACCAATACATATTTTGAAACGAAACTCAAGGGCATAAGTCCATAAAACATTTTCTTGTAATATGTTCTGAGGCTTCAAGCAAATATTAGTAAATATATGCTGCTAGACCACAGCATGGACAAATAGCAGCTCAAGCTGACATCATCTTCTCGAGTATGCCCCCTGAGCTCTCCAGTATGCCCATTTGTTAGTAACAAATGAATAATGATTTCTTTTATGTTTCTTGTCATTAAGTAGCTGAAAAATCTGATGTGTTACATTCGCATTACTTTCTGTACTCTACTACAAATTATTCTTAAAAATGCTTATTCTTCTATCTTTCTGAGAAAGAAAAAGAAGAAAGAAATATACCAAATTGCATGTTGAGTAAAGTATAAAGAAGTATAAAGTATCTGCAATTTTTTTTATGTATATAGAAATGGTTCTGAAGTCTTGTCGAGACTCTGGCACTATATTCCTTTTTTATTATTTTTCCTCATTTTTCTATTTTCCTAACATTTCCTTTCTTTTCCTATTTGATACCATTTCCTACTTATTGCTTCTAATACACACATATACACATTTACAAATACACATGCCCAAGGCAGGACTCGCCCACGATCCCCTGAGCCACGAAGCATCAAAGCAAGGCACTTTAGCAAGCGGCCATTCAAAATTCAAACCAATAATAAGGAACAGCTAAGCAATGTTGAATGGTACAAAAAAAAATTACCTTTAAACTATGTGCTTTGATGAGAGCTATTTTTTTGTCTTGTAAGATCTTGTCTATTTCTAATGGTTTACCAATAATACAAAAATCATACAGAGGAGCTCAGAGGCTACTCCCAGAAATCTTGTTACACATTTTTCTGTTATTAATATAGGTCAATAATTTGGTATTTTATACTGAACTTAAATGTCAGATTTGGTATTTAACAGACCTTTAGTTTTGGATTATGCTGCAGACAGATAGATGCACACATACACAAGAATCTTGAAAATGCTTATTTGGTATTCATGGCACTTCAAAACTGCATTTCCAGTGAAATGTTGTAATCATATTTTTGGGTGAAATGCTTATAATACTTATTATAGGTAAGTAGCAGAGAAAGTAAAACTAGCAAATTAGGTTAGATTAGTTTTCATCTAACTGATGAAAAATACTTCAAAGATTAGATTATATAACAGTAAAAGAGTACAACAAGGAATTACTTTATAAACCTGCTTTTCTGAGTTTCCATGTAAACAACTGTTTATAGGTTACTCAATATAACTAATTAAAGAGGTGAAATTCATAAAAATGCACTCCAGATTTTAGCAGGGTTATTACAAATCATAATAGCTTAGATTCACATCACACATACAACTGATAATGTTCTCAACAGAAAATGTTTCAAATTAAAAAAATCTGAGTGTTCCATTCACATGACTTCCTCTAGCTCTAGCTGTTCACAAACAAACTTTCTTTACAAAAGATTATTCTTTTATCTACATAATGCTAATATACCAAACTAAAACTATGGTTAGATCTTATAAAAGCCAGCGCTAAGTAAAACAATTGAAATTTAGTTATCTTTTCTTGCTAGGAGTAAACAAAAGAGAGACGAAAATAAAGATGCCTCCTGTTTGAGAAAAGTTGAAGTACCTTAAAATTGAAACTAATAACTCAGAACATTTCAAAAATAGTTACAACGATATCTACAATGACATCTGTAGAAGAATGTATGACAAATTGTCTGTTTAATGAGTTCTACATTTTTTGTGTAGTAAGTTTTATTTTGTTTTGTTTTTTATCTCTTAAGGTTTACTAGTTATACAGTCATCAGGAATGAAGAGGTCTTCAGAGGCTATTCCCAAAAAGTTCAAGCTATGCATTTCATTTGTGTGAAAATAATTTAAACATGATATTTTAATAAAAATTGCTAGAGCCATTTTTAAGAAAATAAAATACTTGAAAAATGTTCCATGTAAAGGGTAGTTTGGGTGGGGAATTTTCTTGAAAATTGTGTCACATCCTTAGAAGATACTGAACTTAAATACCAAGTTTGGTATTTAACCGACTTTTCACTTTTGAGCTATGCTGCCACAGACATACACACACACACACACACATAGACATGTTTCTAAAAATGCGTTTTTGGATTCTAAACATGTATATCCACTGAAATCTCTATAACAAATTTTTGGGTGGAATACAACATCTTCTTTAATTACTGTGTATTTACGGGCTAAAGAAAGTAAATATATATGTACTGCTCAAAAAGACAAACAATTTTCCTGTTACTAAGCATGTGAGCCAGGAAGGTGTTACATGTCTTCTACAGACACACTGCAGGAACTAATGAATGATCTCAGTTAGCGTTTTCTTCCACACTAAGCGTTGTAGGACAGAAGCTGGAAAGTTAAGAGTCAGAATGAAAAATTCAACGCCATAACTGGGATTTGAACCACAGATCTTCCAGTCTCTGTCCAGTAACTCTAACCACTGAGCTACCATGGTAACATGTCAACATGATGTCAATTACCCAACCGACTTGCATTTTTTCCGGGAAACCACAAAGAGAAATTATTTTGAGATGACATTCCTTACCATGGTAAGTACATTAAGTCTTGGGCTTAAATGTAAGTTGCCATTGGGGTATGTCATCTCAAAATAATTTGAGATCTTGTAGTTTACCAGGGAAAATGCTATTCAGTTGGGGAATTTAATGTTGCCTGTGAGCTCAGGGGTTAGACCAGCTGGACAGAGACCAGGAGATACGTGCTTCAAATCTTCAAAGTTTTTCATTCTGACTCTACCTTTCCAATACATGATATGTTTGTTGAAGCTTGATGCTCAGTGAAGGGTTTTAAATGCAGTTCTCATCAGATGACTTATATGTAACTACAGCAGCTCTGCACTACATAGAACAAGAAGAGCCCACTTCGGTTTGCTTTAAGTGAGTGGATGATGCAGCTTTGCAGCAAGTAAGAGAGTGAAGCAACAAGCAAAACAGGACTTCACAGCAAAGAAAGTTTCACATGATTTTAAAATCGTTATTATGTCATCTCTGTATATAAAATTTCATTTTTTATAACAAATGTTGAATTAAATACTTACATTATATAACTAGAAACATTTTATCATTTTTAACCTTCATAGCTTGCTATCTATTCCATCTTATAAGAGTCATTTGCTGTATGGGGTACCCTCTGTCCCAAATGCCTTCAATAACATTTGTGTCCTTCTTTAAATTAAGACCATACTTAAATTAAATAACACAACAATTGAAGTGTCAGCTAAAATAATATTGTAACCAATGCTCTGTTTTCATGAAAAAAAAAAAAATTATAAAATTCTTCTTTCATTGTCACAATGATCTTACAATGATATGGCTCCTTTCGCATAGCAAATTGAATTCAAAAGTTAACTATTCAGTAATAATGTTGTATGTATTTGCAACATGGCAGGAGGAGGGGAAGTAACGGTTTCACAGTTATCTTTATAAGATTTAAATAAAGTTAAAAAGTGGAAGAATTTTGCAAAAATGTGTAAGTGTAATATCCGAAATGAGTATGGAAGTGCTGGTATGGGATATACAATACTAGAAATGCCCTTAAAGAACCATTGCAATATCCTAATCAGATGGGTGGAAGAATGTTCAAATTATGTTTAGCTTAAATTGGTGAAGACTCCATTATACTACTCTGACATATCGTTAATAAGAGCCATTATAAACACATAAGATGTGATATAGACCACTGGTCCATAATCAACTGTTCTCTAAATTAAATTAAATTGAGTTTTATTTGTGGATGCTCTTTATCTGCCTTGGTTCTTTGCAACCCATTCTATTTTACACCTGAAAAAATCCATTGCCCTCTGCTGGGTTTAAAGCCGTGACCTTGGGAGCCAGAAGTTAACCTGTTACACCTAGACCACAGAGGACAACAAACTATTCTCTGAAATGTATTTATATTGCATTTTCACTCAATAATGAATGTTTTATTAAAATGTTATAATCCAAAATAAAATTGAATGACATAAAATGAATATTTTTAAATATACAAATGACTCAACATATCAAACTTTCATGGTATTCCATCGAAATGCAAAATAACAGCATTGTATATGACTTGTTTGCGTGACCTTGTTCCACAGAAAAACATTTTTATATCATTTGGATGAATATAATGTGCAGTGTGTAAAATGTTAATAGTAAGAATAATATATGTATAAAGTTACATTAAAAGATCAGACAATTTAAAAATATACAGAAAAGCATTTGTAATGCCACTCATCATTTTTGTAATACTAGTTATAGGGTTATTCCAATCACACTTAAAAATAATAAATACATAAGATGTGTATTCCAATATTTTTTATTAATTCAATAATATTAACCAATTTTCTTTCAAAAAAAATTATTGAAGATCGTGAAAAAAATTCTCCTTTTGAAAATTCTTCATATTTATATATAAATAATTCATCATAATATAAATTAAACATTTCTTTTGCTTTAAATATAGTATTTTAAAATAGTGTATAACTTAAAAAGAGAAACTGAAGCTTTCCTAGTGATATAATACATCTAAATTTTCTCGAGCTTCTAGCAAGGAAATATATTGTTTGAAACCAACACGGTAGCCAATAAAAAATTTCAAACATTCTAAAATAGGTCATGAATGAATTTAAAAACATGCTATAAAAAGTTTTAAGAAATGCGAAGTGTGTATTAACAAAGCTAAATAAAATATTAAATAAAATATATTAATATGCAGATATCTTGTGATAAAAATGAAACTATTAGAAGAGGGTAAATCAATGAGGAGAGAAAAAATAGTGATAGACAGACAGAATATAGAACAGGTGAAAGTTTTCAAATCTAGGATGTAATATAAGTATAAAGCTAAATAAGATTTAGAAGTACTTTACAGAAATACAAAAAGACAAATGGAATAATAGGAAAACATTTGAAAGAAATATGATTAAGGTTGTGCAAATTGTATGCTTTATCAAAGCCATGGTAATAAAACATGGACTAAATCCCAGGATCGGAAACAAATTGAAACCACACTTCTTTTCTTCATGTCAGCTAAAAAGGTAACAATGAGAAAAGTAAGTGCAATAAAAATTAAAACTACTGCAGGTAAAATTGTTCAAAGAATTTCTAAAAATATCACAGGCAATTAAGGAAGGTCAGAAAAGCTAGCAAAATTATGTATAAAGAGAGGCTACTATGTCAAGCATATTTTTATCAACCCATTAGGAAACGAGACCTGGGTCACCCAGACTTAGCCTTAGAACAGGACAGCAATGACCCATCCTTGAAAGGAAGAAGAAGTGTATGTTGTAATTAGTTGTCTACCAGGTCCGTGCCCACACCTCAGTCACTTTAAATCCACACTGCTCATATCATTAGATATACTCAGACAAGTATATTTCTTCCTGTTTGAAATGCATAGTAATATGCAGTATATTTTTGGAACATTCAATTGTTCATAATATCCTAGTACTAAAAAAAGCACTGAGAATATTTTTAAAATTAGAATAACAAGGAACACTGCAAATCACTATAACTATCCACAAAATTAACATACAATCACTAATCTGAATTAAACACTATTTTTCAAGGGCCAAGCTTAATAACTTCAACACAAAAGATAAACTGAAATTATATGACCCAAAATGAAGATTAGCTCTTAGCTCAAACTACTACTATTTCCAGTGGCGGCTCGTGGATTAAAAATGTAGGTGTTCACAAAGTCAGCAATTTACCACCGCCGCAGCCGCTACTTTTACTGCATCAAATCCAATAATATTAGAAACAATGATAGTCCCTAATAACAAGAATTATAAATTTGTTACACAAATCCTCACCCACCCAGTATTGTAAAGGTGTTGAATTTCTTAATCTCCGAGGGTTAACAGGAATATGAGGTGATGAAGGGGTGAAGTCCTTTGATGCAGCTCATGTGAAGAATGGCATTTACAGTGAATAATATTTACATTGTTTGAATTATTTGACCAGTTTCTTCTCAATAGCAAGCATTGCCAGTGCTGAAAGTTGGTCTTCACCCATTGTATTCCTAGTAAAGGTTTTAATTCTTTTTATTGTGGAAAAGCATTTTTCTAGTTCTGATGTAGTCATGGTCATGTTGATAACAATCTTCAGTAGCTCGGTTAGTTGCGGAAAAGTTTCTTTGTTGAGGTTGTTTTCTGTTGTGAACTCTCTCTTAAGCTTAAGTCTCGCATAAAATGCAAATTACTAAGAAAAATATCGCGTCTCACAAAGACTGCAGTTGCACTTCCAGATAGTTTCAACTAAATCTCAAAGATAGCAGCACCTCCCGCTGATAAACAGAACCCTGGAGGTGTTAATGTGTATGGTCGCACTGTGCTCGTTTCTGGCTGTAAAATTCCAAGCTGCTTTATTGCCCGCGCAGGCGGAGAGCTGCTAAACGTTAGTTACACACTAACACACGAGGCCTGTGCTACAAGCGATGTTGTCACATACTCAGATTCTCGACGGTGTTCAATCTGAAGAGCAGAGCGCGGTACATTTAAACAAGTAGAAACTGGATATCTCATTTTATTCAATGTTTCCTGAAAGAGAAAAAAGAGATCTACTAAGAAATAATGGAGGTTCACATGCTCTTGTGCTCCTACACAGCAGCCACCGCTGACTATTTCAGTGGATTCAACAAACTACTTGATGCAGCTAAAAATATAGCTAATAGACTGAAAGTATATATTTTTATTTGGCTGTAAGAGATTATGTTATTCAATTGATGAATTTATGAAGTAGTCCTATGTCATTTATGGGCAATGAGTTGATCCCTCATTACCATGTGCACACAGTGGCAAACTTGCAAACTAGAAGTTCCCTGTTCAAGAAACCATGTAAATGTGGCCTTAATGTACATGGTGGAACTTGAAAAATATAAATAGAATGTTCCAAGTTAATAGATGCAAATGGGTAAATATGTTATAATATATAGTTAAATTCTTAATAACATAATTTCTGGATGTATATGCTGGACTCTGACAAATAAATTAATTAATTAGTAGTATTAATAATATATTGTCAACAGTTTATCCTGAAAACGAAAAAGATGAAACGTTGATTTCAAACTGTGTATTTACTTATGTATGTACTAAGGCTTTCATGGCTGACATCCATTTTAAGTGAAATTTCTTCCAGGCTTGTAGGCCATGGTCAATAAATAGGATTTGCTCCTGACATTTTGCTCAAAACTGTGTGTATTTACTTGGCTAAAATCTCAAGAAAATTTAAAGATAGTGTAGATCTTGTAAAAGCTACTGGATGAAAAATCTTTTTCTCATTTTGTTGTTTATTTACCTGTAGTTGCACTACAGTACTTACTTCAAACAGCATCATTATGTTACATAGAGAGATGGGAGTGCTCAACATTAGTAGCATTACATTTTAATGAAATGTGGGACATATTGGTCAAAATGTAGAACATAGCAGAAAATGTTAAAGTGAAGAAAATGAAAATCCAAACCTAAATTACTATTTGAACGTACATATAGGTTTTTATTTCTTGATTAAAAAGAGCAATAATCTTGTACTGCTACAATCCTTATGGGGCCACGTCATAGCCGAGTGGCTAGACCACTCGCCTCTCATGTAGACGGCCCAGGTTTGATCCCAAGTGACCACATGTGAGATTTGTTGTGGACCAAGTGGCACAGGGGTGGATTTTCTCCGGGTTCTTCAGTTTCCATTGCCACTAGTAGTAAAAGTGGGCATATTCATTGGTATAATGATTTTTATGGAAAAAAAAAATTTATTGGTAGTCTTAGGTAAAAATTCAATATATTCCTCGTCCAATATGTAAATAAATACAAACAAAAAATATTGAAGCACCATTTGCATATAAAACAAAAGTCCTTATGAGCCTGGGCTACCAACCTAACTGCCAGCCTCCCGTACACTAACGCATAAGGAAGATGATCATCTAATGGATATGGGGAGGTGATGAGACCGGCATATTGCATCCCTCAGCTGAAGAGTTGGCTATCATGGTCGGTATTGCCATTATTATCACAACCCCTCACGTTCCTTATGATGCTGGGTGAGCAGCACTGATCCTATACTGGAACTTAAAGTCTGCACCCTTATGGGTGGGATCAAGCCCAGGCACAACCAGAGCATTAGCTGTGCAGGACTCATTTCTTGAGTATTCATATAACAAAAAGAGTAATTCAGCTATCAAGGAACCTCAACAATTATAGCAACAGTGCTATATTTTACTTAAATAATAATTTTGAGTGAGTCAATTATTGTGTCTTTGTGCTAGTATCAGTGAAAACCCCTCTTAACATTAATGTTGGTAATAACAAAGTAATTCCATTATTTTCAACAAATATTTTTTTTAATCCTTGAGTTGCCAGTCAGCTACAAACTAAGGCATATTTACATTCCTCAAAATGCAGGACATTTCAGATTTGTTTAGAAATTTGTCTTGAATGTCAGATAGGTTACAAAAATATGACATGTCCAGGATTTTGTGAATTCTAATAACCCTATCTGTAACTATTTTTTTTTCCTTTTCTTTTCTTTTTCTTCTTTCTTTTCAGTGTAAAGCAGAGAGTTGAATGTCATAAAAGTTCAGTCACAATATGAAGGAGTTCTCTTAATGTTCATATGATGCTGTTACCAAAGGCAGAAATTCCCAGCTCTAAACTTCAGTCAGTGCTAGTACAGTGCTGCTCTGAAAGTAAGGGCTAGTGTAACTTTCCTGAGACTTAACAAATTCTCATCTGATAGAGAACTTCTTCAGGGTCCACCTCACCAAGGAACCAGTGATGATTTTGCTGTAGTAGTGGTAGCCAGGGGCAAAATCCTCACAGAGTAGGGCTATTAAACTACTAAAGATATGACATTTTTTTTGTATTACGAGTATTTTTACTTGTTAACAAAAACAGGAACTTTTATATGTATATGCACACACACATATACATACAACCCGTTGTCAGCAATGTGGAAGTCTAGGATACCCTTAGCAGTGTCAGTTATGGTAATTGTTCGAATGGAAGGATCTACTGCCTGACAGATCTTTCTGAAGCTAATGCCACGATGTGGTTCCTTCATATTTGGAATCAAGTCAAAGTCACAAGAGCTTAAGTCCAGTATTCTTCCTCAAAACTAGCCGCAGATTGAGTTCCAAAAATGAACAATGAGCATTTTAATCTTAAAACATTCTGATCTTCAGCGTCACTTTCTGTAGAACCCACTCATTATTTTGCATTACAGTGCTCTGTTGCATTGAGCACAAACTGTGGATATGTTATTTGGCCAATAGAGCAAGGAAGTCCTGCATAATCCACCATACTCCCCTTTCAGAATACTTAGCTGTTGTGACTTTAACTTGATTCTGAAGATGAAGGAGCCATTTGTTGGCATTTGCTTCAGAACGGTTCCGAAGGTTTGTTAGACAGTAGACTGCTCATTTCAGTTATCAGCAAAACAGGTGCAGTTTATCCTATGAATTCTATATCACTGATAAAGGGTGACACACAATACTGGTGACATTTGAAGGGTAGTAAAACTTGATAACAGGTATCTGTTTTGTATCAGTTGTAAATAAATAATTGCAGCTATTAAAGTTCCAACCCTTGTATTTTCAGATAATAATAATAATCATAATGATAATAAAATTATTTATTTATTTGTCAAAGGCCTTAGTGCATCCAGAAATGACATTGTCACAAAACAAAAATTTACATATAAAATTAAAGCTAATTACAATTTAAATTGGTTACTGAATAATGTCAACAGCACCATCCATAAATTCATTAATTGAGTATAATGACCTATTTATTAGTTGTGAATACATACTATAGTCTTAGCTTACCTTTTAATATAATTAAGTATACCTTTTATACAATTTGGTCTCATTTCATTCTGATCAGCAAGCACTGTATTATTTTTAGGTGCCAAGTAGTGCGCTCTTTGCTGCAGTCCACAGTCAAATATTGGGCAAGTGTAGAACATGATGAACCAAGAGTATGCAGAGCATAAGGTTCTATGAAATTGAAGAGTGTTATTTATGGAGGATCTTTAATTACCCTGGTTTTCAGTGTCCCATTCTATATTGGGCATGGAAGACCATTTAATTTTGCTCAGAGGTTTCCTTATCAGCCCTCCACTGGATTTGAAGGTTTGAACTTGGGAACCAGAGGCTACATGCAGAATGATGACATAAGGCTCTATGATGTGGCTAACCTAACAGTCAGAGAGTACAGAATAGAATGATCACATTGACTTTTATCTAGACTCACTGAATTTTACACTGTGACTCTATTTTTGTCCAAGGTTACCAATGGTAGGATTAATGCTTCTGTATATAAAGGAGCATTAACAATGTTGCCATCTAATGACCTTGCTTTTATCACATAAATTGGTTTCATAGTAAATGTTTGCTATATTACAAAAGCTAACCACAGTATAATAGAGGCAAACAATGCTCTATGGAGAAACAATAAATTCTGTTCAGTCTCTTTTACCACTATTTTTCCCAGCATAAAACTGAAAGAAAAAATAAATTAATATTCTTGGTAGATCACCAAATCTAAATATTATTTAGCTATTAAAACAAAAAAAGACAAGATAAAATTTTGTGTAACTGGAACTGACTGAACACTAAGTTTTCATACCATACAATAAATGCAGGAATATGTTTTCATAGACAATTTTAACAGTGATGTATATGAAAATATGACTGGATGAGTGGTATTAATATATTAACTGCCTATCTTGCTTTCCTTGAGTTTTATTTGGTGGTGAAGCTGTACTGAAAATCCTTTTATAAAACATGGTGTGAATGATTTGTAACAGCTTCACAAATTCTCCCAAGAATTGCTTACAAATAGCACATTTGCATAATGAACATGCTGATGACATTTTTAAGTGTCTGATTGTTAATAACTAGCAGTTATAAAGCAAAATTGATAGTACGGTGTTGTAGAAAGAAATGTCTTGAATAAAAGTTATTTGATTTTATGTGGATAAGTAAATATCATTAGTATGTTTTATTTTGAGGATTTGTGTTGGTCATTTTAATGGAAATCTGTTTTTGTTGTTTTCTTCTCATAAAAAAACTAAACAACAATTGTATAAAACATTTGCAGTTGCTCTTACATAAATGTGAATAACAATGAAAACTCTGAATAGCTATGTACGAAGAGTGCAATGAGGTGTACAGTAGCAACTTATATGTTCCATCCTATATACAAAAAATCTTATGTGTTACATTCACATGGCTTTCTCTAAATCTCTGCAAAAAATATTGTTAAAAAGCTTATGCTTCTATTTACTTCATGCTAAATCGAGAAAAAAAAACTAGCAGAAATAGTCCTATTACTTGCTTCCTTGAAAGTAGAAGCAAAATAAGGGAGTACCATAGTTAAAGTGATAGTCAAAAGCTGGTTGCTATGTGACTGAAGCTCCTTTGTTTGTAAGGACAGGAGTTGACCAAGTCCTGAATGAGAAAAGTTTGTATTTCATAGCTGAAACCAAAAACAAGGAATATCTAAAAAACAATCAACTCCACGAAAAAAAGGTATATAACATAAATCGTGTGTTTTAAAGTGCTCTATATTTGTTGTGTGTTAAGTTTTTGTCCATCTGTTACGGTTTACATAGCAGTTATGCAAAATTCCGTCAAATTCACCCAGAATAAGGTAGTCTTCAGAGGCTATTCCCAGAAGATTCAAACTATACCTTTTATTTGCCAGAAAAATATCTTTAATATACGATATTTTAATCAAAATCGTTAGTGCCATTTTTTAGAATATCAAAATTTTCGGAAAAACTTCCATGTAAAGGGTAGTTGGGGTGGGGGGATTTTTCTCAAAATCTTCGTGTCGCATCCCTGGAAGATACTAAACTTAAACATCAAGTTTTTGAGTTATCGTGTTCACAGACACACGGACACAGACACACACGCAAACACACATGAACCATTTTTTGAAAATGCTTTCTTTTTTTTGGATACAGGCGACCCTAAAACATATATTTCTAGTGAAATCTCGGTATCGAATTTTTTGGTGGAATGCAATACCTTCTTTATACACTATGTACATAGTACGTGTAGAGAAAGTAAAAATTGATTCAACTTTAAAAGTGATAAAATTGCATGCTATCTTCTTTGATATGTTAGAATTTTGAGTGCTTGGGCACATTAATAGAGGGTATAATTTTTGTATAACTGGTTCACCGTAAGAAAATAAGACTTATTACACAAAAATCTTATGTGCACCATTCACATGACTTTCTCTAATCTCTGCAACAAATTATTCTTAAAAAACTTATACTTCTATTTACTTCATGCTATCAGAAAAAAATAGCAGAAATAGTCTTATTACTTGCTTCCTTGTAGGTAGAAGCGTAATAAGAGAATACCATAAGTTAAAACGATAGTCAAAAGCTGGTTGCTATGTCACTGAAGTTCCTTTGTTTGTATGGAAAGCAGTTGACATATTCCTGTATGAGAAAAGTATGTTTTTCAAAGTAGAAACCCGCCTGGGGTGCCATTAGTGGTTGAAGCGGGCGTTAAACACTACAAAAAAAAAAAAAAAAAAAAGCAGAAACCAAAAATAAGGAATGTCTCAAAAACAATGAACTCCACGAAACAAATGTACATAAATTGTGTGTTTTAACGTGCTCCACGTTTTTCGTGTAGTAAGTTTTTGTCCATCTCTTACGGTTTAGCAGTTATTCAAAATTCCGTAAAATTCAACCAGAATAAAGTACTCTTCAGAGGCTATTCACAGAAAATTGAAGATATACATTTTATTTGTCACGTAAATATCTTTAATATACGAAATTTTAATCAAAATCGTTAGAGCTATTTTTGAGAAAATCATAATTTTCGAAACAAAATGCGGGTGAGAGGATTTTTTTCAAAATCTTCGTGTCACATCCCTGGAAGATACAGAACGTAAATACCAAGTTTGGTATTTTACCGACTTTTCGTTTTTGAGTTATCGTGTTCTCAGACACACACACACACACAAACACACACACAAACATGGACCTTTTTCCGAAAATGCTTTTTTTAGATAAAAGGAACTCTAAAACATATATTTCCGGTGAAAACTCGGTATCGAATTTTTGGTTGGAGTGCAATACCTTCTCTATGCACTATTTACATAGTGCGTATAGAGAAAGTAAAAATGTAGATCTCGTTAAAACACAATATGTCATCGTTTTTTGTTGTTTTTTTTTCTTCAGTTTTGAGTTAACCATTTCCGAGATATTCCTTATTACTTTTTTTTATGTTTATTGTTTCATTTATATAGTCCCCTTTAACATCTAAGGTCATAACGGGGGCTTTGCACTTGAAACAACTCATAGGTTTTTTTACGTTAGGTTTAAATAATTTTATTTGCCTCAAAAAACGAAAAAAAAAACACACACACACACACACACACACACACACACACACACTTTCACCTTCACATACATAGTTCCAGATCCTGTGGGGGATAGGGAATAATTCCGGCTAAAGAAAAAAACTCCCCGCCCCAGCTGGGAATGGCTGACCACTCGACCACGGTGGCAGTCCCCTCATTAATTGTTTCAGTTTTAAACTTAAGGTTTTCTCAAACGGAGAGTCATCTTTCATTTCGCATCCTTTTTTTATTATTCCTGGTCATGAAAAGAGAATCGAATTTGATTATTCACATAGCTTTTAAAAAAATTGACTCGCTTTAGCCTCATTTCTTTCTGTTTAAAAGGAAACAAGTAATAGAAAATTTCTACTAATATTTACCTGAATTAGCATGATGTAGATAAAAGAGTAATCTTTTGTAAGAATAGTTTGTTTGCAGAACAGGTAGAGAAAGTTATGCGAATGTAACAGATCAGAACTTTTTGATAGGGAACCTCGAAATACGTGCAGGTAATAGATGGAACTTTTCATTCAATTAAAGAAATAAAATACAGTGCACTGCTTCTCGCTAACAATAAAAACAAGGCACAGCATGTTATCTCCTGTAGGATTCGTAAAATAGGATAAAACGACCAATTTTATGCAGTTGTGTAGGTTTAGCTTAAAATGGGTTTGAATACCTATAATCGAAATATGAAATGCTATAAAAGTGATAAATGTATAGGTAAATATAAGTAACCGATTGTAATATTTATGAAAATAGCTGACGCAAATATTTCGGTAGGGGGCATGGACGATCCTCTTTTGTTTCTATGTTATCTTTTGTTACCGCGAGGTGAACTCGTGGGGGAAGCGACGAAGCAAGGGCAGAGGTTTAAAGGGCCTACTCTTGCCCACCGCATTAATAGTGTTGATATGTTGTGATCAATTCAAACGTGAAAACGAAAACTACACTCGTGGATAAACTTGGCATCTTTGACGACTTAAACGTCGAAAAGGGTGCATTTATTCTGAGAACAATGCTAGGTATGTAAATCTTTTTTGTTGAGAAGTGAAAAGTAAACTGTCGTATTTTATTCACATTAAATTCTCTATCTGTTCCACAAAGAAACTATCGTTACAAAATATTATTCTTTTATGTACGTCACGCTAGTTTAGATAAATATTGCCGAAAATTATAAATAGAAAGGAAATAGGGGAATACATTAGGTTATAGCGATAGTAACGTTTTTTTTTTTTTTTTTTTGTTTTTTTTTAAATATCAATCAATTGTAATTTGGTTCTCTTTACTTGTCAGGAAGTAAAATAAGAGAGATGAAACGAAAAATGACTTCCCGTTTCAGAAAAATTTAAGTAGTTAAAATCTGACACACATAACAGCCAATATCTCTGAACTGGTTACATCATAAGAAATAATAAAATAAAAAAAACAACAACAAAACTAAAACTGTATATGACATATATTGTAGCCTTTAACGAGATGTACATTTTTGTGTAGTCAGTTTTTGTCTATCTCTTACGGTTTACCAGTTGTACAAAAGTCATCCAGATTGAAGAGGTCATCAGAGGCTTTCACACAAATTTTAATTTGTACATTTTATATGTCTTGAAATATCTTTAATATATGAAAATTTTACAAAATCCTTAGTCATTGTTGAGAAAATCAAAATTTTCGAAACATTTCCGATGTAAAGGATATTTTGGTTTGTGTGGGGGGGGGGGGTTATTCTGAAAATCTCCGTATCGCATCCTCGGAAGATACTAAACATTTTTCCTAAACATTTTTAGGGAGCCTAAAAGGTTTACCCGGTATCGAATTTTTCGGTGGACTGCAATATCTTCTCTACTTATGTACTAAGTAGAGAAAGTAAAAATGTTAGAAAGTTAATAGAAGTGCACACTGCAAATGAAAACAAAGGTAGACAAAAGAAAACAATACATTGTTTTGGAAAATAGCCATATAATGTTTTAGTATTGGTATTACTGTCCCAATTTAACTTTTTTACTTTCTCTACACCTACTATGTGCATAGTGTATAGAGAAGGTATTGTATTGCACCCAAAAATTAAATACCGAGATTTCACCGGAAATACATGTTTTGGGACCCGCTGAATAAAAAAAAAAAAGCATATTTAGAAACAGGTCCGCGCGCGTGCGTGTGTAGGCAGCATAGTTCAAAAACCAAAATTCCGTTAAATATGAAACTTGGTATTTAAGTTCATAATCTTCCAAGAATGCGACATGTAGATTTTCAAGAAAATCCCCCATCCTCAACTAGCCTTTACATGGAACAATTTTCAAAAAAGTTGATTTTCTCAAAAATAACTAACGTTTTTTATTAAAATCTCTTATATTTAAGACATTTACAGATAAATACAATTATATATTGTATTTTCTGGGAATAGCCTCTGAAGACATCTTTATTATGGATGATTTTTTCTGAATTTTGCATAACAAACCATAAGAGATAGACAAAGCGGTTATTAAAGAGAACTTGGGCCCCTCTAGAAATTAAACAAATTGTGGTTTGACTGTAAGTTTGGTTTATACTTGTTACGTTTTCACCATTTTTTTTTATCGGAAAAGCTCCGTAATTAAGTTAAACGCTAATTTATTACGTGCCCGTAGCGATCCTTTTTTGTGAATATTTATGAAGTATGCTGCCTAGAAGGAGTAGAATATAAATAAAGAAGTCTTGTAGTACTTTTGCAATGCAAATATATAATAATAGTACACATTAAAGTGCCTAAAACCTGAGTTTCATTGTCTGCGGCAGGTGAACAGTGTTGTGGAATGCAACACCGGCATATGTCGCTAGACGCTGTGCTGATATATGTCAAGTATTTTTCACGCAGATACAGCTGTTCAGTGAATTTTATTATGCAGAACTTCGGACACTCTAAAATCGAATGAAACTAAGTGCGATTGATTGACTTTGTATTTATGATGACAATTTCAAAACCTGTGGATTTCAAATTTAGCGCGAGGTTAGGTTCCAATCCGTTTAGGTTAGTGTGTATATATAAACAGGTAGCAACATTAGTTTTTTAAACCATCTCCCCACCCCTAATCCCCCTCTAACCACACCGGTCCCGTTATAGTGCAAAACTGGTATAAGTCGCCGCGGAGAGAGTTAGCGGCCCAACTTGTAAATAATTACCGACAAAGCATTACACTAAAAATGTAGATCTCATTAAAACACGCAATTTAATTTTTTTCGTGGATTGGCCGCTTTCGAGATATTCTTTTTTTTTTTTTTTTTTTATAATTTTTTTTTTTTAAAACAGTAACGGAGTCTGATCAGGACTCCGGTACTGTATCCCTATTTACATTTCCCCCCGTAGGTTTTACTGATTACTGGTTTACTGGCTTTACTGTTTCTTTTACAAACACATACACATTTCACAAACATATAACATCCATGCCCAAGGCGGGACTCGAACCCACGATTCCCTGCCCACGAAGCACCAAAGCGAGACGCTTTAGCGAGCGTGGCCATGGGGACCGGCTTCTTTGTCATTTGTTTCAGTTTTAAAATACTTACATTTCAAGGGGGGAACTGTCAACACTCAACGAAACGGATTTCAATCCCATAGCAACAACATTTTAAAACAGGTGACTGTTGGTTTAGACTAGAGTATTCCCTTATGTTCCTTCTACTCACGACGAACTAAGTATTAAGATCATTTCTGCTATGTTTATCTCGATTAGCAAGAAGTAGATACAAGAATAAACTTATGAACAATAATTTATTACAGAGATGTAGAGAAAGTATGTGAATGGAGAACATTAGATTTTTTTTTTATTCCAAAAATTCACAAAAGTTAACGAAGAGCCAAAGAATCACCGCTTACAACAGATTCTAGAAGGTATCCAAGTTACTTTTTCGCCTCTTTCGACTGTCTCTATATGTCAAAATCTAATCACAAGCTTATGAAGGTAAACAGCTGATGTGTTCTATTCATATGGCTTTCTCTATCTGTTCTGCAAACAAACTATTCTTATAGGAGTGCATCCGTGGTTGAGTGGTCAGTGAGCTGACTTCTCAGTTTCGATTCCCGGCGGAAAATTTTTCCCTATCTCTCACAGAATCTGGAAGTATGTACAATGTGAGAATGTATGTGTATATGTTTGAGGAAAATAAAACGATTCAAACCAATGTAAAGAACCTACAGATAACAAGTTGTTTCTAATGCAAAAAGCCCCCGATATGACCTTGGATGTTAAAGGTGGCTATATAAATGAAACAATTTAAAAAAAAAAAAATAAAATATTCTTTGTCTACATAATGCTAATCAAGATAAACACTAGACTAAAACAATAGCCAAATATTTTAAAAGCTGGTTGCCATATGGTTGAAATCAGTTTCTATGCAGGGTCAAGAGTTTACAACTTTCCGTGTGAAAAAAGTTTTAAGTATTTAAAATCTAAAACAAGTAACAGAAATATCTCAGAAATGATGAATTTCACGAAAAAAACGTATATGGCATAAATTGTGTGTTTTAACGTGATCTACATTTTTTGTTTACTAAGTTTTTGCCTATTTCTTATCTACGGTTTACCAGTAGCAAAATTCATTCAGAATAAAGAGGTCCTTAGAGGCTATTCCCAGAAAACTAAATATATATATTTTATTTACCATATAAATATCTATACCATACGGTATTTTAATAAACATTGTTTAAGCCATTTTTGATAAAATAAACATGTTCTCATTTTTATCCATGCAAAGTGTAGTTTGGGGTGGGGGATGTTTCTCAAAACCATCCTTGGAAGATGCTTTTCTTTTTCAGTTATCGTGTTCGCAGACACATGGACACACACGGACCTTTTTCCAAAAAATGGATACAGGGACCCTAAAACGTCTATTTCCGGTGAAATCTCAGTATCAAATGTTTGGGTGGAATGCAATACCATCTCCTTACTCTAAATACATTGTTAGTATAGAGAAAGTAAAAATGGATCCCTTTTATTTCGCCTGTGACTAGTTTGTGCTTTTTATAAACTGTCGTGAAAATGCAAAAATACTGCGGGATGTTTAAACATTTGAGGTGTTTCATTCGCATGACTTTCTCTCCTCACTTTTCAGTAAACGCTTCAAACCCCATTCTCTGTCTATTTCTTGTTAATAGAGAAATACTGTCCTTACTCATTTCATTCTAGAGATACGGGATGCAGCATGTCAAACCAATAAACAGAGTTTTAAAAATCTGATGTGTTCCATTCGCATGACTTTCTCTACATCGCTGTAATAAATTATTGTTAAAATACATGCTCTTCTATCTACTTTATGATAATCGAAATAAAAATTAGCAGAAATAGTCTTAATTACTTGCTTCCTTGTAATTAGAAGACAAAGCAGGGAATACACTAGGCTAAAAGTGATGTCAAATCTCTTTAAAGCTGGTTGCCATGTGATTGAAATCAGTTTCTATGCAGGGCCAGGAGTTCACAACTTTCCATGTGAGAAAAGTTTGGTTTTTAAATCCGAAAACAATAACTCAAAAATGGTTAATTCCACGAAAAAAACGTATATGACATAAATTGTGTGTTTTAACGTGATCTACATTTTGTGTGTGGTAAGTTTGTGTCTATCTCTTACAGTTTATCAGTTATGCAAAATTCAGAAAAATTCATTCAGAATATTGAGGTTAGAGGCTATTCCCAGAAAATTCAAAATATACATTTTGTTTGCATTATAAATATCTTTAATATGCGGTATTTTAATCGAAATCATTAGAGCCATTTTTGAGAAATTCAAAATGTTCGTCTCGCATCCCTGGAAGATAAACTTAAATACCAGTTTGGTATTTTACCGACTTTTCATTTTTCAGTTATCATGATCACACACACACACACACACACACACAAACACCTTTTTCCAAAAATGCGCTCTTTTTATTCAGCTGTTTCTAAAAAATGTATTTCTAGGGAAATCTCAGTATCGAATTTTTGGGTGAAATGCAATACCTTCTCTATACTCTATGTACATAGTACGTGTAGGGAAATTAAAATGGGTCGTTATGTTATAGCTTTGAAATTCACTTTCTTTGCATTCACATGAAATAAAATCGACTTTTTTATATTCACAAGCTCTGTATACCCATTCCAGAAATGATTTTATGACTTATTTCCTGTTGGTACAAGGAGATTAGCGGAAATACAGAAGGCTTAAGCGTTAGTCATATGATCATATCCTTTAAGAAAGGGTCGTTGTGTGATGGCTTTGAAATGTCGTTCTCTTTACATAACCTTGACGGTGGGTGAATACGAGTAACGTTCTCTGCTTAAGAAGTCACCCTTCTACTAGAAAAAGTAATCAATCCATTTCTGTTTTTTCGATGAGCACAATAGAAAAAATCTGATATGTTCCATTCACATGGCTTTCTCTACATTGCTGTAACAAATTATTGTTAAAAAGCATACTCTTCTATCTACTTTATGATAATCGGGATAAACATTAGCAGATATTGCCTTAATTACTTTCTTTCTTGCAAGTAGAAGGGAAATTAGAGAATACACTAGGCTAAAATGATAGTCAAATCTTTTAAAAGCTGGTTGCCATGTGTTTGAAATTCGTATCTATGCAGGGCCAGGAGTTTATAACTTGTCGTGTGAGAATTGTTTAAATATTTTAAATCTGAAACAAATAACAAGAAATATCTCAGAAATGGCTAATTCCACGAAAAAACATACAAGACATAAATTGTGCATTTTAACATTATCAACATTTTTGTACAGTAAGTTTTTGTCTATCTCTTACGGTTTGCCAGTTACGTAAAATTCATCAAAATGCATTCAAAAAAATGAGATTTTGATTAAAATATCGTATATCAAAGATATTTACATGACAAATAAAACGTATAACTTGAATTTTCTAGAAATAGCCTCTGAACACCTCTTTATTTTGGATGAATTTTTTTGAATTTGGCATAAATGCTAAAACGTAAGAAATGGACAATAACTTGCCACACAAAAGGTGGATCTCGTTAAAATACATAATTTATCTAACATAATATATAATTTACTATTTTTTCATCTTTTTGGTAGGTTTCTGAGATATTCCGTGTTATTAGTTTCAGCTTCTCATTCGGAATCTGTCAACTCCTGGTCATATAAACAAAGGAATTTCAATCACAGATTGAAAGATTTGACTATCGCTTTACCCTAGTGTATTCTCTTATTTTCCTTTTACTTAGACTATCGCTTTACCCTAGTGTATTCTCTTATTTTCCTTTTACTTACAAGAAGTAAGTAATGAACCATTTCTGCTAATTTTATCCCGATTAGTATGGAGCGGATGGAAGAATAAGCTTTTTAACAATAATTTGTTACAGAGATGTAGAGAAATCATGTGAATGGAACACATCATTACATTTTTTTCCCTTTACCCATTGCTCCAAGGAGCAGGAGACAGTTTGGAAATTGGAACCCTTTGCTAGTGAAGTATATAAATCTGCTCCTGTGAGAGTATCTTTAAGTTTGTAAACACAAACTGGATATGTCGTAAAAGGGGTCGTTAAACACTATCAACTCGCTTACCACGGCTTATGTGCTTAAATACGGCACTGTGCTACCTCAATGCGTACTGCGCAATGGCAGTAGCAGTGGTAGTCAGTACATCAGCGCCATTTTCTAGTCAAGGACACTCGTTAGAGCGAAGGACGCCCACGCTAATACATTTTTTCTATCCTGAAAGGGAAGATGTATGCTTCATGAAATGTGGTGTGTTGCTAGTTGTTTAATTTGGCACAAAAATTGAAGTGCTGAAACGATTTTCATCGTTATTTTAATGCGTTGTATGCTAATGAATATTCAATTCATGAAAATGAATTTACTACACAGTTTTTTTTCGTTTAATTTGAAGTCTTCTTTGTAGTGTGATCACTAGTTTTTTATTTTGTTATTCTATATTTGTGTAAGTTTTCCAGAATAGAAATTGTGCTAATTTCACCAACAAATGCTTTTACGTTCTTGCAGTAAACGATATTGCATTATAATTATGCTATCGTTTCGTTGTATAGGATATAATTGATTTGTATCGGGTTGTTCTGTTTGTGATTCAATACGAAGCATAAGGGAAATATTACACAATTTCTGACCTATTCCTTCTCTACTATACTATTCTTAATATTTTAATGGTAACGTAACTATATATACTACCGGACGCCACAAATACGGCGTGCCTGGGTATTGGTTGTGCCTGCTTTAATATCTGATAAATTAAGTTTTAAGCAATTTCGCGTATGGTGCAGGAAGGCAGAGAATACGCAAGGTCCATTTATTTTCGCGATTTCGCGAGCAAGGTTTTTTTACTTTCTTTATACGTGCTATGTATACAGTGTATAGAGAAGGTATTGCACTCCACCAAAAAATTCGATACCGAGATTTCACCGGAAATATATGTTTTAGAGTACCCTGTATACAAAAAAAAATATTTTCAGAAAAAAGGTCAGTGTGTGTGTGTGTGTGTGTGTGTGTGTGTGTGTGTGTCCGTGTGTCTGTGAACACGATAGCCTAAAAACGAAAAGTCGGTAAAATACCAAACTTGGTATTTAAGTTTAGTATCTTCCAGGGATGCGACACGATTTTGAGAAAAATCCCCCCACCCCAAACTATCCTTTACATGGAACTTTTTTCGACAATTTTGATTTTCTAAAAACTGGCTCTAACGATTTTGATTAAAATATTGTATATTAAAGATATTCACATGACAAATAAAATGTATATTTTGAATTTTCTGGGAATAGCCTCTGAAGACTACTTTATTCTTGGTCAATTTTACGGAATTTTGCATAACTGCTAAACCGTAAGAGATGGACAAAAACTTACCACACAACAAATGTAGAGCACCTTAAAACACACAAGTTATGTTATATACATTTTTTTTGTGGAGTTGATTGTTTTTGAGATATTTCTTGTTTATTTTTTTCAGCTATAAAGACATACTTTTCTCATACAGGACTTTGTGAACTCGTGTCCATACAAACAAAGGAACTTCAGTCGCAGAGCAACCAACTTTTGACTATCACTTTAACCTATGGTACCCCCTTATTTTGCTTCTACTAACAAGGAAGCAAGTAATAAGAGTATTTCTGCTAATTTTTGCTCCATTAGATGAAGTAAATAGAATAATTTGTGGCAGTGATATAGAGAAAGTCATGTGAATGGAATACATCAGATTTTTTTTTGTAACTGGTGCAGTCCTTTGCTAGTCGTGTTATTACGTTAAATGTGGAGACCATTCTCTCCTCTCTCTCTTTTCATGTTCTCTACACCTTTATGTCTTCATTTTATTCCTTTTCTTTCCCATTCTCCATCTGTCCCTCCCCTTGTGTACTTTCCCTCACACTCGCCCGTACTCCTCCCTCTCCCTCTGCTCTTTTATGTGTGGTGATAATCAGACAGTTTGTGATAAGTAGAAAGTGCACTTGGGTTAAGTAAAGACTGGAGTTCACATCTTGTTTACAGGGAAGCATGCGAGTCAGTTGAAGCATTTAATTCTGTGTCGGCATGTTACAGTGGTGGCTCAGTAGTTAGAGCAATCGGCTAGAACTGATTTAAATCCCGGCTATGGCATTGCATTTTTCAGTCTGAATCTATCTATTCAAAAGTAGTTAATTGTTTTATGATAACCCTAGATTCAAAAAATCTCCGGAATTGTTTATTTTCTCTTTAATGTATACGAAATTAATGGATATGCTATTTTTAGGTGTTGATAACGTCCATGACGACACCCCTTTTCAATTAAAATGCTAATAATGATTGTTGCCTTTGCTTGGCAACTAGTTTTTGTTGTGTATGCATGCTCGTTTATTGCATTTCATAATTTAGGCAATGGAGCACGTTCGAACATAACGTTTTGTGTTTTGTTAAACAAATTTCCCTCAGAGACATTGAGAGTGATGGAAGAAGCTTGTGGTGAAGCAGAAGAAAACTCAGGTGTATGAATGGCATAAACGTTTCAGACAAGATTTTCGAACGTTGATGAAATTACTGTACATGCAAGGGCATTATGACCGGTACCTGAAAATGGCTTCCAAGTGTGCTTACACGCTGTGGCAGAAGTATGTCTTTGCAGAAGGAAACTATTTTTAAAAAAATGTGGTGTAAATTACCTTATGATAACTTGTTTCTCTGTTATCTGCACATTCCGGGATCTTTTGAGTATAGTATATAGTATATAATATGAGATTATTGTATACTCTCAAAAAAAGAGGTAGCCACATTTTACGTTCTCTATCACTATGCAACCAAGATGAAAAATTGTTGTACTTTACAGATAGAGATTTTCATGACACATTTTGATGTAGCACGAGGAAAAGCTCTAAAAATATTCTTCAGATAAATGTTGCACTTGCTTGCACGTGTTTATCGCTAACAGTATAGACTTCAAAGCATAGGTAATAGTCTCATAGTTGATACATATATTTTTAAACATGCCAGACGAAGAATATCAGAAAAGCCCATTCCCAAAATCTTTTTACATGGAAAAGTCCGGTTTAATTGAAATGCACTTTTTGGTTATTTATATGAAGAATAAACTGCTTACCTTAAACATCCTGTGATTAGCATGCGAAGTCCTCTTCATTCTTTACACTTTGTTAAAATAACTTTGAGCCAAATACATCTTCCCTAGCAATTACGGTTTTCGGCTACTCATTATTTCTTAAATTATGCTGGCGCGTCACCTGAAGAAAGGTTTGAAAATATATAATTCGTCTTTTTTACGCACGAGTATTAATAATACATTCTATTTGTAATATAAACATTTTTCAGTCTGTATGCAACTAAGTCTCTATAGGCAAATTTGGAAGCATTTTTAAGCATTTATTGTGATTAAGTAAGTAGTTAGAAGAATCGTTTTTTGTATCATAGGGTTAACTATTACATTTTATTGATAACCAGACCTCCTTCTCAAGTTATCTGTGCTTGGAACGTTAGGTGTATGCTAGGACTTGGTTTGGATAGACGGGAGGTAATGACTCATTCATTCCATTGTGCAGTGAAGGACGATATTGCTGTTTGATTTGAGTGACAAACAGTATTTTTGCAATATAATATTACTGTCCTAATTCTAATACCAAACATTAATGACATTTTAAAGGAATATAACCGACAAAACAGTCTTCTTTTATAACACATTTATATTTAAAAGTTCTATGAAATTAAAGAAACACAACTTTTCTAATGTATCAAAGGTGAATGAATTTTAATACGTCGATAGTGTTTCTTCAAATACATTTTTTCCCAAACACCTTTATAATTTTATTGGCTACTTAGAATTGCAGTGATTCCGGGAAATCTTTATTTGGCTTTAAACGGTATAGGACTTACGTTATAAAATATTTTTTTCCCTTATAGTGAAATACCCACATCCAAACTCGTCCACCTATTCGACCAACGTATGTATGTTTACTTCTGATATGGTATCTCTCAAACAGCTATGCACTCTCTTAAAAGTGACTGACAGGCTTCTGTACGTGTTGATAATGAGTGTCTATCCTATTGCATGACGAGAGGATGCACGAGACTTCATGACGCGGGGTATTTATTGTCCATGCACAGACAACCAATATTGTGTCTCGAGGCAATGAAGTTCGAGGTCCATTGATAAAGATTAGAGAACATTTTTGAGACCGTAATCTCAGTGGTTAGGTCACTCGCCTCTCACGAAGACAGCCCGGGTTCCATCCCCGGCGACCGCATGTGGAATTTGTAATGGACAATGGCGCAGGGGCGGGTTTTCTCCAGGTTCTCCGGTTTCTCCCGTCATCGCATTCCACCGGTGCTCCATTTTCATTCCATGTATCATCAGTGTCGTCGCCTGCGATGCCATAGTAGTAAAAGCGGGTGTTAAACACTATAAAAAGGCATATTTTACGAGGGTTAAGTCTTTAATAGTTGCAAAAATGTATTTACAACTGATACAATACGTGTTACCAAGTTTTACTCTCCTTCAAAGTAGTCACCCACCATTGTGTACAACTCGATATCAGCGACGTAGAAGTCGTATGATTTAGCAGCGCCTGTAGTGTTGATGTTCAAATGGAACAATCTACTCCTGACGAATACCTGGAACAGCTGCAAGCGAATGGCACGGAGTAATTCCTTAATCTTCGGGATCAAGTGAAAGTCATAAAGTCTCAAATCCAGGTAGTATGGTGGACAGTACAACACTTCCTAGCTCCATTGACCGAGCAAATCAGCTACAAACTGCTCTGTATGGGACCGTGCAGAATGATAAGTGGGTTCTGCAGGATCATTGACCAATTTTCTGTGCAGTAACGTTAGGATTACACCATCACAGTCGTGCACGAGAAACATTGTAACTTTCATATTACTGGTGTTCTGGAGAACTTTCAATCTTAATGGGGACCCATAATATGCACAGTATTACAGTTCATTTTGGAAATCAACCTGCGAACCAGTTTTGAGAAAGAATCGGCGGCACTTTCTGCAAAACAAATCCATAGCTTTTCACGACAATGCTCAGCCATATACAGCGTAAGTTGTGGCTAATATGTTCGGTCTATTAAGCTGGGAAGTGTATACCATCCACCATAATCCCCGGACTCCTTGTGACTTTGATTTGTTTCCGAAGAAGCATCATTAGGATTTGCTTCAGAACTGCTCCACTCAAACTATCAACACAACAGGCGCTTCAATATCATTGACAACGGGTTGCTAGTAATTACTTTGATTTTTAATAAAACTTGGTAACATATATTTCTTTTGCATCAGTTGCAAATTAGTAACTGCCAGTATTCAAGTAATAACTTTTGTATATAGTGTAAATTTTGCAGTTTTCAAGTACTAGATAAGTTCATGCAAACGGAAATGGTTGGAGAGGAAGGTAATGGGTGAGGTTTAGTTTATTCTTCAGTTTGTTCAGGTTTCTTTAACTTTTGCCCTCCAGTGAGCTGTTGTGGAGCTGCCTTCTTCACTTCTTCCTTCATTCAAACTTAGCGTTCATTGAAACCAGTTATTCCTACCATTTAGATGAGTAAATGACGTTTCAGCTACTTATGCTATCAAAACTCAGCAACCAGAGAACACAAGAAAAAGCAGCATAGTACTTTGACAGCAAGGAAGGAAGAGAATTTTTATTAAACTTCGAAAGATCATTATTATCTGATGTTTTGAGATTCAGACACATGTTTAAATATAGCATTATAGGATAGGATTCAGCTTCGTTTTTAAAAATGTATTTATTTTAAAATCCAAACATTGAGCATCCTCAGTTTTGTACAGTTAAATTATTTGGCGATGTTTATTGCATTCTATTTGCTAATAGATGGCAGTACAAACATTTTGTAAAGGTTATTAATTCTTAACTTGTGCACTAATCTAGGATACACATTAATTGGATCTTATTTTGGTAATCATTCTATGATCTGGAAGAAACAAGACATGCTGCAGCTTCATACGTATCAATTGTCACATAAGAAAAGAACGAAATAAAACAATACAGTACTATGTATCGTAAGCAGACAGTTAAATACAATGAGCAATGAATGCAATGAATACACTTTTTAATAAATAAACAAGAGTTGTTATTCATGAGATGGATTGAAACACATTTATATTTGGTTCTGCAGTCTACCTTTCTACAAAGGTAGACGAAATTACTTAAAAGTCTTTAGCTTCCTTTCATTACCTGCCATTGCTCCTTTTTCCAAAGGTGTACAAAAATGGCAAGTTTTGTTTACTTATCGTTGATGCTATATTTTAAATAAACAGGGGAATTTGTGGAGATATTTGATGGTTTAAATTTAACGACCTCTCTTTTCTCGCTGATTGTAAGCTACGTATCGCACTTTTTGCTTGGCCAGTAGAAATCTCTTTGCTGAGTGCGTTGATTCACAGAGCCAGGGCGGGGTATCTCCTCATCAAGTAATCCCTAGTGTGGTAGTGGTAGTAGTGGTTGCTGGCGCGGATGTTGTGGATGAGCTCCCAGTCCTTGTCCCTGGTCTCGGTTAAGGCAGTACCGTACTTGTAGTTGCGGAGCACTCTCTCTGGCCAAGTCTGTGGTCGTGGAATTTCCCTCTGGAGACCCCTGTTCTTTCTATCCAGATAGTCGATGACATCGTTGTAGTAGTTGTGGCGGTAGTCGTACAAATACCTGTACTGCAGATGGGTAGGTCTGCTCCAGTACCTGAACAACAGAGGGCGGTTCGGGTCTCGGCTTCTGGAGGCCTGTGATGAAGGAGCTGCCGCCTCCTCAGGGGGGGCAGCCTCCGCTGGAGCTGCTGGGGCTTCTTCAGCCATGCTGATACCTGGAACATACACATTTTATTATTCATCCTATTAATAACAACGATTCCTCTTAGGCAGACATTAACATAGAAGTCGATGTCTTGCCTGTTGGATTGCTGTTTCCGACATTATAAACAGACACACTGTACAAGGAAGAGAGAAAAAGCGCCTACTACCACGCCTTTACCCACTAAATGTATGAAGCAAACTTGTGAGCTGGTGATGCCTGGTCTAAAGCTTCCGTGCCATAAGGGCCTACCACGTGGAGTGAGCAACAAAGAAGACCATCAGCAACAAGAGTGATAAATGGAATGTTTTAATGTTCAGTACAATTAGCTATACTGGCCAGGAGTGGTGTCAAACGAGGAACTGTGGACGAGGACAAATCTACTGCCGGTTGACCAGCAGATCAAAAGAAGAAAGTGGCAATGGATTGGGCATACACTGCGCAGACCTGATGATAGTATTACTAAACAAGCCATGGAGTGGAATCCTCATGGCTATAGGAGAAGAGGAAGACCTAGGACCACATGGAGAAGATCAGTGGAGGAAGAGAGCGATCAGATTGGGTATCCATGGGGAAGGTTGAAATGCATAGCACGTAACAGAATCAGATTGCGATACCTTGTCTCGGCCCTAAGCTCCTGAACAGGAGTTTAAGGAAATAAGTCAAGTAAGTCAATATTAGTAGAACACTCAGTTCACGGTTATGTACAGTCCGTTAATCCGCCATTTATTTGCTTTCTGTCAGTCGTACAAATGTGTTAAACAAATGGTATTTTAATCATAATCGTTACAGCCATTTTTGAGAAAAGGAAGTATTCATCCAACCTTTCGATTTTGATTTATGTTGTTCACACACACATACAAATAGTTTTTTTTTTAAATCCTTATATGTTACATTCACAACACTTTCTGATCCATTATCATTTAGTTTTGTATAATTTCTATAAACCATTCTTTGAAAACTTCTAATAACGCATTGTTCGATACATTGTTTCTCTCTCTCTTTATTTACCCTCTTCGTATATAAGACTTAAAAGCCAATACCCGGAGTTAGAGACCTTGAGGAGCAGAGGCTCTGGATCAAAGAGAAGTCGGGATGGGTGATCAGTACGATGCATAGTATGAAAGTAAGGAAGTGGATAATATGAAATGACAATAAAATGTGTGTAAGATGAATATGGAGCAATTGGTAGGATGAATGGCGTGGAAAAGCCGCCCAGACCGCAACCACTAATCCGCTTGAAATCTCCTGGGGGTCGAACCCGGGCCACCTAGGTGAGAGACAAACAGTCTAACCACTTGGACATGGCACTGCTCACGAAAAGTTACTTAAAATAAATTGTGTGCTATAGAAGATTTATATTTTTTGTGCAGTATATCTATATCTTTCTCTTATGGGTTACCAGTGCGAATAAAGGGGACTCCACCAGCTATTCGCAGAAAATTCATAATATAGATTTTATTTGGCATGTATGTATTTTAAATACAATTTATTTTAATAAAATCATTAGAGCCATTTTTGATCAAATTTCAAAATTTGTCTATGCAAGGAAAGACTGGTTTGACCTGCGGAAGTTCCTTAAAAATTGTCTTGTCTTATCTCTAGAAGATACTGAACCTAACTTAACTAATTTGGTATCCATCCATAATTTCATTGCCGGATTATACTAGTCACAGAAACAGTCAAAACACACACACACACACTCACACACACGCTCCACACAATACACACATGGGCACTTTTCTGTCACTTGTTCAGTGACCTCAACGTATAAGTCCTGTGACATCGTGACATCGAATTTTTTACTGCTATAGTAGGTGGTAGAGAAAGTGATTTTTTTGTTCTTTTCAGGGAAATTCAACATATGTATTTCCAAAGAAATCTGGATATTGAATTTTTGAATGGCAATGCTTCTGCTCGTCTACCTGTTATTATTATTATTATTGTTATTATTATTATTATTATTATTATTTTAGGCACTTGAGGATTCGCTATAAAAATTAATATATTTAGAAATTTAAGCAAATGCATAAGATCATTTAAGAGAAATATGTAATATCTTTGCCGTTTGCCATTTTTTGCTATTCAGCATACCTTTGTTTATATCAAGATGACGCTGAGTTATAAATTCTTATCTAAACCACTGCATCTCTGATAGCAATTAGAAATGTAATTAGAGACTAGGATATGTGATGAAATGAAAAAAAAATGGTGGGATAAAATGCTCAAGGTGGTAAAATAAAATATTGTTGGCGATGAAGTACAATTAAATCTATTACTCAGGATAAGTATTGCTGTCCTGTTGAAATAAACAGTAATACAATTCTATTATGAATCTGTGAATGAATAAATGACACAGCAATGAATGCAACTAACATAATTATAGTTTCTTATACACAAGTAAAAACAGATTTTAAGTCCTGAATGCCAAGTGTATAGTTGAAAGTGTCACCAAAGTGCAAATACAACTGATTTTTACATTTTATGGCGTAAACTTGTATAAGTCTGGATATGTTGAAAAGTCCCTCACTGTCTACATTTATAATTGGAAATTATATGCCTTCAAGTAGCGGTTTGAAAAATCAGCATATTCTTACCATCAAACTCTTCAGTAATTCATGCTTGTTGAGGCAATATTAACCATTAATATTGAGGTACAGAGAGGTTGTTTCTAATCTCTGTAATGAATTTCTCTTTGAAATTTGTCTTAGGAAATTCCATATCTCCCCCACATATCATGCTCAATTAAATATTCCGTTATTATTGCCATAGCTCTGCAACTTAATTTCTATCGCAGAGGGCTTTTACGGAGTACAATAATATCAACCGTTCCCCACTTTCCATGACCCATTTATAATAAATGGACACTTGTTTCCCAAAGCTCTTATCAGAAGTACAAATACACAAAAATCCATAGGTGAAGCATCAGGCGACTTCATTGGATTGTTATGAAAGGAATAATACGTATTCCTGATTTTTGCTCCATTGTTTCTAGAAAATTGAGGTTTGAAATGTTGATGTGGCTGGAAACTTTATCCTGGCGCACTCAAACCTTATTTGTGTCTGCCCCATACAATATTGGGATATCATTGCGGTAAATTGGGGTCAGAACTTTTTCCTTGTAGTACTAGGAGTTGATTTTGACCTGTTTAGGAACTCGGCGAATTGTCAATTTGCCTTTCTAACAGTATCCGACGATAATCATAAATTCTTTGGAAAAAGTTTCCTTATTGTCTGTTCGGCGGTGTTTTAGCTAGTGCGATGGGGCGCCCTTCCAAGCAAGTAGGGGTTTAGCAATTGGAAGAAGGTAGTGTTTTCTTTATCTGAAGCAAGCGAGAGTGGAAGGAAGCATTGTTGCAGATGAAGCATTGTTCACTGTGTACTGTAGATTTTGAAGACTTGTCATCCGACTCTGAGTAAAGTATTGCAACACTGTTAACTGTTTTGCCTCGCGCGGAACGAGTTCAACATAAGTGTACCCCTCCCACAGGTTAAAGTGATGAGCCACCCCAATCCACTAGCTATAACATCGCTGAACAGACAGTGTATTCGGAGTACCATTTTAAAAATAAATTCTCTGCCCTTGGGCGGTAGTAAATTGAACGGGATTTGTTGCATCACTTAAACGTATGTCTCGCAACAAACTTCCATCTTCAGTCCACAATCTATCTCTCTCATACATTTTCCTACTGCTTGTGCGGCGCCCTGAAATGTGATGAGGCAGCAAATTGTAAACTCTCCTATATGACACTTTTCCCAGTTAAAATCCGTGGTGATTAGGTGTTATCTGTTTTTAGTTATATTCCTAACTTACATGGCTGAGACAAGGGTTTTAGAAACTTGCTCTTCTCATATGGGAACTTGTCAACGCTTAGCCACGCAAAGAAACGTATTTAATTCCATAGCAGTCACATTTAAAACATTTGACTGTCGGGTTAGCCCAGTGTATTCCTTCATTTCCCTTCTACTTATAAAGTAACTAAGTAATAAGACCATTTCTGTTAATGTTTTGCCATTAAATGGATAGACGAATAAATTTATTAATAATAATTTGTTACAGAAATATAGAGAAAGTCATATGAATGGAGCACATCAGATTTTTTTTTTAGTCTAACTCTACCTTTCCAACTCCTGTCGTGCACACGGCGTGTGTGGAAGAAACAATTATTTCACAATGATTGGCCTAATAGTTGGTTGAAAACTACAAAGCCCTGTATTGAGGTGTGTCATTTCAAAGTAATTTGAGACCTTGTGGTGTACCGGGAACACCGAGGCAGTTGGCGAATTAAATATTGTAACGGAATGTTGCCATGGTAGCTCAGTAGTTAAAGCATCTGTACGGAGACCAGGAGATCCGCGGTTCAAATATCGGCTACGGCATTGCATTTTTCAGTCTGATTCTGCCTTTCCAAGTATAGTATTGTAACAAATATTAAAACTATAGCCTCTGTAAGATATGGCTAGGGAAAATTTTTTTTGTGAATAGGTGATGCAGTTATATTTTGTTTTTCAATAAATATATCTTTCACATGCACAGAGCAAACGTGCACATTGATTTAGTTTCAAGGGGATTAAATGTTCAACTAATTTCAGTCAACAATGATGAGCGATGTCATACATGTGGTATATCATCTCAAAGATAGATAAAGAATGATTGAAAAATAGGAATATAATTCTTAATAATATATATAATATCAAAGGATAGTTTAATAATAAAATATTAGTTTTGGAAATTAATGATAAGAATGTCTTTCCTTGAATTTGAGCTTTAAAAGCTTTTTGCTATTATTTGATTTGCTGGGCGACAATTTAAAACAATTATGGCGATAAATCTGTAAAATTTGCCAAAAAATTGTAACAAATTTAAAAAATATATATTTCATATTAAAATAATATTAATTCTAAATGTAAAAAATGGCTCAAACGATTTTGATTCAAATACCATATATTAAAGATATATCACAAATAGAATGTATATTTTGAACTTTCTGGGAATAGCCTCTGAAGACCTCTTTATTCTGGATTAATTTTACGGAATTTTGCATAACTGGTAAACCGTAAGAGATAGACAAAACTTTATAAAATAATTTAGATATGTTAAAGCAAACAATTTATGTGATAACATTTTTTAGAGCTAACAATTTACCAGCTATTCCTTGTCAATGGGCTTTAAATGTCTAATACTTATACTTTTCTGAAGTGGGAAATTGTTATTCACGTTTCTTCCATCTGTCATGCAAACTGAAGGGAATTCCAATTCCACCACATAGCGACTGCCTTTTAAAATATTTAACTATCGCTTTAGCGTAGTGCATTCCCTTATTTTTCTTTTACTTAGAAGGGATTAAGTAACACAACTATCTCTACTAATGCTTATCTCAATTAGCACGAAATAGAGAGAAGAATAATCTTTGGAAGAATAATTTGTTGCAGAATAGGCAGAGAACTCATATGAATGGAACATGTAAGATGCTTTTAATGGTTTTTACTTTCTCTAGCCCGCATGTACAATGTACATAGTGGATAGAGAAGGTATTGTATTCCACCCAAAAATTTGATGTCGAGATTTCACCGGAAAATATATGTTTTGGGGTTCTCTGAGCCCGAATAAAGCATTTTTAGTAAAAGGTTCATGTGTGTTTGTGGACAGCATAGCTCAAAAATGAAAAGACATTAAACACCAAACTTGGTATTTAGGTTGGGTAAATTAGGATGCGAAACCAAGTTTTTCAAGAAAATTCTCCACCACTAACAACCCTTTATATGGACAATTTTTCGAACATTTTGAATTTCTAAAAAATGGCTCTAACGATTTCGATTAAAATCCCGTATATAAAGATATTTACATATACAAGATATTTACATCCCAAATAAAAAGCATATCTTGAAGACCTCCTTCTTTTATTTCAGATACCTCAAATGCGTATTTTCTGCGAATGTTACATATAAAATGTCTTTCTTGTATCTACTGTGAGTAAGTGGTGGAGAAACTACAAAGAACATCTGTGATAAAAACGTAGGTAGTAATAAGAATAATAATATGGACATTTCAAACTGCATTAGCAATCGAATACTCTGAAAATCGACTAGTTGTGCAGACGAGACCTGTACATGACAAAAGACAGTGTTTCAAGATAAGATTTGGTTGACTAAATCTGAAATTACTCTTAACTAAACAAAGAAAGCTAGAAATATTTAGTAGTTTATCCGTTTACTCATTCTATATTTCATGGTTGGCGAAACTTTCAGCCCGTATACCAAAATCCAGACCCAAAATTTGGTAATTAATCTTATTTTGAACAATCCCCAAAAAGGAGAGCGCGATTGCATACTGGAAAATTAATCATTATTTTGAACTTTAGCTTTATTAATATTACAAGTTTCTATTCAAATCTATTAATCATTGTATATTGAGCGAATTAAATCTAAATTCACGAATTATATTTCTTTAAATAAAGGTAATGTTTAACTCTGATGAATTTGCTGAATTTATTTTGGCAATAGGATTACGTTTCCAAACTATAAAATGTATCCTTTCGATGTTTAGATCACTTACAATACTTTATTAGGCATTTGAACAGATGTCACATTACCAGCCGTGTTCTTCTTATTCTTTTTTTCCTCAACATTTTTTCCTGTAAGAATTTAATCCAGATATTTGTCATACAGATTTATTATTTTTGGGCTCTGTGACTCACCGCGAAAGTTGGCTGAGAAAGTCATCGTCTGTTTGTCATGATAAACTGTGAATGAGTGCTTTGCCAACAACTTTATGAACTTTATTTCTAGTTCAAGTGAAACAGCTTTAATGTAAGATCGTGTTAGTAGACTTGAAATAATATTCAGACACTGCGGTATTTAATGAATTGGCTTCTTGAATTTGTATCCTTAGCCTTCCGTCTGTTAACTGTCAACAGAACAACCAAAATCTCAAAATTTATTTACAGAAGTACTTCTTTTAAGGGGAAATGTTTCAGTGAATAGGGAATTTTGATGATAATTATGTTTGCGATATCAGCATTGAAAATAAATTATATCATCAATTCTCTGAGAATAACAGCAAACTCTTCCTTATTCTCATTGAATTTTAAGCTATATTGTAATACAGTGAACTGAAATAGCTAATTAAGACATCTGATGTGCTTCATTCATAGAACTTATTCTACTTATGTTGCAACAGACTCTTATAATGAAGTTATATCTACAAGATAGACATAGACAAGATAAACATTAGCAGAAAGGGTTTCATTACATATTATATGCTTGTACAAGAGCAATAAGAAATCGTACAGTAAGCTAAAGTGATAATAAAATGTTTTAAAAGCCAGTTGCTATGTCATTGTTTTGAAATGCCGTTTTATTACTTGACCAGGAGAATGAAAAACGAATAACGAATTTCCAATTAAGAAAAGTTTTAAGTATTGCAAAACTGAAACCACTAACAAGCAATATCTCAGAAATGGTTAACGCCACAAAAACTTACATTAAATTGTGCTTTTTAACGAGATCTACATTACTTATGTATCTCTTAAGTTTTCCAATTTTGCAAATCATCCATAATAAAGACGGATTCAGAGGATATTCCAAGAAAATTCAATGTATACATTCTATTTTCAATGGAATTTCTTAAACATCCGATATTTTAATCAAAATCGATAGAGCAGTTTTTGAGAAAATCTATATTTACATAAAAGTTTCCATGCAAATCGTAGTTTTAGGTGAAGGGATTTGAAAATCTTCTGTCGTATCCTTGAAATATGCCAATTTTGGGATTTAACGGACGTTTCGTTATCTATTCACACACACGGATCTTTTTCTAAAATGTTTTATTATGCTCTAAACATATATATATGTTATATATACGGTTAAATCTCGACATCGAATGGTGGAATATAATACCTATCTACCTACTATGTACATAATACGTGGTGTAGAAAGTAAAACTTTACTACACGAAAAATTTACTATTTGTTATAAATATATAGATTTTGTGTTATTTTGTGCCATTAACCATTTCCGAGATATTCGCTGCTGCTTATCTGCATTCTCAAATATTATATATTTTAACTGATAAGTTAACATTCTTTTGTTTCTCTCGAGGTCATGGAAAGCGTATGCAGTATGAAGAACAACATGTAGTGATCTGCTTTTGAAACATTTGACTATCTCTTAGTCTACGCAGTGGCATAACAAAATACACATTGTGAGCATTTCTGCCAACATTATTTAATTTGTGTCATGTTTGACAGGATGCAGATAGAAAAAATAAGGAATGATTTATAAAATATATTGAAGCTGGATTATGAAAGGTAGAGAAATCTGCATGATTGCAGAGCATCAGACTTTTTGCCTTACAGGATATGGGCGCAATCTCTGAAAGTCAGTTCTAAAAATTCTATAGAAGACCCAGAGTAGTCAGCTAACGTAAGATATTGTAATAAATCAGTATCTTAGATTATGCTGTAAATAAAATTGTTTGTCAATTGTGACGGCCTTCGGAATCATTTGACTACGTGGAGGTTATACATTCTCTTTTACATTGATAACGGACTCTGCTCCATTCATCCGTTCCAATTAAGTCCCTTTGGTAGTGTTTCAGTATGCTATACTTCGAAAAAGAATACTATGTTCAAAATACTGATATTATAAGTTATGCAGACTCTTGAAAATAAAATCTCTCTTACTAACTAAAAAAAGTATTTCACTTTATGCAAACATTTAAAACTAATATTTCACCGAAAATACAGGTTTGAAACTCCCTCAATCTTTATAGTGAAACCTCCGTGAGTGCGAGTGTATGTGTTTGTAATGTGTAGGTGTGGGTGAAAGTTAGCCAACAGGATAACTCAGAAACGAAAAATTGCTTATATACCAGACTTGTTTTATGTTCATCTTCCAAGGATACGACACGAAGAAGTTTCAATAGAGTCTCCCAACCCAACTATTGTATTCATAATTTTTTATTTTGTCAAAAATTGCCTTAAATATTTTGATTAAAATACAACTATAAGATATTTGCATGACAAATGAAGTATATACCAGTGTTCTCCTCATTCTAAATACCTTTTGTATAATTCGTAAACCGAAAGGGTAGACGAATTTTGAATACACAAAAATGTAGCATTAGTTAATTCACTGAATGTATGTCAAACTATTATTATTATATTTTATGGATTATATATTCCTAGATATTCCTTGTTATTACTTTAAATTTTCAAATACGTAATTTGTATTCTTTTCTCTTCTCGTAGACATTCAAAGAATATGGAATATCAAAGTAATCACATAGCGACACGCTCATTAAACGTCTGGCTATTTATCTACCGTTCCTACAACGAAACATGAAAATATGAGTTGAAATTTTATCTGGATTAATAAGCAGCTGGAATAATAAGCTTATGTAAGAACAATTTGTATAATAGTCAATAGAGTAAGTTCTGTGAATGCAAAATATCAAATGTTTTGCTTTTAATCGTCCCTCGAGTTTTAATTGTTCTCTTATTGAAAGTACAGGAAATGAGTTCTGTGTAACTTTAAAAGCTATTATGGGGTTTAATTTTTGCATAAACAGAATTCTTTAGAATTTATATTTTTAGTGTACTTCGGTAACACCACTTAAACCATCAATAAATCTATCAACTGTTATTTCTTCGCCGTAATATCCTAATATAAACTTTTAAGAATTTCTCAAGTCTATTTTTGGTTTTACAGTTCTATAAAGCATGCGATTTGTAGAGGTTATATCACAAATACTTCGTTTGCTTTGATTTCTTACAATAGTTTCCATTGTTTCACAGCTATGGGACAGATAGCGTTCAGGTCGTTTTATTATCTATTCTTGGTGCTAATATTGCAAAATTCAGAACTACCAATATTTAAATACAACTTATAACTAGCATTAAAAGACTGTAGAAATAGAGCGAAGTGAGCATGCACCGTGTTAGGTGTAGGTTAGTGTGCGTGTGTGTTTGTGTCTGTAAAAACTGCTTTTTTGTGTACTTAGATATTAATAATTCCCACCGGTTTCAGCAGAGCATGCGAGCGAAGCGAGCATTTGTTGCGTTAGGTCTAGATTAGTGTGTGTGTGTGTGTGTGTGTGTGTAATTAATTTGATTTTCCTGTGTTTTGATTTTAATTATTTGTAAGATTGCGAGAGAAGTGAGCGTTCGTTGTGCTAGGATTGCGTTAGTGCGTGCGTCAATAAAATTATTTTTGTGTGCTTAATTTATTGTAATTTCTACTCGTTTCTTCCTTGGTAACATTTTCTTTGTTGGCAGCATTTACATTTCAGTGCTTATGGAAATAGCTGTTTGCTGCCTAGGAACTTGCTGTTATATCTTCCCCATCATGCAAATTTTCGTAAATTTTATTATCTAAGAAAGTGCCTTTTCAGGGCAGGCGGTGTAGGTAGATTACACCAAGTCCAGACGATATATTAGGTCATAGCCGATCCGCAGTAGACAATAAAGTTTCACCTTTTAAACGAGCTATTAGTGGAACCCACGTATATCCCTACTGACTTTTTATAGGTTCATTTCATTTCTACAATGAGCTTGAGTACAAATAGCGCTATAATTTGATGGAAACCAACGTAAATAGTTAGGAGGAGCAACTATTTTTATCTGGATAGAAGGAGGAATCTTACAGCTGAAGTGACCGATAGCCCATTAGCTATCCTCTAAAGAAAACAAAATAAATAAATAAATAAATAAATAAAACAAAATAAATTTAAAATAAATATACATTCTTGGTTTGCACACATAACGAGGTTTCATTTCCTCAGATAGCTTTTCTGAGGAAAAGGATGCAAATATTTTTCTTTGCTAAATGTGGAAAACTTTAAACTTCATGTCACATTAGATTTTCTATAAACTTATGTCTGGAACAGCAGTAATTGCTCGTTATTTAGTTAAATGAAGAAGTTTCTCCAGTCTGTTCCATCCTGCAGCTTTAAGCTCCCGCCAATCATTTGTACTTCATTTCACTTCAGGTCAAAAAGCATAACTTTCGCACACATCTATTAATTTTTCATAGCTTCATTGAATTTAAATGAGCGGAGGGGACGGCATAGTAACTCATTCCACGCCATGTGAAGCATTTCCGTATGCCGCTGTGCGACGTACTGCTTTTTTTCTTTCTTTCTTTACTTCGGTGATATCCATTGATATTTATACTAATCGTGATATACAGAACCTAATAGAATTAACCAGATGATCGTCGTGTAGTCTAATGTAACGCTGTTTCTAACGTAAGAGAATTTTTGCTCGTAAATCCCCGTGGATTCACATTGACAATGAATGTGATACAAATGACCGCAGTTTAGAAAATTAATCTTTAGCCAATGATATTAATAACTTCCAATCATTTTATTTATGTATCTGCAGTTTTTTAGAGCAGTAATTCTATTTGATTTCGTGTGAAGCCTCTGAAAATTATATGGACATTTTCCGCGTTTCGAAGATGACATTACGTTTATGTTTCCTTAAAACAACACATTCGCTGCCGAGCACTCTATGTATATAGGACTGTGTGACCCATAAACATTTTCCCACTTTGACTGAGGTCGGGGAAATGAGTTCGGTACCTCGCAAGAGTTAACTTTGGACATTCTCGATGTTTTAATGTATTCAACTATTCCACTCAATATGAAGGAATAGGCTTTAAGAGGGTATTGGGTATCTTGTAGCTTGATTACGGGGACTCGTCACATCTAGACGACATTGGACATTCCATAAACATGCCTCTGACTGTGGGAGATTTATAACAAGTTAAAGCATGTAAATCAAGTCCCATGAATAAATTAGTTTGTTTAAAAAATAAGTATTAATTTCTCAGAGTGATCACATATTAATTTATACTTTAGTCAGAATATTTTGAGATAGTGGAGGGGGAGCTAAGGACGTCATGTGGATGCACTGGAGTCATCACAAAGTACCGAAACATGTACCAATGTATTCCTATCTTGCCCTTTCCATAAGAACAACAAGAACCTTTACTTTTAAGGTTAACGCATATGATTAAACATTCTTTCATAATTAGAAGCTGGTACTACTGGTACAAGACCGCGCCGTAGTTGAGTGGTTAGATCGCTCGCCTCCCATTTAGGCGGCCCAGGTTCGATCCCAAGCGCCCGCACGTCTGGGCGGGTTTTCTCCGGGTCCTCCGGTTTCATTCCACCAATTGCTCCATTTCGCTTACATTTCATGTCATCTACTTTCTCATGTTCATGCCTAGCTATAAGCCGATCTTCTGTGGTTTCGTGCCGTTGGCTCCCCGACAGGCTTCTGACCCCTAGGCATTGGCTTGTAAGTCCTAGGTGGTGTGAGTCCTACAAATACGGGGAGGGTAAGCCGATTCCGAAACGAAGCTAACGGTACAATACGTGGAGAAGGGTAACGTTCTAGCCTCTGGTTTCAAAGACCAAGAGTTCAAACATTCTGAAGGATGGTGAGTTTTTCTTTGTTGTTTTTTTTTTTTGGCCGCTAAAATCCTTGGCATGACTTTTTTCGGAAGGGATGTAAAATCCATAGTCCCATATCGTAGATATACGGCACGTAAAATAACCTCAAGACTGATAAAATACCTCTGAGCAAAATTATATTGTCTTTGACGGTATGGATGAAACTTCATACGTTTCCGTAAAATCTTCCACACAGTTTATTGTTTAATTCTCTACTGGCTTTTACTGCGGATTTATGCGGACTTCGTGTAAAACTCTCTCTCACACGCTCCACATTTGCCTCACTTACTGATGGACGACAGGTTGACTTCCGTTTGGAGATGCATCCCTTCATTTTGAAGCCAGCGTACCACGTACGGATATTGGGGGATCAATACCAAATTTTCTTTTAAAATTGCGTTAAACAGTGACAACAGACTGGGCTATGTGAAAATCTAGCACACAAAATGCCCTCTTCTATTGCAGCCATTTTTTTTTGTTATATCGTCTCCTAGCAACGAAATTAATAAATATGCAATAAGTTCTCCAACAAAACAACAACAAAATATTCGAGATTCCCTTTCCATTGATTCCAATATCATATTTCTAAGTACCTCCTAACGATAGCTATTCAAGTTTGTAATCGAAAAGATCATTTATAGTAACATTGTAGTTAAAATAACAAACTTATAAATGCATACAGCAGAAATGAAAAAGGCTAGGAAAAAAAAAAAAAAAAAAAAAAAAAGGAAACAAACGAAGCAAATTAAAATTATTTTGTTTGTTAATGACGCTGTCAATTGTCAGGATCATATCAGCGCCACCGGTGTACCAGAATTTCGCCCCGCTGGAGTACTTTAACATGCCAGTAAATCTACTGACATGGACTGTGACTTTTAAGCACACTTAAAAACCATCAATGTGGGCCAGGTTTGAACCCAAACCTTGAGTTCAGAAGACCAGTGCCTAACTAACTCAGCTAACCAGACCGACCAAACTAAGCAAAGCAGAGTCGCTTCTCTGGTTTTGAGAACCAGTAAACGTGTTACGTGCATTTATAAATATTTCAAATTAAAAGGGTTTTATTAAAAATTTAAGTAATGCATAAATTCTCCGGTTTTTCATCAGTAAAACTAATTCACTGCAGTAACAAATGCGTGTATGTTGTTTCGTTGCTTCTATTATAACACGAGTACTAAATTGCTCCGAAATAAAACTTGCATGCATTCTTTTATAGACTTCTTTTAACTGGCTTGTTGGTATCAGAATATTAGTGAACTAACTCAATGTAAAAACGAACTAAAGGAACTTAAGGTACCAAACTATTCAGAAATCGCCCAAAAGATTAAGGGAAATATCGAATAAATTCCTCAGCCGGACACTTAGACGCACCAGGTCTTTAACCAACCCACCTAAAAGGGGCGAGCTCTGCCCGTATTTGCTGCAGATTATTTCACTGTTTTTCATAAACAAATCTGATGTGCTCCATTCAGATGACACTCTATAGACGTTTCATACATAAACTTTTCTTATTCTACATCATGCTAATCGAGATAAACATTATGGTATTATTACTTGCTTCTTTGTGAGTAAAAGGGAAATAAGAGAATATACTAGTCAAATCTTTTAAAAGTTATCGTATTGTCAAACAATTGAAGTTCAATTAGCTTTGCATGTACAGCAGTAAAACAAGAAAGGTGACTTCTTGTTTGAGAAAAGGTATGTAGTTTCAAATTGAAACCAAAAACAAGAAATAACTCGGAAACGGTAAAAAAGTACATGACATAAAAGTATATGCATTTTAACGAGATTTACTTTTTTGTATAATAAGTTACTAACGGCTCAACAGTTATGCAAAATTCATCCAAAATAAAGAGGTGCCCAGAGGCTGTTTTCCCAGAAAATTTAAGATATACAATTTATTTGTAATGTAAATATCTTTAATATAAGGTATTTTAATCAAAATTGCTAGTCATTAAAAAGAAACGACTAAATTTTCACATTTTACATATTAAGAGTACTCTGGGATGGGAGGATTTTCTTGCACTTTGGTATTTAATGAAGAAAGTTGTCCACCGTTGTTAGCTATGGAAGTTTGACATGTATCATTAAGATTGGAATCCTGGTGCAAATAATTTACATCAGTTGAGATAAGTTATTTTGTTAGATGATTATATGCAGTTTTACGACATTTTGAAAATATCTCTATATGATTACCTAAATAAAAGAGAATGCATAACGAGAGATCTGATTTGGATCTATTTCGGACAACTGTATCCAAATCGAAAATTAATCAGGTCTATCTTGTCTTAACACACGCTGGATAGTTCAAAGAAACATCCTTAAATTATGGATCTTTGTTTGGTAAACAATATGTAATGACCTGTTATTTTAACATAACAAGCATATTTCTTGATGTTTTACTTGATATCTCTTGTTATAAGAAAATCTAATGGCAAAACAAATGCTGACAAGCCCGGAAATGTGGCTAGTTTAATAACATAAACGCAAAGTCAAGAAAGAGTTGAAATAATCAGAAAGCAAAGAAACATGAAGCTACTGAAATGAAGATTGAAAATGCAGGAAAAGACTGCCTCCAGGTCAATGGTTAGGGAGCAGATTTCTCCCAGAGATCTTGGGTTCGACTCCTGACTGGAGCGGGGAAGTTTTATTTCGCCAGAATTATTCCCTATTCCCCGTAGAGTCTGGAAATGTAAATTTCAGAGTGAATAGTGCGTGTTTGAAAGTTATATCTCAAGTCAAAGCCCCCGATATGACCATAAAAGTTAAAGGGGGCTACACAAATAAAACAATAGGGGGGGGGGGCATTGAAAATTACAGTATTATTTCGTTTACTGAATGTGGCTTTACTATCGAACCCTACCCTTTGAAAAGTCCGAAATTGTAAATGCGAACGTGTTGAATCGAACAAATGTTTACATTCAATCTATAACTCGGTAAGATTTTCATGTTACTGGAAATTCCGAAATGGCTACAGAATTTACAAAAGAATAAAACAATTTAATGTGTCACGCTTACATGACATCCACTGCCTATTTTTTAAAAAGTTATTTTTTCCGTTTATTTCATAGGTTAACATTGGCCAAATTGTTTTATTACTTAGTTATTTCTTAGTAAAACGAATCTATGACAATACACTAGGCTATAGCGATAGTCAACCCTGACACAAAAAAATATATATCTCGCTAAAACACATAAGGGATTTTAACCAACTTTTGGGCGGTATGACTAATCGCTGACACTTCATCAATTCTTCAGTACTTTTGTTTTCCTAATTTTATCTTTAACCAGATAAGTCATTTCAGACGATGAATGAAATCAATGAAACGAACCCGTGGTTCGTCTTCTCAGGATTCTTATCCGGATAACTGACCCTAACCGAGATTCTAAATCTGGACCTCTTGAATGGAGGAGATACGCTGTCTTTACTACAGAGGGGGGCTTCAATACTTTTGTCATTATTTTAAAATTCAGTTGTTTCTGATGATAGCATGGAAGTTTAAGGCCAGCATATAGCGTTTAGTTCTTAATTATTTGACTAACTTTGTTACCTATTACCTTCTCTAGCGCGTATTTACAATTTACATAATAGATAAAGAAGTTATTGTATTCCACCCAAAAACTCGATACCGAGATTTCACCGGAAATACGAGTTTTAGGGTTCCCTGAATATCTCCCTCCCCCCAATTTTTTAGGAAAAGGTCTGTATGTGTGTGTGTATGTGTGTGTGTGTGTGTGTGTGTGTGTGTGTGTGTGTGTGGGTGATGGACAGTATAACTCAAAAATGAAAAGTATTTATATACCTAACTTGGTATTTAAGCTCAGTATCTTCCAAGGATGTGACAGGAAAAATTTCAGGAAAATCCCCCCCTGCCTCGACAACCTTTTACGTGGAACATTTTTCGAAAAGTTCGACTTTCTCAAAAATAGCTCTTACGATTTTGATTAAAATGCAATATGTTTAAGATATTTTTATGGCAGAATAAATGTATATCCTGAATTTTATGGAAATTGACTCAGAAGACCTCTTTATTCTGGATGACTTTGCATAACTTAGTACAACTGGGAAACCGTAAGAGATAAACGTGCAAGTACTATACAAAAATGTATATATCGTTGAAACACGCAACTTATGTCATATAAATTTTTGTAGACTTTACTATTCGGAGCTATTTTTAGTTAATGGTTTGAATTCAAAACTACTTTAACTTTTCTCAACGGAAAGTCATCATCCTATTATTTTACTACTCACAAGCAAAGAGAAAGGAATTTCAATTGTTGCACATAGTGACCGGCTTTTAAAATATTTGTATTCCCGTATTTCCCTTTTACTCTTAAGGGACTAAATAATAAAACAATTTTTGCTAATGTTTATCTTGATTCGCATGAAGTAGATAGGCAGATAGAAGAGTAAGTTATTGGAAGAATAGCTTCTTATACCCCTACAATGGGTAGGCGTATAAATTATTTGTTTGTTAACGACGCTATCAATTGACAGTATCATGTCAACGCCGCAGGAGTAACGGAATTTGTCCCGTAGGAGATATTATGCCAGTACATCTACTAAAATGGGGCTTTCGCTTTTAAGCACGCTATAATAGACAGAGAAAGTCAGGTGAATATAACACATCATCAGATTTTTATGTATAATGAAACGTGTTATCTAGTTACTTCTGCAAAGATGTATCTCGATTAAAATGAAATAGATAGAAAAAATCTGTGTCTTCCATTAACTTGACTTTCTCTATATCTCTGTAACAAATTATTGCTAAAAATCTTATTCTTCTATTTCATGACAATCAAGATAAACATTAGAGGAAATTTCCTTATTACTTGGCTCCTTGTAAGTAGAACGGAAAAAAAATCTAATGTGTTTCATTCATAGGATGTCCTCCAGCTGTTTGGTAAACAAACTTTGTATTCAAAACATTAATCTGTTATCTACATCATACTAACTCATTAGTCTTATTACTAGCTTCCTTGTAAGTAGAAGGGAAATAAGAAACTGCACAGACTAAAGCGATAGTCTCGTTCTATAAAAGCCGGTCGCTATGTGGACAATTGAAATTCCAAGCTCTTTGCTTGTCAAGAATAAACAAACGAGCAACGAGAAGAAAGATGTCTTCCCGTTTGAAAAAAAAGTTTAAGTGGCTAAAATTGAAACCAATAATCTGAAATATCTCGAAAAACGGTTAACTCCAAAAAAGAAAAGAAATAAAGTGTGTGTTTTGATGAGATCTACAATGTTTTAGTAAGTTTTTGTATATTTTTTACGGTTTGCCAGTTATATAAAAGTCATCCAGAATATCTCCAGAGGCTATTCCCAGAAAATTCTAGATATACATTTCGTTTGTCATAAAAATTTCCTAAACATAGGTATTTTAATCTAAATCATTAGAGACATTTTTGAGAAAATCAAAATTTTCGAAAAATGTTCCATGTAAAGGGTAGTTTGGGGCGGAGGAATTTTCATGAACATTTTCGTGTCGCATCCTTGGGAATATACCAAATAAGGTATTATAATCAAAATTATTAGAGCCATCTTTAAGAAAATCAAAATTTTCGAAAAATGTTCCATGTAAAGTGTAGTTTGGGGAGGAAAGATTTTCTTGAAAATTTTCGTGCCGCATTCTTGTAAGATACTAAACTTAAATACCAAGTGTGGTATTTAATGGTCTTTTCGTTTTTGAGCTATGGTGTCCAAAGAGACACACATACACACACACTGACCTTTTTCTAAAAATGCCTATTTTTTGATTCAGGGAGACTTAAAACATATATTTCTGGTGAAATCTTGGTATCGAATTTTGGGTGCATTACAATACCTTCTCCACACACTATGCACATAGTACGTGTACAGAAATTAAAAACAAAACTTTCGTAAGAATAAGTTGTGAACCCGCTAATAAACGATAGAGAGTAGAGAAAAACATGTGAATGTAACTAATCAGATTTAAAAAAACACATTTTCTGCAATCTGGAGTATCTTATGCACGCCGTTTTCATTTACACTCTTGATTACCACCGCGATTGCAGCACATACACGACAGCTTCTGGAGAATCAGCGACAGACAAGAGCTGATCTTCCAGTTTACCTCAAGAACACGTTACACAAAGAATTTTGCTTCTTCTACACCTCCGTATTCACAAGATCTTGATTTGGCACAAGAACAGCTGGTCCGTTGTTAAGAAAGAGAGAGAGGTAATTACAGGCCTGGGTGTAAGGTCAAGTCCACTCTTCAATCACCTCACTCACCTGAACGCTGACAAACGTTAATACAGCAGTCAAATGTTATTTCTGTTTGAAAACTGTGTTCAGATGTTCTCTCGGCGGTTCACGAGATTTATAAGACCTGTTGCAGCGGAGGAAGGGGAGGGATGTGACATAACCAGGAGCATTGCCAACGGATTCTCTTTGTTACCTGTGTGGTGTTCATACATACACACTCACAAACATAAATGTGATTATTGTTCATTCTCCACCACTCACCTACACTCAGCAAAGACGCAAACGGTGAGTTGTACCTATTCGACGTTTGAGTAGCAACTGGAGGCAGACGAGCCCGGTCCTAAGCTCAAACTCGAATTTTTCTTGCCCTCCCTCTCTTTGCCCTTCCCCTACCCCTCCCATGCTTTAGTCTTATCCTGGGATATCGTCCACCTCATTTTTACACGTCCAGCAGTCGAGGTTGCCGCCATTTGATTCACGGCATGTTAACACTAATGTTGTTTTCTACTGACAGTTTGATGTATTCCTAGACTGTCACACTTCACTTGCTTACAACTATGCTCTTGGGTGAAAATACGAAAAAGCAGTAATCTTCCCTTCACTTAGCGTCTTTTCTACTTTCTCTACACGTACTATGTACATAGTGTATAGAGAAAGTATTGTATTGCACCCAAAAATTCGATACCGAGATTTCACCGGAAATACATGCTTTGGGTCCCCCTGAATCCAAAGAGAAAGCATTTCTGGAAAAAGGACCTTGTGTGTGTGTGTGTGTGTGTGTGTGTGTGTGTGTGTGTGTGGACAACAAAACTCAAAAAACGAAAAGACCGTTAAACACCAAACTTGGTATTTAAGATTATCTTCTAAGGATACGACACGAAGATTTAAAAAAAAAAAAATCCCCACCCCAAACTATCCTTTACATGGAAAAAATTTCGAAAAGTTTTATTTTCTCAAAAATGGCTCTAATAATTTTGATTAAAATCTCTTATATTTAAGATATTTATATGCCAAACAAAATGTATATCTTGAGTTTTCTAGAAATAGCCTCTAAAGATCTCTTAATTCTGGATGATTTTTTTTTAATTTTGTATAATTGGTAAACCGTAAGAGATAGACAAAAACTTACAATTTATTTCATATACATTTTTTTCATGAAGTTGATCGTTTATGAGATACTCCTTGCTGTTGGTTTCAGCTTTAAAAACGTATACTTTTCTCATACAGGAATTTGTCAACTACTGTCCATACAAACAAATGAACTTCTAGTCACATAGCAATCAGCTTTTGACTATCACTTTAGCTTATGGTACTCCCTTATTTCGCTTCTACGTACAAGAAAGCAAGTAATAAGACCATTTCTGCTAATTTTTTTCTCGATTAGCAAGAAGTAAATAGAAACAAAAGCTTTCTAACAATAATTTGTTGCAGAGATGTGGAAAAAGTCATGTGAGTGGAACACATCAGATTTTTACAAACCTTGTTTTGGGAAGAATTGTACAAGACAATAATAATCGTTTTAAACATCTTAAAATATTCATAGTAATACCAACATAGCCTCACACAATGCCTTATAGTTTAATCTAACAGTATCCACGAAAATATCAAACGTAATGGCTTTTAAAGAAGAATACACCATTAATAGCAACAATGACAGTAAATAACAAATCAACAAAATACAGGAATCTGTTCAATTACGTAGGATGCACTGTTCCATATGGACGTATTAATGATATGGAAATACAGAAATGCCACTAGTTTTAATAGGCACGGTAAGGAGGAAGTGCCTGTAAAAACAGTAAGGAGCTTTTTTTTCTTTTTATTTTTCATTTTAATTTTCTTACCCAGATGTAGGTTGCCAAGTACAGAGAATATACAGAACCAAAATAAATTAATTAAGCAATAAGCTTATTGGCTTTCAAGTTATACAACACTATGCAAAAATTAACAGTCTCTGCACAGAAAACCCTGGAAGTCAGGGTTAATTTGGTGGTAAAAACAACTGAAAAAGGCATGCTAATCTGGCTTTCAACTGCTAAAAAATAAAATAAATTGGAGAACGGTTTTTCAAATTCAGAGTTGGATTAATTTTGTAGTAAAACAGCTGAACAATCAACTAAAATGGGAAAATCTGTTTTTCACGGGTTGGCCAATCTAATTTGGATTGTTGTACAGTAAATATTTTGCTCTACTTGTAAATAAAAGCTGGTCTTACTCGTACATACCAAATGTTGGTATTAAGTCACGTTTTGTTTATGAGTCTTTATAGCTATGTCCAAATTAAAGGACGAGAGAGGGAGGCGCAATAACACATTCTACTCCGTGTGAAGCATTGGCGCTATGCGACGTAATGGAATGTTTGTAAACACAGACCCTTCCTCATCTGTTGTTGTCTTGAGAGAAAAAATAAATAATAACGAATGAGGGTTCCCCATTTGAGAAAAATATAAGTATTAGAACATTTAAAGCGATTATTTCGTTCATGTAAGGTGATCGTAGGAAGCACCCAATCCAGGACGTTGTCGAGTAAAGTTCCAACCAATCAGAACTCATTATCTGTGCATTTTAATTTTTTATCACGCCCAAGTGCAATTGTTTTTCTAAATTTATCGCACCCAAGTACATTTGTTTTCTCTCTGAACTAATGTTCGTCTCATAATAATAGAGTCAGTGTGCAGTGATATTTCCGTACATAATGACGGAAGTTCCAAAACGTTTTGAGGAAAGGTCTATCGCTGAAATATCATATTAATTGAAAACTAAAAGCTGCAGAATACTAAAAACAACAGAGAGAGAGAGAGAGAGAGAGAGAGAGAGAGAGTGTGTGTGTGTGTGTGTGTGTGTGTGTGTGTGGAACCAGTTCAACGAATTCTGTAAGCAACGACGCCATGATTTATGATATGGACATCAAGTTGCAGTGATTTCGGTGCAAATATTCACCAAGAAAAATGGGATTTTAGGAATATTATTCTTCGTGTCCATATAGGCTAATCATTGTTATTTTATTCACGAAATAGTCTTGTTAAATACAACTCCAGCTACAACTAAGTTGGAGATCTCATTATATTACTTATGATAAAAACCAGTCCTCGAAATGGTTAACTCAAAAAAAAAAAATAAATAAATAAAATACTGTATTGCACATAAACTATGTGTTTTAACGAGGTCGAACTTTTCTGTCTAGCAATATTTTAGCTATTTCTCGCGGTTTACCAGCTATGCAAAAGTCAATCAGAATGAAGAGGATTTCAAAATTAAAATATTTTTGAAAACGTTCCTATGTAAAGTATACCTTAGGGTGGGATAATTTCTTGATTATCTTCGTATCGTATCCTTGAAAGATGCTGTACTTAAAAATTAAGTTAGGTATTTAACGGAATTTTCGTTTTTGAGATATGCTTTTCACATACACAAATACACGGACACACAAACATTTTTCTAAACATATTTATTTTATTCAGGGGACTTTAAAATACTTTCCGGTGAAATGTCGACATAAATTTTTGGGTGAATACATAACTTCTCTATCCACTGTAGTCGTAGTGGTAGAGAAAATAAAAAATAAAGTATGAGGTGTTGCACTCACTTGACTTTCTTACCCGACTCTTCTACAAATTATTCTTTAAAAATATTATTACTGTATCTACGTCTTGTTAATAAAAAGGTCATCCGGAATGAAAAGGACTTCACATGCTGTTTCCAGAACATTCAAGTTATAAATTTTATTTCTGATGAAAGTGTCTTAAACATATGATATTTTAATCAAATTCGTTATAACTATTTTTGAAAAAAAAAATCGAAAGCGTTTCATGTGAGGGGTACCCTGTGTATGTGTCTCACTATACTTTCCCTCCTTAATTGGAGTCGGAGGAAGTTACGTTCTGACATCAGTATAATATTGTTGAAAATATGATAACCCTAAAGTTTGGGATTACGGTGTGTGCAGCTGGAAACCAACCCTCGCAGTTGCCAAGTCTTCCATTTAACATCTTGTGCAGTAACTCACTGGTTTGAATACGAAGCTGAATTGCCTACAGAGTCTACAGGAAACAGAGATTTTACTATGTGTCCTCTCGCCATCTTGTAGAGGATCGTCTTTTGTTTCCTAATGGTCCGATTTGAGGGCTGTCACGTTTTTGAGACGTGTGTAATAAACCTAACGCCCGGCCGCTGAACCCCGTTTTCGGCCCGAAGGCGTTATGAGGGTGAGACGTGATCAGCGCCTCGAGTTAATACTACTTCTCTATCAATCAAGTAGTTCCACAACCGTTCTCCAAGGCCACGAGGCTGGGTGCACCCCGAGGTCTCCCAGCGGGGAAAAGTTCCCCACGCTGGTACCGGGAATCGAACCTAGGTCTCCGCTTGGCAAGCAGCCGCGCTACCACCGCTCTAACGAGACGACCCATGTTACAGGCAGGTAACTTCTAAGCTAACGTACAGATGGTCAACAACCCCCAGTTAGCCTCCTCGTTATCTAATGTAATCCACATACAGATATACAAATACGGATCTTTCTCCAAAACTGAATTATGGAGATTCAAATATCAATGTGGACTTTTTGGAATACAGCGGTTTCTCTATCTACCCTAGGTTAATGTGATGGGGAAGTACACATTTAGCATTGAAAGTAAATGAACAGTTGCATAGTATTTCGTCCTATTAAGAGTAATAACGTTTTCGGTTAAAAAATATATGATCTATTCCATTCACTTTCTTTATCTATTTTGCAACAAATTATACTTATAAAAACTTGTTCTTTTATTTGCCCCACACTAATCAAGATAAACACTAATAGAAATTACACATTACTTATTTCCTCGTAGATACAACGGAGACAAAGGAATGCACTAGGCTAAAACGAAGCCAAATCATTTAAGAGCTGGTTGCTAAACGATGACATGGAAATCCTTTCTTTTTGCATAGTTAGGAGAGGGAAAAACGAAAAGAGTTACGACCTCCCATTTCAGAAAGATAAAAGTATTTGAAAATTTAAACCAATAAAAAGGAATATTTTTGAAATTTGAACTTCTTAGAAAACTGTATAGGAGATAAAATTGTGTTTTAACGGGATATACATTTCTGTGCAGTAAATTTGTCTATCTCCTACGATTTATTAGTTATGCGTTCAGAATTAAAAAAAAAAAAAAACTTTAGCCGCTATTTCCAGAAAATTCAAGATATACATTTAATTTGTGATGCGACTATCTTTAATATAAGGTAACAATTTAAAGAAAATAGAACCATTTAAAAAAAAACTAAAAACTTCTATGTAAAGGGTAGTTTTAGCCGGGAGAATTTTATTGACAATTTTCGTGAGGCATCTTCGGTAAATACTAACACCAAGTCTTTAGGATTGAATGTACTTACATTCTCTGTCCTCTATATGCATTGTACATGGTAGAGAAAGTAATAAGTTATCATACAAGAATTATTTCCAAGACTATTTATATCATGGGTCAGGCATTCAATATTCACAATCCAATTCACGGCCCTTGTCAGTTTTAATCAATTATTTTAGATTATCTAGAGGAATGTCAAGAGTGCTGATTGTTTTTACTTTCTCTATACGTACTATGTACATAGTGTAGAGAGAGAGTATTGCATTTCACCCTAAATTCCGATACCGAGATTTCACTGGAAATAGATGGTCTCCTGTATCCAAAAAAAAAAAAAAAAAATTAAATTTAGTACCTTTCAGAGATGACACAAAGATTTTGAGAAAAATTCCGCCACCCCAAAACTACCGTTTTCATAGAAAAACTTCTGAACATTTTGATTTTCTTAGAAATGGCTCTAACGATTTTGATTAAAATACTACATATTAAAGCCATTTCCATCACAAATAAAATGTATATCTTCACTTTTCTGGGAATAGCTTCTGAAAACCTGTTTATTCTGGATGAATTTTGCATAATTAGTAAACCGTAAGATATAGACAAAAAATTACTGCACAAAAAATCTTGATCATGTTAAAATACACAATTTACATTTTTTCGTGGAGTTTACCGTTTTCGATATATTTCTTATTATTAGTTTCAGTTATAAAGTACTTAACTTTTTTCAGACAAGAAGTGTCCGCTTTTCTTTTGTTGTAGTCCTGACCAAGCAAAGAAGCGATTTGCAGTGACAATCGCCTAACCACAGCTTTTAAAACATTTGACTATCACTTTAACCTAGTGCACTCCCTTAGTTCCCTCCTACTTATAAGGAACTAAGCAATAAGCACATTCTGCTAATGTATATCTCGATTAGCAAGGTGTAGAAAGAAGATCTTTTGTAAAGCAGTTAGAGAAAGTCATGTAAGTGTAACACATCCGATTTTTTTGGTAACTTAATTGAGGTTAACGAATAAAGAATTTGCCCAAGAATCATTTAAGCAAAAGGGAGAAGTAAACATCGTCAACGCGAAAACAATGCCACTTATATTTTCTTATTCCGTACATAAGCATTCCACACAAAAATACACTGGAAATACACGTTTCAGGGTCTCCAGAATAATTTTTTAAAAAAAATCTGATGTGTTCCGTTCACATACTTTCTCTACATCTATGTAGCAAACTATTGCTGAAAAACTTATTCTTCTATCTACTTCATGTTAATCGAGATAAACATTAGCAGAAATTGTTCCTTGTAAGTAGAAGGGGAAAAGATCCGATGTGTTCCATTCAAATGATGTTCTCTAGCTGTTCGGTAAACAAACCTTTTATTCAAATGATTAATCTTTTATCTACATTATGCTAATCAAGATAAACATAAGCAGAATTAGTCTTATTAGCTTCCTTGTAAGTAGAAGGGAAATAAGGGAATGCATTAGGCTAAAATGATAGTCTAGTCCTTTAAAAATCAGTCGCTATGTGAAACAGTTGAAATTCCACTCTCTTTGATCGCCAAGAGTAAACAAATGAGAGAAACGAGAAGGAAGATGTCTTCCATATTAGAGAAAAGTTTAAGTGGGTTAAAGCTGAAAGCAATATTAGGAATATCTCGAAAACGGTTAACTCTACAAAAAACGTATATGATATATATCGTGTTTTTTTAATGAGACGTACATTTTTTGTGTAGTAAGTTTTTGTCTGTCTCTAACGGTTTGCCGGTTATACAAAGGTCATCCAGAATGAAGAGGTCTTCAGAGGCTATTCCCAGAAAGTTCAAGATATACATTTCGTTTGTCATAAAAATATCTTAAACATAAGGTATTTTAATCAAAATCGTTAGCCATTTTCGAGAAAATCAAAATTTTAAAAAAAATGTTCCATGCAAAGGGTAGCTGTGACTGGGGAGATTTTCTTGGAAATCTTCGTGTAACATCCTGGAAGGTACTCAGCTTAAATACCACGTTTGGTATGTAATCGACTTTTCGTTTTTGAGCTATTCTGCCCACAGACACATAGATACACACAGACCTTTTTCTAAAAATATTTTTGTTTTTGGAAACGGGGGGTTTCAAAACATATTTCTGGAGAAACCTTGGTATCAAATGTTTGGGTGCAATACAATACTTTCGCTGTATACTGTGTACATAGTACGTGTACAGAAAGTAAAAAACAGTTTTATAGAAAGGCTCGGTTAAATACCATACTTGGTATTTAAATTCAGCACATACTAAGGATGCGATACAAAGTTTTCAAAGAAAATACCCGAAACCAAAGTATCCTTTATTTGAAAAAAAGTCAGTTTTTTAAAATTATGCTAACGGTTTTTATTATAATACCTTATGTTTCATCACAAACAAAAATATATCTTGGATTTTCCGGGAATGGTCTCTGAAGTCCTCTTCATTTGAGATGTAATTTGCATAACTAAGAAAGTGTAAGAAGAAACAAAAGCTTATAATACAAAAAATCTAGGATTCGTTGAAATGCATACTTTATGTAAAATTATTTATTTTCTTTTTTTCTTTCCTTCTTTCTTTCTTTCTTTCTATTTTTCTTTCTGGAGTAAACCATTTTGGAGATATTTCTTGTTTTGATTTCAATTATGAAATACTTATAATTCTGTCAATAGGAATGCTGTTATTATTACTTTCTCTATACGCACTATGTACATAGTGTATAGAGAAGGTATTGCACTAGACCAAAAAATTCGATACCGAGATTTCACAGGAAATATATGTTTTAGGGTTCCCTGTATAAAAAAAAGTATTATTAGAAAAAGGTCCGTGTGTGTCCGAGTGTCCATGTGTCAGTGTGTCCGTGTATCCGTGTGTCTGTGAACGCAATAAAAGTCGGTAAAATACAAAACTTGGTATTTAAGTTTAGTATCTCCCAGGGATGCGACACGAAGATTTTGAGAAAAATCCCCCCCACCTAAAACTGCCCTTTACATGGAACCTTTTTCGAAAATTTTGATTTTCTAAAAAATGGCTCTAACGATTTTGATTAGAATATCGTATATTAAAGATATTTACCTGACAAATGTAACGTATATTTTGAATTTTCTGTGAATAGCCTCTGAAGACTACTTTATTCTGGGTCAATTTTACGGAATGCTGCATAACTGCTAAACCGTAAGAGATGGACAAAAACCTACCACACAACAAATGGAGAGCACTTTAAAACACACACTTTATGTTATATACATATTTTTCGTGGAGTTGATTGTTTTTGAGATATTCCTTATTTTTGGTTTCAGCTATAAAACACATACTTTTCTCATACAGGACTTTGTGAACTCGTGTCCACACAAACAAAGGAACTTCAGTCACATAGCAACCAGCGTTTGACTATCACTTTAACCTATGGTACTCGCTTATTTCGCTTCTACTTACAAGGAAGCAAGAAATAAGACTGTTTCTGCTAATTTTTTCTCGTTTAGCATGAAGTAAATAAAAGCATAAGCTTTTTAAAAATAATTTATTGCAGAGATATAGAGAAAGTCATGTGAATGGAACACATCAGATTTTTTCCTTCCTTCTGATCAAACAAAGGTAACTTTTCGCCGTATAGCGACCAGATCTTTTAAAGTTTTGACTATCGCTTTATGGAAATGTATCCCCTTATTTCTTTTTATCTGCAAATAAATATGTAATAAAGGCATTTATGCAAATATTTATCTGGATTAACCAGTAGTAATTAAAGGAATAAGCAGTTATGTTCTCTGTTACGTATAGTAAGAAAAGGAAGTATTGCTTTCCACCCAAAAATTTGGTACAAAAATTTCACCAGAAAGACTCGCTTTGAGAATCCCTGGATCAAAAGTAGCATGTTTAGTAAAAAGGTTCCTCGGTGGTGTGTCTGTGAAGAGAATTCTCAAAAATGTGCTACATTCACATAACATTTTCTACATTTTCTGCAACAAACTACTCTTGCAAAAGCTTATTCTTATATCTACTTTATGCTAATCGAAATAAATGTGAGCAATAATAGTGCTCTTAGTTAATATGTTTCCTTGTAAGATAGTAAACTTAAGGAGCTTGTCGCATTGGCATTGAAATTCCGTTCTGTTTATATGGCCAAGATATAAAAAAAAATTAAAACTGCTCACTCCGAACACTATCCTTTACATCAAAAGCTTTTTTGAAAGGTTCGATGTTCTCAAAAACAATACTAACGATTTTGATTTTCATACCAATATTAAAGGTATTTGCATGACGAATAAAATTTATTGTATCTTGAAGTTTATGGGTTTAACCTGTGGAGTGCTCTTCATTCAGTACATTTTTTGTATAAACTTGTTTAACTGGTAGCTGTTAAGCTATAGATGAAAATGTACTTCCAAAAAAGTGTAGATGTCTTTAAAACACACGATCAATTTTTCCAAATAAGTTTTTTATGATGCCATAAGCCATTTCCGAGATAGACGTTACATATTAATTGTTCGATTTCTTCAATTCTTTGTCATTCTTTTAAAGGTTTTCAATTCTTTTTCAGTCCAGTTTTTAAACATTTGACTAACCCTATTCCCTTTGTATCTATCAAGCATCCTGTAATGTAGCTATTTCTGCAACGGTTTATCCCAATTAAAATGAACTAGATGGAAAAATAAATTTCGTATGAATAGTTTGTTTATCCACTGATAAACAATAAAAGGTAAAGAAAGTTATATGAATGTAACACATACCCTTTTTTAAGAATAGTGGTTGACGAATGGTTAGAGAAAGTCATGGGAATGTAATAAATCAGTACTGACTTTTGTTTTCTCTACCACAGATATAATAAGTAGAGAAGATGTACTCTATCCGAAAATTTGAAACTTTGAATCACTGGAAATACATATTCTGGGGCCTCCTGAATACAATAAAAGAAATGTTAGAAGAAATTTGTGTGTGTGTGTGTGTGTGTGTGTGTGTTTTATGATGTTTAACACCCGCCTTTACTACAAATGACACCGCAGGCGATATGTGTGTGTGTGTGTGCCCGCAAACGAGAGAGAGAGAGAGAAAGAGAGAGAGTGAATGAATGCGTGTGTATATCTGTGAACAGCATAACTCAAAATAATATACCCAAGGTCGCGGGTTCAAACCCGGCGGAGGACGATGGATTTTTCGGGCGTAAACATTTTTAGCATGGCTTCCTTCAGAAGCGAAGTAAAGCTGTGAGTCCCGTATCGTAGTTTTACCACTCGTAAAAGAACATCAAGCCTGATAGAGAGGCCTCTAGCAAAATTTAATGGTCTTTCACGCCCAGTATAGAATGGGACGCTGAGAACCACAGCAGTTAAAGAGCGTCCATAAATAAAACGCTATTTCATTTCATTTCGTTTAACTCAAAATAAAACAGTGGATAAACACCAAACTTGATATTTACCTTAAGCAGCTTCCAAAATCGTGATAGGAAGATATTTTAATAAAATCTCTCAATATAAACTACCCTTTATATGAAAGCAGTTTAGAAAATATGATTATCTCAAAAATGTCTCTAATAATTTTGATTAAGAACATATGTTTATGATGGTTTCATGATAAAGAAAACGAATATCTTAAATTTTCTGGTTAAAGCCTCTACAGTCATTCTCTCTGATTAATGTATTTTCTTATTTACACCATCAATGTTATGTTTATTATTTTAATATTTAATATAATTAACCATTAGGAATGACTTTTGCATAACTCTCTATACAGAGAGACAAAATTGTATACTCAAAACATGTAGATCAGGTTAAATTACGCAAGTTATATCAAATACATTTTTGTAGAGTTTGCCATTTCCGAAATATTCTTAGTTATTTGTTTAAATTTTTAAATATTTATATGGGAAGTAGTTATTTCTTTTTCTTTTTCCTGGTAAATTAAAGTGAACGGCACTTCAAAGCAATCACATGACGAGCGGTCCATAGTAGATTTGACTATCGTTTAAGCTTAGTATATTACACAGGAAAGTGTGTAATAAAACGGTTTCAGTCAGTGTTTATCTTGTTTATCATGAAGTAGATAGAATAATAAGCGTTTATAAGAAGAAGGTGCTGAAGAATGGATAGAATGGATTACAATTCCAGAGTACGTTTGTACGTTTAGAATAATTACTATGGTGGCGTGCCTATTTCAGCTTTCTGTACAGATATGTTATTACACTAATATTATTATTATTATTATTATTATTATATTTTGTTCCAAGCAAAAGCACAGACCTTGATTAAATGAACTTCAGCTGAACAATTTGTGTTGTAAATGAGTTCTTGTTATATGAGACAGTGATATAACTAAATCAAAACGCATGTGATAGAACTATTTCGGTTGAAACTCTGAAAATTAATTCCATACTACCGATGTGTTTCTTTTCGTACTATGTAGTTTTAGATGTTGTACCATTTCATTTTATATTTTGAATGTCCAGATCTCCAAACTTCGTCATTATTATAGTTTGTAACACCCATTAATGGTCAACAGGAAAATACATTAAAGTAGGCTTTCTGGATTCCTAGTTGAATTTAAGTTGAAATTGTAGGAATAAAAAACCTAATGTGTTCCATTCAAGACTTTCTCTACATCCCGGTAATAAATTATTGTCAAAAAGCTTATTCTTCTATCTATTTCTTGCTAATTGAGAAAACATTAACTGAAATGTCTTATAATTTTCTTTGTAAGTAGAAGGGGAATAAAAGTATACACTAGGCTAAAACGACAGTCAATTTTTTTTAAAAGCTCGTTGCCATGCGGTTGAAATCTGTCTATGCATTGCCAAGAGTCGACAAATTCCCGTATGTAAAAAGTTTTAAGTATTTTAAAATTGAAACCAACAACAAGAAATATCTAAAAAGGTAAACTTCACGAACAAAATGTATTTGACACAAATTGTGTGATTTAATAAGATCTACATTTTTTATGGTCTACCAGTTCTGCAAAATTTAGCAAAATTCATCCAGAATAAAAAGATCTTCAGAGGCTATTCCCAGAAAATTCAAGATATACATTTTATTTATCATGTAAATACCTTCAATATACGGACGGTATTTTAATAAAAATCGCTGAACCATTTTTGAGAAAATGAAAATGTTCTAAATTTTTTCCTTGTAAGGTGTAGTTTGAGGGGAAATTTTCCTCAAAATCTTCGTATTGCATTCTTGGAAGACACCAAACTTAAATACCAAGTTTACCATTTTACCCACTTTTCGTGTTTGGATCATCGTGTTCGTGGACACATAGACACACATGGACACACATACCGTATTATCCACTCGGAGCGTCTGGAAGCCTTGATTATATCCTTTACGCTGTGAATCAACGCGCCGCACCAGGCATGTTAAGGCACTTGCTTGAATACCAAAAATTACGAAAATATGTGTAGTGAGGAACAAAATCACGCCATTTTACCGCTATTGCGCAATTGCAGTGATGGAAACTGGCTAAACTGACTCCTGGATTGCACGAAGATCAGTGTAAACACGACTAATCTAGATCTAAAATAAGGCACGCGAACATGTTGGCAGATCTGATTCACATAGCACAATAAAGCCGCTAAAGCAAAGAAGTATTTTTGGTGTATTTTAATATAAATCATGTATTGCATTAAACCTTAAGGACAAAAATAGTCCTGAGGAATTGTTAAAGCTTTGTAGTACCAGTTTCGAAGTAATACATGAATATATTTACAGGTGGAATGGTTAAGGAGTAGTAATATACGTTTTAAATGACTCAAAGAGACCAAGGATATTGTGCAAGTGGAACCGTCAAATCACGTGCAACCCGGGTGGTTCAGCTAGTACCTAGGTTTGTACATATTTTCAGTTTATTAAGTTTGTTCAGCAAATAGTCTTGTGAGCTATAAATTAGTTATGTTTACTAATTACACTCGTACACATTGTTATATACAATATACTCTGAGAAGAATAGAAAGGGAGTTTGAATTTTGTTTTTTGTGTTTTTTTAGCTTAACGTTCTGTAACCTGTTTAGTAATATTGGACGATGAATGCAATTGGTGAAATGATGCTCAAATGATCTCGGAGTTCATGGAGCTTAAAGTTACTCGACATTAGTCTTCTCAGGGTAAGGGAAAACCCCGAAAAAACCTTATTGGGGTAACCCACCCTAAGCTAGACTGTTGAATGTGAGGCAGACATGCAACCACCACATTACCCAGGCGGGGAAGTTCTTTACCTCCTGATCCAAACATGTTTAAAAGTTCAACAATTATTTGGTCAAACTACAGGAAAAGAACGCACATATTGAAGGCCAGGAACGTGTGCAGGTCCTTGACATATCCTTGAAGCTAGATTAATCCCATTGTCCCGGGCGGCAGTGGCTGAGGTTTGGGTCTCTATCTTTGGAAAGTGTTACTAGTGCTTGACGGAAGTCCCCGCGTTTCGTGGGTGTTTGGTGTCTCTTGTTCTACACAAACACACTGAAATGCATTTGTCTTATTTATAAACACACTATTGTTGCATGGTTTTCTATTGAATTAATAGACATGTGATTTTTAATGATTTGTACAACATATAAGGAGTTAATTGATAGAAATTAAACTTCCTAAAGTTTGGCATACAATAGTTAATACTATTAATTTACCCCATTACAGGTAGTACACATACAATAAATCTATAATAATATATTCATTCACTTAAGTCTAAATAATGCAGTGATTTAAAGTGATGTAAAAAGAAAATTTTACGAGCACTTACGGAGAAAACCACGTGGAAGTAAAAGAATAATAATTTTCAAACATTTTAAACATGAGTTTATCACGAGGAAGCATAAAATTTTAACCTGAAAACAATTGTACGAATTCTCCAACGGAAATACTCAATCGCACTATTTTGAATAAAATAAACTGACATTTATTTTGAATTACATATAAGATATGTTCAAATTTCAGTTCATTATATTACATTACACTTTGACATTACACTTTAGATAAAACTGAAATATTTGGGAAAACTCTTACACAGACTCTTAATTTTGAAACATAAACATCGATTTTTAAAGTTCCTTCCTTAAACATTAAGCATTATTTTTGTAGATTTTATAGATTTCTAGAAAAAGATATAAGGTGTGTAATTTCACGTTTAAACCAAAATAAATATTTTTTAAAACGTAACTCAGGATTTAATTTTAAACATGAAAGTATAATCCTTGAACTCCTTTGTTGGCCCTTCAAAAACTCTGGGCTGAGTATTTCATACAAATGATGTGAAAACATTTGCAATGTTGAAAAATATTTTGCCTGAAAATTCGATTTCAGTTGCAAATTCTCTATTAAAACAAATCTAAAGTGATAATAATTGCATTTCTTCTGATTAACGAGATTTAGGTCTTTCTGTGAAGACAGAACAGACAAAGATGTTTAAACTATTTTACAAAGTATTATCTGTTGCATGTTTAAGGGAATCTTCCACTCAAATTTTGGCAAAATCTTCAAAAACTTAAATTTTCCTTATGTTTTATTAAGAATATTTCTAAACATTTTAGATTCATAATCAATTTACCTTTAAAATCCCACTCTGGTTGATTTAAACTGTCAGCATGCGGATGAGTTGATAAGAAATAACAGATAAGAACAACAATAATAATAACGATTAATATTACCACTACCACCATTGCTCTTAAACACACACGCACTCGCACGTAGGGGATGGAAGGGGATAAGAAGGGGATGGAATCATCTTGTTATTATATATAAGGATTCTTGTATCTTCCTCTCTCCATCTTGAACACGTTATATTTTACAATTTACTGCAAATATACTCCATTCTCTTTCAACCAACCACTAAATACCCTGTCTCCTTTTATAGTTCTCATTGATGCTGTTTCAAGTTTACTGCCACACACTCGCAGCTCACTCGTGAAACGTAACATTTTCCTGATTTAAACGTTCCACACGTCATTTACAGCTTGGTGCCAATTTATTTGTATTTATAGAAAGAAATTTCAGCTATTGAATTAATTAAAATTCGCTGCTTATTCAAAATCTTGATTTTTAATTGCGTATTTAGTTTAAAGGATATTTTTCGAAATGGTCAGTACATTTTTTTTATTTAAAATCAATATAAAGACATAACATTAATTTAGTTTTGTTTTGTTTATTTATTGACACCTTAAGAATCATTGCTCCCTTTAGTGGCTATTAACATATTAGAATAATCATAATGCAAACTTAAATACCAAATACAGCATTCATCATACAATTCAAATAAAATGATTTATTTACTTTTTCTTCTTCAGAGAGAAATCCCAGACACGGGTATTTTTATTTTAATTAGTCTTTGTAATGAATGACATCAGAGATTCCTTGAATCATGCTTCTTTTAGGGTTATAGTTTATTGTAACATTTGATTTTCCAAAAAATAAATAAATTAATTAAATAAAAATAATTATAATAAAATAAAGGAAAACGAAATTAGTGTTGATAAAGAATTGCACTCTACCTCCTGCTGATAAAAAATTGGATATCTGGAAAAAAAAAAAAAAAATAGATCTTCACTAAAAAGAAATGACAAAAAATCCCCCCTCAATCTGCAGCTTCAATGTGACAATGGCCCTTCTGAGTGAGTACTCAACCACAAGCCTCTCTCTCGTATTGGTGGCTGCTTCCGGTATTGACCTCGTCTTGTTTTGCCGACGTTTCGCGCAACTTATGTTGAGTTTCGGCCAATACCGGAAGCAGCCACCAATACATTAGACAACGCATTTAAACCGTAAAACTCGTAGCCCGAATACAGGGGAAGGTATTAGCAAACCACAGGCAAATCAGGTCGAAATCAAGTCAAAATCAGTTCGACCTGATAGTAAGGTAAATAATTATTCTTATTTACCACATTTAGTTGAAACCAAAATAGTATATCACTGTTAATCATAAAATTGAATAAATTATTCCAATTAAGAAGATGTGTTGATCGAATAAAAACTGCTAACTTATTATTCAAGTGGTTAAAACATCACAGTGCTTGCTCTTGCATTTCTACATTTGATTAAGCCGTCACGATAGGTTGCTCTCTATGTTAAGGCTATTGCAGGCTTACCCCTGTGATTAAGTAATCATTGCTCTTTGGCGCGCAGCTAATCCGCACAAACCTGCTGAATAGCACAGTGGTGAGTAGCCTGCACTTTTCTCTCTTACCTGAAGCGTGAGTACACACATGTTTGTCCATCATTAAAGAATATTTCCACTATAAGGGTTAAACAGTTTAGATTTATACATAAGGGATTGGAAAAATATTAGGGGTAGTTTCCGAGAGATATTAAGGTAGTCTGTAATTTTCGTTGGTTCTATGCTAAATATAAATGTAAACATTTTTTTCATTGTTTTTTTATATATAATACTAATAATACCTCCCCTCAGGGGCTCACCTTGGTAGTACGGGGAGTAGCGCCCCCGAGGTGCCTGAGCTACCCAGTGTTCGGGGGTATAACCGGACCACCCTGCTTCTTGGGGACATAAATAAGGAAGCCTGGTGCTCCAGGTTGGGGGTTAAGCATTAGGTTAACAACGTAATCTTGTAAAAAAGCTATTGTTACGAAACCTGCAAAAAAGCCTCGGAATGATTTAATGTTGGCGACCTGGAACGTAAGGACAATGCTGAAACCTGGGGAAAATGAAAGAAATAGCAAATGAAGTATTAAAATATAAATTAGATGTGGTAGCGCTCCAAGAAATAAGATGGGCAGGGGAAGGTAGAATAGATAAGAAAGAATACACAGTATTATATAGTGGACCTAAAAAGCCGGACTTAAAGGTACAGGATTTATTATCTCAAAGGAAATCAAAAAGAGCCTAATAGAATTTAAATCAATTAGTGAACGAATCTGTAAAATATGCCTTAAAGGTAAATTCAGAAATATAACTATATTATCTATATATGCACCTACAGAAGAGAAAGATGAGATAAAAAAGGAAGAGTTTTATGAAAGCTTAGAAAATACATGTAATTCAGTAGGAACTTATGATACATTGGTGATACTAGAAGATTTTAATGCCCAAGTGGGGAAAGAAGACTATTTAAATGGAGTGGCAGGGAAACATACACTACATCAAATAAGTAATGAAAATGGTATGGACAATTCGCAGTTAGAAATAATATGATTATTAAAAGTACCTGCTTCCCTCACAAAGAAATACATAAAGGAACGTGCAAAATGCCAGGCTCAGAAATAGTAAATCAAATTGATCATGTGCTAATTAAAGCAAGACATACATCATCAATTATAGATGTAAGAAGTTGTAGAGGCCCAAATTGTGATTCAGATCACTTTTTGGTTAAAGGGAGAATGAGAATAAAAATAAAGAAGATGGAGAGAGTTCAAGAGAACAAACATATACGATGGGATAGAGAAAAAATAAAAGATAAAGAAGAAAAAAAGAAATATCAAAAGTTAATGAGCAGCAAATTAAATGAAAAAGGAACAGAAGAAGGTGTAGAAGAACAATTGGAGGTAATAAAGGAGACAGTAAAAGAGGTAGCAAAAATAAGTATAGGTGAAAAGAAAATGGAAAGAAACATAGAATGGTATGATAAAGAGTGTGAGCAAGCTATAGAAAAAAAGAACATGGCTAGGAAAAAAATGCTCCAGAAAGAAACTAGAAATAACTATGAAGAATACCGTCAAAGAAGAAGAGACGCTAATAACATATGTAAGAAAAAGAAAAGAAAATATTGGAAAATGCAAACCCAAGAAATAGAAACGTTGATTCAACAGAGTGAGATAAAGAAATTCTATATGCCATTAAAGCAAATGAAACAAGGGAAACAGAATAAAATGAAAGAATGTCTAAGCAAGGAAGGTAATGTTCTTGGGGAAGATAAAGATATACTGGAAAGATGGGCTGAGTACTACAAGGAATTGTTAAATAAACGACAAACAATAAATAATCAGGAACAAGGAGAAAATGAAAATGGAAATGAACAAAAAATGGAAGAAGAAGAAGAACCGGATATTTGGGATGTTAAAATAGCAATACAGAGCCTAAAGAATAATAAAGCACCAGGAGAATATGACATAATCGCTGAGCTAATTAAATATGGTGGGAATGGAATTATGAAAGCAATACATAAGTTAATATTAGAAATATGGAGGAAGGAACAGATGCCTGAAAGCTGGAAGACAGGCATAATATGCCCAATATATAAAAAGGGTAATAAAAATCAATGCCACAATTATAGGGGAATTACATTGCTAAATGTAGCATATAAAATATTTTCAAGTATTTTAAATAATAGAGCGAAAAAATATGCGGAAAATGTATTAGACGAGTATCAATGTGGATTTAGAAGTGACAAGAGTACGATAGACCAGATATTTGTAATACGACAAATAATGGAAAAATTCTATGAGCATGGCATAGATTTATGCTTTCTGTTTATTGACTTTAAGTTTGCATTTGACTCAATTGACAGAGAAGTTCTCTATAACACCTTAGAATGTTTTAAAGTGCAACAAAAAATAATAAGACTAATAAAAATGACAATGGAAAATACAAAAGCCAAAGTGAAAGTAATGAATAAATTAAGTCCGGATTTTGATTATAACACAGGAGTAAGACAAGTTGATGGACTATCTACGACTCTATTCAACCTAGCCCTGCACAGAGCAGTAGAAAAAATAAATACTAAAGGAACAATATTTTTAAAGTCTAGTCAGATATGTGCATATGCAGATGACATATTGATTGTGGCAAGAGATAGAAAAATGTTACTTGAAGTTTATGAAGAATTAGAAAGAAGGTCTAAAGAAATAGGATTAGAAGTAAATGAAAAAAAAACTAAATACCTGAAAATGACAGCAGACAAAAGCAAAAGAATAATTGAAAATTTAGCAGTTGGAGACAAAACATTTGAAGGGGTATCCAAATTTAGATATTTAGGAGCGCTTGTAAATAATGATAACAATTTAAACGAGTGCATAAAAGAAAGAATTCAAGGTGGAAATGCAGCCTATTATGCAAATTTAAATCTATTAAAAACAGGCTTATTAGTACAGGGACAAAATACAAGATCTATAAAACACTAATAAGACCAATAGTAACGTATTCTGCAGAAACCTGGACCCTAAACAATGTAGATGAAGAAGTTCTACGAAGATTTGAACGGAAAATACTCAGACGAATCTTTGGAGCTGTAAAGGATAAAGACCAAAGGGAATAAGATATAATTATGAGATAGAAGAACTAATTAAGCAGCAAAATATTGTGAAATTTATAAAGACACAAAGAATAAGATGGCTAGGACACATAGAGAGAATGACAGAAGATAGAATGCCAAAAAGAATATTGAAAGGAAGACTGTACGCTAGAAGAAAAAAAAGGAAGACCAAACAGAAGATGGTTAGATGATGTGATGGAAGACCTAAGAAAAATTTGAATCAGAGGGTGGAAAAGTAAAGCAGAAGAGGAGGAGGATTGTGCAGGAGGCCAAAGCTCACCAAGGGCTGTAGAGCCAGAAGAGAGAGAACCAAATACCTATTGTAATTGGTGAGTTTAATAATCGATTTGGACGTTTAATATTATCATAACGGGAGCTTTGTTTTAGAAACAATTGCCGGTGTTTTCTCTCTGTACCCTTAAGTTCGTTTTCTTTTAGCATTATACTACTAAAGGCACACAACATTCATACATACAAAACACACATATTCACTCCCACATTCATATTGCCAGACTCTGTGGGAGATAAAAATGATTCTGCTTAAAGAAAAAATTCCCCGCCCCATTCCGGAAATCGAACCCGGGACCGATTCAATTCACTAAACACTCGACCACGAGGGCAGTCGATATAGCTTTCTCGAATGAATTAACATTTTTTTTTTTTTTTTTTTTTTACTTTTACCTCCTTTTATTTCTTTATCAATCCATACAGAACAAACAGGATGTTTGTATGTTAAGAATTGAAAGTTATAGAATAGCTTATAGTTTTTGTTGGATTCTAAAACTCAAGTGCACTAAGTTATATCAAAATCATACCAAAATATTATTTGATAACAAAATACAAAGAAATATGTGTGAAATTTTAAATATATGAACACAATTTACAGCTTGTCCCCAAAATATATTTTTAAAACGTTTTAAGCATTCCTATTTTCCCTTGGGATGGAGAACCATTAAAAATATACATATAAGCAATAAAGTAACAAAGAATCCTCTGATATCATATCCTAGAAAATCACATTGAAATGAGGAGACATAAATATATCCTCCCGTTTTAAAATGCTTGGACTTATTGTAGTCTATATACGTCTAGATAATGCTTTTAATGTTAAAATAATTATTTAAATGGTTCAGTGTTTTCAAGATTAAACACCTCCGCCCCGCCCCCTCTCCACACTCACACACACATAGTTTTTTCTCGGATCACAGCTGATTCAGAATATTTTAATATTGCAAACACAGGTGTATACATAGTTCTTCAGTGGGAGAAAGTCCATATTCGGTTGTAGGCTGAGTTAAGGAAAGTTTCCGAATTGAAATTTGTGCATCATATCTTCTCAATATGCGGTGTTGCATTGTGAAGGGAAAGTGGGCACTGGATTCCAATTCTTGTATTTGGTACTGAAGATATTATGACGGAGTTTTCTCGCAAAATTTTGGAACAGTCATTGCAGTTATATCAACTTCGATAATTATAATCACGAATGATCTCGGCCCTCTGGGATGTTGATTGTCTTATGTAGTCGCACAATCTTCACGAAAGCGTCTCGATGAAACCGTTTTAGTTCTGCTCAGTTGAGTAGAGTGCTCGCGCGTACGCAGGTCAAATCTCGGACCCCAGCTGGAGGGGTGGCATGATAGCCATTATGTCACTATTTGAAAGCTATAGCACACTGCTTGAGCTTTCTGCCAATCTTGAGTTTTGATAACACATGCCACTATGTTGAATTATTCTTGTTTATATATGCTGCCGGCTACTATAATGATGAGCTGAGATTTTTTTCGGGGGCATGCGTTAGTGGGAATGAAACATTTAATGGAGGCTACTCCAAGATGTTTGCCAATCCTTTGAAGATAAATAATGAAATTGCTCCTGAATCTATGCACGAAAAAATATAACTGTCTCGTATTATACCTGATAACTTCCGTGTATCAAGAATTGTACAGTTTAGATATAAAATGTTCCCGTATTAAAATTAACAAACTGGTGAGTTTCATTCATATGACTTTCTCTACATCTCCGCAACAAGTTATTGTTAAAAAGTTTATGCTTCTATTTACTTCATGATAACCCAGAAAAAAGGCAGAATTAGTCTTATAACTTGTTTTCCTTGTAAGTAGAAACGAAATAAGGGAGTACCATAGGTTAAAGTGATAGTCAAAAGTGGTTGCTATGTGACTGAAGTTCCTTTGTTTGTATGGACAGGAGTTGACAAATTCTTGTATGAGAATAGTATACGTTTTTTAAAGCTGAAACAAAAAGCAAGGAGTATCTAAAAAAAAATGACCAACACCACAAAAAAATGCATATTACATAAACTGTGTGTTTTATTGTGCTCCACATTTTTGTGTGGTAATTTTTTGTCCATTTCCTATAGTTTAGGAGTTATGCAAAATTCCGTAAAATTCATCCAGAATAAAGTACTCTTTAGAGGCAATTTCCAGAAAATTCAAGATATACATTTTGTCAGGTAAATAACTTTAACATATATATATATATATATATATATATATATATATATATATATTAATCAAAATCGTTAGAGCCATTTTTGAGAAAATAAACATTTTCGAAAAAGTTCCATGTAAAGGGTAGTTTTGAGTTCGTGTCGCATCCTTGGAAGATACCAAACTTAAATGCCACACACACACACCCAGACACACACAGAGACAGACAGACCCACACGGACATTTTTCTAAAAATGCTTGTTTTGGATTTAGGGGGACCCAAAACATGTATTTCTGATGAAATCTCGGTATCGAATTTTTGGGTGCATTACAATACCTTCTTTATATACTATGTACATAGTACATGTAGAGAAAGTAAAAAGCGTAAGTTGCCGTGACTCACCCTTGTGATCAGCGTCAAATGAAAATGCGTATAAGCCTAGCGCGGGTCTTAAGCGCTATCGACTGCCGATAATATTGTATAATTAATGTTCCTTGTAGGGGAAAATGCACAAGAACTAAATTTTCCAAGTATACGAACTATTACTAACACAAGTCCCGCCTACTTCTCATTATTCTAAAAAAACTCGTAATGTTCTTGAAATATTTAAAGGTGTTGGTAGATCAATTAATACATTGTTGGAGCTTGTACTTAAAGGATGAATTTTGCGTAACAATTTACGCATTAAAACTTTAAAATTCGTATTTATCTCTGTTATAACTTTTTTCCCTTGCCATATTCTAAATGCACTGGTTTCTTCCTAATCCAGAATTGGTCTGCTTGCGTTTCATCATCCTTTAGATTTTTGAACTCACTGAAAATTGATTTGTTCCAACGTAACTTGCTAATGACTCTTACCTCTAACAGAATTAATTATAACTCGTGTTTTTGCAGTATTAATCGTTTAAAATATATAAATTATACATATAAATTATTTCTGTATTTTCCGGTTATTTCTGTATTACATACCTAATTTTTATTTTGAGATCACCTCTGACTATTTCGAGGAACAAAATCACAAACTCTCAACTCCCGTAGTGCCTTGACTGCCAAAAGATGCTAATTTGACGAGGAAATAGAAAGTACATCATTGTACAACACTTCATTCAGTCGTGATGGCAACTTGCCCCACTGCCGAGCTGTATTGCATACTGCAGGTAGACGCTGCTCGGTGATGCGCAACCAAGCTGGACCATTGATTGATACATTCTTTCATAAATTATTGCCGAGGTAAATCAGGAGTACAGAACTTAAAAAGAAGGGACTTAGTTTTTGCTTCCATAGCCAACTGCTTCACCTTAAAGACGAATGGAATCTCATACTCAGCAGCCTACGATTGCAACCATTTGTTGCGTGCCGTGATATTGTTCAATAGTTAACGTCTATTTCCTACAGTACACTCGAGGGTACCGATATAAGGTACCGCGTGGTAAGTTGGTGAGGCTTTAGAATAACATCCACCAGAGGCTAGGGTCTAAGATACTTTTAGATTCGTTGTGAAAACATAGTCAATTTAGTTTCATTTATTCTTCTTCTCTAAGCTGGAAAAAAAAAAAAAGAAAAGAATCAGACTGAAAAAGTATGTAAGACAGCAATGACCTATGTTATCTCAAGAGAAGTTGAAAATACCTTGAGTTTTGCCTGTAAAATTCTAGTCAAATAGAAAATGCCCTCAATCTGCCAGTATATGGAAAACTGAGTAATACTGGTTACGTATCCTGACTTTGACAAGGACTCTTTTTTTCCGATTCTACGTTTCCTAATAAAATATATTTTTGGGGTTTTGCAAAAAAAAAAAAAAAAATGTCTAAAGAAGCTGCCCAACTCTTTTCAAATAATGTAAAATTGACACATAATACTTATTTTTACTACGGGGTTAATATGTGTATACGTTGTACATATATTTTGTACTTTTATTTGTAATATCAAGCAAGTCCAGTAATCCTGTTTGTGGTATTTCTTCCACCAGTTTCGTCCTGTTCTTGAAAATACTCCATATAGCCTCGCAGCTCAAAAAGGGTAAATGACAAACGTAATAAAGAGAGACACGTTTACAACGGAATTTCATGCAAAAACACATGCGTCTGTCTTACTCCCCTCTTTCTGTCGCTCCTGATTCAGAATCGACCTCTGTACGTTGGTTAAGGTTCGAGGGCCAGGGTCTAGCAGACGTCCTCCAGCCACTAAATTAAAATGTTTCCTTAGTTAAAAAAACAGTATAGGGAATCAAATGTATTGGGCCATATCCCACCCCTCCTGTCGACTGTACCTCAAATCATTCTCTTAAAGTAGACGAAGAGAGAAGGCGCGATTTAACGATTCAGGCAATATTGTGAAGAGTTGAAATGTAGTGTTATTTATGGACGTTCTTTAACTACCGTAGTTCTCAGAGTCCCATTCTATACTGGGGTAAAAAACCGATTAATTTCTCTCCGAGGCCTCTTTATCAGGCTTGAGGTCGTTTACGTGCTGTAAAGCTACGACACGGAACCAATGGGTTTAATTCTTTACTTCTCTTCCGAAGGAAGCCATGCTAAGGATTTTATTCCCCGAAAACATTCATCGCCGTGACCTTGGGTATATGAAGTTAGAATGGTAGCCATTATACATTGTAAGACAACAGCAATATTGTGAAGGTAAACCAAGTTTGTGACACTGCCGAAGCAGCAAGCATTTTTTGCGCGTAGTGTACATTCGTGTAAAAAAAGCATAATAATGTGGTTTTACAATACACAGCCGACAACAGGTGACAGCTGAAGAGCTAACCCGAGGATGAAGGTCGGTGCATAATCAGCGTCTATTGTGAGGTTGTTTTGGATGCTTCGCGGTGTGCGGGTGAACAAAGAGTGCTTATGTAAAATTAGAACGTGCTACAATCTGGTCCAACAAGTTCAAAGGGACTTTTTTTTTTTTTTTGCTTGGAAAATCGATGTAACACAACCGTATGAAAAGAACGGATAAACGTGGTAACATAACATTTATTGCACTAGGCTTACATTTACAATATTTACAAAAGCATGTCCTGTTAAACTATATTACTTATCGTAACATACATAGGCTTGAGTATCAGTTAGGCACTACATCTGCATAGCTCCCTGAGGTTAGCAAGTGTAACCCTTTTGTTTGTGCTACCTATTCTATCCCAATTTCTGTGTTTTCTCTTCTGTTCTCTCTCCCTCTCTCTCATTATCCAATTTTATTTTAACTTTTCCAAATATTGCCCTGTTTCTTTAATTCTTCTCTTTTCCTTGACATTCCGTATTTTCATTGCTACCCTCTCTCCTGGTATACTATCCCATTTGTGTTCCCAAATGTCTTTCCTCTTTACATTCGGTGAACAATGAACAGTTCTATCTTTCTCCCCGCATAAAGTACAACGTTCTAGTTCACTGCCCCTCATCCCTTTCAAAAGTATTGCTCTTGTACTCATCCATACTAATCTTTCCCTGTGTTTTTTATTACGTATATCTTCATACTCCTTCCTTGACCATTCTTTATTTTTTTATATAAACGAAACTACATTTTATTACTTTCTCTTCACTATGTTTATAAGTGTATAGAGAAAGTATTTTATTGAACCTAAAATTTCCATATCCAGATTTCACCGGAAATACATGTTTTGAGACTCCCTGAATCCAAAATATAAGCATTTTTTTAAAAAAAAGAAAGACCGTGTGTGTCTGTGGCAGCATAGCTCAAAAAACGAAAAAATTGTTAAATATCCAACTTCGTATTTAAGTTTGGTTTCTCCCATATATAATGCTCAAGAAAATCCCCATACCTTTTATATGGAAACATTTTCGAAAATTTTCTTTAAAAACTTATGCTTTTCTCATACAGGAATTTGTCAACTACTGTCCATACAAACAAAGGAACTTTTGACTATCTTTTTATCCTATGCTACTCTCTTATTTCGCTTCTACTTGCAAGGTGGCAAGTAATAAGACTATTTCTGCTATATTTTTCTCGGTTAGCATGAAGTAAATAAAAGCATAAGCTTTTTAACAATAATTTGGTGCAGAGATATAGTCATGTGAATGGAACACATCTGAGTTTTTCTTAACGTTCAATAAAATATTGAAAAGCAATTTTGATGTATTGTTTTTTCAAGTATTTCAGAAAGTAATTGGCTGACCATGAACTATAAGTTACTTACCAGATCTCGAATATGCGTCCTCGACCTGATAAGTATAACTTGCAGTTCTTATTACGCAATATACTACAATGGATTAGGGATGATCCTTATGTTTTAGGGTTTAGACCATTGGAACGTTTTGAAACTCATATTTGTATAAATACTATTTTAAGTTTAACAACAATTCAACGATACCGATGCTCAGGCGTTTTGCCTGGGTCTGTCATTCGGGGGATTCGTTCACGTGGCCGACTTCTGTGACGCAGGGGATGGATTTCGGGGGTTTTCCCGAGTCACTAGGAGAATGCTAGTGAGGTTTCTTCATTCCCTCAAAATTTCTGTCCCTTAATTCCATCTCCATTTCATCCAACCTGTATTTTTCAGGGTTGTAAGTGTCGACGAGACTGCGGTGGTGGCGCCTTTCCGTGGTGGCGAATGTGCGATCTGGAATGTGCGTAATTTCTAGGGCGTGGCCACCCAGCGCCCCCCCCCTCCCGACGAGAAGAATTGCTAGGGACCTTCCATGGTGGCTCTTTCTCTGTTTCGGCCGCCCATCGACAATACTCTCATATCATCATATACTCCTGGGGTCTGATGCACAGTAAGCCATGCCGGCTGTACTGTGGAATCCCCTCCGGAATAACACATAAACACAACTCATTGGGATGACAGAAAATAGAAATGCACTTTTATTGATTTTTACTTTCTCTAGCCCGTTTTTACAATGTACATAGTGGATAGAGAAGGTATTGTATTCCACCCAAAAATGTTAGCTATGTCAAGATTTCACCGGAAATATGTTTTGACACTCCCTTAAAAAACATTTTAGAAACATGTCCGTGTGTGTATATGTCTGTGGGCGGCATAGGTCAAATACGAAAACTCGGTTAAATACCAAACTTTGTATTTAGTTTAGTATCTTTCAAGTATGTGACACGAAGATTTTCAAAAAGATCTCCTAACTGCCCTTTACCTGGAACATGTTTAGAAATTGTTGATTTTCTCAAAAATGGCTCTAACGATTTTTAATAACATGTTGTATGATTAAGATATTTTCATGAAAACGAAATGTACATCTTGAATTTTTTGGGACTAGCCTCTGAAGACCTCCTCATTCTGGAAGAGTTTTGTACAACTTTTGTATAGCTAGTAAACAGTAAGCGTTAGACAAAAACTTACAATACAAAAGTGCAGATCTCATTAAAACGCACAATTTATGTGATATAGATACAGTTTTTTTGTAGAGTTAACCGTCTTCGAGATATTCCGAGTTATTGGTTTCAGTTTTCATTTCGTACTCGGCTTATTCTCCCCATATATGTAGGACTGACACCCTGTGGGACTTACAAGCCAATGCCTAGGGGTCAGAAGCCTGTCAGGGAGCCAATGGCACAGAATGGAGAACCTGTTATGAGGGGTCGGCCCGTAACCAGGCATGAACATGAGGAATTGGATATGAAATGTAAGCGAAATTGAATGTAAGCTTCGTCCACCACGAATCCTATATACGGGCTTGAGGTCGAACCCGGGCCACCTAGATGGGAGGTGTAACCACTCAGCCACGCCGGTTTCAGTTTTAAGGTACTTAAACTTTTCTCAAACGGGAGACATCTTTATTTTGTCTTTCTTTGAACCGAATTTCAATTATTTCACTTTACTGCAGTTTTTAAATTTTTTACTATTGCTTTAGCCTAGTGTATTCCCTTATTTGCCTTCTTCTTATAAAGTAGCAGGTAATAAAACGAATTCTGATAATGTTTATCTTGATTAGCATGACGTAGATAAAAGAATTATCTTTTGTAAGGAAAGTTTGTTTGTGGAACAGCTAGAGAAAACAATGTGAATGGAGTACATTAGATATTTTTATTTCCAATAGTTACGCAGCCAAACACCAACTCTCAGTAAAGTTATTGAATTAATTTTATAATAAAAATTTCAGTTGCGTAAAACATTAGGCAAAAAATATTATCACTAAATGAATTTTACATGATATTTTTCATTAATGTGTCTGTTTAAGCAAGTGATTAATTTTGATGCCTTATTTGATAGTTCAATTTAATTCGTATCAAAAATATACTGTGCTCATCTTGCTGCGTGATCCTCTAGTGGTGAAGGTAACAAATAAAAGAAGAATAAAGATAAATCGCCTGCCACAGATCTGATATTTCGACATTTGCTATACGGTCAAATTACTTGCTGGGACTTTTGGTGTCAGGCGATTAAAGGCAAAAACCAGGTGTTTGTGGATGATAGGTCTGGAGCTAATTTTAACGAATCCCTTTTATTTCTTGTCTGGGAATCCAGACATTAAAAAAAAATCAGAAGCAAAAATAAATTCTAAACCATGATTTAAGCGTGATAATATAACTAGTAGGCAGAAGAATGCACCAATCCATGAGAAAAAAATGTGATGTGCTCCATTCACATGACTTACTCTACATCTCTGTAACAAATTATTGTTAATAAGCTTATTCTTCTTTCTATTTAATGCTAATGCAGAAACGGTCTTATTACTTAGTTCCTTTATAAGTAAAAGGGAAATAAGGGGATACACTAGGCTAAGCCGACAGTCATATGTTTTAAAATGTGCTATGGGTTTGCATTCTGTTTCTTTGCGTGGCCAAGCGTTGACAAGTTCGCGTATGAGAAAATTTTAAGTATTTTAAAACTGAAATCAATAACAAGGAATATCTCGAAAATGGCCAACTCCACCCAAAAAAAAAAAAAAAAATGTATATAACATAAGTTGTGTGTTTTATCGTGATATACATTTTGGTGTACTAAGTTTCTGTCTGTCTCTTACAGTTTACCAGTTATGCAAAATTGAATCAAAATCATCCAGAATAAAGAGGTCTTTAGAGGCTATTCTCAGAAAATTGAAGATATACATTTTATTTGGTATGTAAATATCTTAAATATAAGAGATTTTAATCAAAATTGTTAGAACTATTTAAGAAAAACAAACTCTTGAATTTTTTTCTACGTAAAGGATAGTTTGGGGTGGAGGGATTTTCTTGCATCCTTGGAAGGTACTAAACTTCAGTACCAAGTCTGGTATTTGACGGTCTTTTAGTTTTTGAGCTATGCTATCCACAGATACACAGACACACGGACCTTTTTCTAAATTTGTTTTGGGATTCAGGGGAACACAACACATTTATTTACAGTGAAATCTCGGTATCGAATTTTTGGGTGCAATATAATAGGTACCTCATCTATGCACTATGTACATAGTACGTGTAGAAAAAGAAAAATACTGATTCTTAGTAATAGATTGAAAGAACAGATATTGCAGTTAATCTTTTCTGGCGTTTTTTTTTTTTTATCTTTTTCATGTTTTTAGTTTTAACCTACTTTCTCTACTTGTGCAGTACAGAAAATGCTGTATTCAATCCAAATATTCGATGACAATATTTCAACACAAATTTATGCTTTCAGGTCCCCTTATTACAAGAAAAGCATTTTAATTTCACCACGATGTACATTCAATCCACAGAGGAGGTAGAAATAGTACACTAAAATTCGATACCGAGATTTCACCGAAAATAATGTTTTTAGGTACCTGAATAAAAAAAATAATTTTATGTGTTTGTGTGTGAACAGCATAAAATCGGATTATAAATCGGTAATTACCAAACCTGATATTTAACTTCAGCGTTTTTCAAATGATGAACGGTGCTTCACGATGATTTTGAAGCAGATCAACCACCCCAAACTATTATTTACATTTATTCGAACACTTTGGTTTTCTCAAACATTTGTCTAACGATTTTGATCATAATATATTTTTAGGATATTTTATGTTAAATGAAATTTATATCTTGAATTATCTGGGAATAGCCTGTTCATTCTAACTTTTGTATAACTGGTAAACCTTAAAGAGTTGAGCTAAAACTTTCTAAACAAAAATATAGAACTCGTTAATGAAATTGAAATTGATGGTTCTTAGCGTCCTATTCTAATTGGGCGTGAAAGACCATTTAATTTGTCTCAGAGGATTCTTTATTAGGCTTGAGGTTCTTTTACGTGCATTAAATCTATGGCAAGGACCAACGGCTTTACTTTCAAAGAAAGCCATGCTAAGGAGTTTTACGTCCGAAAAAATCCATAGCCCTCCGGAGGGTTTGAACCCCAGACTTTGGAAACCAGAAGTAAGTACATTACAATGCAACGCATTATTTTTGTTTTGCTAACTTTTACTAGTTGGCATGCCTATGTCCTTAATTTAATGATTCAACTTATTTTCTGTTGTGCGTTGGAATTTATATTATAATTAATATTTTAAAATCCTGTAGTGATTTGCGGTTTTCGTTCCAGGGAACGCCCCTTTAAAGTAATTTTTTCTTTGGTTTAAAGTAATTAGTTAATTGAAGTATTAAATGTGCTATATACTTATTTCATAGCTCTAGTAAGATATTCAGTTGATATATTAAGATATATTTTGTCCCCATTCAGAGATTTATTTGGTTGTTGATGAACGTAAAATCTCCACATACTTCATTTTCCCTTGGTCACAAAAAAAAAACCAGTAATCTAGGACATGTGTGCATTTACGAAGTTAGATACATTGATTCTTTGTTACATAGTTAAGCATATTGCTGATTTTAAAATGCAAAGTTTATAATATTTTTGTCTAAGTTTGCAAATAACATGCATATCTGGGAAATAATAACTTGAGGAATCACAGTTATACATTTTGGCATTTTTGGCATTTTGGCATTTCCGTCAGCAAATTTAATAAAACACATGAGACACGGTGATGGAAGACAGAAAAGAGAGTAATATAACATTTAAGTATACAATACAGGGATATGAGTCAGTGAAATCCATTGGAAAGGACATCAGGCTATTCCTCTCTGAGAATGTTTGAAACCATAAATCACCCGGGTCGACATTAATACGACGTTACGAGCTTATGGACCAGACCTCGTCTGTCAGGCTCTTCTCCAACATAGTGACACCCGTCTAGGGTCTCTAACAGGATCTAAATAAATACACAACGAAATATTTGGTAAGCATACAATTTCTTGACCATGCCAGTTGGCTTCGTATAACAACAAAATAAAAAAAGTATTAAGAAAACTGTGGGGATTCAAAAGTTTTACGAGCAATTAAATGCTGCGGTTTACAAGAAGTAAATCCATAAAAATGAGTGTAATAGCGCTAAAAATGCTTTTATCCCAAAACAAATTGGCAAGCGAGCAAAGTGTCTAAGGTGCTTGAGGAAAAGACTGGAGATCACAAAGACCATCTGCCTGCCATTTGCTTGTTCTGAGAACACAAAATGGCCTCATAACGTTCCGCTCTTATTGGAGTATTTAATGTGAATGCAGGCTAGTGGACAGCTTTATATACTTAATATATACAATAAGTAGTAGCATCAGCTCATGTCAACAAGTCACTAGGGAACCTTTTAATACAAAATAAAATGTTTTCTGTGGACTTTTGGCGTGTTTTCTGTAGCGTATGGCAGCGCCTAAGACTGTGCATTTCTGAAATCTGGGAACTTCACAGTATATAAGAGATTTTGTTGAAATATATGCCTCTTGGGATGACATACCCCAAGTAAGTATCTAAGTAATGCCGTAAGTACTTTAAATCCCAGGATTCATAGTATAGCTAACATTATGCCGGAAATTTGAGATCACCTTTGGTTTACTGGAAAACATGCGAATCAGTTCTTACACAAGATTATAGTGCTATCTACAATATGCTAAACGAGATAAGCATTGACACAATTACTACGAAGTTCCTTATGAGCAGAAGGGAAATAAGGGAATATACGAGACTAAAGCGATAGTCAACTCTTTTAATGCCGTGCCTGCATGATGCCGTGGCAGCTCGGTGGTTGAGCACCGGGGGAAACCGGGAGATCCGTGGTTCAAATCCCGGCTATGGCATTGAATTGTTTAGTCTGACTTTATCCAACTCCTGTCCTACCCACGGCTTGTGTGAAAAAAACAATTAAATCTCTATGCAAGTAATTATATATAACAACAGTAATATTTTGATCATGTCTTAAAATTTTAGCTTGCATGCAAATTAAAATTTCAAAAATCTGTTATGTTCCACTCACATGACTTCCTCTACCTGTTCAGCAAATAAATTATTCTTACAAAAGATTTTTTATCATACTAATCGAGATAAACATTAACATAAAGCTTATTACTTGCTTCTTTTTAAGCAGAAGGGAAATAAGGGGGTTACTCTAGGCTAAAGCGATAATATAGTTTTATTTAAAGCTGGTCACTATGTGAGCAATTGAAATATAGTTCGCTTTTCAGCAGTGAAACGAAAAATTGAAACCCTAATGGGTATCTCAGAAGGGACCACACTACAAAAAACAGAATTATGTTTCATAAATTATGTATTTTAACGAGATCTACATTTTTTGTGTAGTAACTTTTTGACTATCTCTTACGATTTACAATTATGCAAAATTCATCATGATTAAAAGGTTCTCAGAGGCAATTTACAGAAAATTCAAGATATACATTTTGTCATGTAAATATATTTAATAAATGGTATTTTAATCAAAGTCGTTAGAGTCAGTTTTAAGAAAAACAAACTTTTTGAAAATTGTTATATATAGTTTGAAGTGGAGGGTTTTACTCAACATTTTCGTGTCGCATACATTTTAAATTCAATTTATTTTGAAATTGACTATTTGAATGGGCACTGATCAACAATTTTTAATTTTCAAAATTGAAGGAATCCTTTGGTGTGATAGAAACTTAAGTGGATTAGACTATAGTGGATGTTGAGCTTGTAGGATCTTACTATTGGTAGGTTCTATTGATCTCTTAGTAGATATGTATTTAGTGAATGCTTTGATATAATCAGCCTTATTTATATTACTTTTTACTCCTATATTTCAAATGAAATGAATGTTATTTATGGACACTCTTTAACTGCTTTTGGTTCTCAGCGTCCCATTCTATATTGGGCGTGAAAGATCGCTTAATTTTGCTCAGAGGCCTCTCTTATCAGGCTTGAGGTTCTTTTACGTGCCGTAAATCTACGACACGGGACCCACAGCTTTACTTCCCTTCCGAAGGAAGCCATGCTAAGGATTTTTACGCCCGAAAAAATCCATCGTCCTCCGCCGGGTTTGAACCCGCGACCTCGGGTACATGAAGTTAGCATGGTAACCATTACACCACGGAGGGCGACTCCTATATTGCAATAGGAATCATGTTTGTTCTGTTGTCGAGATAGCTGGCGTAGCCTACTTAACAGTGAATGTTGATTCACGATTCAATAACAGGTGACGTTTTATTCGATAAAATCGAATTTGTATTAGCATACTAAACAATATACGATCGAGGTTGTCTGATATTTGAGGTAATGGTAAACCCTGTTGATCAATATCAAATACGCGGCGTATGAATGGATTAGCCTTTAAACGAATATGCACCAGTAGGTATATGCCACCTTTTATAGTAATATTCAAAGTGTATAAAATGTGCCCATTTAATTACAAAAGTACACGTGCTTAAAATAATGCCAATAAATAACATATTTTGCCATACAAGTAGAAAATACATATTTAAAATAAATAAAAGGGGAAATGAATGAAATTAGATTAGATTTTTAGCCCTCTCAGATTCACTTATTCGCAAAAACTGTCTTTCCTTTTCTTTTCACCTTCTCCACCATGTATGTACAATTTATAACAACTGGAGAAGATTGCATTTCACCCAATTACTAGATGCCGGTATTTCACCGGAAATACTTTTTGAGAACATATGAATAAATAAAATACATTTTATAAAAAAATATGTGTATCTTTAAACACCGTAACTCAAAAAACGAAAAATCGGATAAGCATTATACCTAAAGTTCAGTATCTTCTAAGGATGCGACGCGAAGATTTTTAGAAAAATCCATCACACTTCAAGTTATACTTTACATGGAAATTGTTTAGAAATTTACGATTTTCTCAAAAATTACTAACGAATTTGATGAAAATGTCGTATATTAAAGATATGCCGTGTAAAGATATATTGGATGCTCTGGGAATAGTCTCTGTAGGCTTCCTTATTCTGGATTCATTTTTCATAATGATAAACCTTAAGAGATAGGCAGAAACTATATTGATCTCGTTAAAATACCATTTATATCATATACATTTTGTGGAGCTAACTGTTTTTCGAGATATTCCTTGTTATTTGTTTTAAAATTTCCAATACTTAAGACTATTCTCAAACGGACAATATTTATTCATTTTTTCATCCTTGTTATGCGAAAACTACGAATTTCAGTTGCATCACATAGATAAAGCTTTTAAAAGATTTAACCATCGTTCTAGTCTAGTGTATTCTCTTATTTTCCTTCTACTTACAACGAATAAAATAATAAGACTATTTCTGCTAGTGTTTATCTCGAATACCATTATGTGAATAAAAGAATGATCTTTTGTAAGAATAGTTTCTTTACTTATCAGGTAGAGAAAGTAATGTGAATGAAATACTTCCCATTTTTCTTGCAGCAGATATATCAAACGCTACAATCAGGCTACTGTTTAAGAGATTCGGTGGGTTCGAACTGCTTTGGAAAAATGCTTTAGATCAAACGATCGTGACTTGGTTGTCGGCCAAGTTAATCACTTCTAGACCGAAAAAAGTTTACTGAATACCTTCCAACGACAAAGAAGCAATGCCATTGATACTGTGTTACTGATATTTATGAGTCTGGCTACCTTAGGTAGCTAAAAATATTTCTTGCAAAATTTCCAGCTTTCTTGGTGTCTTGCACTACTCCGCGGGGGATTTCAGGTAATAAATATACTTGCAACACAGCGGAACAAAGAAAATAGCTCTTCTTTGCTGTCCCCACTAGTGCTACGTTTGGCCGAAAAAGAAGTAAGTCTATGTAAGAAAGTAATGTTAAAATTTGGTACTGAAATGCGTATCTTCGTCTTCTTCAAACGTCGCCATTTCCCCTTTTTCATAATTGTAAGCAGTTTATTACGTTGTTTCAAAATATGAGCGACAGTTAACGCTAGCAATGACTTGTCTATGCCCTTACTAGTTCGATTAGTTTGTTAATAATCTTATACAGTATTATTACAAATTTGAATTTCCGATTTCAAACTTGAACAAATGTGTTTTAAAAACACTCAAGAACATAAATTTGATATCAATGCAAATGGAAACTCAAAAATTATATTACAGTTGTTTCACAACATTGATGATCATTCAGTATTTATTAACACTATAATTATAACTTCAGAGGATATCTATTTTTATTTTAATAATAAATAAACTTATAGACCGATCTTATAACTAATTATATTCTAATATGTCAGACTAGTGCAGTGGTTTTAAGCTAAGCTACACAAATAGCTTCATTTCATATGAGCCCAGTGAGAGCTCATTGCAATGGCCTCTGCGATACGAAGATTCTGGATTCCCAGTCGTAAAGGTGGCCCTAAACTTAGGAGAAAAATTGCTAGTCGCAAATTTTATTCATGTAAGTGGAAATGAGCCGATGTTCCGTCATGTTAAAAAAACGAAACCATGATATCCTCTTCCAATTGTCAAAGAAGCTCTTTCCTGTAACATTCTTAAATAGGAAATTCGTGATTCTAGGCTCGTCGAAAAAAAAGGGTAATACACGTTTACTTCACAAAACACGTTTACTTTGTGTACATACTCCATACATCTGGGATTTGCCACACGCAGAACCTGACGTTACTACTACATTTCCATGGATTTGATTCCAATTATAGCCCGCGTTTCACGTCTTAAATTCAATACGAATAGAGAATACTTTGAATATGCAAGGTTCGAGAAAATTACTCACGCTTTTATGTGATCGACTAGATTTACATTGGCAAACCTGTTATAATTATAAGCATGTTTTGCGATTAGTGAGTGTTTCGAGAAGAATAAATTGCGAGATCATAGAAACCATAAAAATGGCTCTGTTGTTTGTTTTATTATACCATTTACTGGGGACTTTGTCGAACAAGATAAAAATTCAGTGCAGCGTATTGCAAAGAGTACATAGAATAGTAGTATCTTGGGAGTGTCCAATATGTTCCCTGCAAAATGTTTCGATCTATTCTGTTCCGATCCTACTTTCTAACATGAAAGGGAATTCAATTCTATCTGAAACCCCGTCCCATGTAATACTGAAGACGAAATGTGTACGCAAATCTATTTTAATTTCGCAGCAAAACCTGTGAATGTTTTTGCACTTTCCCGAAGGTGCCTTCATCACTGAATACCAACGATTCCAAGAATCTATCAATTTACAGTTCGAATGCATGTTTTCGCATGATTTCAGTAGTTTGAGTTTGTGTCTAGTTTTAACACCTGCATCAGTTACAGACGTTAATAATAGAACCACAAACCACAGAAATCTTCCACACATTAGGTTGCGTTATGTCTAATTTCTGCTGGCTTTAAAGGTGGATTACTACCTTCTCTCTCTCTCTCTCTCTCTCTCTCTCTCTCTCTCTCTCTCTATACTGTTGCCCCGCGTATTGGTGAACGACTGATTGACTTTCTCTTAGAAAAACTTCCCTTTGCTTTAAAATCTGAATACCACTTTCGGAAACTGGTATTACTGAGTGCATCTTCATCAAATTTAACTTCTAAACTTACTTGCGGTGAGTAAGACTTGCCACAAGATAGACCTTTGTATGTGTAAACAACATTTTTGAAATATAAGTGTTTGGCTTTCGAAATCTATAAATGGATTAATACATAAATCAGAAGAATTGAGCAAGTTTAAAAATCACTAAAAAGGACAGCGAAGCATTATTTGGAAACGAAATAAAAAACTACATATTAATTTAGCTTCAGTGAGAGTTGCGAAAAAGGTTAATATAAAGTGTTAATTAATAAAAATGATATCATTACTATGCAAGCTTAAAATGCAACTTATACAGTAAAATTGAGTTCTATATTATAAATTTATGTAACACTATTATGAAAAAGTTATCCTAATTAAAAAAGTAAACATGCTACATAAGAGTTAAATGGACAAGCACAAGGAAACAAATAAGCAGTGAATAAATAAAGAAGATAAGGAATTAAATGAATAAAACTGAATAAGGATAACAGGTGTAACCTAGTTTTAATAAAGAGTGATATGTGACGCTATAAATAAATACCAGCAATTATATTATAGTGTAATTAAATAAAAAAAAAATAAGTTAATAAAGCCTTGTGAGTGTTATAAGGGACTATAAAGAGAACAAGGGCTCATAAAATAAGAAGAGGAAGGAAGAAAATTACGTTGTAGAAAGGCAGACTGGTAGACGTGAAATTCTATACACACAGTAGGTATCGGTTTAGATAGCAATCATTTTTTCTTTAACCGACCTGAACGATAAAATAACATGTGACAGTAGTTGCACTGACCACAGAAAATACTTGAAGATTTTCCTTTCCTTTGATACCACCTTCATGTATTTGAGTGTTATTAAATATAAGTTATTCAAGCTTGTATCGACCAAGACCATTAGCAACATTAGAGCGTTTCATCTGGGCCTGTGTGTTTTGAAAACGGAGTCCTTGAAGAACATTTTAATGAAACAGTTATACATTTTTTTTTTGTTTAACGACTTTAAACCTGATTGTTGATATCGGACAATGAAGTCGGTGAAATGATGCTCAAATAATCTCCGGGTCCATGGAGCTTAAAGTTGCTCGATATTTGTCTTTTCAGGATAAGGGAAACCCCCAAAAACTTATGGATAGCTCAACCTAAGCGAGATTCGAACTCGCTACATCTTGAAAGTGAGACAGACACTAAAGGGGTGGACTATTATCAAACTTTTGATTTATATCGAAAGGGCTTTTTACTTTCTCTACATGTACTATGTACATAATGTATAGAGAAGATATTGCACTACACCCAAAAATTCGATAGCGAGATTTCACCGGAAATATATTTTTTAGGGTGCCCTGTATCCAAAAAAAGCATTTTCAGAAAAATGTTTGTGTGTGTGTGCCGTGTGCGACACGAAGATTTTGAGAAAAATCCCCCCACCCCAAACTCAAAAATGACTCTAACGATTTTGATTAAAATATCTTATATTAAAGATATTTCACTGATAAATAAAATGTATATCTTGAATTTTCTGGGAATAGCCTCTGAAGACTACTTTATTCTGGATGAATTTTACGGAATTTTGTATAGCTGCTAAACCGTAAAAGATGGGCAGAAACTTACCAAACAAAAACTGTAGAGCATGTTAAAACACACTATTTATGTTATATACATATATATTTTTTTCGTGGAGTTGATCGTTTTTTAGATATTCCTTGTTTTTGGTTTCAGCTTTGAAAAACATATTTTTCTCATACGGGAATTTGTCAACTCCAGTCCATACAAACAAGGAACTTCAGTCACATATCAACCAGCTTTTGACTATCACTTTTACCTATGATACTTCCTTATTTCGCTTCTACTTACAAGGAAGCAAGTAATAAGACTATTTCTGCTATTTTTTTTTTCTCGAAGTAAATAGAAACATAAGCTTTTAAACAATAATTTGTTGCAGAGAAGTAGAGAAATTCATGTGAGTGCAACACAGATATTTTTTATATCGTTAAAAAATCCAAACTGTATATTATTGATGTTTCTTGAGGGTAAGGCACTTCAGCCTTCCTAACTTACAAAGACAGGGGATCGCCCCTTCTATAATGTTATTAAGGGGCATTGTCAACTTAAATTTATAATCATAAAAAGAAAGAAAAATTGTTTAAATAAATAAACCTGTTATAGAGGATTGTTTTAATTTCAGATGCACAGTTCAACTGTTAATCAAAGGAGATGATGACGCAACCAGTTTGTTCCACATAGGTTTGCCCGGTATCACTTATCGGTCATGTGACCTAATCCTTGTTTCTTATAAGCTCCTCGTTCACAAGTCCATGCCTCTTTCTTTTGATTGACTAAGTACACCTTTGAATGACGACATACAAACCCTATCCATTTCAAGGTCAAGCGATAAAAGCGATATAAACATTACGTAATGAGATGTACTTGCGTCACCCGGAGAAGCAGGGTTAAAACGAAGGATCCTCACCACTTTCATTACAGCAACCAATGAGAGGTGACTACAGTGACTTTCAAATGAGGTTTGCCTTGAGTGCCACCAGGCCGACAGCCTATTGGAGTGCTGCTGTGTTGACATATTGCATTCGTGCTTAACCGGGAAGTAACGCGCTAAGTAATTCCGTATCTTATAAATACTACTTGCGCTAAGACAAAACATTCAAATTTTGCAAAAGATAATTGACGAGAAAGATACGGAGTAATATTCGTAGTAGAACCGTAAAAACCAGAGGTTTTTATCTCAAATAGTTTTCACAATACATGAATAAACATCATGTCGCCAGGGAGATTTGCATGCTCATTGTGCGAGGGAGAGGGAAACATGAAAAGAGTGGGGGCAGCGATCTGGCAACGCAGAGCACGATAACGCATATCATTCGCTGCAGCGTAGAACTCTTCCCATTTGAAAAACATTATAGTCACGTGACAGGGTGCAAACTTACGTGGAACAGGCTGTAGGTGTCAGTCGTAGCTAACGAGATAGGTTGCGTTACATAGTAATGCTAGTCTTAATCATAAATAGCTTTATGAAATTTCTGCGAATTTAGCAGCAATTCATTTCTGTGTGGAGAATATAAAAGCATTAGGTGACTGTAATTTTACTTAATCGGAGCATGACTGGACTGGACGTGATCTTAGTTCACGCCGCAGCCAATCTCGGGTCTTAGTTTCAGTTAACATCGGATCAGAATCGGATCACACAAATAATGAATTTCTCTTGAGTTTATCCTCCGTAGTTTCATCTGTTATAGAAAAATAATTTGCAGCTTTAATATCTGCGATCATTTTTCTGAACAAGATGTCATTAATTTTGCATGTGGTGAGAAGTCCACTTATAGAAATCGTTGTGCAACCATTTTTTCGGGTTCAAGACTATTTTCACTTCTAAACAGTAGAAAGTTTTCAAGATTACTTTTGATATTTACTTGACCAAGAATTGAGCTTTCTTATATAAGCCTAAACGCTGTTGCTGTCATGCACTTTTTGGATAAAGAAGTTATAAATTTCATTCAGTGCCAGACAAATGCATAAGCACGAATAATAACTGGAAAAGAAAATTTGGGAAGAAAACGTTCCAGGAACATTTTAATGTGCATCCCTGACATTTTCCTTTTATGAGGACTGAGGAAACCTGGAAAAAATCTCAGTCCGGGAGAACGATATTAGCAGAATTATAACTCAGACCTCCAGTTCACGAGTTCATATCTTAATGACCTTGACCATCCTTTTGGGTAGAAATATTCTAAGATGTAGCACGTTGGCTGGAAAGCAGTTTCAAAACTAACTTTTTTTTTTTTTTTTCAGATGTTAAATTAATGATATATAGGTACTTTTAATATTTTGCAGATAATTGATGACATCTTTACTATTTGATTAAACTGGTATCTTTTACCTTAGAAATTACACTAAATATTATATTAATACCCGACTTCGTGGCAATCTCTGTCCCCCAAAACTGTATAACAAGTCGGCACCTATGAAATTTAGATTTACTTCCACAGAAGAAGAGAGGGAAGCTTATTAAACTTTGATCACACTGTGATGTGAGCATGAAAGCGTATAATTTATGCACAAGATCGAAGATAAAATCATACTGGAGACAAATCCCAGCAGTTGTTCTTCTGTTACCGCAGTGATAATCTTTATTATTGTTTAGCAACGTGTTTAAGGGTTTGTAACAGAAAATGTAATGACAGTAACATAAAATACCTTTATGCCGTAAAATTGTTTATATTTCTGGCTTTATAACAAATTAGAAACATCAGCAACATGAGCCTCCCTTAAAGCTTGTTTCCAATAGGAGTGTGTCACCACGGTCGAGGGTGGTTATGAAGAGGTCGCGGTGTTGAACCAAGTAGACATGAAAGCAAGAGAGAAATAAATATTACTAGTTTCTATCGTTATTTATGTAACGTTTGCTTAGGTGGTTTCTTATATTATAAGCGATCATTGGGAACCTGGAAGGAGCGACGTTTGTTTTACTCCTCCCAGTGAGCAGACTACTGAGGGGTAAAACGAAGGTCGTTCACGCCAATTCTGCACTAACTTGAATAGCCCCGTTGAGTTCTGCAACTCTTTTAACGCACGAAGGGATATCTGCACATGTTAAAAACGGAGCAGTGTGGCCACTCGGTGTATAATAACAAACTCTAGATATAATTATAGTAATCGATGCTAACTATTAACTTGACTTCACAGTATTACGCAGTATCACGTGACAGAACTAAGCCAAACAGGACTCTGTTTGTTGCCCAGCGGAGGAATGCGTCAGGTCAAAATGCAGTGAGCTTTCACAAGCTGTGATCGGAACTGGTAAATCGCCTGTTCCTAGCCAACAAAGTCGAACAGACTGCCTCCGTGGTCGAGTGGTCAGCGAGCTGATTTCTCCCCTGGGGGTCCCGGGTTCGATTCCCGGCTGGGGCGGCGACTTTTTCTCTAGCCAGAATTATTCCCTATCCGCCACTGAGTCTGGAAGTTTGTATGTGAGCGTGTTTGAGTAAAACAAAATGATTTAAACCAACGTAAAAAGAACCGACTGACGAGTTGTTTCAAGGGGAAAGCCCCCGATATGACCTTAAATGAAACAATAAAAAAAAGTTGACTATCCATCCACGATACATGTGTTAGGAGAAAAAATTAACAAAATTAACTTGAATAATAGCAATTTTACTGTTTATTTGTTTAACATCTATGGTCATACTGGGACTTTGGCTTGTGAAACAACCGTTGAATTTCTGTTGTTTCTTTTTTAATTACACGCACATTCATTCTCACATGCATACTCTGTAGCAATAGCGAATGATGCAAGTTGAATAAAAATTCTCCGCTCTAGCCGGAATTCGAATCCGGGACCTGCAAGTGGTAAGTCAGAGCCCTCGAACCTGAGAGGCAGTAACTGTTTATTTCTTTGTAAGTGCTTCATCATTAGTCACAGAGACGGAAAGGGGTGCAAGGGATTTAGATGAAGTGAACTTGCACCACATGACTTTTTATATTGAAATAAAGCATCCTATTGCTGAATTAAACACAGTATAAACTCCAGTTTGGTTTGCATTTGAAAATATTATCTCAGAGTCGTAAGTATGTTATGATTTTTGAGATCAACTTTTTCAATATAGTTTTTAACACTAGCTAATAATATTCATGTGTAATAAAATGTTTGAACCATAGTATTCCTGGTCCAATATGTAAATAAATGTAAATAAAAATATCCAAATACCATTTGTATAAGGATTACGTCAAAGTCATCTTTAAATGAGTTTCCCAGATAAGGTGTTTTCCAGGGATTTCTCTTAATCTGAAAAGATGAAAGTCGGGTAACTTAAGAGTATGTATGACTGAAATGTCATGAAAAATCGCAAAAAATCGACTTTTTTATTTGAATTGTGTGACATAATTTAAACATTCCTTTCCATAAAAAAAGTATAATTGGCCACCAAGCACCTTTTGTAAATGTCTTAAATCACCAGAACTACAGCGAAGTATTAGAAATGAAAGGACTCGGCAAGAAGATCTTCAGTTTGACGATCTCATACGCCTCATGCAAAGTAAAAAATGAAGTTGAGCTGAAGAAAAGCAAAATGCAAGAAGAAAAGGACAGAAAAATGAGTCAGCAGACGAGAGGAAAAAGAAAGCATTTAGTCCAACCTAACAACCTGATAGGTTTTAATGTGATGCATGCATTCAAATTTTTCCTTTATATCTCGCTAAATTCTACCTGTGGAGCAGTTTTTTATGTTAAACAAATACAATTTCCTGTACATGATCACAGTGTTACAATGAATAAGAATTGCCCTAGGTTTTACTGTCAGATGTAATTAAGGATATATTTTCAACTATATTTTATGACAAAAAAGCATATTCATTACTTTAAATTGTTTTGGAGCCTAAGCCGAAGGAGACACATAGAAACTTAGGATAATATTAAACATTAGATGTATTGTGAACCTAGTGTTAAAATATTAGACCAACATTTTAAATAAAAGGGACTTTTTAGTGACGTGGCAAAAACTATTGATCTAAGCTTCCAAACCATTAGAGAAAAATGAACGACATTTTCACTATAACTTATATGAATTATATTGCATTACTGGTTTACATTTTAAAACGCTTGCATTATTAGATTGGAATTTAAAACTTGTCCTTAAAGCTCTATGGACCCCGAGTTTATTTCAGCATTATGTATTCATATCATTCATCATTCAACAATGTGCATTACACAAGTGTTGAAGTTGCAGTCTAGCGCATGTCCTAAACAGATTAGCGCAGGTCTTACAATCCCCACTCGTCTGAGTCAGAGTACTCACGCTTACTCAACCACACGGTTGAAACACGGTTGAAGAGGGAACGTGACACTGGCCGTAGGTCATACCGCAATGCTTACGTCGTATTTCTAAATCTTGATACAGTGTGACTTTAGCTTGCCTCAATGCTGCGCTATATTGCATATTGTAAACAAACCCCTGAGAGTTGTGAGTAACTCCTGCTCCTTTGGCACACTGGAGTGTTAGACTCTTGTAAATCCAAATGGCATTTGTATTTTGAAGGTTTCGTGGTGATGGAAGGTGGATTGAATGCTGCTCATTAGTCGTTCATTGGAGTGGTATGGAAAACTCAATTCTGGATGGTTTTGATTCTTTTAATTATGAGTGTGAAGTCGAAGTGTGGAAAGCTTGATTCTGGCTTATTTGAAATCTTTTAATTATGAGTGTGAAGCCGAAGTGTGGAAAACTCGATTCTGGATTATTTGAAATCTTTTAATTATGAATGTGAAGTCGAAGTGTGGAAAACTGAATTTTAGGTGGTTTTGATTCTTTTAATTATGAAGCCCGACTCCATATGAGCGAGAAATAAAATACCCTTTTTAAATGAAGTGATGGTGATAATTCTTGAATCAGATATTTTAGCTGGAAAGATAGAGTCGTATGCTTTTTATTAAGTTGTTAATATGTTGGCCCAATTAATTGGCTTAATAGTGTTATTTAACTATAAAGCCCAGGATTTTAAGATACGTTATTGCAAAATAAGCTGGTATCTTCTCGTGGTTCACTGGGAACAATGCGAGTCAGGTGAGAAATTTAATGTCGAGTGGGTATGTTGACATGGTAGCTCAGTGGTTAGAACAATCAGACGGAGACCGGGAGATACGTGGTTTCAAATCCCGGCTACAACTATACAACTCCTATCCTACACACGAATAATAGAAAAACATTTAAATATCACTAATTGTTAATAATTTTTTGCTGTTACGTGAGAAACGGCGTAAATTCTTCAGTGGGAATAGGTTCGTTGTTAAAAGTCATTTTGCAATCTTGTATAGACAGGTTTTGCAGTTTAATTCGTAAACTGAATCAAATATCCGTGAATTGAGTTTTTTTTTTTTTTTTTTTTTTTTTTTTTTGCTTAACGAGCTTTAACCTGGTTGGTCATATTGGACGATGAATGAAATTGGTGAAAATATGCTCAAATGACCTCGGGGTCCATGTAGCTTAAAGTTACTCGACATTCGTCTTCTCAGGGTAAGGGAAAACACCGAAAAAACCCTTATCCGGGTAACTCACCCTAAGCGAGATTCGAACTCACGACCTTTTGAATGTGAAGCAGACACGCTACCACCACACTACCCAGGCGGGCTGAATTGAGTTTGTTGATTATGAAAATGGAAATGGCGTGTTATTTATGGACGCTCTTTAACTGCTGCGGTTCTCAGCGTACCATTCTATGCTGGGGTGAATGACCGCTTAATTTTGCTCAGAGGTCTCTCTGTCAGGCTTGAGGTTCTTTTACGTGCCGTAAATCTATGACACGGGACCATGGCTTTACTTCCCTTCAGAAGGAATTGCTGATCATTTTGGACCATTACAACTTATATGCGCTTTGCTATAGTGCTCTATGCATACTTATGAAATATTGTGCTAATTTTGACGTTTCTACATCCATTTGCAGAAAATTCAGAAATTTAATGTAGAAGACGGAAGAATAGCTTTCCTTTAACTTTCTCTACACGTACTATGTACATAGTGTTTACAGAAGGTATTGCATTCCGCTCAAAATTCGATAGCGAGATTTCACCGGAAATAGAGATGTTTTAGGTTCCCCTGAATCCAAAAAAAAGCATTTTAGAAAAAGGTCCGTGTGTGTCCATGTGTCCGTGTGTCAGTGTGTTTGTGTGACTGTGAACACGTAACTCAAAAACAAAAAGTCGATAAAATGCCAAACTTGGTATTTGGGTTTAGTATCTTCCAGGGATGCGCCACGAAGATTTTGAGGAAAATCCCCCAACCCCAAACTATCCTTTACTTGGAAATATTTTCGAAAATTTTGATTTTATCAACAATGGCTGAAACGATTTTGATTAAAATGCCGTATATTAAAGATATTTACACGACAAATATACTGTTTATCTTGAATTTTCTGGGAATAGCCTCTGAAAATCTCTATTCTGGATACATTTTCCTAGATGTTGCGTAACTAGTAAACCGTAAGAGAGAGACAAAAACTTTCTACACAAAATATGTAGAGCTCGTTTAAACACACGACTTATGTCATTTACATTTTTTTTCGTAGAATTGGCCATTTTTGAGATATTCCTTGTTATTGATTTCAGATTGAAAATACTTATCAGCCACGTGGCAACCAGCTTTTAAGAGATTTGACTATCGTTTTAGCCTAGTTTATTCCATTATTTCCCTTCTACTTACAAGAAAGCAATATTGCTAATGTTTATCTCAATTAGCATGAAGTAGGTAGAAGGTTAAGCTTTTTAACAATAGCTTGTTACAGAGATGTAGAGAAAGTCATGTAAATGAACACATCAGAGTTTTTCTAGCATAGTGCATTTAAACAAGTACACTTTAATGCTTACAAATTGCATAGATGTTCTTCTTGCTGAAAAGAGAAATATTGTGGTATTTATATGAATGTCAGCGAGAAAGAAGAAACACGTTATGACAAAGAAAGTGGAATACACCTGCTGATGTACATTTGTGAGAAATGAGGCGTAACATTGAAGTAACAAGCTCGCATTATACAGGAAATGGGCGCCATGCCACTCGTTTTCAGCCTCGTTGGAATCTATCATTAATCTTCACACTTTAGATGTACAGGTTGCTTCCGACACAACAGCCGTCTTCTTACTTTCTCTACACGTACTATTACATAGTGTATAGAGAAGGTATTGCACTCCACCAAAAAATTCGATTCCGAGATTCCACCGGAAATATATGTTTTAGGGTCCCCTGTATCCAAAAATATATATTTTAGAAAAAGGTCCGTGTATGTCCGTGAACACGAAAACTCAAAAACGAAAAGTCAGTAAAATACCAAACTTGGTATTTAAGTTTATTATCTTCTAGGGATGTGACATGAAGATTTTTAAAAAAATCGCCCCAACCCAAACTACTGTTTAAATGGAAAATTTTTCGAAAATGTTGATTTTCTTAAAAATGGCTCTAACGAATTTGATTAAAATATCGTATATTAAAGATATTTACATGGCAAATAAAATGTATATTTTGAATTTTTGGGGAATAGCTTCTGAAGACTACTTTATTCTGGATGAATTTTACGGAATTTTGTATAACTCTTAAACCGTAATAGATAGACAAAAACTTACAGCACAAAAAAGTAGAGCACTTTAAAACACACAATTTATGTTATATATATTTTTTTTTTCGTGGAGTTTATTGTTTTTGAGATATTCCTTATTTTTGGTTTCAGCTGTGAAAAACAGTTTTTTCATACGGAATTGGTGAGCTCCTGTTTATACAAACAAAGGAACTTTAGTCACATAGGAACCAGCTTTGGACTATCACTTTAACCTATGGTACTCCCTTATTTCGCTTCTACTTCAAGGATGCAAGTAATAAGACTATTTCTGCTAATTTTTCTCAATTAGCATTAGCATAATTTGTTGCAGAAATATAGAGAAAGTCGTGTGAATGGAACACATCAGATTTTTAGAAAAAAATGTCTGTGAGCAAAATCTGAGCTAGGGCACCCTCATACCCACACCGTTCCTAATACCCAAAAAATGCACCCGGGATATGAACCCGTAACCCCGTTACCGCCCCATCTTTTCCAAAAGGTATAATAGAGCTGTGATTTTTGTGCAAATGCAAGAAGTATTGCTCTAAACATACGGCGAAAGCGTTTATGTTACCTGTGTATAAAACATGTATATATACCCAAAAAACAATTACAATTAAGTGTACATAATTATATATGTTTTAAAATCTCTATTTTGGGTTAAAATGTTTTAATCTTTACTAGCCATGTCAAACAATATGTTTTTAAAGTGATTACAAAGTGAGAGGTCTCACTTAAATTATTTAGGGGGGAAATGCACCTTCTTTATTGAAATTACAACAAGTTAGCAAGTAGTAAATTAAGTTATAGAGTTTGACTATGGTTTCTGAATTACAAGCGATAAAATGTTCATTATGATAGCTTGTATAGTTTGTATATATATCAATCATTGAGATTTAGCATGGAAATTATTTCTCAGCCTCTACCAAGGTCATTCAACGAGCACTTTCATATTAAGCATTATCCAAAACATAAAGGGAAAAATAAACAGAAGAAAGTTATCATGAAACATGAGAAATGCTAGTATTTTTTACATAACTTGTGGATTAAAATTGAAAGAAAACTCTAGTGGATTGACACATACATACTTTAAATTTACTTCATAACTTATTTCTTTTCCAGAGGTTAAAGTTGCAAAAACTATTTGCAAGCTGTCTGAAATTACTTGGACGACACATGTGTATTGTAATGCGAAGTATGTGTTATTACAAAATTACATGACATGACTGTAATCCATTTGGGCATTTTTTACTTTCTTTACACATACTATGTACATAGTGTCTAGAGAAGGTATTGTAATGCACCCAAAATTTCGATACCGAAATACATGTTTTGGGTCCCCCTGAATCCAGAAAAAGAATGTTTGGAAAAAAGGTCCGTGTGTGTGCGTGTGTGTCTGTGGACAGCTTAGCTCAAAGACAAAAAGATGGTAAATACCAAACTTGGATATTTAAGTTTGGTATCTCCCAATGATGCGACACGAAGATTCTCAAGAAAATTTTCTCACCCCCAACTACCCTTAACATAGGATTTTTTTCGAATTTTTTTATTTTTTCCAAAATGACTCTAACGATTTTGATTAAAATATCGTATATTAAATATATTTACATGACAAACGAAATGTGTATCTTGAATTTTCTGGGAATAGCCTCTGAAGACTACTTTATTCTCGATGCACTTTACGAAATGTTGCATAGCTGCTAAACCGTAAGACATGGACAAAACTTACTACACAAAAACTGTAGAGCATGTTAAAACACACAATTTATGTTAGATACATTTTTTCGTGGAGTTGATCGTTTTTGAGATATTCATTGTTTTTAGTTTCAGCTTTGAAAAATGTATACTTTTCTCATACAGGAATTTGTCAATTACTGTCCATACAAACAAAGGAACTGCAGTCATACCAACCAGCTTTTGACTATTACTTTAACCTATGGTACTCCCTTATTTCGTTTCTACTTACAAGGAAGCAAGTATTAAGACTATTTCTGCTATTTCTTCCTCGATTAGATGAAATAAATGGAAGCATAAGCTTTTTAACACTAATTTGTGGCAGAGATGTAGAGAAAGTCATGTGAATGGAACACATCATATATATATATATTTTTTTTTTTTTGAAAGCGAAATAGTTAAAATAGGATTTAATAGTCGAAGCGACCTTAAATCCTACGCAGTTAATCACTATTAACCTACATGGCCCAAGTTTGCATTCCAAGGACAATAGGAGCTCTTCTGTTCGATAAGTCGAGTGTTCCGCTTAATAAAACTCAACGCTCATTTGCTAAAGGATTCATTTGGTCCGAATTATAAGGACATATTTCATTGGAATATTTGTGTAATGTGCTTGGCACCTTTACATCGAAAATTCTTGGCAGATTTTCTCTTTTGATAAAGTAGACAGTTGTTTAATGCCATCAGTTTAAACAACCTTCACACATAACGGCTACAAGCTATGAATTTAATATTCATTATTTTGTATTAAGTATGCATTAGTTTCAAGAGTGTGTAGGTTATTTTTGGATAAGAACACTAAGAAAATGGAGTGCATATCTCAAAGTTCTCTCCTGAAATGCAGAAACTTTGTCTTCAGTTTTTTCTTTCTTTGATAAATGAGATTTAATGCATTAACAAAATACTCATCAGACTAATTATACTGATGAAGATGAAAAAATCTGATTTGTTCCACTCACATAACTTTCTCTAACTATTCTACTTACAAACTATTCTTACAAAAGATTATTCTTTTATCTGCATCGTGATAATCGACATAGACATTAACAGAATTGGTCTTTCCTTGTAAGAAGTGAAGTAAGGGTATACGCTACCCAAAACGATAGTCTAATCTTAAAATCTAGTTGCAATGTGAAACAGTTGCATTTCGGTTTGCTTTGCATGGCCAGGAATAAACAAGAGAAATGAAACCAAAGGCGACTTCTCGTTTGAGAAAAAATGTAATTGACTAAATTGTGTGTTTTGTATTCTATAGTCTGTAGTTCTGTCTATCTCTTACGGTTTGCCAGTTATTCAAAATTCAAATTCATCCAGCATAGATAGATCTTCAGAGGCTACTCCAAGATATACATTTTATTTGTGATGCAAACATCTTTAATATACGCTATTGTAATTACAATCATTAAAACCTTTTTTGAGAGAAAAAAATTCAAAGTTGTTTCCACAAAGGGTACTTTGCGGTAGGGGCATTTTCTTAAAAATCTTTGTGTTGCATCTTTAGAAGATATTAAACATAAATACCAAGTTTTGTATGTAACGATCTTTTCGTTTTTGAACTGTGCTGTCCATAAACACACACACGGAGTTTTTTCTAAAAATGTTTTTATAGACTCAGGGGACCTCAAAACTCTGTTTCCAGCGAAATCTCGATATCGATTTTGGGTGAAATACAATACTTTCTCTAACTGTTACGTACATTGAAAGTAAAAATGTACGTGAGCTTGCTATCTTTACATTTTTTGTTTATGCTTTTAGGAACAAATAGAGAGGGACACGTCTTCTGCCTTGATTGTGTTTTATATATTATATATTTTATATATTTGTTACACCTAATGCAATCGATAAGCGGCAACTCCCGCAGCGTTGCTAGCCTAATCTATTTGTTTTACTTAGACCTTAACAAGTCTCTTGTAATACAATATTAATACTTCACCATTCAGCATTTGAAAGTCATGTAACTCATCCGGCAATCACACACACCGTGCTACTCTCAGTCTGAATCTCATCGTTAGATATTCTTGCATGCTTGCAATTCCAGCAAATCCATTGCGGGACCAACCGGGGTGCTTAGGTGGGACCCGATATAGCTGCACCACTGTCTGTGCTATCGGTTGGGCGATTGTAGGACTCATCCTTTACTCCTTTGAGGGAAAATTAAGACAAAAATATATAAATAAATTAGTGAAGGTTTGGTCTGCTCAAAATAAGAGGCACTATTAATATGGTGATCCCAATGTGTTTATAAAACATTTTTGAAGTGATATTACTTTGACTCTTACTTTAAACCTAAACTTCCTTAGAGGCACTAGACAAAATATACCAAATATTCCCCTCTAATGTAGCAAACGTTTAGGGATTTCGTGCATAAATTTGATGTTAGGAAATTTCCAACAGATAAGCACCGGATTTTGATATTGCATGCATATGGTTCAATACCTGCGCAACCGATAATCGAGATCACAAATTCCTGTAATAACTTATTTTCTTCTAAATTATCCGTCACGGAAGAAAACGAAAAAGAAAGAAAGAAACAAACAAACAAAGAAAAAGTTTCAATAATATTTTATGTAATACATCAAACATTCTCGACATGATCTCGGATATCGAGTTCTTAGACGTTTCTTGTAAATGTAAAACTATTTTCCATAAATATTACATTCAGCGTCTTATAATACTTTCGTTCAATGTTGAAACTAAGAAAATTGCCACTGGAGTGGCCTATCGTTACCAAATGTATCAATTTATGATTTGCATTAAACAATGCCAAACTTACATTGTAAGTAACATCAAATACACTAGATTAACAAAATTATAAACCCCACATTGAAAGTTTCACTTATTTTAGAAACATATCCAGAAGATATGAATACAAAAGACTTGGTCTGACTCGCCGTTACTGGTAGTTAGGCTACATTTAATACTTTTACTATGTTCTTATAACTGCTTTTCAAATTTAGTTACTGTGCTCCGATCCTGAAAAAAAAAAACTAATTAAAACCCCTCGGGGTTTGATTTTCTTCAGATAAATTTACTCTTGACTAATATTATAAAGCGAAAAAATGTATGTATATGAATAGGGTAATCTCCGAAGATACTTGATCAAATTTTATCTATTGAAACCCCCTATTCTTTCACTTTTAGCCGGTGCAATATTTCCTAAAAGTATTGGTTCCCCTTTTCCCCTTCCAATATTTTATTGAAAAGGTTACAGGATATTTTAATATTCATGTCACTCTGGATTCATTGTGTAGTATTTATTGACACTGTGGATATGACCCAAAGGATTAAAAGTAGAAGCTTTAAAAACGAACTATTGGAGGACGAGGGATTGATAATGTTACCGAATTCCCTGCTGAGTTCATTGAACATAGCTGAATATTTTGCTATGAGTTTGACAAAAAAACTTCCTGTTGATTTCGTTGAACATGAATATCGATGAATATTTTGCTATGATTTTGATAAACTTCCTACTGATTTTATTGAACACAGGTATCGAGGAATATTTTTCTATGAGCTTGAAAACCAATTTCTTGCTGATTTCGTTGAATATAGGTATCGAGGAATATTTTTGTATGAGTTTACAACACATTTCCTGCTGATTCGTTGTACATGGGCATCGATGAATATCTTGCTATGAGTTTGACAACGAATTTCATATGATTTCTTTGAGCTTAGGTATCGATGAATGTTTTGGTATGGGTTTTTACTATTTCTTGATAATTTTGTTGATCATAGGTACTGATGAATATTTTGATATGAATTTGATAACAAATTTCATGCTTTATTTTTATAGAGGAGACCCTAAAACATGTATTTACGGTAAAATTTCGGTATAAATTTTAGGATGGATTACAGTGCCTTCTCTACCTCTGTATCATGTAGAGAAAGTAAAGTTTAATGCAATGACCAAAAGTAATAACAATTTAATCATTGAAGTGAGAGTGAAGTGTAAACTATTTAGAAATTGTTCCCAATATTACCCGAAATGTTAAAGGCGACATATAAAGACAAATAAAGAGCAGACAAACTAACAGCTGATCTTTTATAATCCGTTTTTTCCAAAGGCTAATATGTCACTTTTAAAATACCACTACATAACCAATACTTAAGCAATGGCTTCTAGACATGGCAAAGGAGGTTCAACTAGAAGATAGCTAGTATTTCAGTAATCAGGTGCATGTTTTAATAAATCCTATCGCTGAATAAAGTACCTCTCTGTATAAATGTATAGCACCTTTGTGGAGAGAATTCTAGAAGGGTTAACTTTGGTTCACGTGCGTGGAAGGAACCAAAGCTGGTTCAGTGCCAGGAGGGCATCAATCCAAACAATCAGGTTGCATGCATGCAACATTAAACTTAATGGCTACCAGAACCTATTGGCTCGTATTTCGTCATCAGCAATGGACTAGTATATGACTCTGTAGACATCTCAAAACCTCTTGAAACGTTAGCATGATTAATTTTCTTCATCTTTATGCTTTATTTTAGAAGAGAGGTACATTTCCGAATAATAAATTCAATATTGACTATATGAATATAAATATAACCTATAAGCAGCTCGAAAGCTGATGTATTCACATTACTTTCTCCACATCTATAGCAAATTATTGTTGTTAAAAAGACTATTTTTCCATCTACTTCATTCCAATTCTGATAAACATTAGCAGATATGGTCTTATTACTTGTTTCCTTGTAAGCAGAAAGAAATACACTAGGCTAAAGCGATAGTCAAATCATTTAAAAGCTGGTTGCTATGTGATTGAAATTTCTTTGTGTTGTGGGCAGGGATTTATAAAGTCCCGTAATTTTGAAAATTTGTGGTTTTGTGTTTTAAGAAGAGATCTACATTTATTTTTGTGCAGTAAGGTTTTGTCTATCTCTTACAGTTTTTACCAGTTATGCAAAATTCACCCAGAATGAAGAGACTATCACCAGAAAATTCAAGATACAGATTTTTTCATGTAAACTTCTTAAATGTATAGCATTTTATTAAAACTGTTAGTACCATTTTTGATAACATCTAAATTTTCGAAAACATTTCCATGTGAAGGGTGGTTTGGGGTGGTGGGATTTTCTTGAAAATCGTCTTGTCACATCCTTGGGAGGTATTAAAGATAGAGGTATTTTAAAGCCCTAAGTAGTCTGTTATTTGTACTTGTATCTAAAGCCTAAATATTCAAAGTTTTGTTCATATTCATTACGTAGATAGTGCCAACCTTTGCTTTCTCTACTCTATACATACTGTATAGATAGAAAAGGTATTGCATTCCACCAAAAGCTTTCGATAACGAAATTTCACTGGAAACGCGCGTTTTATGAATCATTGACGCTGAGTGGCTTACTCGTTAGTGCTGTATTAGTTTTTAACGTACAGAAGACAGACGCTTAGCAAAATGTATTTGTTTACTAGTTAGTACTGCATTAGCTTTTACATTTACGAAAAACAAGCACTAAGAGAAATACATTTGTTTAATAGTTAGTACTCCATTAGCTTTTACACTTACACAGGACAGGCGCTGAGCGAAATGCATTTATTTACTAGTTAGTGCTTCATTAGCTTTTACACTTATCTACGAAAGACAAGCGCTGAGTATAACGCATTTGTTTACTAGTTAGTGCTGCATTAGATTCTACACCTACGCAATGCAGGCGCTGAGGAAAACTCATTTGTTTACTAGTTAGTGCTGCATTATTTTCTATTTTACGGAAGACAGACGCTGAGCGAAATGCATTTGTCCACTATTTAGTGGTGTATTAGTTTCTACATTTACGGAAGACAGGCGCTGAGCGAAATGCATTTGTTTATTGTTTAGTGGCGTTAGTTTCCACACTCGACCAATGACGGGTTAAAATAAAATGTATACTGCTTAAAAATAGCCCCATGTTTGACTAACTGTAACAGCGCAGACCGTGGCGTATCTATAGCGCCAACTAGTAAATAAATGTTTCTGTCTTCCGTTGTATGAAAACGAATGTAACGGGACTTCAGCCCTGTCGATGTTTCAGAAGTCCGCCATAATACATTTATAGCATCATGTCATCAAAGTGTTGTGTTACTGCTAATAAAGAAAGCGAGTTAAATATTAATAAAATAGATCGGAACATTACAGAATTAAAATGAAAAGTTAGCTTAGCTTTCAGTTGTTTACTATTATACCATTTATTTATTGAGGGAAATCCTAAAAGAGCAACATATTTACTAGATGTAACTATAAAATCTCTCATGTTGACCATCGGCATTAGCGTAACGACTTTCTCTAGTGCATGAGAAACCTTAAATAAAGATAAAGTGAAATCAACATAAAAATGAACTATTGTTAACAATAATGTGTACCCGTAATGTACAGAACGTGAAGCAAGCTACATTCTCACCATAGCGCAAAACATTACGGAATCAATGAAGCTGCCTATTCCTGAAAAGGTGTCACTAACTTGCACGATTTTGATGCGGAGCAAATAGGCCTGCTCCGTGTAAGCAGTGGGTAAACAAGTAACAGCGGGGATTGTCCCTCTTCCTTGTACAGTGTGTCGTGTGTCAGTTTATAATATCGGGAACAATCACACACGTAAGTCACCGACTTCTATGTTTCGCATCCCTAAGAGGAATCCTTATTTCCAGAAAGTAGCGGAATAAGTGTTTAGTTTGGGCAAAGTTCTGCACTCAGAAAAGCAATTGCAGCGTCACTACGCAACCCATCCAAATAAATATGACAGACAGTTACTAAACAGAAGAACGTTTCTTCCAAATTGTGTTCGCACCTAATTAATTACCGTAATGTCTGCTCATATTTTCACTGCAAAGTGAAACATTTTCTTTAAACAATAATTCTCATTCTGTTGGCGATATAATGCGGCTATAATGGCATTAATCAAGTTGAGCAGCTCATTACTTTCTCTACATAGTGTTCGGTACTGGGTAGAGAAGGTATTGCACTCCACTAAAAAATTCGATACCGTGATTTTACCGGAAATACATGTTTTAGGGTTCCGTGTATCCAAAAAAGTTTTAGGGAGGGTCCATGTATGTGTGTTCGTGTGCCTGTGAACACGATAACATAAAAACGAAAAGTCCATAAAATACCAAACTTGGTATTTACGTTTAGTATCTTCCATTCACTTCCCCCCAAATTAACGTTTAAATGAAAAAAAAAATTCCAAAAAAGTGGATCTAACGATTTTGATTAAAATACCGTGTATTAAAACTATTTACATGACACATGAAATGTATATATTGAATTTTGTGGGAATAGCCATAAGACTTCTTTATTCTGGATGCATTTTTCTGAATTTTGCATGACTGGTAAATAGTAAGAAATACACTAAAACTTACTACACTGAAAATGTAAATCTCGTTAAAACACACACAACTTATGTCATAATTTTTTTTTCGTGGAGTTCACCATTTCCGAGATATTCATTGTTTTTGGCTTCAGTTTTAAACGAATTTCAACCACATGGTAACCAGCGTTTAAAAGATTTGACAATAACTTTAGCCTAGTATATTACCTTATTTGCTTTCTATTTACAAAGAAGGAAGTGATAAGATCATTTGCTAATATTTATCTCGATTAGCATGAAGTAGATAGCAAAATGAAATGGAAGTGTAGTTGTATTTACGGATGCTCTTTTAACTAATATGGTTCTCAGCGCCCCATTCTCTATTGGACGCGAAAGACCGCTTAATTTTGCTCAGATACCTATACATCAGACTTGGGGTTCTTTTACATGGGACACAGGACCAACGGCTTTACTTCCCTTCCGAAGGAAGCCATGCTAAGGATTTTTACATCCGAAAAAAAATCCATCTTCCTCTACTGGGTTTGAACCCTCGACCTTGGGTATATGAGGCTAGCATGGTAACCACTATACCACGGATGGTGATAGTTAAATAGAGGATAAGCTTTTTAACAATAATTTGTTACAGAGATATAGAGAAAGTCATGAGCTAGGAAACATCGGATTTTTACTTTCTCTAGCCCCATATGTACAATGTACATGGGGAACATAGGGATAGAGAAGTATTGTATTCCACCCAAAAATTCGATACCGAGATTTCACCGGAAATACATGTTTTAGGACTCCCTGTATAAAAAAAGAAGCATTTTCAGAAAAAGGTCCGTGTGTGTGTGTCCGTGTGCCGAATGTCCGTGTGTCTGTGAACACGATAACTCAAAAATGAAAAGCAGCTAAAATATCAAACTTTGTATTTAAGTTTAGTATCTTCCAGGGATGCAACACGAAGATTTTGAGAAAAATCCCCCCACTTCAAACTATCCTTTACATGGAATATTTTTCGAAATTTTTGATTTTCTTAAAAATGGCTCTAAAGATTTTGATTAAAATATCACATATTAAAGATATTTACCTATCAAATAAAATGTATAGCTTGAATTTTCTGGGAATAGTTTCTGAAGACCTGTTTATTCTGGATGAATTTTGCTTAATTTATCATAACTAGTAAACTGTAAGAGATAGACAAAAACTTACTGTACAAAAAAGTTAGGTCTTGTTAAAATACATAAGTTATGTCATACATTTTTCTCGTGGAGCTTACCGTTTTCGACGAATTCATTGTTATTAGTTTCAGTTGTGAACTACTCATACTTTTCTCAGACGGGAGTGTCCGTTTTTCTTTTGATCTACTCCTGGCCAAGTAAAGAAGCGATTTGTAATGACAATCGCATAACGACAGCTTTTAAAACATTAAACTATTGGTTTAGCCTAGTGTATTTCCTTATTTTCTTCCTACTTATACGGAACTAAATAACAAAAACATTGTGCTAATGAGTACCTCGATTAGCAAGGTGCAGAAAGAAGAAGAATCTTATATATGAAGTTTGTAGAACAGCTAGAGAAAGTCATGTGAGTGTAACATATCAGATTTTTATTATGCTAAAACTATAATAATTGTCATCATGTTTGCAATTATTTATGTTATGACTACCAATTACCACCAAATCTATGAAAATCAATGTTCATATCCGAGTTATAAATATTAATACACGAGACATAATAAAGCAATTGTTCTACCAATCATGCAGCTACAATAGATGTTTTAACCTATGAAAGGTGGATTACGTATTTCAAACGCTGAATGTTGCATACTGCTGGAGACATTATCTGTTCTTGCTTTCCGCGCAGTTGGTCGAGCAGTGCGATGGTAGGCGATTCGTAGGAATATCGATCAAATTTGGGTTCTTTGATTTACTTAAAGGGAAACCAGTTGATGACCCCTGGCCTATAACATGAAAGCTAATTGAAAATATGATTTCCTAAGATAAAACTACTTGACATAAGTAATATTAATTTACTTCTGACACAACATTTAAAATAACTTCGTTCCCGTGACAAAGTGTATGTCCATCGAACTTTTCAAATTTGCTTTTTGTATAGCTACTTAAACTAACCTTATATGCCACTTATTTTATACTTTATTACTGAGATTTACCGTCTTCGTTCTTTGGTGTTTGCTTACGGCATTCAAACCAATTTTACAAAATATCAGTAACCGCTGTTGTTTCCGTTCTGTGTGTTGATTACTTGTGGCCAACTGCTTAAGAATTCCTTGCCTGGTAAAAAGAAAGATGATGTGTTCCATTTACATGATTTTTCTCTACATTTCTGTAACAAATTATTTTTAAAACTTATCCTTATATCTATTTCTGCTAGTCAAGATAAACATTAGCAGAAATTGCCTTTTACTTGCTTTCTTGTAAGTAGGAGGAAAATAAGCGAGTTCACAAGGCTATAGCCATAGTTAAATTTTTTTAAAACTAATGGCTATATGTTTGAAATTCATTTCTTATCATAGCCAGGAATTTAAAAATTACAGTGAGAGATAAGTATTTTAAAACTTAAATAAATAATAGGGAATATCTCGGAAATGGTAAACTCCACGGAAAAATATATTTGACATAAATTATATGAGAATAACGAGGTCTATATTTTTGTGTTGTAAGTTTTTGTCTAATTTCTACGATTTACAGTTATGCAAAAGTCATCCAGAGCTCTTCGGAGACTATTGCCAGAAAATTCAAGATACACGTGTTTGTCATGTAAATATCATTCAAATATGGTATTTTAATCAAAATTGTTAAAGCCAGTTCTGAGTAAATCAAAATATTCATAACTCTTTCCATGTAAACAGTAGTTTGTGGTGAGGGAATTTTCCTCAAAACTTCGTGTGTATTCCTGGAAGTTTGGTATTTTACCGACTTTCCGTTTTTGAGTTATCGTCTTCATACACATACATACACACATACACACACTCACAGTTACATACATGCACCTTTTTCTAAAAATGTTCTTTTTATAGAGGGGATCCTAACGCAATTCATGCAGTTTGACAGTGACAAATGAAAGTACTGGTGCATTCTTCGCAAAGTTGGCCCGTGTCTCCTTCAAATACGAGATAACTCATTGTAGTATTATACAGTAATTGTTTTTTATTTTTCTAAAGTGTCTATCAGTGTGACAAACTCCACAACCCAAAATATCATGGCAATTATTTTTATGGATTCTTTGAATCAAATTCATCGGAAGCAATTGTTTTGATTTTTTCCGGGATATAATGATGTATTCAGGTTTCATCGACGATGACAATTCGATGTATTTCGGATTTCGCTTAAACAACTCAAAACAGAGCTCCAAAGTTGAAAACCACACCCTCCTGTTGTCTACACGAGCAATCGCATCATCCATCGGGCCTACAGCTTTTTCATCTCCAACATACGCTGCAAAATATGACACACCTATGGCTTCTGTCATTTCGCGAACTTTCGTCCGACGATCAGCGAGACTCATTTCGTGGACTTTTATAATCATTTCCTTGGTCCTGCATCGTTGGGCGTCCTGAGTGCTTTTTTATAAAAAAAAAAAAAACTATTGTTTAAAGTCGTAGAACTGCTGTCATAGATGGCGAAAGGTCCCTTCGCCTGCGGTGGCAGAGCAGTAAAAGCGGGCGTTAAACACTACAAAAAAAAAAGTCCCCATAAATAGCATTCAATTTAGTGCTTATATCCTAGCAAGTTTTCTCGTTCAAAATTAAAAAATCTGATGTGTTACATTCGCATGACTTTCTCAGCTGTAACAAGTTATTGTTAAAAAGCATAGGCATTTATCTACCTTATGATAATCGAGATAAATACTAGTAGAAATTTTCTTAATTACTTATTTCCTTGTAAGTAAAATGAAAATAAGGGAATACACTAGGCTAAAACAAATGTTAAATCTCATAAAAACTGGTTGGCATGTGGTTGAAATCCGTTTCTATGCAGAGTTTTCAACTTCAACTACTTAAAATACTTTAAGTATTTTAAATCTGAAATAGATAACAAGGAATATCTCAGAAATAGACAATTCGACGAAAAAAACGTGTATAACATAAAGTGTGATTTTAACGATCTGCATTTTTTGTCTAGTAAGTTTTTATCCATCTCTTACAGTTTACCAGTTACGGAAAATTCAGCAAAATGCATTAAGAATAAAGAGGTCTGTAGGGACTATTCCCAGAAAATTCAAGATATTCATTTTATTTGCCATATAAATATCTTAATTATACGGTATTTTAATCAAAATCGTTAGAGCCATTTTTGAGAAAATAAAAAATTTCGAAATTTTTTCCATGTAGTTTGGGGGGGGGGGAGAATTTTCTCAAAATCTTCGTGTCGCATCGCTGGAGTTTGGTATTTTACCGACTTTTCGTTTTTGAGTTATCGTGTTCAGAGACACACGGACATGCATGCTTTTTGGGGATACAGGGACCCTAAAATGTGTATTGACGGTGAAACAATGTATCGAATTTTTGGGTGGAATGCAATACCTTCTCTATACACTGTGTATATAGTACGTGTAGAGAAAGTAAAACGAATCACTAATCGATACTGCACATTTTGAATTTTTATGAAAATACTTTTGAACGGTTGAACGTAACTGAACTGCCTGCCAAATTCGCACTTATGGTTCATTACCAAACTTGTTTTTGAGACGGTAACATATGGTGGTATACGCTGCCTTAACAGCACCATACATTTTGAACAATGTATACTTTTTAAAGCTCTCTCATTGTTAGGTGCTAGGAAAAGTACAGTTTAAAACAAGTGGCCTATTATTTGTTGTGTTCAGTTTCGTCCTTAAACGATGGAACATATAACTGATTTACTTGTTATATAGTGCATAGGTAGAGTAGGCAGTGCTTTCCACCCAAAAATTGACACCGGTATTTTACTACAAATATAAGTTTTAGAATCTCCTTAATCCAAAACAAAACACTAACAGAAAAAGGTCCTCACGGAAGCGCGCACGTATGTGTCTGAAAAGCACTCAAAAGCAAAAATTCGGTTTAATAACACCTTTATTTTTAAGTTCTGCATCTTTCAAGGATGCGTAACTAAGATTTTCAAGATAATTCCACCACCAAAATATCCTTTATATGGAAGATTTTTCGAAAATGTTTATTTTCTCGACAATGGTTTCGATTAAAATATCGTATATTAAAGATATTTTCATCAGAAATAAAATGCATATCTTGATTTTCTGGCAATAGCCTTTCACGCCCTCTCCATTCTGGATGAGTTTTGCATAGCTGATAAAACCGTAAGAGAGACAAAGAAATCTAGATGTCGTTAAAACACAAATTATATTACATATATTTTTTATGGAATTAACCATTACGTGATATTCCTTGTTATTGGTTTCAATTTAAAATACTTAAACTTTTCTCATACAGGTGTTATTCTTATTTCTTTTGTTTTACTCCTGGCCATACACAGGAAACCTTACTTCAAACGCATAGCAACCAGCTGTTGTTTGTTTGTTTTTTGTTTTACAAAATAGTTCCGGAGTCTTGTCAGGACTCCAGCGCTTACATTCCCTTTCTCTCTCTCTCTCTCTTTCTCTCTCTCTCTCTCTCTCTCTAAATTTTCTTTGTTGATTGTTTTCTTTTTACTCACACTTACACAGACATATGCACATTTATAACTACCCATGCCAAGGCGGGACTCGAACCCACGATCCCCTGCGCCACGAAGCACCAAGTATGTACTTAGCGGGCGCGGCCATGGGGACCGACATTTTGTTAAAAGATTTGGCTGTCGCTTTAGCTTTGTGTCTGTCGTTATTTCACCTCTAATTATAAGTTTTTGTAAGAATATAGAATAGGTAAATAAAATAATTCTAATAGAACACCTCAGATATTTTTATGCTATGCTGTTAAAACATACAATCACAGTAGACCCTTTTCTATTTCTTCTTTAACTGAATTAAAATCCTTTTATTTCTTGTGAAATATTTGTAACTTTAGTAACACGTGGTACTTTGGGTAAGCGGTAAAGAATTTATTATAAACAATTCAAGTTTTGCTTTGTATCTGTTTGTTAAGCAAATATTGTGGTTAGTTTCACAGGTTTTGAGAATGTAAGATGCGAGGTGTTTATTTGTAGCGGAGTGCCAGGCCGGTTGTTGTGTGTATCTTTAGGAGGGACACCTGGGTCTATGTATACCCTGTGGGCGGCCCCAGGCTACCCGAATAGGAGCAACATTCCCTACCACCTGGGAGTGAGAATGGATCGTAAATTGTCATTCCTCTACACTTCAGATCATCAGCAGTAAGGTCCATTCTGCAAGGCTTGACTTCTTGCAAAAATCTGACATTTACAACACTTTCTCTATCCATATAAACAAAAGATTATTTTTTCCTATTGACTTCATGATAATTTCTGCAAATATATAGGCAGAAGTAGACGATGCAGGTGTTATTACACACAGGAAGCTGCATTATCAGTTTAAATTGGGCGGAATGGGTTACACAAATCAAGCGAAACTCTATAGGATGTGCACTTTATCTCTCTCATTTACTTTCTCTAGCACGTATGTACAATGCGCATAGAGGGTAGAGAATGTATAGCATTCCACCCAAATATTCAATACCTTAATATTCACCGGAAATAGCGTTTCAGGGTCCCCTGTATAAAAAAGAGCATTTTTGAAAAAAGGTCTGTGTGTATTTGTCCGTGTGTCTATGATCTCAATAACTCAAAAACAAAAAGTCAGTTTAAATTTAGTATCTTCCAAGGATTTAGACACGAAGATTTTTAGGGCATATCTCCCCAACACTAGCTACCCTTTACATTAAACAATTGTCTAAAATTCTGATTCTCTCTAAAAATGGCTTTAACGATTTTGATTAAAATACCATATATAAACATTTTTACTTGGAAAATAAATGTATATCTTGAATTTTCAGGGAATAGCATCTGAAGATCTCTTTATTCTGGATGAATTTTGGTTAACCGTAGAGACACACATAAAAGTTTACTACACAAAAAAGTAGATCTCGTCAAAACACACAATTTATGTGTAGATAACCGTTTCCGAAATATTCCTTGTTGTTGATTTCAATTGTAAAGTACTTATACTTTTCTCATAAGGAAGTGTGTCTTTTTCTTATGTTGTACTTCTAGCCAAGCAGAAGAGCGACTTGCAATGACAATCGCATAACGACAGTTTTTAAAACATTTGACTATCACTTTAGCCTAGTGTGTTACTTTAGTTTTCTTCTTCTTTTATGGAAATAAGTAATAAAAACAATCTGATAATGTTTATCCCGATTAGCATGGTGCAGAAAGAAGAATAATGTTATGTAAGGTTTGTTTGTAGAAAGGTAGAGAAAGTCATGTGAGTGTAATACATAAAAATTTTACTTTCTTTACACGTAGTATGTACATAGCGTATAGAGAAGATATCGCACGGCACTCAAACATTCAATACCGAGATTTCAGTGGAAATATATGTTTTGGGTCTCCCTGAATCCAAAAAAAAAAAAAGCGTTTTTGGAAAAATATCCGCGTGTGTGTGTGTGTGTGTGTACACAGCATACTCTAAAGCGAAATATCAAAGTTGCTCCCTTGTTTTGTTTATTTGCTTTAAACCTCGTATGGAATAATTATTATTGTATGTGGTTTTTATTTTTATTGGAAATATGCAAAAATTCATTTTTCATGCATTCAAGGTTGCTAAGCATGTGGTTTTTTTTGTTGTTTTTTTTACAGCAGTTTTAAGCTAAGACATTTTTATTTTGGGGGGGAAGGAAGTTGCCATTTGTAACACACAATATTATTTATTACCAAAGCAATATTAGTAACTTAAATCGGTCGATAAAGGTGTGCATATAGCAGATGAATACGGAAGCCTCTATCATTTCTATCTCAGAAAGCTCTTTGTTACGCAAGTCCGAGTGGCTCTGTTGGTTAGGTGCCGGTTTTCTGATTCCAAAGCCGCGAGTTGAAAACTGCGAGCTTTTAGATGTGCTTTAAAGCGACAGCCCCATGCCAGTACATTTATGAAGTTAATGAAGTTCTGCGGGACGAATTCTGTCACACCGGCGGCGCTGATATAATTCTAACAATTGACAACGTCGTTAACAGACAAATACTTTTACTTTTTGCCAATATTTTAATGATCCATTGTAAGGGTCACCAACTAGGCAGTGCCTCTTAAGTGAAGCTGAGGAAAATGTGCTCGATGCTCCTGCGAATTGCCTACTGTGCACTACCGTCCATGCGCGGAAAGCAAGAGCAAACAATTCCTTCAGTGCTGTGACTGTACGCAACATTTTGAGTTTGAAATACGTAATCCACCTTTTATAGGTTAATAAATCTATTTTAGGACCGTGTTTGGTACAACAATTGCTCTATTATGTTAATATTCACCACTATAAACGTGAACCTTGTTTGTTACACATTAATTTTCATACTTGTTACACATTAATTCTTATGCAAATATAAGCGAAACGATGCGATTATAAAGGTATTAACCAAAATAAGAACTGAAGCTGTCCTATTAACTCTAAATATTAACTTACCTGGCTAGAAGCCCGGAAACATTTAAAGCATATAGAAGTATTAGCCAAGTTAAGGAGCTTGTTGGTTTATTATGTTATAACTGTAATAATTGTCATTATTTTTGCAACTATTTATGTTGCGGCCATAATTTATGTCATATACATATTTTGTAGCTGACCCTTTCTGAGATATTCCTTGTTATTGGTTTCATACTTTTCTCATACGGGAATTTGTCAACTCCTGATCTTACAAAGAAACGAGCTTCAATCAAATAGCAATCAGTTTTTAAAACATTTGACTATTGCTTTAGCCTAGTATATTCCATTATATCTCTTCTACTTAACATTCTGTTAATGCCTGTCTTGATTAGCATGAAATAGAAGGATTTGCTTTTTAATAATAATCTGTTACACAGATGTAAAGGAAGTCAGATTTTTTTACTTTCTCTTGCGCGTATTTACAATGCACAGAATTGATGAAGAAGGTATTTATATTGCAGACAAAAATTCGGTTACTAGATTTCACCGAAGATATATGTTTTGAGATCCACTGAAATCAAAAAACCATTTTTAGAAACATGTTCTTGCTGTGTTTGTGGGCAAACGAAAAAGTCGGTTAAATAGCGCAATTGGTATTTAAGTTCAGTATCTTCCAAGGATGCGACACCATATTTTCAAGAAAATCCCCCTTAACTCCAACTACCCTTTACATGGAAAATTTTTCGAAAGCTATAATTTTCTCAAAAATGATAAAAGTGCTATATGTTTATTCTCATTACAAACGAAATGTATATCTTTAATTTTCTATGAATAGTCTCTGAAGACCTCATTCTACGTATATGAATTTTATGTTACTCTTTAACCGTGAGAAATAGAAAAATGCTCACTACACAAAAAATGTAGATCATATTAAATCTTATAATTTAGTAATATATATTTTTATACAGTTAACTGCTTCCGAGATATTCCTTGTTATTGGTTTCAATTTTAAACTACTTAGACTTTTCTTAAGCGGGAGTCAAATTTGTTTCATCTCTTTTGTATTACTTCCGGGAATGGAAAAGAGAAGCGAATTTCAGTTGTTTCACATAAAGATAGTGTTTAAAAGACTTGGCTATCGCTTTAGCCTATTTCCCTTCTACTCACGAGGAAGTAGCTAATAAGATCATTCTGCTAATTTTTATCTCGAATAGCTAGAGAAAGTCTTGTGAATGAAACGCTTAAGGTTTTACAAGAATAGTTTATAGAAGAGTGATTAGAAAAATCATATGAGAGCAAGATGTCAGATATAACTTTCTTTTCCATTTATTTTCCCGTTTGGATTAAAATCGTAATTAGCATGCACAGAGGAAAGCTCTGGAATTGTATAATGTATTACAGCGTTACTAAGGTGTATTTGGCACGACACCGCAAGTCCAAAAATCTGATGTGTTTCATTCATATGACTTTTTCTACATCTCTACAACAAATTATTGTTAATGAGCTTATTCTTCCATCTACTTCATGCTAATCGAGATAAACATTAACAGAATATTCTTATTAATTAGTTCCTATTAATTAGTAGGGAAATAAGGGACTACACTTCGCTAAACCGACAGTCAATGCTTTAAAATGTAGTTGCTTTGGAATTGAATTCCATTTCTTTACGTGGCCAGGAATTGACAAGTTGCCGTATGAGAAAACCTATTCAAGTATTTTGAAAACAGAATCCAGCAACAAGGAATATCTCGAAAACGGTCAAATGCACGAAAAATATAGGTGACATAAATTGTGTACATTTTTTGTGTATTATGATTTGGTCTATCTCTTACAATTTACCATGTATGCAAAATTCCCAAAAATTCATCCAGAATAAAGAGATCCTCAGAAACTATTCCCTGAAAATTCAAGATATACATTTTATTTGCCATGTAAACATCTTGCATATAAGAGGTTTCAATCAAAACCGTTAGAGCCATGTTTGAGAAAAACAAAATTTTCGATTTTTTTCCATGTATAGGGTAGTTGGGGATGGGGAGATTTTATTGAAAAATCTTCGTGTTGCATCCTTGGAAGATACCAAACTTACATACCAAGTTTGGTGTTTAATGGTATTATGTTTTTGAGCTTTGCTGTCCACAGACAGACAGACACACACACATCACAATACCTTTTTCTAAAAATGCTTGTTTGAACGTATATTTCCGATGAAATCTTGGTATCGAAATTTTGGGTCTAATGAAATACCTTATCTATACGCTATGCACTGGCTGCCCCAACAGTACTCGACCTGACGTATAGATAGCGGTTGTTGTTTCAAACAACGGTTGGTACTTTTTACTTTACTTTACTTTTCAAACCACAACAATGGTAAAAAGGACCAACCTTAGAAAGCTAAATGTTGAAGGTTTTTCACTGTTTAGCATGTTTGGCAGCCATCATTAGTGAATGCTCTCAGCGAATTTGTAAATATGGAAAAACTGGCCATCGATATGTGAAACAATACTTTCATTTGAAAGGTCTTAATCCAACTAATATTAAAGCTGAGCTAGATTCTACTTTGGAGGAGTCTGCTCCTTAGTTTACAACAGTGAAATATTGGGTGGCAGAGTTAAAGCGCGGCCATATGGGCTGCCAAGACGAACATCGCAATGGTCGACCAAATGAGGCTACCAGTCCAGAAATTGTAAAGAAAAACTACAAAATGGTACTGGATGACAGTCGACTGAAATTGTGCGAGCTGACAGACATTGCAGGCATTTAAAAAGATACTGAACATCGCATACTACAAAAAACTACAAAAACTACATCAGGATGTTTCAGTCGAGTGTTTGGCATTGTTTCACTGCAATTAAGCAGAGATTTTGCGTCTATTCATAGCAATGGATGAAACCTGGCTCCATCACTTCACACCTGAGACGAAGGAACAATCAAAACAGTGGATTGGAAGGGAAGAATCAGCTCCAAAGAAGGCGAATACAGTTCCGTCTGCAGGCAAGGTCAGACGTAGGTTTACTGGGACGCACACGGGATAATTTTCATTGATTATCTCAAAGAAGGAAAAGTAGTCAATGGTGATGAAATCGAGCAAAAACGGCCGCATTTAGCGAAAAAGAAAGTTTTGTTTCATCAATACAATGCACCAGTTCACACGTCCATTATCCATGGCCAAAATCAATTAATTAAATTTTGAATTGCTTCCTCATGCAGCCTATTCGTCAGATTTAGCCCTCTCTGATTATTTTCTGTTTCCAAACTTGAAGAAATAGCTTGGTGGTAGAAGATTTGCCAATGAAGAGGTGGAGTCTGCATTGATGGATATTTTGCAAACCTCGATAGTTGTCACTATAAACAGAGCATCGAAGTTTTTGAACATCGCTGGGAAAAGTGTATCGAGCTGAAAGGAGAAATAAAAGAGAAATAAAGATGTTTTCCCCAAAATTTTGCTTCCTTTGTTAGGTCAGGTACTTGTGGGACAACCCTCATATAAACATAGTGTATAGAGAAGGTATTGTAATGCACCCAAAAATTCAATACCGAGATTTCCCCGGAATTACATGTTTTGGGACCCCCTGAATACTAAAAAAAAAGCCTTTTTAGAAAAATGTCCATATGTGTGCCTATGTGTCTGTGGGCAGCATAGCTCAAAAACGAAAAGTCCATTAAATACCAAATTTGATATTTAAGTTCAGCATCTTCTAAGGACGCAACACGAAAATTTTCAAGAAAATCCCCCTAACTTTAACTATCCTTTACATGGAAAAATGTTCGACAATTTTGATTTCCTCAAAAATGGCTCACGATTCTGACAAATAAATACATGAGAAATAAAATGTATCTCTTGAATATTCTGAGAATAGTCTCTGAAGACCTCTTTATTTTGGATGAATTTAGCCAAATTTTACTTGACTGCTAAACCGTAAGAAATAGACTAAAACTTAATGCACAAAATTGTAGACCCGTCAAAACACACAATTTATGTATTTTACATTTTTGTTGTGGAAGTAACCTTTCCGGATAATCTTTGTTATTACTTTTAATTGTAAAATACCTTTTTTCTTTTGTTCTACTTCTGGCCAAGCAAAGAAGCGATTTGCAATGACAATCGCATAACGACAGCTTTTAAAACATTTGACTGATGTGTATTCCCTTAGTTTCCTTCTACTTATAAGGAACTAAGTAATGAGAACTTTCTGCTAATGTTTATCTCGGTTGCATTGTGTAAGAAGTTTGTTTGTAGAGTAACTAGAGAAAGTATTTGAGTGTAACACACCAGAATTTTTTTTTCACACGTTGTTAATTTTATGAAGTTTTCTAAGAAGTTATAAAAATATCCGTGCTGCTGTTGTTGTCAGACGTTCCACAGAGTTGACATGTTGTGCGTCACAAGCATGCAGCATGTCATCTGTTTTGTGTTTGTGTGAGGTATACAATGCCTGCCAACACCAGCACCTTAATTTTCCGCTCGGCTTCAACACAAACACGTTCCGTGGGCGCTGTATTTCATATTTAAGTGAACCAGTGTTATGCAAGGCCGGGTGTTTCAGCTACAAGGTTTAGTATATGCAACACACTGATTTCTCTTGCATTCCTTGTACACTTACTTGCAACAAGTTTTGTCCATCAATACCTCTATTATTTTCTCTACAGTACTATGCACATAGTGTATACAGAAGGTAATTGTATTGCACCCAAAAATTCAATACCAGATTTCACCGGAAAGACATAATTTGGGACCCCCTAAATCCAAAGATACATTTTTAGAAAAATGTCCGTGTGTATGTGTGTCTGTGGGCAGCATAGTTCAAAAAAGAAATGTCCGTTAAATACCAAACCTGGTATTTAAGTTCAGTATCTTTCAAGGATGCAACACGAATATTTTCAAGAAAATCTCCCTACTCCAACTACCCTTTACATGGAAAATTGTTCGAACATTTTGATTTTATCAAAAATGGCTCTAACGATTCTGATTAAAATCTCTTACATGAGAAATAAAATATATATCTTCAATTCTCTGGAAACATCCTCTGGAGATCTCTTTATTCTAAATGCTTCCTTTTTTAATGTTGCATTACTAGTAATCCGTAAGACATAAACAAAAACTTACTTCAAAAGAAATGTAGATCACATTAAAACTCACAATTTATGTTACATACATAGTTTCGTGGAGTTGACCGTTTCATAGATATTCTTTGTTATTGGTTTCAGTTTTAAATATTTTTCTCATACAGGAAGTTGTCAACTCCTGGTCACGCAACGAAACGGATTTCAATCCCATAGCAACAACATTTTAAAACATGTGACAGTCGGTTTAGCTTAGTGTATTCCTTATTTCCCTTATACTTAAAAGAACTAATAAAACCGTTTCTGCTAATGTTTGTCTCTACTGGCTCAAAGTAGATAGAAGAATAAGCTTATTAACAATAATTTATTAGAGATGTAAAAAAAGTCATGTGAATGGAACACAGATTTTTTTTTTTTTTTGCTTGGTTTTAAATCTTTTTCGGTGATTGACCTAAAATAATTATGTATGAAAGATTTTATGTTGAATTCACTCATCGTTTCCTGCACATTTTTTTCTATTCTTAAAAAGGTGTATTTTTTAATCTACTCTCTTTACACGTTTACACACTTTATTGTAGGTTTAAGCACCATACAGTGGCTAAAGCGATAGTCAAATTTTTAAAAAGAAGATCACTAAGAGATGGCTTTCTCTTTGTATGAACAGGTGAAAAAAATCTGATGTGTTCCATTCACATGGCTTTCTCTACCTGTTCTATAAACTTCTTACAAAAGATTGTTCTTCTTTCTGCTACATACTAACGGAGCTAAACATTCATGAATTAGCATAATGAAATTAATACACCTCTAATTAAAGTTCTTAAAAAGAGAATTTTGTTTAATTATTGGGCATTAGAAAAAAGAGATTGACTCTTTAGATGAGGCATTAACCCATTAACTTCAATTTTGCTTACCTTTCTCCACTTTGGTATAAGGTGCACAAAAATGTTTGATATTCAGAACGGTATTATTGCTTAGTTCCTTATACATACGTAGAAGGGAACTAAGGGAATACACTATGCTAAAGCGATGGTCGAAGGCCGCGCCGTGGCCAAGTAGTTAGAACACTCGTCTCTCACCTAGAAGGGTTCGATCCCAAGCAACCACATGTCAGATTTGTGGTGGACAAAGCGAAGCAGGGGCGGGTTTTTTCCGGTTTCCCCCGCCATCGCATTCCACCGATGCTCCATCTTCATTCCATGTATCATCAGTGTCATCGTCTGCGGCGCCACAAATAGTAAAAGCGGGCGTATAACAAAAAATAAAGCGATAGTTAAATGTTTAAAAACTATGTGTCATTAATATTCGGTTATTTGTTTGGCCAGGAGTTGAAACAAAAGAAACACGGACGGCTTCCTGTTTGAGAAAAGTAGAAGTATTTTAAAATTGAAACGCATAACAAGGAATATCTCGGAAACGGTTTACTTTCACAAAAAGAATGCAAATTACACAAAATGTGTGTTTTTTGGAGATCTGCATATTTGTGAAGTAAGTTTTTATCTCTTGCGATTTACCAGTTATGCAAAAGTCATTCAGAGTCTATTCCCAGGAAATGTAAGATATACATTTTATGTGTCACAAAAATAGATTTAATAATGGTATTTTATCAAAGTTTATAGAGCCATTATTAAGAAAATCAAAAAATTAAAAAATGTTTCCATGTAAACTCTAATCTCGGATGCGGGATTAACTTGAATATCTTCGTGTCGCATCCTTGGAAAATACTAAATTTAAATACCAAGTTTGGTATTTAACGTTTTAAATTATTCTGTCCACAAACACACACACATACACACACACACCTTTCTGCTATTTTTTTAATGTTTATACAGTGGGTCTCAAAACATATATTTCCGTTGAAATCTCGGTATCAAATTTTTGTTTGTAATCCAATGCCGTCTCTATCTACTTCTACAACGTACATACTATTAGAGAAAGTAAAAATACATAGCTGCTAACCGCTTGAAAGACGTATAAATACGTACACATTCAAAGAATATTTATTTCGGGAATGATTAACATACATTCTGTGAAATAAGAGATATAATTCTTTCTGCTAATTTCTGCAGCCCCGTTTAAGTGCTATAGTCATATTGGAAGCTTTGAGTGAAAAATTCGGTGATGTTCTTACATTTTTAAGTTATTTATTTGTTTGTTTAATGTCGTTTCAAGTATAAACTCTTGTATGGACTACTTTAGAGTACAACATTATTACAATAATAAATAAAATACTGTTATTGTTTTTTTTTCTCAGAAGCCGTGTGCAAGACACAAGTTGAAAATGTAGAGTCAGACTGAAAAATTGAACCATGGCTATGGCATTACATTTTTTAGTCTGGCTACTTTTCCAAATAAAATGCTTTCAAACAGTAATAATACGTTCAACATTAAAATTAACAGTTTGAAATCGTCATAATTATAATGCGAAATAGAATAATAGGTGTAGCTTAATATTGTTACATACTTCCACTATACGTTATTGCAAAGTTCGTTGTTGTGTTGAGGTTAGTGCGACTAGTAAGCTGTTGCGTACGTCACGTGTTTCTCTGTGTTGTACATAGCGACGAGAGGCTGTATGAAGTGATCAACTTTGAGCTACAGGATCCTTTCATACCAGCCCAATGGAGAATCTATAGATTGAAGCTAGATTCTTCTGGATTAGAAGGGAAATCTTAAGTTTATCATATACAACATGTACTGCAGCGACGTCACTATCTTACACATCAACAATACAGAAAATGACACAGAATCAGCGCAAACTTCAGATTTTTCAACTGTTCTCTGCTTCTCTCAGGGAATTCTGCAAAGATCGGACACAGGAGGAGGGTCTCGGATGAGAAGACGTTTGTACATTATAGCATATGTCCAAAACGTAATCGGGTTAATATAACATGATTCTTGTAGTTGCAGTGATAGTGTTGAAGCCTTAACTCGGATATGCAAATATGATGTAATTTACTTCTAGATGTAGCGTTCTATGTTTCCATTGGTTAAATGATCCTTTTGATGTAATTGGGAAAATCCGTGAGTGGAATCTTGATGTCCTGAGGGCGATGTTTGGTGGTTTCTAGTTGCCTTATCAGCTGAAACATTTCCCAGTATTCCAACAAGAGCGGAATGACATTGATTTGCCAGAGAGATTTGATTGAATCGTTTTTGAAGTTTTCTAACAATATTTTGAGTGATAGAGGTTACTCTAGAGTCAGCAACATGATTATTTATTTAGGTTTTCTTTTAAATTATATACTCCAATTAAAGTTGAATTGAGTAAAATACATATGAGTAGACACAAATGTAATTGGAAAGACGTATTGTATGGCGTAATCTGGAAATACACTGGCATCCATTATGACAGTTCTTTTAATATGCATTTATAAGGAATACTGCTGTTTGATGATTTTGATTTCCTAGTCATTGATGTGCCAGCAAATGGATATTTGAGTCTCCATGGTATACAACCCGAGTTTTTGGAACAAGGGAACATATTAGACAGAGTAATGTTAAATACCTTGAGATAAGCTGAGAGGTGTGTTGGAAAATCGGATGGTTCTACCGTTTCTGTGATATTTCTTAGGTTGTTGGTGGGAGATATATAGAGACGATAGTCTCATTGTAGTACATGATGCATGCGATAAACTTCAGATGTTTCTTCTAATCTGTAACGGAGATGCGTGAGCTTCAATTTCTAGGTTATTTTTGAGGTTGGTGTGAAAGACTCATGAGACAATTCTCAATGACGAAGACTGCATTGAATCTAGTAAGAACAGCGGGAGTTGCCAAATGGTAAACTATAGATCCGAAGTCCAGTGTAGAGATATGTTAGACTTATAAGTGCGTAGTAACACATTGAAGTCAGTTACCCATAATCTTGATGTTGGAGTTTTCAACATATTAAAACGTTGGCTACATTAAGATTTAAGGTGATTAAGATGAGGAATCCAAGTGAGCTTATGGTCGAAAAGAACACCAAGAATACGAATTTCTTTGACTACATGGATTTGGTGTTTATTTATGCTAAGGTTCGGATTCGACTAGTATTTGCGAGCCTCGGCGAGTTTTTGATTGGGCAAAATTGAATCCTGTGAGGTGATTCCAGTTCAGAAGTTATTTTAAGAAGTTATTAAGTAAACTTCGAATGTTTCAATTTTCTTACCGTTGAAAATTAAGGTGAAATGATCAGCAGAACTTTAGAGATTTGACTAAGGAAAACACATTATTGATGGCAACTAGGTGAACGTTACACTTAAGAATGAACTCTGAGGGAGTCCATTTCCTAGGTAAGAACACTGGGAGAAATAGCGCCTGTTTTGAAGGAATTTGTTTATGAAGGTAAACATCCTTCCTCCAATTTCGTAGTCCTGCAAAATACCGAGGGCATGGGATCATCACACTGTTTCTTAGGACTTGTTCATATCAATACTAACCATAATTAGGTATTGATTGTTGGCGAAGGTATTATAGATTTTATACTCTAAAATGGCCAGATTTTCACAAGTTGAATGACCTTATTGGAAATTAACTTTGGCCTTGGTCTAGATACCATCGGTGATGTTTTCCAGAAGCTAGCACATTTTTACAAATTAGGGAAATAGGAATGTTTAGTGTAGGGTTTCGCAATGTACAGTGATTGATATATTCGGTTGATCTAGGAAACATATGTTGATCCATATGTGATTATATATGTGTAGAATTTATATATTAAGCCTTTTAAAGGATAAGCTTGATGAATTCGTAGGAGATGTTGTACAATCCAGGCCTCTTACTGTTAAAGTATTTAAGTGCTTCTTGAAGTTCTGTCAAAATTAAGATGAATTGAAAAATGGTTGAAATACGACATGTCCATGTTGTCTAAGTTATATTTATGTTAATTAAATACTGGAAAACATGCGGAATCCCTAGATATTGGAGAGAAGGTGGAAGCGAGAGTATCAACTGTGGATTAGTTTTAGATGTTGTGGAATCAGCAGAATAAAGATGTCATATAACTGGTGGTCGACGGCTTCTACAGATGTCTTGTATTTTGTATCACATCTCTGTCTGATAAATCTTGTTAGATAGAGATGACATGGGGGTAATCCTAACCGATATTAACCCTAAGAAGTATATTTCTATTTCTTAATCATCCTTTATCTATAGGATTAATTTCATTTCTACAAGCAATCTGATTATGTTTAATTAGAGGATGTATATTCTTAAGATTTTGATTCTCCTATGTACTACTTCTAATTTATTTAGGAAGTATTGCTTGGGTAATCCCTTAAGTTTTCGGATCTTTTAGTTCTATGAAACTCGGGCCCATTTGAGCATCATTTCATTCCTTTCGTTCATTCACTGTCCAATATGAAATACCCATTTAAGATCGTTAAGATCCGTTAATTAATCCTAAAAATGAGGAATAATTAAAATAAAAATATACATGTTTCAATCACGTGCTTTCTCTGCCTGTTAGGCAATTATTTTTAAAAATAAATAAATATTCTTCTGCTATCTACTTCCCACTAATAAAGATGTGCATTAGCAGAAATGCCTTTATTACTTAGTCTCTTCTAATAGAACGGAATACCTGGTCTAAAGAAATAGTCAAATCTTTTAAAAGCTGTCATTATGTGTTGCAATTGAAATTCCCTTCAACAAAAGTCAGTAACGACTTCCCATTTGAGAAAATTCTAAGTATTGGAACTTTTAAAATGTTATACATATAAATGCATGCCATAAATTATGCTTTAACGAGATATACATTTTTGTGCAGTAAGTCTTATCTATCTCTTACTGTTTACTATTTATACAAAAGTTATTCAGAATGAAGAGAAATTTTGAGGAAATTCCTAGAAAATTCAAGATATGTATTTTATTTGTCATATATATTTTTAATATACCGCATTTTAATCAAAATCGTTTCATCCACTTTTTACATATGAAGGATAGTTTAGGTTGGGGGAATTATCTTGAAAATCTCCGTTTCGGATTATAAGTATCAAGTTTGGCATGTAACCGACTCTTTATTTTTACTTTCTCTATACGCACATAGTGTATAGAGAAAATATTGCACTCCACCAAAAAATTCGATACCGAGATTTCACCGGAAATATATGTTTTAGGGTCCCCTTTATCTAAAAAAAAAAAAAAGCATTTTCACAAAAAGGTCCGTGTGTGCGTGTGTGTGTGTGTGTCCGTGTGTCAGTGTGTCCGTGTGTCTGTGAACACGATAACTCAAAAACGAAAAGTCCCTAAAATAACAAACTTGGTATTTAAGTTTAGTATCTTCCAGGGATGCGACACGAAGATTTTGAGAAAAATTCCCCCACTCCAAACTACCCTTTACATGGAACTTTTTTCGAAAATTTTGAATTTCTCAAAAATGGCTCTAACGATTTTGATTAAAATATCATATATTAAAGACATTTACCTGACAAATAAAATGTATATCTTGAATTATCTGGGAATAGCCTCTGAAGACTTCTTTATTCTGGACACATTTTACGGACTTTTAAATAACTGCTAAATCGTAAGAGATGGACAAAAACTTACTACACAAAAAATATAGAGCACGTTAAAACACACAATTTATGTTACATACATTTTTTTCGTGGAGTTCATCGTTTTTGAGACATTCCTTGTTTTTGGTTTCTGCTATGAAAAACTTACACTTTTCTCATACAGGAATTTGCCAACTGCTGTCCATACAAACAAAGAAACTTCAGTCACATAGCAACCAGCGTAATGGTACTCTCTTATTTCGCTTCTACTTACAAGGGAGCAAGTAATAAGACTTATTTCTTTTAATTTTTTCTGATTAGCATGAAGTAAATCTTTTTAAGAATAATTTGTTGCAGGGATGTAGAGAAAGTCATGTGAATGGTACACATCCGATTTTTGTTATATGTATTCACAGACACATACGGACACACACGGACCATTTCCTAAAAATTCTTCTATTTTGTTTGTTTCAGGGGGCCCTAAAACATATATTTCCCGGTTCTGAATTTTTGGGAGGAATGCATCACCTTCTATACCTATGTAGCATGTACCGAGTAGAGAAAATAATAATGCAATGAAAGCCAACCTATTTTAACCACTGAAAATGTCTCTTTGAAGCAACTGCTGAATTTGACATTATTAAAATAACTAACAGAGCGTGTGCAAAGAAGTAATGAAATGTTAACAACTGCTGCGATTTGGTCGTTGACATTGGCACCATTGGCTTCGTGTTGATTTCTTGGCACTCATGAGGAAAATATATCGGCACCTCCGTACTTCAGATGTTTATGTTGTTTCTGCGTTCATTTGTTTGGAATGGCCAGTTTCCAGAATGGAGATCCCTACCCTCTTCAATGCGTGTGGGAGGTTGTCGAAATAATGAATGAAAATTGTAATATTGTATGTATAGGTAAATTATAATGTCCATGATATATTGGTCTTGTACATATATTAGTGACATCCTGATCTTAGATGGATGTCTGTATTAATATTTGCATTTAGAGTGCACTACTGCAGAATGCCATCATTATCTCATATGTTCCATTCATAAGACTTTCTGCAAACAAATTATTCTTATGATATATTATTACTTCTGCAATATTATCATTAATTATCTTATACATAGTTCCTAGTAAGTACAAGTGAAATTAAGGAATACACTAGGATAAAGCATAGATAATATCTTTTAAAAGCTATTGCGATGCGATTTACTTTAAAGTTCTGCTCTCTTTGCATGACCAGGAGAAGAAACAAAAGAAAAACGGATGAGCATTTCCTGTTGGAGAAAGTATAGGTAAGTATTTTAAATTTGAAACCAATAGCAAAAAATATCTCGAAAATATGTCAATTTAGTTGTTTTTTCACCCAAGCAGGCTGAAAAATTCAATGCCATACTCGAGATTTGAACTATGGATCTCCCGGTCTCTAATGGTTGCTCTACCACTGAGCTTGCATGCCAAAAAGCTGGCATAACATTAAATTTCTCAACTGACTCGCATGTTTCCCGGAAAACCACTAGGTGATCTCAAATTATGACATACCCCACTAACGACTTACAATGTTGTGAGCACTTTATGACCCGGGCTTCGTAGTTTAGTCAACTATTAGGTCAATTAGTGTTAATTTAATTGTCTTTTCCCACACAAGTCGTGTCTAGGACAGGGACTTTGCTCCTCCAGTCCTCTGAATTCTCATGGAAATAATTTGTAATGTTTTCTCCTTGCTTACAGTTCCAGCTATTGCATCGTATTTCTACAGAGAATTATATTACTATCGTTTCTTTAATATATGCATCTAAATAATTCACGACAAGTTATAGCTTTATTATGTCCAACCTGGATTTATAATAGCAGTAGAAGCCCGAAATAACGCGGTTGCTGGGAGATATGTTTTCCACCGCGTTATAACGACTCCGCGGTATATCGAAATGTGACAAAAGCTCATCCCGCGGAGGTGGAGGGAAATATTCGTACAATAATAGATTAAGTACATTATTTAATATATATAATAGAGTACAGCACTTTTAAATGCAATTACTTATCAGTTATGCCGCGGCGGAGTGTTTGAGTCCTCTAATCAATCTCAACATATTACACTGTACACATTTTACATTAAACTACTTGTACACTGTTTTACAGATATGAGTAAGTTTTGTTTGGCCGGCTATTTCACGACGTTTTTTCTCCACCTATTGATTGTAGCACATATGAGTGCTCTTTGAGAAACATTTAAACTCAACTTTAAAAACAAGTAATACAAATAAATAAAAAATGCCCATTTTTCAGATCCAGAGTACTTTGGAGAGTGCTTTTTCGGGTTTCTACTGTACTATTTATTGTATTTAATTATAGTAACAGGTGTTTAATTGTTTATACCTCGGCAATAATGTGCATGTGTCATTCCGGCGGGGTTCCACACTGCAGCCACCATGGACTTATTGTGCGTCAGAACCCTGGAGTATAGGGTGATATGAGAGTATTATTGACGGGCATGGGGAGCGCTAGCAGTTAGCATCTCAGGCCTGCAGGTGACTCCATCACCTCGCACCAAGAGCATTTCCAAAGCTCATTACCACCACAGAATGGTGCCACCACCGCAGGCCTCGCCGACACTTACGAACCCGAAAGAGACAGTTTGGGTAAAATGGAGATGAAACGAAGGGACAAGAACTTCGGGGAATGAAGAAGCCTCCCTAAAAGTTACCTAATGACCCGGGAAACCCCCGAAAAAACCATGTGTTAGAGAGGCCGTCGCGGAAATTGAATTCACGACCTCCCGAATGATCCTTAGATGAAATGTTTGAGTTCATCTGGCTCGGTTATATGAACAGTAAAATGAATGAATATTGTAGGTTCCGTTAATTCCTTTTCTGAATTCAACAATGAGCAGTTTGCTTCCCACAGCAGATACAAACACGAGGCTAAGGCTGAGGGGTACAAAATGCTATGTTTATATCAAGTCTGGTTCTAAGACTGACCGACTGGAGGAACATAGCTTAGAAAACAGAGCACCAACCTAGCAAACTTGTACAAACCGAGTTCTATACAGCTTTGTTCTGGGTGTCTTGTACTGGCTGATAAATTCTACAAAGCAGATGTGTTGCTATTTCTGTTTCTGGGGCTCTCGCCGCTCCCCAAACACGCTATCCCATTTGTTCTTCCTTATAAAATATATATCCAGCAAATTGGCGCATCCACCTGCAATGATTGTAAATGCGCAATTAATGGGCCAGCAATTACGGCACTAATTTATCTTTCTCTAGCATGCCATGAGCAGACACTTCTTTGGAACAAACGGCTTAAGAGAGCCTACATGTAGCCAAAAGCGTGTGATTTCTCAAGAGTTTTACAATTTATGTATTGTGCATAGATCATCTGTAATGACTGGATATGTAACGGTATGTGGTAAAATATGGCCTATATTTAAACTCATCTCATTTTATATCTGCTCTTTTTCCTTAGACTATAATGCACCACATTTCTTTCGCTAATTGTATAATTAAAATTGTCGATTTTCTTCTGAAAATTCCAATGTTCATAGTTACTTTAGTTATATTACTAAAAGGTTGAATGTTATATTAGCATGATTCTTCAACAAATATTCTTACACAAACTCAGTCTTATATTTCATATAAGTTGAGAAAAATGTTTGCAAAAGTACTTTTATTATACATTTCACTGCAAGTACAAGAGGAATATAGGAGGTTGAATCGACAGTCAAAATTTTCAGTCACTATATAATGACTTTAAAATTCCAATACTTGCATCCCACGAAAAAGAAAAACAAAATAGCTGCTTAACATTTCAAAAAATCTTATGTGTTTCGTACAAATGATTCTCTAGCTGTTCCGCAAATAAAATTTTCTTACAAAAGATTATTTTATCTACATCATGCTAATCGAGGTAAATATTATAAGAATTTGCCTTATTACTTGTTTCTTGTAAGTAGAAGGGAAATAATAGGGTTAACAAGGCTAGAGCGAGAGTCAAATGCTTTTAAAGCCTTTAGCTATGTAATGCAATTGAAATTCGGCTGTCTTTACTTGCCAGGAATAAACAAAAGAGAGACAAAAGAAAAGGACGACTTCCCGTTTAAGAAAAGGCTATTTAAGAGGCTATTCTCAGAAATTTCAAGATAAACATTTCGTTGTCATAAAATATATTAAGCATATAGTATTTTAATAAAATTCTTAGTCATTAATGAGAAAATCAAAATTTTTGAAAAATATTCCCAATAAGAGATGGAAATTTTCCTGAAAGTTTTCGTATCGCATACTTGGGAGTTACTGAACTTAAATACTAAATTTGGTATTTAATCGACTTTTCGTTTTAGAGATATTATGTCCACACATACATATATACGGAACCTTTTTCTAAAAAAAAAAGTTTCGCTTCAGGGGACCCTAAAGCATGTATTTCGGTGAAATTTCGCTGCAGAATTTTTGGGAGGAGTACAACACCTTCTCTATACACTATGTGCATAGTGCGTACAGAGAAATTAAAATATATTATGTATTTGAAAATAAACACCTATAACACAGAGGAACTTTAGTGTACTGATTTAATTGTGTATCAATGCATGAATAGGTTTAGAAACTAATTTACTCTCCGAATTTCTTTCCTTTGAAGTTTTAAAAGTAAGAATTAATTTTGGTTTACAAAACCAATGTTTTATTATTAAACTATTAAAACGTTTAATATCAATAATATTTTATTTTATATTTTTTGTGGTTTATGAGTATTTTCTCATAAACCACAAACATTTTTAATGACACAGTGATTCTTAAGCTATCCAAATTTCGTTTTAACTTATTTGCGCTTTTGTATAAGGAAATGTTCAAACATGGTTTACAATATTGTTACATAAAATTATGTAAAATTCAGAGCGAAGAAAACATTACATGCTGCTCGCCAAAAGTCAAGATATGTATTTTATTTGCTATACGAATGTGAAAAAATATACAGTATTTTAATAAAATTGTTAGAAACATTTTTGTGGAAAAAGAACATTTTTCCAAAAAAAGGGTTTTTTGAGGTTGAGGGACTTTCTTTAAAATCTTTATGTTGCACAGCTTGGAAGATGTTTAACTTAAACGCCAAGTTTGGTGTTTATCGATTTTTCGTGCCTACTTTCTTTACTGTGTTCAATGTACCATATTGTCAAATTGCCTCGTATTTGATATGTGTAGATGTCTCTTCATGCGTTAAAAGATTTGCATAGCTTAAGGGGCGATTTAAAATTAAAACTGGTCAGTGGGGAACTGGCGTAGCAGCTTTCGCTTTATCTCTCTTTTCTTAGATTTGCGCTCATAGAGAGGCACTTTCGAGGCTTCAAATAGAGTACATAGTTCGTTATGATATACAAAATATCATATACAGTGTGTTATAATATTTTCTGCTTCGGTTTCAGAAGTTTTATTATAAGGTAATAAAGTCACCTTTTAATTTTATAAATAATTAAAAAGTCTCTGTTTGTTATACAGTTCTTCTGTAATTGTATTTTCAAACAAGAGGAGTAAAACGAAGGTTACTCACGCCAGTTTACCACTGACCGATTAAACTAAAAATCACCCCGTTGAGTTCTACAAGTTTTTTAACGTACCAAGTGATACCTACACACGTCAAATACGGAGCAGTTGAGCCACCCAGTAGAGAATGTATTGTATTTACTTACGTTGTTCGCAGACATATAAATAGACAAACGCGTGCGTTGACATTTTTTTTTCTAAAATTATACTTATTGTTCAGAGAACCTCAAAATGTGCATTTCCACTGAAATCTCTGCATCCATTCTTCCTCTGCTTATTATAGTGTTGGTAAGAATTACATAAAGAATAAATTAGCAACAACAAAAATGACCTTCCCTAACTTATCTGCTAAAGATTATTCTTACAAAAGTTGAGTCATCCATCTCATCTATTTCATGGTAATAAGATAAAAAGAATATAGCGGAAATTGTCTTAATACTTAGTTTCTTAAAAATTAGAAGGGAAATAGGAGAACACATTAAGATAAAGCGATAGTCAAATGTTAAAGCTGTTGCTATGTGATTGAAATTCGTTTCTTTGCATGGCCAGGAGTTGACAAATTCCAATTAGAAAAAAAAGTTGAAGTATTTTAAAAATGAAAGCAATAACAAGGAGTGTTTCGGAAATTGTCAACTCCACGCAAAAAATGCATATGTCATAATGTCTGTGTTTTAACGAGATCTATCATTTTTATGTAGTAAGTTTTTGTCTATCTCTTACGGTTTACCAGTAAAGAGGGCATCAAAGGGTATACATTTCATTTTTCATGAAAATATCTTTAATATATGGTGTTTAAATCAAAATCGTTGGAACCATTTTTGAGAAGATCAAAGTTTTCAATATTTTTTCCATGTAAGAGGTAGTTTGGGGTGAAGGGATTTTCTCATAATCATCGTGACGCATCCTTGGAAGATATTAAAGTTAAATACCAATCTTGGTAATTTCCCGACTTTTCGTTTTTGAGTTGTCTTATTTACAGACGCATGAACACGCACAAACCCACGGATTTATTTCTAAAAAGTTCTTTTCTGGATATAGGGGTCTTAAAACGCATTTTTCCTGAGAATTCCCGTTATCGAATTTTCAGGTGGAATACAACCTCCTCTATCTAATGTACGTTGTATATACGTGCTAGATAAAGTAAAAAGTATATAGATATTTCGTTTATAACTTGTGAATCGAAGTATTTACAAAATAGTACTAGGTGAGTATTTGTTATCCAGTTGTTGCAAAATATCTAAAAGAAAACGATGTTTCTACCCCTATATAGTACAGAAAATGTTAAATTAAATCATAAATTTCACATAACATTTTGACATCGATGTTTCAAAGAAAATACATGTTTTGAGGTTCCTAGATTCAGAAAAATAATTGTTATAGAAAAAGTCTGTGTTGTATTTGTGTCTGTATCTGTGAATAGCATAACATAAACGAGATGTCGGATAAATATCTAATGTAGTATATGAGTTTTATATCTTTACAAGATGCAACACCTAAATGTTAATGCAAATCTTCCAACCCCATTTATCCTTTATATTCAACATTTTCTAATTTTTTTTAAAAACAGGATCTAACGTTTTTCTGGTTTTTTAATGTAACATATTATATAAGGGTCATCCAGAAAGTGACAGACAATTTGGTATAAGTAAATGATAACGGAAGATATCAACCCAAAACTTTATTTGCAGAACTCTATTTCTCAACGTAATCTACATTCTGCCAAGGTATTTATTGTCACGTGGTACCAGTTTTTAATTGCCGATGTTATAGTTTTCACCGCAAAATAACTTATTCCTTTTCGTTTTTTTTTTGAATGAACAAAATGTTCGGCGAAACTAATTTTATTGGAAAACAAATGTATGGTAATAATAGAATGAAGAATCTTCTGTGAGAAAATTAATTTACAAATGGTCAAGGAAGAACCAATGTGTACGATAAAGACCGGAGTGAAAGTCCATTAATCGTAATGGAAAGCAAATGTTGATAAAATAATTCAGAATTCGGTGTTTTACTTGGACACCGTATATGATTTTTGGATGGTAAAGATTTCCCAACCGATAAGGACCTCAAAGTGACAGCGACATTTTGGCTCAGACCTTCAGCGGTGGAAGTGTATAACATCTGCATTGAAAATCCGGCACCACGTGACAGTAAATACATTGATAGCAATGACGATTACGTTGAAAAATGAGTAATGTACTGTAACTTTGTGAATAAAGTTTTGTATTGATAAATTTCGTTATTGTATAGCTGTGCCAAATAGTCTGTCATTTTCTAGATGCCCTCGTTATTTAGATATTTATATGAAGAATAAAATACATATTTGGAATATTTTTGAAATAGCTTGTGAACTTCTCTAGATTCTCAAGGAAATGTATTTAAAACTTTTCAATTAGTAAACATTAAGAGATAGACGAAAACATTCTGCACAACAAATGTTAATCTAAAGATGACTTCACTGGATAACAGCCGAGTTAAATTGGAGTCGTAAATATCCAAGTTCTCGACCATCTTAGCTTTGTGTTCTTTGTCAGTTTCCTCGGACTTTGACGACTCCAATTTAACTCGACTGTTACCCCGTGAAGTCATTGTTAATAACCAACACCGAGAAAGCTTAAAATCTTTAAATGTACATCTCTTTAATAACATTTTAATACTATTTTAAATAATTGCCTGCAAGATTTAGGGAATTTTAAGGCCAGCGTATAACATCAGTTAAAAAAACATTTGATTATCGCTATTACTGTGTCTATAATGAAATGTACAATTAAGCTATTTATAGAAAGTTGTATCTCAATTAAAATGAAGTAAGTAGGACAATAAGCCCTCGTAATAATAATAATAATAATAATAATAATAATAATAATAATAATAGTTTGTTTGTCCACTAATAATAAATGATAAAGGGTTTAGAAAGCCTAAAAACCTAACACAACCGATTTTTAACTCTGTAGTTGTATAAGGAGCTAGTAGAATATAAAACTAATTCCACGTAATACTACTTCATACTTGTATAATTTATTAGCAGTAGGACGGCCAAAAATATATTTCTGTCCCATTCTTAGCTACCAATACTAATTACTTTGTACGAGTATATTTTTTTATTTCTTCTATTCCTGAAATAACACTTAAAACTTTTTTTTATTCTCATCAAAATTTTGCATATCATAAAATTTAGGAGAAAGATGTATATTTTACTAAGATTTTTTTTTCAAATGTATGGTGAAAAAGAATGCGGAATATCCTGTAGAAAAGGCGGGATCAACGGAGGGCTATGTGTATTATTACTTTTTTATTTTATTTATTTCGCCTTTCTTTGTTAATTCTGTTTCACGTTTTGGCATTTTTTTTTTTTTTTGTGTATTTTCTATTTTGTAAAATGAGTCTTTCGCAGAGTAGCGGGAAGGTTAAGCCAACATTTTCCTTCTGTATTTAAAGGTTTACGTTTTCATTGTCTGCCCCTGCTGATGCGGCAACTTCTCTGCCGGAACTGCGCAGTGGGAAAGCAACCATTCACGGCAATAGCACATATTATGATTTAGATACACCGATTTGTATCATAGAGCTTTACTTCTGAAACATATGATTATAATTATTGAGTCACTTAGCGATAACTTTTAATAAAACATAGATGGTAATAAAATGTCGCGCTTTCAAATAAACTTTCATTTAAAGAATCTAATGCACTACAGTGCTCCTGTGTACGGAAAATATAGTTTTTCATAAAATGTGCGTTTTGTTAAACTCTCTATTAAATAAAGCTGTGTTAAACAATATGATATATTACATCCAATGTAATTCTCTACATACTTTTCCCTATACAATTTTATAAGGCTTTTATCTCTCTTGCATGACAACACGAGTGTTATATATCAGATATAAATGTTATAAGAAATTACTCTTTTTCCTACACATTCCTTTAACGCACGCTGTGTATTCTTATTAACTTTTTTATGCAACACAAGTCCTTGCTTAAATCTGACAATAGGGTAAAATGAGCAAATACACCCCACAGCCATAGACGCCGAACATCTCAACGTTCAAAATTATCACTCACGATGGCAGCACCGTGCTAGCCCAGTAAAAGTGCAGTACTTTGTGTGCCGTTGAATGTGTTGGTCGCGTCTTTTGCTTCCTTACCGATTTTTGGGATTGTATATAAGATAAGCACCCATGGTTTTCATTCCAAAAGTTTTGCAGAAGTGAGTTTTCATTTTTCACCATAAACTAATTCCACATTAGGAATGCTTATTTGAAAATACTGTTTTGTACTCCTACTCATTTTCATAAAATCTCAGTCCATAGATTTTGATAAAAACAAAAATGTTACCACATTATGTAAATACTAATACTCAAAACGGTATAGCGTTTTCTACTGTTTTGGTTATTTCAAAGAGAATTTTAAACCTTTATATATAATTTTTGTAATAATTTAACATAAATTGTCGAATTAATTGTTACTTATTTTTTGAACAAATTAAAAGTATAGCAAGCACATATGTTAGTATTTAAAGTTAATAATTTTTTTAAATTTCTGCTAATAAAAATTACATTGTTTGGAATATTTTAAAGCGTAAACCTACAATAAAATCAAAGTACAGCAAAAGGAATTGGAAGTAAATACAGTTGCTCTTAGTCATTTAAATTGTCACCTGTTGAAGTCTTTAAAGTTCTGAGAATAATATACCTGGTAAGAATTGATACTAAAGATTCAAAGAATATTTTGGAAGAAAATAAAACTAATTTTTCACCAAATTTCAGCTATTTCTCTGTTGCAAAAGAAAATTATTTCCATAGTATCGAATTTCTTTAGTTTAATATTAAGAGTAAATTTAACGCTACATCCCTGAATCTTTCCTCTAAAGCAGCTTCAATTTGTAAAATGTTTCAGAGAATACTAAAGAAATAAATTACAGTTAAGCATATAACATTTATTATGTGTAGTTTCTATGGAGAGTAAAGCTATAAAATTAACTCTTTGGCTGTTCCATTTGAGGAGCGAGTGGCATTATCGTGAAGGTGTGGCAGCACCAACAAAGCAGAAAACGGTAGCTGGGGCTATTCTCGTGCTGAGCTCATTGTGGCGGTTGGCAGAACTCCAGAGTCCGGCTTTTGTGTCCGAAATAGTTCGGGATTAACTGTCCGCTCTGATAGCGATTACATATTCACTTCCTCAAACACCCCCTTCCTCCGTAACAGCTACAGACAATATAGTGAAACAATTCTGACATGCTGCATTCTGAGGACATTCTACTCCCCTTATACAAAAAACTATTTCTACGAAAGCTGATTTTTGTCATTCCAGATGATGATTATAATAATAATAATAATAATAATAATTGACGTGTTCATTTTTTTTCCTATTTGGTCATATCGGGCGATGAATGAAATAGGTGGAATGATACTCAAATGATCTCGAAGTCCATGGAAATTAAAGTTACTCGACATTCGTCTTCTCAGGATAAGGGAAAACCCTGAAAAAAACCTTATCAGGGCAACTCATCCTAAGCGAGATTCGAACTCACGACCTTTCGAATGTGAAGCACACTACCCAGGCAGGCTTAGACGTGTTCAATTCGTATAACTTTATATTAATTACAAACAAACTTCTTACAAAAGACTATTTTATTTTCTACTTCATGCTCATGAGATAAACAATAGCAGATTGGTCTTATTACTTAGTTCCTTATAATTACAAAGGAAATAAGGGAATACACAAGGCTAAAGTGGTAATAAAATGTTTTAAAAGCTGTTGTTACCAGACTGTCACTACTATTCGCTTCTCTTTGCTTGGCTTGGAATAAAACAAAGAAACACGAACGACTTCCTATTTTAGAAAACTATATGTTATTTTTTATATTTAAACCAATACAAAGCAATATCTCGGAAGTTGTTATCCCCACAATAAAAGTTTAAAAGACACATTATGTGATTTAACGAGGTCTACAATTTTTGTGTAGTGAATGTTTGTTCATCTCTTACGGTTTATCGGTTATGCAGGAGTCATTCAGAATGAAGAGGAGTTCAAGAGTTATCCCAAAGAAGTTCAGGACATACGTGTTATTTGTTATGTTAATTTCGTTAATATACGGTACTTTAACAGAGACCGTTATAGCCATTTTTAAGAAAAACGAACTTTTCAATAAATCTTCCACAAAAAGGGTAGTTTGAGGGTGGGAGGTTCTTTTTTATTTTGAAAATCCGTATCGTTTTCCTGACGATACTAAACTAAAACACCAAGTTTGATATTTTGCAACTTTTTGTTTTTGCGTCATGCTGTTCACATACGCGCACGTGTGCGCGCGAACTTACTTCTATTCTTTTTATTCTTGGGACCTCAAAACACGCATTTCCGGAAAAATATCGGTATCAAATAGCTGGGTGGAATACAATACCTTCTCTACCTACTATGTAAATTGTATATACATGCTAGAGAAAGTAAAAATTCGGATATGTGCATTCTCATGACACTCTACTCTTCGATAAACTGTGCTTATGAAACTGTGCTAATAATAACAACAATAATATATTTTTAGACAGAGGTGCATTTTCGTATTCAATCTATGTCAAAAAGAATTTTTTCTCCAATCGCCTCTATCCTTAATTTCACCTTCCAATCCTCTTCCGACATTAATACTTTGGAGCATCGCCTTATATTTTGTCGACAAGTTGCTGTCATTTAGTGGGTGCTTAGCAGCTATCTCACCAAATGGTGCCAGCCGGAGGTCCCGCCGCGCCTGGAATTTCGTTTCCAGAATACCTACCTAAGGCATTTGTGTGATTTGGTTAGTAGCGCAAACGCTCCACTCGATCTTGAAAAAGAATATCGGAACTGTGACAAAGAGGGAAGACGACAACAACGCTGGAAGTTGATGAAGTCTGGATTTATCGGCGATATGCAGTCTTTTATCACACGGTTTGATGTTAGTCCCTCTGTTGACTATCACCTCAACGCCACGAAGCACTGTCAATGTTTTACGCTTAAGCTTCTTGCTGCTGTACAAAATTACAAACAGAACAATATTCTCAAAGACGTGAAATGGGACTGACCACAATGGCGAAGTAAACACAATAAAATGACACGAAAAAAAATCTGATGTGTTTCATTCACATCACTTTCTCTACATCTCTGCAACAAATTATTGTTAAAAAACTTATGCTTCTTTTTACTTCATGATAATCGAGAAAAAATATCAGAAATAGTCTTATTACTTGCTTCCATGCAAGAAGAAAGGAAACAAGGGAGTAGCATAGTAGTAGTATTAGTCAAAGCTGGTTGCTATGTGACTGAAGTTCCTTTGTTTCTATGGACACGAGTTGACAAATTTCCGAGTGAGGAAAGTATAAAAGTTTTAAAACTGAAACCAATAACAAAGAATATGTTAAAAACGACCCACTCCACTAAAAATGTATATAACATAAATTGTGTATTTTAACGAGCTCTATATTTTCTGTTAGGTAAGCTTGTCTATCTCTTACGGTTTGCCAGTTGTAAAAATTCGGTAAAATTCATCCAAAATAAAGTAGTCTTCAGAGACTATTCCCAGAAAATTCAAAATATACTTTTATTTAACAGGTAAATATATTTAATATGCGTTGTTTTCATCAAAATCTTTAGAGCCATTTTTGAGAAAATAAACATTTTCGAAATGTTTTCCATGTAAAGGGTAGGTGGGAGTAGGGAGATTTTCTTGTTAATCTTCCTGTCGCATCCTTACAGGCTACTGAACGTAAATACCAAGTTTGGTATTTAATAGAATTTTCGTTTTTCAGCTATGCTGTCCACAGATACACATACACACACACACGCTCACACGGGCCTTTTTCCAAAAATGCTTCGTTTGGATTCAGGGGGACCCAAAACATGTATTTCCTGTGAAATCTCGGTATCGAGATATATTGTTGTTATTATCCATTGTCCAAACAAATCATTGTTACAAAAGATTAATCATGCTAATCGAAGTAAACGTGAACAAAATGTATCGTATTACTTAGTTCCTAATAAATAGAAGGGAAAGAAGGAATTACACTAAGCTAAAGTGACAGTCAATTTTTTTCAAAGCTATGTATATGCAATTGCCATTAAAATTCTGTTCTCTTTCCGTGGCCAGGAGTAAAATAAAATATATATGAAACGCATAAGACCTTTCCGTTTGATAAAAGTGTAATTATTTTAAAACTGAAACCAATAATATGAAATATCTTGGAAATGGTTAATTCTACAAAAAGCTGCATGTGAGATAAATTGTGTGTTTTAACGAAAACTGCACTTTTTGTACAGTGAGTTTTATTTCTCTCTGTCTCTTAAGGATTATCAGTTATGCAGTTATTCAGAATTACCAGGACTTCAGGGGCTATCCCCAAGAAGTTAAAAAAACGTTTTATTTACCATATAAATATCTTTAATACAAATGTATAGCATTTTAATAGAACATCAAAAATTGTTTCACATAAAAGGTAGTTTGGGGTGAGGGATTTTTCTGAAAATATTTTTACCTCAACCTAGTAAGATACTGAACTTAAATACCAGGTTTGGTATTTAAGGAACTCTTCGTTTTTGAGTTATGGTGTCCAAAGTACACATACACGCGCGCACATACACAGAAACATACAGGTAAACGGACATTTTTCTATTTTCTTTTTTTTTTTTTTATTCAGGGATCTGGTGAAATCTCAAATCATCGAATATTTTGGTGGAATACAATTTCTTCTTTACCTACTATGTACATAGTACGTGTAGAGAAACTAAAGATAAGAGAGATCAATCTTTCAAACACATTTCAAAAGATGCTGCAGTAGGGAACAAAACTGGATATGAAGAGAGAAAAAAAACTAACTCGAAAAATAAATTACTTTGTAGAAATTGAGCGCTTTAATGAGCTCTGCGGTTTCCCTGCAACCATTTTAACCTATTATTTATGGATTGCCAGTTACCATGATTATCCAAAATTGGTTCAGAATGAAGAGGATTAGAATATTCAAGGAAAATTCAAGGTACGCATTTTATTCGTTAAGCAGCTTGAATACGAGCCTGATATTTATTCGAAGTTTCATTTTAAGTTATATCTACCCCCATACAGCATTTATACGCTAATATGTGTTCTAAAATGATTTTTCTTATTCTGGATACCTTAAAATATGTTTCTGAAGATACATTTATATACACATATGGAATTTTTGGGTGGATCACAATACGTATTCTACCTAAAGTGGTAGAGAAGCAACTACTCAGAAAGGATGAATTTTATTTTTTATGGAAGATGGAGGATGGGATAATATATAGAATAGCAGCTTAAGTTTCATTCTCATATCTGTAGAGAGTTATACACTTGCAAACCTTATACTTTTTTTTAGCACATACACAATTAAAATTACTTTAATTACAGATACTTTGCAGCTTCTAAGAATTGGTCACAATGTCTACCTTTGGAACGTACATGCTGAGGTAATTTAAACTTTTAAATTTAAATATATATATATATATATATATATATATATATATATATACAGCATTACCATTTAATCTGTGTGGTTCCCGCTAGTGAACGTAGATGGCGAAGGCACTGGAATGGTTTGCGGTCCTCACGATGTTCCTCTGACACAGCTAGTCGACGTACGTATTAATTTAGCGCGCAGATACGTTTAAGGGTTTTTTTTTTTGTGGGGGATTACTGATGATATCCTCCACTTCAGCTGCATAACAGCTATCTAGTAGCGGCACTTCGTTGGCGTATTTTGTGGGGACTTTTGTGATGCCGGCGACACTGAACTCAGCTTCGGCTAGGGCAAACCATTCTTCCGGTTTGTCGGGCCAAAATACTGGTAGGTAGTTTAACATTTAATCGATTCGCATTTCCACCTAATTGTAGTGCTAGCGGAGGAACTCAAGATCGCTGTTGATGTGGTTGAATTTAGTGTTAGAACAACTGTTTCTCTTCTGCTGGAGCTAGCGGATTTGTTTTGAGTTCTCTCTTCTACTTTTTTTTTTTTTTTTTTTTGCGATGAATGAAATAGATGAAATGATGCTCAATGATCTCGGGGCAAATGGAACTTAAAGCTACTCAGAATAAGGAAAAATCCTGAGATAGCCTTATTCGCCTTAGGTGAGAATGCGAGGCAGATACGCCACTCTACACTATCTTGGAGCTGTTCCATTTATTCACAGTGATAGTGAGATACAGAAATGAATGATGTATCAAGTTATTGTTACTGTTGTTTACTGATTGTTAGTTTTTTGTCCTGGTCACTAGCATAGTGCCCTTTATTCCCCGTGCCTAAAGTCAGAACAAAACTCTTATGAGAAAATAAACGAACGTCGTCATAGCAAGCAGACTGTTGGATGTCTAATAGCCATTTCCGCCACAAATAGAACTCCAAACCTCCGCAAACTTGGCATTTCAGTGCAGCATCTTCAAAAGATACGACACAAAGGTTTTCAAGAAAATCACCCCACACAAAACTGTCTCGTATATGGAACATTTTTTCGAAAATTTTGGTTTGCACAAAAATAGATCTATTAACTTTGATTTAAATACCACATTCTTAAGATATTTTAATGACAAATGAAAGGTATATGGTAAATTTTCTGTGAATATTCTCTGAAGTCCTTTTCATTCTGGAGGACTTTTAGATAACAGGTAAACCATAAGAGTAAGACAGAATCTTATGCACAAAAAATGTACTTCTCGTTAAACACACAATTTTTATGTTAGGCACTTTTTTATGAGGAGTTGCCCATTTACGAGATATTCCCGATTAATATACTTAAACTGTCCTCAAACAGAAAGTCATGATTCATTTCCTATCCCTTTTGTTTTACTCTGGTCATGCAAAGAGAACTGCCTAGAGAAACTTTTAAAATATTTGACCTTCACTTTAACATAATGCGTTCCTTTATTTCCACTCAACTTATAAGGAAGCACATTATAACATAAATCTCTCCTTATACTTTTCTCAATTAACATGAAGTATATAGGAGAATAAGGTTTTGTAACATTTATTTCTTGCAGAATAGATAAAGACATGTGAATGGAACACATCAGATATGTTTATTGTTATTGGTTGCTTGGTTTTAAATGTTATTTTCTCAATTGATATTTTAATGTTATATTCGCTGCTGGAATATTCAACTTTCAAGATTGAATATTGAAGATTAAATATTTTTCTAAATAATGACTACATCTCGTGACGTTGTAAAAGCAGTACCGTTTTCCCCATTTGATTGTCAATACAGATATTAAATGTAGTAGGTGACAACATTGTAATTCTCTGATAATTCCTGAATAATTTTATAATAATGCTTTTAACAGTTATTTTCGTTTCCTGTTAGTCACTGAATACCGTTTATAACTTATTGCGGCTATCCTTATCACTTTCTCTTCACATACTATTCCAAAAAAAAATTCGATGTCGAAATTTCACTAAGCATATATGTTTTGACATCCTCTGAATAAAAAAAAACATTTTTAGAAATGTTCCGTTAAAATAATATTTATTGGTAGAATTAATGGAATTTCAACGTAAAAATTAAGAAAATTATTGCGATTAAAAAGAATCGAAAAGAAAAAAGTAAAAGTGAAGATCTTATTGGGTCGAATCCACATTCAAATGGGACATTTTTACTTTCTCTACACGTACTATGTACATAGTGTATAGAGAAAGTATTGTATTCTACCCAAAAATTCGATGCCGAGATTTCACCGGAAATATATGTTTTGGGTCCCCCTGAATCCAAAAAAAAAGTATTTTCAGAAAAAGGTCCGTGTGTGTGCGTGCGTGTCTGTGCGTGTGTGTGTCTGTATGTGTGTCTGTGGACAGCAGAACTCAAAAACGAAAACACCGTTGAATATCAAACTTTGTATTTAAGTTTAATATCTTCCAAGAATGCGACAGGAAGATTTTCAAGGAAATCCTCTCACCCCCAACTATCCCTTACATGGAAAAAAATTTCGAAAATTTTGAATTTATTAAAAATGGCTAACGATTTTGATTAAAATATCGTATATTAAAGATATATACCTACAAATAATTGTATATCTTGAATTTTCTGGGAATAGCCTCTAAAGACTACTTTGTTCTGGATCAATTTTACGGAATTTTGCGTAGCCGCTAAACCGTAAGAGATGGACAAAAACTTACCCCACAAAAAATGTAACACACGTTAAAACACACAATTTATGTAATATACATTTTTTTCGTGGAATTGGTCGTTTTTTTAGATATTCCTTGTTTTTGGTTTCAGCTTTGAAAAACTTATACTTTACTCTTACAGAAATTTGTCAACTCATGTCCGTACAAACAAAGGAACTTCAGTCACATATCAACCAGCTTTTGACTATCACTTTAACCTATGGTACTCCCTTATTTCGCTTAACTTACAAGGAAGCAAGTAATACGACTATTCCTACTAATTTTTTTGGATTAGCATGAAGTAAATAGAGGCATAAACTTTTTAACAATATTTGTTACAGAGATGTAGAGAAAGTCATGTGAATGGAATACATCAGATTTTTTTCACGGTCTTCAATATTGTTACTTTCTCTACACGTACTATGTACTATAAAATCTTTAATATATCAATAAAATTAAAGTGCTGACTAATATCCCTAAAAATAGTGTATATAGTGAGAATATAATTGTTTTGGGCAAAAATTCTTTTGTTGAATTAAAGTGGTTCAAATGATTTCTGTATTAGTAATTATTAATGTTGTGTATATTATTCGTATATAATAGAAAAGAATAATTAGTAGAGAAGGCATTGCATTCCACCCAAAATTCGATACCGAGATTTCACCGGAATTACAGATTTTGGGTCCTCCTGAATAAAAAAAAAACGTTTTTAGAAAAAGGTCCGTCTGTTTGCGTATGTGTCTGTGGAAGCATAGCTAAAAAACGAAAAGATCGTTAAATACCAAACTTGGTACTTAAGGTTGGTATCTTTCAAGGATGCGACAGGAATATTTTCAAAAAATCCATCCACCCCAACTACCCTTTACATGTAGCTTTTTTCAAACATTTTGATTTTTTCAAAAATGGCTCTAACGATTTTGATTAAAATAGCATATATTATATAGAGTTACATGACAAATGAAATGTATATCTGAAGACTATTTTTTTTCTGTATGAATTTTACGATATTTTGTATAACTGCTAAAGTGTAAGAGATGGACAAAAACTTACCCCACAAAAAATGTAAAACACGTTAAAACACACAATTTATGTAATATACATTTTTTTCGTGGAATTGATCGTTTTTTAGATATTCCTTGTTTTTGGTTTCAGCTTTGAAAAACTTATACTTTACTTACAGAAATTTGTCAACTCATGTCCGTACAAACAAAGAAACTTCAGTCACATATCAACCAGCTTTTGACTATCACTTTAACCTATGGTACTCCCTTATTTCGCTTAACTTACAAGGAAGCAAGTAGTAAGATTATTCCTACTAATTTTTTTTGGATTAGCATGAAGTAAATAGAGGCATAAGCTTTTTAACAATATTTGTTACAGAGACGTAGAGAAAGTCATGTGAATGGAATACATCAGATTTTTTTCACGGTCTTCAATATTTTTACTTTCTCTACATAGTGTACATAGTGTGTAGAGAAGGCATTGCACTCCCTTACTAAGCTTCTACTTACAAGGAAACAAGTAATAAGACTATTTCTGCTAATTTTTCTCGATTTGAATGAAGTAACAATAATTTGTTGCAGATAATATATAACAATATAATAATTTTAACAATAATTTGTTACAGAGATGTAGAGAAAGTCATGTCAGATTTTTACTGATAGGAAGATGTGTCTGTGAACACTCAAAAGAAAAAGTTGGTCAAATGCGATACTGCGAAGCTTATAAAGAAACAGATTATCCTTTAAGTTTAGATGGACAAAAGTTCAAACATGTTGATTTGCTCAAGAATTATTAACGATTTGGATTAAAATACTGAATGTTACGAATAATTATTTGACAAATAAAATTATATCTAGAATTTTCTGGGAATAGCCTCTGAAGACCTCTTCATTCTAAACGACTTCAGCGTAACTTTACAGTAGTAAATCTCGTTAAATACACAATTTAGTCATGTACATATTTTATAGACTTAAAGATTTCCGATATATTGCATGAAATATTTAAATTTATTTATGCCACATATGTTATTTTGTGATACTCCCGATTTATTTCTGAAATAATTAGGATATCAATGAAGCAGTCTCAGACCGAGCGGCTTTAAAGACCCAACTGGACAAAACGAATTTTGTGAATCATTCTAAAACTATTTTTAGCACACAAGGAACCGCTGTAATTCTCACAGATTTGGGCTCTGACCCGCGTTTAGGTTCGAGGAGATCTGTTTAAATGCACAAGAGTGTTTTCAGTTACTTTTAGAGTGTTGCGCATGAAAACACGTAGTGCTGTAGTGTGTCTCTTTAAAAGCGGAATGAAAAATGGAAAAAGCAACGAAAGGTATGCAGTTTAAGAGTACTTGATGTTGAAATATCGGAAAAATCTCCTAATGATCCCATTTGAAAAATATCCATAGACAAATCCTTAAACTGTAAATTTAAATTACCAAACGCGATGTTGAAATGGATATCAGCAGATATGTGAAAATTGGGCATGATATCTTAAATCGTTATTCTTTCGTGAGGTTTATATAATAATAATCATGATAATAGTAATAATAATAAGAATATTGTTGTTATTCTATAAAACCCCTTTTACTGCTATTTTTATAAATCTAGGATTTGTTATTAATTTAAGGGTGTTAAAATATAATTCTTAATTTTTTAAAACATATATAGGGGATTTTAACTGAAATATTTCATGTTGTTTTTACACTTTGAACATTTTTAAGTTAGATTACTTTAGGTTTTCGTCGTTTTTTAACTTATTTTAAAACCCATGTTCAACCTCACATCCACAATGCCAGACTCCATGAAAGAAAAAAAAAATCCTAATTATGACCAAAAATCGAACCCGGGACCTCCATATGAGAAGTGTTGTTGACTACTAGACCACTCAACAATCGTTCGTAATTTTTTCGTAATTCAGTTTCTTTTAGATTTCAGCAGTATACTTTCTCTTAAACTGAATGGAGAGGTATAAAGAATCTGTTTTCAATATCAAGCATAATTTTATTTAGAATTTTAATAATTTTGGAAAGTTAAAGTTGTTGCATTCTTCAGTATTTTTCAAGGAAAAGTTGTAATGTTACACTGCTTTAAATAGTGCACTCTAGAAATAATTTCTAATGTTGTAAACTATAAAGTATTAAAATTTCATCATGTGCGGCATTTATCAACATTGGATTTTTATTTTTAAACATTATTTTCTTCCAAGGTACATATGATAACGAAAGTAAATTTTCTATTAACATTATGTTGAACAAATCTTTAAAAAAATCATTCCACTAAAGTTGAATATAAAATTGAAATATATAACAATTGGCAATTTCAGTATCAATATCTTAAATATTACATGAGAGAGATCCGAGAACTATTGAGCAAATTTCATTTTGAAATATCTGCTAATACCACCTTAATAAAGAAACTTAATGTGATCCATTCACATAACATTCTCTATATCTCTGTAACAAATTATTGTTAAAAAGATTACGATTCTATTTCATGCTAATGGAGATAAATATTAGCAGAAATGTTTTCTTGTAAGCAGAAAGGAAATAATTGAACGCACTAGCCTAAAACAGCATTAAAAGCTGGTTGCCATGTGGATGAAATCCGTTTCTATGCATTGCCAGGAGCTGACAAATTCCCGTATGTGAACGTTTTAAGCATTTTAAAACTGAAATAATTATCAAGGAATACCTAAAAAATGGTCAGTTCTACGAAAAAAAATTATAGGACAAAAATTGTGTGTTTTAATGAGTTCTACATTTTTTGTGTAGTAGGTTTTTGTCTATCACCTACGGTTTACAGTTACGCAAATTACAGTAAAACTTATCCAATATAAAGAGGTCTTTAGAGGCTATTCCCGAGAATTGAAGATATACATTTTATTTGCTATGTATATATCTTTAATGTACGGTATTTTAACCAAAATTATAAGTCATCTTTGAGAAAATAAAAATTTTGAAATGCTTCTCATATAAAAGGTAGTTTGGGATGGGGGGGGCGGATTTTTTGTTTTTAAAATCTTCATGTGGCATCCCTAGAAGGTACTAAACTTAAATACCAAGTTTGGTATTTTACTCAGTTTGGAGTTATTTTTTTCACAGACACACGGGCTTTTTTCTAAACATGATTTATTTGGATTTGGTATATTTCGGGTGAAATCTCAATTTCGATTTTTTTTGTTGAATGCAATACGATCTCTATACACTGTACATAGTAGATGTAGAGAACGTAATAAAAACTAACGCAATTCATAAACCCATCTAAGACACCCATTAGTGTTTCTTTATGTACGTTACAACATTGGGTGCTAAAATGACATGTACTTGACCTTCTTTTGAGTCTACTGCTGCAACATTTCTTTTGGAAGGTTTCCTCTGAGGCAGGGCGTGGCAATAGATCAACAGTGCTATATATATACTCCACCCAGAGGAATTGGATCTAGTTGTTCTGATAAGGGTTTTGTCATCTCAGGTTAGAAGACGCTCATAAATACTACAGGAACCTTTTCTTAATGACAGCCACATCTGAAGAGCCGGTCTGAAGACAAATTTGCTGTCTGACAGGCAGCTATGTCTAGAAATAATTTGTAGCGTAAGCAATCTCGAATATGTGACCTTTCACAGGTTACCAATGTCCCTTTAAGCAGTTAACGCCTTAATACGTCATTTTACTTTCTCTAGCGCGTATGTACAACGTAATAGTAGATAGAGAATGTATTGTATTCCAACCAAAAAACTGATATCGAAATTTAATGGCAAATACATGTTTTAGGGTCCTCTGAATCCTAAGAAAGCATTCTAGAACAAAATCCGTGAGTGAGTGTCTACGTATGTGTGTCTGTGGACAGCAAAACTCAAAATCGAAAAGCCTGTTAAATACCAAACTGGGTACTTAAGTTCAGTGTCTTCCACCCTCAACTACCCTTTACATGGAACATTTTCATGGATCCAACGATTTTGATTAAAATACCATATGCTTAATATGTTTTATGATAAACAAAATATATATCTTGAAATTTTCTGGGAATAGCCTCTTAGAACCTCTTCACTCTGAATGAATTTTGAATAGTTTTTCTGTAAATGGTAAACCATACAAACTTATTACACAAAAAATGAGGGTCCCGTTAAAACACACCATTTATGCCTTTTTTCTGATAGTCATAGAAATATTTCGTGTTATGGTTTAGTTTTAAACTACTTCAACTTTTCTCAAACGGGTAGTCATCTTTCGTGTTGTCTCTTTTGTTTGCTGTTAGCAAGCAAAGAGAACCGAATTTCAATCGGCTGTAAAAGGATTTCACTATCGCTTTAAACAATTGTATTTTCTTATCTCCCTTCAAGTATTAGGACAAATTCTGCTAATGCTTATCTCGATTATCATGATGGGGATAAAAGAATAAACTTTTGTAAGGTAAGTTTTTTTACAAAACAGCCAGAGAAGGTCATGTGAGTGTAACACATCAAATTTTTCTTTATGACTTTAATAATATTTCCCAAATATAGTCTGGAACAGTTACATTGATGCTCATTGGAAATTCATATTTTAGGTTTCCTGGATCTAAAACTTGTTTTAGCGAAAGGTACATGTATGCGAATGCATGACTTTAAGCAGCAAAACCCAAAAACGACAAGTCGGATAAATGTTAAATTTTGTATTTATATTCAGAACCCTTTAGGTAATCCATCAGTGAAATAGTATTAGGATATTTTGTTGAAATTATAGCTTGCATGCTTATTTTTGTCTAAATTCATTATGCAAATTAAAATTAGTTATGTGATGCATTTTTAAAAATATTCATATAAAGTATCCAGTTGCATAGCAAATGATCTTTCAAGTATATCTTTCATATTTTATTTTAGTATTAATTCGTGCAGAAAAGTGTTACTTTTCGTACTCTCCAAAACTCTTAATTTTTCAAAATGTAATAATTTATTTCTCCAAATTGGAAAATTATTTCGCAAAAGTAGTTTCCGTTTCCTGTAATGTGATTTTGAGAGTTAGTATAACAACTTTGAAAAAATTAGAGAAAAGTTTCGTCGTGTGAAGCATTTTGAGTATGAAAAAGTGTTGGAAAAGTTTTGCCGGAAAATAAGGTTTGAAGTTAGGAGTGCCTCCCTAGAGAGGTGGGGATGGGATATTTTCCGACCCCAGTCAGTTTTGTTTGCAAAATGTGGTTACCTGCACTCTATCTTCCCCTTGCCTTTCAGTGCATTCCTTGGCCTTTGTTGGAAGTCATTAGCATTTCTAGAAAATGGGCTATTTGTGTGCATCGGCTCAAAGGAAGACAGGAAATACCCCATGCCACTTCTCCCGTTGCTCTATCGTCTGGCATACTCTTTTTGTAGTTATATTGTGTTTTCAGCTCATCCTCCGAGAAGCTGTGGTTATAATAGTACTATTTTGCAACGTGATGCTGTTTTATATCTCATTATGAGCTACGAGGAACAATAGCCCTAATAAGGGAAATGGAAGAAGAGGAAATATTAGGTGCTGAAAACAGTGAAATCAAAGATGAACTTGAAATAGTGAGTTCAAATAGTGAAAGTGAACAAAGTGCAGAAGAGGAAGAACTTATGAGTGATAAAAAATGGAAATGGCGTGTTATTTATGGACGCTCTTTAACTGCTGTGGTTCTGGGCGCCCCATTCTAAATTGGGGGTGAAATACCGCTTAATTTTGCTCAGAGGCCTCTCTATCAGGCTTGAGGTTCTTTTACGTGTCGTAAATGTACGACACGGGACCAACGGCTTTACTTCCCTTCCGAAGGAACCCATGCTTAGGATTTTTACACCCGAAAAAATCCATCGTCCTCCGCCGGGTTTGAACCCGTGACCTTGGGTATATGAAGTTAGCATGGTAACCATTACACCACGGACGGCGATTTATGAGTGATGATGATATTCTATTACTACAAAGAATGTGCAACATTTATGGAAAGGTTTGAATTACAGCATGGAATATTGTTTCGCCTCCTCAAAATTCGCACACTCGCTCCCATAGTATTGTGACTCACCTGGTGTGGAGGACCAGAAGACAGCCTGTGCCACCTATGGGCTGATAGTGGGGACTACCATGCTGCCATCTGGGGTCGAGACTTGGAGAGAGAGAAAACAATGTAGAGTGAAATGTAATAGTGTTGTGTACAACGTTACAGCCAATAATACCGTCATCTCTCGTTCTTATTTTTGGTAAAATCCAACATAATGGTGCCGAAACTCTAGAGTGTATCAACCAGAAGGAAATATCACGCCGCACCAAGGAAAGCTTCAATTCTGAATTGCGATTTCATCACGCTGGTGTGAGAGACTACGGAACGAGCAGCAGATGAGTACTTAAAATACTGCATTGAATTGTACTTTCTTAATACTGTATATATTGCACGACATAATCATATCAAAGACTGCAGTAACTACACGTATTAATAATCCATGCATACAAGGGATACTGTTATTTCAAAGATTGTCCTTGAATGACCTCTACGGAAGCCATTAGTATCGTGTGAAGTGTGCATGTTGCATGAAGAGAACGTCAGCGCCATCTGTGAAATATAACCCTAACTACATATGTAGTTGACCTGCTCCGAGCTCTGCAGCTGTTAGACTTGCATGCTGCTACCTCACTATCGCATTGGCTACAGCAACGGACATAGCTTAAACCTAGCAACTTTGATGCGCAAACGAACAAGAGAGCGCGCAATTTCCACAAGATTTGTTACGGCTATCAACGAATTCTCCGATTCAACAACACTTGACGACTGTGAGCATTTTCGAGATCGTCTGCAGGATATTCTGCAAAGTCTCATTGCTTTAGATGATTCAATTCACGACCTGCTTGCCGATGAAGAATACTCAAACTAATATTGAGAAGTGTGAAGAATATATAGACCTCTCTAAACTTGCACTTCAAAGAGCTTCTCGTCTGATTGACAAGAAAATAGCACCCTCGATGTCCGCAGTCACAATTTCACAGCCACCAGCCATTGCCACGCCTACTCAAGGGGCAGTGCATGTGCAAACCTCCCACAATTAAGCTGAAGTCGTTATCAGGCGATGTGGAAGTTTGGACGCGCTTCTGAGAAAAATTTACATCTTCAGTTGACCAGAACCTTACAATTTATACGATTGACAAACATGTGTTTCTACGTGGGTATTTAGAAGGAGAGTAAATGGCATCTCGATACGGCCGACACCTTTCAGGAGTCCAAATTGATTCTTATCGTTAGATATGGAGATAAGAATAGAATATATATATGTATATATATATATATATATATATATATATATATATATATATATTATACAGGCAATCTGGATTATCTGGAGGATATTAAGTCGTTGCAGCAGAAGCCCTGCATGTTGCCTACATAGACTGCTTTGAGATCGCTCGGAGAAAAAGTTGATAACTATGGCAGAGTACTAGCTGCAAAAATATTTTGAGCCTTTCAGGATGATGTTGGATCATCCATGCCAAACGTGAGAACTGTCTGAGGGTAATATCACGAAGCTAATGGAGTTTCTGAATGAAGAAGTCAAAGGAGCCCTTATTACTAAAAAATTAGACGTGATTCATCTCTTTTACCAACTCCAACACCTACCGCAGCAGCTCTTCATGTTCGAGCCAAACAAAAGAAAGTAGCAATGAGCTTTTCTGTGTCTTTTGCGAACGCCAAGAACATTGGGCTCAGCAATGCAGGAACATCACTGACGTCAACGAAAGAGTGGAGATGTTGAAGAGCAGTAATCGCTGTTTCCTCTGCCTCAATCGAAGTAATAGTGCCAAGAACTGTGGGAGAAAAGGAAGGGTATCCGGCAAACACTGCCACCGGCTGCATCACCGGGCGATATGTAACAACGACTCCCCTACACCTTCGACCACAGTAGGCAAGGTGGCTATTGCATCTCCAGACGTTACCTATTTAATGCGGCGTTACATATTTACTGACTGCCCGCATTCGGATTGTAGAACCAACGGGTTTAAGTAAACTGACGCGTTGTGTGCTAGATGGAGGTAGTCAATCCAGCTTTGTTAGTACCTCCTTGGTGGACGATTTGAAACTGAACGTAATTGACCAAAGAGACCTGCCAGTCACTGCCTTTGAAACTTCACCAACTGCCACACGTCAGTAAAAGATATTCAACCCATTCGACTTTCATCTTCGGTGGTATTACACACCTCGATCTTCGGGTGGATTCTCAGCGGCAGTAAATCTGGCATCACCGTTAACAAAGTGGTTGTCAACAACATCGCCACGGAACAACCTTCGGCAGCCACAGACGAGGATATGAGACGTTTCTGGGATTTAGAAACAATGAGTATTGTAGACACCGATCGGAGTTTGACTGCTAAAGACGCTGCAATTTTGCCCAATTTCCATGACAGCTTTCGGATCAAGGAGGGTAGACGAGTGGTCCGTCTGCCACGAAAGGAAACTGATTGTATATCTAGCAATCGTAATAACGCCATAAATAGATTCAGGTCACTAAGCAGACGACTTGATGGTAACTCCCATTTGAGGTCCATATACTACGAACAGATGATGAATTACGTGCCCAGGGATCAAGTTGAACTCATTGCGACAGAAAGGCATCCTGTTAGATATTCTATATACCCCATCACGCTGTGAGGAAGGACAAAGACGGAATTAGTACAGGGAGGATTGTCTTCGACGCTTCAAGTCAATGAACCCAACCTTCTTCCGGATATAATGTCCAAACTTCTGCGCTTTCGATTATATTTACAGGCAATCGTCTTCGACGTCATCCAGGCCTTTCTGCAGTTGACTCTGGATGAACAGGATAGAGATCTCACCAGATTATTCTGGTATAAGATGGAGAAAGAACCCTTAGGTAATTTCTACTCTAAGAACGAAGTAGCGGTTTACCGCTTCAAGAGACTTCCATTTGGGCTCACCTGTTCATTCCCTTTCTCTGCAACTCTACGAGAATTGGCTACCAGATATGCAGATGACTTCCCTACTACTGCAGCTCTACAAGACAAGAGCACTTTGATGGATATCTTTGCTGCGGGAACAGAAGACGATAGCAGCGTCATCACGGTGTACTACGAGCTGACAACCCTCTTACGTTTAGACTAATCATGTCGAACTGGGCTACGAACTCAGAATCTCTGAAGACCACATGGAGAGTAGAATCACGCGAAATTAAGCGAGAAATTCAGGTTCTGGGAGTAAATGGACACTGAGTCAGATGCTTTCTCCTTTGACTATAAAGACATAACCGACAAGCTACTGGACGGCACCACAAGTAAACAGCAGCTGCTGAAGGCAACTTCTACCTTCTTTAACCCTCTGGGCCTGTTTTCACCAGTATCCATAATAGGTAAACTTCTCTTCCAAGAAACCTGGTGTAGAGGCATAGACTGGGACGAAGTACTTCCCGGCGACATAAGCATGGGGGTCAATGGATTTCCACTTATCCTCAAAGAAGATCCCACGGTGGATAGGAACATCTCTGAATCATATATCTCACGTCCACATTTTCTGTGACGCTTCTGAGAAAGCTTATGGAGCAGCACTTTATGTGAAATCCACAACTAATGGGACTTCCTATGTTCACTTGGTTGCCAGCAAGAATAGGCTGGCACCCATTAAGAAAACGACACTTCCTCATCTAGAGCTTCTTGCAACACTAACAGCATCGAGACTTATGCAATATTTTTGTCAGAAAACGGGGTTTGAGATATCCAAGGCTACTCTATGGAGCGACGCAGCAGTGGTGTTAGACTGGATTTGGGGCAATCCCAACCGAGGAAGACTCGTGTGCAATAGGGTGACGGAAATTCTGACGCATACAGCATCTGTCCAGTGGCGATACTGTCCCGGAGAGGAGAATCCTGCAGACTATCTAACCAGGGGACTTCTCGGAGATCAAATACATTCATTTGAATCGTGGTGGCAAGGACCTCCTTGGCTTTCCCATACTTCGGACCGCTGGCCGGTGGAGGTAACGATTATCACTTCACTACCAGAGGATCGACATGATACACGGCAAGTTTCTGCTGTTGATACATTCACACCTGTGATAGGCGCCTCACGATTCAGCTCTTAGTGGCGGCTTCTACACACTAAAGCGTGGATTTTAAGTTTTGCAAGGAACTTTAGAAATGCAGGCAGGAGCTATGGCGAGTTGACGGCTACTGAACTTCAAGTAGCACGTCAGTACTGGATTCGAACTGTATAGCAGGAAAGTTTCCCCCTCGCGTGGACAGTCTTGTAAAAGAACACAAAGATTCCAGCGGCGTCTAAAATAGCACCATTCAACCCCTTTTTACAAAACGGATTGATCCACTTAGGCGGTCGCTTGCAGTTCGCTGAGGTATCCAGAGAGCAACGACATCCAATAATCCTTGATGGATCTCGCCACTTCACGAAACGGCTGATACATCAGACACACATTCGTCTGCATCACTTAGGAGTACGTGTTATACTCTATGAGCTCCGAATGGAGTTTTGGATTCTTCGTGCACGCCAGTCTATAAGAAGGTGCTGCACACTTGCCTTCCTTGCAAACTTGCTACAAATGCTTGCGCACAGGAGCTGGAGGCTCCATTGCCGCATGATAGAGTGACGTCTTCAAAACCCTTCTCAGTAACGGGCATTGACTTCGACAGACCTTTGTACGTGAAGGTGGGGAGAAACTTGCAGAAGTCCTACATTACTCTCTTCACATGTTCGACGACCCGGACTCTTCACTTGGAACTGTGTACGAATATGACGACGGACAAGTTCTTAATGGCACTTCAGAGGTTTGCCGGACGGCGTGGATTGGGGCACACCATCTACTCAGATAATGCCCAGTGCTTTCATGCAGCGAGCCGTGAACTATCAGATATATGGAAGATGCTCACTGCTGACCTCACTCGCCAACATCTAGCCAGTCAAGGCATTACTTGGAAGTTTATTGCATCACGGGAGGATGGTGGGAAAGAATGATTGGCTCCTTATATACCGAGAAGTCTGTGTGAAATAACTATAAACTAATTGTGATTAGTTGGAATGTCATCCAGCTGTGACGAATAAGATCTTTGTCATAATACCAGTAATCTCGAATCGTATTTATTATGACTGTTCCGTGAATAAAATGTAACTGATTAAGTAATATTTTGTAGTGTTATTTAAACTAAACTCGTTAATGTGTCAGCTGACACATCATGGCACACTAAATGAACAAACAATGGAACTGATACGGAATATTAAGCAATTAACAACGTGGAAACAAGTCAAAATTAAGATGAGCCAATGTCAGAATACAGTAGTACAATTCTGTTGTTTGAACGTGCATTGATTAAAAAACAATTTTCAAATTTGAAGTTTGAGAAATTCGCTGGAAACTGGAGTGGATATTGCGGTGGCAGGGCCTCGTAATATCATCAGACATGATGGGGTGAGAGTTTTATTAACTTTTTTTTCACATGTGTGGAATGCACTTAGTAAATAGAGAAGGTATTGAATTCCACCCAAAACTTAGATTCTGAGATTTCAATAGAATTACATGTTTTGAGGGCACTAATTTAAAGGTGCATTTTTAGGAAAAGGCCTGTGTATCTTTGTGTGTGTGTAAACAGCATAACTTCAAAGAAAATGTCGGTTAAGTACCAAACTTAAGGTTCTAAGCATGCAACACGAAGATTTTCAGGAAAAACCCCGATTATAAACTACCTCTTACATTGAGTACTTTTGACATTTCCAATTTTCTCAAATATTGCTCTAAACATTTTGTTTGCAATGCCTATAGTAAAGATATTTACATGGTAAATAAAATGTATACTTTGAATTTTCTGAGAATAGCCTTTGAAGTCATCTTCATTCTGGATGACCTTTACATAACCGCAAGACTACACCAAAAGTGTTTAACACCCGGTTTGTACCCATCAGTTTGTTTTGTTTTGTTTGTTGTTTTTATGAGTTACCATATCCAAGATATTTCATCCATTTTCTTTTGATTTACTCCTGACTATGCAAAGAGAACCAAATTAATCTTTTAAAAGATTTGACTGTCGCTTTAGCCTAATGCATTCCACTATTTCCCTTCGACTTATAAGGAAGTAAGTAATTCTGATAATATTTTTACTTTATTGGCATAATGTAGATAAAATAATAAACTTTTATAAGAATAGTTTGTTTGCAGAACGGGTAGAGAAAGTTATATGAATGGAACACATCAAGGTTTTTTTTTATCGTTTATTCTAAACTGAATTATTTTTGAGACTGCTACGAAGTACGCTACACAGTGATATTATTACCTAGGGATTTGACGTATTCGATGAAATCATATTTTTGTAAACCGACGACCTTGATTGATCGATAGGCACTGTTACACTTTATTGGTCGAATATACGGCGTATGAATGAAAAATCTGACAAGTTATCAAGGAGATACTGAACAATTGCCTTGGTATAGAAATATTTTCTTTTTTCAACAACTAAATGAAGTTTCTCTGTTTGTTTGGTTTTTTTTTCTTTGCTGGGCTTAGAAGTTAAAAACTGTGAAAACGTTAGGATGATTTCTGTAAGGATCTTTCTGTAAATTCTAACGCTACTTAACCCCGACATTTCTGCACGTCTCTGGCGTTTATATTTGTAATTGTGGCAACAAAATACCTGGCATTGACCATAGGACCTCCGACTATTTACAAAATCGTGTCAGCTTTAATATTGTTAACTCTAACTAGCATTCCACAGTGTTTGGCGATAGCATCATCCAACATGCAGTCAACAGAGAGCACATAAATCAAACGGCGTTGTACACATGCTTTCTGGAATGATGCATTGCTATGCACCTGCCGTATGTTTCATGTAAGGACTTTCACAAGAAATTAAGAATGGGTACCTGTTATTTGCGTTTCATTTTTACTTTCTCTTCGAGTTAAATAATATATACTAGGAAAGAGGAATGATTGTATTCCATCTAAAATCCACTGTTGAGATTTCACTGGAAATGCATGTTTTAAGATTCATGAACAAAATATATTTTTTTAGCAAAACTTCCGTATGTGTGTGTAAGAGAAAAAGAGAGAGAGAACTTAAAAATAAAATGTCGGATGAACACCAAATTTGGTATTTGGTTCTACATTTGTACAAATGAGTTAACCAATTGCTACTAGACACATTTTATTCTTTACTTGGACACTCAGGGCAACACAAGAGTTACACCTGGATCACTATTACTCAAAACACAGCAAAACTGAATCCAGATTACAACTGAACACCTAAGTTAAAAATAAAATGCATTCGTCACTGTTCACACCCGTCAGCTTTCCTTTATTCCCAACTGACATTAGTTAGCCCCTTATATAGCTCCCTATATAAAGCGAAATATTCTAGAAGAGGAAATTACTCGTAACTGCCGAAAACAATCTTTTGGAGCGGTAATTACCCAAAATGCAGGAAAACAGCGTGTAATGTACTGCCTGCTTGGCCAGGAATAGCCTGAGAAGTCTGTTAGTATGGATGGGGTTTGTATACTTTTTAATATATGATAATATTAAACAAATACAAAACGAGCGATACAGAAATTTGGAAATCTTTAAAACACACAGATTATTTCAAGTAACCATTTATGTGACACGACCAATACCGAAATATCCATTATCCATGGTTTGACTTTTTCAATGCTTTATCTCTTTTAAAATGCTGTTTGTAGTCAGTTATTTCTCGCGATATTAAGGAAAGAGTAAGAAATTTATACATCATCATATTGTCATTTGGTTTTATAATATGACTAAAGATTCGGTTTACTCTATCACCATTGTAACTACTAAGAAATGTGTAATAAAGCTATTTCTGCAAAGATATCTCTCGATTAATATAAAGAAGATAAAAAATAAGCTCTTGAGAGAACTGTCCTTAGAAACTGTAAACAATAACGATAAGGGTTAAAGAAAGTTATGTGAACATGGCATACAGTGTTTTTCTGAATTCCAAACAGTTTTCTAAAAGAGTATGTAAATAACGGAAATTCATTATAGTCAATTCTGATTACACTGGAATGAATAATGGACAAGTGGTAGAGTTCGTCTACCTGGGATATTATATGACTTCCAGAAAATCCTAAAATCTAAACAAGCAGTTAAAATGAGTGCTTAGACTTACAAGTCGGCGCCTATGCAATAAAATGTTGATTCCGGGCTTCTAGGCCGTGGTCCAGTTGATGTATCAACATCGGACGTTTCGCCCGCCATTCCGTCGGGCATCCTCAGAGGAAATAGATTTCTGCCGGTAGCTGCTGAAGTAGATTGTAAAAATCGTTGGAGACATTTTTGATAAAATCAAAACTTTCGAAAAATGTTTCATGTAAAGGAGTTGGGTCTGGGACGATTTTCTTGAAAATTATCGTGTCGCATTTTTGGAAGTTACTGAATTTAAATACGAAGTTTGGTATTTAAGAGATTTTTAGTTTCTGAGCTATGCTGCTCAAGAACACACCACACACACACTCACACACACGGACAGGTTTCTAAAAATCCTTTTTCGGTCTCAGGGAATCTCATAACATGAAGTTCCAATGAAATTTCGGTATCGGATTTTTGGGTGGAATACAATACCTGTAGAGAAAGTAATAAGTAGCACATAAGCGAAATATTTATAGTTATTTGCATCCCATTGTAAAGCAAAGCTTTATATTTAAGTTATCTGGACTGTGCGGGAAAAGTAAGTGAAGTTTAAAGTGTTTTCAAGTCGATTTGAACTTGACTCATATTTGCCACCTCCCAAAAGCTGTAATTACCTTCAGTTGAGTCACGAAACCAGGGCAACGATCCAAGCTATGTGCATGCGCGAATAGCACAAGTCTGAATCATGCTGCAAGGCAACTGGTTGAAAGATTTATTCTTTCATATTACTTTCTCTGGCACGTGTATACAATGTACATAGTAGTTTGAAAAGGTATGTATATTCTATCCAGAAACTTATACCGAGATTTCACCGGAATAACATGTTTTGAGGATTCCTGAATCCAAAAAAGCTTTTTAGAGAAAGATCAGTGTGTGTGTGTGTGTGTGTTCAACATAGCTCAAAAATTTAAAATTCCCTTAAATACCAAACTGGGTATTAAGTTTAGTATCTGCCAAGGATATGACACGAAGATTTTGAGAAAAAAAAACCGACCCCAAGCTACGCTTTACGTGTAACGTTTTTCGATAATTTCAATTTTCTAAAAAATGGCTATAACGATTTTTGCTAAAATGCAATATATTACAAATGTTTACATGACAAATAAAATGTATATACTGAATTTCCTATGAATAGCCTTTAGTCCTTTTCATTCTGAATGGCTTTTTTAGGTGCTTAACGTCCGCTTTTACTACTTGTGGCTCCGCAGGTGATGACACTGATACACCGGCGGGTGAAACCGGAGAACCCTGCGCCGATTTGTCCACCACAAATCTCACATGCGGTCGCTTGGGATCGAACCTGGGCTGCCTAGGTGAGAGGCGAGTGGTCTAACCACTCGACCATGGCGTGGCCCCGTGTTGAGCTATTCAGTGAATATACATTTTCTTAATTGGAATAAATTGTCCGATTCTATCATTAACAGTGACATGCCCATGAAAGAGGTAAGAAGCATTTGGAAATTATGGTATAATTTGAGCTATATCAGCCAATGAATTCTTAGAAGTTTTAGTTCACTAGTAAATACATGGGTTAGAAATCATCGAGGTTTATCCTGTGAGCAATCATGGTGACCGCCATTGTATACTCAGTCCGTTCCTTCCAGTGTGGATTCCAGGACAATACCTGTATTCTGTCAACCTGTCTGCTGCGAGTAGCTCTTGGCCATGTCCTGGTGTCTGCCCATTGGTGAAGTGCTCCAAAAATGTCATCACTCTATACATTATCCTGTGAGCAATCATGATGACCGCCAGAGTATACTCAGTCCGTTCGTTCCCGTGTGGATTTCAGGACAATACCCGTCTGCTGCGAGAAGCTCTTGGCCATGTCCTGGTGTCTGCCCATTGGGGAAGTGCTCCAAAAATCATCATCACTCTTTACATTATATGTTCGCCAACTCTCTGCACCATTATGGATTTTCTGATTACTAAAATGTCTATGGACTTGCCACTAACGGGAACAATAGGCGCATAGATACATTCATCTTCCGACCATCAAGTAGACAGGACGCTATATTGGATCTTTTGAGTCCCAACAGGGGGCAGCTCAATAAATTAGATAGAGAGAAAATATCTCTTTATTTACCAACCGTGACATACTATAAAGACAAATACAAACTGGAGGACGTTTCAGTTCAGGCCTATTGTTTGATGCCCGGGAAACACTTCCTCAACTTATCGTTAAATGTTGAAATGGTACTACTGCATAATATTGCCATTACAACAATAACGGGATCCATATCCATTCTCTCTCTGGTTAGACGGCTCGCCTCTCACCAAGGCGACCCGGGTTCGATCCCTTGTGACCTCATGTGAGATTTGTGGTGGATAAAACGGCACAGAGGCACATTTTCTCCGAGCTCTCTGGTTTCCCCCGCATTCCACCGGTGGTTCATCTTCATTCCATGTATCACAAATGTCATCGCCTGCGGTGCCATAAGAAGTAATAGCGGGCTATTACTTCTTATACAAAATAGGCATTCTCCAAAACCACCTTTACGACTAACAAAATGTCAAAGGAGATAAATGAATTTACACATTATAGTATATATCCAAACGTAATAAATTTTATTGTATAATAAATGTCAATGTTAACCATATTAAATGTAATTGATGTACTTTGCCTTTATGGCAACTTCCTGATGGAGGATGTTCTAATAAATAAATAAGAAATTTTGGTTACAGATGTTTATTTCTCTTTTAGCTCGGCAGTATTTCAACTTTGTGAAATAAATTTTTTGAGTAGTTTTAGGATGCTAATTGAATGAAATAATGCCGTCATATTGCCTTGGTAGTGGTGGAGCAAACGGTTAGAGACCGGGAGATTCGTGGTTCAAATCCCAGCTATGGCATTGCATTTTTCATTGCATTGACTCTAACTACCTATCCACCTCCTGTCCTACACACTGCTTGTGTGTGTGGGGGGGGGGGAACAATTAAATCAACACTAATTGACCATAATAGTTAGGTATATTATTAAACTTGGAGCTTAAAGAACTTACAACATTGTGAGTCGCCATTGGCATATGTCATCTCAAAATAATTTGAGAGCACCTTGTGGTTTACTGGGAAATATGCAACTTCTCAATTGACTGGGAAATGTGCAAGTCAATTGAGAAGTTTAATGCCGTGCCGATATGTTGCCACCATGGTAGTTCTGTGTTAGAGCAACTGACTAGAGACCGGGAGATCAGTGGTTCAAATCCCGGCTAGGGCATTGAACTTTTTAGTCTGACTTAACCTATCCAGCTCCTGTCCTACACACGGCTTGTGTGAAAAAAAAAAACAATTAAAATTAATATCAACATTCGGAAAAATCAATTCCAATATCTTTCATTGTGTACTGCTTTAAAATTTTGATTGAAATTGAACAACGTTTTTAAGGTTTTTTCACGTGCTCAAGCACCTTTAAAAAGTCAGTGACGACATTTCAAGACATCATTCACCGATAACAAATATAAATTGTAAAACTAAAATGTTCAAACATAAGTTGTAAACGCAAAATAAATAGTTTTGCAATGGATGGTTTATATTTCACCTTAGCTTACCGTTAAGAATTAATAAGAGAACATTCTGTTAAAGAGGCTGTAGGAAAAGGAAGTAAGAAACCTGTTCGGACCGTTCTCTTTGGTGATCATCCTAAACAGTTAATGGTTTCCAGAAGGCTAACATAAATATGTTAGCCAACTGATTCATCATCTGCTAATATCTGGACTTTTAAACATTTTGATGGTCTCTGTAACTGGGCGTTGTTTATACTATTGCTAGTCAGTACTAGGGCTTGGTCATAGAGCATGAGGGTTAGAAAATGCTCTGCCAGAACTGCCTTTAAACTTCTATTCCCCTACTCAAATGTGTTCACGTAGACGTTTCTGTTTTTGTTTGTTATTTTTTTCATATTCATGTTTGGTCACTTTTCTGGACAAGATACTTCGGTTGCGCCCCCGCCGCTAAAACGAAGTTATATTTTCTGACAAATGAAGATCTCTGAATGAGAATGTCCAGACAGTCTCACATTACTTTCAATGTACTTTCACCAGAAAATCAGTGAATGGTCACGAACATTAATCTTCTTTTTCTCATTCCCTATATCTCATAAAAAGAAACTCTGGCTTAGTTTAGTGACACAGACACGTGATGGAAGGTCTGCGATTGAAATCCCACCAGAACTGCCCTGAGTAGTTTTCCAGGATTTCCTCCTTCCTTACAGATGGCAAATATCCTTAACTTAAGCCTGGTGCGTTTCCATCTAAAGCTGAGCGAAACGGCTCAAACCCTCCCCGGGATCGATTAGCAACTGGCCACCTTGACCATGAGATTTTCGTGGTTTCCCCGGGTCGGCAGGCTAGTTTTTTTTTCTACCCGACTTTTCTGTCCATAATTTTCTGTATCCATCATTTCCTTCTCATCTGTTTCAGGGTTGAATGACCAAGCTTCCCGGTCAGGGTCAGCCTTTGAGAGCTTCAAGTGGGGCTCTCAGAAGTGCCATTAGAGGTTAAGGGGTTAATGGGAGCGCACCGGGCATGTCGGATGCGTTCTATCTGAAAAAAAAAAAACTTAGGAAACGGTCCAGCTTGCGCTTGTCTCCAGATTTGGTCGCTTTCTTCATCCCTATCTATCAAGTGTCACGTAAGTCGTGAAGGGCCCGCGTACAATGCTGTACCTCAATTGTTAAGGGACCCTTCAGCAATAATCATAATCCTTCGATCCTAAATTGCCCTTCGTAAATATTATTTCATTTCATGAACGTATGATCAGTGTCCAGCGCCTGTGGCATCGCATGTAGCTAAAATACCAAAAATGTATTGATACTGCCACCAGAGGACTCGTGGGGACATTGTGAGGTTGCACTCTGAAAAATCGTCAGCCAGAATATTGCTCTCGGTTCATTAATCATAGCTTGGACCTTGGCAGTGTAGCAGAAGAGCGTGTAAAATCGAGGAGGTGGTGACTGGGCCTGGGAACCAAGCCACACATGCGCGGGAGGACCATGTGTTCATTAATTAACGTTCTCATTTTTAATGGAAAAGAATTCATTAACTCTTTTGTGGCTTCGAGGGATAGAGTGCCAAGAGCAACAGCCGTGAAATGATTCATCTTCATTATAAACAGAGTATGCTTATGGCATTTTAACAAGGCCTCGAACGTAGAATATTGTAATACACCAATAATTCAACACCGAGATTGAACTGGAAATACTTGTTTTAATATTCCCTGAATTTAAAAAAAAATGATTTATTGAAAAAGGTCCGTGTGTGTGTGTTTCTGAGAACGCATTGCTCAAAAACGAAAAGTCGATTAAATACTAAACTGATATTTAAGTTCGGTGTTCTCCAAGGGAACGAAGCTTTTCAATAAAATCCCCCAACCCCAAACTAACTTTTACACGGAAAAGTTTTGAAAAGTTGGGTTTTCTCAAAAATGGCTCTTAAATATTGCGATTAAAGCACCGTATATTAAAGATATTTACAAGACAAAAATCTATATAAAACATTTTTGGGAACAGCCTCTGAAATCTCTTCATTCTGGATGACTTTTGTAAAGCTGGTAAACCGTAGGAGATAAACCAAAACTTACTACACAAAAATAAAGAGTTACCCATTTTCGAAGATATTCCTTGATATTGGTTTCAATTTGAAAATACTTAAACTTTTCTTAAACTGAGAGTCGTCATTCGTTTCAGATCTCTTTTGGCTTACTCCTGGCCATGCAATGAGAACCGTATTCCAACTTTATCACATAGAACCTAGCTTTTAAAACATATGACTACCGTTTTAGCCTAGATTATTCACTTGTTTCCTTCTACTGATAAAGAATTACCTGAATCTTCACTTTCCTTTTATTTGTTAATATTTAATTACAGTTGAATCATACCGAGCAGGTAGCTTAGGCGTTTTGTCTGAGACTGGCATTCTGGGGGTCATGGTATCGGTTTCCCGCAGCCGACCTCTCTGACCCATGGAATTTTGGGAATTTTCCCGGTTCACTAAGTCACTTGGTGAAAGGAGGATTTTTCATTCCTCCCGAACTTTCTGTCCCTTCAACCGGTCTCTTTCAGACTTGTAAGAGGACTGCGGCAGAGACGCCATTTCGTGGAGATGACTACGCTCTGGGAATACAGCTCTCGGCGGTAGGATGGCGCTGGTAGTTGTCTGCGAACTCAGATGGTCTTTCCGAGACTGAGTCATGGGCTCCTGGCGCCAACCGCGTCCAGATGAAGAACTACTTGTGAACTGTTATTGATATTACATGCCGGCTCTCTCCCTGCCCGGATGTCGGCCGCCCTTTGAAAGCACTCCTCTCATCCTCTGCTCAAGGAGTCTGACGTACAACAGGCCAACGGCTGCAGTACAGAATATCCTCCGAAACAAACAAACACACACACACACACACACACAGTTGAATCAATGTAGCAGTTTAGTATAAGCTGCAAGTTATTGGTTAATTTAAGGTGAAAAACAGACATGGATAATCAGTCTTCAGTCCACCATCAAGGTAAATCCTGGTGACTATATCGGTGAAACCACCATGTGTAACAGTTAGTGAATTTCTTAACTTCATTTTCGTATAGTAAGTGAAATACAGGATGATATATTGTTATTCACATGGTCAAAAACAAAGATATGAAGTGTATGTGTTAAGTATATTGAAGAATCTCCATTTCATTTTTTCAAACGATTTCGCATTCTGTAAGGATGCACTTATAGCACTAGAATTGCAATATACTATTAAATAAAATAAATTCTAGAAGTTCTATGTAAAGACTCGCAAAACTTTTATCCTATGAAATAGTACGAAAGGTAACTCGTTGACAATGATTCATTTTGCTGTATGTTGAAGTGGCGACTGGAAGTCTAAGGAGAAAAAACACGCACACTATTCTGCACAAACATTGCAAAAGGCTCTACCTTTATTACTGAGTTATGTGTGGATTTTTAGAAGTTAACCTATTTTCCCCCTCAGTTCGTTTTTAACAAATTTCATGATGTATATTTGTTTGGCACTTCCTGAAGCATATTATGTAATTATGGATTAATTGTTTTTTCACACAAGCTGTGTGTAGGACAGGAGTTGGATAGGTAGAGTCAGACTGAAAAATTCAATGCCATAGACGGGATTTGAACCACAGATTTCCCGATCTCTAGCCGATTGCTCTGCCACTGAGCTACCATGACAACATGCCGGCATAGCATTGAATTTCTCAATTGACTCGCATTTTCGCGGTAAACGACAAGGTGATCTCAAATTATTTGAGGTGACAACCCTAATGGCGAATTACAATGTTGCAAGCACTTAAGTCCCAGGATTCATAATATAGCCAACTTTTATGGTCAATTGGTATTGAAATAATTGTTTTTTCACACAAACCGTGTATAGGATAGGAATTGGATAAGTAGAGTCAGACTGAGAGCTTCCCGGCTAGGGATCGGGAGATCCGTTGTTCAAATCCCGGCTATGGCATTGAATTGTTCAATCTGACTCTACCTATCCAATATGTACTTTTCTTTGCACCTTAAGAAACCTAAATGGGGTTTGACAGCATAAATGACCTAAATAGCTGATTTACCTTCTTCCCATTGAATTTGGTCAATGACTTGGATGAAACAAAAGCTTTCTATATCACCAATACATAGAAATCGGTCGAGTGGCCCCTCTTGTCGCCTCTCTTGCATATATTAACACACATTTTTGTTGTTCGGAAGTTATTTACTGGCTGGAAAGTACAATCCTGCCACTCAATAGTGCTCTGAATATCATGGGCGATATTTCCAGAAAATATAGACCTGCAGCAATGGCAAATGCGTATTAGTCAAAGTTGCAGAAGATTCTTGAACATAATTGAGGTTTTGAGACATGAAAGTCATCAATTTAGTATTACAGAGAGAAAAGTATAGAAGAAAATTACTCCTGGTATCTGCTGCATTAGCATATTTGCCTTTTTCTCCATTGATGTCATTTTCCAATGAAAGAACTTTTTCTTCATACAAGAATATGCTGCATGACGATAGACACAGGAAAATTTGGGGTGCAGAGGTATTTATCTACTGCAATGCTAAAAACAAAACCTAAAAATCTGATGTGCTATATTCACACGACATTCTCTACATCTCTGCAACAAATTATTGTTAAAAAGCTTATGCTTCTTTTTATTTCAGGCTAATCGAAAAAAAAAAAATCAGCAGAAATAGTCTTATTACTTGCTTTCTTGTTAGGAGAAGCGAAATAAGGGAGTACCATAGATTAAAGTGATCGTCGAAAGCTGGTTGCTGTGTGACTGATGTTCCTTTGTTTGTATGAACAGGAGTTGACAAATTCCTGTATGCGAAAAGTTAAGTTATTCAAAGGTGGAACAAAAAACATGGAATATCTCAAAAACGATCAACTCCACGAAAAAAAATGTATATAACTTAAATTGTGTTCTTTAATGTGCTCTACATTTTTGTGTCATAAGTTTTTTGTCCATCTCTTACGGTTTAGCAGTTATGGAAAATTCTGCAAAATTCATCCAGAATAAACTAGTCTTTAGAGGCTATTCCAAGAAAATTCAAGATATACATTTTATTTATCACGTAAATATCTTTTATATACGATATTTTAATCAAAACCGTTAAAGCCATTTTTGAAAAAATCAAAATTATCGAAAAAAATCCATAAAAAGGGTAGTTGGGGTGGGGGGATTTTTCTCAAAACCTTCATGTCATATCTCTGAAAGATACTAAACTTAAATGCCAAGTTTGGTATTTTAGGGACCTTTCGTTTTTGAGTTATCGTGTTCACAGACACAGGGACACACACGGACCTTTTTCGGAAAATGTTTTTTTTTTTTTTTGGTATACAGGGGACCCTAAAACATATATTTCCGGTGAAATCTCGGTATCGAATTTTTGGGTGTAGTACAATACCTTTTCTATACACTATGTACATAGTACGTTTAGAGAAAGTAAAAATGAAACAAAATAATTCTTCGTGGTTTTTATGGATATCTTTGACAATTTAAGCTTTTGTCAGAAATGTTCATAAATAAATCTCACAAACTAAGAAAATGGAAAACAATTGGTAGTACACTTAAATATTATCTATCCGGTTGGGTTTGTACCCGAAACCTTGGAATCAGAAAATAATTGGTGTCTGTAGTGATTCATGAACAAAAATCTAAAATGAAGCTTTATGGCACATAAAAACCCAACCCTAGTTACGAAAAACAGACGACAATCATCATTAATACAAAATATGTGTACACATTTTGGACTAAAGCTTTGCAGCATTGTTCCAATTTTAAGGCGTTCCTTGTCATTAATATTTGGGCGAATCTCCAAACTGTATACCCGTTTGTGTACCAAGTTCAAAGTAAGATGAAATAGATGTTGGCGTTTCAAATAGGACATGCTCTAAAACAGAGCCGTGTGTTGAACAGTGGTCCACTACGTCATCGGAATATTTTATCAAAATCCATAAGAGCTTCCTCACATTTTACGGCATCTTCGCCACGATCATATCTTCTGGAGCATTTACGCTTTCATCAAGACACGTTTATCGTCGCTATAAATGGATTAGGCGTACGTATGTTATAGCCAGAAGCACTGATTTTACTGCAGTATTTTTAGCTGCTTCCTCTTAGATCTCCCGCAGCTGTAGGAGGAAAGTAATCGTAGCGTTTCCCAGGCATCCTTGGTCTTATGGACTGAAATATGGTACTCGAATCACGGACAATAACAAAAGATCTTATGTGTTCCATTCATATGTTCCTGTGCAACAAATTATTGTTAAAAAGCTTATTCTTTATCTACTTCATGCTAATGGAGAAAAAAATAACTTATCTTATTACTTGCTTCCATGTAAGTAGAAGAGAAATAAGGGAGTACCATAGACTAAAGTGATAGTCAACAGATGTTTGCTATATGATTAACGTTCCTTTGTTTGTAACTGACAAATTCCCGTATAAGAAAAGTATTTTAAGGAATATCAAGGAATATCTAAAAAAACGATCAACTCTACGAAAAAAAAAAAATGTATATAACATAAATTGCGTGTTTTAATGAGCTCTGCATTCTATGTGTAGTAAGGTTATGTCTATCTCTTACGGTTTACCAGTTATGCAAAATTCCGTAAAATTCATCCAGAATAAAGATGTCTTCAGAGGCTATTTCCAGAAAATTCAAGATATGCAATTTATTTGTCAGGTAAATATCTTTAATATACGATATTTTAGTCAAAATCGTTAAGAGCATTTTTGAGACAGTCAAAATTTTCGAAAATATTTCCATGTAAAGAAAGGGTAGTTGGGGGTGGGGGAATTTTGTTGAAAATCTTCATGTCGCATCCTTGGAAGATACTGAACTTAAATACCAAGTTTGGTATTTAACGGACTTTCCTTTTTGAGCTATGCTTCCCTCCCCCCTCACACACAAACACACACACACACTGACAGAAGACAGACAGACAGACTGACTGACAGACATACACACACAAGGGAATTTTTCTAAAAATGCTTTTCTTCGATTCAGGGGTCTCAAAAAATATATTTCCGGTGAAATATCGGTATCGAATTTTTGGGTACAATACAATACCTTCTCTATATACATACTACGTGTCGAGAAAGTAAAAAGAGAGACAATGAATACAAGCAGCAGAGATGAAGATCATGAGATACGTGAGAAGATGCGTTAAAATGGATAAAATAAGGAATGAAACAATAAGATCAGATTTTAAAATCCTTTCAGTTAATTATAGGATAGAAGAAATTAGAATGAATTGGAAGGATCATGTTGACAGAATTATAGAAAATAGATTTTAATAGTAATAATAATAAAAATAAATTATCGGCCGATTTGCAACATAGATCTCGGTAGTCCTCATAAGAGGTGGAACAGGCGAGTATAACACCTAATTCTTGAAAGGGGAAGAAAAAGAAGACATATCAAAAATCATAGCCGTAATATAAATTAGTGAAACTGAATAATCTTGATGATTGTGGTACGAATGATGTTTTTTTGCACTCGTTGATGTTCTTGCGATGATCTTCACGATTGTGATATATTATTCACATGATTTGGATACATTTTATATAATCGAAGCATCATAATTTATAGGAAATAAATTCACATTCGCTACGATAATCTTCAGATTGAAATAAAATGGAGGTATATTTATGAACACTCTGTAACTACTGTGGTTGTCAGCGTCCCATTCTACGTCCTTCCGTTCCGAAAAAATCCATCGTCCGTGACCTTGGGTGTATGAGGTTAGCATGGTAGCCACTACTACACGGAGGGTGACATGTTTGCAAATGAGACGCTGGCTTCTCTCCCTGTATTTTATTTATTAGCTGTATGTTGAGACAATAAGTATGGGACAGCCAGTTGCATTTAGGTATTTCCCTCCTGGGAGATACGGACTGCGATGTAGCTTTGTCAACTAGCTATCATTGAACCGGAGCACCCTAACCCAGCTCAGGGTTCGGCTCAAAGCTGTTTCCGCCACTCGCACTTCTCTAGCCATTCCCTGTCTCCGTCTCATTCGTTGGCAGCCGCACGCGGCATGATATGACAGACATTATGGTAATTAGTTGCAATATTTGGCTTGATGTATGTTTATGAGCAAATGTTTTCCAAAATGAACCTTAATAAGTAAAAACAAATAAAGATGCAGCTCTTGAAGTTTTATTAAACATTCAACCAGAAGAAACAATTTTTTCTGCCATAACTAAACTTATAGATACAGCAGGTCCAAGTATCTACTTCCAACAGATGAACTAGATTCAGATAGATTTGAGTTGGTTAATGAGGATTTTCAGTGTGATAGTTGCCTTTGTTTGTGTTATATTTAAAATGTTGGAGATAAAATCATTTGCATTATATATTTCTTTTAGCAAGTTCTCTTGTTTAAAATGCTACAGATTTATAATTAGATCAGATTAAAGTAATTAACTATTTTACTTTCAAATAATAATCTTTTAATTTGTGATAAATTCGAAAACACTTATAGTAATTTTTGATTTAGTGAAATAATCAACTAGGTTTAAACGTTTAAACTATTTATTATGTGTTTAGTTTTAAAATCCAATTAAGTTCTATTTATATATAAATGCATATTTTATAGGAGAATTTATAGCCTTGTCCTCGTTGCTCTTTGAGGTGAACACTTGTCTGACCTTGCAGTTTAGTCATTCCTTCATATCTGCTCGCTAAAGTACCGCAAAAAATGTTTATTGAGGACTTCAGATCCCAAAAAAAGGAGTTTTAGAAAATGGCCCGTGTTCTTTGTGTGTGGAAGGGAATGTGCGCGTGTAACTCTTTGTGGACAATATAATTTAGAAATGAAAACTTGGATACACTCCACCGAACCGGATGGCTCAGGTGGTTTCGTCTGACTGCAATCGGGAGATCGCGGTTTCGATTCGAGTGGCCGGCCGAAGTGACTCGTGGATTTTTTCGCGTGTTTCCTCAGCTCGCCGAGCGAATGCTAAGTAGGTTTCTTTCATCCCCCAATTTCCTGACCCTCTATGTCATATACCCAAGGTCGCGGGTTCAAACCCAGCTAAAGACGATGGATTTTTACGGAGGTAAAAATAAAAACTGGCCCTAGATCTCGTTAAAATACACAATTTATGTCGTATAGATTAAGAGTTGACCACTTTCGAAATATTACTTGTTATTGATTTCACTTTTAAAAAATCTTATGTGTTACACTCACATGACTATTTCTAGCTGCTCCACAAACAAGTTTCTTACAAAAGATTCTTTTTCTTTCTACCAATGGTAATCGAGATAAACATTAGCAGAATGTTCTTATTACTTACTTCCTTATAAGTAGAAGGGAACTAAGGGAATGCATTATGCTAAAGTGATATTCAAATGTTTTAAGCTATCGTTATGCGTTTGTCAATGCAAATCGCTTCTTTGCTTGGCCAGGAGTAAAACAAAAGAAAAACGGACACTTCCTGTCTAAGAAAAATATAAGTACTTTACGATTGAAACCAATAATAAGAAATATCTCCGAAACGATTACCTTCACAAAATAACGTAAAGAAAAAATTATATGTTTTGGCGAGATATACATTTATTGTTTTGTAAGTTTTGTCTATCTCTTACGGTTTAGGAGTTAAGCAAAATTAGGCAAAATTCTTCCAAAAGAAACAGGCTTTCAGAGGCTATTCCCAGAAAATTTAAGATATAATTTTTTTGGGATGTAAATATATTTAATAAACGGCATTTAATCAAAATGTTTAGAGCCATTTCTTAAAAAATCAAAAATTTTGAAAATTTTTCCATGTAAAGTGTAGTTTGTGGGATTTTCTTGAATGAATGAATGAATAAGTGTATTTATTAACATAGCAATATCATACATAGAATTTGAACAGTCGCACGGGTCTACAGACCGTACGTGCTTTTGTAATACACATTACAAGCAATATTAAAACAACAACCACAACAAAGAATTAAAAGAGTAAACACGAAAATAAAAAGACAAAGGAAATACACCGTCAAAAGCAATATTAAACAGCAATAAAAATTAAGAGTGAATCCGAAAATAAAGATACAAAGATATTCAAATATAGCAATTTAAATTTACAGCACAGAGTAAACCTTCATAATTGCACCCTCTTATAATAGATAATTACACTTAAAAGACATATATACACATAATATATACAACCCTAGCATAACAGTGACCTAAGTATGATATAATATACATGTATGTAGAACATTGTAGTCACTTTTGTTTAGTTGATCTTATCCCCCCCCCTTCTCTATTGGCAGCCTCCTCAGATCTCAGCTGTCTTGCCTTAAGTATAAATTTACCTAGCCCGTCCATGTGTTCCGTGCCTGCCAGTAGCGTCCAACATGCTTCTAGCCCTACATTCGCAGTGGTAAAAAATCGCGGCAAATATTTTTCCCGCCATTCCTCCGTACCCCTACATCTTGCCAAGATGTGAGTCCACGACTCTTCCTCCTCGCAAATGGGACATATTCTTATACCATTCTCGTCAGAAGTTTTCGTGCTCCTCCATGCTCCTAGTCTAATCCACGCGAGCCCCTCTCTAATGAGTTTGGTACCTGTTTTGATGTATTGCTCCATACCCCACTCCGATTTCAGCCCAGACTGTACTTCTAATGACACCTTCTCTGTGCATTGCGCAATTATTTGCTGTCTGTCAATATCACAGAGACGTTTCTTAATTTTTCTCCAAATACTTCGCCTGTTTTCCTGCCCCGCCATCCAAATGTCTCCCATCCCAATGGTTTCCAACCCTTTCTTTAATTTTGATGCCCACGTCAAATTACCTTCCATTCGCAACTGTTCACGGTAGCAGACTGCCCTAATTAGAGATTGGTTTCCGTGAACGATTCTCATCCAATATTTAACTGCTCTGATTTTGCACTCTATCGTTTCACTATGTACCCCGAATTCCCTCATTATTCCGCAGTTTGCCGTACCCCTCCCTACACCCAGAATTCCTTTCAAAAATTGGGTCCTCACTTGATCCAGATTCCCTGTTTGTTCCCACCCCCATATTTCTCCTCCGTATGTCATCGTGGATCTAACTGTCGCTCCGTATACGGTTTCCATTAAGGTTATGGAGATATTCGGAATTCTGCAGCGTATCCGGAGAGCTTCCGCCGCTTTCACCCTTGCCTTGTGTTTCGCAATGTCAATGTGTTTTGTCCATTTTCCGTTCATTGTAAATGTGAGTCCTAAGTACACAAAGGATTTAACATTGTCCAGTATCTGTCCTGCATATGTCCAAGTCTCCTCCCTGCTATAAACACAACCCTTTTTGAAAGTCATTGCCTTAGTCTTATTCACATTAACTGTAAGTAGCCATTCATCGCAATAGTTCTTAAGTTTGTCCAGTCCTCGTTGCAATCCGTTTACTGTCGTAGAGCACAATACTAAATCGTCTGCATATAAAAGTGTTGGGATCTGCAAATCCGCTACTACTGGTGCTTGAATATTCTCTGCTATCATTGTATCAGTAATATCATCCACAAAGAGATTAAATAGCAAGGGAGATAAAATACAACCCTGCCTCACTCCCCTATAGCTTCGGCAGCTCTCGGACACACTGTTTCTGTCGTACTTCACACAGAATTGGACATTTTGATACATTGCCTGCAATGCTCTAACCATTTTACTTGATAACCCCTTTCTGCCTAGTTTGTACCATAATGCATTTCGATTGATAGAGTCAAATGCCTTCTTAAAGTCCACAAAAGCACAATGAAGCTTTCCCCGCTTAACTAACAGTTGCTTCGCCCTTAAAGTGTCTAATATAAACGCGGCATCTATGGTACTGTGTCCTTCTCTGAAACCCATTTGAAATTTTGAAAGTTTGCCAAATTTAGATTCCCAGTCCTTTATCCGGTTATATAACACTCTACAATAAATTTTCTCCATAATTGGCAACAGAGTAACCCCCCTATAGTTATCCGGATTTCCAATAGTTCCCTTCCCTTTATAAATGGGATGAATAATGCCCTCTCCCCAGCAGGTAGGGTAATTCCCCTCAATAAACAATCTGTTACATATCTGGAGCATACTCCTACCAAACTCATTAACATTGGCTGCGGCTTTAAAAACTTCCGGGGGCAGCCCATCCAACCCTGGAGCTTTGCCTCCCTTCAGACTCCTTAGCGCCTGTGCTATTTCTCGTGCTGATATTTCCTCGTCCAGTATTGGGATCTCAAAATTTCCCAAAATTTGCACTTCCTTTATAAAAATTCCTTCCCTTTCACCTTTCCCGAATATTCCCATAAAATGCATTGCCCATTTTCTGGGAGAAATTTCGTTGGGCGCCTGACGGTTGCCTCTTAAATGTTTTACTACTTGCCACATCTCAGCGTTATCCCCCCGCGTTAAAATATTACTAATTTTCTGACTAATTTTGTCTTGCCACGTAGTTCTCTTTTCCCGTAAGAGCTGTTTGTACTCCCTTCGCTTTTTTGTAAACATTTTCCTAATGTCATCTCCCCCCTCCCTTCTGAATTTTGACAGAGCCTCCTCTGCTTGTTTCTTTACAGTTCTGCATTGCTGGTCATACCAACCATTGAATCGTTTTACCTTACCATGCATTTGGACTTTCATTGTCCCCGCAGCCGTTGCTATTATATGAGTTAGTTCCTCCGCTGTGTCTGCGTTCCTTTCTCCTAATCTTCTTTCTAATTTATCAACAAATACTTCTTTTTCTATCGGTTTCCATATAAATTTACTAATGAATCTCCCTTCGTCCCCCTGCCCCTCTTCAGGTGCATGCGCCACCATGGCCGTCTCTATATTCAGTTCCAGGACAACCGGACAGTGATGTGACTCGATACGATCCCCCACCCAAAAATTTCTAATTCTGCCAATTAAACCCTGACTTATTAAAATAAAATCTATTACACTACCCCCATTTTCATTTATGAAAGTGAGTTCTCCCTCTCGATCCTCACCGTACTTGCCATTCATTATTTCTAAAGAGAAAGCATCGCAGAAAGCAAGTAATTGTCTGCCCTCCCCATTAATAAAACTATCCTTGCTCTTTCGTTGACCTTCGCGGAATTCCTCCCCCCATTGATGACCCCCCGTTAGAGAAATATTCTCCCCTCCTAACCTCGCATTAAAATCTCCTAAGAGAATTAATTCAGTTCCTGGAAACTTTTCCTGTAACTGCACTAACGTTTCGGTTAAATCACTGAAGAAATTCCTGTTTGCATACTTGGACGTTGCTGGCTGGTTGTATAATCCTATAACTATTATTTGTACTCCCCCCTGTGCCAAAGATACAGCAATCACCCCTTCCAAACTGATTTCTAATTTAGTTATCTCAGCCTCCAGCTCAGACCTGAATGAAACTGAATGAAACGATAATCTTCGTGTCGCATCCTTGGAACATACCAAACCCGAATACCAAGTTTGGTATTTAACGGTCTTTTCGTTTTTCGGCTATGCTGTTCACACACACATACACACACACACACACACCACAGACAGACACACCCAGAGAGATTTTTTTCTAAAAATGATTTTTCGGACTCAAAATATATATTTACGGTGAAATCTCGACATCGAATTTCTGGGTGGAATACAATGCTTTCTCTATTCCTATGTACATTGTACATTCGGGGCTAGAGAAAGTAAAAACTTAAAAATCTGATGTGATACATTTACATGACTTTCTCAACATCTCTGCAACAAATTATTATTGAAAAGTTTATGCTTCCATTTACTTTGAGAAAAGTTAGCAGAAATAGTCTTATTACTAGCTTTCTGTAAGTAGAAGCAAAATAAGGGAGTACCATAGGTTAAAGTAACAGTCAAAGGTTGGGTGCTATGTGACTGAAGTTCCTTTGTTTGTATGGACAGCAGTTGACAAATTTACGTATAAGAAAAGTATAAGTTTTTCAAAGCTCAAATCAATATCAAGGAATATCTCGAAAACGACCAACTCCACGAAAAAAATGTACATGAAATAAATTGTGTGTTTTATCGATATCTACGTCTTTTGTGTCGTACGTTTTTGTCTAGCCCTTACGGTTTACCAGTTATGCAAAATTGAATAAAAATCATCCATAATAGAGGTCTTCGCCCAGAAATTCAAGATGTACATTGTATTTGTAATGTAAATATCTTAAATATAAGAGATTTTAATCAAAATCGTTACAGCCATTTTTAAAAAAATCAAAACTTTCGAAATGTTTACCTTGTAAAGGGAAGTTGGGGGTAGGAGAACTTTCTTGAAAATCATCGTGTCGCATGCTTGGAAGATAAATTTAAATACCAAGTTTGGTATTTAACGGTTTTTCCTTTTTGAGCTATTTTGTCTACAGACGCGCACTCATATGCACACTCGGATCTTTTTCTAAAAATGTTTTTTTTATTCAGGGGAACCCAAAACAAGTATTTCCGGTTAAATCTCGGTGTCGAATTTTGGGTGCAATGCAATACCTTCTCTATGCGCTATGTACATAGCACGTGTAGAGAAAGTAATAAATCGTAGTGCTTATGTAATGTAACAATACGCTCCGCATGTTTACAGTAGCTTACTATGCCTAGATATGAAATGAAGTCACATCCCACTCTAATGATAGAAAATCAAATTTAGGCTGATTTAGATCCATAATTAATTTGGCGCCTTAATGGCATTTAATGCTCTTTTAGGTCATCAATTATTCATTCCCTACTAGGTATTTATTAAATTGTTCAATTTATTCCCCACCTTTGACTATGAAGACCGTTTTTTTTGTTTTTTTTTAACCTCCGATAGGACATAAATAAAAGACAAGTTTATAGAAAACAATTATTTTGTTACTAAAAGTTTTGCACACTTATGGTTACTTTTCAAGATAGTCACCGAAAAGATTGAGACATTTAACTTAACGTACCTGTGCAAAAGCTTTGCAATACCCGCTTCAAAAAATGTGGCCGCCAATGATTTCAAATGAACATTGACGTTGTTTTGAAGATCTTCGTTGGTTTGAAAGTGCTGCCCTCCTGGCCACGTCTTCAGTTCAGGGAAAAGGTGAAAGTCGCTGGGCGCCAGGTCAGGACTGTACGGTGGATGATCGAAAATGTTTCATTGAAATTGTTCAAGGTCAATGTGCCAGCAGTGTGTGGACGAGCATTGTTATGGATCAACACAATTCCTGAAGTAAGCATTCCTCTTCGTTTGATTTGAATGGCTCTCTGCAAACGTCGTAATGTACGAAGATCTTCAAAACAACGTCAATGTTCATTTGAAATCAATTTTTTGAAGTGGGCATTGCAAAGCTTGTGCACAGGTACGATAAATGTCTCAATCTTTTCGGTACAGGTGTGCGTACAGGAACTTGGTATTAGATTTCTGATTTTTCTTTAAGTTTTATACGATAGATCATACACACACATTCATATTTCCAGACTGTAAGGAATATAGGGAACAGTCTCGATTATAGAAAAATTCCTATCACCAGTCGTGGGTCGAATCCGTGACCCCTGGCACAACAGGCATATGCTCTACCGCCTGAACTAGGTGGTCAGCATACTGGTTCTTTATTTTCTTTATACGCACTATGTACATAGTTTATAGAGAAAGTATTGCACTCCACCAAAAAATTCGATACCAAAATTTCACCGGAAATATATGTTTTAGGGTCCCCTGTATCCAAAAGAAGTGCTTTCAGAAAAAGGTCCGCGTGTCTGTGAACACGATAGCTCAAAAACGAAAAGTCGTTAAAATACCAATTTTTGTATTTAAGTTTAGTATCTTCCAGGGATGCGACACGAAGATTTTGAGAAAAATCCCCCTACCCCATACTACCCTTTACATTGAACTTTTTTCGAAAATTTTGACTTTCTAAAAAATGGCTCTAACGATTTTGATTAAAATGTCGTATATTAAAGATATTTACCTGACAAATAAAATGTACATTTTCAATTTTCTGGGAATAGCCTCTGAAGACTACTTTATTCTGGGTCAATTTTACGGAATGTTGCATAACTGCTAAACCGTAAGAGATGGACCAGAACATACCACACAGAAAGTGTAGAGCACTTTAAAACACACAATTTATGTTATATACCTTTTTTTCGTGGAGTTGATTGTTTTTGAGATATTCCTTGTTTTAGGTTTCAGCTGTAAAAAACATATTTTTCTCATACAGGACTACTTTGTGAACTCGTGTCCTTACAAATAAAGGAACTTCAGTCACATAGCAACCAGCTTTTGACCATCACTTTAACGGTTAACCTATGGTACTCCGTTATTTCGCTTCTACTTACAAGGAAGCAAGTAATAAGACTATTTCTGCTAATTTTTTCTCGATTAGCAGGAAGTAAATAGAAGCATAAGCTTTTTAACAATAATTTATTGTAGAGTTGTAGAGAAAGTCATGTGAATGGAACACATCAGATTTTTGTAGTTTTTTATTATTGTTTGAAATTGCATGTTTCCGAATGCAAAATGGTAACAGCTATCTCTAATGTTTTTTCCGAAATATTTCCTGAAGGGCGTTTATCATAATCGCTAAAATTGAAGAGCTTAGTTGTATAAAATGTTGTTTGTATTCAGCTTTGCGACGTTAAAATAACGGGAACAGCTCTCTCTAATGTTTTTCCGAAATATTTTCTGAAGGATATTTCTTTTATTTATTTATTCTTTTTATTGTTTCATTTCTATAGCCCTCTTTATCTTCAATAGTCATATTGTGAAACAACTCATATTACTGCAGCTTTAGATCACGAGATTAATACTTTTATTTCATTAAACACACACACACATTCATACTTCCGGACTCTGTGGGGGACAGAGAATAATTCTGGTTCAAGAAAAATTCCCCGCCCCAGCCGGGAATTGAACCCGGGATCACCAGGTGAGAAGTCAGCTCGGAAGGACGTTTATTATAATCGCAAAATTGAAGCTTAGCTGCTTAAAATGTTGTTTGTATTCAGCAACGACGTGAAAATATTTTTTTTGTAATTCATGTCATTCGTTTTTTGTCAGTTCAAAACTTCGATTATTATTATTATTAATAATAATAATAATAATAATAATAATATTATCATTATTATTATTATATCATCATCAATATCATCATCCAAGAATGACGTCACTAAATAATTAGACTAGGATTTTAGATCGTGGTATGTAGTTCCGTCGACAGAGGGCATGTTGGGTTATAAGTATTTTTACCTTGTCCTCCGCGACACCTGCCCATTTTCTGAACTACTTGACCTAGCGACAGTGTTTACATAATTTTCAACAGAGTGCAGCTGTGTACACTGGGTTCCTTCATGAAGGTACCTTAATCTATTGAAATACTGTAGTCTTCTCCAAAATGATCAAAATAATATTCATTATTAAATATACAGACATAAAAAGAGTTTTAAACTGGTCAGGGAACTACCACCTGGTTATCTTAAAAACAAACCGTCTGAAAGGAAACATTTTAAACATTTAAAAATACCTACTTTTTTCATTTTAGGAGTAAATAGCTTACAAGTATTTATGTAGATAAAATTGTTTATTTCAAGGTTAATTATATTAAATATAAACGCTTAAACTTTTAATAGATTCTGGTTCTAGTCATTGAGCATAATACAACCGTTTACTTCCTCTACCATTTAACTATGGTCGGTAGAGATAGTATTGCTTTCCACTCAGAAATGGCTCTAACAATTTTGATTGAAATACCAAATATTAAAGATGCCAAATAAAATGTATATCTTGAATATTCTACCAATAACCTGGGAATACCTTTTAATTCTGTATGAATTTTGCTGAATGTTGCTTAACTGGTAAACCGTAAGAGATAGCTAAAAGCTTACTCACTAAAACACACAATTTATATCCTATACATTTTTTTCGTGGAGTTTACTGATTTTTAAATATTCCTTTTATTTGTTAGTTTTAAATTACTTTAATTTTTCTCATGCGGGAATTTGTCAACTCTGGCCATGTAGAGAAACGACTTTAAAATCTATAGCAACTACCTTTTAAAAGATTTGACTATCACTTTAGCCTAGTGTATTCCCTTATTTCCCTTCTGCTTATAAGGAACTAAGTAATAAGACCGTTTCTACTAATGTATATCTGCATTAGCATGAAGTAGATAAAATTATAAAATGTTTAACAATAAAGAGACCATGTCTTGCTTTTCAGTCATTTGATGATTGTTCTTCGGATACATTAGTAATGCATTTAATAAAATTCTTGTCAGCAGTAGATCCAATTACGATAGGTATAAATCTGTGGTTGGCATCACAGATTTCTGAACATTCTCCATAAAGTACTCCAGGACGATTAAATCAAAAGGTGGCTGTTGTAGAGAGAGCTATGTGAATGGAGCACATTAGATTCTTTTAAACATTTGAACTACGCCATCCCCTTTCACATTCTAGTTATACTAACAATTAAATGTACAATGATTTTTTTTTTGCAAACTTTTGAATAGAAAACTAAGTTTGTATAAGAATAGTTTGCAGAACAGATTATAATAGTATTATTTTGACTAAAGAATGTAATTTGAAGGCAGTACTCAATATTTGTTAAAGAAAGAGTCAATATAATATAAAAAGGGAGAAATATGTCTATTGGTAGGTATCTGATTATTTTTATTCATAAAAATAATTTCCAATATTACTTTGCACAGTTTTGACTGGATTTACGGAAGTATTTTCATAAACACATTTTAGAGATAAATATTTGTGTACTAATACTAAATGCACTAAATTATTTTTTAAAATCTGATTTTTTCCATTCGCATTGCTGTCCATTCTTACTAAAGAGAATTCTTCTATTTACTTCATACTAATCGAGATAAACATTATCAGAAGCGGTATTATTAGGCCAAAGCGACGATCAAAAGAGTTTTAAAAGCTGGTGGTATTGAAATTCGGTTCTCTTTGCATGTCCACAAAAAGAGATATGAAACGAAAGATCATCTCCAATTTGAGAAAAGCATAGGAAATATGTATGAATGCGAATGGAAGAATTTGAAATCAGTACAACGAATATCTCGGAAATTGTTAGCTCCACAAAAATATGAACTATATAAATGATTTTAGCACGATCTACATTTTGCTGCAGTAATTTTTGTCTAGCTATAACGGTTTACAAGTTATGCAAAATTCACTCAGAATGAAGGTGACTTCAGAGGCTATTTCCAACAAAATCAAAGTATATATTTTATTTTCCATGTAAATATCTTTATAATATTTTAATCAAGATCGTTGGAGCCATTTTTGAGAACATTAATAATGTTGAAATAATGTAAATAGCAGTTTCTTGAAAATCTTCGTGTCGTATCCTTAGAAAATACCAAACTTAAATACCAAGTTGGGTATTTAAGGGATTTTTTGTCTTTGAGTTGTGCTGTCCATAAGCACACATACATACATTCCCATACACACATGCTCATATACATGGCCTTTTTTTTTTTTTATATATATATATATATATATATATATATATATATATATAAAATGATTTTTTGGATTTAGAGGACCTCAACAACACATTTTCTCTACCTTCTATGTATCTAAGTACATAGTATCTACTCGGTAGAGGAAGTAAAAAGAAAGGGGCATCTAAGAACTTTCAATCAACCTTGCCATTTTCATTTATATTCATCTGAATCATAAACAGTTGATGACTATAAATCAGGTTTGCCGTTTTACGTCACTAGGTGTCATTCCTCTCTTTTCTCACTTCAATGTCATGCCTCAGTGTGACTGACACTACAAGACTGTGTTGCGCTAACACATTAGGAACTACTTTCATGATGTGCAAGCCAAATAACAAATCAAATGAATGTTTGAAATATTGTTCGCCTTTGATGCCAGCCCATTTGTGGTGTTCTGAGAACATATTGGAAATTTAGAAAATTTATCTTTTAGTTTTAATAGTTCTTATGTTCTAGCCCTAAAAGGATGAAGGACAAATGCCATTTCACTCTCGCAGTTGTGTTCATTAATATTGCAAGAGAAAATTATAGAACTTTATCGCTAGTTGTACTGAATTGCTTATATTTGAAATCCAGATGAAGTAATGCTTAGTGACAGCATTATGGTTTATGTGGAGCATAAATGACGAAAGGTCGTCTCCTTAGCGCGGTGGTAGCGTTGCTGCTTACCAAGCGGGAGACCTGGGTTCAATCCCCAGTACCGGCGTGGGGATTTTTCCCCCGCTGGGAGACCTGGCCCGGGGTGCATTCAGCCTCGTAAGGTCCCTGGGGGGCCAATTGAGGAGCTACTTGATGGAGAAGTAGCGGCTCCAGGTCATGAGGACCGCATTAACCGGCCGGGGGGGACTCGAGGCGGTGACCACATCTCACCCTCCAATACTGCACCCCATCCATGACGTCTATAGTGGACCGAGATGGGGGACGCAGCGGCCGGGCGGTAGGCCAAGGTTCCCCGTGAGCTGTCGTGCCATGGAGTAAAATAAATGACGAAAATATAGCACAACAAGAAACGCCGGTTATCTGATGAGTGGGGGGTCTAGGATTCGATTCACTGGTAGGGGATGGAAAGTTTTGTCTAACCAATATTCCTCCCCACAGTCAAGAAATATGAATGAAACTGTGTAAGAAACGGTAAAGAACGGTAAACAATTTTCGTCATTTAACCTGGTAGGTTATATCAGACGATGAATGAAATGGATAAAATAATGTTTAAACAAGCCCAGGATTCATAGAGCTTACAGTTACTCAGCAGGATAACGGAAAACTCCTAGAAAGAAGCCTTATCCGGATAAATCATCCTAATGAAGTTTTGAAATCAAATGTGAGGAAGACAAGTTACCACCGCACTACAGAGATGGGCAGTAAACATCATTGCCTTTAATATCTAAGGTCATATCGGGAGATTTGACTTGAAACAACTCGCCTGTAGGCTCTTTATATTGGGTTTTAATCGTATTTTCCTCAAACACATGCACATTCACTATCACATACATACTTCCAGACTCTGTGGGGGATGGGAATAATTCTCGCTAAAGAAAAATTCCCCGCCCCAGCCGGGAATCGAACCCGGGACCTACAACTGTTCCAAAAGGAAAACAACCAATATGACCTTAGATGTTAAAGGCAGAGAAAAATAAATAAATAAAAATAATGCTGTTAGAGATAATGCATATTGATCCTCAAATCTCTTCCAACTCGTATCCCAATGGTTTTTCATGTTTTCAGCAATTATTGTTATATCTCTAAGGAACTTATCCCATCTGAACATACCCAGAAAGAATTGATTAACCACGATATTATTTATTTATTTATTTATTAATATTATTTTTATTAAACGGGTCAATATATACCACTTCTGAAGACGTATTGTCTAAATGGGAAGAGGTTAGAATACTAAGCAACAGTGTTCAATGTGATAGGTTCCATTTGATTTTGAGTGACTACCGAAGAATCATTAGCTACCTCATGGTTGATAATGACTGCATTATACTTGACAATGAGACGCTGTCGATCTATGTTTAATCACTTGCTTGCTATAAAGTACAAAGGAAAGGAGTTAAAAATAATGAGCTGCTGAGTGTACATCACACTACAACCAATAACAGCGTCATTCAAGAGCTACTTAAGGAAAAGAATATCGGCAGTCATCGGGAGCTATATGATATAAACGAGCCTAAAAAAACTGTTTCTCGATAGGAAATATTCTGCTTCCAAGCAAAGGTCTTCCCAGTTATCACTTATAATAATGTGGAACCATCTCTCACCAAGAGATCTAAACTGCTTAGAGAGCGTGAAAGACAGATTTCTGAAAAGAAAATTAGATGTATCAACCAGAATGACCTATGTCTTGGCAGAGAAATCTTTCCTTATGGAATAACTCAGACAACAGCTGCCCTCTACTAAGAAGTAAACAGAATTTATAGGATAAGAGTGAGGAAAAGAGAAGAAATTGATCTTGATTTCTACTCAACAGAGGCCGTAGCCAATAGGAGCTAAACCGGATAAAACAAAGACATGAGAAACCCGCTGAGCAGGCTGGCCGTCCACCGATTCCATCACAGATTGTGTATTCGAAGGAATTTCTGTGAGCCTCCTATAGATTGAGTGTGTGCTCTGTTCAGCAAAAATTGTGACCGATTTTTACTTTCTCTACACGTACTCTCTACCAAACTTGGTATTTAAGTTTGGCATCTTCCAAGGATGCGACACGAAGATTTTCAAGAAAATCCCCCACCCTCAACTACCCTTTACATGAAACTTTTTTCGAAAATTTTGATTTTCTTAAAAATGGCTCTAACGATTTGGATTAAAATGTCATATATTACCTGACAAATAAAATGTATATCTTGAATTTTCTGGGAATAGCCTCTGAAGACTACTTTAATCTGGAGGAATTTTACGGAATTTTGCATAACAGCTAAACCGTAAGAGATGGACTAAAACTTACCACACAAAAAACGCAGAGCACTTTAAAACACACCATTTATGCTATATACATTTTTTCCGTGGAGTTGCTCGTTTTTGAGATATTCCTTGTTTTTTGGTTTCAGCTTTGAAAAACTTAACTTTTCTCATTCAGGAATTTATCTTTTGTCCATACAAAGGAACTTCAGTCACATAGCAACCAGCGTTTTACTATCACTTTAACCTATGGTACTCCTTTATTTTGTTTCTACTTACAAGGGAACAAGTAATGAGTATTTCTGTTAATTTTTTGTCGATTAGCATGAAATAAAGAGAAGCATAAGCTTTTTAACAATAATTTGTTGCAGAGATGTAGAGAAAGTCGTGTGAATGGATCACAACAGATTTGTCTGTAATAAATGCGCTAAAAGAACAAACACTGTAACTCTTAACAGTAGGAGGAGCAGGCGGTGTAGTTCCACTGCTCTGAATGGCTGGTATGGATGGCGGGTGTGGGACTCAAAATAAAAGAGTAAAACTTGCTCCTACTGTCCGCAGCTTTAGCTGTTGTAAGTCATGTGGAAATAAAAGTCTATAATAGTGTCGTACAATGTTCGAACTTGAGACTAGAAATCAAGACGGGACAACGTGATCCCTGCAGCATATCAACTATCATAACGAATGAATGGAGCATATTATCTAAAAGGCCGTCAAATTTGTTCAAAGAGGCACATTCAAAATGATATTTGCTGATTGTAATGGAAAGCCTTGCTTAAATTATTGACATGCCAAGTAATCATTATCTTATTCAAAGCTGAGTAAACTATTGTATACAAAATATAGCAAATGCCGGGAATTTGTTGGTTTAAAGGATGATTGGATTGGTTTAACACAGACTGAGTCTACAATGTTTTTGATAATTCATAACATTATGATAATCAGTAATTATTTCGCAATTCATTCCCATTTGGAGGTAGCTTCTCTCCTCTAGTTATTTCCCCTTACATAATTTATTGTGCGAGAAAGACTTGTTTTGTTTATTAATTTTAGAATGTTTATTTATGTCTATGTACTATAACGACTTGATAATTTGCACCACCATTATTTCAGGGTTCATAATTAGCGGTTATTTTTCATAAACATAGTTTAATTAATGTGTGTGTTTATATAAAGCACATCTTTAGTAAGGTTAGTAATATATGTATAGCTTGTATGAGAACAAACTAATAGCTTGTATTTATTTTCCGTACATAGGAATAATAAAAAAAATGATGCGTGCCAATCCCAGAGCCACACAGAACTACTACCTGTAACTGAGTTATCGTGCAAAGGAGAGATCCATCCAGTAAACAAGAGGCAAAATCGAACGAACATGGCTTGCTTTCTCTGTAAGAAACATGACAAACATGAACCGAACCAGAACGTGTTTTAAAGGACACTAATGCGTACGTCATGCCCCTCACATGACGTAAAAGAAAAAATCGCGTGGCCTAAGGTCGGATGACTTGAGAGGGCTGTGTTGGTAATAAGGCAGTTGGTAAGCGCTGGCTTTCTGATTCCAAGGTCGCGAGTTCAAACCCAGCCCAAGTGCGCTTAAAAGCAAAATCCCTATGTGACTGACAGATAAAACAACTCCACACCGGCACACCGCTGGCACTGATATTAAAATGACTATTGACAGCGTTTATAGCAAATATGTTTATTTCTCTAGCCCCACATGTACAATGCACATAGTGGATAGAAAGATATTGTATTCCACCCAAAAATTCGATGTGAAAATTTCCCCCGAATATGTTTTGGGGTCCCCTGAGTCCGAAACTTTTTTTTTAGAAAAAGGTCCGTGTGTATCTGGTGTGTGTCTCTGAACAGCATAGATCAAAACAAAAAGACCGTTAAATACCAAACCTGGTATTTAGGTTTACTATCTTCCCCAAGGATGCGACACGAAGATTTAAAAAAAACATTCCCCCCGCCACAAATTACCCTATACATGGAAAAATTTTCGAAAATGTTGATTTTCTCAAAAACGGCTCTAACGCTTTTGATTAAAATACTTAAAGTTTAAGATATTATATGGCAAATGAAATGTATATCTTGAAATTTCTGGGAAAAGCCTCTGAAGACCTCTTGATTCTGGATGACTTTTGTATAACTGGCAAACCATAAGAAATAGACAAAAACTTACTACACAAAAATGTAAATCTCATTAAAGCACACAATTAATGTTATATTTCGAGATATTCCGGATTATTGGTATAAATTTTAAGTCGCTTAAACTTTTCTCGAACGGAAAGACATCTTTCTTCTTGTTTCTCGTTTCTTTACTCCTGGCAAGAAAAGCGAATGGAATTTCGATTGTTTCACATAGCGACCGGCTTTTAAAGTACTTGACTATCGCTGCTTATGGCCTTATTACCCTTCTGCTTACAAAGAAACAAGTAATAAGGCTGATTCTGCCATGTTTATCTTGATTAGCATGATTTAGCTAAAAGATTAATCTTTTGAATAAAAGGTATGTTTGCGGAACAGCAAGAGAAAGTCATATGAATGGAACACATCAGATTTTTTTCCTGGGGAGACCGCACCCAGCATGTTCAATCCACCGTTGTGAAAGCACACGTTGAGGTGACGATACCAGGACATGCATATCTGCAAGGCCGCCATTTTACTACAAAATGAAGTCGGCCAAGTTTTCTTCCAACAGCGGCAGTATCCACTAGGACAGCATGCACCCGCCATTTTGTCAAGAACGCTCGTGATTATATATGTAATCCTTGTATGTCTAACTTAACCTTTGTAGGGGATTTTCTTGAAAATCTTAGTCTCCTATCCTTGGAAATGCTGTACTTAAATACCAAACCTGATATTAAACCGGCTAAGTTTTTATTATGCTGTTCACAGAGACACAGACTCTCTCCCATCCTCTCTCTCTCTCTCACCATACACACGACGCGCGCGGACCATTTTACTTTCTCTACTTAGAAGGTACATAGTATATAGATAGAGAAGATATTGCACTCCTCCCAAGCTTACGATACCGAGATTTCACCGGAAATACATGTTTTGGAGTCCTCTGTATTCAAAGAAAGCATTTTTAGACAAAGGTATGTGTGTGTCAGTTTGTCCATGTTCTGTGAATACCATAGCTCAAAAATGAGATAAGTTGCTTGAATAACAAACATGGTGTTTAAGTTCAGTATCTTCCAAGGATTCGATACAAGGAATTTGAGGAAAATTCTCCCACCCCAAACTTCCCTTTCCATGGAAAATTTTCACAAATTTTGATTTTATCAAAAATAGCCCTAAAAAGGTTAATTAAAATTCCATATATTAAACATATTTACACAACAAATAAAATTTATATATTGAATGTTCTGGGCATAGCCAATGAAGACCCCTTTTCTAATTGACTGTTGCATAACTGGTAAACGTAACAGAAAGACAAACTTACTTACTACACAAAAAATGTAGATCTCGTTAAAAAACACGTTTAATGTCATATATATCTATTTCGAGGAATTGACCATTTGCGACATATTTTTTTTTTCGTTATCGGTTGCAGTTTAAAATACTTAAAAATATTTATACGGGATTTTGTCAACTACTGATCATGCAAAGTAATGGCTTTCAATCATATGACAACCAGCTTTTAATAGATTTGACTTCGCTTTATTCTAGTGTACTCACTTATTTCCCTTCTACTTATGTACAAGAAAACATGTAAAAAGATCATTTCTGCTAATTTGTATCTCTATTAGCACGAAGTATCTAGAAGAATAAACTTGTTAACACTAATTTGTTACAGATATGTAGAATAAGTCATTTGAATGGACACATCAGATTTTTCTAAAAATGCTTCTATTGAATTCTGAGATCTCAAAATGTGTATTTCCGGTGAAATCTTAGTATCAAATTTTTGGGTAAAATACAATAGCCTGCTCTACATATTAGGTATACACTAGAGAAAATAAAAACAGTAGTGATATTAATTCTGGAAACCTTTTGGTAGGTTATATTAGCTTTTAGATTACAACATTGCATTATATTTTTATTCAGGATTATTCATATCTCATAAATTATATCCAGAAAGCGTTGGCACAATGCATCATTGAATGCTTTATTACCCTCTAGAGCTAATTGGGCCCAACTTTCTACTTTCTCTAGTACGTGTGTACAACGTGCATGGTGCATAGAGAAGGTATAATGCTGCAACCAAAATTCGATATTGAAATTTCACAGGTAAATACTGAATAAAGGAAAAACATTTTTTCAAACATGTCCATGTGTATAGCTCAAAAACGAAAAGTCGATTAAATGCAAACTTAGTATTTAGTTTAGGTATATTTCAAGGATGAGACACGAACATTTTGAAGAAAATCGTCCACTCCCAACTACCCTTTACTTGGAGCACTTTTAAACATTTTTGATTTTGTCAAAAATGGTTTTATGCACTTTTATTAAAATGACGTATATTTAAGATATTTTTATGATAAAAGAACTTCATATCTATACTTTTCTAGGAATAATCTCTGAATATCTCTTCGTTTTTGATGACTTTTATATAACTTCTGAATAACTGTTTGGTAAACTGTAATACATAGCCAAAATACACAAAAATGCAGATCTCCTTAAAACATACAACTGTTACTTTCTCTATTCGTACTACGTACATAGTATATAGAGAAGGTATTGTATTGCATTCAAAAATCGATACCGAGATTTCACCGGAAATACACATTTTGGGACCCCCTGAATCCAAAAAAAAAAAATCTTTAGAAAAAAGATCCGTGTGTGTATGCGTGTGTGTGAGAGTATTTCCCTTAAATGCCAATCTTGATATTTAAGTTCAGTATATTCCGAGGATGCGACACAAAGATTTTCAAAAAAAACAAAAAAAACTCCCACTATCCACTCTTTACATGGAAAAAAATTTGAAAATGTTGATTTTCTCAAAAATGGCTCTGACGATTTTGATTAAAATCTCTTATATTCAATATATTTACATGACAATTAAATGACTTTTTCTGAATTTTGGATAACTGATAAACCGTAAGAGACAAACAAAAACTTACTGCACAAAAAATGTAGATCTTCTTAAAGCACACAATTTATATCATAAACTTTTTTCGTGCAGTTGACATTTTCGAGATATTCCTTGTTATTGGCTTCACTTTTAAAACACGTTTCTTATGCGGGAACTTGCCAATTCCTGGCCACGCAAAGAAACGGATTCAATCCCATAGCAACCACATTTTAAAACATGTGACTGTCGGTTTAGCCTAGTGTATTCCCTTATTTCCCTCCTACTTATCAGGAACTAAGTGATAAGAACCGTTTCTCTAATGTTTATCTCGATTAACATATATAATATTAATATATGGAAGAATATGCTTATTAACAGTAATTTGTTACAGAGATGTAGAGAGAGGCTTGTGAATGGAATACATCAGATTTTTTTTTTTTGACTTAACCGTTTCCGAGTTATTCCGAGTTATTGGTTTCCGTTTTAAGCTATAACGTACAATGGAAATCTGTGTCAATTTCTCCATACATTTTAGGTTTTTAATCCCTGTTTTCGCCCAAGCAAATCCGTCTCTCCCCAGTTTACTTTATATCTCTACGCACCTTTCACTCTCCCACACTGTTTTTATTTCCTCTGTATATCCTCAAGGATGTTTTCTCTCTTATACTGCTAAAAATATCTTGTCTATCAATATCCTCTAGCCTTGTTTCTACTACATTCCGAGAAGCCTCCATTGTTGATTTCTGCATTTAACCATTTCCCAAAACTCCCTGCACTTTTACTAACCATGACCCTGACTATTTATATTTCTCCTGAATGCTTAAGCATTCTTTGATAACGCTCATATCCTCTAGATTTACATATATTTTATTAGAATTAATAAAGAATATTGGAATACACATCTTATGTATTTATTATTCTGACGCTTTTTCTATTTCTCGTGTAAGTTATTAATGATAAGAATTTCTTTCCTTTGAAGTTTTAAAAGTAAGACTTAATTTTGGTTTACAAGACCAATGTTTTAATATTAAACTATTAAAACATTTGTAATATGAGAGTAATAATTCCAATTTTCACGTTCGATACAATATACATAAAATAAAACATATGTGTACATATTTTTAAAAGCTGGGACAAATTAGCTCCAGGTTGTGATAAAAGGTTCAATAATATTTTATGATAACATTGTCTGGCTATAATGTACCAGATAGGTCGTCTCATAGCGCGATGGTAGCTTGCTGCTTGCCCAGTGGGAGACTTGGGTTCGATTCCCAGGACTGACGTGGGGATTTTGCCCCCGTTGGGAGACCTGGACCAGGGTGCACTTGGCCTCGTGAGGTCCGTCGTAGACCAATTGAGGAGCTACTTGATGGAGAAGTAGCGGCTCTAGGTCACGAGGACCCCATTAACCGGTCGAGGTGCTGACCACGTCTCACCCTCCAATGCTGCACCCCATCCATGACGTCTGTCATGGACCGAGATGGGGAACCCAGAGGTTGGGCGGTAGGCCAAGGTTCCTTGTAAGCTGCCGGGCGTGCCATGCGACTATTATTTATAATTTTCCAAACAGTGTAATGCAATATTGTAATCTAAATGCTAATGTAAACAAAAAGTGTCCAGAATTAGAGCCCCTAATATGTAAAAAAAAATCTGATGTGTTCCATTCAAAAACTTCTCTAGCTGTCCAAACTATTTTTACAAAAACTATTCTTTTGTCTACATCATGCTAATAAAGATAAACATTATCAGAAATGGCCGTATTACTCGCTTCCTTGTAAGTAGAACGGAAATAAGGGACTGTGCTAGGCTAAAGCGTTAGTCAAATTTTTTAAGTGTTGATAACTGTGTGAAACAATTTACGTTCAATTCGTTTTGCATGACCAGCAAATCCTGTTGAGAAAAGTTAGATAGTTAAAAATTGAAACCAATAACAAGGGTTCGAAAACGGACAACTCTACAAACAGCGTGTATAACATAAATTATGTGATTTAATGAGATCTACATTTTTTGTGTAGTAAGTTTTTGTCTATCTGTTACGGTTTAACCATTATGCAAAATTCTTAAAACTCATCCAGAACAAAGAGGCCTTCAGAAATTTTCCCCAGAAAATTCAGAATATATATATTTTATTTGCGATGTAAATATTTTTAAAATATGGCATTTTAATAAAAATCGTTAGAGCAATTTTTGAGAAACACAAAATTTCAGAAAAATGTTCTATTAAAGGTTAGTTTGGGGAGAGGGAATTTTCTTGAAAAGCTTCGCGTCGCATCCTTGGAAGATACTAAACGTACAAAGTTTGGTAGTTAATGGTATTTTCGTTTTTGAGCTATACTGTCCACGCGGATCTTTCCCTAAAATTATTTTTTGAACACTGGGGATCTTAAAACATATATTTGCGGTGAAATCTCGACATCAAATTTTTAGATGAAATACAATACCTCTCTATCTACTTACTATGTTCATTGTATATATGCACCTGAAAAAGTAAAATTGTAATTTCATTTTCTAGTATTTAGGTGCCGCCAAATACCAACTTTTAGTTAACCGAATCCATATGAGAATATTCAGGTGCTGCGGAAGTTATATCTGACCCATATTAGTGTGTGTGTGTGTGTGTGTGTGTGTGAATGATATTGTGGCCTTTAATGTCAAGATTGTAACAGATATCGCGCACAAATATCGCAGTAATCTAATCACATTGACAAGCTGACATATGCCAGTTTTCTGTCAGGTTAAAAGCTTGGCAACAGTTAACTAGATTGTAAAGTAAGGAGCAATGGAAAAGCCGTTTGGCTGGCTGGAGTAGAGAGCATGTTGAGAAATAGCGCAACGAAAAGCATTGAGTTGAAGGAGAAGAAATGGACACTAACTTGTCCGAACTTGGCACAGACGCAAACACAAAAGAATCGAGCTTTATTTCTGTCCGGTCTGTGTCCTCACATTCCTAAAGGGCAAGCGTCAGGCCACATATAGAAACCAGCTTCACCAGGGCATCGATCTTATGCTCCAGAACATGCTCGAAACACTGCATTTTCCTTTCTAAGCAGTGCAAGGCTGAATCGGAACGACTTTCACGCCGATGTTTACCAGGCATTTCGACTGAGACTGAAATTTTGGAGGTAATGGGATTGATTACCTTGGCCTACTTCTCTGCACCATGGGTTTTTCAAGGATTTTCTCGGGTCACTAGGCAAATGCTGGGGAAGTTTGTTCATTCCCTGAATTCCCTGTCCCTTCATTACATCTCCATTTCATCCAACCAGTCTCTTTCGGAGTTGTAAGTATCGTCGAGGACTGCGGTAGTGGCGCCCTTTCGGGGAGGTGATTGAGTTTAGGAAATACAGCTTTCTGCGGCGGTATGGCGTCTGTAGACCCAGGGATTTGATCATACCTGGGGCGCGGGTCCTAATGCTCCCTGCATCGAGAAATCTTAGGGAACCTCCATGGTGATTGCCTCCCCACCGTCCAGTTTCGACCCCCCTATGATATTACTCTCATCTCACCCTATCCGAGTACAATAAGCCAAAGGCTGCTGAGTGGAATCCCCTCCGACATCACACACACAAATATTCACCTATGTTTCAGTTCGATTAGAACGTGTCTTCTCCGCGATGTGGCTCTGTAGTCTTGATGAAGCCGTTGGATAAATCTTGAAGGAACTTTATTATATCCAGTGTTGTATTCTTGAGCAGTGTAAGCTGTAGTTAGGTTATCTCACTAATGTATATTCTTTACTGCTATATGTTCTCCTCCAAGGTTTAGGAGTAACATGCTAGCATCTGGTTCCTAAAGACACGGATTAAAACCCGGCGAAGAGCGATGGATTTTTTTTTCGGGCGTGAAAATCCTTAGCTTGGCTTACTTCGGAAGGGAGATAAAGCCGTCGGTTCCATGCCATAAGAACTTCAAGCCTGATACCGGGAACGGTAACGAGAATGAAACTGAGAACGAAAAGCTGTACAGAACGCAAGATTTTGGTTCATTTTTTTTTTTCTTGGTAGTATTTAACGTCCGCTTCTACTACTTGCGACACTGATGATACATGGAATGAAGATGGATCACCGGTGAAATGCGATGGCGGAGAAAACCGGAGAAAGCCCGCTTGTCCACCAGAAATCCCACATATAATCGGATCGCCTGGAACGAACGCAGTCCGCCTTGGTGAGAGGCAAGTTTCTAGTCACGGGAATTCGTTAATTCCTATTCTTTTTCTGGTAAATTTTGTGCATTGTGATTTCACTTATTATTTACTGACCAATGATATTTCTTTTGTCTCCAATTTAGGCAACATAATGCGGATTATCCAACGTTATAGTTTGTAAGAATTGCGATTAAGTGAGCTCTAGCTGCTGTTTCATGTCATGCCACTTGATAATAATCTCTGCATCGAAAAGTCTAATAATGCACAATATGGATCTAATATGCCGTTCCCGGTAATGAGAACAAGAAACTTAAAACTTACTTCCCGTTTAAGGGGTTCGGGAAAGTTTCCCGTCAATTGTGAACGCTTCCATTGAAATACGTGTATTTCAACATTCCGTTCTCGTTCTGGTTACCGTAACCGGTTGTTGTGAACCAAACTATAAAGAGGCCTCTGAGCAAAATTAAGCGGTATTTTACAGCCAATATACAATGAAACACTTAAGAAGCGTAGTAGTTAAAGAACATCCAAAAATTACTTTTAATTTAATTCACTGTTACATTTTCGTACATTTATATTTACATACAATAATTTACAAGTTGATATGGCAGTGGTTAGAAGGGATTGGGGGAAGGTGTCTGGAAGGACATAAAATTAACAATTGAGGATATTGAAAAACATAAATGTGGGCTAGTCTCCATGTCAAAATAGCCTCTTGGGTTTGCATGAATCATTGAAAAATGATAGAGGAACAGAACAATGTATTTATATGTGTGATAAAGGAAGAATAGGAAAATCTGGCATGATTTAAATAGGAGAAATAAATTTCAAAATCTGATGTGTTTCTTTCAGATGACTTTCTTTAAGTCTCTATAACAAATTATTGTTGAAAATCTTATTTTTGGTCTACTTCATGCAAATCGAGATAAACATTGAGAAATGTTTTCTTGTAAGTAGAAAAGAATATACATTAGGCTAAAACGATAGTCAAATATTTTAAAGGCTCTTGCCATAAGAATAAAACACTTTTCTATGCATTGCCAGGAGTTGACACATCCCCGTTAGTGAAAAGTTTTCAAGTGTTTTAAAACTGAAACCAATAACAAGAAATATATAAAAAGTGGTCAACTCCACGAAAAAATGTATATAACATAAACTGTGTGTTTTAACGTGATCTATATTTTTAGTGTAGTAAGTTTTGACTAAGTCTTACGGTTTACTAGTTACACAAAATTCAGCAAAATTCATTCAGAATAAATAGGTCTATAGAGGCTATTCCTTGAAAATTCAAGGTATATATTTTATTTGCCATGTAAATATTTTTAATATAGGGTATTTTAATCAAAATCGTTAGAGCTGTTTTTGAGAAAATCAAAATTTTAGAATTTTTTTCCATATAAAGGGTAGTTTGGAGATTTTTCTCAAAATCTTCGTATCGCATCCCTAGAAGATACTAAACTTAAATACCAAGTTTGGTATTTTACCGATTCTTCGTTTTTGAGTTATCGTTTTCACAGATATATGGACACACTGACACACGGACACATACGAAAATGCCTTTTTTTTTGGTACAAAGAACCCTAAAAGAGTTATTTCTGGTGAAATCTCGGTATCGAATTTTTGGGTGCAATACAATACTTTCTCACTACACTATGTACATAGTAACGTGTAGAGAAAGTAAAAATCGAATGGTTAGACCACTCGCATTTCATCAAAGTTCATCCAAGGGGATTTGTGTTGGACAAAGAGATGTCTGGATGGGTTATCAGGTTTCCCCCATTGTTCATTCCACCAAATGCTCCACAAATATCAACTTTCCCACATTCATTTGCGACATGGAGTGATTGCCCATCCTGGCTTCTCTCTGATCGAGAGTCCCTGCCCCTCCACATGCATCAGACCCCAGGAGCTGACTTGTAAGTCCTTGAGGGTGTAAGTCCCACGTACGAGAAGGGTAACCAGAGAAAGCTGAAGAAGAAATATGTTTAAGTGGGCTATAGAATGATGGATATATTGAGGCGTTGTGAAGTTTAAAACTCCATAGTAGAAAGGTATACTATTAAAATTTTATTCACAAAACAGCGGTATCTTTCCATTTATCAAGTTCTAGCATGGTCATTTAAATACTATTTTGCTATATAAATGTATTGTTCTAATAAAAATCTGATGTGTTACCCTCACATAACTTTCTCTAACTGCTCTACAAACAAAACTTCTTACAAAAGATTATTCATTAGTCTACACCATACTACTCGAAATAAACATTAGCAGAATATTCCTATAACTTAGTTCCCATTACTTAGTTTTTTATAAGAAGAAGAGAACTAAAGGAATGATAGGCAAATGTTTAAAAAGCTGTCATTTTGCGATTGTGATTGCAAAACTCTTCTTTGCTTGGCCAAATGTAGAACAAAATAAAGACGGACACTTCCTGTCTGATTTTTTTTTTTGGTAATGTTTTAAGCCGACTTTTACTATTTATGGCACCGCAGGCGATGACACTGGTGATACATGAAATGAAAATGGAGCACCGGTGGAATACGATGACGGGGAAAACCAGTGAAGCCCGAGAAAGCCCGCCCCTGTGCCACAAATTTCACATGCGGTCGCTTGGAATTGAACCCGGGCCGTCTAGGTGAGAGGCGAGTCTAACCACTCGGCCACGGCGCAGCCCTTTCTGTCTGAGAAAAGTATAAGTACTTCACAATTGAAACCAATAATAAGGAATATCTTGGAAACGGTTACCTCCACAGCAAAAACATAAAAGGATATAAATTGTGTGTTTTGACGATATCTACATTTTTTGTGCAGTAAAGTTTTGTCTATCTCTTACGGTTTAGCAGTTAAGCAAAATTCGGCAAAGTTCATCCAAAATAAAGAGGTGTTTAGAGGCTATTCCCAGAAAACTAAAGATATATTTTTTATTTGGGATGTAAATATCTTTAATATACGGTATTTCAAACAAAATCGTTACAGCCATTTTTGAGAAAATCAAAATGTTCAAAAATTGTCCATATAAAGGGTAGTTTGTGTTGCAGGGATTTTCTTGAAAATCTTCGAGTCGCATCCTTGGAAGATGCTATACCTAAATACCAAGTATTTGGTATTTAACGGTTCTTTTCGTTTTTGAGCTATGCTGTTTACAGACACACACACCTTTTTCTATAATTTTTTTTTTGGACTCAGGAGACCCCAAAACATATATTTCCGGTGAAATCTCGGAATCGAATTTTTGGGTGGAATACAATATCTTCTCTATCCACTATGTACATTGTACTTGCGGGCTAGAGAAAGTAGAAATGCCATACGATAGCATAAACTGGTGAATTTATTTCAGACGCAACATAAAAGATGAACTAGATCAGCGCTCAGCATGAGTCCAATACGTTGGCATGAAGGTTGGTAAGGTTAGAGGCTAACAAATTTAGCGACGACATGCCATCAGGTAAAAGAGATTTTAATGGTTCTGGCAGCTTGTCAATTGCTCTTCAGTAGGGTGAACTAAACTTCCGAAACGTTTCTACAAATGGTGGTATTAATATCACTGCTTCGTAACATATTCCACTGGAAAAGAATAGAGCAACAGTCAAACAGCATCACACATATTTAATGAGTTAAAGTGTCGCCTTAAATATCTGCATTAATATTATAGACCGATATTTTGATAATCCTTTCATAATTATGAATTGGTTGGCCCCGCCGTGACCGAATGATTGGACCACTCGCTTCTCACCAAGGCGGCCTGGGTTCGAACCCAGGTGACCGCAAGTGGGACTTGTGATGGAGAAAGCGGCGCAGGAGAGGGTGTTCTCCGGCTTCCTCCGCCATCGCATTCCACCACTGCTACATCTTCATTCCATGTACCATCAATGTCATCGCCTGCGGTCGTGGCCGAGTGGTTAGATCACTCCCATTTCACCTACATGGCCCGGGTTCGATCCCAAGTGACCGTGTGTGAGATTTGCGGTGGACAAAGTGGCCCAGGGCGGGTTTTCCACGGGTTCTCCGGTTTCCCCCGCCATCGCATTCCACCGGTGCTCCATCTTGTTCCATGTATCACCAGTGTCATCGCCTGCGGTGTCTTGGCAGTAAAAGCGGACGTTAAACAAAAAAATTAAATTCTTATTGTCACGAGGTATAAAACACCATCTAATTTAATTTAATAAATCGGTAAGGGTTGTATTGACCAACGCCAATAATTTAGTCACTTACCTCCGGTTTTAGTCACATAATTAACATATGTTGGTTACACTACTTAAACTGCCATTAAAACTACCATGGCATTGGTTATTCACTTTTACACGCTGTAATATGCTATTACAAAGCTTTAAACATTTTATTTTGGGTCTTAAAGTTACAATAAAGCACGCCATTTATATTGAAATACACTAAAAGTACTTCGTTTGCTTAGGTTTCATACAAAAATGTTCATTGTTTTACTAATCTATCGGAAAGGTGGCGTTCAAATCGCTCATATCATTCATAGTTGGCGTTCATATTGCAAAATTCAGAACTGCCAATATTTGAATAAACATTATTACTAGTCATTAAAAGATTGTAAAAGTAGAGCGATGCGCTGTGCCTAGATTTGATAATAGTCTAATTTTTGTGTACCTAATAATTTCCACTGGTTTCTTCAAAGCATGCGATCGAAACGAGAATGCGCTGTGTTAGATCTAGGTTAGGTGCGCGTTTCTATAATGTATAACGCCCGCTTTTACTACTAGAGACCGCAGACGATGACACTGACGATACATGGATTGAAGTTGTCGAACCAGTGGAATGCGATACGGGGAATCCGGAAAACGCAGAGAAAACCTGTCCTTGCGTCGCTTTGTCTTCCACGAATCCTACACGCGGTCGCTTGGGTGTGAGACGAATGGTCTAACCACTCGGCCACAGCGCGGCTGTGTATGTGTGTCTATGTGTAAATAAACTGATTTCCCTGTGCTTTGGTTTTAATAATAATTTCCCTGGTATCACTAAAGGTAGTGTGAGTGTCAGTAAACTGTATTTTGTATGTTTAATTTTTAGTAATTTGCATGATTTCTTTATACGTTGGCAGCATCTACATTCCTTTGCTTCTGGCTCGGAAACAGCTGCTTCCCGCCTAACAACCATTGTTATATCTTCCTCCAGCATACATTTTTTCGTAAATTTTACCACTTAAGGAAGTGTCTTTACACGGAGGGGTAGTGAGTTTTACCATGCACAGACGACATCATTGATTCAAATTGGATAATAAGGTTAATTTCTCTTCTTAAAAAGCCTTACATATATGATGCAATCTTCGTATATAAACATAGCCTTAACCTAAATGTCCTCGGTTATTTGACGTTACTCCGTTCAGAATCTTCAAACAGAATATTTGACCGATAAATAAGGAAATACGCGGTAGTCTACTTCACCAAAATTGCACATAAGCGGCTGAAATATGTAATGAATTTAGCAGAAATGATAGTGACGAGGAATTAGACATTGCTCTTTTAAGAATTGGGTCGATTTTTACTTCTATTTAACGCCCCCACCTGTTTTGAGAAGTTCCAGTTTCATCTCGGCAGATGGTTTTCTTGATACTTTTTTAATGTTGTCCCAAGTAGTTCTTATTTTTGAGCTTCACTAACAGGTCCTTGTTCTCGAGTATTAAATGTAGTTACAATTCTTTTACACTGTTCCCTTTTTTTATTGTTTAACGCGCGCTTTTACTACTTGTGGCACCGCAGGCAACTGCGCTTTTAAGTTGTATTGTTACTCCATCTATTTGTTTTCAACCACTTCCATGTTCTCTTCCACCAAATTCAAGTGCAACTACTTCGTTGCGGCATCATGTTGGGCATCTTCCTTTTTTCCTGTCACTTGCCATAAGTTATAGCAATTAAATCTGCCTAAACCTTTCAGAAACTAAACAAAAATATACATAACCTTCTTAACCTCTTCATATTCTACTTTTTTATAATGTATCGACTGTTTTCCGTACCTCGATATGAAAAACATGAGAAGGGAATGCATTTTCAATGAAAACAAGGCCTTGAAAATCGGCAGTAACAAATAGAGTGGTGAACAAAGAGGAACGTCATTCGAGTTATGGTTTAACCCAGTTTTAGAAACCTACGGTAACGGCGGAAATTACCGGCGTTGGTGAGCTTGAGAATTTTACAGTAGTGCAACCAGGTTCAGCTTTACGGCTAAGTGAACAACTCCGATAAAGATGATAATGTTTACGCATGCGCATCGAGGCAATTTCCATCGTTTGTTTATGGCGACGATGTTCTTAAATTAAATCTTTGTAATATATCCAGCAACAACCAGTTAAAATGATTGGAAAGTCCGGTCAAAACGTACTCTGAAATGAACTTCTCAACGAGCATCCATCTACAAATTGTAGTAAGCTGCAAGCGATGGCCCAAATTACTGGAGTAAGAAAAACAAAATGTGGGTGGAAAATTGTGATGCGAAGAGTGGATTGCAATAGTGTGAAACAGTCTTGAGAGCTCTGCATGCTGTAGATTTTGAAATGCTGGAAAAGCGACCAATTGCAATTAGTATGCTTTCACTTGCATATTATAATCTCACTTTAGAGAACATTGCCTTCGACGAAAGAAATTGTTACTGAGAGAACGTAGGCTTTCACGGCCGGAGTCAATGTAACTAGGAGTTATTTCGGGGCTGCTTTGCCGTAGTCTGCTGAATCCAGCGAAACCTTCGCGCCATTGAAGATATCCACCGCAATTGTGGATGAAACGTCTGGATCATCTTACTCCTGCAGACCACGGCAAAACAGCCCGGAAATAACTCTTAGTTAAATTTGTTACTGAATTATAAAGCAATACTGGATGCAACGACTATTATAGCGAAAAAACTCAAGTGTGTTCCATTCACATAACTTTCTCTAGCTATTACACAAACAAATGTTGCTTACAAATTATTATTCTTTTATCACATCATACTAATCTAAATAAATATCAGCAATTGGTCTTATTACTTGCTTCTTTGTAAGTAGAATGGAAATAAGGGAATACATTAGGCTAAAGGGATAGTCAAATCTTCTTTGTGAAACAATGTAGGTTCTGCTATCTTAACAATCTCCCGTTTGATAAAAGTTAATAGTTTAAAACTGAAATCAATAACAATGAATATCTCAGAAACGGCCAACTCCACGAAAAAAAATGTATATTACATAAATGATGTGCTCTGCATTTCTTGTTAATTAAGTTTTTGTCTATCTCTTACGGTACCAGTTATGCAAAATTTCGCAAAATTCATCCAGAGCAAAGATGTCTTCAGAGGCTATTTCCAGGAAATGCAAGATTTGTCATGTAAATATATTTAATATGCGATGTTTTAATCAAAATCGTTAGAGCCATTTTTGAGAAAATAAAAAAAATGTCGAAAATGATTCCATAAAGCGTAGTTGAAGGTGGGGAGATTTTCTTGAAAATCTTCGGGTCGTATTCTTGGAAGATACAGAACTTAAATACCACGGTCTTTTCGTTTTTGAGCTATGCTGCCCATAGAAACACACAAACATACACACACTCACATACACATAGACACACACAGACACATGGACATTTTTCTAAAACAATTTTAATCGGGGGTCTCAAAACATCTCTTTCCAGTGAAATCTTGGTAAAAATTTTTTGGGTACAATACAATACCTACTCTATACACTATTGGGAAGACACCATCACAGCAGTCTTCACCACCCTGAAAGAGACCGGTTGGATGAAATGGAGATGAAATAATTGGGCAAGAAATTCATAGAATAAAGAAACCTTCCCAGCGTTTGCCTAGGGACCCGGGAAAACATATAGGTCAGAGTGGTCACAGAAATCGATCCCACGACCTCCCAAATGCCAGTCTCAGACGAAATAGAAATTGTCCCTAATGTGCTCTATCCATATAATCTTTCTAGCTGTTCGATAAACAAACCTTTTATTCAAAACATTAATCTGCTATCTACATCGTGCTAATCAAGATAAACATAAGCAGAATTAGTATTATTACTAGATTCCTTGTAAGTAGAAGGGAAATAAGAAAATACACAGGCTAAATCGATAGTCTCGTCTTATAAAAGCCAGTCGATATGCGAAACAATTGAAATTCCAATCTCTTTGCTTGCCAGGAATAAACAAACGAGAAACGAAAAGGATGTCTTCCAGTTTGAGAAAAGTTTAAGTGACTAAAATTGAAACAAAAACCCCGGAATATATTTAATAATCCTGTATTGATTAATAATGTTCGTCTACCTAAATGTTCATAGCTGATATTAGCTAAACAAACTAAACCCGAAGAATATATTTAACTTTTAAGAACAAAACAAAACAAAACATTGGTTCCATTAATTATACTTTTACTATATTTTTATACTCACAGATTATATTTTAAAGTTAACTTTACAAATAAAAAACATGTATATGACATAAATTGCGTGTTTTAACGAAATCTACATTTGTTGTGTAGTAAGTTTTTGTAAATCTTTTACTGTTTGCCAGTTACATAAAAGTCATCCAGAATGAATAGTTCTTCAGAGGCAATTCCATGAAAATTTAAGATATACATTTCGTTTGTCACAAAAATATCTTAAATATAAGTTATTTTAATTAAAATCGTTAAAGCCATTTTTGAGAAAATCAAAATTTTAGAAAAATGTTCCATGTAAAGGGTAGTTTGGGGTGGGGAGATTTTCTTGAAAATCTTAGTGTCGTATCCTTGGAAGAAGCCAAACTTAAATACCAAGTTTTCGTTTTTGAGCAATGCTATCCACAAACACACAGAGACACACGGGCCTTTTTCTAAAAAAACTGTAAACTGTATCACAAACATCTGTTTGAAAACAACAAATCTTCGTGGCGCTATAAAGGAAGAAATGAAAATACATTCTCTAAAGTTTCGTTAATTTTCAAGGCTGTCAAAAAATAAAACTATGTGCACTACTTTTTGAACGACGTAGCATTATAAGGAATACAATCAGTTCTCTTCCACCCGTATAAAGCATACAGTTATGAAGTTTTTAATAAAGTAGAGGTAATGCGTGTAGTATATAATTATGAGCAAATATGAGTAGCCATGCACGGCTTGACAGGTGCTTATTCCCTGTTCTGGTTGCCAAATGTGTGGGAGAGGTTACGAGTAGATATTTTTTTATAGACCGTTGAATGCTAGGAGTCCTATCTCACATTCGAAACCGCGAATTCTCTCCTTTACAGAAATACAGGGCATACACAAATTATTATAGAGCTTTTTAAACGTATACATTTTCTCTGTTTTGCGCTCTGCAATTTGTATAATGACTTAAATTGACACAAAGTACAACAGAAGATTCATTTTACTTTCTCTAGCCCGCATTACAATGTACCGTTTAGGCGTTCCATGAAGAGGAAATGCTTTACCTATTTCACCCACAAATTTGTTAGTGAGATTTCCCTAACCCACCTAAAAAGCATGTTAATAAAAGTTCGGTGCACACGTGTCTGTAAACAGCATAACTTACAAAAATTCATATTGATCCAGCATTACTAGATATATTAGGTGAAATGTTAAGAAAAGTACATTATTTGAAACGCATTAGGTAAGAATATTCAGATTAGCGTTGAGAATAGTTTATTATAGTTTTTTTCAGAATTTGAAATTATTTCTTTAGATTTTCAGTTTCCGTTTACATTGAAAGAGCAACTGCGAGATTAGCTATTTGGGATCATACCCGTGTGATGATTAGTATTCATGATGTGATGAACTCGGAATGTTTTTACCTCTGTTAGAAGACTCCCTTATCAACAAAATAACTTGTATATTTTCAAGTATTAGGATTCTTCCCAGTGCATTAACAAGATAAATAAGTTTTCATGCCTGAAATTTCGCGCAAAGAGAGTTTATTTTATTTTGGTTCAAAAGATATAAACTATAAAAGCAGGCTTGACATTCTGGCTATTTACACAGCAACATTTCATCTCAAGATAGAAACATCAGACTGTTAACTTCATAAAACGTTAATCCTAAGGGTGTTGTATTTAGCTGGTATATTAAATCGAAGTAAGGTGGTGTGTAATTCAATTCAATCAACTCTCTAAACATGCCAAAAAATTTTCGGTAAAATATATGTTTAGAACTTATTTCTGTATTTGCTAAACTTGAAGAATCCAACTTATTTCTTGGACAAGTGATTTACGTAGGCGGCACTGAAAAATATTAGAACACCAGGTTTTTAATAACAAATTCACATTCTTTAATACCTAAAAGCAATTTTATAATATTTTGTGAGTTGATTACCATGAAGTTTGTTCTATTTGCTCTAACAATTTGTTAATTATCACTATTTAAAGATTTTGTGTCACCCAAAAATGAATTTGACTAGAGCGTAATTATCTTTTACGATTTTAGATCTCATTAGCGCTTAAACATTGTGAAGATTGACTGCCTGTATGGTCTCACCCCGGAAGTCTCGGGTTCGATTCCCGGCTTGGGAGGAGTTTTTCTTTATTCAGAATTATTCCCTAGCCCCCACACAGTCTGGAAATATGTATGTGAGAATCAATGTGTTTAATGATATAAAATATAAACCTAATGACAATAACCTACTGCAATCAGACGATTTGTTTCACAAGTCAAAGCCCCCGATGTGACCATAGAGGTTAAAGGGGGCAATAGAAATGAAACAATAAGAAAAATTGTGAAGATTGGGTTAAAATTGCGTTTGAAGAAGAAGCCCAATCTAAGGCCACGATGCTACAGCGAACTCAAAAGTGATCCGTGTTTTCTTAGTGATGAATTTCTTGAAGGACGCCTCAAAAATTCTGTTACTGTTGGAAATATTGTTGCTGTTTTAGCAATGGTTAAAGAAGATCGAGAGACATCTTATGAATTTATTCGGGCGACATAGGGCATTGGTATTAGTCAATTCCAAAACATTTTATATCATCAAACTGAGAAAACTTTGTTGCTGATGGATTCCAGATAAATTGACTCCTGATCAAAAACCGCATTGATTGGTGCAGAAAAAATTTGGGAAAATTCCAGGAATAAGTTACTAATAATAATTATTGTCTATGATACTGAAAATAAGTCACTCGGCTCAGTGGGTCTTTCGAACAGAATCTAAGGCTGCAAACGTCCGATAAATTAGCAGTGCTGGCAAGTATATGCCTGTTTTGCTGAGGCCGTATTGCTTCTATAGTATTAGAAAATAGACTTACCGTTATTGCTTATTTGTCTATTTACACAGTTTTTAAAAAGTTCATAGAAACGCCAAAAACAAACAATAATTTTACATATTGTCAATACATCATCGCATACAGCAAAGCTAACAACTGGTATCTGGATACACTCAAGGTCTGCATCATGAATCCTCCGCCATCCAGCCCTGATCTAAGTCTTACGACTCCTTTTTATTTCCAAAGAATTAAAGTTAAAACGTGTATCATCAGTGTTTCCTCGTTATATGAAGCAATGAACTTTATAAGAGCTGGTTTCTGAAATGCCTCAGGAGAGTAGCATCTTTGCTTTAAGTAATGCTTTCATCGAGTGCAAACATATATCTAGTTATTTTAGCGGACATGTTTTGATTAACAATAAAATCATTTTAACTTTTGAAATGGATTCTTGTTTGAGTTTCTAAAAAAATGTTCAATGCAGCCCTCGTATAAATATTAAGTAATACATCTGTAAACCTTGTAAAATCTACGATATGTAAGATATCCTGTTAAATTTATACCTCGTATTGCATACAATAGAAGCAATCTTCTTGCCATGTTTAAAAATGTGAGGTATTCTATTCACATGGCTTTCTCTGCATCTCAGTAACAATTTATTGTTAAAAATCTATTCCTCTATTCTAAACTTCATGCTAATTAAGATAACATTATAAGAAATGCTTTCTTGTAAATAGAATAGACTAGGTTAAAGCGATAGTCAATCTTTTATAAGCTGGTTGCCATGTGGATAAAAGCCGCTTCTTTGCATTGCCAGGAGTTGAAAAATTCCCATATGAGAAAAGTTTAAATATTTTAACACAGAAACCAGTAACAAGGAATATCTAAAAATGTCATCTCTACCAAAAAATGTATATGACATAAATTGTGTGCTTCAACGAGATCTATATATTTTGTGTAGTAAGTTTTTGTCTATCTCTTACGTTTACTAGATTATACAAAATTCAGCAAAATTCGTTCAGAATAAAGAGATCCTCAGAGGCTATTCCCAGAAAATTCAAGATATACATTATGTATTTTCATCAAAATCGTTAGAACCATTTTTGAGAAAATGAAACTCTTTGAAAGTTTTTCCATGTAAAGGGTAGTTTGAAGTGGGTGTATTTTCCTCAAAATCTTCGTGTCCCTTGTAAGATACTAAACTTATATACCAAGTTTGATATTTTACCGCCCTTTCGTTTCTGAGTTATAGTGTTCACAGACACACGGGCACACGGACGCACACAGTACCTTTTTCTAAAAAGCGTTTTTGGGATACAGGATGCCCAAAACATGAAATCTCTCTATCGAATTTTTGGGTGGAGTGCAATACCTTCTCTATACACTGTGTACATAATACGTGTAGAGAAAGTAAAAATTCTATCCTGCATAATTGTTTAATATTTTGTGTAGATTCCTTATTGTAATAAAAATCATTCATACTTTGCAGCTTAAAACTATTTGCATCAAAACTTCAAGTTTTCATCCAGTGAGTTTTAAAAATCTGTTATATCATATTTGTTTTAGTCGCTAATTATTTTAGATGAAATGCTAGTTTTTTTGCTCTCTAGAAATCTTCATGTCATAAAAACTTAATGACTTCTCAAACTTGGAGGATTCTCTAAAAATAATGTTATTTAATTAGCTTCTAAGAGGCAGTTCAAGAATCTTGAAGCACATTAGTAAAAAATACATAGTGTGGAGAATTTTGAGTGTGGAGAAATGCTCAAAAAAGTTCACAGAAAAAAAATATTTTAATTTGGACGTGCCTATTAATAAATTTATGATTGTCTATTTATAGTCAGTCTATAAATTCAGATAATTACTTTCTCTAGCCCGTGTGTACAATGTACATAGTGGATAGATAAGGCACTACATTCCACCCAAAAATTCGATACCGAGATCTCACCGGAAATACATGTTTTGAGACCCCCTGAATAAAAAAAGAATTTTTAAGCACATGTCTGTGTCTCTCTCTCTCTTTTTCTCTGTCTGTGGTCAGCATAGCTTAAAAATTAAAAGTTTGTTAAACACCAAACTTAGTATTTAAGCTCAGTATCTTCCAAGAATGGGACTCAAAGATTTTCAAGAAAATTCCGTCACTCCCAACTACCCTTTACATGAAACATTTTTCAAAAATTTTGATTTTCTCAGAAATGGCTCTAACGATTTTTTATTAAAATGCCATGTGTTTAAGATATTTCCATGAAAAACGAAATGTATATCTTGAATTTTCTGAGAATAGCCTCTGAAGGCATTCTGAACGCCTTCTTCATTCTGAATTACGTAGTATAACTTTTGTATAATTTTCTCCAAAACATACTGACTTTCATAGGGACCGTCCCCCCTCCTGCAATAACCATTAACAAACAAAAGCTTACCCTGTACTAGGGACGAGATGCAACACAGTGAAATGTCTGTTTCCTGTAAGTATACATTTCATGCTTGCAAATCGAGAACCGCACCTCAGGTAAGAGACCGGTAAGTAGAAGAGTTGGCAACCGCGAGAGTTGGTTTCCAGTCGCACACCTCGTAACCCCAAACTTTAAAGTCACACTGCCTTTGGAAGAGGTTTGAGGCAGGGTTAACATGTTCTGAAAAATACTGTATAACTGATATCGTAAGAGACAGACAAAAGTTTACTCCACAAAGATGTACATCTCGTTAAAACACACAAGTTATGTCATATGAATTTTTTTTTTTTTTGTAGAGTTAATCATTTCCGAGATATTCCGAGTTATTGGTGTCAGTTTTAAGCTAATTACTCGTAAACTTTTTTCCAACTCTTAGCAAGCAAAGAGAACCAAATTTCAGTTGTTTTACATAGAGGCCGGCTTTTAAAAGATTTGACTATCGCTTTAGCCTAGTGTATTTCCTTGTTTCTATTCTAATTACAAAGAAGCAAGTAATAAGACCAATTTTAGTCATGTTTAACTTGATTAGCACGACCTGGGTAAAAATAATACTGTTTTGTAAAGTTAATTGTTTGGAGAATAGCTAGAGAAAGTCATGTGAGTGGAACACATCAAATATGTTTATTTAAATTCGTCAAGTTTAAAATATGGCATGTTCTCTTAAATGTTAGAATTCATACTATTTTCTTTTGAAAAAATCTGATGCGTTCCATTCACATGACTTTTTCTTAATGTTCTGCAAACCAACCTCTTACGAAATATTCTTCTTCTTTATAAGCATTGCAGAATTATCTTATTACCTACTTAGTTATTTATAGGCAGAAGGGAATTAAGGAAATACTCTATACTAAAGTCATAGTCAAATGCTTCAAAAGCTGTCGCCATATGATTTTGTTTGAAATTCGCTTCTTTCCATGGTCTGGAGTAAAACAAAGGATACAGTGAGACAAAAGTATAAGTATTTTAAAATTGAAACAATGAACAAGGAATATCTTGGAAACGTTAGCTCTACAACAAAAATATAAACGACATAAGTTGTGTGTTTTGAAAAGATCCCCATTTTTACTTTATCTAGAACTTCATCTTTACTTTATTAATGTACATAGTAGCCAGAGAAGGTACTCGATGTTCACATTTCACCGTATAATATGTTTTAAGGTCCCAAAGTCCAAAAAGTGCATTTTTAAGCAAAACGTCCATGTGTGTGTGTGTGTGTGCCATTGGACTGCGTAACTCAAAAATTAAAAGGCCATTAAATACCAAACTTTGTATTTATGTTTAATATCTTCCAAGGATACGACACAAATATTTTCAAGAATATTCCCCACCCCAAGCTATCCTTTTCTTGAAAATGTAGGATTTTGTTTTTCTAAAAATGCCTCTAACGAAGTTTAAATAGAATATTGTATATTAAACATATTTACATTACAAATAAAATGTATATCTGAATGAATTTTCTGAGGATGGACTCTGAAGAGTTCTTTATTCTAGATTAATTTTGCCGAATTTTAAACAGATAAATTGTAAGATACAGAGAAAAGCTTACTTCACAAAAAGATGTAGATCTCATTGAAACACAATTTAGATTACATTATTTTCTCTAGCCCACATGTGCAGTACACATAGTGGATAGAGAAGGTATTATTTTCCATCTAAAAATTCGATGCCAGATTTCACCGGAAATATATGTTTTGGGTACCCCGAGTCTGAAAAAATCATTTTTACTTTCTCTAGAGTATAGAGAAGCACATAGTATATAGAGAAGGTATTGTAATGCACCCAAAAATCACATACCAAGATGTCACCGGAAATACATGTTTTGGGTCCCCTGATTCCAAAAAAAAAAACATTTCTGGAAAAAGTTCAGTGTAGGTGTGCATATGTGTGCGTGTGTGTGTGTGTGTGTGTGTCTGTGGACAGCATAGCTCAAAAACGAAAAGACCGTTAAATACCAAACTTGGTATTTAAGTTTGGTATCTTGCAAGGATGCGACACGAAGATTTTCAAAAAATCCCCCTATCCCCAACTACCCTTTACATGGAACTCTTTTCGAAAATTTTGATTTTCTTAAAAATGACTAACGATTTTGATTAAAATATCGTATATTAAAGATATTTACCTGACAAATGAAATGTATATCTTGAATTTTCTAGGAATAGCCTCTGAAGACTACTTTATTCAGAATGAATTTTACGGAATTTTGCATAACTGCTAAACCGTAAGAGATGGACAAAAACTTACCACACAAAAAATAAAGAGCACATTAAAACAGACAAGTTATGTTATATAATTTTTTTCGTGGAGTTGATCGATTTTGAGATATTCTTTGTTTTTGGTTTCAGCTTTAAGAAACTTACTTTTCTCATTCAAGAATTTGTCAAACTCCTGTCCATACAAACAGGAACTTAGGTCACATAGCGACTAGCTTTTGACTATCACTTTAACCTATGCTACTATGGTACTCCCTTATTTCGCTTCTACTTTCAAGGAAGCAATTAATAATACTATTTCTGCTAAGTGTTCTCGATTAGCACAAAGTAAATAGAAGCATTAACTATTTAACGTAATTTGTTGCAGAGATATAGGGAAAGTTATGTGAATGGAACACATCAGATTTTTTGTATTCACATATCTCCGATGAAATCTTGGTATAGAATTTTTGGGTGGAATACAATACCTTTTATACCTACTATGTATGTGTACATATGCGCTAGAGAATGTAATAATATTTAAATTGCTCACAAAATTTTGGTCAAATTTATCAGGTTCATTCCCTTAATATTAACAACCAGCCATTTGAGAAAGTAAATGCTTGTCTAAAAATGATTGTTCGCCGTTAAACTTTGGCAACCATACTGTTTGTTATTCGAGTACATGGAAACAAATAGATAACATCGAACGTTATCTATTATTAGCAAGTAATACTACCATTGTTATTGCCGTGATGTTAAGTAATGCATTCCACTTAAAATGTTATGCTTTCAAACAGAAATCTCAACATAGCATCGAATATACACATCTTGGCAGAATTTAAATTGCTAAAAAAACTAACATAGGATATTTCAATCTTGGATCCGGAGGAGCGAAAACAAGCGAATGGTGATTTCTATTCCACTTTTTGTCACGATTTAAATATTAAGTAAAAGTAGTGTGCATATAGCAAACAAGGATAAATAATTCAACGATTGTATAATCTATATAAATATTAGCGGTAAATGTGACACCATAAATTTACAAGAAGATTTAATTAAAATTCAACTCGGCACAATTTAATAAATTGAAGATAAATCCAAATAAATGTAAAACAATTTTATTTTTAAGAGCAAAAATAAGGGTACTTGGGGTGGAGGGGGGGTTTCCTTGAAAATCTTCGTGTCGCTTCTTGGAGGATACTAAACCTAAATATCAAGTTGGTATTTAACGGTATTTTAGTTTTTGAGCTATACTGTCCACAGACAGACAGAAACACACACACACACACACACACACACACTAAACACTCACGCACACACACACTAAACACAAGAATATGTTTCTAAAATTGTTCCTTTTTTGAACTCAGTAGAGCTTAAAAAATATATATTTCCGGTGAAATCTCGTTATTAATATCTTCTCTATACACTATGTGCATAGTACATTTAGAGAAAGTAAAAGAAATCTAATGTGCTCCATTCATGTATTCACTTTCTCTACATCTCTGTAACAAATTATTGTTAAAAGCTTATTCTTCTATCTACTTCACGCTATTCGAGATAAACATTAGCAGAAAATGTCTTTTACTTGCTTCCTTGTAAGTAGAAGGGAAATAAGGGAATACATTAGTCTAATGTGATATATAAATTTTATTTGTCATGTACATATCTTTAATATACGGTATTTTAATGAAAATCAATGAAATTTTTCCATCTAAAATTAGTTTGGTGGGGGAGAATTTTTCTCAAAACCTTCGTGTCACATCCTTGAGAGACACTAAATCAAAATAACCGAATCTATTTCTACATAAAGGGTAGTTTGGTGTGGGAGGATTTTCCTCAAAATCTTCGTCTCGCATCCTTGGAAATACTGTGCCAATTTTGGAATTATATTAACTTTTCAGTTTTAGTTATCGTGTTCGCACATGGACACAAGGACCTATTTCTAAAAATGCTGTTTTTGGATACAAAGGACTCTAAAACGTGTATTTCCGATGAAATCTCGGTATAGAATTTTTTGATAAAGTGTAATACTTTCTCTACCTATATGCCATGTACTATGTAGGAAGGTTAATGCCTATAGGTAAAATTATAATTAATGTGTAGCCTTTCATTATAATTTTTTAAATTAAAATATTTTAAGGTAAAACCAAATTCTCAGGTGAGAATGGCATTTAATGATTGCTAGCTTCATATGTTCTTCTCGGCTCCTGTGGAAATCAGCCAAACAGCATCATTAACGAATGATTAACTGGGTCACTCCAAGTCTGCGAACAAAAATAGCAGGTAAAAATTAGTTCATTGCTGTGCTCGAAACCTTATTCTCGTCAAGGAAATTCGTGCAATGTGTTGATTACGCGGCTCAATGCTTTCTTTTTTAACCTGTGCTCAATTTAAATTCAACCCACATAACGTAAACAATGTGGCTTTTTTAATTCCTGGATGGGATTCTCAACGATTTTCAGTTAGTTTTACAGCAGATTATGCCGTTTAAAGACATGTATGAAAAAGCACTGCAATATGGTACTATCTTAAAAACTTATTTCCAAATTGAAAAAAAAACTGTAAAAATTGGAACTTTGCGTTTCAACACATTTGTATAAATCACATATTTACCAATCTGATATTGGAATATTTACAGAAAAATGTTTGTCATACTAACTCACACCTGATATTTTAGTTATTTAAATAATAAATAAATAATTAGGTATTAACCATGACTTGAAGCTTTCCCGGCGGCGATATGAAAATGACTTTTCTCGAGCTACCAGCCAGGTATATTCTGGAATGATTTCCAAATTCACCTGGCTGATAGCGCAAGAAAAGTTATTTTCAATAAGGTATTAGTTGAAATTTTTATGTAGCGTTAATTAGATCTCGAATACTTTTAAATACAGCTCTTAAAACAAATCAACAGAACATTCAGTTGTTTATAATAGGTGATGTGTGTAGATTTCAGTATTAATTAATCAGAATAATATTATACTGGGTACAAATTTGCGAGCTGCATCAATTGCTCTATTTTTGGAATTCCATAATGTAATTCAAGCCTGACATTGCTACCTACAAACAATGACAGTGCACGGAGAGGCCTCGTCCAACTAACGAATGTTAGCGCTGAATTTCCCTTGGATGCGATTAGAGCTTGACTAGACGTATTGTGAACAGCTAACAATGTTTTCTTAAATGGGGTGGAATTTCTAATACATGATTTCGCCTCAGTGCGCACATGGAGACGGATCAGTTCGTCATTCATAGATGGTCCCATATGACGAAATCACGAATTTGCGAACGTGATAATGATGAACATTTGCTCAGGAACCTTCTCTTTCAAGATATGGGGTTGGTGGTTGGTACATTCTGCAGGGTGTTTTTATACTGCAACCACCATGGTGTTAATGTGCGTCAGATCCCAGGAGAATAGATGATATGAAAGTATTTTTGACGGGTGGCCGAAACTTGACCGCGGGGAAAGAGCTACCATGGTGGTTCCCTATCATAGTTCAAGCAGTCCTTTATAACGATGCGGAGAGCGCTAGGAGCCTGCGGCCTGGGTCTGACAGAACAGCCCAAATCCCACAAACGACTCCAACGGCGAGCTGTATTTCCAAAACACATTCGCCACCAAGGAAGGAAGATACCACCGCAGTTACGACAACACTTACAACCTTGAAGAGCTCAGTTGGAATGAAATGAAGACGAACTGAAGGGACAGGAAGTTAGGGACAATGAACATTGCATTCGTCTAATAACCCGAACCCCCCCCCCAACACATAGGTCAGAAGTAATAGAACCCACCACCTCCCGAATGACAATCCCAGATGAAAGCCTAAACCACTTGGCTCGGTAAAGTATTGGGATTCCTTTATTTTCAAATAAACAATACACGGCTTTACTTCCATTCATAAGGAAGGCATGCTAAGGATTTTTACATCCGAAGAAATCCACCGGGATTGAACCTGTGAAACGGGTACTAGTAGCTACACCAACGAGGGCGACCTAATGTACGTGCCAAATTACTTCCATGTTGTTCCATGTTGAGTAACTCTGTGATCTTCGTTCTATAGGGACTTTGGGTTGAAAAAAAACCCACATTCAATACCCTTACGATTCTTGGTAATGATGCAGCTCGCTTCGGGATTTGCTCCCTATCTTAATGTTTGTATAATATGGAAGAAAGAAAGTGTCATTTCCTCCCTTCACTTACCGCTCGATCACAACTATATAATTAGCTAGAAGTCCAAGTGTAATCCACATAAATGCATAATACCGAGAAATTAAAATATTTAGAAGATAGTTTGTACTTACGTTTACCTCAGAAGCATTATGTAAATTTGAAGCCTTTTCCACAGAATGTGTATCTTCATCTGCTTTCAGTGTGTACAGCATCCATACTCCACAAGGCCGAGACTCGGTCATACTAAATAAAATAATTCAAGTTTTCGAAGTAACTTTCTGTTCTTCATCACTTCCGAAATCAGCTTTCCTCTTTTCCTTTTCAATTTTCATCATGTACACTTTTTTCTCTACTTTGGTTTCATTTCTTACCTGTCAAAGCTTTTGATTATAAGCTAAAGATAATAGCTCAAAATCATCAAATTATTAGAATATTCAGAAAACTTTCGCATGATCACATAGAGTAAGTTCAGTTAAAGGATAGTTATTAAGGAATGTTTTGCACATAACGTTTCAAACATTATTTTGTGTTTTGAGTGATATAACCTCAGCGAAACTTGGTAAAGGTCTCATAATCACGGTCCTAACATGAATATTATATTATCACAGATCAAAACTTTGAAAACCATTATCATCTTATCGGACCTAATTGCTCCCGTCTTTTTCTTCTCTTTTAATTATATTGTCATAAAACAAGACTAACAATATCTGCAGACACTTGTCCTCATAGTTAGCATTTCATTTTTGGTTTGGTTACGTAACTCAATTGCTTGAATTGTTGTAGAGGTTATAAAGAGATGGTTTTTTATAACAATTGAACTTATCCCTTTTAGTTATGCGTTGTGTGTAATTATAACCCACATAAATAAGCAAGCAAACAGCTCAAAAGAAAATATATTCACAATTAAAATTATTTTCAAAGTGATTATATCCCAAAAGATATTAAATGTATTTTTTTTTCACCGTTATAATTTGCGAAATAAAGTCTCAGATTATGATTTGCTAACGCTCTGAAAAGCCAATGCCTTTTATTTTTATATATTTGTTCATAAAATGTCTTGCTTTTATTGAGGATGAGAACTGCAACTTAATTATTGTAATATAGATTTTTATTCAGAAAAGTAATTATCAAATCCAGAATTATTCTTCTAAAGTTGCTCAAAATTCTAACTTTACAGAATATGAAAAGGCTCCAAGTGTTGCACTAATATACATACCTATTTTAAGTATTTTTACGCTGCCATTTTTACATTTTTAGAACTTTTGGAACGAATCTAAAGGTTTTGGTTCTTCGGTAGGTTTTTATTCAATGCCCAAATGGAAGATCGTGTACAGAATATAATTTCTACTTTGTCTTTTAGCTGAGCTACATTTAATTAACAAATGAAGAAGGCAATAAACTGTCAAGTTCTTAATTTATTGTTGTATGTACTCGTGTGCGTATCAAGAAAGACATGGTTTGAATCAAATATCTTAATTAGTATATACAAAATGTGTATACAAATGAAACCATCCCAATTATTACATATAAATTATCACAATATTTTTTACTTCTCATGTAAGTTACGCTCAAACGAGTCCACATTCATTGACACCAGTCATATAGTTTGTTTTGACACGTTGCAAATGACGGAGTTTTTAGAAGGTTAAAGTAATTAAATGTTAACTAAAACGAATCTTAAGGTGTAGTTGTTGAGCAACAGATATCTAGAAAGTCACGGTTTTCTTCTCGGAGCGAATTGAAGATTTCTGGACCATACTGCTCTTCAGTGTTGAATTTGAAGATGCGGTATCTGCCGTTGTGGATTCGCTTTCCTTAATCAGATCTCTGAGCTGCTGAACTCTCTTGTCACGAGCTGCAGATCGAGCAGTGAGTTCATCCATTTCAGCGTCAAGGTCAGCAAGACGCGCCCTAGTCTTACGAGCCCTTGCTACAGCTGCAGCTTCTGCAGCACCGAAGTCATCTGCTTCTCCGTCCATCTTAAGTGCAGTCCATTTGCTCAATTGCCTAGGCGAACTATCTTCTTCCTCTGACAACTTCAACGCGCGTCTCTTGTAAACTGACGATAAAGAGGAAGATTCATCGTCCAATGCCGAAAGTCGAGATTTATCAGAGCTCTTGAGTCCTACTGTATCGAGCAGTTTGTCTTGGAAGTCCACCATCTCTCTGCGTTTGCTTCCCTTTAGAGCCACATTGGATACGAAATCATCTTCCAGACTCGATTCAGCGACTCTCATCTTTATACGTTTCATTGAGTCTGAAAGTTGCTGGTCGACATCATCTTCGATAGCTCTCAATGATCTGGCCGAAGCTGTTTCACCCGCTCCGGCGATTTTTTTCCGGCCTTCGAATAATGAATCATATTCATCGAGGAGTTTCCTCTGCTGTCGACGTGGGAGAAGGGGTTCATCGGAATCTAGATCGAGGTCAGCTGCTCTGCGAGCTCTGGATAAGGATGCTTCATCGTCATTGGCGAGAAGAGTAGCTCGCATATGTGAGATGGCGCTGCGCTCTGGAGAAGGAGTACGGATTGTTGAAGAGACACCGGGCGTGCGTTTTCTGTCCAGTGAGTCGACGACTGGCTTATAATACCTCTCGCCCATGTTGAAGTTGCAGTCGTACATCTTGGTGCGCCTGGGGCGCCCCAACACTGAGCGTGACGTCATGTTACCTGTTAAAAAAAAAACACGTATTAATTTACATAGCTTACATTTTTAAAATGCGCTATCCCAGTTCAGTCTATAATGTGGGACCGATGTTGGAAATCATGGTGGACTTTCATCTGAGTAGGTGTATACAAAATAATCAGAGATGTGTCTCATTGTTCCCTCCTGTATTCCTTATTCTGACAGAAGAAAGTTATGCTTAAAGAGTCATGAAATGTCCAAAGTGACTGCTACATTTTATGACATAGTAAGAACAAGGAATGGAAGCTTAGCCAAATAATATTTCTTGCAAGTTGTCGATAAATAGAGTTAACTGAAGCTCCCTATTAATTGCAATACACGGGTTTCAAAGTCCGTGTAGCTGCATTCAAATCATCCTTATAATAAGAAGTTAAAATCTTCTCTACCCTATTAAATTAACTTTACCCCGTGGCTGTTAGCTGCCGCGTGCACTAATCAATATTTGTTATAAACCTGCCCCGTTGATGTGTAACCTTCCGCGCACAATTCCCTTTCCTTTGCCGTGCTTGGCTAAGTACACCCTTGAATGCTGATATACAAAGCCTACACAGATAGGCGATAAAAGCGCTATAAACGCCCCGTCATGATAGATGTACTATGCGCGCACCTTTCCTTGGGCGCTCGGTTCTCTAATCTTCATTCGGTAGGTTTCGCGCAATTTTGGAAGCACAGCACGAGTAACAACATTGAGACTTGAAGAACGTATTCTGCCTGTAGATTCCAGAGTTCATCTACATGCGTGCGCTGTGTTTCGTTTAATAATTGAGCTAGTTCGCGGTAAATTAGAATACGTATTCAATGGCTGAGAGTCTCAAAGAAAGAAACCTTCTTTGGTGGACAACGATATGGAAAGACAGGCGGGCGGGCGATTTCTTCTTCCCCTTGGACCTTTCCCCTATAAACTAGCTCCCAAGAAATTGTGCGCGCATGATATGTGATTTCACTATCCGAGAGGCAGGTTTAAAACGAAAGATCCTCCTATGTATATATTCTGATAAAAGTTTACACGTATTTTAGAAACATTACTTCTTGTTCAAAATATATTTGATACACGCTGCTATGAAGATGTAAATTTGAAAAATTCTCTTCGGAGATATAATCACAAATATTCATGTTAAATAAGGAAATACTATGCACCGCACAATCACCTATTCTATACAGCAGACAATGAGAAGTGACTAGTCACGTGACAGTTAAGAGATTCGGGGCAAAGTTGTGTGGAACCGGTGCTAGTACTATCTCGCTGGCTACTGTGGGGTTGTGTTGCGATGTAAACTTGTTCTTCATTTGACATGATTGTTTACCTTAGTTTATCAGGGCCTAAATTGAGAAAACGGGAGATGTGGGTATTAAAGGTAAAAGATTGGAAGTGGTCAAGCAAGTCTAATACTTGGGAATGAGGTTGAATAACAGAGGGGAATAGGAGGCATATGGGAGAAAAATAGAAGCAAAAGGGAGAGCTGCAATGTCAGGATTTAGAATTTACAAATACAAGTTAGAAATGACAATTAAGTGGTTGGAAAGAATGTATGAAGTGTTAGTGGAATCAAGGATGCTTTATGTAGGGGAGATCTGGGGGCCACAGACATAAATAAGAATACGGATCGTATGTATAGAATGTTGTGCAAAGAATTATTGGGGTTACCGAGAACAGCGCCAAGAGTTGCCTTGATAGAACTTGTGAAAACAAGAAGGAATGGAATAATAATGGAGAGAAGAATACAGTTTTGGTATACATGTTTGGTAAAAGAAGATGGAGAAATTTTAAAGCACAAATAGTTGGTGGGCAGGGGTTGGAAAAATTATGGAGAAAATAGGAATGGGAGACTCGTGGAGGCTTGAAGAAAGAATTGGAAGTAATGTACTTAAGTAGTACAACGCAAGGTAGAAAACATTGAAAGACAAGAGATATGGGGAAGCGTATAAAACAAAAAATCGGTACTATTTTATAAACAAATAAAAACAGACTGGGGACAAGAACCATATGTAGAATGCTTTAACAGGCAAGACTAGCTTGGATGAGAACAGGAACAATATTTCTAAGAGGGATAAAAGGTAGTGAAAAAGGAATATGTGAAATGTATGGTGAGAAAGAATTATTTAATATAATGCAAGGAACTAGCAATATGGTTTGGGAGAAAAAATGGGAAAAATAGAGAGGAAATTTGTAGCTATAAAAATGTTAACAGGGAAGGAAGAAAAGAAGAGAGAAGCATAGATGGGTTCTTGCAGAAAGCAAGAGAAAAATGTACAAGAAAAGTAAGGAATGCAAAAAAAGAAGAAGACAGTGGAGGAGAGGGATAACTAAGAGAAGGGTTGTCAAGAGATTCGGGGGGCAAACGGCCTTTGTGCCATGCAAACCAAGGTAGCAAGAAGACAACTGAAATGTGTACATAGTTTAGGTTAGAGTGAACAAATGTAAACTCTACGTAAAAGAGGCTGTGCAATCAAATATTCATAAATAATCATTCATTCATCTTAGTTTATCTGAAGGGAATTTTCGAATCCATATTTTTCTACAGTATAAATTAGATTACGTAAGAGTTGAGGATCCTACAGTTTAAACCTGCCTCTCAGGATGACGAAAGCAGTGAACCTATCAAGACTGAGTGTTTCTGCTTTTTTAGTGCGTATGTAAAATGTACACAGTGGATAGAGGTGTTGTATTCCACCCAATACCGAGATTTCATCAGAAAATACATATCTTGAGACCCATGAATACAAATCAAGCATTTTTAGAAAAATGTCCGTTTGTGTGTGTATTCTGTGAGCAACATAGCTCAAAACCGAAAGGTCGTTACATGCAAAGAAAATCCCCTACAACAACTACTGTTTACATTAAACATATTTCGAAAATTTAGATTTTCTTAAAAATGGTTCTAAAATATTTTCATGATAAACGAAATGTATATATTAAATTTTCTGAGAATAGCCTCTGAAGACATCTTCATTCCGGATGAATTTTGTAAGCCATAAACTGTAAGAGATGAACATTAAAATACACAATTTAGGTCATATCCATTGTGTTTGTAAAGTTAATAATTTACAAGATATTCCTTGTTATTAGTTTCAGTTTTAAACTACTTAAATGTTTCTCAAGCGGGAAGTCAACTTTCGTACATCTTTTTTTTTATTTTACTTCCGAGAATGCAAAAGAGAATCGAATTTCAATCGTTTCACATAGCGATAGCGTTTAAAAGATTTGACTGTCTCTTTAGCCTATTGTACTCCATTATTTCCCTTCTATTTACAAGGATACAAGTAATAAAATAATTTCTGCTAATGTTTGTCTCAATTAGCACGACGTAGATAAAAGAATAATCTTTTGTATGGATTTTTTGTGGAATAGCTAGACAAAGTCATGTAATGGAATACTTAAGACTTTCTAGGCTAGAAGGAGCCATGCGCAGGTTTACTCTGACTTCAGTAGTCCGAGAGAATCTGCGCATGACTGCTTCTGCTTATTACATTAACATTACAGTTTTCAAGTACAAGTGAAATCTCTCCCGTTATAAATAATCTCTCCTGAGGTTTCAATATTGCGCATCCCATGCCTTGTACAATACTAAAAATTATTAATTTGCCTTGATTAAAACAGTACATGCAATATTATCAAGTCAATTTATTTATTATTTCTCATGCAAATGAAACACAAGTAAATACTGATTATAAATATTGAACTTAGAAAGTGTTCATGTAAAAATGTAATAATGCAATAATACATACTTTTACTTTCTCTATTTCGTACATAATACATAGGTAGAGATTTAAATGATATTATCTTATATGTTAACGACGCTTTCGATTGTCAGGTTCATATCAGAGCCGCCGGTGTGCCGAAATTTCGTCCCTTAATAGTTCTTTAACATGGCAGTAAATCTACTCACATGGGGCTGTTGCTTATAAGCGCATTTAAAAACCATCGTTTAGGCGGGTTTGAGCCCGCGACCGTGAGTTCAGCAAGCCAGCGCCTAACCAACTGAATTACCCAGACCAACACATAGGTAGAGAAGGTGTTGCATTCCATCAAAATATTGGACACCGAGATTTCACTGAAAATACACATTAAAACTATAAAGATAATTCTATAAGAGCCCGCCTGGGTAGTGTGGTGGTAGCGTGTCTGCCTCACTTCGAAAGGTCGTGAGTTCGAAAGCCGGATAAGGTTTTTTTCGGGGTTTTCCCTTATCCTGAGAAGACGAATGTCGAGTAAATTTAAGCTCCATGGACCCCGAGATCATTTGAGCATCATTTCTCCAATTTCATTCCTCGTCCGATATGATCAACCAGGTTAAAGGACGTTAAACTGCCAAAAAAAAAAAAAGAAAAAAAAAATCCATAAGAGAGATATTGAGCCCTTCAAAGTTGACGTATCAATTCATTTAATAAGGAGTATTTTTCTATATTTATGTTTATCATGATAATGCTTGCAGGAAAGGTTTTATTACACATTTTATTGCAGGTACAAAGAGAATACATAGTACGTTCCCAATTCTTAAAAAGCAAAACGCTATATGAAGGCTTTAAAGCCCCTCAGTTCCTAACATCACGAGAAATAAGATGTTGGTTTATAATTTTAAAATATGTTTGATGAAGATTGTAAAACGAATACGTTGGAAATTATTAATGCTACAAAAACTGACATTGTATTTTAATGAGATCCAGGTGTTTCTTGTAGTAAGTGTTTGTATACCTCTTATGATTTTTGATTTATTATTTATTATTATGATTATTATGGAATTTATAGAATTCATTAAAACCATTTTTGACAAAGTATTGTGGTAGTTTGGGAGAGGAATTTTACTGAAAAGCTTCATATCACATCTTTCAAATACAGCGAATTTAAATATTAAATGTGGCATATGTCCTACTTTTCGTTTTGAATCATACTATTCACAGATAAATGCACCTACGCTATTGTATGCAGTTAACGTCAATGATAAAAATTATTCAATAAAAATTATTCAATATTCCCTTATATATTGACTATTTTTATTAAAGTGCTGAGTGATCTTGTGTTCATTTTTTTACAAAAAGTATTTGAAGAGTGAATTAGGAATGTATATGTAAGACGAGTAATATGATACGTAGATAGTTTGAAAACACAATAATTAAAGTAAATTTCGCAGACGATACAGGTGTTGAACCGAATCAGTGAACCATCTTGTAGTCTTTGAGCATATCCGAAGTTCAAAACCGCAGATTACCAAAGGTCCGAACAGACAGACTTGTTATTGTATGCCACGCATATTAGCATTTCTTTTTCATTCTTTCAGAGAGCCGTTGCTTTTAGACAGGCTTGATGTAAGCAGGCAGACTGCCAATGTCAGAACAGTTGAAAAGTCGGCGCTCGGAGCGGATGGCTGCCCTATGCCACCAATTTCTTGTCGTAATCAACACGAACTTCAGATCTATATACAAGGATCTATCCGTCACTGATTTATCTCCTTTGTTCTTAATGTGTCTTTGAACAAAATTAATTTTATTTATTGCATACTTAAAGCCAAATATATTATACGCTTCATAACTGAAGAAATACCTTAAACATTTGAAATATGAAACCTATTCTAAGGTTATTTTAAAGGAATGGTTTAGTTCAAAGATGGATTTTTCCAACAAAAACATTGTTTACTCAGATTTCCAAGTTTTATTTTTCATACCAAGTTGCAGTTAAAAAACTGGTATATCTAGCTTAAGATTTATAATTCTATCTAATCTTCCATTCTCTGTTGTTTTGAAAATTTTAAAAGTATGATAATAATGGGAACTGATTGCAGCTTTTCCTAACATCTATTAATTGATATCCATGCTCTGGGTTTGTTTCCTAGGCGCTTTGAAATATAATTTTCGCAATAAAGTTTAAAGGTGTATCTATAAGCTGATTTAAAGAATAAGTTTGTACCAAATTTTCATAGAATTCTTTCTATCCACTTTATCAAAAGTATTTGCAAAGTCAATAACGGCTAAATATGTATTGAGTTCTCTGCGTTTTTAGCGGTATTAATAAAATGTACCTACAAATATATATCATGCTTCTAAAATTCTTTATTATTTGCTGTATTCATTCTTCTAAATTCACGATGGTATTCATCCAATATCCCCCTCTGTTTGCTTTTTAACTATGTTATTCAAAGCCACAGAAAAATTGGTACAGTCACAAAATAATTCCACAAATACTTCATTTTTTCGTAAACATGTAGTGCATGTTATACCCTTTTTTGCACTTTCTGGCTATCTTTTCTTGCTTCCTTAATTTGATAATTATCAACTTAGACTCTTCAAAATTTTATAAACTCAAATGTCACTTATCTTTTCCTAGCGATTTGTTCTTATTCTTAATCAAATTATCATTTTATATTACTATAACTTGATATATAGTACCATGCTTCGCTTGTTTTACTTCCAACTTCACATTCTTATTTTTCATTTTGATTTATTGGTGTATGTCTCTCTCTACCAACACTAAAATATTCAATTAAGGTATTCAATATATCCCTATCCTCGACCTTATACACATTCTCTCTTGTTCTATTGTGTTAATACATTTCAATTTGGTTATCTTCTTATAGACGTTTCGTATTTCATTTTGGTGGTTTAACCCCTTTGATTCTTGAATTTTATTTTCAACTATTGTGTAGGACATTATGTTGTTCTGTGTAATAAATTCCATAGTGTGGTATACTGTAGTGCAAATGTAGTGTGCTATGTGTCTCCAGTTGCACACCGACACTAATGTGCTAGTTGTAGTGTTCGTGATTTGCACATAGAAGTATTAATGAAAAAACTGTACATGTTTGGCCACCAAGTGGAAGGTAAACGAAAATTGCGTCTGTCTAGAAAGTGTTTAAGAACACTCTATAAATAGGTTGCTAGGAGTTAATATTCTTACTCTACTCAGAAAATCAATCCATGCAGTTTATATCAAATCATGTATACTTTCTCTAGCCCGTACGTACAATGTAAATAGTGGATAGAAAAGCTAGATATTGTATTCCACCGAAAAATTCTATACCGAGATTTCATCAGAAATATATGTTTTGAGATTCCCTGAGTCCGAAACCCCCCATTTTTAGATAAAGGTCCGTGTGTGTGTCTGTGGACAGCATAGCCCAAAATGAAAAGGCAGTTAAATACAAACCTGGTATTTTAGTTCAGTATCTTCCAAACTTGCGACACCAAGATTTTCAAGAAAATCCCCCAACTACCATTTACATGGAACATTTTTCGAAAATTATAATTCTCTTGAAAATGGCTCTTAACGATTCTGATTAAAATACCCATTAAAGATGTTCACATTATAAATAAAATGCATATTTTGAATTTTCTGAGAATAGCCTCTGAATACGTCTTTATTCTGGTTGATTTTGCAGAATTTTGCATAACAGTTAAACCGTAAAAGATAGACAAATACTTACTGCACAAAAATGTAGATCTCGTTAAATCACATCATTTATGTCATATAATTTTTCTTGTAGAGGGACCATGCAAAGCGAATCGAACCTTAATTGTTTCACATAGCAACCAGCTTTTAAAAGATTTTGCTATCGCTTTAGCCTAATGGATTCCCTCATTTCCCTTCTGCTTATAAGGAAGCAAGGAATAAGACCAACTCTGCTCATGTTTATCTAGATCAGCCAGTCGCAGTTAAAAGAATAGACTTTTGCAAGAACAATTTGTTTGTAGAACAGCTAGAGAAAGTTATGTGAGTGGAACACATCAGATTTTTCTGTGGCATTATTAATTTCGAAATATTTATTGTTATATATTTTTGTGGGTATCTATGGCAGTCTTTTATGCAACTAGTGGATATGAATATTATTACTGGAATGTGTTTTACAAACAGAAAACCGAGGCATAATGCGAGTTCTGTAATTGGTAATGCTCCTCCCGTTAATCCTTATACTTTTAACCACACCGCGCAGATGTATTATTCCGCGCTGTAAAACCTTTCCCTTTCCCTTGATTGGCTAATTTAAATTTTTGAATGGTGACATATAAGCCATGTACCGCGCAAGAAAAGGTTTTATAACACTGTCTCGATAGATTCACTGCTATCGTCCCCGGTTTGAAGCAATAAACCCTCTTATCTATTTCATTATACAAGTTTACATGCATTCCAGATGCAATAACTCATATAATACATTTTATTTATATGGTTCGATAAATGTAAATGTGTCAGTTTTTATATATTGAGAAAAATTGTTATGTTAAATAAGGAACTAATTTGCACCGCACAACATCCTATTTCACAATGGCAATGAGAGGTGACTGGTTTATATGACCGTTAAGAGGTACGGAAATATTAAATGGAACAAACTAGAACTTTTAACAAATGAAACCAATAATAAGGAATGTCTCGGAAATGATTAACTCAAAAAATCGGTATGTGACATAAATTGTGTGTTTTAACGAGATCTACATTTTTTGCTTAGTAAGTTTTTAACTATCTCTTACGGTTTACGAGTTATACAAAAGTCATCCAGGGTGCAGAGATCTTCAGAGGCTATTCCCAGAAATTTTAAGATATACATTTAGTTTGTCATGAAAATATCTCAAACATATGGCATTTTAATTAAAATCGATAGAGCCATTTTTGAGAAAATCAAACATTTCGAAAAAATGTTCCATGAAAAGGGTGTTTGGGTTGGTAAATTTTCTTGAAAATCTGCGTGTTGCATCCTTGGAAGGTACTGAACTTAAATACCAAGTTTCGTTTTAGAGCTGTCCACAGTTACACATCAGCCACAAATTGGATTCAGGGAGTCTCAAAACATGTAGAAGCTAGGTATCACATTCTTGGGTGAAACGCAATACCTCCTCTATCTACTAAGTGCATATATACGTGCTAGAGAAAGTAAAATTTAGAGTAACTAAATGTGACAGAGCTTAAAGAAGGTATTCGTTTCATAATGCCTCAGAGTTCAGGTACTTCGTAGCGGTGTTCCTTCTAAACCAAGTTATTAATCTTTCCCAGTGGTCATCCTGTTGGCTCTAAAGCTTATGTTGATGTTGGACAGTGATTCTTAGAGAAAAAATAAAATGTCTCCAACCGGAATACTACTGTCTACTATAGCAAGCTACTTGGCAGCTTCTGTTCTCATACTTTGGATCTGGGTTATGGATGCAAGCTGTAGGTTCAACACCTTCCTATTGTACATACGTCCACATGTTATTTAATATGCTCAGAGGTAATAGTGACAAGCAGCTCTTTAATGGGAGCCGAAATGCATTTTCATAATTTGTTTTTCCATGTTCATGTTTTAATTGCATATGAATATTTTGAATATCCCATTTATTTTGCTATAATTTTCACTGAGGTACATTAATTGTAAATAGTTTAAAAATATTGTTGAAAATAGTTCTGCGTAGTGGTTGTTTAGAACATTTTGGCACACTCGCTTGTTAAAACATCAACAAATTTGTAAATATTAGTGTTTCAGAAGATATATTTTTTTTTTTATTTTGATCGGAAAGTTTTACTTAAGCTATTCACAGCATTGGCATCCCGCTCAAATTTCTTACATGTGAGAATTTTGAAATACTGCGAAGTTTTGTTTGGAAAGCTAGGTTACATTGGTTTTTAAATGTGATGTTTGAAAGTAATTTCTGAAGTAAAATTTGTCTATACAAATGCTCCATTATCTCAAAAACTAATTGACATTAAAGACTGAAAATTTTACCATACATTTGTACCTAAATAGGCTTTATTTTAACAGAAAAATTGTTTTCTATGTATATTAGTTTTTTACTTTCTCTACACGTACTATGTACATAGTGTATAGAGAAAGTATTACATTCCACCCAAAAATTCGATACCGAGATTTCACTGGAAATACATGTTTTAGGACCCCCTGAATCCAAAAAAGCATTTTTACAAAAAGGTGCGTGTGTGTGTGTCTGTCTGTCTGTCTGTCTGTCTGTCTGTCTGTCTGTCTGTCTGAGTGTGTCTGAGGACAGCATAGCTCAAAAACGAAAAGACCGTTAAATACCAAACTTGGTATTTAAGTTTCGTATCTTCTAAGGATGCGACACGAAGATTTTCAAAAAAAATCCCCCTATCCCCAACTACCCTTTACATGGAACTCTTTTCGAAAATTTTGATTTTCTTAAAAATGACTAACGATTTTGATTAAAATATCGTATATTAAAGATATTTACCTGACAAATGAAATGTATATTTTGAATTTTCTAGGAATAGCCTCTGAAGACTACTTTATTCAGAATGAATTTTACGGAATTTTGCATAACTGCTAAACCGTAAGAGATGGACAAAAACTTACCACACAAAAAGTGTTGAGCACGTTAAAACACACGCTTTATGTTATATATATATTTCGTGGAGTTGATCGTTTTTAGATATTCTGTTATTGGTTTCAGCTTTGAACAACTTATTTTTCTCATACAGGAATTTGTCAACTCGTGTCCATAGAAACAAAAGAACTTCAGTCACATAGCAACCAGCTTTTGACTATCAGTTTAACCTGTGGTACTCACTTATTTCGCTTCTACTTACAAGGAAGCAAGTAATAAGTATATTCCTGCTAATTTTTTCTCGATTAGCATGAAGTAAATAGAAGCATAAGCTTTTTAACAATAATTTGTTACAGAGAAAGAGTAGAGAAAGTCATGTGCATGGAACACATCAGATTTTTTTAAATTAAAATCATAATTTTTGAATAACATTTTAAGAGAAGATCTTGAATTAACACGTCGCCAGGAAAGCTATAGTTCTTATTTTAACATTTTAAGAGCTTTATTTAAAAAAAAACTAATACCTTTCCTTCTAATCAACAGCAGTATTCTATTTATTATCAATCAACAGTAAAAGTATTGCTGAATATACCTAGAAAAAATGTATCTCATAATCTTAAATAGTTGCTGGGATAATGGGTCAAACTTGAACATTGAGAAAATAGGGGGGCATTTCGAATCACCTTAAACCAACGTTAAATCTCAGGACCTCAAGCATATGAAGCGCATACGCTACTCTCACCATGGCGGTAGGATTGTATTAGCTTTAGTATTTGTAGTGTTGCTTTTATTCCCTACTTTGTTATTTTATTCTTAATGTAATGAGATTAATTTACAATTGTCGAGCGATACAGAACGCTTAATGATTATGATGGTTTGTGTTTAAGGGCGTTCAACTACTACGGTCATTAGCGCCCTTATAAAAACAAAGTCGATTAAAACACCAGAAGTAAAACACAATATACAATATAAAACAAAGATAAAATAACGAAGTTAAAAGAAGCAGTGAATAAAACTGCTGTGGGAAAGCCACAAATGAATCCAAGACGTATTAAAAAAATCTGATGTGCTCCATTCACATGACTTTCTCTACATCTCTGTAACAAATTATTGTTAAAAAGCTTATTCTGCTATCTAAATCGAGATAAACACTAGCACAAAATGTTCTTATTACTTGTTCCTTGTAAGTACAAGGGCAAAAATCTAATGTGTTCCATTCGCATTATATGCTCTAGCTGTACGGCAAACAAACCTTTTATTCAAAAGATTAATCTGTTATCTACGCCATGCTAATCAAGATAAACATAAGCAGAATTAGTATTAGTATTCCTTGTAAGTAGAAGGGAAATAAGAGAATGCACAGGCTAAAGCGATAGTTTCGTTCTCCAAAAGCTATGTGAAACAGTTGAAATTCTAATCACTTTGCTTGTCAGGAGTAAACAAACGAAAAACGATAAAGATGTCCTCCCGTTTGAGAAAAGTTTAAGTGGCTAAAATTGAAACCAACAATCCGGAATATCTCGAAAACGGTTAACTCTACAAAAAATGAATATGGCATATGAGTTTTAATAAGATCTACATTTTTTGTGTAGTATCATTTTGTGTACCTCTTATGTTATACAAAAGTCATCCAGAATGAAGAGGTCTTCAGAGGCTACTCCTAGAAAATTCAAGATCTACATTTTATTTGTCACAAAAATATCTTAAACATAGGGTATTTTATTCAGAATCATTAGAGCTTTTTTTGAGAAAATAATTTTTTTTGAAATTTGTTCCATGTAAAGGGTAGTTGGAGGTGGGGGGATTTTCTTGAAAATCTTTATGTCCAACTTTGGAAGATACCGAACTTAAATACCAAGTGTGGTCTTTTCGATTTTGAGCTATGCTGCCCACTACACAGACACATACACACACGGACATTTTTGTAAAAACGCTTTTTTTTTTTTTTTGGAATCAGGGGTTTAAAACATGTATTTACGATGAAATCTCGGTATCGAGTTTTTGGGTGCAATACAGTACCTTCTCTATACACTACGTACATAGTACGTATAGAAAAAGTAAAAAAGGAGCCAAAAGGACACAAAAAATTAGCTAAAACCAAGTCGTTGGGTTAAAAAACACATAAACCCAATAATTATCGCTTTATTAAAATCTGTCGGAGTAAAAATAAAACTAAAATCTAAACCCTAATTGCAATGACACCTTGGGTAAATAGAAAAGGTTAAAACCTTCTCCGCCGCTCGGTGGTCATTGACAAGGACCTCCGCGAGGGCAGAAATGCTTAATGACCTTAATACTCCTGCAGAATAAAAACTGTTCATTTTAAAATTCCATATTACACATACTATTCCACCGAAAACTTCGATGTCGAAATTTCACCACAAATATATATTTGGAGGTCCCTTGATCAAAAAAGGCATTTTTACTTTCTCTGTTTATTAATAGTACATAGGTAGAGAAGGTATAGCACTCCGCCCAAAACTTTGATATCGAGATTTCATCGGAAATACACGATTTAGGGTTCCCTGTATCCAAAAAATAAATTTTAGAAAAGGTCCGTGTGTGTGTGTGCGTGCGTGTTAGTGTGTGTGTGTGTTTTTAGCAGATGATGCTACTGCATATGCTAAGATGGTTCTCAAGCGAGAGCATTTCCTTGCTACGATGTTCTATGAATTTAAAGTCGGTTTAGGGAACAGAGATTACCTTGATAGACTGCATCATGCATTTGGGGATATTAATTGTCCGTTGCAGTCCATCATCTATCGATGGTATACAGAGTTTAGAAGAGGAAGGGATTCCCTCGAAGATGAAGACTGGCTGACCCCAGCAACAATGGATGAAAATGTGGTGAATGCGGAACGCATGTTGTGGGAAGATCATCGTTGTACATATGGTCAGATTCAAAAGCCCTACAAATTGGATCGGCAGCTGTGAAAACAACCCTGAAAGTGAAATTTGATGTCAGAAAGCTCTGCAGTCGCTGGAGTCTCCATCACCTCACAAATTAGTAGAAACAAGCACGTCTACAAATGTGTCAGTTAATTATTGAATAGTTTATTGGAAGAAGATCCGAAAACATATTTAATATTGTAACTGGCGAAGAAAGCGGAATATAACAGAAGATCCAGAAACTAAACGGCAGTTAACGCTCTGGGTCTTGCCAGGAGAAGGTCCCCACAAAACATGAAGTGTCGTCAAGAAGACAGATCCTTCGTCACTGAGCACATTGTGACGATTCCGCTTGAGGGACAAAAGACTGTCACTGTCAGATACACCACAAAATGCCTGCCAAATGTGTTAAATGAACTGAGAAAAAGACTGCGTGGACTTTTGTAGTACTACAATAATGCCACTGCCACACTGCACAGAAACAACCCAATTTCTGGAGTCAAGTATCAGTTATTTGTCTCAACCAAGCTATAGGCCACATCTGGCCCTATGTGACTTTTTCTATTCCCAAAATAAAGAAAAAATCCGAGATCAACCACATAAGTCAACTGAAGCCGCAGTAGCTGCTTACAGAGAATATATTTGCACTCTCTCCAAAGAAGAATGACGTTCAACATTTAAAAAAATCTAATGTCTTACATTCACATGACTTTCTCTACATCTCTGTAAGACATTGGTGTTAAAAAAGCTTATTCTTCTATCTACTTCATGACAATCGAGATAAACATCAATAGAAATTGTTCTTATCACTTGGTTCCTTGTAAGTAGAATTCACATGATATCCTCTATCTGTTCGGTAAACAAACGTTTTATTCAAAACATTAATCTGTTTTCTAATCATGCTAATCAAGAAACGTAAGCAAAATTAGTTTTATTACTAGCATCCTTGTAAGTAGAGAGGAAATAAGAAAATGCACAGGCTAAATAACAGTTTCGTACTTTAAAAGCCAATCGCTCTGTGAAACAATTGAGCTTCGGTAGAGAAACGAGAAGAAAGATGTCTTCGCTTTTGAGAAAAGTTTAAGTGGCTTAAAATTGAAACCAGTAATCCGGAATATCTCGAAAACTGTTCACTCTGCAAAAAATGTATATGACATAAATTATGTGTTTTAATGAGATCTACATTTTTGTGAAGTAAACTTTTGTATATCTCTTACGGTTTGCCAGTCATCCAGGATGAAAAGGTCTGCAAAGGCTATTCCCAGAAAATTTAAGATATACATTTCGTTTATCATAAAAATATCTTGTGTATAAGTATTTTGATCAAAATCGTTAGAGCCATTTTTGAGAAAATCAAGATTTTCTAAAAATCGGGTAGTTTCGGGTGGGGAGATTTTCCTGAAAATCTTTTTGTCGCATCCTTGGAAGATTGGCATTTAACGGTTTTGAGCTATGTTGTCCACAGACACACACACACACGCACACAGACCTTTTTTCCAAAAATGCTTTATTTTGGTTTCAGGGGGTCTCAAAACATATGTTTCCGGTGAAATCTCGATATCGAATTTTTGGGACGTGTAGAGAAAGTAAGAATGGTTAAAAGGATGAGATGGTATATAAAATGCAATAAAGAATAGTCTGCAAAATGCAATGATCATATTTTTAATATTTTATTGCGTTCATTCTCAAAACTTTTGACGTGACCCGCGTATAGAAACACACATGCTACAAAATACACACATAACCAACACTACAAAGACCCAAACATTCGCAGGAATTACGTTTCTCACAGTCAAGCACGTTGACGTCAAAGGCTTGTGAGTTAGGAAACCAATGAGTAATTGTTTATGATGAGTGCCATAATCACAACTAGGAATGTGAGGAGTGGGGCTAGCAGCCAAATATTGGCCAGCATTGCGACAACAGCTCCAAGAGTTTTACACATGCAAGCCTGAGATTACTGTAAGACGTAAACAAATAGCATGTTTGATAAACAGGCATTCTATTCGATCCGACAGTGTGGCCAACCGTAGCGGCAAACCGCTAAATTTACACATACAATCGTTAAAAGCCATTTAACAGAATTAAAAGAAAAAAAAAATCTGATGTGCTCCATTCACATGACTGTTTCTATATCTCTTATTGTTAATACTCTTATTCTTCTATTTATTTAATGCTAAAACATTAGCAGAAACGGTCTTATTACTTAGTTTCTTTATACGTAGAAGGGAAATAAGGGAATATATTAGGTAAAACCGATAGTCAAATGCTTTAAAATGTAGTTGTTATTAGATTGAAACCCGTTTCTTTGCGTTGACAAGTTCCCGTGTGAGAAAAGTTCTTAAGTTTTTTTAAAACTGAAATCAATAACAATGAATATCTCGAAAACGGCCAACTCCTCGGAAAAAAAATGTATATGACATAAACTGTATGTTTTATTGTGATCTACCATTTTTTGTGTAGTAAGTTTTTGTGTATCTTACGATTTGTCAGCTATACCAAATTCCGTAAAATGCATCCAGAATAAAGTAGTCTTCAGAGCTTGTTAAAACATACAATTTATCTTCTGTAATTTTTTTTGTGGAGTAGATCATTTTTAAGATATTTCTTGTTATTGGTTTCAGCTTTAAAAAACTTATTCTTTTCTCGTACGGGAATTTGAATCCATAGAAACAAAGGAACTTACATCATATAGCAACCAGCTTTTGACTAATATTTTAGCTATGCTACTCCCTAATTTCCCTTCTACTTGCATGAAAGAAAGTAATAAGGTTATTTCTGCTAATTTTTTCTCGATTAGCATGAATTAAAAAAAGCATAAGTTTTTTAACAATAATTTGTTGCAGAGATCTAGAGAAAGTCATGTGAATGGAACACATCAATTTTTTTTGTTTCCCATCGATATACTATTAAGTAAAAAGCTTCAGATGTGTTCCTTCGCGTCATGTTGTACTATATCATGGGTCGGGAACTGAGTGTAGGAACCATTTCCACTCTATTACTTCTTCTAACTCGCTTACTCAAACAGGTTAGTTTCTACGTACGTTTGCAAACACGTCTACTTTATAATAAGGTACAAATTAGTGGAAAATAGTTTTCAAAGATTGTGGAGAAAAGAAGTGTAAATTTGTTTAATTCACAAGATGTTATTTCTGCGTATTTATGAGACTCCATGTGGAGCAGGATATTATATATAATATTTTGGAAGCTTAAGTTTCTTTAAATTGGTAGGTCATATCGAACAATGAAATGGGATAAATGATGTTCAATTGAGCCTAGGGTCCATAATGCCTAGAGTTATTTGACATTTGTCTTTTCAGGATAAAGGAAATTGCACCAAATAAATTTGGCATAATTTTTTTCCTTCAGAGGGCTAATATTGATTCACATAAGTATTCGCCTATACTTAGAATGCAATCACTATACAATAAACTACATCCCTTAAACACTGATATATTTGGTATGAATATTAACAGTTTTGCTATATCCTATGATTGTTAATACCAATTGTAGATTCATAGAGTTAGTGTACATGTTAATCAATGTTACCAACTTTCTATGTTTTGCGTTTATGTTGTGTTTTTTATGTTCTTCTATGATTTATTTTGTAATTAATTTTGTTGATGTTCTTGTCACTTATTTTGTAATCAAAATGATATTGTAATTTTTAAGTGAACATTGTAATTGGGGAAACCTGTAAAGTTCACATTATAGATAAATGAATAAAATAAATAAGTAAAACTTATCCAGTTAACTCACTCTAACCGAGATTCGAACTCGAAACCTCTTGAATGTGTGGCAGAAACGCTACTTGCGCAGTGCAGAGGTGGGTTTTTAAATATTGCCAATTATATTTTTTTACTGAAATGTTGCATTAAACATTAACTTTTAAATTGTTATGCCACTGAGGGAGATTATGGTTAGGCAGGAGTTAGGCAGGAAGAAAGTGGAGTAGGTTTGTCACGACATTTCCCGTCCTCTAGAGTTCCCAGCCTTTGTACTAGATGCTGTAATACTTTTATTTGATGTAGAGCATGAGGAGATTACAGCTCTTGCATTACGGGAAATGCATTTTGTCTACACCACGGAGGAGGAAAGTTATGTGAATGGACACATCGAACTTTTGGTTGGAAACAATTACTTCTCTGCCTACTATGTACATTTCAGAGAACATAGAAATATATCTAACTAATTGGCATACAGTTGCTAAGATGAGTGCGTAAAATTCACCATAAAACTATTGAATGAACTGGAGCATAACTCCCAAATTATTTTCAAGTAGTGCAAAAAATGACCGCACATGTAAATGACAGCCTTTCAGGAAGAAGCACAATTGGGAAGGGAGAATGTTTACACATCCAAACTCCAGTCCCACAGTAATGCACTAATCGCTGTTGCCTGGTCCTACAATCCTCAAAACATGAAGGTGAAACAGAGGAAAGGAAATGAAAAGGGAATTCGTGGTAGATGAGGAATTCCGTCAGCATTCTCCTACCGCATTCTCACACCGACCTGGGAATACCACAAGAAAACCCGAGGTCAGTGTGTCCTGACCCACACCTTTGCAACTCAACGGCTCACTAGCCAACTTCAGGCAGCCACGGCAGCTAACCTTGCAAGTGAGCCGATTAGCGATCCTGATGCTTGGCAAGCTAATACGGAATGACTAAACTGTAAGGAAGAAAAATATTCATTCCCCCCATAGAGCAACGAGGGAAGTACTATCTAGACTAACATTCTAGACTATAATTCTAAAATTATAATATGCATATAAACATGAAGTGAAATTAACAGGCTCTTAATAACTTAGATATTAAATATGTTAAGCATTTAAGCAGGGTTAATTATTCAGTAATAATAATAATAATAATAACAATCAACATCATCTTCCTGCGAAGTATTAGGCCTAGTGGCCTGTTAGGGTCTCATTCCGTCATTTCATCGGATGGCCCAGCATTCTTAATACTACTACTACTACTACTACTACTACTACTACTACTACTACTACTACTACTACTACTAATAATAATAATAATAATAATAATAATAATAATAATGAATTATTTTACCCTCAGATGGATACATCTGATGTTAATACATTTATAAACTAAGATGTATCACAATATAAATGCAAATTATAATTTACTGCACTAAATAAGAAACATATAAATATTTTCGAATTTAACACAAATTAATAAAAATATTATTATTAGAAAGTAAGAACGTAATTACTTTAATCTGATGAAATCATAAAAACCTTGTAGCATGTTAACAAGATCAATTGTTTAAAGTAACGTATAAACGCAAATGATTTTTATCTCTAATTTCAAAAGAAATTTGATCCTTTAAACAAATCAAATGTATATAATGTATTGAAAATTCTATTTATCAATTTCTCATAGACCAACTCAAATCTATTTGAACACACTGTAGAAGCCTGCTTGATGCCATCACTTTCGTTATGACCGGAAAAATGTATTCTAATCACATGACTTTCTCTACCTATTCTGCAACAGCTATTCTTATAAAAGCTTGTTCTTCTATATACTTCATGGTAACCAAGATAAACGTTAGCAGAAACGGTCTTATTGATTAGTTTTACGTAAGTAAAAGAGAAATAAGAAAATATCTAGGCAAAAGCGATATTCAAATCTTTTAAAAGTAGTCGCTATGTTATTGAAATTCTGTTTTCTTAACATGTACAGCATAAAACGAAAGACAAACAAATGACGACTTCCCTTGGAGAAAATTTTAATTTTAAAAGTTGAAGCAATAACACAGAATGTTTCGAAAACGGCCAACTTAAAAAAAATGTATTTGACATAAATTGTGCGCTTTAACGAGATCTGCATTTTTGTGCAGCAAAAGTTTGTCTACATCCTACAGTTTCATAGTTATGCAAAATATATCTATAGTTTGGTAGTTATGCAAAATTCATCCATATGTACAACATGTTTTAATAAATATCTTTAAAGCAAATTTTGAGAAAATCAAAATTTCTGGAAAATATTGTACATGCAAAGGGTAATATGGGGTGGAAATTGTTCTTGAAAATCTTCATGTCACATTCTTGAAAGATGTTGCACTTAAATATCAAGTTTGGTGTTTTACCGGCTTTTAATGTTTGAGTTTTGCTGTTTACAGACACACACACAAACATACACACACGGACACACTAGACTTTTTCTAAGAATCATGTTTTATTCAGTGAATATCACAATGCGTATTTCCAGTGAAATCTAGGTGTCAGATTTTTGGGTGGAATACAATACCATATCTATTTATTATGTGCAATGGACATAACGCACTGACTGAATGTCTACTATAATTTTAGAGTGTACTGACATGCCTTGATCTTCTTTGTGACTTATTAAGGTGCATTGTTCTCAGAGAAATGAAAAATATCATATATTTAAGTGCAAAAATCTATAAATCTATCGCTACTTACAGCAAGGACAACTAAAATCATGTTTTGCTAAACTCAGGTACCTATCATACACAGTGTGCGAGCTCTTCTCCATTATTATTGAAAATATTTGCTAACAAGCATACGTTGAACCAAACATTGCTAAATCGGCATGCTTGTGCATGTAGAATGTGGTTTGTCATATCATGCCGCATGGCGGTGCCAGCGAATGAGATAGTATAATCGTTTTATTTTAGTGGTACACTTTCTAGTTTTCGAAAGTATAGTTTACATTATATTTCTTACCAGAAGTAGGTATAAGCTAGGATTTCGTATTCCCTTGCACTGCTACTCTCAGCACATTGTTGATTCCACTGTTTCTATGAACTAAACTTTTCAGCATTTTTCTCGTTTTAAATCACAAAGTAGTATTCTTAAAACCAAGCTAATACCTTATTCGTATATCATTTTGAGGCTTATTAGGCAGAAAAATAAATGATGTAAACCAACATGTATGTCCTTATCTATGTTAGGAATATTCTGTAGTCGTTTTAAAACAAAATGGAAATGTTCAAATATTTATTTTGAATTTTAAAATTCAACATTAAACATATTGTTTGCTTTAAATATTTGAGGTTCATCTCATTGTACGTGTTTACAGAAACACATTTGTGTATTAAAGTCTAAGATACCTATATTTTTATAGATGCTAGAGTGTTTTAAAACGTTTATGCATCATTTTCACTTTTGAACTTTTTTAGGGTTTTGAAGAAAATAGTTTTATTTGTCGATAGTGTAAAACCTTTTAGATTAGTCAAACAGCACCTACATTAAAAAAAAAAAAACTTTTGGTCATCCCAACCTGTATATGTATCTTAAGCTGATTCAGCCCAGCTCTGAGGTATGTTCGTAGCAGATCTGACACATTTTAGAGGTTCCGAGTTCGAATTTCGCTTACTGTGTATTAATATTAGTATATTTTTCAAATATCAATTTTTTCCCCTCCACATACCAATGAATTCTAATTTTGATTTGGCTACTTCAAATTCACAATCTTGTTACTTTTGGCTGACACAGTTGGCAACACTGAATTCGTTGACGTTAGTTAAGCATAAGTGGCATTATAGAACATTCATATATGCATTGTCTGGATAGACATTGAGCTACCCATCCACGCTGCAGAGACATCAATTATTGCATTATACTGGAAACTCAAGTGATTTCAAATTAAGTTCCAACATGTTCTGCCAACAATGTGATTTTGCTCATTACTCCTAGCATCCTTCGTAACATTCCATTATTACATTTGCACACGCTGCGCGAGCTCTGTATGTCATAAATAAAGACTATTTCTTATGTAACACCAGAGAAAATAGTCGCAATAGACACAATGTCAAGGGAAGGTGGGAGTAGTACACATTAGTTATATGTATTGCTGTAACCACTCCTCTCGCTCGCTCTCACACACTCGCTCTCTCTTACTCTCGCTCTCTTACTAACTTTAAGCATGCAATTCTTATGCTAATTTAACATTTTAAACTATTTAAACTGGTAACCGTGGCCGAGTATTTAGACCTATCGCCTCTCACCAAGGCGACCCGGGTTCGATCCCAGGGGGCCGGCGAGTTTTCTCTGAGTTCTCCTTTTTCCCTGCCTTTCAAACCACCACATGCTACATGTAAAGCACCTTTCCTTCATCCATTTCCCCATCATTCATATCTTCTTCCTCACTCTTATTACAGGCATCGGTTGATTACCCAATCTGGCCACTCTCTGGCCGGCCTCTGACCCTAGGCGTTGGCTTGTAAGTCCTCCAAACAAGGAAGGTAAACAAGAACGAAGAAGAAAGTATTTAAATAATACCTACTGAATACCAGACATCTTAAATTGTATCTATGGGAAATTTTAAGAATAAGTGAATGTGAACTTCCAGGATTTGCTGTAGGAGATATTAAAACAAATCTGATGTGTTCCAATCACATGACTTTCTCTACATCTATGTAAGAAATTATTCTTCTTCTATCTACTTCATGCTAATCGGGATAAAAATTAGCAGAAATTCTCTTATTACTTGCTTCCTTGTAAGTAGAAGGGAAATAAGGGAATACACTAGGCTAAAGCAATATTCAACTCTTTTAAAAGCTGGTGATATATGGTTGAAATCTGCCAACAGTTTACAAATTCCCGTATGAGAAAAGTATTTTAAAACTCAAACAAATAGCAATGAATATCTCAGAAATGGTCAACTCCACGAAAAAAAAAAAAAAAAAAGTATATGACATGAGTTGTGTGTTTTGACGAGATCTGTATTTTGTACATCAAGTTTTTATCCATCTCTTATCGTTTACCAGTTCTAAAATTAGCAAAATTCATCCACAATAAAGAGCTCTTCAAAGGCTATTCCTAGAAAATTCAAGATATGTGTATTTTTTGTGATGAAAATATCTTTAATATACGTACGGTATTTTAATCAAAATCGTTAAAGCCATTTTGAGAAAATCCAAATGTTCGATTTTTTTTTTCCATTTAAAGGGTAGTTTGAAATGGGGAGATTTTTTTTTTTTCAAATCTTCGTATCCATCTTTGGTACTTAACTTATATAGCAAGTTTGTATTTTACCGACCTTTCGTTTTTGAGTTACAGTATCCACAGGTACCGGACAAATGGACACACACACACGAACCTTTCCTAAAAATGTTTTTTTTATATACAGGGGACCCTAAAACACGTATTTCCGGTGAAATCTCGGTATAGGATTTTTGGGTGGAGTGCAATACCTTCTCCATATATGTACCATGTACCTACTATAAGTAACAAAATCACAAATGTACACATAGCATTATCGTTTAGGTTCGTTCGCAACATTTTGTGTCTTACATTCTGGTATTTCGAAGACATATTAGGAAATAATCCTTTAAAAAAACTTATAATGCCTTTTTCTACCGATTCTTTAGTAAACTATTATTATAAAATATTTTTCTTCTATTTCATGTTAATGCTGATAAACATTTGTAGAAATGTTTTATTATGTATTTCCTTTATATACAATGGGCAGAAGGGTCTTCAGTAGGCTTAAGCGACAGTCAAATATTTTAACAGCTGATCGCTATGTGATAGCTTTGAAACCCCGTTCTCTTTGTTTCCGGGAGAGAGAGAGAGAGAGAGAGAGAGAGTGAATGACTATTTGTATTTTATAAAAAACAAGTACAATTTGAAAATTGAATTCAGTAGCAATACATACATAGAACATACAGTAACAGGAGTATTTCGGAAATGTTTAGCTTCAAAAGAAATGTTTTTGACATAATCTGTGTACCTTAACAAGACTTACAAGTGATAACACTTTGTCAGTTTTGACTAATTACCATAAAAGTCATTTAGATTGAAGAGAACTAACATATTTTAATCCAAATTGTTAGCTCATTTTTGAGAAAATTAAAACTTTAGAAACATGTTCTATGTAAAGGTTAGTTTGGGATGGGAGGATTTTGTTGAAAATCTCCATGTCGTATCCTTGGAAGATGCTGAACCTGCCTACCATGTTTGGTATTCAACTGCTTTCCGTTTTTGGGTAATGTGTTCAGACACACAGACTCAACATACAATGTTTTGTTTTTATGCTTTATGTTATTCCTGGGACCTTAGAAATTTCTTTACTAAATTTTGGAAAAATGGGAAATACCGAGAGGTATCTTATATTTAGGTCTAGAAAGCTTTATTTCCCAAATTTCGTTTCAAATAACATCAGGCACCTTTGTGGTACCGTATGAAATAAGAGCGTGCGTTAAACACTACTCCACTAAAAACCATGCAAGTTAGCATATTCCCCATATAACTGTCTATAGATGTCAAACAAGGTACACAAATATTCGCTTAGCATTTAACATTCTTTATTTAGCATCTTCACTTTCTCTCATCATTTACATAATACCTACCAATAATTTTCATGCATCCTCTTGCAAGCTTGTATTTTGCAAGCCTATATCCTAGTTTGGAGTTTTATCTTTATTTGTTCATACTGTTCATACTGTTTCTGTAAATGTATGATTTTCCAAGATTTTATTTGTTTTTATGCTTGATTTTGTATATTAAATTTTTATATTTTCAAACAATTTGTATATTTTACATTTTCTATCAGAGTCCTTCAAAAATGGAACACTTGTATCCACAGAATGCAGTTTAAGGGCACAAGACCTAATGACCTGTATTTACATCCAAACCCGCGTACTGGACTTTGATTTTCCTTAAACTTTTATACATTAAATATGTTCCAAATGATGACATTTATTACTAGTCTTGTTCCAATTTTCCGTTAGAGCTCAGAGAAATTGAGCCTAAAATCTGGTAGGTATATGCTTTTGCTATATTTTAAATTGATCAAGATATGATATAATTAATTGCACCACTGAGGATAAACTGTTGCAAACATTATATAGAAGGAGTTGTTTTTTGTTTTTTTGTTTTTTTAGCCGGAATAGCATGCCAGTTTTATGTTATACTATTTAAATAATCTGGTTGAAATTTTATTTTTTAAAAATTAGGAACTCTGCATCATATGTCACCTGGTAATTAGTATAATAAAAGAAGAACATTTTCCTTAACACTATTAAATATGTCTACATGAAATAAAAAAACATTAATTATAATTGTGATAGCGCTATATGCGACGGATTTTTTAAAATTTGGTTTAAAACTTCAATGTTTAGAAATTTTAGCTATGTGTATCCTTAATAAGGTAGATTTTAAACATTTAATGTTTGGTGTGCAATCTATCTTCTATGTGAAAGCAAAAGCACAAACCATTACATCATACAGCAGCTGTTTCGATTATGACTTTATAAACACATTAAGAGCGTTTCGACCAGTGCCTCCTGAATTGTATTATGGCTATATTCGTTTCTGATAATAATAAAAATAAAATAACAATAAAAATAGCAAATTTATTTCCTGCCATTGTATGTAGATACCTACTTCATGTATTTGTTTTAGCTAATGAAACTTTAAATCCCCTGTCCCATTTCAAGAAAACTTTGTGCAAAATCTTATGTTTAAAATTTCATTTCAGTTATGGAAGTGTTTTAGAAAATATCCATGTCCATCCTTGAAGATACTGAACTTAAATATCATGGTTGGTACTTATTAGACTTTAATTTTTTAGTTATGTTATTCACATATTACATACATAAGTACCTTTTTTCTAGATATGCCTTCTTGTGCATTTAGACAATCCAAAGCATTAAAATCTCGATGTCGCTTTTTTTGGGTGGAATGCAGTAGTTCCTCTACCTACCGTAATAATGCGATAAATAAGCATAAGTGAGTATTGTTAAATACTCTCAATTTATCAAACCTCAAACTTATATGAAAAATTGCCACCCATTTTCTGTCTACGGTTATTGAGAATATTATTTGAAATAGGTGCAAAAATGTAATTAGTTTGCAAGTTTGAAAACAATACAGAAACTAAGAAGGTATAATTATTTTCCGAGAATATGTATGATAGTTATATTTTGTCCTCGGTCTAGACAAATGTTTCAGTTGGTGAGATAGGCCATTTCAGAAAAGTGAATTCCTGTGCTCCACGCTGCGCTGCCGAGGTGTAGGTAATCACCCAGAGGTTAGGTCTAAATTTAGCCACGAGCTAATATTGTCGCTCTGCTGCTCGCTGCAGTTGGCTCGCCGTATCCAAACCACACGTTGAATTGATGTCGCTCATGTAATTAACATTTTCTAATCCGTACAGCACCTTGATTGACAGTACGACCGGAACCAATTGCACCAATCCCCCAGGGCCTCGCCCCGCCTCCCAATTGGCGGTCATCCACCAGGTGACCTCCGTTCTTATTCCTGGCAAGAATCAATTGCTTTATCTGAATCAAAGCTTTATAAATAGAAGCCCCTTACATTATCAAGCAGATGGCAGGAAGAGCGCGAGTTTACTTCCTGTTTCACTTAGTGATAAATGAACATCGAGAGAGCACTTTCTTCTGTTAATCCTTTAGCACTGCGTTCGTAACAGGGATGCGCTGGTTAAGATTCTTTGGCTCCGGAACTATAGCAAAATGTTTTAATGAAGAACACAGAGTAAACTGAACACAAAACACACACACATGCAAGCATGCACACGATTTTGGGACCCTCACGTTGTTGCTGATAACACTGCTACCGACGAGATCCTTCCCTAGAGGTAACTGAAGAGCTTGTGCTTAATACCTCGGCTATTTGCTACCCACACACACAGCAGCGTCACGCCTGCCTCTCTGAAACCTCATTCCCTTCGCCTTTACTTGCAGACTATTATAGTACACTTTGGGGGGGGGGGATGGGGGCATCCCGGTCGGACGCTGACCGACATACCCGTGATTCACACATCGCGTGTCCCCCTAATTCAACGTGTTAATGATGCAGAACACTGATTAATACTCCCGAAAAGGTATTCGCCTACCTGGATTTGTCATGACATTATTGTCATCTCCTGAAGGATACAAGAGCGGCAATTAGGAATAGGACCCAATCTTAGAATCCCTGGTTATTTTTATAAAATGGAGAAAAATAGTGCTGATTCTGCAAACACTAATAAATATAACAGGACTGGTGATTGTTATTCATGCGTTTAGTCATACGTAACAATTCTTTAGGAAATACGTAATCAAAACACAAAATTGCGACTCCAACGCACAACAGACAAATTGTCTGCTATATTCCCATAATTTTTGCTGATTCGCAAAAACATCATCTTCCAACCTTTGTTAGATCAATATATGGTTTTGGAAGTAAGACAGTAACATGAAAATTTTAAGCCTTGGAAACGAGAATGGAAGAGGATTTTACCACTGCAACTAAGGCAATACCCACTGCACTAACTAAATGTCCCGAAGAAAGGATAAGTACGAAAGGAGAGAGTACAAAGGGCAACCAGATCAGATGTAAAAATTAAATTGAGCAATATTTACAATGGTTCTCAGCGTTTGGCGTGAAACACCGCTTAATTTCCCTTTGTCAGGCTTGAGGTTCTTTTGTGTGCCATAAATCTACGACACGGGAACAATGCCTTTAATTCCCTTCCGAAGGAAGCCACAATAAGGTTGTTTACGCCTGAAAAAAATCCATCGCGCTCTGGCGGGGTTGAACCCGCGACGTTAGAAACCAGAAACTTCATGTTACCTCTAAACTACAGAAGACAACCAATCAGATGGAGCAGGCCCAGCGAGATCCCTAACATGAAAGCAAAAGTATTATCTCTTTCTAAAAACGGAAATAGAAACTCACCAGAAAGCTATAGAGGAGAGACCTTGCTAGATACAGCATGTAAAATGTATGCAAAGATTATAAACAAAATATCCACAAATCTAGCTGATAAAATAATGCTAAAAGAATAAAGCGGCTTTAGTCGTGAGAGATCCTGTATAAATGATATATTTATAATTAATATGAATAGACAGAAGTGGGTGAATTCTATTTAGAAACACATGCTGGAATAAGTTATTATTAGAAAGCCTTCGATAGAGTGCTCCGGTTCACACTGTGGAAAATAATAAAAGAGATGTCACTTTATCTGATACAAGTTATAACATCGCTGTACTGAAAATTGACGATTAATGTCAACAACCGAAAATTATGAAACTTATTTATAAATAATAAAGGTGTTAGATAAGGATGTAGGCTCTCTCCGAGTCTTTTATTATGGATGACATTCTTAGATTGTGACAAAAGAATATTGCTACAGAGTTTTAGTAAATTCGTAAAGTAAGCAAACCAGTCAAAAAAACTGTCACCCCTAGAGAAAACATTACACGCATCATTTCATTTTGTGTAACTCACCTCTGGACTTAATAACCGCCTGGATTTGCTTAGGAAGTGAGTCCACGAGGTTATGAAGTGCGTCTCAATCAGGTTAAGCAACTTGCTAAAGATTCGATCGCGCAATTCCATCAAATTGTAGAGATGCTGATGTCGATGTTTTACCACTGTTCCAACTTGTCCCATAGATTTTCTATGGGGTTCAAGTCAGGTCACTCGAGATGTAACAGAGTGGGGATGTGTTCATAAAGTCACATATTCTTCTAGCCCGATGAACTGTGCGACTCTCATCTAAAATGTAGGGTATCAATAGAGTTCTCGACATGCAGATGCTGACTGAAAGGCAACCTGATCATTCAGAATGTTTAAATATACATGCTGGTTCATATTAGTGGTCTTCTCAGTGAGCGAGCCCAAGCCACGATAAGAAAAACACCCCCAAAATATCACAGACCTAGCTCCGGCTTGAACCTCACCTTACACACATGATTCAGAGGTACGGATAGCGATCCCTGTAAGCAAACTTACCTTTCGCTCTCAGGTCCTGACAACTCACGGGACGATTGTCCTCCTAGAAATATGATCACAGACTGAATGGTATCCCTTTATACGCTAGCTGCAGCGGTAATTTCAAGCTCACAACACAACATAGGGATGCGGCCTAACTGACACTGCAGGAGGCAACCTATTATCTTTCATTGAAGACTCAAGTTTTTTTTTTATGCTCAACGATGGGAGTTCCAACCCTTATTTCCTCACCCGCACGTAGACCTTCTGCTCTAGATTTGACGCCTTGCTCACCTTCCCTTTCTTCGGTGCTCCCTTTCACCATGGGTTCCGATCACCTTCCAATTGAGATTTCGGCTGTCGCTCTGCAGAACCTCGTCTTATACATGCCTATCAACAAATGGAACATACGGCGGGTCAATTGGCTCAAGTACCGGCACACGCTCGACACGACTCTCCCTCTGATCACTCCATATCTTCCACCGTTGGAGCAGTATGAAGCTTTTACGTCTTGCATCACTACTGCTGCATCCCTTTCTATTCCAGAAAAGGCACAAGCTACAAAATCGCGTGGTGTTTTGATCCCATACTGTAATCCAGACTGCAGCCGAATGGTTGCAAGAAGGAAGATGGCTCTCCACCAGTATAAGCTTTATTCCAATTGGGGCAACTATCTGGTCTATAGAAAGGCTGATGCGGCTCCTAAGCGTTTTCTATAGCAACGAAATAAGAATTGTTGGAGGACTTACTACTCTATCTAAAGGAACATTCATCTCACAAGCTTGGGCCTTCATTGTCAAATTAAAAAAGAAACCATCTCCACCCGATTTTTGGGCTACTTGAAGATTTTTCTGACTATCTTGCTGCTTCACCGCCTCAGTACAGGGTTACTACAAAAGAAATAGACAACTTCAACTGCCTGTAAAACAAAAACCATTAGAGATAGCAACCTAATTATTTTGGAGGTATGTTGAGAAACTCTCAAAGTTTTGTTTGTTACTATTGGTAACGCTGTAGTGTTTTGTTTGTTGTTGCAGAAGCTGAAATGGCGGAAAATCCTGTGGAAAAGGCATATTGCGTGTTGGAATTTGCTAGAACGCAATCAGCAACTGTTGTCCAACGACATTTTAGAACACGTTACCACAAAAATGAAATGATGCGCTCACTAAAACCAGCATCGTCTTCATCATGTCGTAACATGTCGATGCAAAAGTCACGCCGTACGACCTTATCTTCTTCACTCAGAAACTGCAACATCTGTAATCTGTAAGGCATCATGTGCAGTCACTTCCGCAAGATTTTCCATACAGTTTGCTGTGGAATTTGTAATTGCATGCTTGCCCTAGATGTCGATTTCTGTGGGCTTCTTCTGTAGGCAGAACGAACACGTTCAACGTTTTCTTCCGAAACTCTTGGTCTTCCCGAGCTCTTCCCTTTGCACAAACATCCCGTTGTCTCGAATGTTCTATACCAGTCGTAGATTGACTGTCTAGTCGGTGGCGTTTTGTGGTAACGTGTTCTAAAATGTCGTTGGACAACAGTTGCTGATTGCTTTCTAGCAAATTCCAACACGTAATATGCCTTTTCCACAGGATTTTCCGCCATTTCAGCTTCTGCAACAACAAACAAAACACTACAGCGTTACAAATAGTAGCAAACAAAACTTTGAGAGTTTCTCAACATACCTCCAAAATAATTAGGTTGCTAGCTCTAATAGTTTTTGTTTTACGGGCAGTTGAAGTTGTCTATTTCTTTTGTAGTAACCCTGTATATTGATGCATCTTCTTCTTCTTCTTCTTCTTCTGGCGAAACTACTCTTTCCTTGCTGCAACGAATTAGAAAGTGTAGTGGAAAATGTGTCCAATTCCGCGCCAGGTTACGAACAAATCTCTTACTGCATGGTAGCACATCTGACTCGCTGTGCAAAGTTGATGCTTCTGCCAATTCAGTGACATCTGGGCATCTGGCAATTACCCAGAGAGTGGACTAGGCAGATAATCGTACCTATCCTCAAACCTAGGAGGTATCCCAATCATGGCACGTCCTATTGGACAATTGCTTTTGGCTCCTACGTTGCCAAAATATTTAAACGCCTGACAAAACAGCGGCTTGAGTGGTGGTTGGAGTTCTTCCACTTATCACTTAGAGACTCAATTTGGATTTCGTAAATCCCGAGGTACTCTGGGTAGTCTCAGCGTTTTGACTGCTGTTATGTTTCATGGAGCACGCCTACTTACATATCTCCGGCGCTTATGATGGTTTTTCATTGCCGGTGCTACTCCAGAAACTACATACACTTGGTCTACCACCACTTTACTGCGCTAGTATTTATAATGTCTTGAGCATTTGAACTCTCTCTATCACAACCCAGGCAATACGCTCTTTGGCTCTCAAATAGTGACTAAGGTCAGCCTCTGGGCTCTATTTTAAGTCCTATCCTCTATGCTATCTACACGTCGAATCTAGAATCAATATCCAGTACTTATATCCGAGTTCTCAAATATGTCTACGATGAATCCATCTATACGATATCTCCCAGTCTAGATCACTCTTCTCTGGCTCAGTTGCGCAGCCACAGATCTATCTGGCTGGGCTTCTGAATGCGGTATAGAATTTTCACCTGATAAGTCTTCAGTCGTCGTGTATCCTAGGAGAAGTCTCCAAGATAGAAACATTCGACTGGGTCCTTCTGCTAAACTTGAGCTTGTACCTGGATAGTTGCCTTACCTGGAGTCGTCATATCCACCACATTCTCACCATGATTGGAATAGCCCTTATTATGCTTAGCTGTGTCGCAAATACCTGGTGGGTTGGTGATCCCTCTTGTTTTGTTTCGATCTTTATTTCGCAGTTCTGGCATATAGTCGCATTTTCTATGGCTCTGCCCCAAAATATGTATTGCAACAGTTGCACACTGCTCAGTTCCGAGCTCTTCGGTTCTATCTTGGTGCCATGCTCTCTACGCCTACTAATCACTCTCGATGGAGGCCTTGGAACCGCCACTGCACATACGTCGACACCTTAAAGCGCAGCGCTTCCTATAACCATCCTGTTGAAGATATTGCAGTGACTTTTGAGAAGCTATTCACTTAAGGATCGTACAGACACTCGGAGAGTTCCACTACTGCTGTTTGGGTTTTGCGCATGCCTCTTACTTGAAAACCCGCATGCCTTCTGTCCCCGGTTTTCAATATCCCTTCGAACTGCTCTTCTTTAACGTTTCTGTTCACTACCAGCCGTATCACATAACGCACAGTGCTGCTATAAACGCTGTCTTTTACCATTTTCTGAGTCAGATTAGTTCAGATATACACTGATGGCTCCAAAACCGCTCAGGGAGTAGGTTACGCCTACTACATCCCTAGTACTCAAGACTATGCTCAGTGCCAACTTCCTATGGAGACCTCCAAATACACTGCCGACGTTCTTGTCATCCGATCAGCCTTGTAATATGGGCAGTCTCGACACTTTCCGAAATTGCTTATATTAATGGACGCCAAGAGTGTTTACAAAACTTGCAGCAACCCCTGAGAAGCAGAGAAATGCATTAATATTTGCATGATATTCTGCACCTCGTACACTGAAGATGGGTGGCAGTTCACTTTCTCTGGATTAAAGGTTATGAAGAAATACATTATAACGAGGTCGTAGATCATCTGACCAAACAGAGCATCTATCAGCGTAAATTTCAAGGCATCGAACTTCCATATACAGACTGTCAACCAATTCTAAATTAAATGCCCACCGTAGCTGGAATGGTGCCTGGAAACTTTCCAAAATATCAAAAAGAAAATATTACGCCACCATCCAGGAAGAAGTTCCCAAGATTCCCTTGATTCTCCTGCTACATCGCAGCATGCCGACATCTCACCACATTGATCCGGATGTGACTTGGCCATGGATGTTACCCTCAACATCTTCATCGTCTTCATCACATCGACACCCCAGCATGTCCTTTTATCCGGGGGAAAGCGCCGACCTGAATCATATTGTTTTCCGTTGTTCCCGTTACAATCCCCAACGTTCTTTCCTGTTCCGCACCCTTCATGAACTTTCCGTCCCTTTTTCCGCCAGCATCAGTACTATATTACAATCTTACCAAATACCTGTTTATCATGCAAAGTTCCTTAAAGACTGGAATTTAAACATTCAGCCTTATATCCTCTCTCATAGCTTAAATTTCCTTCTCTCTCCTGATGGCCAAATAGTTAACACCTGAACGAAAAAAGATGGTTCATCTAAGGAGGCGGCCAAACACACTTGAATCCTTTCTAACCAGTGCCGTTAACGGTACATTCTTGAAATTGATGATCCTCCTCTATCTATTCGTTGAAAAAACTAACGTTTACATTCAATGGAAATTATTAGAACCAAACTAAAGAGTAGAATGTATGGTTATGCTTTTCCGGAAAATGATATATTTATAAACAGGTATAGTGAGAATACTGTGCTATTTCGTATCCTGTTTCGTAGTTCATGCAAGAGATGAACTTCACAATATCTCGAGTACGAAATTTCTTCTTGGAAATTACACCAGTACTAATAAACTTTTCCCTCTCTTAGGAAATCAAATAGACAAATGCATACAGGCTTTATAGTCCAATAAACCACACGGATCTGAAGCATATAACATGCACCGATGGTCCTAAAGCATATGGTGGCAGTGACTGTGCCATCATAATTGAATCATATACTCCACAGACTACCGGAAGTATTTACTCTCTTCACTTGTGAGCTATCGCCATCAAAGAAACCTTGTCCTTCTTTATATATGCATTAGAAGATAAAACACCTTCCTTACTCTGCATTGACTCCAGAACTGTTGGTTTAGCACTTCAAGATTTTTCAAGAGCTCTCCTCTCGATAAGGAATATTACTATGTATGAAAAAAAAATTCTGATGTTACATTCACACGACTTTCTCTACAAACCATTCTTACAAAAACTTACTCTTCTCTCTAATTATATATATATATCTATATACAATATGCAAAAATAGTTTTATTGAATACTTCCTTTAGATACGGGGGAGTAAGGAAATACACTAGACTTATGCGACTATCAAAGCTTTTAAAATCTGATCGCTGTGATGCATTGATATTGTTCAGTTTTCTTGATCAATGTGAAAGCAAAATGAATGATATTTTTCATTATAAAAATGTATAATTTTAAAATTGAAGCCAATAACCAGGAATATTTCGGAAACAAATAACTCTACAAAAAATGTACTTAACATTGTATTTTAAAGATATCTATAGGTACTTTTACTTTCTCTAAACGTACTATGTTCCTAGTCTATAGAAAAGGTATGTATTCTACTCAAAATTTCGACACAGAGGTATCACCGGTAATAAGCTTTTTAGGGTCCCCTTTATCCAAAAAAAGGCATTTTAGAAAAACGTCCGTGTGTGTCCGGCTGTCAGTGTGTCCGTGTGTCTATGAACATATTAACTCAGAAACGAAAACCGGTATGACCCAGACTTGGCATTTAAGTTAATTATCTTCCAAGGACGCAACACGAAGGTTTTCATGAACATCCCCCAATCCCCTACTAGCTTTACTAGAAAAAAAGTTGAAAATTGTAATTTTCTCAAAAATGGCTCTAACGATATGATTAAAATCCGTACATCAAAGACGTTGACATTACAGATAAAATTATATTTTGAATTTTCTTTGGAATTGCCTCTGAGGACCTCATCATGGTGAATGGATTTTGCTGAATTTTACATATCTGGTAAACCGTAACAGACAAACAAAAATTTGCTGCACGAAAAATGCAGATTTCGTCAAAACACATAATTTATCTCACATAATTTATTCGTAGAATTGACCATTCCTGAGGTTGTTATTGGTATCTATTTTAAAATACTTAAAAGTTTTTCTCATTCGGAAATTAGTCAACTCCTGGTCATGCACAGAAACGGAATTCAATAACATAGCAACCGGATTTTAAAACATTTGACTGTCGCTTTAGTTTAACGTACTCTCTTATTTCCGTTCTACTTACAAGGAAGCAAGTAGTAAGACTATTTCTGCTAAAGTTTACCTCGATTAGCATGAAGTAGATAGAGTAATAAGCTTTTCAACAATAAATTGTTACAGAGATGTAGAAAAGGTCATGTGAATGGAACACATCAGAATTTTACTTTCTCTAGCACGTATGTACACTCTACTCAAAAATTGATTACTGAGATTTCACCGGAAGTACACGTTTTATGGTCCCCTGTACCCATTAAAAGCATTTTTGGAAAAAGGTCCATTTGTGTATCTGTAAACACAAATAACTCAAGACAATTCAGTAAAATATCAAACTTGGTATTTCAGTTTAGTATCTTCCAAAGATGTCAAGATTTTTAGGAAAATCCCCCCACCCCAAACTACCCTTTACTTGGAAAACATTTCGAACATCGTGATTTTCTCAAAAATGACTCTAACAATTTTGATTAAAGTGTTCTATATTACACATATTTACATAGAAATAAAATGTGTATCTTGAATTTTCTTGGAATAGCCTTGAAGACCCTTCATTCTGATAACTTTTGGATTACTGGTAAACCGTAAGGTATAGACGAAAACTTGTTGCACAAAAAGTGTAGATCTCGTTAAAACACAAAAGTGTTGTAATATTCCTCTTTTTTGGTGGAATTGACCAATTCCTAGATATTCCTTGTTATTGGTTTCAGTTTTAAAATACACAAAACCTTTCTCTTACGGAAATGTGTCAATTATTAGTTATGCACAGAAATGAATTTCAATCACATAGCAATAGCACATATTTGACTAGTATTTTGCCTTACTTCCCTTTTACTTATAAAGAAGTAATCAGCCCATTTCTATCTTCTGTTTAAAAAAATAATTATGTTATTTGTTAACGACGCTGTCAATTTCCAGGATTCATATCAGCGTTGCTGGTGTGCCAGAATTTCGACCAGCAGGAGTTCTTAAACATGCCAGTAAATCTACCGACATGATACAGTCACTCTTAAGCACATTTAAAAACCACTCTGAGCCGGGCTTCAACCCGCGATTTGGAGTTAGGAAGTTCAACGTCCAACTAACTGCTACCCAGACCGACAAGTTTATTTTGATTGGCACGAAATAGAAAGATCAGCTTTTGTAAGAAAAATCTGTTGCAGAATAGATAGAGAATGTCATGTGAATGGAGCACATCAGATTTTTATATAGTAAGATGTTTCTCTATCTGTTATAGTTTACCAGCTACGCGAAAGTAGGCCAGAATGAACAGAACTTCAGAGGATATTCTTATAAAACTAAAGATATACATTTCATATAGCATAAAAATATCTTAACTAATGATATTTTAATCAAAATCGTCAGAGCTGTTTTGATAAAATAACAACTTTCGAAAAATGTTCCATCTAAATAGTAATATGGAGTGTTGATTTTCTAAAAAAATCTTCATATAGTATCTTTGGAAAATTCTGAACTTAAATATCAATTTTCAGTTTGAGCTGACACACACTGACCTTTTTCTAAAAATGCGTTGCATTCACAGGATTTTCTCGGTATCTCTGTAATAAATTATTATTAAAAATCTTATTTTTCTACTTCTTGATAATCGAGATAAACATTAGGAGAAACTGTCCTTATTACTTGGTTCCTTGTAAGTAGAAGGGGGAAAATGTAATATGTGCCATTCACATGATGTCCTCTAGCTATTCGGTTAACAAACCTTTTATTCAAAACATGAATCTGTTATCTACATCATGCTAATCAAAATTAAAATAAGCAGAATTAGTCTTATTACCAGCTTCCTGTAAGTAGAAGGGAAAAAACAAAATGCATAGCCTAAAGCGATAGTGTCCCCCATTAAAAGCCGGTCACTATGTGAAACAATTGAAATTCCAATCTTTTTGCTTGCCAGGAGTAAACAAACGAGAAACGAGTAGAAAAGATATATTCCCATTTGAGAAAAGTTTAAGTGGCATAAAATTTAAGCCAATAATATGGAATATCTCGAAAACGGTTAACCTTATAAAAATGTATGACATAAATTGTGTGTTTTAATGAGATCTACATTTCTGTGTAGCAAGTTTTTGTGTATCTCTTATGGTTTGCCAGTAATAAAGAGGTCTTCAGAGGCTATTCCCAGACAATTCAAGATATACATTTCGTTTGTCATTAAAATATCTTATACATGTTATTCTAATAAAAATCGTTAGAGCCATTTTTGAGAAAATCAGTATTTTCGAAAGATGTTCCATGTAAAGGGTAGTTTGGGGAGAGGAATTTTCTTGAAAATCTTCGTGTCGCATCCTTGGAGGATACCAAACTTAAATATCAAGCTTGGGATTTAACGTTCTTTTCGTTTTTGAGCTATGCTGTCCAGACTCACATACAAATACGCACACATGGTCCTTTGTAAAAAATGTACTTTTTTTTTTTGTATTCAGGGGGGTCACAAAACATACTTTTCGACGAAATCTCGGTATCGAACTTTTGGAATACCTTCTCTGCCTTTGTACATAAACATGTAGAGTAAGTAAAGAAAAAAAGCTACCGATGAGTTAACCTAGATTCTATCTTATATTACATCACTGGTAAATTTTTAGCCGATAAAGCTTCTAAGGACGCAATAATTTTTTCAAATATCAACTCTGTCAAAATATCATTACAGTCCATTAGAAAAAAAATCTGACGTGCTCCATTCACATGACTTCCTCTGCATCTCTGTAACAAATACTTGTTAGTAAGCTTATTTGTCAATCTATTTAATGCTAAAACATTAGCAAAAACGGTCTTATTACTTAGTTCCTTTATAAGTAGAAGGGAAACAAGGGATTGAAATTTGTTTCTTTACGTGGCCAAGCGTTAACAAGTTCCTGTATGAGAAAAATGTTAAGTATTTTAAAACTGAAATCAATAACAAGGACTATCTCGAAAACAGCCGAGTCCACGAAAAAAAATGTATAGAACATAAATTGTGTGGTCTACATTTTTTGTGTAGTAAGTTTTTGTCTATCTCTTACCGTTTACCAATTATGCAAAATTCGAACAATTCATCCACAATAAAGACATCTTTAGAGGCCACTCCAAGAAAATTCAAGATATATATTTTATTTGTCATGCAAATATCTTAAATATAAGAGATTTTAATCAATATCGTTAGAACTATTTTAGAGAAAATAACAATTTTCGAAATGTTTTCCATGAAAGGGCAGCTGGGGGGAGAGGGGATTTCCTTGAAAATCTTTGTGTCGCATCCTTGAAATATACCAAACTTAAATACCAAATTTGGTATTTAATCGGCTTTTTGTTTTTGAGCTGTGTTGTCCACAGGCACACAAACGGGCCTTTTGCTAAAAATGATTTTTTTTGGATTCAGGGGGTCCCAAAACATGTATTTTTGGTGAAACCTCGGTATCGAATTTTTGGGTGCAATACAATACCTTCTCTATACCATATGTACATAGTACGTGTAGAGAAAGTAAAAAATCACCATGCGACTTGAAAATATTTTTGTGCTGTCTGTCAAATGGTAAACTATATGAAGCAAGACACAATGCCACCACACCCTTTCTGGTCAACCATCTAAATTCCTGGAATGAGATTCTCGACACAAGAATCCTGATTGGACACTCCAATAGTTTAACGATCAACCTCTTAAATGCATAACAAATGTATTATAGTTCAAAACTGCCGGCAATATGGCAGTTGGAGCAATGTCTTCAACATTCCTGGCTGCCTAAAGCCCTGAATGAAGAACGCGAGAGCTTCTAAAATCTTAGCAATTTTCAAATATGCAAAATATATAACAAAATATTGTAGCAGTATATTAGCAACTTATGTCGTTTTATGTATTTTTTCAACATCGTGAATTTCATTATATGATATTTTTATGTAACTTTCTTAATATACTAAAGATATGTAAATTTGTTGTCTCTGTGATTGCCAAAAAATGAAGTAGGTATTTGAGCGACTTTAAACAAAAATGTTAATAAGAAATTAAAAATGTATTCGTTTTCTGATGTTGGTATTTTGTTGCTCATTTTAAATTACTATATAAGGTACAAAGATTAATTCTAATCGTAAATAAATAGTTTCTGATTGTCTTGGTGCTCATGGCTTATATACAAACTTTAGTTTGGCCATGGTTTCGAGACATAAATTTAAGCATTAGCTTTGATTATCTTACTGAGTCGTGGTAACAGGCACGGCATCAAATGCCAGAGAATTATTTCTGTGCATTTTAATGAAAATTGATTTTTTCATTTAACGCAACATATACAGAAAATTGAATTTACATGTTTAAAATCTACATCAGAGTAACACTTTCTATTGACATCTATTTACATCTGTAGCCGATTTAAATGGCAGTAGCCAAATTAAAATATGATAAGTAGTAAGACGATAAAAGGAAAATGGCGCATAAGGCTGCATAGATGACGCCACTAAGGCTATTACACGTGAAGTTTGTAGGGGTAGAAAGATTGCCTATATAGTATACTAGAGGTGTATTAAAAGAAGTTATATTATGGTAAAATGTGTCATGTTATATAATCAAGTTTTAATGTATTTATATATGTTAAATAGAGGTAAAAATCTTAAAGGAAAATCATTGCCCCTTGGCATCATGGGACTTGAAGAAGGGCAATTTTAGCACTTAGCGTCACATCATCGAGCAAGGACGTTATGCACGTGTGCTAAGTATTCCATTGATAATTTGTATCTTAAATACTTAAAAAAGCAATCAGCTTAAGAGTGTAAATTAACGTAAATAAATTTCGTGGAATTTTTACTTCAAAGAGTGCTCTTATGTAATAAGGTCTAACTTTCTGACCCCGAGACTAATCACTCTGAGATAAGAATGCGTTACTAGAAAGAAGAGATCACTGCTCTACGACGAAGTCTAGACCGAGGTGTACCTCCACATCAATATTTGTTATATTTAATATTACACATCTCAATATTAAATGCTATTATTTTTATACTTAAAATTTCACTCTTGCTCCAGTAATGTTTAAAATGATTACTGTGGAGAGTTTGAAAGCCTCGATTTTTCCAGCGTTTTTTTTATAATGTTTAACGCAAGGTTTATTACATAGACATCGCAAGCGATGACACTGATTATACATGGACTGAAGATGGAACATCGGTGGAATACGACGAGGGGGAAACCGTAGAACCCGGAGAAAACCTGCCCCCTACGCCGCTTTGTCCACCACAAATCCTACATGCAGTCGCCTAGGATCCGCCTTGGTGAGATTCAAGTGGTCTAACCACTCGTCCAAGGCACGGCCTTCTCCGCGTTCGTCTCATATAAAAGTGTTTTAGAAAACAAAATGGGGATAACTCCAGGATGATGGGAATTTCAGAGCTTACAAAGATGGCACAGGGAGAGAAAGTTTAGGAAGTCGGTGTATCTGTTGACACATATACGAGATTTCCGATACTGAATGGAGAGGTTTCATGATGTTGCTGTAAAATTTGTAATTTTGCCCAATCAGTGTCACATCACATATGATGTAGTTCAGCTCTCCCTGTCACTTTAGTTGTTCTGAAGAGTGCCGGCGTAATTAAATAAGCGCAAAGCATCTACTTGTAACTTCGTTTCATACTTGGGAAAGTCCAACAAGAGACCCCTCAGTAATAATACTCTTTGTACGTCGCAACCTCACTCAGAGAAACCACCGAGTTACCAGCACTATATGTTGCATTGGAAACGTACTCAATATCCCACTTACTATTTATATGATTCATTCGCGAGCTCGCTAGAGCTGGACTTTTCGAGAGAGTTCTAGAGTGTTTGGGAAGCAGGGAGAAAGACAATTCCAGAATAATCCCTTTACTTTTCCATAAGACTTCTGCCGTTTGTCTGGACGAGAGCCCTAATCCGTCGGGTTATCATCTCATTCAGGCATAAACTTTTATTCTCTGACACTATTATTAAAATTGCCATATTATGAGTTCTGGGGATCCTACGGTCGAAAGATCTTGCGACTCAGCTGAGACGAGGTGTTACTCTGGACCCAATCCGCGGATCTGCAAGGTGATCCTGAGAGACGATGTGGTTGTGCCCACAAGAAGTGAGTTGATAGTGAAGGTGCAGCTGGAGCGTCAACGGTCAAGGAACCTTGATCTGGAACGGAAAACACCATTGAACAGATTATGTGCTGCCAGGGCATTGTTGCCTTGTCGGGTTGAAGTGTCCCTAAGGCTACTGAACCGTTTTGATACCGACCAGGATATCTAGATTGGGACAGAGTTAGGGAAGTGCGAGCCAGCAGCAAATAGATTTCCGTACGACGGATCCGATCAGCCAACACTGTCGTAGGATCTGGGGCCCCAGATAGAAGCTTTGCTGAAGAGATCGGCCGACGATCACAACTGAAGAAGGTCAGGCGTCTAGTTAACCATGTCTTTAGTGAAGGAAACGTAAATTGTGGCAGCACTGAGAGAGTGCACCGTAACATCGACATCGGAGACGCCCGACCTCACCAACAACCAACAAAGCGCATTCCTCTGGTAAACCAGGAGGAGGTAGGGGGAATTCTGAAGGACATTGGACCAAGGGAAATCATGGAAGAGTCAGACAGCTTTTGGTGCTCCCCTGTAGTCTTGGTGAAGAAGAAGATGACGACGAAGAAGAGCAACAGAGAGCTAAACTTATGCGTGGATTACAGGAGCTGAATGCCATCCCTGTTCCCCTTACCCTGGACACACTCGACACACACTCTGACTCTCGACTTAGGACTTGAAATCAGGATACTGGTAAGCGGTCCTGGGTTCCCGAGATAAGGAGAAGCCCGATTCTCGACTGACCTTGGTAATTTACGATTATGCCCTTTGGCCTCTCCATACGCCAGCCACGTTCCAGAGCCTCATGGAATCAGTGATGAGAGGGTTGATTTGCGACACCTGCCTGCTATACCTGGATGATACCATTGTCATAGGCAACTCTTCTTCAAGGAGGTGAACTATTAGCCACATAGTCTCATCATCTGGCGTAACAATGGTTACCCCGGTGAAAGCTTGAGCAGTGATATATTGGTCTCGCCCTAAAGACAAACGAGAGTTGCGAATTTTCTGGGCCTATGAAGCGACTACCGCCAGATCGTCAAAAGTTTCTCCAAAATCGCGAAATCCCTCTGTCGGAAGAACACCGGCCTTACTTGTGGCCAGAAGAGGCAGAGAGCGCGTTTCAGGCGCATAAGTTTGCACTCTGCAGTGCGCCTATTTTAGAATTTCCATAACCGATATGTGGTAACCGATGCAGCGACTCAGGCATTGGAGGAATTCTATATCAGGTCCAAAATGGCCAGGAGAGTGGCACAATCTAATGTAGCAAGCCCCTGTCCAAGACAAGAAAAAAAATCTACTGCGTTACCCGGAGAGAGCTCCTGGTAATAGTGAAGGCGCTGGAGCACTTCCACAAGTACCTGTACGATCAGCCATTCCACCTGAGGACTGACCACTCAGCTCTCACCTGGCTTTTGTGCTTCAAGAACCTGGAGGACCATAAGCTCATTGGATCCAGAGGCACCAACTTGATATCAGAGCATCGGAAAGGAAGAAGCCTAACATTGCGGATGTCATGTAACGACTACCCCGTCCAAAGAAGTGCGGCAACTGCACCAAAGTTGAGTTGGTGGGGAAAGATCGCGCTGCAGCCTGTCTGAGTCATTTCGATGGTACCGCTGGATGGGATAGAGTAGGAGGGAGCCGTTGGCAGTCGCTGACTTGGGGCCACTCCTGATAGAAGTGGAGGCAGGATTTGACCGAGTTGGGAGGATGTCGTAACCAGGAATGCTGGGCCAATGGGACTCGCTGAAGATCAGGGAAGGAGTATTGAGAATGGCAGTCACAAACAATCACAACTGCGGTTTCAAAAACTTGCCGCTAGCATAGGTGTCCGCTAACACAGATATAAAATTGGATGCCAACAGCAAGCCACACACTCACGTTCAGTGATAAAGGCCGCAGGGTGTAGTCAGAATATTGAATTCCAACCAAAACTTCGCTAGGGAGTATAAATTCCAAACTTGATATCTAACTTCAGCATTTTCTAAGGATGCAACAAGAAGATTTTCAGGAAAATTTCTCTGCCCCAAACCTCCCTTTAAATGGAACATTTTTGAAATGTTCGATTTTCTAAACATTGACTCTAGCGCTTTTGATTAAATTGTCGTGTATTGACGATATTTATATGACAAATAAAATGTATGTCCCGAATACCTTGAGAATAGCCCCTGAAGTCCTCTGCATTCTGGATGATATTTGCATAACTGGTAAGCAGTAAGAGATTGACAAAGACTTACTACGTAAAAATGTAGATTTCGTTTAGTCGCACAATTTATGTCATATACATCTTTTTCTTTTTGTAGAACTAACCATTTCCGATATATGCCCTGTAATTGGTTTAAATTCTAAAATACTTAAACTTTTCTCAAACGGAAACTTATCTTTCTTCGCTTCGTCTGTTTTTTCTCCCTTTCTTTTTGCCATGCAAATAGAATGGATTTAAATGACAATCGCAGAGCGACAGTTTTTAAAATATTTAATCACTTATCTTCTACTTGGAAAGTACTAAGTAATAAGATCATTTCTGATAATGTTTATCTTGATTACATTATACAGAAAAACATATTTTGTAAGAATAGTTTGTTTATAGATGACACAGAAAGTGATGGGAATGAAAACATCAGCTTTTTTTAGGTTCTCTAGCAAGCATATATAATATACGTACATAGTAGGCAGAGGAGATAATTGTATTCCACCCAAAAGTTCGATACCGAGATTTTTACCGAAAATACATGTTTAGGGCCTTTTTTAAAGCAAAATTCGTATGTGTGTATGTATGGACAGCATAACTAAAAATGAAAAGTGGTTAAATACTAAACTTAGTATTTATGTACGGTATCTTCCAAGGATGCGATTGGAGGATAGGAAAATCCCTCTACCCCTAACTACCCTCTACATGAAACATTTTTCGGAAATGTTGATTTTATCAAAAATAGCTCAAACAATTTTGATTAAATATCACATGTTTAAGGTATTTTTATGACAGATGAAACGTATATCTTGAATTTAATAGGAATAGCCTCTGAAGACCTCTTCACACTGGATGACTTTTGTATAACTGGTAAACCGTAAGAGATAGATAAAAGTTTAAAACACACAAAAACGTGCATCTCGTTAAAACACTAATGTATGTCATATAAATTATTTTTGGACAGTCAACTGTTTCCAAGATATTCTTTGTTATTCGTTTAATTGTTAACTATTCAAATTTTTCTCAAAGTGGAAGTCATCTTTTGTTTCATCTTTGTTTTGTTTTACTAATGGTCACGCATAGAGAAACTAATTTAAATGTTATTGATTTATAGAGCGACTGGCTTTTGAAGGATTTGGCTATCGCCATAGGTTAATTTACTCCTTCATTTCCATTCTACTCGACTCGATTTTATCAAGTTGCCATATTTTGCTTCTACGCTTATGAGATGAGTACGACTTTTGTGGGTTAAATGAGTACCCCAAAATAAGATTTTGTGGTGTTAAATGTCAATTAAGCAGTACATGTGTACTGTAGGTTTTAAACCAGTAAAACCAGTGTGGTGTTTGGCTGTACTATCTCCAATAGCATAAGCAAAAACAAAGGGGAATGTGTTTCAACGCATAGGTTAGGTAGATTATTTAAGGGATTTGGTGTTTTAAATGGTCAATTAATCAGTAAGTTTAGAGTTTAAGTTTTAAACCAGGATAATGGTCAATGCGTGTGTGGTGTTTTGTTGTAGTTTCTCGAAGAGCAGAAGCATCAACAAGGATAGGGAAATGTGTTTCAATACATAAGTTAAGCATTCTTATTTAAGTGATTTTTCGGTGCTGCACTTAGTGAAATATTTCAATACACAGGCTTGTGTACTTATTTAAGTGATTCTTCGGTGGCATTCTTGGTGAAATATATTATATATTATCAACAGAACGATTCGGTATTGTTTGTTAGATTTTAAATTTCCAATTCGGAAATACCGTTGAGAAGCAGCCTATAAGAAACCTCTTGTTAATTCGTCCATTTAGCAGCTATAGAGAGAAATAATTAGAATGTAGTTATGTGCTTGTGATACCAGAACCGTGAGCATAGGGGACGTGTTCCTTGGACTCGGAATGCTATACATTTTTGTGTGTTCTTATTTATAAGTTCATGTAATGGAATTAATGGCTATTAAGAGATAAACAATAAGGTTTGGTCAAAATCTGATATTTTGCCCTCCAGTTTTAAACCAAGAGATTAGAACAAAATTAAGTTATGACCTTGCCGCACGGTTTACTGCAATAATACTAATTTATCAATAATAACTTCTGACAGGCCGAAAAATGTGATTGTATTAAATATTCCTTCACTAGAGATCGTTCCCCTTCCATTGCTCTTTGGTTTTTACTTCAAAAGCTTGGAAAAACAATTAATTTGACAGATGCTGCATATGGCGTATATGGTAGTGTGTAAAATTGCAAGATAGCTGCTGGTCAGCAAAACGCTAGGCATTTGTACCCTGTGCGAAAGTTATAGGAGAATGCTTCTGGTAGGGTGTTGTATAGGACGCTACTGTGAGAGACTCTCATGAGTAAATTGGACCGAGAATACTCTCAAAATCTGCAAAGATGAATGCGGGATTTTCAGCATTCTTTCCACATTTTTAAACTGAATAAGTGGGGTTTCCTTTGTGGGCATAACTATCCTAGCAACAGCATGATGACTGATCATGATAGTAGCGTGTTCCTTCAATTTTTCCATTCCACTTCGTCCATATATGTCATCAAAATGGATGAAGCAGCATTTACAAATGTACACTTGACCGTCATGTTTTGTCTTTTGTTCTCGAATAAGCTTCTCAAAGTTCTTGATGTATACATAGTGACGCCCACAATTTCCATCCTTAGCAGAAGCTCATGATGGTCTCGCAGAATTTCCTCCACAATTTTTATTGGATACACTTGTTGCTTTTCATCCAGTCTAAACACATTGATAGTAATATTGTTTTTTTTTTTCTCTCGAATGTTGTAATTTCAGTCAGTGGATTAGGAATATGATACACGAGAAGTAATTTTAATCTTCTAGTTCCCTGTATTGCTAACACGTTGAAGATCATTTGGAATGAATTTTGTGAGGATAGTATATGTAATGCATTTCTCGTCTCGATGGTTCTGTGGCTTAATACAAGCTTGCTTTGTTTCTATAGATGCAGGTAAAACAATATAACTGCTCCAGCAAGTTCAGTCCTATTGCTTCTTTTAAGCTTGATTCTTCCATTTCAGCAGTTAGTTTTAAATTTTACCTCCAGCACGGCGTCTAAATCACATTCTAAAAACACAGCCTGATTCCTGCATATGAAGGTCTTATTAGTAGCTTCTATAGCACTATTTACAAATGGACACTCTACTACCAGGTTAATCTTCACAATTTTATGTATGAAGAGCTCTTTTTGAACAGATTGTATATTCCTGTGTTTAGCCTCCTGCAGGTAAATCCTCATGTCCTTGCTAGAATTACATCCGATGAAGTAAGATTTCTAGCGTCCTTCAAACGCTGACTCATACTCTTTCACACTGCATTCATCTTCCATTATAGTCGATAACTAGTGCCGCGTATGCTCGGCTTTTGTTTCCCTTATGGACACGCCTGCGCTACATTTAAATCTCATTTCATGACGTCTCTTCTCATAGCTCCGTAAAAAGCTTTTGCCGCACTTAATACAGTTGTAGTTAGAAGTAGAGTTCGGAGATACTCCACTAAATGTAGCATGCTGCATATCTTCAATCTGATAAATACTCATACGCCAGATTAATTGCCTTCAGACTTTCTTCTCACTTTTGATAGGTAGTTTCACTAAGAGGAGCTGATCTGCTCAACTCGAAACAAACTAGCGCAATGGAGGTCTACTTTTGTTTCTTTTTTTTTTACAGTAGAAGGGAAAAATACATTACGCATTCGACCCTCAACCAAAATGCAATGGTAGGGAGGATATGTGCGGCTCTCCGCTCTGGTTGCGACATACCCGCTAAAAACTTCTGATACGATAACACGTATGTTGCTGCTTAATCGTGCTGTTGAAGCGTAGCGCGGTCCTGCTTAGCACACGTGTTAGTAAATGAGAGGTGGGATGCTGCTGTACAATGTGCGGGAGCGGGTGAAAGGTTGGTTCTAGGCTGCAGTTGAAACCTGACTGCAGCCTAGGGAAATGAAGGTAAAGGTGCGAAGGAAATCTATGGAAAGTTTAGGTTGGAGTATTGGAGATTCGAGGGAGCTCACTTCACTTGCTGCCGCTTCTCGAAGCCCTCCCACTTCCCGCCAGAGGTGGCGGGCCTTTCAGGAGGAACGACGGTGTTGAATGGCTGACTCCGGGATCGGAATAACTCTGCGGAGTAGGCTGATTGCTGGTTAATAACCTGTTTCAGCTGCAATGAAATGCTGTCTAGCCTGCGGTGATTTGGTGCATAGAGATGGCTGCGGTGGTGGAAGCTTGCAGGTCTTGCAGCTTCAGGTTCATGACGCTGCTGCACACCTCTTCTAGGGCAGCTAAGCCAGCGCCCATGTTCAGGCTCTCCGCGAGGAGGTACTGAATGGCCTCCCGCGTCGCTGTGTCTATCAAGGGTGTAAGTGGTGTGACGTCGATGATGGTAGTCTGCGGTGTAGCAGTCGGGGCTGGTGGTGATGAGGTCCTGCTTCTCGGATAAAGAGAGCACTGAGCTTGCCCGGTGAAGGGTCCTGTGCCAGGGCAGGTGGCACAGAACCGATGTCGAGGGCCCTGTACACTCAGCGGTGGTGGAGTCGGAGCCACAATAGTGGCACCGCAGCGGAAAAGAGCAGGAGTCTGCTGTATGCCCGAAGGCACAACAACTTCGGCAGAGCCGATGGCGTTCCTGCCGGCTCACCTCGATGACCTGAGTCGCCCTAACAAGGGCAATCCTGACTCCAAGGCAGCTTCTAAGTCAGCCGGGTCCTGCAGCTCCAGTGGAATCAACGGCGTTGGGCCCGGTCGCAGTATATGCGAGTGACCCTTAAACAAGAAGGCCACCCGCGACTGCACGGCGGAGAACAGATGCCGGGTGGAAAGGTCCCGAGGGACCCCCCCCCGAACCACGGCACTGTACCGGGGCGGCGGAATGGAGCTCAACGGAGGCGGTGTTGCTGATGCCGTTGCGGCGAAGCTGCGCTAGACGTTGTAGGCGAAGCGAGGCTTCTCCCAGCCGGCGGAGATGGAGGTGCTACTTCCTCGGCGGCTGCCGTGTAAGAAGCGTCGATTGCTGCTGAAGCAGCGGCGTCTGCGTGGTTTCTTCTTTGCCCTCTCAGTCGAAACCAAGGAAGTCCTCCCCTCCCTGAAGGTTTATTTTTTTTCTTTAGATTGTCCCTATTTATTGCGTCACCACGGACCGATTAGAAGGTCACGTGTTTTTAGCCCTGCCATTTCAAAGTTGTTCAGTGTTTTCTGTTTGAGTTAGCTCATGTGTTTGATATATTTTCCGTTTAATAAGGTAAATAATTTATCAGACGCATGTTATTGTTTGTTTTAATATATTTTACAGCTTTATATGCTTTTATCAAAACAAATCCACGAATTTTCTTTTAATCGAGGATTAAGCATGTGAAATTAAGGGGACATGGTACTCTGGAATGGTAGAAAATAATTTTTTGTTTGTTTTAGACACAAACAAAACCTGTATTATTTCTAGTTTCATAAAATGTATACTTTTGGGAGGTTAAGATGATTTTGATCAATTTAAATATAATTTAAATGCTAGTTTGCATTTCTGTAAAGCTGTTGTGCAACGAACCTTTTTAGAACATTTGTATCTTTAAATTCAGTTTTCTCAAAGCATTTTTGGATACTTGTGTACATTTTTCTCAGAAACTATGAGAGCTGGAAAGCTGAAATTTTCAGCACATATATACAACACATAGTTGAACTTTCTGAATCACAATCGTAATATTATAGCATACATTGATTATATTAAGAAAGCAACAACATTACAAATTTTCCACATTTTTACTTTTTTGAATTTGAAAAAAATATTTGTTTTTTAATTTCCACTGAAATTGTATCTTAACTAAAAAACGAAAGAAATATTGTATCAATGTCAGAAATTAGTGTAGAAATGTAGAAAATGGTTATAGAAATGACATAAACTAATATAAAATACCACTAACTTCTAGTAAACATAAAAAAGGGGTTACAAGATGACAAGAAAAGTTATCCACTAAAATACGCTAAAAATACTTACATAGAGTCAGCATACTTTGACCGCTATTACAAAGCCCTTAAAAGAGAACCCTACCAATATATTCAAGGCAGTTGAAATACCAATTGCCTGAGGCTTAACACTGCTATATAGTTCTTAACACCTTAAAAGACATAAACGATGTGAAAGGAGACAAGAAACCACTAGAAATCACTGCAACATCCTGCAAAACGGCCTCAAAATATGCTAAAATGACTGCAAAAGTATTAAAACCATTGGAAACACTGGAAACTATGAGAAAAACATCTGAAAAGAAAAACGTCTGTCTTAGAAGCTAATTACTCGCCAAATGGCATAGAATGTCATTAAAAGGTCTCTAAGTAAAACTGTGCCAACACTAAAATCCCCTTAAAAGTCCCGAAAAATGTATGTGTAAGCATTATAAAACATTACAAAATACTATAAGCTACTCTCAAAATGTGCTAAAATGGCTACAAAATACTAAAATAATTAAAAAACATTGCAAATACACTAAAAAGTCTGATGTACTCCATTCACATGACTTTCTCTACACCTCTGCAACAAACTTCTGTTAAAAAGTTTATGCTTCTATTTACTTCATGCTAAGTGAGAAAAAATTAGCAGAAATAGTCTTATTACTTGCTTCCCTGTAAGTAGAAGCGAAATAAGGGAGTAACATAGGTTAAAGTGATAGCAAAAGGTGGTTGCTATGTGACTGAAGTTCCTTTGTTGTTTGAATGGACAGGAGTTGATAAATTCCTGTATGAGAAAAGTATAAGTTTTTTAAGGCTGAAACAAAAAACAAGGAATATCTATAAAACGATCAACTCCACGTTATATATATATATATATATATATATATATATATATATATATATATATATATATATATATAACATAAATTGCGTGTTTTAATGTGCTCTACATTTTTTGTGTGGTAAGCTCTTGTATCTCTTACGGTTTACCAGTTACACAAAATTCCGTAAAATTCATCCAGAATAAAGTAGTCTTCAGAGGCTATTCCCAGAAAATTCAAGATATGCATATTATTTGTTAAGTATATATCTTTAATATATGATATTTTAATCAAAATCGTTAGAGCCATTTTTTAGAAAATCAAAATTTTCGAAAATTTTTCCATGTGAAGGGTAGTTGGGGGTGGGGGATTTTCTTGAAAATCTTCGTGTCGTATCCTTGGAAGAAACTGAACTTAAATACCAAGTTTGGTATTTAACGGTCTTTTCGTTTTTGAGCTATGCTGCCCAAAGACACACACACACACACACACACACACACACAGACACACACACTGACATTTTTCTAAAAATGCTTTTTTTGGATTCAGGTGGTCTCAAAACATGTATTTCCGGTGAAATCTCGGTATCGAATTTTGGGTGCATTACAATACCTTCTCTATACACTACGTATAGAGAAAGTACAAAAAATAAAAAAAAAAATTATATGACACAAATTGTGTGTTTTAATGAGATCTACATTGTTGTGTAGCAAATTTTTGTATATCTCTAACGTTTGACAGAATGAGAGATGTCTTCAGAGACTATTCCCAGAAAATACAAGATAAACATTTCGCTTGACATAAACATATCTTATGCATAATGGTTAGAGCCATTTTTGAGGAAATCAAATTTTCGAAAAATGTTCCATATAAAGGGTAGTTTGGGGCGGGGGCATGTTCTTGAGAATCTTTGTGTCGCATCTTTGGAAGATAACAAACTTAAATACCAAGTTTGATATTTAATGGTCTTTTCGATTCTGAAATATGCTGTCCACAAACATACACGCACACACACACACACACACACACGGACCTTTTTTCTAAAAATAGTTTTTTATGGTTTCAGGGGGACCCATATTTCCGGTGAAATCTCGGCATCGAATTTTTGGGTGCAATACCTACTGTGTACACTATATACGTAGTATATGTAGAGAAAGCAAAAACAGGGAAAACGGCAGACATGTCTAATCTGTGGTCTTGGACACTTAATTTCTGTCAGTATAGTAAACTCTACTTAGAAGAGCGTATCTATTAAATAACTCTTGAATCATCAACATTCGGCTGTGTCATTTTAATAAATTCTTGAAATTCCCGTCAGAATAATGGTTGCCTTGCTCTGCGACCTTTGAAGATCTGTAAGAATATCATATATATGATCGAAGTTTTAAACAACGGGACTCAAATTGCGCGCATGGTTCTATGGGTATTTAAGACATGCTGTGACGTAAGATCCTGTTGAACTGGCTGTAACCAAAATGGTGGAAAGTGCAGCGAGTAATAAGGAATAATTCATGATATAAGGAAAACAAACTTTTTCAGCTAGGTCTACATTCTTGACAATGAGGTGAGTGAAACTTTTTTGAACACTTAATCATGCAGTAGATGATTAACGAAAAGGCAGCCTAACGTAGTGATTTAATTGTTAAAAGAACATGTTTACGGTAAAATCACCGATGCATTCTTTGTGATAAATTGTTTTTAGTTGTGCATAATTATTGGGGTGCAATAGCTTTGTAAGGTTCTATATTCTGCTTAGATTTAAAATCTGATTTCTCAAGGATAAGAATATTAAGATAGTGTGACACATACAGAGTCATCAACGTTTACATGCTTCATTTTGCATATGATAATGGTCTTTTGATAAAGTTATTTGTTATCCTTAAGCCAGATTAAATTCCAGCAGTCACATATTAATTTTGTGGATTATATTTTATAGCTCTGTAATGCTAATAGTATATGTATTTGTTAAATGTATATACTGAGAATTATGATTATAAAATCATTGTTTGAGATGCTTGATTTCCAATTTGTGCCATTATGAGAAATCGCATGAAGTGTACAAAAAGGGTAATTCTTCGCGACTATTTATTTAGGTCTACTCCCTAAAATTTTTGGTAAAATTTCTACAGGCGGATCCAGATTTGATAGTCTTGAAACATTAACCTGTTACGATTTGAAATCCACTGGATTGTCGAGGTTTTGACTTCTTTTGGGGATAATTGGGGGTTTTGCTTCTCATACAACTTGACTACACCATGTCGTTGCTCCGAAATTTCGTCCTTGGCCGCAACTGCTCCACTCTTATGAAAAAAAACATCCCTCGACTATCAAACAGTAGGCATATCTTCTAAGTTTTCTTTCCTTCCACATAATGGGTCTTCCCCTTGCTATGTAGTTCTCTAAAAGTGTGCAAATGTAATTGGCTCGCAATTATTTTGTGAACAGGCAAATTTGTTATTAGTGACTTGCAAATCATGTTAAAATTGGAGATATCCATAGTGATCCCACTCTGTTGCCACTTCGTCTGGTTCTACTGTTGCAGCACCAAAACTCTCAGTCATTGAGCAAGGGGCTCCTCTCCTAGATCATCTTCATTGTCAACTTCATCGTTGTTTCTAAAGTCACTTTCACTAGCATTATCAATGCTTATATTTACAATTACACTGGGGTTAGTTAGCACCAACTGAAACTGCATTGAGGAGTGTGTGATACATCTTGCAATAAGGATGACACCATTGCTTACGTAGCATGAATTATTGGCAGAGAGGCAGACACACCTCTTATCAGCTGAGACAGTGCGCAGGCTGTCAGGGATCACTATGGATCTCCCTGAGTTTAAAAGGAGGAGCACCGTAATCATCATATTATACCTTGATTTTATTAGCCTGCCCCTTATCTCTTAACTCGTGTGACTAACCACCTCTCATTGACTGGTGTGATGAGATGGGCAGGATCCTTCGTCCTTCATTCGTCCTTTCACTAGCTATTATCAAACACCTTTCCTTACAAAAGTTTATTCTTTTATCTACTTTATAACTAATCAAAATAAACATTAGCAGAAATCTTCATATTACTTGCTTTCTTGTAAGTAGAACGGAAACAGGGTCAAAGGCTAAATCAATAGTCAAATATTTTAAAAGCTGGTCCTCTGTGAAACAACTGAAGTTCAGTTTGCTTTGCATGGTCTGCAGTAAAACGAGAGATAAAGCAAAACATCACTTCCTGTTGGAGAAAAGTTTAGGTAATTTAAAATTGAAACCAATAATAAGAAATATTTAAGAAACAGTTTGCTCTTCACAAAAAACATATAGGATATACATTGTGTTTTAACGAAATTACATTAGTAAAATTTTCTTTATCTCTCATGGTTTAAATGTTATGCAAAATTATGCAAAATTATGCAAAATTCAAAATGCATAGTTTATTTGCGATATAAATGTCTTTAAAATACAGTATTTTAATCAAAATTGTTAAGAGCGATTTTTGAGAAAAACAAAATTTCCAAAAATGTTCCATGTAAAGGTTATTTTGTGGTGGGGGATTTTCTTGAAAATCTGTGTTGCATCCTTGAAAGATACTGGACTTAAATAGTAAGATTGGTTTTCGTTTTTGAGCTGTGTTGTCCACAGACACACATGCACCATTTTCTAAAAATGTTTTTTTTTTTTTTCTGAACTTTGGGGACCTCAAAACATTTATGGTGAGATCTCGACATTTATTTTTTGGGTGTACAATTCCTTCTCTATCCACTAAACACGTACATATGGGCTAGAGAAAGTAAAAATAAGTGTGAAGGTTCATAATTAAAATCCTGATGGGCATAGAGTTTTTCAAGCATTATACAACTCTTGGTAAAACTTCCACAAGTGATCCGGTTTGAAAGTGTTGAAAATATTAGCACGTCCAGATTTGCAATGGAATGCTGAGGTTTAAATTTCTTTTTGTGATCATTGGGGTTTTGGCTTCAAAGATCTCTCAGCCTCTCCTCTATTTATAAAAAAGCATCCCTTAGCTGCAATGGGCTTAGAGCCCTCCACCTTGAGCTATGCTTTGTGGCTTAGGGCCCTAAAAGAACAAACGTTACTACAAACTGGTTCTAATGGCAGAATAACAAAAGTCCAAATCTGGATCGCATTAGGAAGTGTCACCTTTCTCACATTTTTTTTACTTTCGCTAGTCCTATATGTACAATTTACACAGTGAATAGAGAAGGTATTGTATTCCATCCAAAAATTAGATGTCCAGATTTCACTGGAAATATACATTTTGGGGTCACCTGTGTCTGAAAAAAGCATTTTTAGAAAAAGGTGTGTGTTGACAGCATATCTCAAAAACGAAAATACTGTACTATATGGTATTTAGGTTTTTAGTATCTTCCAAGGATACGACACGAAAATTTTCAAGAAATCACCCGACCACAAACTAACCTTTACATAGAAAATGTTTCGAAAATTTTGATTTTCTCAGAAATGGCTCTTGATGATGTTGATTAAATTACTGTATATTAAAGTTGTTTACATCCCAAATAACATGTATACCTTGAATTTTCTAGGAATAGCCTCTGAAGACCTCTTTATTCTGAATGTATTTTGCCGAATTTTGCTTAACTGCTAAACGATAAGAGAGAGAGAAAAAGTTACTGTACAAAAAATGTAGGTGTCATCAAAACATACATATTATGTCCTTTATATTTTTGTTGTGGAGGTAACTGTTTTCCAGATATTCCTTGATATTGGTTTCAATTGTGAAGTACTTATTATTCAGGATGTTTGTTTTTCTTTTGTTCTGGCCAAGCAAAGAAGCAATTTGCAATGACAATCACATAATGACAGCTTTTAAAACACTTGAGTATCATTTTAGCCTAGTGTATTCTCTTAGTTCATGAAGCTTATAAGGAACTAAGTAATAAGAACATTATGCTAATGTTTTTCTTGATTAATCTTTTCTAAGAAGTTTGTTTTAGAACAGCTAGAGAAAGTCATGAGTGTATAACACAACATATTTTTTTATATAAAAGATGAGGGTAAATGAGTGAACAAATGTGGTCTGTATAATGTTAAATGCTCTGTTGGTTGTCTTTTTATTCAACATCATATGAAATAGAGGTGTTGGCAGATTTCCAAAATGAGTAGGGTCATTCTTCAAAAAGGGCAAATTTTAATGGTAGAATTTAAAAAGTGTGTTTTTCTTGCTATATCTTTTTGTTTGGTGGTGTAACATCACAATTCGGAATGATATTTAAATATTGATCCTAATCACTAGGATGAGGAAAACATCTGGGAGGTTCTTTGGAAATTAGGATAAAATTAGCGCACAATTGTTTTCTGTATTTTATTTCTATTTAAAGAGATTAATGGCACTAAAAACAATAAAGCAGCACTTCCTTAAGACAATGAAAAGACTTACATTAGTTTTCATAATAGCTCAAGCCATTGTTAAACAGTCTTGGCCATGATTAAATTCAGCAATGGTTGATCGAGTATGTCTTAAGTTTCAATAACAGATGCCTTGTTTGACTATTCTTGACAGGCATCTTCAGAGAGTACCACTGTTATATATATATATATTATATGCTATTTTTGTCAAGTTTTACAACTGTTGATCCCAAGGATTTTAATGGAGACCTATGATTCGAGTCACTTACCTTATCAACGTATGACATAGGCGGCAGATTGCAGATGCTACACACACTAGTGGAGCTGGCTGCAGTACAGTCACTATTAAAACATTGTACAACCTTTGGATGTCCTCACTCATGGTCAATAAAACCAGTATTTATTTATTTTTAATGGTGTTTACATTAAACAGACATTGAACTAGCTCCACCCTAGTTCACTGTGTGAAGTTCTTATATTCCTGATAAATTCCTCCTCCTCCTCCTCCTTGTTCCTTCTTCCCCTCTTCTTCCATGCCAGAAATATTCACTAGTTCATATTTGCTGATGTCACAGTTTTCATTATCATTATCCTGAATAAGTATTTGCTCCATTGAATTTTGCACGATGGCATCTTTTTCAAAATGATGCTCAGTTGTCTCCATGACTGGCAGGCTTTTACTTGTTTTATCAAATATTTGATGACACAGATTTTCAATATCTTTCATCTTGAAAGTTGTATTTCTACTTCTTATCCACTGTTTTACATTTCCCCAGAAGAACTAATTAGGTTTTAAATCTGGAAGTGTTTGTGTCCTGCCAATGCCTGATCTGTTAATTCAGATTTTTTTGTTGGGTCGGTTAATGTTGATTAAATCATAACTTTTTCCATTGGAAATGATTCTTTGAAGGAAACCATTTTCATACCACTTTTTAGGGAGTTAACATCACTGGTCTATTTGACCGTTATGATAGCTTGTGTTGTCAGTTGTCAGGACAGAATTTTCAATTAGAACAAATTCGAGGCATAGCATTTGACTGGATTAATAAACAAAACTTGTATGTACAACAGTTCTGACACAGACTGTACTGTCAGGCAGCACAAGGCATACTGCAGTGTATGAGTAGTGAACGATTCCAATAATGGTTTCGCCTAATCAGCAACATGTACTTCTGTAGGGCTTGATGATGCAACATTACAAAGTTAGCGTGATAGCATAGCTAGCTAATTATGCCATCAAGGACATATGTCATTATTACTGGGGAGACCTATACATGGTCATTATTCCTCCCATTAGTAGCCCCTGGCATGAGGGACACATGTTTAATTATTGGTACCCTGTCGGGAGGACTGGGTGTATGTGTTTTCATTGTCACCATCCTGCAGAAGGGAATGGCAACACCATGTTGTCTGAATGCTAAGGTTGGGTTCTACAGTTCAGTCCTGGCCATTGACCAATCTTCACTTTGTGTACTCATTAGTCATTAGGATGAATCTGCCATTTTACTTTCTGTAGCAAGTATATACACAGTAGCTAGAGAAGGTATTGTATTGCACCCAAAAACTCAACACTAAGATTTAACAGGAAGTACATATTTTGAGGACCGTGAATCCAAATCCATCTCATGAATCTATTTTTAGAAAAAGGTGTGTGTGTGTGTGTGTGTGTGTGTGTGTAGCGTGTAGCACACATGTACAGCATAACTCAAAAACCAAATACCAAACTTAGAATTTTGTTAAGTATCTTCCAAGGATGCGACATGAAGATTTACATGAAGACCCCTACACACCAAACTACCACTTACACGGAACATTTTTCAAAATTTTAAATTTTCTCAAAATGGTTCTTAGATTTTGATTAAAATGCCATGTATTAAAGATATTTACAACTAAATATATATCATGCAGAATTTCTTGGGAATAACCCCTGAAGTCCTTTTGTTTCTGAATGATTTGCATAACTGTAAGCCCTAAGAGATAGACAAAAACTTAACACAAGAAATGTAGATCTCCTTAAAACACATAATTTGTCACAAACTTTTTTGTAGAGCTAACCATTTTCGAGATATTCTCTGTTACTGATTCCAGTTTTAAAATACTTTGCTGAAATGAAAATCTATTCTGATGTTAGTAATGGAAAGAGAACTAAATTTATGCAGAGAACATCTAAAACATTTGACTGTTGCTTTATTTCCCTTCTACTATTAAGGAAGCAAGCAATAATGTGAATGTTTATCTCAATTAGCATGATAAAACAATCTTTTGTAAAACCAGTTAGATTGTTGAAGAGATAGAGAAAGTCATGTGAATGGAATACATTAACATTTTTAATGAATCCAAAAGAAAAACCTTTTTAGAAAAATATCTATGTGTGTGTGTGTGTGTGTGTGTGTGTGGTGTCTGTCTGTCTGTGGGCAGCATAGCTCAAAAACGAAAATACTGTTAAATTCCAAACTTGATATTTAAGTTTGGTATCTTCCAAGGATGCGACACGAAGATTTTTGAAAAAATCCCCCCAGTCTCAACTACTACATGGAACATTTTTCGAAAATTGAGATTTTCTCAAAAATGGCTCTAATAATTTGGATTAACATCTCTTATATTTAAGATATTTACATGATTAATAAAATGTATATTCTTAAATTTTATGGGAATAGCCTTTGAATGCCAGGATGAATTTTGTGGAATTTTGTATAACTGGTAAACTGTAAGAGATAGACAAAAACGTACCACACAAAAAAATGTAGAGCTCATTAAAACACACAATTTATGTTGTATACATTTTTTCGTGGAGTTGACCGTTTGTTTTAGAGATTTCTTGTTATTAGTTTCAGCTTTAAAATAATTATACTTTTCTCATACAGAAATTTGTCAACTCCTATCCATGCAAAGATAATTGAATCACATAGCAACCAGCTTTTAAAAGATTTGACTATCAATTTAGCCTATGGTACTATCTTATTTCCTTCCTACTTACAACGAAGGAAGTAATAACACCCTTCCTGCTAATGTTTATCTCAATTAGTAATAAGTAAATAGAAGAATAAGGTTTTTAACAATAATTTATTGAAGAGATGTATAGAAAGTCATGTGAATGGAACACATCATATTTTTTCTGAGATGGTTTCATCATCCTCATTGTCTGTCTACACATCTGGTAAGCAAGCTTTATCTTATAATTGATGTAACTCTCCTGACTTGTATTAAAATTAAGAAATAAACTGGGACCTCTAATCATATGCAGTTTTATTTTGTGAAACAAAGTGTGAAATGTTTCTTCATGTATAATATTTTGTTCCCCACCTGGGTGTGGTGGTAGCGTGTCTGCCTCACATTCAACAGGTCGTGAGTTCAAATCTCACTTAGGGTGAGTTGCATGGATAAGGTTTTTTTCAGGGTTTTCTCTTATCCTTAGAAGATGAATGTCAAGTAACTTTAAGCTCGATGAACCCCGAGATCATTTGAGCATCATTCCACAATTTCATTCATCGTCTGATATGACCAAACAGGTTAAAGGAAATTAATCTACCAAAAAAAAAAAAAAAATATATATATTTTGTTAAAGCAACTAATTTGTTTGTAAACACTGTTTTAAGGAAGGGAGTATATTGGCACTAGGAAACAGAAGTAAAATTGTCCATTATCACACTCAGAGCTGAAGTCCAGGAAATGAAACATAAAAATACAAATAAAATAAAAGGATAAAATCTGAAGTGTCAATCTGGATCTGGCCAACAATGTTTTACTATGTACATAGTGTATAGAGAAGGTATTGTGTGGCACCCAAAAATTTGATACTAAGATTTCACCAGAAATATATGTTTTAAGACCCCCTAAAGCCAAAGAAAGCAATTTTAGAAAAATGTATGCGTGACGTGTGTGTGTATGTGTGTATGTGATTTAAGTTCAGTATCTTCCAAGGATGTGACACAAAGATTTTCAACAAAATGTCCCTAGCCCAACTACCCTTTACATGTAAAAATTTTGATTTTCTCAAAAATTCCTCAAACTATTTTGATTAAAATATCATGTATTAAAGATATTTGCATAATAAATAAAATGTGTATTTTGAATAGTCTCTGAAGAAATCTTTATTCGGATGAATTTTGCAGAATTTTGCATAACTGGTAAACCGTGAGAGACAGAAATTTACTTAACAAAAAATGTAGAGTTCGTTAAAACACACAATTAGTGACATACTTTTTTGTGGGGTTGACCGTTTTTGAGATACTCCTTGTCTTTTCTCATTCATGAGATTGTCAACCCCTGGCCATACATACAAACAATGGAATCGCATAGCAACCAGCTTTAGTCTATGGTACTGTCTTATTCTCCTACTTACAAGAAAGTAAGTAATAAGACCATTTCTACTACTTTTTTTTTTCCTCTCTATTAGCATGAAGTAAATAGAAGATAAGCTTTTTAACATTAATTTGTTGTAGAGAAAGACATGTGAATGGAATACATCAGATTTGTTGTTAAAAAGTTTCAAATTTGAATATAGCATTCATTGTCTTTCAGGATCATTCTTATCTTATAAATTATAGCCAGGAAGTGTTACCATAATACAGAATACTTGTATCATAAACTGGAACTAATTTGGCCCTTAAAGGGTTACTTGACACAACTTAGGAAATTATATTATTTTACACATACACAAAATTTAACACCATATATTAGTTCCCTTATTATATGAGAGTAATGATTTATTCAATTTTATATTGGATAGAGTATAAAATAAAAAGTGTAATTCTCAAATGTGCTTATGAAATATAATACTTTATTGCTGTCATATAACAGGGAGCTCAAAATTGGGGAAATTACCATTTCTGCTAATGTTTACTTCAATTAGCATGAAGTAGATAGAAGATAAAGCTTTTTAATAATAATTTATTACAGAGATGTAGAGAAAGTCATGTGATTGGAACACAGCAGATTTTTGATTTTGTAAACAGGTTATTAATTTTATGACAGTTATAGTGTTAACCAAAAGTATGCATAATTTTTTTCTCCAGTGACTATATATTTTTTTAGAAAACCAAGAACAGGCATGTAAATACATTTTAATGCATGGAACAATATATCAATTGTGAAACATTTTAAAATCACTATAAACCAGTCTTTTGTATTGGTAACAAATGAGAGAAGGCTTGTAACAGAATGACAGTAGTGCAATACCTCTTTAATACTACTCATTATTATTAAATGTAAGTCATACTGCATATTATTTCCATTTTTTGCATACTTTATGTTAACTATATTGTTAAAAATGTTTTGGAGGGAAAATGCAACAAGAAAAGGCGGGAAACCTGCAAGTATCAGACAAGAACTTATTAAGCAATTAGGAATCCTATCTGAGGAGAATTAACTGGGAAGCAATGTTGGCATTATTCTTAATTTTTTATCATTGTTAATCAAACTTACGAGGGTCATATTGATAGTAGTGAGGAACAATTTTTAAACTTCTTAATATTTAGTTTTTAGTGACCAAGTATATCATAATCTACAGACTTTTCTCTACACATTTTTCCCATCTTTCTGCAAGTTTAAAAATATTCTTACAATTGAACTCTGTTCCAGCTGCATGATGACACTGATACACTGCTTGCTGAATATCCTCCACTGTGTCATAGTGTTGGCTTTACATCTGTTCCTTAATGAGACCATAAAGATGATAGTGGGGGATGCCAAGTTGGGACTGTTGGGAGGTTGTGGAAGAGTTTCCCACCTAAGTGTTCTATCTTCTTCACTGCAACATGGGTATGAGAGAATGTGCATTATCCTGTGGCAGCATGATCCTCTTTCAAGGGGGACTTATCGCACAATGCATGACAGAGCTTCCAGTGTTTGGATATAGTGGGCAGCATTTATGGTTTGTCCAGGTTCAAGAAAATCAATTGGAATGCAAACCACTTCCAGAAGATGCTACCCATAAACTTTCCAGCAGAACACTAATTTGTATCTCTCAAGGGCAAATCCAAATGGTACCATATTGGTATTTTGTTTCAGGTTCATAATGATGGAATCAGCTTTCATTGCCTGTCATAGTACATCGTCCTCCATGGTCTGTGGGCTAACATGCTAGCCTTTGGTTCCCAAGGTTGTTGGTTCAAACCTGGCAGAGGGCATCTATTTTTTCAGGAGTAAAATCCTTAGTATGGTTTCCTTTGGAAGGGAAGTAAAGTCGGTGGTACCATGTCATGGATTTACAGCATGTTAAAAAGACCTCAAGCCTCATGAAAGGGTCTCTGAACAAAATTGGATGGTCTTGTATCCCAATATAGAATGGGATGCTGCAGACCATGCAGTTAAAAAGCATCCATTAATAACACTCAGTTTAATTTGTCACATTACTCTACAAACATGTTCATTTTGAAATCTCTGAAGAAAGTTTTGGCTAATGGTTCTTTCCTGAAGTTTGTAGTTTTTGGTCAATTAACATGGGACCCAACAAGCACAAACTTTTCAATAACCTAAGCTTTGTTTAATTTCTTGGCACTGCACTATGTCCTATTACAAGTTGTGCAACGATTCTATCCACAATGATATGCCTATCTTCTTTGTTGCGTTCTGTGGAGGCAGCTTGCGGCGACTGCTATGAGGTTCATTTTGGATACTTGTTTTCCATCTTTGAAATGTTTCACCCATCTCCTAGCACTTAGTATCCATGTTGACATCTCCAAAGAAACGTTGAGTTTGAGGTGAATTTCAGCAGCAGATTTTCCCTCTTTAACAAAGAATTCGATGACAGCGCCAAAATGAAATATCAATGTCCGCCATTTTGGAAACACTGCTTGTGGTCACATGATCGAAGCTAATGACCTCACAATATGGTAATATATGGTGTTATGTCTAGATTATGATCTTGCAGTCCGTTTTATTACATAAAGGATTTAAATTTTAACAATGGGTTGTACACAACTTTCAGTATGACCCTTGTGTATCAACATATATAGGGAATGCCTCTCACAGCAGCTACAGTGACTTTAGTAGAAAGGTGTAGCCATTGAGATGAAGAGAAAAGAAAGAAAAGAAGAAAGTGAAATGTCAAGTTTGACTCCTGATCAATTAAAGATGCAAAGGGAAAAGATAACATTAATCAACAAAAATGCAGAAATAAAACTGAGCACGCAGCTGACAATAATATTGATGATCACAACCACTATGCCCAGTACATTAAATAAAGTAATTTAACATGTTGGAGTTCACTTTCCTAGAATTCAAACGAAGTGCAAGAAAGTTGTCACAGAATTTGCTCATGTTCATGTAATTGCATTTAACAGGTGAGAAAAAAACATCATTCATCATTTTAACCTTGATACAGAAGCTATGGCAGCATTCCATACCTAAGATATTTCGTGGCAAGCTCCTGGATTGAATATTATATATCTCTTAGAAATAAGGCAGGCAAGAAAAGTAAAATCCAAAAGAGATATCTGATTATTACATTGAAAGCAGCTCATGAACAGCACTTTCCACGCATGCCAATAAAGTTGACCAAGTTCTGAGCTTTGCAACCTCAGTTTGTACCATACAGGATACTCCACGCAAGGTATGGTTGTGTTATTATCATGAAAACATTAATCTGCTTTTAGAGAAATTAATGGAATCCTTCCACAAATCAGTATATTGTTTTGTGATTTCATTAGCACCTTGTCTGTTATCAGGACAAGGAAGACAATGATGTCAAAATGTGCAGCATGTTTTAAATATATATCTGAAGAGTAAACTTTATTTCAGTGAAGAATTATTGAAACTGAAGATTAAGGGAGAATAGTAGGATATTATACATCAGCGAGTGACAGTGAAAGAAATTTGTAGAACCCTTAGTAAGGGTCTTGATGTTCTCTCTAGTTTCTTTTCATCACACTTTTATTAAATGTCAGAGTTAAAGTTGTTTGAGCAAAAGAAGCAAACTACAATTGAGAACATTGTTATGCAAGTGGACTACACAATCCCAACACAGAATGAAGTTCAAAGACACGGATCATTATTTTACAACACATGTTTGGAACCTAGAAAATGTTGTATATTCTTATGCTATCATTAGTGATGAACTCATTCACAATAAACATTCTATGTACGGCTTCCTGGATGAAGTAATGAAATATATTACATTTGTGAAACCATGCAGAGAAACAATGTGAGTGATGGTGCTACCAGTCAATTCAAACCACATTTCTTATTTGCCAATTTGTCATTTTTCAAGGAAAGTTATGGAGTAAGATTTTCTTGGCACTTCTTTGCTATTTCAGATATGAAAGATTGTTTTTCGGATTGGTGGAATCATGAAGTGTGGAATGCTGATAGCCTGCAAGGCTTATCCTTTTAATCAATTTTCAAATGCTGAATGCCATTCTTCTTTGGAGAAATGCAAATACATTCTTTGTAAGCAGCTACTGCACCTTCAAGTAATTCAATTTGTTGGCCTCAAATTTTTTCTTTCATATGAGGAATTAAAAAAAGTTGCGTGGACTGTAGGGAAAATGGGACAAGTAACTGTTTCCTGACTCCAGAAATTGATTTGTTTAATGTGGGCAGAGGCATTGTTATGGTGAAACAAAATTCTACACAAACCAGTCTTAGGATGTTTTTTTCTCAGTTCATTGAACACTTGTGGCAGACATTTTGTGGGGGTACCATCTGGCAGTAAGTCTTCTGTCCTCAAGCAGAATTGTTACAATTTGGCCACTTGCCGAGAAGGATCAGATCATCATCGTGCCAGGACTTCTCGTTTGCTTCAGCTTTGTTGGGAGATCTCCTGGGAAGATCCAGACAAATGATTGTTGTATAGCTTCGGGATCAATATGGTAAATGCAACTTTTGTCAGCTGTTGCAATGTAAAATATGTGTTTGGATCTTCCTCCATTGCATTTTTCAATCATTTCCTGGCACCATAGCACACATGCTTGTTTCTGTTCATTTGTGATGCGGTGGAGGATTCAAACACGGCAGAGCTTCATGACCTCAAGGTTTTCTTTAAGATTATTGTTGTTTTCACTGCTGTCGATCCAATATTTAAGGCTTCTTAAATCTGACCATATATGCAACAATGATCTTCCTGTAAGATTTTCTCTCCTTTACCACATTTTCATCCATTGTTGCTATAGCCAGCCACCCTGCTTGGTCTCTGAGGAAATCCTTTTTCTTTTAAATTCTGCATACCATTGATAAATGGTTGATAGTGAAGGGCAAAGATCCCCAAATGTATAATGCAGTCTTTCAAGGCATTCTCTCTCCCCTAAATTGACTTTAAAGTCACAGAACACCTGGTATGGAATTTATCTCACTTGAGATCCATCCTAACATATGACACTTGGTATGCATATACATGCGGTGCTGATGATGCACATTATTGGAGTGCACCCAGACTTGCTCATGTTGATATCTGAACTTAAATCTGAAATTAGGAAAAGCTGCTTTGGCATCCCTAATTCATTGTTGTCCATTTTCAAAAATTGCAAATGACCCTCTTGATGCCAAGAACCTTCCAAACATTGCACATGAAAAGTGCTATGATATAAAGGTCTATATTTTGACCCTTAAAATAGCAGAGTTTAATAGTTTTATATTTTGACCTTAAAATAGAGTTTAATGTCTGTTTGGATCACATGTGGGCTGAAATAATTCCAGTTGGGCAGACCAAAAGCATCCATGCTTATAACACCTATTGTACCGTATGTATCAATACTGCTTACTCCCACTTGAGAAATATGTTCTTAATTAACAAACTTAATCTCCACCACATGAACTTGAAGAACAATGTGCTTTACTTTAAGGGAATTTTGCCTGGTGTTCTATGCTAGGGAAAAGGAGTATCCAATATTTTGTTGCTCAAGTGATTAACTTAAATAAGGAAACTTATGAAATTTCATTTCTCAGAAAGAATAATAAAAGTGAAAGTATTTGCATTTCCCATAAAAGAAAATAAATGCTGGAGTGAAGAAGATCCAATATTGAACCAGAAAAACAAATGCCACTTTTCTGATCCTGTCATCAAGGCAGAATGAATGTCATCCCCTTGCTATCATTAAAAAAATATATATATTATATATTATAAAAATAAGTGTATAATTCAATGTAAATTATGCTTTCAAGTACTACGATTTTCTCATTCACTTCTTTCCATTATATAATTTTTGTAATTTGTTATGTCATCTAAATGGGCTGAATTATCAACATTTTGTATATTAAGAGAAAATCTTGTACAAATTGTGTCATTCTGTTACATGTGACTTTTTTAAATGTGGCTCTGGTTATGTTAATGAAAATAAATTTTACAGGTTATGAAAATTATGTCTGTTCACCTATGTTAGAAATTCAGTAATAAGTTTTCTATGTTTTTTTTTCTAGTAGGCAGTATTTGTAATTTCAAATGTAAAAGAAATTTACAAATATCATTACTCTCAAAACTGCCCCATGATTGACTGGAATCACTTCATTTCCATAGCAACTCTTTTGTAGTTCCTCAATGAACTTCTCAGAGTTTGGTATTTCTTCTCCTCTAGCAAGAGTGCATCATCAGTTCTTTTAAGACAAGCCACCCACACCATTGTTAGCTTTCTTGCCATGGTCATTCTCACTAAAGTGCCATTTGATTATTTCAGTGTCAAACATTCAGACAAGATGTTTTCCTATTAAGTAAAACATTTTTCGGTTTCTGTATTGTGTTGCAGGACCATCGCTCAAAAAGGGCACATTCTTCAAGTTAGGGATCATCTTCTGTACCTCTCTAGCTATTGGTTCTAAGTGAACACAAATAGCTGAAGGATCATGTTGAAGACTACAAGAGACTGTACAATAACATTTTGACTTCGTAAGAGAAGAGTGTGTGCCTTTAATAGTGAACCGCAACGGTGTGTAGTGTAATTTGTGGTTTAGATCCTCTGAAGTGAGCTGACTGGATCTCTTTCCCATACATAGTTTTCAAAGAAATCCATGAATATCAACACTTCATCACATGTTTAAAGTTTTGCTTTACAATAGAAACAGTAGCTTGTTGATGTTTCACATTGCAAATATGTTTCAAAAATTTATCAAGACACTTTTTTAAGTGTGCAAAAGTTTCTGCCTTTGTGACTTAACTTCCTCTTTTATACTTCTTTGACATGGCTTCTATTAATATTGGTTGCTTGGTAGTCAATAGTCTGTCAGTAGTTACTTTAGTTGATAAACCAGTGCTGCCATGATCTGGAAGCCAACCACATTCCAAGGTTACAAAGTATCTACACTTCTGGTTTTTTGTTTTTGTTTTTTTTATGTAGCAAGAGCAGAAAGCAAGAGCAGAAATTAAAATTAGTAGTTCCCCAAATTGTTGTATATATTTGTGAGTGTAGGTGCATTCATTATCTATGAACAAGTTTTTATTTTTAATCTTGTGTACCTCAGAATAGATATTAATATGTTGAGAAAGAATAGATCAATTGTTTGGAATCATTTTGAAAAAAGGACGCAAAATTCAGCATTGTGTTTGCTATGCAAAAACGAGTTCAAGTGTAAAAACAACACTTCAAATTTGAGAGACCATTTGAAAAGAAAGCACTTTACTGATAGTCTAGTAGTTGTAGAAGTTCAATCCTATCAAGATGAATCAACTGAAGGAGAAGGCCAGCCAACTACCTCTACATCAGTGCCACTGGTATCCAGTTTAACTGGAGCCATCGCTACCAGTACTCCTTTGGCACATTCTGAAGGACTGACACCACGAAAATATTCAAAGAAGCACACTCTGCATGCAAGCTACAAATCTGGTGAGTTGACTTTTGAGAAAATTAACAGACTGAACCTGTTAGTGGCAGGTATGGTGGCTGAAGACCTTCACCCACTTTCAATAGTAGAGAACAGTGGTTTCAAGAAATTACTTCATGAACTTGAACCACGATATTCTCCACCTAGTCAGCAAGTTCTGATTGATACAATTCTACCCACCATATATGAATCTAAGAAACATGTTTTACAATGCAAGCTGGATTCTTCCACTTATATTTCAGTCACTACTGACATTTGGATGTCCAGTAATGCATCTTTTATGACAATAACAGCACATCTTTTCAGTATTGATTACAATTTAGAATCAAATGTTCTTGAAACATTACAATTATATAATGAAACTGCTGACAATTTGGCAGATGAACTTCGGTGTAAACTGAGAGACTGGAATATTTCAAATAAGGTTGTTGCAGCTGTGACTGATGGTGCAGTGAACATAAAAGCTGCCGTTGAGATGCTTGAAGTACAACATTTTCCCTGTATAGGCTACACACTGAACTTGGTTATACAGGATTCAATATCTAATACCACAGATTTTCTGGACATTATTGAACATTGTAGAGCCATGGTAACATATTTTGAAAGCAATGTAATAGCAGAGGAAACATTAAGTTCTATTCAGGCTCAAATAGGTGTGTCAGAGCTGAAATTAGAAAAGGATGTGGCAACAAGATGGAACTCCACCATACACATGTTGGAAAGACTGCATGAAGTGAAAGATGCGATTTCAACTGCCTTAGCATCACTTTCACCTAGTCCAATCCCTCTTACTGAAGATCAATGGACAATTATAGAAGACTGTGCAATTCTGTTTAAACCATTAGAGACCATGGCCATAGAGTTATCAGCAGACAAATATCCAACTCTTTCAATGATAATTCCATTGTTAAGGGGTGTACTATTAAATATCACACACAAACGGCCAACAACAGAAGTTGGAAATACATTGAAAAATAACATCATTAAGGAATTCAATGATCGACTGGGGAAAATTGAACAGATGGATCTCCCTGCTGCTGCAACACTATTGGACCCCAGGTTTAAGAAAGCTGCATTTGGAAAAGAAAAAAATGCTGAAAATGCACATCAATATGTACTGGATCAATTATCTGTTTTGTGTCAGCTTCAGTCAGATAGCAACAACAGTGAAAACTTATCCACAAATGGAGAATCAAGTAACTGCAGAGAAAACATTTGGGAATTTTTAGAAACTAAGGTGTCGAGCTCCAAAACTGAGAGCAATTATTATGGCAATGCAATAGACATGCTACGGCAGTATATGGAATTGCCTTATGAGCACAGAAAGAGTAATCCATCAGCCTTCTGGCAGAAACACAGGTCTGCAATGGAGCCATTGTTCAAACTTTCAATGAAGTACTTATCTATTCCAGCCACGTCTATCCCAGCAGAACGAATCTTTTCAGAAGCTGGAGAGATTATGTCAGAAAAACGAAACAACCTGAAGCCAAAACATCTTGACTTGCTCATTTTCTTGAACAAAAATCTATGAAGTAATTCAGATTCAAAAATGCAGCATCCATAGCTATTTCTGCAAATGCTTATGTTTCAGTTACAAATATAATGTAACTGGCATATATGTTATTAAGTTTATTTTTATGAATTACTATGTTGCACTGATGGTGTGTACAGAAATAAAACATTCTCCATGTAATAGGCACACAGTTGCTATATCATATAGTTGCCATTCACGCAAAACTCACTAAGTTCAAAAATTTGATTTTTGACAATACAATGGCAACATTTTCTCAATCAGTACTATTGATTGTCACCTGTGGCCCAAAATGCTATTTATTTTGACCTGTCTAAATGGCTGATATTATTTAATAAGGGGAACTTATTAAATGAAATTAGACTAATTTAACATATGGAATGTACAGTAGTTTCAATTATCTGACCTAAACTGAACCTGAACTGACCTGAACTACGCCAGATAACTAAATATGTCAGATTGCTAAATGGAGTAAAACAATGTAGGTATTATATTTACTGTACTAGATTATGAATTCAATTTACATGTTGTATACAGTACATTACAGTCGTCCTCTGTGGTGTAATGGTTACCATGCTAATTTCATATACTCAAGGTCACGAGTTTAAACCCGGCAGAGAACAATGGCTTTTTTTGGGTGTAAAAATCCTTAGCATGGCTTCCTTTGGAAGGGAAGTAAAGCCGTTGGTCCCGTGTCGAGGATTTCGGCACATAAAAGAACCTCAAGCCTGATAGAGAGGTATCTGAGCAAAATTAAACGGTCTTTCACACACAATTTAGAGTGGGACGCTGAGAACCATAGTAGTTAAAGAGCGTCCATAAATAGCATGCCATTTACATTTACAGTACATTACAGTACAACAAAAGTATGATTTAGATGTCTTAGGAGAAAAAACTTTTCAATGGTGTCTGCTGTCCTTGCGAAAGTAGTTTCCTTGTTGCGAGATTTTGTCATCACTGAAACATCAATTGCTCTGTTGTTCTTGACCCCAGTGGTTGCTCCATGTAGGTTAATGCCATTTTCAGTGCATTTAATCCTTCAAGGTGAGTCATCTTTTTCTCATTCTGTTTTACAATGCTTTGTTCTTTATCCTTAGTTTTGTTACCATTCACAAAATCAACAATGTCAGGTTCAGTTAGTTCAAACTGCTGATCATGCACACCAATTTATACATCTTGAACCATAGCATCCTCTCAGCCAGGAATGCGGTTGAGAAAGGGAACAATGTCGTCTACATCTTCAGTTTCTTCCTTCTTCTTCTTACTACTACTCTTCTTCTTTTTTTTCAGTCTCCCACTCTTAACATGTCTTAACACCATAATATGAAGCCACTTTTTGAAGAGTTTCCCCCCTTGTCCAATCTTTGTAATGTGTTCAACGTTTCCTCCATTAAAATAACCACTTGTTTCTTTTAGTCACCATACTTACAGGGATAAGAAAACAATAACATCTGCACCCAAGGCATGGCTGCACCGGTTCATATTGCCAGAACTCTGGATAGCGCTGTTGCAGTTGTCCCACACTCATACTTTACACACAGGATGCCCCAGAATTTAGTATACAGTAAAACAAAAATAAAATTAAATTTCTTTGTGAATTATTGGAAATCAATGTCGGATTGTGTGGAATGTATAACCAAGGGTTGGATAATTGAGACCCTACTGTACTTTACGAGAGCTTTATTTTATGGTGAATCAGGATAAATTTGAAAGTTTACGTATTTTGTATCTTGGAGAGCATATATATTTGTGAAAAAACATTTTCTGTCATGAACGGGAACAAAAACAAACAACATTCATCTTTAACTCATGTCAATTTAGAGGCTTATTAAGAGCGGCCACCCAAACATGTCACCAGACTTTGATCAGATAATCAAAACAAAGAAATGTAATGTCACATTGAACTGCTAAGGATAAGTGCAATTTAATTTTGTTTAAATATTCTCAGCACAGTTTGTAGTAAACTTTATGTTTAAATGCTTTTATTGTGAAATGTTGTAAACATATAAATTTGTTAATTTTTATTGAAATACTCAAAATATGTTAATATGAATATTAATTTGGATTTACTGTACAGTGTAGTATACCTACTAACAAAATTAGGAAGTATAACTGTAGAAGACTAATATAAGATTCAAGGCTCAAAGGAATGTAGCTCTTGGTTGGGTGATAAAAGTGGGTTTGGCTGTCAGAGATAATCAAGTTATGCAGATGTATTCTACATTATGGTAAAACTCACTAAGTCCTTGCAGAGTTACAGAGAAGTCTGTGAAACATTTTTTTATTATTTTTTATGACTTTAAAAGTTTGACCATAATCTGAAAACTTCAACCTGCCTGAATGCCGATGATATGATACTTATGCACAGATGCTTACAGTTTTGCTAGTTTCAGATACTTTGCTTTCTGTATCCAAGGTGTAAACGTTTTAATGCAAGCAGAACCTTTGTCCAAGCTAAACATCCATATCTGTTAAATTCAGAACAATATTTTGTATAGTCATGTTAAAAGGTTCTTATACATGGTGTAGTTTATGTACAGGGAGAGCCAATAAACAGAGCTGACTCCAGGTTTTTCCTGTCCGCATCATTGGTGCTCGTTGCCGTTTGCCACCTGCCGCTATCATAGAACAGCAACAGATGCAACCACACGGTTTTAAAACTTTTTCAAGGTCTTACATACAGGTCATGCACCAGTTCTTGATGAATGACATTTTTAAATGAAAGGTTAGATGCTCGTCACTTATCAGCTTTACTGGAGCGTTGGTACACAGAAGCAGGAATGAACATTATTTTCATGTTTCTGCGCTGCAGCAGTACAGTCACTACAAAGCAAATGTCACACTTCCAGTGATGTCAGTCACATGTATTCACTCTCAACTTTATACCTAATTTTTTTGTTTTTCATCTGTTCCCCACATTTCTCCTTCATTTTCTTTTTCTGAGTTACTGTCATTTTCATTAATAACTAAGCATCTCTTGTTAAAACACTGGCAATGGCATAAATCTTCTATATTCTCAAAAAGTAATCATAAGGAAATAGAGCTGTTTATTATTGTAACATAAAACTATTTGCTGACCTGTTTATCAGGGCTAGGCTAGCTCACTGTATCTTCACTAGATGTCATTCTTCTAGAAGGAACGAGCAAACTGTACCAACATTATGAAAGAAGATGCTGAAAATGGACTCTGTTGCTGTCCATATATTTTTGTCAGCTCTTTAGGAAACTATTCATCATTCGCCATAATTTACACTGTGAAATGCTGGCAATTTTGTGGCGTATATTTTGTTTTAATTTTTCTTTTGTTGTGAGTTTGTCTTGTACACTTGATTTCAATTTACCCCAGAGATATAAATCAAGGTAAAGTCAAGTAAAGTATAGTTTATGGATTGTTGTACGGTCTGGAACTGTACCTTTTTCTGCAAATTGTACTTTCACTTGAGCTGAATGAATTAGCAAATACAAGTGATAAATAAATATACCTGTGTAGGAGAATACACACTTAGTCATAATATACTTTGTGGCTTAAGTACAGGACAAAATAATAAATAACTCGTAATATTTACCGTTAACTCAAATATCACTTCCTGAGCAGAGAGAGATAGGAGCGTGAACTTGTGTGTAGCAACAGAATGGAATTATTTGTCCACATGCCCAGTGAAAAAAAAAATCTATGCAGTTTATTGGTTCTCCAGGTAGTTACTATGTATAACAACTTTTGCCTTTTCTGTTCTTGCATTGTAAGAAATGACAACTATTGGTATATTGTATTGTGATGTAAAAGTCTTTTTACAGTTACCTGTTGTTATGCTACAACATTTGTGCATGGTGATGCATTTTTTTACATTGTTATCAAAGTCATATGTGTGCCCTATTATATATTCTTTTACAGCTTAGTCTTTGCTCAGCATATGATATACAAGCATTGTAATAAACTTTTAAATGAAGTGTAAGCAAGTTAGATTATAACACCACTAAACACTATTTCTTATATGAAAAGATAAGTTTCAGCTCATTTAGAAGATAGTGTTATGTTACCACTTGAAGTGTTATGATATACAGTTCTGTTTAGGGCAAACTACTATTCATAAGCCAGATGAATATGCTGACCTTTACATTTCACTTGTAAGCTAATAAAGTTACTGGTTTGGTAATAATTAAGAATAATTAAAATATATAAAAATATGCAATGCAATGGGCATCTCTAAAGCTTTCTGTTCTAAGTTGTAAAATAGCAGAAAAGAGAGAGAGAATGTTTATTTTCTGTGTAATATAACAATAAATGGCAACTTCAAAAAGTGCTGAGCATGTTCCTCTAATGACAAATACAGTCACTATTTCACTCCAATTAATTTTTCTTCACTTAATAATACTGAAATTCTGATCTATGAAAAAATATACTGAAAACCATGAAGTTTTTGGTAAATATTTACAAGTATTGTACCATAGAAAGAAAAATAAATATGCGGTTGGTCCATGGCATACGACTTGTTCTAAACATATGTATTAAAGTCAGTTTTTATCATCATACATCAAAAGCAACTAGGGCAAGCACTGAATTAGTGCTGGGGAAAGGTTACTCTGATTGTTGCAGTAGTGCTTGTAAATAAACACCAAGACTTTAATTCCAAACCTTAATGCAATCTCATATTTTGCATAAGAAAAATAAAATAATGTTTAAAATATTGTATTTTCACTTTTGAGTAATAGCAGGACACAGGGTAATTAATACATACATAAAAATTCCATCTATTTTTCCTACTAAAGTATCTTTTTTTTACATCATGCTAATAGAGAAAAATATCAGTAGAAATTGTCTTATTATGTGCTTCTTTCTAAATGGAAGTGAAATAAGCGAGTCAAATCTTTTAAAACCTGGCCACTATGTGAACAATTGAAATTCAGTTGTTTTTCCTTGGCCAGGATTAAAGCAAAAAAAGTAATGAAAGGAAAGAGCCTTCCCATTTGATAAAAGTTTTAAGCAGTTTAAAACTAAAGCCAATAATAAAGATTATCTCAGAAACAGTTAACCCTAAAAAAAAAATCTGAAGTGTTACACTCACATGACTTTCTGTAACTGTTCTACAAACAAACTTCTTACAAAAAATTATTCTTCTTTCTGCACCATGCTAATTGTGTTATGCTAAAGCGATAGTCAAATGTTTTAAAAGCTATTGTTATGCGATTGTTATTGAAATTGGCTTCTTTGCTTGGTCAGGAACGGAATAAAAAAATTACACTTTCTTTCTGAGAAAAGTGTAAGTATTTTAAAATTAAAATCAATGGCAAGGAATGTTTTGGAAATGGTCAACTCTACAACGAAAATGCATGACATAAATTGTGTGTTTTAGTGAGATCTACTTTTGTTGTGTAGTAAGTTTTTGTCTATCTTTTATGGTTTAACCGTTGTGCAAAATTCTACAAAAATCAACCAGAGTAAAGTGCTCCTCAGAGGCTATTCCCAGAAAATTCAAAATATATATTTTGTGTTGTGAATAATGTTAATATATGACATTTTAATCAAAACTGTCAAACATTTTTGAGAAAAACATAGTTTTTAAAAAAAAAAATTTACTTCGTATTTAAGGTTAGCAGCTTCCAATCCTCAGAAAAATCCCCCTCCCTCAAACCATCCTTTACATCAAACAGTTTTCGAAATTTTCAATTTTCCAAAAAATGGTTCTAACAATCTTGATTAAAATAATATTGCAGATGTTAACTTGGCAAATAAAACATACATGGATGAATTTAATTTGAAATAGCCCCTGAAGTCTTCTTATTCTGAAAGACTTTTGTATAACTGGTAAACCACAAAAGATAGACAAAATATGTAGATCTCATTAAGACGCACAATTTGTGTCGTGTCTTAGAACTAAACATTTGAGAGATATTCCCTGTTATTGGTTTCAGTTTTAAAATACTTAAAACTTTTCTGAGATGGGAAGCCGTCACCTATTTCACACCTCTTTTGTTTTACATATCTGGCCTTGGAATGAGAAGCAAATTGGAAAATTTGTACTAATAGCCAGGAATATTTCTGAAATGGTTAACTCCACAATAAAATAGTAATCTGTTCCATTCACATGTCTTTCTCTACCTGGTCTGAAAATGTTTCTTACAAAAGAGTATTCTTTTATCTACATCATGCTAATCAAGAAAAACATTTCCAGAAATTGTCTTATTACTTGCTTACTTTTGAGCAGAAGAGAGATAATGGAATACAGTAGGCTAAAGCTATAGTCATTTCATTTAAAAGTTGTTGCTATATCAACAATTGAAGCTCAGTTTGCTTTGCATGGCTAACATAAAACAAGAGAGAGATTAAACGAAACGTGACTTCCTATTTGAGAAAATTTATGTAGTTTAAAATTGAAAACAATAACAAGGAATATCTCAGAAATGGTAAACTCTACAATAATTCATCCAGAATGATGTCCTCAGAGGCTATTCCCAGAAAATTGAAGATATACATTTTATTTGTGTTATAAATATGAGCCATTTTTGAGAGAAAAAAAATTAAAAAAATGTTGCATGTAAAGTACAGTTTAGGGTGGTGTGATGTTCTTGAAAATTTTCTTGATGCATCTTCGGATGATAGCACACTTACATGTCAGGTAAATGCACACACAGTTTTTTTTTTTTTTGTTTGTTTGTTTGTAAAAATGTAGTTTTTCACCCAGGGGACCTCAAAACATACGTTTCCAGTGAAATCCCAAGATCAACTTTTTGGGTGGAATACACACTTTCTCTACCTACTATGTACATAATAAATGTAGAGCAAGTAAACATGCATTGACATAATTTGTGAGCTTTAATGAGATCTATATTTTTCATGTGGCAAGTATTCAACCCAAAGGTCACTGAATGGCCGGGAGGAATTGTGGGAAAGACCACAACCCACTTTAGTGTTCAGGCAAAGATAACACTATGGTAGTGCACCCATTTCCCTTCTGTGGGGTGCTGGTGATGAAAGGACAAACACCCAGACCTATCAGTGGGAGAGAAAATTTGCACTAATGGGTCAAACATTTTGTGTTGTAAATTTTGTCTGTCTTACAATTAACTAGGCATGCAAAAGTCATCCAGAATGAACAGAGCTTCAGAGGCTCACACGCACGCACGCACACACACACACACACACACACACACACACACACACACACACAGTGTGAAAACTGTCAAATTTTTGATGGGATGCAATACCTTTTCTATCAACTGTGTATATTATACATGGTAGAGAAAGTAAAAATTACAATTTATTACAGCATTTTAGAGTGAAACTTACATTTTTGCATTAAATTTAAACCAGATAAGGCTAACATCTGTATGTAGGACATGTATCCCATTAAGTTGAATGCTTTTAATTGTTGGTAAATAAATTAATGCATTCTAGGCCATTGTTGAGGATTGTAAGTTTCCTCTAAATTTATTCTTGCATACAGCCATATTGATTGTGTCTGTGAATAAAGTTCTGTTTAAAAAAAAAAATGGCAGAAAATATCTGGTTTTTGTTGAAAGATAAGCATAATTTCTAAAAAAGTACATACCATGCCTTCATTTTATGCCAAGGTCACAATTGCCTTATTTGTGTATTGACTGAGATGGCAGTGACCTCTGTTCTATGCCACTGCACAGAAGCGGCACTGGATGTTGCAGTGTGTTTATCAGCTGTAGTGTGTCATTTGTTTCTTTGTCTTCATGTTGTGAAGTGTTTAAAAAGTAAGTGGGTTGTGTGTGATTTCCATAGGAATGTTATGCCCTTATTAGTCTACAAAGATGCATGCCAACAAGTTCATGCTAGAACAGCATATTTTTTTTTATGCACAATGCATACATGAAAACTGAATTGTGTAGAGAATTTTGGCCTCAATTTCCTGGTTATCCAGTTCTGGTACAAACACTGCGAGATGTTTGGTCAGTAAATTTAGAACAACAGGATTGCTAAATTCTAAAACAAAGAATAAAAAATGTCATATGGTAATGGGGGGGAAGGCTAGAAAAAATTGGTGCTGCATTCCAACTCTCACCAAAGAAGTCTCTTAGGTGTTGGGCGACAAGTGCATAAATCACAAATCTTTGCTCATACAGGGACAAAACTTTTAAAACTGAAACATTATTGTGCTGTTTAGTGCAATAATTATGAACATTACTTAAGAACTTATGCATTTGAATGGCAGTTGTATCCGATGATGTCAAGAAAGTCTTCTTGCAGATGGACACCACTTACACTTATAAAAAGGTTAGCATTCGTTACATATATGTTACTCACACTTGTAAGTAAGTAATATGGGAGTTACAGAATGGAAAAAATTTGCAGTGTAGTAGACTGTGTGTGGAGCATGCATCTGCGTGATCCACAGCCTTGGCATAAAATGAAAGCACAGTATAAATGGTTCCAACCTAGGTATTATGTTTGACACACAACTCCAAAACTTTGGGATGGCCAAAAAAACAATTGTTGATAAAGAATTGAATTCGCCCAAAACAGATTGCAATAGATTTGCTTCCTAATTTAAGGAAGATTGATAATTAAATTCTTTTTGAATGCAAGTCAGATGTTACGTAGATTTGATCCTATAATTAAGTGGTTACTTAAATGGGATCTGTGTAGTATGAAATAATTCTAGAAATATTATTAAACAAACCAAAGCTTTGAAATACTCTTAAATTGATTTTGGTCAAATTTGATTTCGAGAAGGTAGGCCTTTGTTCTTTTTTACTTAAACTCCTCACAAACCTGTCAAAGTGTGTCATCATTACTTTGGTTACTTTTTTTTGCAACAAAACAATTTTATTTGTTTTTTTTTTTTGTAACAAAACTGACTGTCTTATATATACATTGTTAAATAGTGATGGAGTTGAGCGCATTTTCTTGCTGGAACTACTGCTATTTCTCAGTCAGGTTCATTTCAAGGAAGTAATTTCAGCTTTTGGTGAAAGCAGTTCCAGTGGAAGTATTTCCACTTTTTCACTCAAGAGTATTGGTGAATGTGCTTTCACTCTTTACTTTGGAGTATTGGTAGAAATACTTCTAATGTATTACTTCAGAGTATTGCTGGATACAGTGGCAAGAAAGATATCAATTTCCTAGTGGTAAAAGAATTCTTGATTATACCCATATATTCTTAAGGAAAGTAATATATTGGAGACAAGTATATTGACAGTAAGGTCTTCCTAGTACACACATGCAACTCCAGGAGGAAATCTTACCATTGTAGATGCTGCCTGGCCTGTTCAGATGCATGAATTTGGAAGAAATCTTCTACATGTGCTGAGGATTATCCAAATGCAGTAAAATTGGCTAATGAAGGATATGGATTAGCGCCATAGCTCATGATGCCAACAGTCCAAAACAAAGAGCCTCCAATAGATGTCATATTGAAGAATGTAAAATGGAGAGGTGCTTCAGGCAGCTGAAGCAATGTTTCCCAATACTACAAAATAAAATATGATTACCCAAAAAATGCCTCCCATTTGGATCTGCTATGTTATGTTACACAATGTGGCTAAACTTCAAGACAAGGATTTTCAAGTACCTGTGATGGAGAATAAGCCTGATGAGGGAGAGGCAGCCGAAGGGGAAGTGGTCCTGAATTAAGTGTATTCTCAGAAACATTAAAAATATGTCTGAAAAACTTAAGACAGAGTCTGCCTCTGTCATCCACCTGTTCGCTGTGCTCTTAAAAGCATATTGGACAGGCCATGTTACTGAAGGAAAGGAGATGGACATTAAATGTAACTTGTGACAAATGAAGTTCTGAGTTGCAAACTGGTGTTACCTAAACTTTCTGGTTGGGCAACAATCCCACTCTCATCAGGTAATACAGAATTAGGTTATTCTTTTCTCTGTGCTACATACTGAAGTTCTAATGCCAAGGTAATTTGGGCTTGGGGTCAACTAAATACACTGCTTACACAAGGAAACCTGTTCTGAGGGAGTGTTAAACCTATTATATACTTTAAATTCTTTTTATATAAAATGTTCCTGGAAATCTTCATGTGCATTCTTGGAAGTTATTGCACATAAATACCCTCTTTAGTGCTTGACAGATTTTTTTTGTTCTTATATTATACTCTTCTCACACACACACCCCAACACACATACACACACCAACACACATACACACACCAACACACACCCCACACTCACACCAACACACACCCCACACCACACCCCCACCACCACCCCACACCCACCACACCACCCCACACCCACCACCCCACACCCACACCTACCCCTACCCCTACCTTTTATTAAACATACTTTGTTTTTCATTCTCAAAATGTGTAATTCTGTGAAATAACTGTATCAAATTTTTAGTTGGAATGCAATATTTCTACTTATTACCTATTCAAGGTAAGGAAACTGAAAAAATGAGTGACGAAATCCCATTTGAGAAAAGTATGAGTATTTAAAAACTTAAACCAATAAAAAATAATATCTTGAATATTATCTACAATTTGTGTGGTTTAACAAGATAGATTTTTATAGAAGATTTTATCTGTCTCTTATGGTTTACCAGTTATGCAAGTCATCCAGAATGAAGAGGGCTTCAGAGGTTATTCTCAAAAAAATCCATGAGATACATTTCATTTGTTATGAAAATATCTTAAATGGTATTTTAATCAAAACCATTAGAGCCATTTTTGTGAAGGTCAACATACTTAAAAAATTGTCCATGTAAAGGGCAGTTTGGGTTGTGTCGATTTTCTCGAAAATCTTTATGTTGGAGAGGTTTTCTTGAAAATCTTTGTGTTGCATTCTTGGAAGATGCTTAATTTAAATATAAGGTTTATATACCCAACTTTTCTTTTTTGAGTTTACGCTGTTCATATGAGTTAGCTATGAGCCACATAGACTTGTTTTAATTATTTTTTTGTTTTTATTTTGTTTTTTTGTTTTGTTTCAGTAAGTTTCAAAAATGTATTTCCCGGGGAAATCTCAGTATCTTATTTTTGGGTGGAATGCAATGCTTTCTCTTCTTACTATACATAGTAGAGAAAGTAAAAATATGATGTATTCCATTCACATGACTTTCTCCAACTATTTTGCTACAAATTATTTATTCTTACAAAAGCTTATTCTTGTATCTACTTCATGCTAATCAATAGTATAAATATTGGAAAATTTAACTAATATGAAGGAATCTCTTGAAAATCGTTAATTTCACAAAAAAAAATATATATATAATATAAATTGTGAGCCATTTTTGAGAAAATCCAAATTATTCAAAGATTTTTTCAGATAAAGGTGGAGGGATTTCGTGGAAAATGTTAGTCGCTTCCGTGGTGTAATGGTTACCATGTTAACTTCATGTACCCATGGTTGCAGGTTCAAACCTGGCATAAATTGGGTATAAAAATCCTTAGCTTGGCTTCCTTTGGAAGGGAAGTAAGGTCATTGGTCCCGTATCATAGATTTACGTCACGTAACAGAACCTCAAGCCTGATAGAGAGGCCTCTGAATAAAATTACGCACTCTTTCATGCCCAGTATAGAATGGGAAGCTGAGATCTACAGTAGTTAAAAAGCGTCCATAAGTAACACACCATTTACATTTATTCGAAAATGTTAAATCCTTGGAAGGTACTAAATTTAAATATGAAGTTTGGTATTTAACCGACTTTTCTTTTTGAAATAAGCTGTTTACAGACACACACACTGCCCTTTTTAAAACATCTCTATTTTTTTTTACTGAGATTTCCACCAGAGATTGCCAAGGTCACACAAGAAGAAGACAGATGTCAACGAAGTCCATCTTCTACCACCTGATGTCACTGAAATCAGAATGACACCTATATTTGTTGCCGAAACTTTCCTACCACCTCAGATGTCTGCTAACCTGCAAAAGAAAATGACTACGAATTGTCAAAATGTGTCCAGATTACCAACACCATATCTAGTGGAGCATGTGTCTGCAATGGATGTCCAGATTTATATAATCTTTGTTTTTATTTATTCCGGTGACATGAAGATTAATTCCAAACATGTATTTGTGGTGAAATATTGGCATAAAATTTTTGCTTGGAATATAATGTTCTCTACATAGAGAAGGTAAAAATAGAAATAAAAAAATAAAATAAAAGCTAACCCTTATTTCCAATAAAAATCCTTTTAACTCCCTGTCATGGTTGTGCAGTTTTTCCCCTATGCAATTCTAGAAGCTGAGATTTTGTAAATAAAACTTTACTGAAGACAATGCTTTCTTTCACACTATTCATGTTCAAGACAAGATTTGGAAAGGTAGAGATGGAGTGAAGAATTTATTGCCATAGTCAGGATTTATACCACGTATCTCCTGGTTACTGTCTAGTGTCTCAAACCACTGGGCTACCATTAAATTCCCCCTACTGACTCGCAAATAACCTAATAGTTAATATAAGCGGTTAGTATAACTATGAAGCCCAGGACTTAGTTACGACATTGTAAGTTAAGTTACCATTGGACGCCCGCTTTAAACATTTGTGGCACTGCATGTGATGACTCTGATGATACATGAATGAAAATGGAGCACTGGTGGAATGCGATGGGGGAAACCGGAAAACCCGCCCCTGCACTGCATTGTCCACTGCAAATCTCAGGCAATCACTTGGGATCAAAACCGGGCTGTCTGGGTGAGAGGCGAATGGTCTAGCCACGGCCCAGCCGCTCAATGGTTAGAGAGCTGGACGGAAACCAGATCTGTGCTTCAAATCCTGGCCATCACATTGAATTTTTCAGAACTGATTACCTCTCCAAAACTTAACCAAACAATGTGGATAATAAGCAAGACTATGAATAGAATTGCTCAATTGTGTTAGAAACTCTTGTGCTTTTATTGAGATTAATTTAAGTCAGGGCTGGGCAATTTTTTTGCCAGTGTATGACATTATATACTGTGCTGACATGAAGAAAAGTGAAAGGAGAAACTTAAGAGTCAATGAAATGCTTTCAGTTACCACTTCAAAAAATCAAATCTTCACAGGGATTTGGCTTAAATTGTTCCTGCAGTATTTCTCAGAAGTGTTGCTTTTATCTTGTGATGTATATTACAAGTTCAAATACAATGATGGTATTATATTTGACCATTTAGTGAAATTTTAGCCACTTTAATGCCAAGCTAAAATACTATACTATTGCTTAAACTGCCAACCCCAGTGAGGTGAAACTTAAGGTCTTGTATAATGGTTCCCATTCTCAAAATACAAAATACATGAAGCTGTTGATTTAAAATGTTTTGCATCGACTGTTGATATGTTGCAACAATTAAATTATTAATTTAGAATGTTTACAGTTAAAGTATCATTAATCAAAATGTCAAATAGTGCCTAGAGTGTCTCTCATCTGTCAATGACATTTTGTTTCAGTATGTACTCTTTGATCTAAAAGACAAAAAAAAAAACACCCCAACACAAAGTAAACATCACAAACTATTCTGTTTATGGCTTGCTAACATAGCTGATGCAAGTAGACATTTTCCATAACTCATATGCATCTAGGATAATGTTATTCACTATGTATAACTTTGCAGTTGTTTTTTGACATCTGTGCTGTAGCACGCTTAATGACACTATTATTATTTTACAAAGAAAATGTTTTACCATTGGGAACTTACCAGCATTTGCATAAATCAAGCCTTTTTCACATTTAATGGAAAATATTACAAATAGACATCAGGACTATATATGGACAACCCACTATCTTTTTTTCTAACTGGCCTTTATGTGAGTCATTTATTTCAATTGTGGATTGGGTGGTGTTGATGACTTTGTGGCAATAATTAATGGAAAACTAATCAAGGATGCCTTGAAGTTAGGAAATCTGCAAGAGCCTTCCATCCAATACCATTCACAGTTAAAATAGAAGAGAATAGTATTTAAAAAAAATTAGAATTTGGAATATTCAGGAAACCTATGCACGCACGCACGCACATGTACACGTTCGCTCGCACTCTCACACTGTTTCAATCCAACACTACTTAAATTAGCAGTAATAAATTGTTTAATCCGCAGGCTGATGAAAGTACCTCTTAATAAAGCAGAAGAACATAAAGGTATTAAGAATTAGTAAAAACTGCAACATATAATGATTACAGCAAAGAATTAATGGACAAAAAGTCTTATATGTTACACTCACATGGCTTTCTCTACCTGCTCTACAAAACTTTTGCAAAAGATTATTCTTCTTTGTACACAGTGCTAATCAAGATAAATATTAGCAGAATGTTATTACTTAGTTCCTGATAAGTGGAAGGGAATAAGGGAATGCACTATGCTAAAGTGATTGTCAAATGTTTTAAAAGCTATCATTATGCGATTGTTATTGCAAATCACTTCTTTGCTTGGCCAGGAGTAGAACAAAAGAAAAACAGACACTTCCTGTGTGAGAAGAGTTTAAGTACTTCACAATTGAAACCAATAACAAGGAATATCTTGAAAACGGTTACCTCCACAACAAAAACGTAAAGGACAAAAATTGTGTGTTTTGTCATGAGGTATATTTTTTATGTACTACATTTTTTTCTATCTCTTACGGTTTAGCAGTTAAGCAGAATTCAGCAAAATTCATCCAGAATAAAGAGGTCTTCAGAGGCTATTCCCAAAAATTCGAAATATACATTTTATTTCGGACATAAATAGCTCTAATATACAGGATTTTAATCGAAATCATTAGAGCCAGTTTTAAGTAAATCAAACTTTTCGAAATTTTTTCCATGTAAAGGGTAGTTTGTGGTGGGGGGATTTTTTTGAAAATCTTTGGAAGATACTAAACCTAAATACCAAGTTTGATATTTAACAGTCTTTTTATTTTGGGGCTATGCTGTCCACACACACGCACGCACACACACACACACACACACGCACACACAAAATTTAAAAATGCTTTTTTTTTGGACTCAGGGGATCCCAAAACATATATTTCTGGTGAAATCTCAGTTTCGAATTTTTGGGTGCATTACAATACCTTCTCTATCCCTATGTCCATTGTGCATATGAGGCTAGAGAAAGTAAAAAAATAAGTAGTTTAAAACACAAAACAGATCACTACACTTTCAAAAAGAAGAAGAAAACCATATATAAATACTTTAACCATCCTATAGCCACCAAATAATTCCAGAAAATATTTAAAGAATTAAATATACAGTTAGCACCAAGAAACAACTACATTATCAGGAACTTAACTACATCATATAAAATAGAACAAAATATATTAGATGAAAAGAAATCTGGGAATTACAAAATCAGTGTCAACAATGTGATAAAGCATATTTTGACATGACCAGAAGGAACATTGAAATCAAATCGAAAGAGTGCTTTAGGCATTTAAACAACAAGGAAACTGATAAATTTGCGGTGGCTTATCACTTGGGAGAATACACAGGATGCAAGATTTGATGCAAAACTACTAAAAAATGGCAACAACATTGAATTAAAGATCTGGGAGAAGATATTGATTAAACGTTTAAAAGGAGCCTCATGAATTTGCATGTCAACACAGAAGACAATCCAAATTTTAAGTTCATTTTGTCGCCAATAGAGCATCTGAGAAAGACACACAGCTCACCAAATTTGGTCATTTAGCTGATGATGCTGATAATGGCTGGTGAAAACATGTTTCTGTAAAAATCTTTAAAATGAAGTTGAAGTGCAACTCATTTTCAGGTTAGGTAAGAGGAATTTTTAAATTTGCAAATCTGAGTGTAGCTTACAGCAAGTCCAGTCAAAAGGTTGCTCTATAAGACTAGCTCTGGAGTAGCTGTTGGTTGTGTTATACATTGTTAATATTGCAGGATAATGATTTGAGCTAAGTTCATAATATAATCTTTTATTCAAATGCAGGGAAACATATTTGAAGAAAAGAAAGATACTGTCTAGAGTTAATAATGCTTTTACTAATAAATACATTTTAGACAAAATTTGAAGAAAGTAAAAAATCAAATGAAAATGGACTGTATAAAAAAAAGAAGGAAAAATAATTTATAATATAAGAATTAAAGTTTATTGTGATATTCAATTGTTACTTATCCACTTCATGCTCTAGTTATTTGCAGAGAAATGTAAATACATCATTATTTTTTTCTTTGCATTTTGTAATCATTGATTATTACTTGAGCGTTATGTATAGGAATCATAGTTGAAAACAGACAACAATGTGTAAAAACAACAATGGGTTTTAATACATTTTTATCATCTCAAGTATTTTCAGGTTTCCAATTTACTTTGTTATGTAAGAAAAACACACACACACACATACACACTTTGTGATCCTTCCAGAAAATATAACCCTTCAAAATATAGCTTAAATGTTTACTATAGTGTGATAGACATGAAAGCAAGGTGTCATAGGTATAAAGTGGAACGTTACAGTCTGGACAATAAGTGGTACTTTCTTATAGTTTGTTTTCTTTCCTTTTGCATCCTTACAAGGCTACGCACAGCAATACTGCTTCTCTTCTAGTTTCCAGATTATACTCTGCAAAATAGTTACTGCCAGGAAAATGTGTATTTCAGCACTTATAGTGAGACCCCACCTCCCTGTTGTTTGATTTCCACTGTTACACTGCTGTGCAAAACGATTTGTCTCTCGTTATTATATCAATTAACTCAACATCAAAAAAGAGGCTGAAAAACTGAGTGTTGTCATTTTAGCATCCACAGCAAAATTCAAGCTAGATGTAAATGGATAACAGTGTTATATTGTCGTCTATGTGCAGTTGCACCCATTGTCTTGCTGCACTTAGATCCACAGAATTACTTGTATCTGAATCAGTCTTGCTTTCTTGCAATTCTCCTGAACTTATAGCTGCCAGCTTCCTCAAGAGAAACACTATCAGAATCATTGTTACTTGATATTTTGAACGGTACAATATGAGCACAGTTCACAAATAGAAATTGAGAATGTACAAAAGGCACTAAGTTGTGCCATGAACTCTCATTTGGTGTAGAGGTAACACATCAGAGAGCACAAAGATATCATTTCATCTCTCGGTGTGCACTAAATTAAAGCCTCTCTGGATAAAACCACAGGGAAAGAAGATTCAAATGTACATGAGATAACTCAGCCATTCCTCAATTCTGAGTATTCTTGAGATAATATGTGAAGTGGTTAAGAGAGTTAGTTGCCCTTCTGAAAAGTGGCCAGGACCAAATTTTGGGGACAGTCTAACATATGTTAAGTTAGCACGTCAATAATACTAATTGTGATAATGATGATATACCATGATGTGGTGAAGGTATTGTATGATTGCATAGTAATAAATGTAACATATCTGGTGCATTTCCTTTCCGAGTTGGCTCTATTAGAAAGATAAAAGTGCAAGGTGATAGACCACTAATATAGAGTGGGTCCTTTTAAATTTATTACATTTGACTCCCGTTTAAGGTGCTGTTGTTGAAATCACCCCTTAAGACATTGAATAACATGTGAAAAAAAATCTGTAAAGTTTTTTTTTCTGGAGCTGAGTAAAATGAGTCAAATTGATATATTGTTTTTCATAGTTGTATTGCCATTCTAGCTATTTTAATTTTCTTTGAGTGAGAGTGGGTCCTCATTAACCAAAGTATATTTTGTAAATATTGCTTTGCCTTCCTCTCTCGTATTGTTACTATCTGTTGTATGTAGGCAATATCCAGGATACTTAAAATGTATGTTGGGAGCAAGTTTTGTTTCTATAGCCATTAAAATACCAATTTTGTGTATTTATATCAATGTGAGAAATTCATAATAATTATTAATATAGTGTGTGTTTCATATTTTCATGGATTTTTGGGCGTTCATTTGGTGCTGTTTATTAACATAGGCAGAACTTGAATTAATATGTTAATAAGTTTAATTATGACTGGTCTAATGAGTGTGTCTACCAGTTTTCTAATTAAGCTATTATCAGAAGATTGAAGAGTGTTTTGCAAAGTTAGTGTGAGAAGAACTGGTGGAAACTTGTGAATTAGGTTTTGAAGTCTATTTGGAACTTATTATTGTTGAAGTAAATTTCTTGTTGCAGTTTTATTTGTCATGATGAATTCTGTAGTAATATATCATACCTCTGAGATTTGCAGGGTGTTGTTCTTTATGTTTGTGCAGACACTGAGTGCATTATAAGTATTACATGGATGTAGGGCATAGGCATATTCTGTGGGCTACCTAGGCTAGGTATGTCAATAAGTTTGTGAAGAAAGAATTTTTTAAATTTATAAATAAAAAAAAAAAAACTTATTTCTAATGTGTTGACTGTTTGCATTCTAACCTATAGTTATGAATAAAATGGGCTCCTTGTGATAAAACTTGATTCTGTTCACAATGTATTAGGAGGCTACTCAGGCAGAGGTAGTATGACTGACCAACGTGATATAACAGTCATAAAATGGGAAGAGATGAGAATTGGTAAGTTGCTACAACAAACTTCTTAAGTCTTCTGTCTTGCCATGTGAAGCCTAGTTGGGAAGTCTCGAGGTCAGCTGAAACAAACCAATATGGGTTGTAGAGCTAGTCTGGTGATTTTTATTACTGAAGATAGCCAGACTAGACCTTGTACCTATTTTATAAGCTTACAAATCATGTAACCACACCTAAATGTATCCACTCTCCCTTCTCATTGATTGGCTGAGGTTCCTGCTGGAAATATGGCTTATATAGCAAATGGAGTGAACAGATGACATAACTTAAATGGAAACATAAAATAACATGTATGGCTCATGCAAATTAAATGTTGGAAACATGCAACAAATATATAACTCACAAGTACGGAGTATCCAGTAATGGAGCAAGTCTTTCCTTATCAGAATCTGATTTTGCAATGTCTTTTGTTGTCAGATGAACTTTTGATAAGGTTAATGACAACATTCTCAATAATATTACACATATTTAGTTTCCTCTTTGACGCTCCTTTTCAATTGCTATTGTTAACCTGTAACAATGCTCTACTAAGCAGCGCCCTAACCTCTAGCAGTTTGAATGTTTGTTGCCATGCAGCAATTTTCACAAACTCCTGTCACTCAAATAACTTATCACACTTTTCGAGTACAGAATTTTGTCCTCTTTTTGCCATTGTGCACACGTTGCCCACATAATAAGAAACACACACTTTATACCCTCTATGAATAATGACTGTTAATAAACTGAAGCTTCAACTTAACTTTGCCAGTGAAGATGTGATAATGATGCATTTGCTGCTTTTATAAACACTGCAGCATACAAGGAGTGATAATGCTCTCTCATATCTTAGAATAATAATCCACATATGTGTCATTGCTTGAAAGAAAAATAATTTGAATAAAATACTCTGAATACAGAACATAAATAATTATTATTATTTTAACTAAGGGAACTATGGTGATATGCAGTTATAAGTCCGGCAGCCAATAAGAGAAGACTATAGCATGTCACACTGTTGACATTTTGGGTAAGTTAAGAAAAAAAACAGACATTGATTTTTATTACTGAAGGTTGAGATTCTTAATTTGCCTAATGGACACAACATAGAAGTTAATTCATTTCAAAAATAGATTGAGGTGATTTATTTGTTTGTTTATTTTTTTTTTTAAGTATTCTGATTAATTATAATTAATAATAGCTGTATGTATTAAAATTTCACTGAAATTCTATACATTAAAAATAACTTTTATTAAATCCTGAACAAAAATGTTTACATAAAAAATCTGATGTGTTTCATTCACTGGCTTTCTCCAACTGTTACACAAACAACTTTTCATACAAAAGATTATTCTTTTACGTACATCATGCTAATCAAGGTAAACATTAGTAGAAATTGTCTTATTACTTGCTTCCTTATAAGTAGAAAAGACAAGGGAATACACTAGTCAAATTTTTTAAAAGCTGGCTCTATGTGAATTAAATGAAGTTCGTTTTGTTTTGCATGGCCTGAGAGAGAGATGAAACAAAATATCACTTTCCATTTGAGAAAAGTTTAAGTAATTTAAAATTGAAACTAATAACAAGGAAAAAGTCAACTGTACATAAAAAATCTGATGAAAACCATTCACATGACTTTCTCTATATCCCTGCAACAAATTATTCTTAAAAAGCTTATGCTTCTATTTACTTCATGCTAATCTAGAAAAATTAGCAGAAATAGTCTTATTACTTTCTTCCTTGTAAGTAGAAAGGAAATAAGGGAGTAGCATAGGTTAAAGCGCTAGTCAAAAGCTGGTTACTATGTGACTGAAGTTACTTTGTTTGTATGGACGTGATTTGACAAATTCCTGTATGAGAAAAGTTAAGATTTTCAACCCTGAAAACAAAAACAAGGAATATTTCAAAAACGGTCATCTCCAAGAAAAAAATGTATACAACATAAATTGTGTGTTTTAATGTGCTCTACATTTTTGTGTGGTAAGTTTTTGTCTATCTCTTATGGTTTAGCACTTATACAAAATTCCGGAAAATTCACTCAGAATAAAGCTAGTCTTCAGAGGCTATCCCAAGAAAATTCAAAATATACATTTTATTTGTCAGGTTAATATCTTTAATATACAATATTTTAATCAAAATCATTGATCCATTTTTTAGAAAATCAAAATTTTCGAAAGAAGTTCCATGTAAAGGGTAGTTTGGGGTGGGGGGATTTTTCTCAAAATCTTTGTGTCACATCCCAGGAAGATACTAAACTTAAATACCAAGTTTGGTATTTTACAGACTTTTCGTTTTTGAGTTATTGTGTTCAAACACACACACGCACGCACTCTCACTCATCCCCCCCCCTCTCTCTCTCTCTCTCTCTCTCTCTCTCATACACTCACATTCACTCTCACACTCACTCTCTCACTCGTGCAGACCTTTTTCTGAAAATACTTTTTTTAGATAAAGGGGATCCTAAAACATATGAAATCACGGTATCAAAATTTTTGTACATAGTTTGTTTAGAGAAAGTAAAAATGTACACAACAAGAATTGTGTTTTAACAAAATCTATATTTTTATGTAGTAATTTAGTTTTCTTGTGGTTTAAACGGGATGCAAAATTCATCCAGAATAAAGAGGTCTCTAAGGCTCTTCCCAGAAAATTCAAATTATATATTTTGTGATGTAAATATCTTTAATATAAGTATTTTAATCAAAATCATTAGAGCCATTTTTCAGAAAAACAAAATTTTCAAAAAATTTGCCATCTAAAGGGTAGTTTGTGGTGGGGGAACTATCTTGAAAATCTTTGTATCGCATCCTAATGATTAAAGATTAATACCAAGTTTGGTATTTAATGGCTCTTTAGTTTTTAAGCTATGCTGTCCACAGACATGCAGACCTTTTTATAAAAATGCTTTTTTCAGACTCAAGGTACCTCAAAATATATATTTCCAGTGAAATCTCGACATCAAATTTTTGGGTGGAATACAATACCTTGTCTTCCACTATGTACATTATCTGTAGGGCAGTTGCCCTCCGTGGTGTAATGGTTACCATGCTGACTTCATATACCCAAGGTTGCGGGTATATGAAGGCGGAGGACGATGGATTTTTTTGGGCGTAAAAATCCTTAGCATGGCTTCCTTCGGAAGGGAAGTAAAGCCGTTGGTCCCATGTTGTAGATTTACAGCACATAAAAGAACCTCAAGCCTGATTGAGAGGCCTCTGAGCAAAATTAAGCGGTATTTAACGCCCAATTTAGAATGGGACGCTGAGAACCACAGCAGTTAAAGAGCATCCATAAATAACACAACATTTATTTTTATCTATAGGGGCCTGAGAAAGAAAGAAAGAAGCTGGCCCAGAACTTAGTTGCAGCATATGGTTCTGTTGTAGGTTGTAAGCTAGTGCATTTCACATAACGTGGGTTTTGTGAACTACGTCCATATTGGTGGCCATTTATGTGCTGAATTATGAAACATTTCTGTTTTGGTGACTTTATTTTGACTCCTGCATTACATAGACAATTACTTTTTACTTTCTCTACATGTCTTATGTACATAGTGTATATAGAAGGTATTGTAATGCACCCAAAAATTTGATACTGAGATTTCACCGGAAATACATGTTTTGGGTCCAAAAAAAGCATTTGTGTGTCTGTGGACAGAATAGCTCAAAAACAAAAAGACTATTAAATACCAAACTTGGTATTTTAGTTTAGTATCATGCAAGGATGCGACACAAAGATTTTCAAGAAAATCCTGCCACTCCCAGCTACCCTTTAGATGGAACTTTTTTCGAAAAATTTTGATTTTCTCAAAAATGGCTCTAATGCTTTTGATTAAAATATTGTTCAATCACATAGCAACCAGCTTTTGACTATCACTTTATGGTACTCCCTTATTTCGCTTCTACTTACTCAGCAGCAAATAATAAGACTATTTCAGCTAATTTTTTCTCGATTAGCATTAAGTAAATAAAAGCATTAGCTTTTTAACAATAATTTGTTGCAGAGATGTAGAGAAAGTCCTATGAATGGAACACATCAGATTTTTTAAAAATATATTGTTATTAGGATTGGGTTTCACTCTAGGAAAAACAAAGGTAGGGGTGCTTTTGTTACTAGGTGGTGAATGTATCATCTGTGCAGATTAAGTGCCAAGTTCAGAAATTTCATCCATCAATATCTGCATATGGCATGTGAGATGAAGTCCTCTATTCTTTAGTCAGAGTCTTTTAAGGCAGGGTAAAAATATGAAAACAGGTTTCGCATGTCTAGGTTGGCTATGTGTGTCCACCTGCCTCGGTCTCAAAAGACTGTGATTAATGAATAATAACCCTGAAGTTTCTTTCAGGATTTAACTAGCCTGAATAAAATTCAGTCTTGTTGTTTTCTAAATTTTGAGTCTGTCATCTTGTTTTGAAGCGAGTTTTAACTTTATTCTCCTGACATTCTATGTTCAACTTTATTTTGGCTGCATAATAGTGTTATAATCTTATATAAATGCTCAACATAGTGACATGAAGAGGTGGAAGGGTATCTTTGATTTGCTTGGTAATTGGATTGGTACAGCTGATACATGTTCCAGTTCCTATAGAGGAGACAATCATTTTTAGAAGCAAAAGGCCAAATCATGTTCCAGCTTTTGCTTTTTAGCAATTTTCGAACTGATTATAGATATTCTTAAAAATATGAACTAAAATGAAGTATGATGTAACTAACTGTGCACTTTTAATATGTGAGGAGTAACAGTATGAACAAATTAAAATACCTATTAAACAACTAATGCAGCAGGAGAGAGATTAACTTAAAACTTATAACTGCCCCATATATCCCTCATCCTCAATAACATCAACTTTAAAATTAAACCACACAGCAGTGTTTACATACACAATACCATTTTCCTGCACCACAGTAAGGTAAGTTATAAAGAAATACAGTAGAGATTATGAGCACTGCAGGACTACATATAAAATCCCCAGATTAAAGACAATAGTGTTACCACAATAATGCTTGTCATTGTTAAATGTTATTAATTATCTCTTGGATTAGATTTTTTTTTGTAAGTAATTTGAAATCAATAATTTTTTGTAAAACTGAATTAACAAGAAAAAATGGTTAATTAACAATAATTTCAATTTCAGGTCCTCTGGCTCTGAGGAGTGTGAATCAGTGGAGCTTTTAAAGCATAAAAGGAAAGAAGTTGTTGCAGATGACCTTAACATTGCAAAGAAAAAGAAGAAAAAGAAGCATAAACATCACCATCATAAACACAAAAAGCACTCAGGAGAAAAACATGATAGGTAATCCTCAGATTTATTAAACAGTGTATTTAGTGTTTTACAATATAGGTAATTGTGCACACTGCATGTTTTGATAAACTTTTGTACTTGCAGTTTCTTTAAGCGTAAGAGAAGCTTGGATTCATTTTATTTAAAAACAAGTTAAAACTGATAAAAAGTGATTACTTCATTACTGCAAAGCACTTGTTATAACTTTGTCCATGCATTCATACCATCCGTCCATTTGTACATGTACATTTGCGATTGAGTTGAGGTTCAGGATTAACCTAGACAATTAGAAAATAAACATAGCATTTTGCTACTTAATAGTAAATAGGGTTAGTATTGTATTCCATCCAAAAATTTGATGTCGATATTTCACTGGAAATACCTGATTCTTTAGCCCTCTTTATCCAAAAGATCCAGTTTTAGAAAAATCTTGATAACAGCATAACACAGAAGCAAAAGCCCCAGAGAGAAAAATCTCTTGTGTGAAATGCTAAGCCACAAAATGCATGTATATTTACATATTTTTGAAAAATAATCAAGTATTCATATTCATTTATTTCATCCTTCAGATCATGTATACATGATATGGACTCGTCAATAAGTTACATAGGAATATAACAATAAGTTAAAAGGACACACACACACATACACACACACCCACATACACATATGCATACAGCATTTAGGGTCACCACACATATCCATACTGCCTTAATTAGTAAGACTTATTTACATATTCCATAACTGAATAAAATGCATTCTCTAATAGGTACAATTTGAGTTTTTTCTTAAACAGATTTACATTTTCAATATTTTTTATATTAAGGGGTAGCCTATTATACAGTTTTATTCCATTATGATTTACACTGTTTTTGGCTAGATTCGTTCTGCAATATTGCACATGTAGATTTCCTTTCTGCCTTGTACTATGATAATGAATCTCTTGGTTATCTGGTAACTGATGCCTTATTCGTCTGATATGATGGATAACTCCTAATATATACATACTTGGTGCAGTCATAATCCTTAACCTTTTGAACAGTTCCCTGCACTTGATTCGCCAGTCATTATTCTTATGGCCCGCTTTTGCAACCGAAAAACTTTTTCAGATTCTGTTGATGCCCCCCAGAACATTATTCCATACCTTATATGACTATGGATGTATGCAAAATAAGCACTTCTAAAAACTTGCACACTCGTCACTCTTTTCAATGTACTCAATATGTAACATCCCACACTTAGTTTCTTGGTTAGCATATTTATATGTGTCCCCCATTTAAGATCTTCTGTAATAATTATCCCCAGGAATTTAGTTTGATCTTCATATTTTATGATTTCATTGTCTATTTTTATTTGTGGTTTTGCCACATTTCTATGATGACTCGAATGAAAACTCATAGCAACAGTTTTTTGTGTATTTAATAGCAGTCTATTTACCTCAAACCAGTATATCAATTTCCTTATATCCCCATTTACTTTTTTCTGAAGATCTCTGTCATTGTTTGCTTTTAGCAGCAGGTTTGTATCATCAGCAAATAACACCACTTCAGACTCCTGGACACATAATGGGAGATCATTTACATAAATCAAGAAAAGAAGAGGCCCCAATATAGATCCCTGTGGTACCCCCTGTCCTACCTTCCTCTGCGTAGATTGACATCTTTCTATACTGAGATGTTCTTTATTCAGGTTGCTAATTTCTACTACTTGAGATCGATTCGATAGGTAAGATTTAAACCATGCATTTGCTATTCCTCTAATACCATACACCTCTAACTTTCTCAGTAGTATATCATGATCAATCACATCATATGCCTTCGTTAGATCAAGGAACAAACCTATTGATTTCCCTTTCTTTTCAATAGCAGCAATAATTTGTTCAACTAGGGCGCAAACTTCCGATTCAGTAGATTTTTCTCGCCTAAAACCATGTTGTGTATCTGTGAGAATTTTATTTTTCTCTAAAAAATTACTAATTCTATTGAACATTAGCTTCTCCAAAATCTTGGAGAATGCTGATAGCATAGAAATTGGTCTGTAATTTTGTAACACATCTTGGGGTATCAAGCATGTAGAATAAGGCAAATGAAATACACAAAGTGCTTTGCTAAAATTGAAAAACTTTTAATTACTTTCATCTACAAATTGGAAAAAAACATAAACACTCACAAATATGCGTTGAACAAAATGACCTTGGTTGTTGCACATATTTGGGTTCGTCCTGTTTTTACACCAATAAGTTTTTTGTTTCTTTTTTGGGAGCAAATACTATGTCCTCACCATGATTCTTTACACTTAACAGTTTGGTTGGCTTTATGTAATGTAAGCTATATAGTGAAGTGGCATTGTCAGAGTTGCTAGTAAATGACAAAAGCTGAATAGGAACATTTCGATCATGTCTAAAGTCACGTATAAATAGTGTACACAGTGAATAATGCTGAATAATAACTAATTTGTTATTATTGTTTATAACTGAAAATAACTAATAATATATCTCAATGTTCAAGGTGTGATCAAAAAGTAACTGCAATTTTTAAATTTTGCGGCCTTTATACATCCGATTTTCAATTATTTTTTTTAATCTTGTTAGTACACATGTTCTTGTGTTTTCAGCTGTTTTGAATGTTTAGTTTAGTGTTGAGTCAAAAAATATGAGTTGTGAATGTTTGGCAAATTTTTGCTTTCGAAAAAAGATGAATCAAAGAATTTGCATTAAATTTTGCTTTAAAAATGGAATAAAGTGCAGCAGCATATTCAAAATGTTGACTATGGCTTTTGGAGAATCTACTATGAGTAAGACAAGAGTTAATGCTCGGTATCGACACTTCAACAAAGAGGGTCGAGAAGATGTTGAAGACATCTGGGCACCCTAGCACATCAGTTACTGTTGAGAATATGGAAGAACTAAAGAAAATGGTTCTGGAAAATTGCTGAATCACCATCAGAGAGGTTGTAGATGATATTGACTTATCCTTTGGCTCATGGCGAACAATTTTTTCGGATGTTTTGGGCATGAAATGTGTGGCAGCAAAGTCTGTTCCTAAATTGTTGCATATCGACCAAAAAACGATGTCATAAGTACACCGCTCAGGAATTGCTGAATGAAGTCAACAATGACCTAGAACTTCTAAAGAAGGTTATAAGTGGTGACGAAACATGAGTATATGGGTATGATGTCAAAACTAAAGCCCAATCATCCCAATGGAAATTGCCTGAAGAGTAAAACTGAAAAAAGTTTAAGTTCAAAAAGTATGTGAAGATTTTTCTGTTTTCTTTGATTACAATCCTTATGCTCATACAGTCAATAAGGAATACCACCTGTAATGCACCATTTGTGTGAAGCAATCTGAAAAAATGACCAGAATTGTGGCAAAACCACTCGTGGAAATTGCATCAGAAAAATGCTCCTGCTCACACTTCAATGCTTGTTCATGATTCAAGGCTGTTATGCTGCCTCAGCCACCGTATTTGCCAGACATGGCTCTCTGTGACTTCTTTCTATTCCCAAGGCTTAAGTGAACCACGAAAGGATGTCGTTTTGCCACCATTGAAGAGATAAAAACAAAATCGCTGAAGGAGCTGAACAGCATAACAGAAAGTGAGTTCCAGAAGTGCTTCCAAGGCACAGGTGTATTATATGAGGGGAATTACTTTGAAGGGGACAAAGTTGATGTTGATGAATAAGTAAAGATTCTTTAAGAAAAAGAAAAATTCCTGTCAGTTTTTGAACAAACCTTATATATAGAATACATGACGTATTCTCTACAATATAGAACAAATTAATGCAAACTTGCTTATTACAATGAGAGACATGAAACGAATATAAGCATAGCATATCATCATGTCTTTTATTCACTAGTTTAAAACTAAAGGCACAATGCCATCCTCGAAAGCCTCATCATCACAGCTATCATGTTTCACACCCTTACTGATAATGGTTCTCCTGGTTACAATCTCCAGTCCTAAAGTCATATCATGCTTCATCCAATTATTTATAGTATACCTATGTTAAAAAGTTATTATACAGTAAAACCTGAGTTTAATGGACCCCTTATTGAAGGGAAATCTGTCTTAAATGGGAATATTTCATAGCACCATGAATTTATGGGTGAAAAACATGCTAAATTTCCTTTATTAAACAGAAACTGTTTAATGTGCACCACGGAAATTAAAGCATGCCTTTTAACGGAAAATGCAGTTCCAAAATGTAGCTTTTAGAAAATTTTCAGACACCCTGAGAAAGTCTTCATTGTGTGCTCTACAGTTGTGATTGTCGAAACCACCATTTTGCTGCTACCTGTCTGGACTATGAGGAGGGGCGTTCGTGGTGTGCTAATAAATAATGAGAAATTCTATCAGAGTCTTCCTTTAGGCAAAGTTTAGTTAACCACTGATGTTAAGATAAACATGGCTAATTGTCTTTTATTGTTTTCTGTGTCCTATACAAGTTTTGCTATAATAGCCTGTCAAAAGCACTTTAAGGTTCACCCCTAAACTTACATAGGTGACAATTTAGTTTGGCAGTAGTCCCCATGACTTCAAAAACAAGGGTAGTAGATCTTAACACAAGAGTAAAAGTGATTCATGCTAGGGACTTGATAAACTAAATGTCAAGCAGATCATTGTAGAGAAAACTCAAGTTTACAAAATTCTAAAGAAGAAATTAGAAATTTTGAAGCAATGGAAAACTGTGCTAATAGAAAAATGAGGAGAGAGCTTAAGGAAACGGAAAACCAAGATATCAACCAAATAATATGGGAGTGGTTTGTTGGTGTCAGGGCAAAAAAATCAGCACACATCAGGGTCTGTGTTACAGGAATACGCTAAAAAGTCAGCTGAAAAACTGTGCAAGACTGATTTCAAAACGCCAATTGATGGCTGGAGTGTGTCCACAAGAGACACCAGATACTTTTGATTACTGGAAAAAATAAATAATTTGGTTTATAGCTATTTTTTGTTCATTAAAAGTTTTGGTGTGTATTATGTATAGCAGAAATACATAAATATACAACTAAATAAGTTAGGTATATTTTTTGTCCCACTATGTCTATTATGATCTTGATTTAATTTTGTTATATCTATGTTAAACACTTGAGTCCTGTTCAATTCCCCTGAAGACAGGTTTTACTGTATTATTAATGTTATATTAACACTCTTCCAAGGGTATGCATTGCACTATTAAAATCACCTGAAAAATTCGCTGCTGAACACTGATTTCCCGGTCTCCATACAGTTGCTCCAAACATTGAGCTATGGCTTGTCTCAATATCTCTGGTTAGAGCAACTGCATGAAGATGGAGAGAACCTTCTTCAAATCCTGACTACTGTATTAAATTTTTCAGCCGGTCCCAATAGTAATATGTTCAAGTTGTTTGTTAATTTCTAATGATTTTTGCTGTTATTTTTGAGGCAATAGCTAGTTTTGAATTGCATATAATATAATAATTTTGCTAGAAGAATTGAAGGCATATGCATAAAATGTGTTTATAAGTTAATATAACAACTTTTATTTGTTGTGATCATGTGTACTTACCACATAAGTATGAAATTCTGAGGTCCATAGCTCTGCCAGAACTCTAGGCATACTTGAACTGATCAGTTATGTACCTCCAATTTTACTTTCTGTAGCATTTATATACAATGTACGTAAGTAAGTAGAGCAGGTATTTTATTCCACTCAAAAATTCAGTAGTGAGATTTAATCGGAAATACTGTTTTGAGTACCCTTGAATTCAAAAAAAACAAATTTAAAGAAAATTTTGTGTGTGCGACTAAAAAATAAATAGTTGGTTAAATACCAAACTCGGCATTTATGTTTAGTGTTTTTCAAAGAAGTGTCAGGAAGATTTTTGGGAAAATCCCCCTATCCTAAACTACCTTTTGCATGATACTTTTGTCATCCTCCATGGTGTAATGGTTACCATGCTAACTTCATATACCCAAGGTCAAAGGTTCAAATCTGGCGGAGGACGATGGATTTTTTCCGGCATAAAATCTTGAGCATGGCTTTCTTTGGAAGGGAAGTAAAGCTGGGGTCCTGTGTCGTAGATTTATGCCATGTAAAATAACCTCAAGCCTGATAGAGAGGCCTTGGTGCAAAATTAAGTGGTCTTTCACTCCCTGATAGAATAGGGCACTGAGAATCACAGCAATTAAAGATCATCCATAAATAAAATGCCATTTCATTTGCATGGAACATTTCTAGAAAATTTTGATTTTCTAAAAATGCGTCTAATGATTTTGCTTAAAATGCTGCATATTAAAAATGTTAACATGGCAAATAAAATGTATATCCTGAATTTTTTGTGAAATAACCCCTGAAGTCCTTTTCATTCCGAACGACTTTTGCATAACTAATAAATCATAAGACATAGATCTCAAACAATTTGTCATGTGCAGCTTTTTTGTAGAGCTAACCATTTCAGAGATATTCCCTGTTATTGGTATGAATTTTAAAATGCTTAAACTTTCCTCAAATGGGAAGGAAGTCATCCATTTCTAATCTCTTTTGTTTTACTCCTGGCAATGGAAATGGACCTAAATTTAAATGACAGTCTTATAGTGACAGCGTTTAAATTATTTAACTCACTTTAGCTGAGCGTATTCCCTTATTTCCCTTTTACTTGTAAAGAACTAAGCAGTAAGGCCATTTCTGCTAATGTTTATCTTGATAAGCAGGTCGCAGGTAAAAGAATAATCTTTTGTAAGAATAGTTTGTTTGCAGAATAGATAAAATGATGTGAATAAACACATTAGATTTTTCTTGAATCAGATTTTCAGCTTTGTCTGGTGAGGGTAATGATGCTCATGACATTTGATTTTGATTGAGTTCTGAAATAGAACTCATAAGTTTTCAAGGCAGTTTTTACTTTCTTTACTTAGTACATAGAGATGGTATTGCATTCCATCCAAAAATTGATCTCTTTTGCCTAGTATTTTCCCTAATTTTTTTTCTATTCATAATGATAAGGAACTAAGTAATAAGGTCATTATTGCTAATGCTTATCTCGATTAGAAGTTGTATTTAAAAAGTTAAGCTTTTAAGAATAATTTGTTGCAGAGTTGTAGAAAAAGTCATGTGATTGGAGCCATCAGATTGTTATAATTTATAATCACTAATGTAATAAATCTAAATTTAATGTGAAAGATGTTTTTGTTAATAACAGTTTAAAGACATGAAGTCTTAAGTCATTCTTCATTCAGAAGTAGGAATGTTATGTTTTCTTTCATAAGTGCAATGAAAATAAATTAAAATACTTTGGAGTGTGCATAAAAAAGTCTGCATAAAAACAAGGTGAGGTATGTGGTTTAAACATAACTCAAATAAATGTACTTAATTTTCAACTATTTTCAACTGGGATGTACAAAACTATTTTTCTTGGATTTAAAAAGGTGAGGGTTAGACTGTTTTTATGCACATGTCTTCAATTAAGCACAGTGGAATTATGTCTGGGATTCATTTGCTGTAATCTCTTCCAGTTTCATTTTCCCAGCTTGCAACTAGAGAGAGTTCTCACAGAATTTTCATGTTGGAATGTGACATTTTCTTCTACCAGATATAACTGTCATAGTTACATCACATTAATGGTTACTGTATTGGTTACTATTAATGGTTAAGTTATTGTTTCAATCATTTGATTTAATGGTTGTCATAATTGCAGTTACATTACATTATTGGTAATCATTAGCTTTAGCTACCTCTATTGTAATGTGATCTTTGTAATAATGGCAGATTTACTTTGTTATTTGATACAATTTAAAAAAAAATTCTCTAGTTGTGTTTTGCTTTAATTGCTGTGGTAGCTTTTAATTGCTAAATGCATTTGTACTTTCTTCTACATTCCCACATATGTACTTAGATCATGCAGGAAAACTGAGCTATTAGTCATAAAAGTTCCAGGAAAGGTTTAAATATTTCTGAATGTATACGAGTTAGGTTTTTCCAGGTCAAAGAATGAACCAAACTCTTAACATCAAAGTTTTGAAACATTTGTGACAAGCAATTCGAAATTGCCACCTTGAAGTGTGGCATTCTCAGGACTATGCTTACTGCATGACAATGCAAGACCCCGTACTACTTTATCTTTTATGAGTATCTGGCTAAACATTCTGTTATTGCCATCCCACATCTGCCATATTCTCCCTTCCTCATGCCTTGTAATTTTTTCTTCTTTCCGCGAATGAAAAAGTGTCTATAAGGAAAGCTTCATCAAAGGATATCGCAGATATCCAACGGCCTATACAAATAAGCTTAAAAATTTCCCTGTTTGCATCCAATACATTGGCAATTGTGTATAGATAGCCAAGGAGACTACTTTAATTGTTTAGTGCAATTTTCTATTTTTGCGACTCTGTCCTGGAATTTTTCTGACAAAGGAAGTATATGCATAATATGGTCAGACATTAGCAAAGGAAAATATTTTTACCAATTTCAACATGAGTGAAATTAAGCACAAAACAATTTAAATATTCTGATAGGACATTAATGACATTAGCATCTAAACACACATTATTTAACATCACAAAAAATGTGGGAAAACAAAAGAAATTGTTAACAGTACTTTCAGTTGCCAGGATCATGTCAGTGCTACTGGTGTATGGACATTTTTTCATGCAGGAGTTCTTTTTTGAGGGTGATTCAAATATAAACAGTAATTGAGCTAGAGTACTGCATAGTCAGATCTGAGTGGGATGGTGGAGCAGGGCATTAAAGGTCATTGCATTAGGGAGGGGAAACCAGCCTAGTTAGCTGCTTGGATAGGTTTCAGCATCAGTACTGCTATAAGTGAACATGAGGTTTCTTTGCCCAATGTGCTGTGCATAATTATAAAGTTTTTAACCAAATAAGGGGTTATCCTTGAATATTTTAACACATTGGAGGCACAGTTTGGGGATGCTACACTGTCCCAGAATGTAGTATTTACTTGGGTCAGACAATTTAAGGTAGGCCAAGGAATGGTACAAAACGAAGATTATGTTCAGCGCCCTAGGTCAAGATGACAATATCCATGCTGTTCAAGGCCTGGACTATTTTTAATTTGTATCCATGAAAGAATTACATGAAGGGGAATGATTAAAAAACAATGAAGATGCTGAGGAACATCTGTGCAATTGGCAAAAGTCTGCAGACTGTGAAAGAGGGTATCGAGAGAAATAGAGGAATCACTCTTGTACATGTCAGTAAATCTGACATGGGGCTGTCACTCTTAAGCACACTTAAAAGCCATGTTCTATGACAGGTTTGAACCCTTGACCTTAGGATCAAAAGCCATCGTCTAACCAACTGAGTCACCCATACTGACCAAAAAAAGTGGATAATTAGTAAAATTTTTTCTCACAGATGATATATTTGATTGGAAGAGCTTTTCACAATCTTCTGCACGGGAGGTTGATACTGCCTATCTTGTTGAGGTAACCAATTCTCAATAAGTGATACCAATACACGTGTGATGGAGGTCACCCAGACTTGATAACTGTTAATGATACAATCTTATTTTCTTAGTTATTTTTGTAGCCAATAATGGGTAACTCTCTGACTCCATTTCTTCTGTAACTGTTAATGTATTTCCTGCCCATCTCATGACATGGCTGACAGAATGGATCATATTACAGTTTTTTGGCATTTGAGAAAATTAAGTACTTTACAGAGCTACCAGTTAAATCAAATAAGCCATAATACAGAAGTTTCACAGATGAAATAAAAAATTCAACCAACTACTAATATAAATAAGATTTCATGGCCAGTGTTGTCACGCGATTATAAATGATAGACAGGCTTTGCTATTGGACCGTGGCCTACGGCCTACAAACCCGGCTACCACTTATAATGAAGTCAACTACTTAGAGTTCTGGATTATCATTTTCTCAGTAATTTGGACTGATCCATATCTATAATGTTAATAACACTTCAAAGTTTTATTGAAATCATTACAAAGTTACGGTTATGTTATATGAATAGCCCCTAAAACTTTTGCTTCTAGGATGTTTCCAAAATTATGCATATTCGTACTAACTTACTTTTATAGAGAAACTTTAGTGCATTCAATTTTATGTGAAATTCAGAGTCGGTAGATGTATGCAAATAAAGCTATTTTTGATATGGGCATCTGTTATAAATATTTCAGTATTGTTTCTGTTTATCTCTTTTAGGAAGCACCATAAGAAGCACAAGCATAAGAAGGAAAATGAAAACGGTGATGCAGCTCAAGCTGATGACAATAAGCAGCTCAGTAAACCAAAGGATAACATTTCTATCAAGATATCCGCAGGAAGCTCAAAAAGAGAAGTTAAGGGAGAAGGGATAATAAAGGGGAGTGAAAAGGACCTTATTATGAATGGAAATAGTACAGTTGCTTCAAATATGATTATGAGCAACGCAAAACCAAAGTTATCTCTTCCAGCTGCTTTGCCTCCATTGCCAAAGTCACAGGAAACAGAATCATCAGAGTCCGAGCCAGAAACCAAAGCAAAGGACAGTGAGTCTGATATCGAGGTGACAGTAATAGAGGATGACATTGACTTGGAAGATCTCATGAGACAGAAGGTATGTGTTTTGCATTTTTAAAATTAAAGGGTTAAAAGAGTAGGGTTTAATGCCAGAGAAAGATGCTTTTATGGGAAACAAATATTAAAAGTTTGACAGCCTTTGTAGCAAAACTAATAGCTTAATGTGGTATTTTCAGTGTTGATTTTTATTTTCTCTACCACATACCATAGTAGATAGTGAGGATATTGCATTCCACCCAAAAATTAACATTGAGATTTCACTGGAAGTACATGTTTTTAGGTCCCTGAATCCTAAAACAGTTATATCAAAAGGAGGTTCAAGTGTGCACCTCTTTTCTCTCTGTGTGTCTGTGAACAGCGTAATTAAAGAGCAAAATGTTCTTTACATACTAAACTTGGTGTTCAAGTTCAGCATTTGCCAAAGAAATGAGATGAAGATTTTAAAGAAAATCCCACCATATGGAATATTTTTTATTTTCTCAAAAATATCTTTAATGATTTTGATAGCATACCATTATTATTTAAGATATTTACATGACAAAATGTATAACTTGAATTTTTGGGGAGTAGCATGTGAAGTCCACTTCATTCGGAAGGATGTTGATAATTTTGTATTGTAAGCTCTTTAAGAGATAGCCAAAAATTTACTAGCCCACCAGGGTAGTGTGTCCGCCTCCATGGACCCCAAGATCACTGTCTGATATGACCAACCAGGCTATAGGACATCAAGCTTAAAAAAGAAAAAAAAATCACAGAAAATGTAAATCTTTTTAAAAATCGGAATTTACATCAAATAACTTTTGTGACATACTTTTGTCAAGATATCTGTTAATATTGATTTCAGTTGTTCAGTACAATTATTCTTACTTTCTTTAGCACATATATACAGTGTACACAGTAGCTAGAGAAGGGTTTGCATTCCACCTAAAAATTTTATATCGAGATTTCACTGGAAATATGCTTCCCAAAAAATAAGCATGTTTAGAAATATAGTGTGTGTGTCCGTGTGTTGTCAAAAACAAAAATAAAATAAATAAATACCAAATACTGATAAATACCAAACATTGTGTGTAAATTCAGTATGTTATTTTTTTTTTTTTTTAAAGGCAAAAAATTCCTGCAAAATCAAAACTTAATGTGTAAATTGAGCATCGTTTGAAGAAGCGACATGAAGATTTTGGCAGTCCTCCATCTCCAACTAACCTTTACATGGAATATTTTTTAAAATTTTTGATTTTCTCAAAAATGGTAATGATTTTAATTAAAACACCTATACATTAAAGATATTTACATGATAGATAAAATGTATTTTAATTCTTCTAGAAATAGTTTGTGAAATCTTCATTTGGAAAGCATTTTGTATAATCTTGTATAGCTGATATACGTTCAGCAATAGAAAATGTAGGTAGGTATGTTTAAAACATACAATTTATTTAAGTAACTTTTTTGTGTTATAAGCTATTTCTGGGATAGTCATTAATGGTCATTTCTTTGATAGTCTTTGCCATTCTTTCCAGTGCTGTCTACAGACAAAATTGTTTTTGCATTTCATGGAAAGAATATGGAATTTAAGGCCAGTATATGGTGTCGAGTTCTTAAACATTTGACCACTGTATTTCCATTGCATTTGAAAGATTTATCTTGATTAAAATGACAGATAGAAAAACAACATTTTGTAAGAATAGTTTGTACACCCATTAATACTGATGGAGGTTACAAAAGTTATGAATGTAACACATGAGAGTTGTGTTTTTTAAGAAGTCTACATTTTGTGTGTAATGAAAAGGCTGATTTATTGGCAAAAAAAGAAACCCAAATTAAGGGGATGGAAGATCCCTTATCGACACAATGTTGTAATGGAAAGTGTTGGTATCATCTTCTCCATTTATGCTATAGATTCCCATCATTTTTCTAGGCACACTTCAGCTTAAAGTATGTTGGTATGCTCAGCTCCTAAGCTATTCAACCTAAGGTGATGAAATTTGGCCATGATATTTTTTATACCTTTCACTACCTTTTATAATTAAGTTGATGTTATTCTTTTGAGTTATTTCCTTGTTATTACTTTCTCTACCATGTACGTAGAGGATAAAGAAGATATTGCATTCTACCCAAAAATTTGATACTGATATTTCTCCTGATTCCAAAAAATCTAATACTTCCTCTGTGATTTTAAGATCCTTATCTACTCCTCTTATATAGATAGCTAACTGGGTAGCATCAGAGATATGGGTGCTCTCGTCGACTGCCAAAGAGTATGAAATAAAGCTTTTTGAGATACTCAGAGGCTGGTTTCTGACATTCTTAGATATTTCCTGGATGCGTTATCTAACTGTGGTTGATGACAACCTGATAGCTTTAAACTCTGGAAACCTAATCAGGACAAAGCTCTTTATCTACCACAATTAAGCAGTCTTTAATGAACACTCCATCCACAAATGGTTTACATTTCGTCACTATCTGTAAGGCAATCTTGTAGCTGAGGTGTATGGCCAATTCACTAACATGATAGTCTTCGCATCATGTCCTTTAATTGTTGGATAACTGTAGTTCGTTCTTCTCCCTCATATTGACCATAATCATTTGCATAACATGTGTTATAATGATGGTGTAGGTTAAAATTTCTTCTAATATTTAGTACCTTCCCACAAACTAAGTATGTTGACATCTGTCCATATTCTGCAACAAGATATGACTCTTCCCATAGAGATAAAGTGTAGGGTTTGATAGTCTCATGTATTCCCTCGTCAGCCATAATCCTGAACGTCCAGATGCCAATGCAACCCAGTTGATGACTCCTGTTCTACTTGGAACTAATACGGCCATTTCTGTTTTACCATACTACAGGATAATAGTTTGTAGAGAAAGTTATATGGATGGAAAACATCAGATTGTTTTATGTTAATTTTATGACGAGATATACAAAACATAATATTACGTTAATATAGCTTTAACATGTGAAGTTTTGAGCATGTCTATGCACATAAAAACATAATTCTACTAAAACTCTTGTTTTAAATAACTAAAGTAATAAATGCAAATAAACTATTATCTTCTAAAAGTAAAACCATAAAAAATAAAACTTAATTAATTTTGGATGTATGAACCCTCAGCATATACATACAGCTGTCCTAAATTTTTGGGACATAGATAAAACAGTAACATGGACTAGAAGTTATAACATCCAGGTCTTTGTATTTGTGCCCAGAAGCTATCTTTTGTACTTCACATCTCTGCAGAGAAATTTGAGCACAGCTCCTTTTTCATCTCAGCTCACTTATTTTCAATAGGGTTCAAATCAGGTGAATTGGGAGACCAGTCTGTCACACTGATATCTGCCTCTCTGAGAACCAATTTGAGAGCTAGACAGAATTATATCTCATCCTCACAGAGGGAATAAACATATTCTTGAGTACTGTGGTATATTGCACACTGTACAGTATATCACCAAGTTGTCATAACACACTCAAGAAACAGAGACATGAATATTGAAATTGTCACTTATTTTGCATTATATCAGGAACCCTTTGGTCAGTAGACAAATTATCTTTTCAGTATGTGTAAAAGAAAATGTCACCTTGTCTGAGAATATCATGTTATTCCAGTCATGGCTGGCAGTTTGCTCTGCAAATGCGAGGCAAAACAATCTCAGATCATCTGTTAGTTGTTGCCTCTGTTTACACTTTAAGTCCTGCATTGTTTACGCATTGCAGAGCTGTTTGAACTAATCCAGAAAATTGTAAATGTGCCTTAATTTCAGTAGCAGTATGGAAAGGCTTCTCTCTGCTGCTGCAATTAAAGTGCGTTCATTTTGGGAGTGGACACACGTCTTCTTCCCTAAACAAGGATGACAGTGTTCAATCCCTTCTTTAGATAATCCCGTTCACCTGTGCACTGTAGTTGCAGGGACTACAGTACGAACCTACTACAATGACTAATGCAAGCGGGAGATTTTCTTGATTCTATGCCTTTGGGTGTGTGTTCTGCCATTGTCAAACACTGAAAGAGAACCTGTTCAGGCCTGATGCATTTTTGCACCTTTTTGCATATCATGTGGTTTTGTTTCTAGCATATTGCAGTTAGGTAGAATAAACTCTTAAGGAAGCCTTATAATAACTATTCTATTATTAACTTTGCTGAATGTTGTGTATGAAATGCAGTTGATTCAAAATAAGTAGTTGCTATGTGTTGATTAAAATATTAAGGAAAGGAAAAAAAAAGGTATTTACTGCATGCAAGAAGCGAAGTAGTACCATACAGTGAAGTTGTATGTTTGTATGTTAAGTAATGCCATACACTGCTTGCTGCAGCAGCTACACAACTGTATTGCATATGTTGTAAACAAGGCAATCTGCTGTGTAGGACTTGGACAGATTTACTACTCAAGACATGAAACTTTTTTTTTTTTTTTGTCCACAGGTGCACACAGAGAATTTCAGGAAATGTGAATTACTTTTGATTTATTCTTAAAAATATTTTTCTGTTTTTAGGCATTGCTTCAAGCCAGGTTAGGTGCATATATGTCTGAGGAGGACGATGAGGATGATAGCAGCACGGGAAACAAAGTTGTTAAACCTGATCCTGAAGTCATCAATATAGCAGATGATGACTCAGAAACTGCAGATATACCTAGAAAGAAGCATGAGAAAAAGAAAAGAAAATATAGTCGGTAAGTGCTGTTATAATGTCAACATATGGGAGGGAAGAAAGATAGTGAAAGTGTGATACAGAATACTCTTGGGCCTCTGATTGGTGGAGCGAAGTTCATGGGAGTATTTGCTATTGTATAATAACCACCTCTAAGAAGCCTTTATTCCCCATTTTGTGGCCATTTTAAATGAAACTGGCCTTTGAATCCTATGATAGCCTCATCTGTGGTGAGATCTCGACCTGGTTTGTAATAAGTTTGAAATTTGATATAATGTTAAGCACAGGTTGAATCTTGTTCAAATAATCAAGTTCTTTTTTTCCTTGTTTTGGTCTAGATTCTCCTCATTTAAGTGTAAATCATGTGATAGGTTCTCAAAACGTCGGAGTGTCATTGACTTTTCTATGCTAGGACAGATGCAAAAGTCTCCTGTGAAACAGTCCCTGATTTCTGGAAGATCTACCATTTCCATATAAATCAGAAGGCTTGTATACGCCCTGATTTACCTCATATTGGTTTCCTCACATTGAGAATTGGGACTTTAAAGCAGACACAACCTTGCATATTTATTAGTCTTGGTCGCAATAATCTCACAAAATTTGACTACTAACAATCTAAAATATTCAAGTTCTTCACTTCCTATTGTAAGACGTGTATTAGTCCAAGAGTGAGTTGAGATGACCATTTGAGGGGCAATTCTGTGTTGCTGCATTTTTGCAGAACAACTTATCACTCTTGGCAGCACTGTCGTCACTGTCCCTGCCATGTTCTATATCATTGCATGGACTCAGCTACCTACGACATGACTGAACTATTACTTTCATAAGCTATTTCCTCCTCAATGGCGGCAAGTATTTCCTCTTAATTTATGTTTGTAATCATATATAGAAGGGCCTGCACGATCTTCCTCACAATCCATGGCTCGCGATAGACTGAAAATCCAAAGCAAAGTGTCCAACACAAGTCATAATTTTGCCCTCGTCATTGCTTATATTTACAATAGTTGCCTCATGTTTCTTAACACATGGGTTTCAGGAATAGTAAACAACCATTCAATGCCTTAAAACTTGAAATTTCTGCCTTTAGATGTCCCTTGTATGAATAAAGAGCTCAACTAAGTTTTACTATTTTCTGCAGCACAGGCTACATTTAATTTTAATATGCTTTCATTATATTATTTAATACATAGATGTAATATGTTACTTGATTTATGTTCAAGAAGTTAGCACTGCTACAGCTAGTTTGCAAAACTTATGTGCACACTGTAATGTACAACATATGGCAGGTTGAGTCCACTCCTCCTGTTCTTTACATTAGGATCTTTGTAGTCTTTCAGAGAATACAAACTGATGCAGATTTATTTTTAAATTTAAATGAAATATGTAATATAAACAGGTCAGAACTTTAATATAGACATAATTTATTCTGATATTTTTGATCCCAGTAATAGCCCCTGTATTTCTGTATTTTCATCAGTCATCACTGAGTAATGATTTCTAAATTGGTTGGTGCTTGAAAGTATGTAATGCTCTTCTTTTATTATGCAGGAGTAGGAGTAGGGAACGAGAAATTAGGTTAGAAGATTCCCATGATGCTCATAGAAGAATAATCAGAGAAGATAGGGAGCGGGATAGGAAGAGAATTGTTATTGAACGAGAAATTAAAAGGCCAAGAGAAGGAGAATATCATAGTAGTAGAGATAACCATTACAGATCGCAAGGTGACAACAGAAGTAACAGACGAGATCAGCCTATTGATTCTGCTAGAAGAAAACGTCCTTCAAGTAGAGAGCCACCTAGAAGAAGATCTAGTAGAAGCAGATCTCCGATGAGTAAGTAAATCTTGCCAGCACTATTTTCTATACTAGTATAATTTATTTTTCTCTCTCTTGTTATGAATATGTTCTAAAAGTGGGAAAACATGTACTAAGAAATGTCCATATATGCTCTATACTATGCGCTTTTTAGCAAATTAAACATAATTATATACATCATCTTGATCATGAAGATGAATATTTTTACAAGTTATTCCTGCCTACCATTGCTTTCTTAAATAACTTAAATGATAAAGGTAACATTCAATAAAACCAAACTATGAGTAGAAAATATCCTTTCAACATCACAGGAAGTGCTGGAACAAAATTTAAAATTGGCTAGTAGAGTAATATTACTGTACACATTATCTTCAGAACCTTAAAAGTTCCTTGTGATTTCCCTTATGTTAACAAGTCGATTATCTTTTTAAAAATGTTTGCCATTTACTTATTATCTTCATTGCTGCAATTTCCACTTGGTGTATCTATAATTTCAAAGGTGCCATCAAGCAATTTAAAACTCTTTCACTTCACTTCTTCCTTGACCTTTCTTTTGGCATCCTTATTATCTGCTTGCACTACCTGGAACAAATAAATGAGAGAAACAAAAGGGATAAATAAAGACTGCATTCATCTGTTTTCGGCAAAGCATTACTGCAGTAATAATGCATTGACATGCTCCCAATATTAATATGAGTTTAACAAAGTTCAGAAAGCTTAGTGATATTCTGTTGAAAAAATGTGTATATATATATATATATGTTAAATATCTGCTTGTCATCGTTTGTGGTGTAGTGATCACTATGCTAGCCTATAGTACCCAAGTTTGCTGGTTCAACCCTAGCAGAGGGTGATAAATGTTTGGGATGTAAAATTCCTCAGCATGGCTTCCTTTGGAAGGGAAGTAAAGCTGTTGGTACCATGTAATGTTTATTTGCATGTTTCCACTATTTTCACATCCATAAGTCGTGGTTTATCCTATGGTGCCATCTGTGGGCAATGAAATTGAAGGAATATTAGTCGGCCCTTTAATTTTACTAACATAATAACCTTTTAATACATTAAACTTTCATTGATGATTGCCTTCAATATTTGGAAGATCTCCATGAGTAAATTATTTTATTATTTTATCAATGCAAATGTTAATCTTGTAGGGGGAAAAAAAACATGTATAAAGATGTATAAATTTCTTAATCCCTCATCACCTTGGGCACATATTAGCAACATCATGAATTTCACCTGATCTAGGAAATATCATTAGGTGCCCCAAATATGCCAGCATGGTGTGATGGAGCATACAAAATATGCTCTTATCATTGAATGTGTACAAACAAACACCCTTCAGTCATCTTTGATATGAAACATATAATTATTAAGTTAAATTAAAATACATGTCTACATTTATAATATGTTTTTGTTTTATTTTTCAACTAATTATGACAATTATCTGTCTAAGGGCCAAATTCATAATCATCACTTCTTTGACAAAGAGATCCTTAGGCAAAAGAATTTTTCTTTGATAAGGAATCATTTGGTATTCAGAAATGGTACTTTATTCTCAACATTAAGGAGTTCCTTATTCCCAATATGCCTGTGGCAACATGGCTCAGCTGTTTCACAGCCAGTCGGATGCGCAAAGGAATGCGTAAGAGAACATGCAGGTAACCACATAACCAGGTGCCATTTCCTCTTTGTTGTGCTTTTGTTTACAACAATTGTTGATCACATGGTGATAGTTTGTGAATTTTAAATAGTGCATTTATTTAATAGTTGCCTATATGTTAAAATCTGTAATTTGTCAAATTACTTTCAAGTTTCGAGTTATTTATTAGTTATATAGTAACAGTGTGTTGAAAACGTGCCAAAAAGTAAAATTTTAGCAAAAAATAAATAAATAAATAAATGAAAAGATTTTGTACTGAAGCATAAAGTTCTTTTGGAATGCAGACAATTGGGCGCTGTGTCACAGTAAAAAAGAGACATGCCAGGAGGAATTTAAGGCTCTCTCCAAGAATGTTCTCACTGGCCCTGATTTGCTTTTATTTTTATTTACAATTCTCTTTCACTTCCCTCAAGAATATTTTTTTTAAATTAATAAAGCCTAATGAGATTTGAACTCTATGCCTCTTGAATGTGAGGCAAACAACGTACCCCCACACTATGCTATTTAAAAATTACATTGTTTTCGTGTGATCTAGTCATGTATAGGAACCATCAATGTACGAATTGTTACCCATGTATTCACATGAACAGAACTAACACATGCACTTACCTAAAAATTGTATTCACTCATGGGCTGTTTTAGAACTAATAATATCTAATTTTCTAGCCTGGCCAGTGAACAGTTTATTATATATATATAATACATACATGTCATATTTCTTTATCTTTAATTTGCAAATATATGTTGAGTTATGGAATCTCTGGTGTGAGACAGGCAATCTGAAAAGAAAATCAAAATCTTGAACATTGATGAAATCAGGAAACCTCATTTTGTTAAGACTATGTTAAGCAGAGGCAATAAATTTACAAGTGACCTTGATAAGTCAATATTGCTTGTTGAATCTAGCATCACTATATGTTTCTAGTGGATTCCAGACATCATGCAAATACTGCGTATTATTGCACAGTGCAATTTCATTGTAAAACTCCATATGCTCCATGAAATCGTTATCTTTGTTAACTTTCATTGGAGATAATGCAAGATGATAACTGCTCACCTTATTGCTTAAACAGAGATCAGAACTACCTTATACAAATAAACATTTTTCTTATTTGCCTGAAAGATTGACATCTATGAATTCAAAATCACTGCTTAAGTATTTTCTGGAAATAAGCAACGACTATAAATTTGGCCCTAAGAAATTTTTAGCTATGTTTATTGATTCTGCAATAACACAGTTCACTACATTTCTGTTTTTGTGTTATTTCTCCAGGGACATCAATAACACCTTCTTATAGTAGAGGTCGGGAAGTTGGTAATCAACATCAAGGTAATAGACCAAAGGATTCAGAAAGAGAAAGGGAGCGAGAGAAGGAAAGAGAACGGGAAAGGTTAGAAAGAGAGCGAAGTAGGAGATGGCCACAAGGAGGAAGATCAGACTCACCACGTAACAGAGATAGAGAGAGGGAAAGAGAGAGGGATCGGGATAGGGAGCGAGACAGGGATCGAGAGAGAGACCGTCGTTCCCGCCATCATGGATCAAGGTGAGTGTGTTATTTGCAGATTACATGGTAAGAAAAACAGAATATAAAATAGTGTATAAACTCAAGTGTGTGACGATGTAAAAATCCTTAGCATGGCTTCCTTCAGAAGGGAAGTAAAGTCATTGGTCCTGTGTTGTAGATTTACGGCACGTAAAAGAACCTCAAGCCTGATTGAGAGCCTCTGAGCAAAATTAAGCGGTCTTTCACACCCAATTTAGAATGGGACGCTGAGAACCCAGTAGTTAAAGATCATCCATAAATAATATATCATTTACATTTCAAGTGTGTTGTGAGCATTGCTCTCACTTCTCTCTATGATCTTGGGTTGGATTCCTGGTTGTACAAGTTTTTGTTCAGAAGTAAGAATCTGAGAGTGAGTGTTACAGTGAGCCCAAATTCCTGATTCTAATCCTAACTGTGGCAATGAATTATTCATTCTGATACTATCTTTGCAACTTAAGCCTACTGACAGAATGTTGGGAAGAATAATTATCATTTATTGGATGAATGAATTTATTTCTCTTTCCTCTAATACACAGAATTTTACAAATTCTAAAAGTTTCCTTATTCATAGTATTTATTTATTCATAAGGCCCCATACAACTGAATTGTATTGTGTATGGCAGCCCTACCACCTTCCTCTCTTTTACCTGTGAGCACTTCCTTGTGTTTGGTTTGTCTTTATTTACTCTCTTTTCTGTTCGTTTCTTATTGCACTTCTTAGGTTTTTCATTATATTGTTCCCTACTGACTCCATCTTGCCTCATCTCTTTAACCTCCCTTAACCTCACATTCTCTGCTTTTTCTTTCAGATTTCCCTTTTCACCCATCCATGAGTTCAATCTTTCACCTTTGTGATATCCTTTTCATTTACTCTTAATTTTCCCTTCTGTTCTTCCCCTCTTTCCCACCATGTTACACTCGTTGCCTCACCTGCTGCCCTTTCTCTTGCTATTATCTCTTATAATTTCTTCTCTTTCTTTGATACTGCTCACAAGTATCATCTCGCATCTGCTTGCCTCCCCTTTTCCTTACTAACCTGCTGACCTAATTCCAGCTACTCTGTAGAACTGACCCCACCTCCCTTGCCACAACACTACTGCATTTCTACAGTTGACTTTATAGTGGTTAACTAAAGTGAAGTTAGAAGAAATAAAGTCATGTGACAAGAGTGTGTCTCATTGGCTGTTCCCACTTAGTATGTTGTCTCTTCCTCTTAACATAAAACATTTGTTCAGATAGCATCATTTTGTGATTATTCTAATGCATAGAAATTTAAAAAACTCATTATTGTAACTGTTCAGTTTAGGAAACAAAATGTGTGTATTCTTTTTCATCTATAACTGAACCTTAATTGCAGAGGGTTTAAGAGGCTTTGCACATATGCTGTAGTTTGTTTCTGGATCAGCCTTTAGTGTACTGTTTGCCATGTGATACTTGTGTTGAGAAAATATTACTTTTGAGAGTATCTGTCATGGCTGAGAATCTTTGTTACTGCGGAGAAACATAAACATGTAAAGTGAGAGAAAACAATTCTTGCATTAAATGTTTTTAACAAATTCTGTGAAAAGTACCACTTTAATTGATCATGTAGTTAGCTGTTGTTTAGCTATAATTGAACTTAGTTGTTATTGAAGCAATACTACTGCTCATACTGCTTGTGTTGTTTTTGATTTCTGTTTCATTTTATCATTTACTTTTTTTAATATGTTCATTCATAAAACTTTAAATCAATGGTTCTCAAACTTCTTTAGACCACCAACCCCTGGGTTAAATATACTTGCTCTTCCTTAGTGCGCATCCTAATTTATTTTTTGTTGCTCTCTAAAATTTGAATACATTTATTTTAAATTTATTAAATTTATAGTCAAGTTCAATCAGAACAGTAACTTCTCACTGAAGTTTGGTAAAATAGCTGAAATATTTGTGGTTGACTTCTGAAACACCTTAATATGATGAAGAGTCCATACTTAGTTATGTGGAGTCTATTTCTTTGCTTGGTTAGAAGTTGTGCCACCACATAAAACTGTATTCTACCAAATAATTTATTGGAAATGCAGTAAGAATCTTCCTATCAGGGTAGCGATCAACTATCTCTCTGTGCAACCAAAACAGTTGATAAAATATATTAAATTTTAGTTTAAACTCAAATTTATTATGTAGCTCAATCAATTCTTCCTCCAAGACTCCCACTAACTGAATGTCTGAAAATGATTTATCACATAATATGGAATTTGTTTTGAAAACAGAGGTTTAAATGATTCTCTCATAACTTCATGTAGCACATTCAAATGATCACAGTAATTTGCAAATCATCAGTATGAACTAACCTGGATGGCTTGGAAATTAATAAAATTCTGGATAGTCTTAAGTTTCGCCAAAAGAAAATCAAGTTCAAAACAAATGTTAAGATGATTTAATAAGATTGATTTAATTGCCTTACAATTGAAGATGAATTTAATTAAATTTTGCAAACATTTCTGACAAATATGCAACTTGTCTGATCATGTTTTAGTTCATCTCTTAACTTGGAATCCTTGTTTTGCAAAAACTTCACATTCATATAAGAAAGAAATTATAAAACTGTCTAGCTTTACCATCAAACTTCTATATGGAGCAACAAATGCTCAAAATGTTCATTACTCATACATTACATCTTCTAAAAAAGTTTTATCATTGAGAATTTAGGATTTAATTTTAATCACTGCAGTGATGACGGTGAAGTGAGTTCAGCAAGCAATCACTTGGATTTTACTCTCTCTAGCATGTATGTACATACAGTGTAATAGTAGCTACAGAAGGTGTTGATATTAGATCCAAAAATTTGATACCAATATTTATCCAGAAGCACATGTTTTAGGGTCGCATGAATCCAAAAAAGCATTTTTAGAAAAAGGTCTGTTTGTATGCATGCGTGCATCTCTCTTTATGAAACATTCTTAATCTAAAAGCGAGGATTCATTCCGTGATAAAGTTGAGTCTTCAACTCGTATAGCAAAATCTGCAAAATTAGCAACCGTTTCATATATTCACCTTTGCATAGAATTGTTACTCAATGGAATTGTGTATTAGATTTAAAAATGTCGAACAGAGAAAACTAGTGCTAAAGTTTGAACACAAAATAACTTTACTTTTTGTAGATTTAGAACATAATCACCTTCATAATCAGGTCATTATGATCTTCTCTCTTCCGTTTTACTTTCTCTATACATACATAGTGTATAGAGAATGTATTGTATGGGACCCAAAAATCGGATACCGAGATTTCACCAGAAATGCATGTTTTGGGATACCCTGAATGCAAAAAAAAAAATTTTTTTTAGAAAAGGTCTGGGGTATGTGCGTGTGTGTATCACTAACAAATTTTTTTTTCTTTCCTTCGAAACCCCCCCCCCCCCCCCCCCCCAGCAGGCCAAAATACTGTGGTATATTTCACTTTGAGAACCACTGCATTAAAAAAAAATCAAAAGTGGTATACTCATATTAGTTTTTAAGTGAATGATTTTGGCTCTTCCTTTGAGTTTGTCATTACAAAAGTGTCTCTGCCGCATTACGAGCACTACACAAAGTGTAGTTACTAAGTGGGCTGCCGCATCAAACAGAATTTGATAGATGCAAGAGGTAGTGGCTGGACAATATAAAGAGAATGGAAAACCAATAGATTCCCAAGGTCCTACTGAACTGCCAATTTCAAGGATAAAGAAATATTGCAATCAGAACAGACCCAAGGGCCTAATGACCTAATCCTGGTAGATGCTGATGAGTAGATAAAGTGCTAAATCATTCAAGTTCCATTTTTATTTATCTACTTGAGGTATTGTGTGTTAGAGGTTTAGAATGCAAGGCAAAATATTGGAATAAATAAAATGTTTAACAGTCAGTCTGGGGAAATTTCCTCTTGCAAGTACTTTGTTCCCATCATCCCTTCATGGGGTAATGCCATCTGTTCAGTGCAGTGATTCATTAAGGCATGTTTCCTTCTTCTTTTAGGAAGTGAAACATGTATGTTTGATCAAACTTTATGGGAATGATGATAATTTTTAAAATGCAAGCAGAATGCTTACTAATGATAATATTTAATCTCTTCATATCTCTCTGAATTCTGGTTGCTTAGTGCATTAAAGTAAAATCAAAACATTATTGAAGACAGCAGTGATAAGAGCATAAAAATGTGTTAGGAAAATGGCAAGTAAGAATTTCAAGAGAATCCACATGGTAAAGTTTGTAAACATCTGTAGTGTGAATGATTGCCTCATCCTTGGCATTCAGCCTGCTTAAATGAAAATATTTATAAAAATGATAAAATGCGTAAGAAGCTAGACTGATTACAATTTTTTACAATTTTCTAATCCTAGGTCACAAAACAAGGGCAGAAGTGGAGATAAGAGTGACCTTTTCAAGGATAGTTTATCTGAAGGTCTAAAGGCAGAAAAGTCTTCTTCTTCCTCAGAAGAAGAACTTGGAGACATAAACATAGAGGAAGATGAGGATGAGGAACAGATCATTCAGAAACGAAGAAAACAGCGAGAGGAACTTTTAAGGGTATTTATGATGTTTTCCTTTTGTATTGTAGTCATGCTATTGATTGGTGTGTCAGTTACAAAATGTACCTATTTGAAGTAAAGGAGTATACTGTTAACATGCGAATAATTAGCAATAAATAACAAGTAACAGTAACAATGATACAATCATCATATTAACATACTGATGATTTCACATCATTATATATCTTTGTTCTTTACTCTATTTCATATAATTTGCAATCCTATCTGTTACTGTTTTCTTATATTAAACCTGCCCACTGGAGGCAAATTAAATTTATATATAGAATTAATCCTGAGAGTTGGTTTTTATTATTTTTTATTCAGTGCATATTTTTAACGCCATTTCATGGTCAGCTCCATTTTTAAAATGAGAATTCCAATATCTTTTAGTACTTTAGTAAAATATTTTTACTAAACTAACCATTATTTTATATAATTTGTAAAATATACGTAAATATATATTGAAAAAATATTTATGCTATTACATTGAAGGACTAGCTTAGATTTCAGTTGTTTGAATTTAATTTTATTTAATCCAACTGAACATGAACGCATTATGAGACACGTATATACAGTAAAACCTTGTTATCCAGACCAATTGGGGCTCAATGTTGTCCGGATTGTCAAAAATCTGGATTAAGTGAAATAAACACTACAGAGAAAAATTGTGAATGAAATTTTTTAAATACCCATTCTTTATTTGTTTTGTTTGAAGAAACTGTCAATTTTCTTTTGTGGTCTATCACACATCTCTTTTACAATGAAGACTCCTCATATGAAGAATCCGAAGACTCCTCATATGATGGTAATATGTGGAAATCTGTTTATTGTCAGTGTTCTCAATGAAGTCATTACACAATTCAGATGCTGTTTAACCTCGCTTAATTTCACTCTTGACTTTCTGAAATCCACATCCTCAGCCTCATATTCGCTACTAGTGTCCCTTGCATTGCTTACATTTTCCACAATTTCTTCATCAGTCATGATGTGATAGCCTGGATCATCTTCATCTCTGTCAAGCCAATCTTCGATCTCGTGTGACAGCTTTCTCACCACCTGCAACCAGTGTTTGGTGAAAGTCATTTAATTCAATTGCATTGGTGTCTAATTCAACACTGTCATGATGTGACATTTTCTTCCATGCATTAGTCAATGTAGAGTTCGAAATGCTGTTTACTGCTCTTGCAAAATTGAAAATTGTGGATCTGAAATCATATGATTTTATATTCTGGAGTGTTTTTTCTGCCCATTTATCTTCACTGTCCAGAGGCTCTTCAATTGTGAAAACTTCAAACAGGAAATTCTTTCTGTATAACCGCTTTGCAGTGTAGATAACTCCTTGGTCCATCAGCTGTATCAGGGAAGTTGTGTTATATGATAAGAACACAAGTTTGATCTTACCATTGGCACTACACAGTTTCTTGGCATCTGGAGCGCAGGTGAATTATCTAATAAGATTATGGCTTTCACATTCATTTTGGTTTTTATTTTCTTGGTGACTTATTGCGGGTACAGTATGATTGTGAAACCAATCGTGGGTGATGTCTGCTGTAAACCACTCATTTTTTTTAATTGTAGTAATGCACAGGCAATGTGAACATTACATTCTTAATAACCCTTGGTTACAATTTTAATTACTGGAAGTGGTATACTGTGAAGCTAGCAATTAGTTTTAATTTGGGAGTCGAGTACACACAAGTTTTTGTGAAATCCTTGGTTGATTACTTTTACCTTTGACAACTGGCTTTAAAATATGGCTTCCATTTGCATTAGGACATTATAATGCAGTTGCAAGTTTTTCATTCAGGTGTATTTTTTAAGGATTTGGAGGCTTGCTTGTTCTTGGGCAAGGTGTGGCAAAATAGACCTGTCTTGTCGGCATTATACACTTGAGACAAATCTAACTTTTCTTCTTAAATGGTAGGTTTTAGTTTTTTTTTCTAAATTCTGATTTAGTTTTTTTTCAACAGTTGACATATCAGCACTTAAGCTCTCTCCACACATGTTATGACGCTTGCTAGATTATTCATCTTTACTTGTGGAATCTGTGTAATCAGCCTGAACTAGCTGAATCCATTGATACTAAGTTGTTTTGCAAGATGTTCGGCAGCAGCTTGAATTTCAACACCTCTCACTGCAATTCCGCTTGCACGACATTATTCGTACCACTTGTGTGTTGCATCTTCTAACTTTTGTTCGGTTGGCTGCCGCATTTGTTTCACCTGACAATTTTCCTCATTTACATCATATTTAATCAAAATTGATAAGTGTTCACCCTTTTTCTTTTTGATGTCCAAAACTTTTTGTTTTGTGATTCCATATTCTGCACTTACACACGCAATAGTAGCACCATTTTCAAACCATTCGATAATTTTCAGTTTCTGTGTATTTTAAGCAATTTATACTTACATTTCCCCGATATTGTAGGTTTACTAAACTAAACAACATGCATTCGATTTGATTCTTTTGCTTAATGACTGAGAAAGTTAAACTAACCCTTCTGGCTAGAGTTGTAAGCCATATCGCAGGTACAGCAAGGAATGTGGAAAGGAGACCAGCCTAATGCACCATTGTTACTAATGTATTCCTGGTATTCCTAAGAAATTTCTATTGTATAGTCTGTGTAAAAAGAAAATGGACAATTGCCTTAAGTTTGTCTTAGTACAGTACTATAACTTTTGTTCGGATTAAGTGAAATCCAGTTTAAAGGTGTGTGGATTATCGAGGTTATATTGTGTGTGCAGGTCTGTGTGTGCATGTGCTCAAACATGTTATTACTACTAGGAATAATTTTTGCATGTGCCAGATTGTTCATCTTTATTATAAAACCAATGATAGCAAATGAATTCCTTCAATCTAGTGTTAAATATGCTGGTCACATTTTTAATGTCAAGTGGTTAATAAGATGATGCCACTATATATGAAACCTCCCTCAAACAAAACATGTTGTGTGAAATTACCAATAGTTGACTATGATTTCGAGTATAGTGATAATATATCTGAGAATTTAAACTAAACTCTTCTAAATTATTGATAACATACATCAAGGCTTTATATAAAGAAAGCAATGGTAAAATGTGTAATTGTCTAAATAACTTCTAACAGCTACTTTTGTTCATAATTTTTTTTTTTTTTTTTTTTTTTTTTTTTAAGAAAAATACTGAATTACACATTTTGGAGTTTCCCCAAAACGTGACCCTGTAAGGTATGAGTGATTTGCAGAATGAATGAAGAGAACGTTAAGAATTTATGTTTATTAATTCTAAAACTAATCTGATTGCAAAACAAATTTTGCCTAATTTTTTTTAATAATAGTTCAGTATGCTGACATTAAACTTTTACCAATACAAAGATCATGAAACTTTGTTACTTTTGTACATTTAATAGTTTTATCATTGACATGAGTGTTTTGGTCATTTAAATCTTATTTTGAATACAATGAAAGAGGACAGCTAATGTTTATCTTTATTGTTTCTATCTGCATTAAGTACAGCTTGTATTATTTAATATCTAATAAAACACATAGGCAGTTTTAACACAGAAGTTAGTTGGAAAGCGATAGTGATCCCTGACAGTTACCTTGTTCGTAGCCGCTCTGCCACTCTGTTGCAACTTAGTCCCGTCCATGGCTGCAGCACCAAACTCTCAGTCGTTTGGCAGGGGCTCTTCTTCTAAATCATCTTCATCAATTTCATCTTCATCTTCATTGTTGCTGAATCCTTGCATTTGACAGGGGGTTTCGCATAAGGTTGGCTATGCTGCATGTAGCATACATATGTATTTACGACAATATTGAACAAATATGCAAAATAGCTTGTTACAATGAGAGGAAGGTATAACAAAATGATTTTCACAGTTTAGGATGTTAATGGCTCAATTTCATCCAAATCTCTGTCATCAGCAAGACATATCATTAGTGGTTCACATTCACTGATGATTCCGTCTAATTCCTATGCTTTTCATATTATTTTGTGTACATGATTCACTTTCTTCTTCCAAGAAGCTGCGTCCATCCTCGCCACACTTTCCTGCAAAAGTCTATCCACCTCTATAATTATGAAAGTATTGTGTTCTGTCACGCACAAACACCAACACTATCAACAATAACAACAAATATAAATAACGAATAATACATAGCTTGTATAGATCAGCTCAACGCATGTTTTAGTTCACAAACTAAGCACACAGTTGAAATAGCCACATATTGTAACAGTGTGGCATCTAGATCCGTTTCCGTTGTCTTACCGACCGACCAGAATGCTGCTTTGTGATTGGTTCAGAAAGTCAAATGGGTAAAGCTTTTCATCTGTTTTCTTTGGTTGTACCAACTTAACTCCTGTCAAGTGCAAGGATTCAGTGGCAGGGGTATAAAGTCAAAGTCACTGTCATTATCATTGCTTATATTTACAATTACACTAGGATTATTCGGCATCAACTGAAACTATATTGAGGAACATTTGTTACATCTTGCAACAAGGATGACATCATTGCTTATGTAACGTGAATCAATTAGTAGAGACCTCTCATCAGATGAGACAGCATGTCAGGAATCACTATGGAATTCTCCAAGTTTTTAATTTTTTTAGTTTTTTTTTTTAAATATATTATAACTATTTGATTTTGTTTATCTTTCTCATGATCATAAACCTAAATAGCTAGATTTCTTTTTAAACTAATCACTGTTCATTATTAATCAATATCACTACTATTAGACATTACAATAGATGTTCAAAATGTCCATTTTGTTATTCATCTTAATGTTACACATATTTTTATATTTCTGTACCCAGACATCTTCATTAATATTGATGCATTATTTTCAGAGATTGGGAGCTATTAGTGAAGATTCCAACATATCGAATATTAATATTTCCGGGCCAAGTAGTCCATCAGAAAGACCAACTATGGCATCAGAAGATAATAGTATTAATGAACATTCCTTTGGATCTAATGAAACTAATCGACCTAAAGACAAAAGCAATTCAGAAGTGGAAAAGAGAACCAATCAGATAAATTCCCAAGAAAATAGTGAGGATAGTAAAAAGACAGACAAAAGGGAACGGAAGGATGGAAAGAAGAATGAATGGGATATGTTTGCAGAGGCTGATACCCTTGAAGAATATAATGTAAGTAAAATCTGTGAATCAGATTTAAAAACAATTTTAAAAAATTGTTCTATCTTTCTATCCTCAATACACACACAGTAAGTACAATTTCTAAGTTTTTTCTATGTATAAACCTTGTTGGATATGGTTTCACCAATCATTATTAACAGTATTAATGCGAAGCTAATAAATAACATTAGTTGTAACATTGTGTTAAACTTTGTGTTAAATATTGATTTGAGTTCAACTTTACATGTTTTATTACCAAGGATAAAACACATAAGTGATAAAAATATGTTACAGTTGACTCAAATCAATAGTTATAGTGTATATCACTGTCCCAAAATCTTTGTAATTTCAAGTAATTTGTGGTATGTTAATAATACTTTATACTTGCCTTGAGGCATTTAACAAATTAATTGATGTGTTGAGGAATTTAGTAACAGTGACATCAACATTACACTAGTATATTTATAGTTGGTTCCATAACTGGTTTAGTGGTGGCAATTTTGAATTCCTTAATTGTGTTTATGTTTGATGCTTAAAATATTTTCCCATTTAAAATCTTTTCTGCTGTGTATTTTGCAGGTTTTAAGTGTGTTAACGTGCAATGTGATGTTGTGATTGATAGTCCAGAAGTGGTGTGAAGCTACAGATTTCTCCATCTGTTTGTATTTGATGTGCCTCATATCTGGTCCTCAAGTTTTTTATCTTTGTTTTCCCTAGACTACCAGTAGTTGTTCACTTAAGACATGTTTCATATTTATATTTTAATGAATTTAATGTGCAAAATTAATGTACAAAAAAGTGTCTGGAAGGGCAAATAATATTCTCTAGGATGATGCAAATAATAGGTTTACAAAACTGCTGTTAAGAGGTGTTCTTAGTAAAAGAAAAAAGGAATTTTTCACCAGAAGTTGAACATGATTATATAATCCAGTTATAATACAAAAAAGTGAGTGCAACATTTAGCTATCTTCTCAAAAAGCTATTTATAAGTCCCTGCTTTTCCTCCATCAGGAATGCTATCCTGAAATTGGTACCCAATCCTCCCTTCTGTCCCTATGATATTATAATCATCTAGTTTTTCTATGATCTGAGAATTAAGAACTATACGTGTGTCAGCACCTCTAAATAACGTGAAAGTTTCATCACAGTTTTAATGCCAATTCTTATATCTTTTATCATTTAAAACTTTCTATATGATGCACACCAAGTTTTGGGATATTTTTGTTCTCTGGAAAATTTATTAGACCAAAATTCCTTCTTTCCTCATTAGTGCTCTCCTCTTTCTCACTTTCTTCATTTTCAGATGATGAAAGCAAGGTCAACTCATTCAAGCAGTCGCCACTTTTGAGAATCATTCTTCTTTAGTTTCAGAATCTGTTTCTTCAGTGTATCTAGTTTGTTTCTTTTGTTTTGTTTGTTTGTTCTTTTTCTTCCATTGATCATATTTATAGGTTTTGCAGGGATCTTTTTGGATGCTTCTTTGGCTTGCAACCTTTTTTGTAGCATTTAGCTGCTTTAGTTTCCTCCTTTTGCTGAGTCAACTCAAATCATTTCTTTAATAACAATGGTATAATAAGCATAGCATCTTTAGTCTGAAATAACCATTTTTTCGTCTATGTTATCTCCTGTCTTTGTCAGAAGCATGATTTTCATTTAATCCATCCATTTCATTTAATTATAGAAGAAATATTTTGGATAAAAGTTTGATTTACTGGAAAGCTATAATTCATTTTAGTATGCCAATACTTTAACACTGAAATCAGTGCTCAATTATTACTCCCAAGTAACAAATGTTTTGATATGTCTAGTTGTTTTGAGTCATTTTGACTACCCCACAATGTTGCATCTTCATGAACACCTGAAGGAAGAGAGTTACTTTCTTCCTCACTGCTCCTATATCCTCGACGCCCGCCACAAAATTTGAAAACTCGCCGTCAACATTAAAGTGACTGTCATATAGCAAAAAGTCCTCCAAATTATCTGAAGGAATTTCTGTAGCCCATACACGGCCTACACAAGCTAATTTGTTAGCTACATTGCTAGTCAAGCACCATGGTTAGAGCTGAGATATAACATTTTCAAATGTGCCTTTCCGATAGCTAAAAACTGTGAACCCCATAGCAACATGGTTGCACCATAAATCTCTGCTGTGTATTTATTCTAAGGCGTAAGTGGAAACGTTGACAGAGAGGTTTGATTTCTTTGCAGCGTGGGTGTTCCTCACAAACGCACACACGTAATTGTGTCATAGCAATAAACAGAATGAACCAAGAACATTGTGCTTAGCTAGCTATATGTTTATATATTTGTATGCACATAACAAGTCTGACTCACAAATTAGGTGCATTTGAGAGAAAAAATTAGTTATATTTAAACTTTTGTTAATACAGTCTCTCCTTTTTTCTACAATAGAGGTATAGTGCCTTTAATGAGCTTTAAGCCAGTTTTTGTTTCATTAAAATATCTTAATAAATATCAAAGATACGAATGTGTATATACGAAGCATATTGACTTACATTTAACAATTTAAATGCCTTGCATTGTGTATTGGGTATCCATTACTGGACGTGCAGCATTTAAACGGCCATCGCTCAAGCGGTTAATGCAAATAACAGCACCTCTTCAAAAATACCAATTGAGGAACAGTTGTTCAACTACTGGATTTTGCTTCTTATAGCACACCATAAGTTGAACACCCTTTTTTAAACAACAGGGCAACAACAATATTCTTAATCATGATAGTAACCGGCTTACACAATCATAAGGAACAAAGTTGCTTATGAAAAAAGTAAAGTAACTTAATGTAAAAGATTGCAACAATAACAGTGTTACTTAGCATTTCTTAATCTTTTGCCTTGTTTACAAGAAGGAATGGTGCATGTTTTCACTTAAAAATTAATTGCGTTAGCAAAGTTGCAAACATGAAATTCAAAAGCATTGAAGCTGGCTGGCCAACCTACAAACTATTCACATATCTATTGGAGAAAAATTAAAAAATTCCCACTGTCTTATAAAATGGAGCTAAAGTGGTACTGTTCAGCCACTGGTACTGCCACCCTATAGATATTGTCACATTCTGAGCTGTTGATGGTAAACTTCTGCTTTTTTGTTCTGTGGCTTTGGATCCATCAAATTATTGCAAAGTAATTTCTTGAGACTGTATTTATTTGGTGGAGCTAAACAGATGTATTGTTTAAAGATGTTATGGAATTTGAAGTGGCAGAACGGAAAGCAAATTTTTTGAAATTCATATTGGTTTTTTGCTGGGTGAGCTTTGTGGTATCTTTGATGTATTTCTGTTTTTTAAACTTTGCTATTTTCTGGTTGATGATTTGTTTGGGGAAACTATTGTTTATTGCTGTGTTGACTATGTGTAGGTATTCTTTTTTATGTTCTTCTATTAATGTAGTGTACACCAATCTATGGGTTAAATTACTTAGAAGAGTATGTTCGTGCAGAACTCGATTGAAATTGTTCTTTATGTAGTTTTCTGAATTTGTGGATTCCTGTAGGTACTAAATTTAATTTTGCTTCCTGATTCTTATGACTTTTAAATCTAGGAGTGGTAATGTGCCTATCTCTACAATTGCCATTGTAAATGAATAGCTCTGTTTTGTAAATTGAGTAATTTAATAGTCTCGTCTATATGGGTTTCTGAAATTCCCTTAAAAATGTTCAGGAAAAATGTTATCTTATATATGGGTAATATGGTATAATATAAGTATACCGCTGCTTTAATTTCAGTTAGTATAATTTATGACTGTATATTATGCATTTCTTACAGAGTCCAGGCACAGTAGATAAAGCACATGGAGGTCCAGAAAACCCAAGTCTCACAGACAATTGGGATGATGCTGAAGGTTATTATCGTGTTCGTATTGGTGAAATTATGGATGGACGTTACGTTGTGTATGGCTATACAGGACAAGGAGTATTCTCCAATGTAATCAGAGCCAGAGATGGAGCAAGGGGTAATCAAGATGTGGCTGTGAAAATCATTAGAAACAACGAAATCATGTGAGTCAAGAAATTCAAGAAGAGCAGACAAAATCATTGTTTGCTTGAAGTTATTTAGTGATGTTTCTTTAAATTATATTGCTTTGGAATATTAGGAAAATTGGTATAGTTCCTTTTTTGATTATGATTGAGTTTTAGAATAATATATGTAACATCATTAGAATCATTGCTTAAGGAATAAATGACATACTATTACTCCATCCAAAATTAACCTACTGGATGTAAGCATAAATAGCCCACCCAAGTATGTTGAGATTGATCAAGTACCGTACTTCCTTCTCTTCTGCTAAAAGGATAGCATCAACTATGAAGCACATTTTACTCATTCATTCTTAATGCTTAGATAATCTTAATGTTCAATTGTAAAATAAAACAATTTTACACATAGCATTATTTAAATTATAACATGCATATAACAGATATTGATTGACTCATATTTTGTCCAAAGTGCTGTGAAGTAATGGCACACAGCTTTCAAATATTTGTGCCTCCACAATGCTATTGTTATCCTATTACATATTAACTTTCTTTATTTTCATGTCCACAAAATCTATTTCTAACATCAGCATGTGAAAATTTGACATCTTTCAAGTCTGACAAATCTAAGTCACTAATGCATTTAAAATTTTTTTGGTGGTTTGTTATGAAAAGCATGAACTTTAGAACTGATAACACACTTTACAAAATTGTTCACTTTTTCCAACACAGTTCTGGAGGTACTTCACCATACCTGTTTCTTAAAATTTTTTTGCAAATGTGTGCCACAAGGCACTAAAAAATGCCTATAAGTTGCACCACATCATTCTAAGGGTTTCTATGTGTTAGAGAATTTAAAAAAAATTAGCACTTTCTGCTTTTCTCCACTCTTTAATTGATGCTTCTTTGCTGCCAGGCAGCTTACCAATAGTTCCTTAACAACTTGAACATGACTGAATTGTACTAAACCGGCTGTAGTACTGAAAATGGTGCCTAGCTGTAAACAAGAGTTGTGTAGGCCCATCTCTGTAGTGTGGTGGTAGCATGTTTGTATCACATTCAACATGTCTCGAGTTTGAATCTTGGTTAGGGTAAATTACCTGGTAAGGTTTTTTCTGGGGTTTTCCCTTCTTCTGAGAAGATGAATGTTGAGTAATTCCCAGCATTGAAGTAATAAATATGATCAAAGCATAATATTTATTTTGTTTATTTTAGTGGTAAGTACCTTATAATTCTATGATAATTGTGAAATATATGGGTTGCTTCTTGCTTAGGGTAACTGTTTTTTGATCAACAGCCATTCACATTATTTCTGTGTCAGGGCATTTACCATATTTATCCGAATACAAGATGACCTCATGCAAAATATCCCGCTTTTTTGAGAACTTAAATTTCGACATTTTGCACATCTTTATAAAAAGCAGTCATCCATACTTTTAAACACTTATTTTGATCAAACTAAGGGATCGTTATGTGAGGGGTATGTTGAGTAAAAATATGTGTTCCATTCACATGACTTTCTCTGCAACTTTGTAACAAATTATTGTTAAGTTTATTCTTCTATCTTTTCATGCTAATTGAGATAAACATTAACAGAAATGGTTGCATTACTTGCTTCCTTGTAAGTAGGAGGGAAATAAAGTGAATACACTAGGATAAACCGTCAGTCAAATTTTTTAAAATGTGGTTGCTATGGAATTGAAACCCATTTCTTTGTGTGACCAGAAATTCCTGCAAGAGAAATGTCTAAGTATTAAAAGTGAAACAAATAACAAGGAATATCTCGAAAATGGACAACTCCACAAAAATGTATATGACATAAATTGTGTGTTTTAATGAGATCTACATTTTTTGTGTGGCAAGTTTTTGTCCATCTCTTAAGGCACGCCGGTCCCCATGGCCACGCTCGCCAAGGCGTCCTGCTTTGGTGCTTCGTAGCACATAAACAGGTCTTAAGAAGCTATTCCCAGCAAATTATATATATACACACACACATTATTTGTGATGGAAATGGCCTTAATATGTCGTGTTTTAATCTAAATCGTTAGAGCTATTTTTGAGTCCATGTAAAAGGTAGTTTGGGATGGGAGTATTTTCTTTAAAATCTTTGTGTCACGTCCCTAGAAGATACCAAATTTAAGTACCAAACTTTGTATTTAATGGACTATTTATTTTTGAGCTATGCTATCCACACACACACACACGAACGCACCCACCCACCCCCACCCCACCCCCACCCACTCACCCACCCACACACTCACCCACCCACCCACCCACACACACACACACACACACACACACACACACACACACACACACACACACACACACACACACACACACACAAAACTTTTTTATATTCTGGTGGCCCCAAATGTATTTCTGGTGAAATTTCGGTATCAAATTTTTGTGTGCATTACAATAACTTCATTCTACAATACATATGTACATAGTATGTGTAGAGAAAGTAAAAAAAGAACAAAGACTTATCTTTCGAAATAATTTGCCCAAAATTCAATTTTTAATAGAATTTCAAATCATATATCTGTGTGTGTGTCTGTCTGTCTGTCTGTCTTTGTGCATGTGCGTGGACATGCATGAATGGGACAAAGAGAGAAAAAATGAGATAGAGGGGGTGCAGTAGAGCTTCAAGATGATGATGGATAATGCACCTAACATATCATTGTAACAGTTTTACCCTATTCAGATTATGTGGAAATTCACACAAGAGGAAGAGGGGAGAATGGAATTGCACCACTTTGTGTATGATAAGTGACAATAGTAATGGTAGCATACTATAATGATGATGATAGATAAAATTTTCTATTTAGACAACATAATATGACACATAGTTATTTGACATTCCAATTTGCACAGTAATGGGTGATAGGGAGAGAGGAAAACAGCAATGTACCCAATATGTCTGCTGTACAACATGCAATTAAACCTCTTTCTATTTGAGCATTAGCTCCCAATATTGTTAAAGTGCAACTACTTTTGTAAAAGGAAGTCCTCTATTTTTATTTTAGCCTCTGAGAGAAATCTTTTTTCCAATGAGAATTCATACAATTCTAGTTCTATTAACTGCTAACTTTATGGTGCAAAATGAAATACACAAAACCTGTCATATGCATCACAATGTAGCAGTAATCTTTACTACTTCCCCAGGCTTTGTCACTGCTGCACCTGCAAAATTTGAAACTTGTGTTTTTCTCTTATGCTATTTGGAAAGCATTTGCTGCAAATGCAAGACATCTCCCAGTTTAAATATAAAAATTTTGGAGAAAAAAAAAAAAAACGTTTTCTTCTACTCAGATAAATATGGTATTTACATCCAGTTGGCTAGTTATAATGGATAGAGAATAGTTAAATATTTATATTTGCGTAATTTCAGAAACACCTGGATTGTTTTTAACAGTAAATGATTTTAACTAGAGTTCATTGTTTACGTGACAAACAAAATGAATGTGAAAATTAGTTAAGGGTATGTGTCAAAGGTATCTGATATTCTTGGGAATGAGAAAGGAAATCCTATGCCAGAAAGCTTGGCTAACCGGTGGCTATGTAAGAGGCAAGAGCATTATGACTATAGTAAGAAACCTATTAACTGCAAAGGGGATATGTTCATATTTATATTTATACAGTATTACTGCAGAAGTGACTACTGTAGTTTTAGGCTGCTTGTAGTATTTGGTGTTACTACCTATCAGTATTTTACAAAACCATTAGAAAATATACTAAATGATATTATTAGTTGTTTTCAGCATCTCAAATGGATCATGTAGTCCTGTTGTCACTTGCAATACATTTATTTCAGATTTGTTAAACGTACAGGTAGTCTTTTTCTTGATTTTAATTCTGTATAAACAATATGATTTACACATGCAACACATGTTTCTCAATTGGGGTCTAGAAAGCAATAGTTATGCCACATAAAAATGCAAAAATTTAAAATTTTAAGAATTTGGGAATCATTTGAGTTTATTGGTGACCATTATGCATTACTTAGACTATTAACTAGTTATTTGTTTTAGACTTATCTCCATTTTAACTGTGAAACAGGTTGAAAATGGAGACAGTTGATTGCGAAACATGCTCCTAGTTGATTGATGTTTGGAGGAATTTGTTAACAGTGAGGGTCTAATTATATGTTATATTAATTTGTTGAGTTGGTTTTTTAACACTACGTCACTTACATTATTATTATGAGGGTCTATTTCGAAAGCCTATGCTTTCATTTTCAACCAACTGCCATTGCTGGCTGTATTTGCTTGTTGGTTTTCTGTAGATTCCAAAGTTTATACTTTTGTGTCATTTCTGATGATTCTTAGGTCTAAGAATGGGAGTTTTCCATTGGTTTCTGTTTCCATTGTGAATTTTATTGTTTTTTGCTGTATGTTTAATAATTTTATGGCATCATCTAAATGTCTACTTGGTACTATTGCAAATATGTCGTCAACATAGCATCCCAACACAAAAACTGCAAGACTTATTAAAAAAAATGGCTAAATACAACAGAAATAGAACTTGCAGAAGTAGGAGATTACATACAACTAACAAGTTTGTGCATGGAACAAAACTACTTCACCTTCAATAGTAAATATTACAGGCAAAAATCAGGACTCTCTATGGGCAACCCTCTATCTCCATTTTTGGCAAATTTATTTATGAGCAAATTCAAAAGGCACATGAGGAAAGCATTCCTTTCAAGGTGTGGTACCGCTATGTTGACGACATATTTGCAATAGTACCAAGTAGACATTTAGATGATGCCATAAAATTATTAAACATACAGGGAAAAACAATGAAATTCACAATGGAAACAGAAATCAATGGAGAACTCACATTCTTAGATCTAAGAATCATCAGAAACGACACAAAAGTAAATTTTGGAATCTACAGAAAACCAACTTCAGAAAATGACATTAAAAATGAAAGCTACAACCCATTACCAAACAAACATACAATAATAAACAGCCTCACACATGGATTAGTAAATGTACATATGAGCACAACCGAATTCAACAAAGAGTTAAAAACCATAATTCAAACAGCAGAACAAAATGGATACAGCAAGAACCTTGTATACAAGAAACTAAACAAAGCAAAGCAGAAAAAAACCATAAAAGAAATAACTCCCTAACAGCAGGAAAAAACAATATCTACACATTCAAAAAATTCACTTACCACCCCCGAGCATTTGGAAAATTCAAAAAAATCTTCAAAGAACAAGACATCACCCTGGCTCCAATTAACAGATTTTCTGTCATAAAATTACTAAATTCAAAAATAAAAGATGAAATTCCACCAGAAAATAGGTCAGGAATATATCAAATTAAATGCAAAAATTGTGAAAAGTTCTACATAAGACAAACCAAAAGAAGTTTGAAAATCAGATCCAAAGAGCACTTTAGAAACCTAAAATTGAAACAAGAAGATAAATCGGCAGTAGCATTTCACTTTTGGAAAGAAAATCACAATCTGGATCCAAATCCAAAATAGCTTAAAACCATGTCAGGCCACAATGAACTCACAACCTGGGAAGACATCCTCATATGGAAAAACAAAGATCGCCTAATAAACTTTGAAATCCTGCCAGTAGACAGCTTAGTTAAGAAGTTCATCATTTTGCCACCAGAGAAGAGAGTACAAGCAAATGCAGCCAGCAATGGCAGTTGGACCCATGTGGTTGAAAATGAAAGCATAGGCTTTCGAAACTTGTCCCTCATAATAACAATGTAAGTGACGTAGTGTTAAAAACCCAACTCGACAAATTAATATAACATATGCTCCTAGTTATTAATGTAAGTGGTATATAATGATCACTTATTGACTCAAATGTTTCCCAAAACATTCAATTACGCTGTTTCTTTAATCGCTTTAAAAGAAAAATATTTTGTGATTTTTGTTTGACTTTAAATTTTATGTTGGAGTTTGGCTTTAAATTCCATGAAGGTTACTAGTACTACTCCGGAAGTAATTTGGAAAGCTCAACTGCAATTTTCCCTCTTAGTTAATGCTACAAAGAAGTAAGAATTCATTATTCATAGATTATTGTTTTGTTTGCATAATTTACTTCAGATAAGTCTTGAAAGCTTATTGATAATCCCTTCAATTGGTAGCTGGCCAAAGCTAGGTAAGAGTGGTGGGGCTTGCAACCTCATGGCATCTGATTGGTTCATTTATGAAGTAACATTTCCTCTGAAATGCTGGAAGGAAAATTTGTTTTAGGATCATAACAGGCCTACACGGGCCTAATATGGAAGGATGATGATTGACTTTTAACACATTGAAGCCCGGGCGTTTTAGCAGTTGAAATGTCAAGAAACCCAGGGTTTTTATGCCTACTTTGAGTTATTATTTACAGTACATCAGTTAAATTTGCCGAAAAGTATTGGGACAAACTAAAAGTGTGGCATTCAAGGATTTCTCAACAAGTAAGAAAATAGTCATAACTTCCGTATTGATATTTTATTTTAAATTTACAAATGAGTTTGAGAAAAACTGGGTAAAGCTGCTTACACTCCATTTATTTAAAATTGTTCGAAAATTTTTCCCTCAGAATCAGAATTTTCCATAGCTTCATTTGTATCCTGAATTTCAGCTTCAGTTCACAGAAATTGAGGAAAATGCAGCATTTTAACATTTAAGAGCACAAATGTAACAAACAGATCACCCACCTTCAAAGAAAATGGCGTGAATACCCGAGAGCAGCCAATATTACTAAATCTCCTAAAATTCCTAAAGCAAGGACAAATGGCAGCACAAATCAGACAACTAAATGATAACTGATGTATGTTCTTTGCCGCATAACCCAAGACCGAGTTAAGGTCATGGAATTCCATCAAAAGCGTTAGAAATACCTGCCCGAGCTATGGTTATGTGCAAACAGTAAAGGGGAGAAAATGTCAGCAAATGAGAAGTATTTGTTGATATAAAATAAAAATATTTGTAAACAATAAGTGCAAAAGATATATAAAGATGCTAAATAAAAATGGAGAACTAAATTTTGTAATTTAGTGAAAAATTTTAATAAAAGAGACATTTATTAAGTTTTACACACATATTTTGGACACTCATTTTTATCAACTTTGCAAAATCATAAGGAAATTTGCATAATGGGTGGGAGTGAGAGGAAGAGGAGAGAATGTAAATGTATTAGTAGTAGGAGGTGACAAGAGTAGCAGCAGATCTTCAACGATAATGAATAAGAGTTTCTATTTAGACAATATGTCTAATATAACACATCATTGTAAATAATTTTGCCTTATTTGAATTTGTTTGGGGAACTTTTATAATGGGCAGAAGAAGGAAGAATGCAAGTGATAGTGGTAACAAGCACAATGATGGATGCAACTTTCTGTTCAGATAACTACTTAATTAAACATTGTTTTTTGAATTTGTACAGAAATTCATGTAATGGGTGGAAGGTAAGAGGAGAATGGTACCGATGTGAAAGGAAATGTATTTTTATTTTAGCGGAGAGGAATCCTTTTTCCAATCAGAATACTTCTAGTCCTAGGTCCAGTAACAGCTAGCTGAAATGCAAAAATGAAATGAAGTGCACAAAACCTTCTGTATTGGCAACTTCAGAGTAATCTTAACCACTTCCTCCAGGTTTTGCCACTGCCCCATCTGCAACATTTGAAACTTGCTTTTTCCCTGTGTGCTATTTGGAAAACATAAATTTTGCAAATGCAGGATGACCCCCATTTCTCAATATCTCTTTTTCTTTTTCTCTCTCTCTCTCTCTTTTTCTTTTTTCTTTTCTTCTTCTTCTTCTTCTTCTTCTTCTTCTTCTTCTTCTTCTTCTCTGCTCCAGAATGTTGGTATTTTTAAAATAAAAGCCCTTAGAATCCCTTCGGAACAAGTCTTCTACTTGCATAGGGGCAACTTGGCCATTACTCACATGGGGAGCAATACCCTCAAGGCTAACTCAGAAATGTGATTTAAATATCTTTTTTGAATTTTTGCCTCTCTCTCAGAAGGGGTGACCTCTAGCTGTGTGCAGTTGTGCTTTGAAGCACAGATGAACTGACATTGGTTTTAAAGTTAGTGTAGTGGTGTTTCTCTAGTTAGTCATTTGTGAAACACAGGAAAACAATTAAATATGCGCATTTAGATGTATGTTGCATTATAGGAAATAAATCTGTCACTGATCTTACAAATCTCTCATTTGCTTACGGTACTCAAGGGTAAACTTTATTTCATTTACCTCCTCTCTGGGTGACTATGGTATTTTCATTTAGAATAGGTGGCTCAAGATTACATTTGATGGTTCAGGCTTCCCCTCTACACTGTCTTCTGTAAACCTCCTGCCTGCCCACTCTCCAGGAAAAAAGCAAATCAGAAAGACAATAATCCTCAAGAATGCTGAACCAATTCTTGTGCTTTACCACAGACAACTTAATAGAACAAACAAATAAAATAGTTATATCCTTGCTACCAAATTACTAGTACTAATCCTAATGAATGCATATGCCATTTAAATGTATGGTTTCATTATGACGTTTCAGGAACCAATTGTCATAATATTATGGAGAAAAAAATTTACTTACCAGGAGAAACTGTGACGACATGCAGAGCATAGAAAGTGCTGGCTAAATGGGGATAATGCATGTGCTGCTTGCAAGGGTAAAGTGACCTAGAACCACCTATTCTAAATGACACGGTGTTACCTTTATTTTCAGCTAAGCAATTTGATCATTCGTAATTCCACAAATTGTACATCTCATAATCTTTGTCATCCTTCTATTTCACATAGAGCACATCCATTATAGACCATGATTTGTACTCCCTAGGTTTTTATTTATTTTGAGATGTGTCGGGCAACATTTCGTTATTTACTGTTAAAACAGTAGTTGTTTTGTTTTTTATCTTCTACAGAGATATAGGAATCCTTTGAACACCACCTGTTAGTTAAAAATGCATATGTATACAGTATACTCTTGAATATCTGGGGTAATGTGGGGGAGAAGAAGCATGAATAATACAGAAACCCATAATTTAATGCTTTTAAGGTACAACATATATATGTAAATAGGAAATTACATTTAAAAGCTTTATTCAACATGTATTCTTTGCTCAAAAGTTTATTATATTTCTGTGCATAGGTATTTTTTTACTTCAGGAAACAGCAATAAAGGAACTGCTGCATGACAATAACAGCCATTTCCATTGTTTAAATGATCACTGTGTGACAACAGAGTACCATTTCTATTGTTATTGGCCTGCCTGTTCCATGTAAATTAATAATAAAATCTGCTTTTCTGGTTGCTAATCAGCATATAAGTGACTACGAAGCAAGTTAAAAGAATTTTGTAAAAGAGATGGCAGAGAAATGAAAGAAAATGTGTGTTGATATTAAAACAAAATTATTTAGGGGTGGGACGATGCATGGATAATTCACAAACCAAATAATCCACACACAAATAGTACCAGTATCTATACTGTAGGCAGAGTTTTATGGCCAGCAACTCACAAGCTGTGCTCGTCATGTGATTTAAATGCTATTACTTATCTGAGTACTATCTGTCATATGGTGCAAATGGTTAATGACTTATGCATCTATTATGGGCTGTTATAAATTATACTTTTAAGGAGCAGAAGTGAAAAGATTTACGGCGTGAGTGTGCATTTAAATCATGTGTAATTTATCTAAGTGAGATATCATTACAGATTTAGAACTCCAACTTCAGAATATTGGATATGGCTATTTGGAAAAAATAATGTGGCATATGCTTTCTATACTTTGGTTGTTGAAATAGCCATAAAAAGGATTTTTTTCAACTGTGTATTTTTCTTTTTGTAATAAAAAAAAAAAGGATTTTAAAAAGTACTTATTAGTTTTATTAGTAACAAATACATATTTATATAGCTATGAACTAGTACTTATGTAATAGCCCAATATGTTTAGCTCTGTATTGGCCTGCGTATGTTTGCATGTTTCAGCTGTTTATTTTCTTATGTTTTTACATTTTTTATTTCCCTAATAGTTAATGGATATTTATTAGGACTGTGACTTATCATTTCAGAGTGATCTAGCCAGTAGGCTGCGTGTGTCATTGTTTTCAGGCTGAGTAGTCACACTAAGGGAAGAGTTTCTCAATCTGTGGCTGGCTAGAGATTGATGTCAAGCCCACTGGCAGCACTTGGAATCTCGTAAGCTAAGATAAGTCTTGATTAAAATCTTGCTGAGGCAAATCCTAAGTGCAACTTTCAGACACATGCATGAATATTATGCAGGCCAATACATTCAGTGATATTTTTAAAGAAAAAAAGTAGAGATGAAACACATTGTAAAAGAAATATGTTTTCATTAACTAATGATTTGAGTATTAATTTTTCTTTTTTACCTCATTTTTAACATTGCTGTTTTTCTTTTTTGTTTTTTTCCAATTCTTCAAATTCTAGTCATTTTACTTTACTCTGGGTATATTATTTGTCAACAGCTGTTAGAATATTAATTTTAACATCTGCAAGTGTAAATTCTGATATTAAAAGCAATAAATTAGAAAATAATTACTCTTTTACCATAACAATAAAAATGTAATACAAGAAAACTATTTGTCAAAAGTGAAAGAATATTACAGACTAGCTTGTGTTTTGCATGCCTCATAGTGTAAACACAAATGTTTAACTTTGTGGATTACTGCTTCTAATGCCATTGTTAATTTCCATGCTCATATTCTAGGCACAAGACAGGGTTGAAAGAGTTGGAAGTTCTACGACGGCTAAATGATGCAGACCCTGACGACAGATTTCACTGTCTTCGGTTATTCCGTCATTTCTTCCACAAAAATCACTTGTGCATGGTTTTCGAACCACTCAGCATGAACCTGCGTGAGGTAAGCAGTAGCAAATTGTTGGGGAAACATTCATGAAACTTACTTCATGATTGAAGGACATATATATGTTACCAGAGTAAGAAATTTTTCAATTTTTTCTTGCAGGTGCTTAAAAAATATGGGAAAGACGTTGGACTACATGTTAAAGCAGTTAGATCATACAGTCAACAATTGTTTCTTGCTCTAAAGCTTTTGAAAAAGGCTAACATACTTCATGCAGACATTAAACCGGATAACATTTTGGTAAATACAAATTTAATATATTCTTCCCTGCCTTCCTTATTCATATTACTTAAGTTTTTAAAAAGAGAAAATGAGATCATTTCAAAGAAAATAAGGTTTAATTTTCATATGTGACAGGCATTTTCTGAAACCAATCATTTTGCAAAGATCCTAGTCAGATCATGAAAAGCCAATGTATGCAGAAAAAATGCAAAAATACTTGCTCTGCCAATGGTTCTTTGTTAAGTGTCACAGCTTGTTAGATATATAACACCAAATCTAATGCTTTAGCTCTGACTTAACTTTTCATCATCTGCCAGCCTTTAGAAGCCCTGTCAGAGGACGTATAAATGAAGTTAAAAATGTAAATGGCGTGTTATTTATTTCAACAAATTCCAAAGAGTTTGTGCAAAAATAGTTGATCAGATTAAAAATGAAAAGAAATGCAATATAGTCAAATAATAAAATCACTAAAAGACAAACCAGACATATACACTAAAGCAGACAAAGGGAACAACATGGTAGTTTTGGACAAAACAGAATACATAAATAGAATGAAAAATTTATTACAGGATGATCAATACATCACAGTCGAAACCAACCCACTAACTCTTGCATCCAGGCATTCAACAAAGTGGCAAAAGAAAGTAAAAGTATCAAAAAAACAGAATCATATAAAATAAATTACCCAGAATTTATGGCCTACCAAAGATTCACAAAACAGGAAAAACAATGAGACTGATCACCAGTAGTATTGATTCTCCAACATATAAATTAGCAAAGTGGTTATTGAATTAATTTGATTTGTTCCCAAAATTTGAGAGTTCCAATCTAGCAAGCTCTTTGGACTTAGTTGAAAAAATCAAAGATCTAAAAATAGACACAGAAGACACATTAGTTTCATTTGATGGTACAGCACTATACCCTAGCATCCCAACTCAAAAACTGCAAGACCTATTAAAAAAATGGCTAAATACAACAGAAATAGAACCGGCAGAAGTAGAAGATTACATACAACTAACAAGTTTGTGCATTGAACAAAATTACTTCACCTTCAATAGGAAATATTATAGGCAAAAATCAGGACTCTCTATGGACAACCCTCTATCTCCATTTTTGTCAAATTTATTTATGAGCAAATTCAAAACGCACATGAAGAAAGCATTCCCATGGATTTTCAAGGTGTGGTACCACTATGTTGACGACATATTTGCAGTAGTGCCAAGCAGAAATTTAAATAATGCCATAAAATTATTAAACATACAAGAAAAAACAATAAAATTCACAATGGAAACAGAAACCAATGGAGAACTCCCATTCTTAGACTTAAGAATCATCAGAAACGGCACAAAAGTAAACTTTGGAATCTACAGAAAACCAACTCAATCAGAAAATGACATTAAAAATAAAAGCTTACAACCCATTGCCACACAAACATGCAATAATAAACAGCCTCACACATAGATTAGTAAATGTACCTATGAGCACAACCGAATTCAACAAAGAGTTAAAAACCATAATTCAAACAGTAGAAGAAAATGGATACAGCAAGAACCTTGTATACAAGAAACTCAACAAAGCAAAGCAGAAAAAAAACCATAAAAGAAATAACTACCCTAACAGCAGAAAAAAACAATATCAACACATTCAAAAAATTCACTTACCACCCCCGAGCATTTAGAAAATTAAAAAAAATCTTCAAAGAACAAAACATCACTCTGGCTCCAATAAACATATTTTCTATCATAAAGTTACTAAATTCAAAAATAAAAGATGAATTTCCACCAGAAAATAGGTCAGGAATATATCAAATTAAATGCAAAAATTGTGAAAAGTTCTACACAGGACAAACCAAAAGAAGTTTAAAATCAGATCCAAAGAGCATTTTAGAAACCTAAAATTGAGACAAGAAGATAAATTGGCAGTAGTATTTCACTTCTGAAAAGAAAACCACAATCTAGATCCAAATCCAAAATTGCTAAAAACCATATCAGGCCACAATGAACTCGCAACCTGGGAAAACATCCTCATATGGAAAAACAAAGATCACCTAATAAACTTTGAAATCCCGCCAGTAGACATCTTAGTTAAGTTCATCATTTTGCCACCAGAGACAAGAGCACAAGCAAATGCAGCCAGCAACGGCAGTTCGTTGAAAATGAAAGCATAAGCTTTCGAAACTAGTCCCTCATTATAAATGTTAGTGACATAGTGTTAAAAAACCAACTCAAAACAAATTAATACCATATATAATTTGATCATCACTGTTACTAAATTCCTCCAAACATCATTCAAAATACACATTTTGTTTGGGATGTAAATATCTTGAATATACAGTATTTTAATCAAAATTGTTAGAGCTGTTTGTTCAGGAAAACAAAATGTTTGAACATTTTTCCATTAAAGGTAATTTCTGGTGAAATCTTGACATAACATTTTTGGCTGGAATATTGGTTCAAATCCCGGATATGACATTGATTTTTTCAGTCTGATTCTTACCTACCCTCATATTTACTTGAATGAACTTAACTGAAATTAATGTTTAGATGAAAGCAGTAACAATTATGCTGAATTTCATAAAATATTTGTAAAAATAGCTAACAGCTTATTTTTAGGGTAATTATGTCAAAATCTATGTAAGCTTGAAAACTTACATAATTCTTTTGCTTGAATTTTACTTTTGTCATTATGGTTATCTTAAAATTAGTAAGCAAGGAATAAAAACTTGCATTTTTATATGTAAAATAACAATAACTACAATTCCAAATTGGTGATAATGATATAATCTAGACATTTTAAATCCAGTTTTTCATAAAAATAAAACCTTTCACAGGTCGGTAATAATTAGTTGAAGCAGAAACAAGATTTAAAAGAATTAAATATGAAATCCTCAGATGTTAGTCCCACAAAATTCATAATAGATTTACTTGCATTGCATTGCAGGTCAGTGAAAGCAAATTGGTGCTCAAACTTTGTGATTTTGGATCTGCATCACATGTAGCAGAAAATGAAATAACTCCATATCTAGTGAGTCGTTTCTATAGGGCTCCAGAAATCAGTAAGTTTTACACTTTAAATTTTTATGTGTTTTGTAAGAGGGTATAGTTTTTCTTCACTAGCATTTTAGTGTCCAATTCCTCCTAATACTAACCATGCTTCTGATTTTGAGGGTTTGGGTCTGACAATTAGCATTGCCATCACAAAAACAAATGAGTGCAGCATGCCTGTTGCTGGTGTTACTGACATTGCTGTAGTAATGGTCATTTGATGGTTGTATCCATTCTCTGCCTTATGCCTTGTCTTCAAGTTATTTTATGTTGTCTTTGTTTATAGTTTGAGGTGTTTTTGCATTGTGCAAACCCAAAAGAATTTGGGATAATTAACTGATAAACATATTTGTAAGTAAATGTTGAAGTAAACACAAATTAGATACAAAATGATTTCCATAATTCAGTCAATTATCTTCCTAATGGGATGGTAATGGTTCTAGTGACAATGAAGCAACACAAATGTAAATATAATATTAAATATAACATTAAATATTATGTGACAATCCTTAACCCATCTTAATAATATAAATTAAAAAATAACAGAACAAATTCATAATCGATTGATTACATATTCAGCTTCTTTTCAGCTTCTTTCTTGTTGACATGTTTATTTACGTTGCAGTTGCTGCTGCTGCTGACAATCCATCACCTAGCCAAAGTAATGCAAATAATGAGTCAGCAAGGAAGCAGAAGCTGAAGATGTAATCAATGGATTACAAAACTGTTGGTTTTTAATTTATATTATAGAGATAATTGAAGCAGTGTTACAGAATATTTAATGTTATGTTAATCCTTTGTATAAACACTTGTGAAATATTGATAGTCAAGTTGCAGTTAGGCACAGGTTATAATTGAAGTAAGGTTTCTGTTTGCTGTTGATAAATCGAGTAAAGATTAGTTCATAATAACTGGAAATGAGAATTAACAGTTAAATTGCATGTATTATAATGTGAGCACTCACAATTAATGGAAACTATACCAAGGACCAGGAACATTTCTGTTTCCAGAAATGAAATATTCGTTATTGTGTATATTAGATTCTTCATTGTAGAAATTATTAGGCAACTGTGACACGTCTTCTGAACACTTCTTATCATACCAAAAGAAATCCTTGCAAATGCTCCTGGCTCCCAGATTCATTGAGTTTTGTAGAACAAATAATTCTATTGCACATAATTAATAAAGGGTCACCCTCCATGTTGTAGTGGTTACTCAGTCTGTAGTACCCAAGAATGTGGGTTCAAACCCAGCAGAGGATGATGGATTTTTTTGGATGTAAAAATCCTTAGCATGGCTTCCTTTAGAAGGGAGGTAAAGCCATTGGTCCCATAAAATGTTTATTTGCACTAAAACAGGACAAAATTAAGTTAACAAATAGGTCAAGGACATTCAGCAATTATGGAAACAACTGATGCTGATCTATAAAATATACTATGCACACACCTTTTCTTGGGCACTAGTTTTGGGAGGAAGCAAGGGCCAGGGGGAGAAGAGAGTGCTTGCCTTTCTTATCTAGCCACCAGTGTTGTCAACCAAAGAAAGTTTCTCTGTTTGAGGTCTTCAGCCATTATGGTGGATAGGTTATCTTATTTAATATGAACTAGCTGAGTTATTAAACAAAACTCAGTACATATGCAAAGACAGAATTAAACCTTAGTGTTGAAGCCACTAGACATCATGTGCATTGTACTTCATGTCTGAATGTTGTGCTCTGCTGTGCTTCTGAAATTGTGCAAAACCTACTCAATGAATCCTTGAGGATATATAGAGGAATAAAAACAGTCTGGGAGAGGGAAAAGTACATAGAAATAGGCAATAAACTAGTGTGAGAAGGATTTGCATGGGTGAGAACAGGGTTAAAAACTTGAAAGATGTAAAAAAATGTGCAGAATTGACACAGATTTCCTTTGTATATTATAATGTAATCAAAAAAGATATGGAAAGGTCAAATTTGGCAACAAAAATGGGAAAAATTGATGGAGAAACACTAATCAGAAGGATTTGTCCACAAAAGGAAAGAAAAATACAAAAGCTAAGGTCAAAGAGAGATTGATTAAGAGTGATCGACAATAAGATGGTTGAGGTTAGAAAATAAGAAAAAGGGAAGGGGGAATAGTAGCAAGATGTAGGGCAAGGTCCACTATACATATATAACAATGGTGTTAAGGTGAATGGCAGACTAAGGGACAGATAAAAAAATAGCATATTTAAGTAAGATATAAGAAAATTTAAGATTATATGTACAATATTATGGTTAATAAAGACATATATATCATTAAGAATATATGTACAGTATTATGGTTAATAAAGACATATATAATACTCAATGAAGACTAAGGAGCCAAGTGTCCAAGAAAGGCTGTGCACATAGTAAATACACACTTTGTCATGTAATATTACAATATAGGTAATAAAAATATTACTACTGTATTTATCTAAATATAAGATGACCTCAAATGCAAACTGACCCTCATTTTTCATAACAGTTTGGAATTTTGCATATCATCTTTAGATTTTGAACTAAGCTAGTCTTAAGGGTTCTTCTCTCTCTCTCTCTCTCTCTCTCTCTCTCTCTCTCTCTCTCTCTCTCCCTCTCTCTCCCTCTCCCTCTCCCCTCTCTCTTTAGTCTCTCTCTCCCCCTATATAATTCAAATTTACAGAGAAATTTATGTAGAAGGTGAGAGGAGAACAGAAATGTACTGGTATGCATGTGTGGTGGAAACTGGCTGCACAGCGATTATGATGGATAACATTTTCCATTTAGACAACATACCTAATATAATACATCATTGCAAAAGTTTTGCCTAATTCAAATTTGCACAGTAGTTTATGTTAGAGAGTGTGAGAGAGGGAGTAAGAATAGAATCGTACTGATATGCGTGCATTGGGAGAAAGTGATGGTGGTGAAGCTGCATTGATGATGATTTTCTATTTAGAAGACATTGCTATAAAGTTTTACCTAATTCAAATTTGCACAGGAATTCACATAAAAGGTGGTAGTGAGGGAAGATCGGAAATGTTCCAATATGTATGTGATTACAGTGGGAAAAGAGAAAGGTGCAGCTAAACTTCTCTTTCTGTCATTGGTTCCCAATACATTCAATACAATGTAAGTCCAACCAGTGATGTGAAAGAAAATCCTCTTATTCTTAGTTTAGTTTCAGCGAGTAATATCTTTTCAATGAGAATGCTTATAATCCCTCAAGGTGTGTTTGTAGCTAACTTTACAGTGCAAAAGGAATGTATGAAATAAGATATACTTTTATTTGTTCTTTAAATACACAGTTTTAGGAACACGTCAAATTTTAATACAATGTAATACAATTATAAACATATATACAACATTTGTTATTAAGTATGATTTTATTTTCTTTAGTTTGAGTTCAGTTCTACTAATTACTTTTATTTCTTTGGTTATTGTACAGCTCCTCTTATTACTACAGTTGTTTAATGTACCCCTGTATACAGATCTAAAATAATCATCGTTTCTTAAGTCATACATGTGAATACCTTTATTTCTTGGTTCGTTTGTTTCCTGTAATATACTCTTTATTGTTTCATATATATATATATATATATATATATATATATGGAAGGAAGAGTTAAAATACCAAACAGTTTGAACTTTAATCTACACAACTGCCTACTATTTATTTTTACTATATTGCTAATTGCTATTGCTTTTTTTTTTTATTATTATAAATATCCATTTTACTTGTTGCAATTATGTTACCCGAGACAATGATCCCATACTTTATGTGTGTGTATATATAAATACATAGTACATTTGCTTTAGTGTCTCATTGTTCATAGTTTGTCTCACCTCTTAATATAAAAATGCCTTTGTTTATTTTTTTGGCTATATGCACTATATATGGTTTCCAATTAAAATGTTTATCTATTATTATCCCTAGAAATGCTGTGTACTGTGCTTCTAGTATTACTTCTCCATCAATTTCAATTTTTATATCATTTTTACTGCATTTTCTTATTTCAAAATTTATCAAAACTATTTTTTGGGTGTTTAATTATCTGCTACTTATCTCACAACCTTGGCAGTATAATCTTTCCTCCATGCCTCATCAATACCGAAGCTGTAAAGTTTGAAACATGCTTTTTCCTGCATGCTATTTAGGAAACATACATTGATGCAAGGTGACCCCCAGTTCTGAAGACAAATATTTTGGAAAAAAACCTTTCTTGTGTTAGATAAATACAGTAACGAAACTACTTCAGAATTGTCTTTCACTGTTGCTTTTTTATGTGTATATGTTCACAACTAAAGTAATCACATTAGCTGTAATAGCATAATCTCATTATGCAAATTGTTTTAATGCAAATTTGAGATTATAATACACTTTTGTATTAATAGTTTTAGGCATTCCATATGATTTCGGCATTGATATGTGGTCAGCTGGATGTACCATTTATGAGCTTTACACTGGGAAGATCATGTTTTCAGGAAAGACAAACAATCAGGTATGTACATCATGTATAAGATAATAAAGCTAAACTGTTTACAACTGTCTGGATGGCAACTATTAAGTCAGAGTTCCTAAATTAATCATGAAATTCATGAAAACTAGAAAATGAAGTAGTGATACTAATACAAAAGTAATCTAAGCATTCTTTTGCAGCAAAGCTTACCTGGTCATTATTAAAGTTGCTGTTTAGAAACAAAAACTTAAGTTTCAAATTTTTAGAAAATTAATTTGGGAAGAATGCTAAGTCCACTAGTCCAAATTATTAACAAAAGTTGTATATTTTGTTTTAATATTTTATACATTGTAAATAAAATCCTAAATGTTCTAATTATTTTTGTTTATTAAGAAACTTATTTTCAAATCTCCTAAATTCACATTTGCACTCACTCTTGTGAGCCTTGGAAATTACTTTACATCTTTGTTTGCCAGGCAAGGAAATTAATAGGTCCACAGAATTAATATTCATCATTTCAGCATATCTTGATACACTAATTAAATTTGAAGATGCACTAATTAAATTTGAAGATGCAGCAACCTTGGGGAAGGAGGATCTTGTTAGTTAAACATCAGCTAATTGCCTCTTTCATTATTCCGTATAGTTGTTCCTCATTCTCAAATAACCTTGAGTGTGTGTTTCAGATGTTGAAATTTTTCATGGATTTAAAGGGAAAGATGCCAAATAAGCTAATAAGGAAAGGAACTTTCAAGGAACAGCATTTTGATACCAATTGCAATTTCCTTTATCATGAAGTAGATAAAGTCACTGAAAGGGTAAGTAAACATATATTACACATATGTATATGAACATTCAATTTAGTATATTCATCCTTTCGATCATATTGTATAATATGTATGTAATACAAGGATATGACAAGATAATAAACATATTTAATAAAATATATCAGTACAAAGCTTATAAACATTATTGCCAGTTTATATTTTACTTTATAGTTAATTTATATAAACTGATTAGAATCACAATCTACAGACATTCATACTTTTTACACTGAAATTCTCATCAACTAAGTAAAAGCAGTAATCCTGAAAAAAAGCAGCCTTCCCTTTTGATTAAAATGTCTACTAAATATGTTTATTGTCTTGACATATCCTTATTAATGTATATTATTCTAACCTGGAACTTTGTTTTTAATACAAAAATTCCAATTTTACTTATGGAATAATGGCTTATATTAGCATAACTTCTTTTCACCACACATTACTCAAATAGCTTGTTTTAAGTACTGCAAGGCCAACAGTCTAGGTTATGTTATGTTTTTTCTTAACTTGAAAGATACATCATCATATGTGCTTTCCATTTCAGATTGTCCTGTGTCCATGAGTCAAGCAAGTTTCTCTTTTGTATGTTATTACTTTGTATTCTAACTTCATGACTAGATTATAGTCATTCAAATTATTGATAGTATGAAAATTAAGATACAGTTTTTTCTATGTTTTATTTTACTTTTTTACCCATAACACCAGATCAATCAATACCAACATTCTACAGTGAAAAATTTAACGATCTTTGCTATTATTAGTAAGTTGGTGTTTGCAAATAAGATAATTGTGAGTTTATTATTACTTACGAGGTACGTCCAGAAAGTAAGTTCCGTTTGGTAATAAAATCACATTGTGTACAGATACAGAATAATTATTTATTGCACAAAATCCTACAACTCTTAAACTACTTTTCCACATAACTGCCGGAATTTTGCAGGCATTTGTCATAGCGTGGCACAAGTTTTTGTATACCTTCTTCATAGAAGTTTGCCGCCTGTGTCTTCAAATAGTTGGAAACATTTTCTTTCAGCTCTTCGTCATTGTTGAAGTGTTGACCGCCAAGGAAAGACTTGAGATGTAAGAACAGATGAAAGTCGCTAAGAGCAAGGTCAGGGCTGTACGGAGGATGGTCAAACACGTCCCAGCCAAATCTCTGTAGGAGGTTTTTCGTCACATTTGCAGCGTGTGGTCGTGCGTTGTCGTGAAGAAAAACAACACCTTTTGACAGCAATCCTCAGCACTTATTCTGTATTGCATGGCGCAATTTCCTAAGTGTCTCGCAATAAACATCTGCTTTGATTGTTTGACCACACAGTAAGAAATCAATGAGTAAGATGCCTTTCCAGTCCCAGAACACTGTGCACATCATTTTTCGAGGTGTCAAGATTTGTTTTGGCTTAACCTTTGCTGGGGATGAAGTGTGCCTCCATTCCATTGATTGCCGCTTACTTTCAGGGGTGTCGTAAGAAACCCAAGTCTCATCTCCTGTGTCAGAAATTCTTCGCTGTCTTCATCATAACAGGTTAAAAACTGAAATGCACTACCCATCCGTTTTGTTTTGTGTTGCTCAGTAAGAATCTTTGGTACCCAATGTGAGCAAAGTTTATAAAATTTCAGTTTTTTGGTAACAATTTCATGAATTAGTGATCGTGAGCTTTGGGGAAATTCCATAGCGAGAGCACTAATTGTAAACTTGCGGCTTTCCTGGATCTTGTCATCAATCACGTGAACCAGTTCTTCTGTAACAAAGATGGACACCCACTTCGTTCTTCATTGTGCACTTCACTACATCCTTCATTGAACTGTCGGACCCATCTTCTCACCATTGAATCACTCATCGCATTTTGTCCGTAAATTTCGCAAATTTGCCGATAAATTTCAATTGGTTTCACTTTCCTAGCATTCAGAAGACGAATCACAGATCTGATTTCACAAGCGGCGGGATTTTCAATAAACACCGACATTGTAAACAAGCACAACAAAGTGTATGTGGCTGACAGCAATCTCAAAATGGCACACGTTTCCTCTCCTTGATACAGAGCGTTTACACACATGTGCGGAACTGCGATCGCAGCGCTGCAGCAGAGATAAATTGAAACGGAACTTACTTTCTGGATGTACCTCGTATGTCATTCTGTATTGTAAGAGAGGAAATTTGTATGTGTATGCATGTAATCCCTAAAGCCACTCAAGCAATTTTGATAATTATTTCACTATTAAAAAGCCCATTGCTTTCCAATGGACATGGTCTACAAAACACAAAATTCCATATCCATTATAAAGTAAACAGTGAAATAAAAAATCTGATGTGTTCTGTTCACATGATTTTATTTTAGCCATTCCGCAAGCAACATTTTCTTAAAATATTCTTTTATCTATATCATACTAATTAAGATAAGTATTAGCACAATTGGTCTTGTTACTTGCTTCTTTGTAAGTAGAAGGCAGATAAGGGAATACACTAGGCCAAAGCGATAGTCAAATCCATTTTAAGCAGACTGGCTATGTGAAACAATTTAAATCCATTCTCTATGCCAGGAGTAAACAAAAGAGATGTAAAAGAAGATCATTTTCCCTTTGAGAAGAGTTTAAATAGCTTAAAATTGAAATCAATAACACAGATTATCTCGAAAATGGTTAACCCTACAAAATATCTATATAGCTGCCCGCCCTGGCTTCGCACGGGTGATGTACCTAATGAAAAACCTGAGACATAATCTTCAATTTAAAATAGGCCCATGCAATGAAATAAAATTACAATTAAATAATTTGATAATATTTTATTGTAATGCCTTCAACGTACAATTTTCCATCCGGAGTGGTTTGCCGACTCTCGAGCACGTAACGTACAACTGTCCATGTGAAAAACACTGCAAGTCAAGGTATATTTCACACATTTCTAATGATTGACCTTAGATTTACTGTCATTGCAAACGCAAGGTGCACGGGAAACTGAACACACTTAAATTCAAAAGGAAAGTGGGTTGGCATTAGTGGTATTCTTGGAAGAAGCACATCCTCGCCTTTAAACTTTCCTATAATTATAGTAGCTTAAATCAAATTTTTTATAATTTTTTAACAGTGAGTCTTGTTCATTGCACAATTTAGACTGATTGAGATTGCATAGTATAATTATTACCGAGTCAACCTTGAGTTGTAAATTGTTTGGCGGAATCCTGGCAAACTCAATGAATTTAGGAATTCAGTTATATAATTGATTGGTAATGGAATTATATCGACTTAAATGAATACATTTGTCAATAAAATTTACTCTTGATGTTTTATATTCAAATCATCTACATTCTTATTAGTTGCTATTAAAATGACTCGTTAGCTCAACCAAGCATAGTTTTTGTAATTTACACCATTATTTGGGAACACTTTCGATGTTAAGTTTTCCTTTGATGTTGTAAAGTGACAAAATTTGGTGGATACGAAATGAGGTCAATAGAAGTATCACCAGGAATTTTCCCATTGCCAATGTCTAATAATGCCTTTGCATCTGCAAAGTGCAATGATCTGCACAATGTAGCATATATTGTTGATATTGCAAAAAGGGCGAAGTCAGCACACCCATAAGGTAGTGTGGAAAGGATGACATATACAGTTAATAGCGTCGGTAAGCAAGGATGTCGTTGGCATAATAACAATAATGGCAGAGCTTTCATAGTGTGGTGGGTGTACACTGAAATAGGTAATTAATTATACTATGGAGAAAGTAAATAGGTAACGAGTTATATAATGGAGAAAGTCACAAACTAACATTCATGCTTCTTCCAAATCTCTTTTCTTTCCTTTACTCCTAATGTTTTCCACCTCTTTCTGTATTTTCTTCTTTGTCAAAATAGCCATTTTAAGGCCAACAATGATATAAATAAAGAGCAAGTAGATCTGATTGGGCAAGTGATAAGTTTTTATATGATGATAGCTTTGTGTATTAAATTTCTCCATTTAACCCAAAATATTACTCGATCAAATGTATTAAGAGCACTGCAATTTCAGTGTGAATGGTGATGGGGGTATCTTCATGTTCTTATGAAATCATCTTTAGGTAGCTCATGTACCACACAACCTCAAATAGCCAAATTCTGCAATAGGAAGCTAACCTAAAATGGTTTACTATCCAGGTCCTGTCGTTTCTCTGTCATTTTCAGATTCCAAGCAGGGTTATTGGTTATGTGCATAGTTTATAGCTTGTACATTTTAAAGAATTGCAATAAAAATACTTATTTTGAATTTCTTTATTTAAGCGATGTGATCAAGGAATTGATAGTACATAAGAAATATATTTCATTTACACTGTTATCTTGCGCTATTGACTCCATAACTGGGTGCAATCCCTTAGCATTGAATGGGGAAGAAAATTTCAGCAGTACTATGGCCATCTAGTGGCAAATAAATAAGTACTTACTCCAGGTGTTTGTTACCAGGAAAGCATTTTTGCTTCTTTATTTTACATGATAGGAGTAAGGAAATACTTAATAATAGTTAAAAATGTATTTGAATTTCACTGCTGTGTTGCATCATTGATTTGATAAACTGGTGCGTTACCTTAACATTGAATGGGGAGGAAAAATACTACTACGGCCATCTAGTGGCAAATAAATAAGTACTTACTTTAGGTCTTGTCACCAGGAAAGCTTCTTTGCTTCTTTATTTTAAACGATAGGAGTAAGGAAAGGACAGTAAATACATAAAAATGTATTTGAAGTTCACTGCTGCGTTGTCTCATTGTCTCGATAAACTGGTGCGTTACCTTAACATTGAATGGGGAGGGAAAATATAGCAGAACTACGCCATTTAACAACAAATAACGTGGTACCACTGCCATCTGGCAGCTACTAACTGAAATGCATTTCCTTGGCACTGTTATTCATATTATGAGACTTTAAAAACTTTCTCGTGCCGTTTTTAAACATTTTCATTTCCACAAACCTTGTCGTGAAGTAATGAACACAACAAAAAAAGAATTGATCAATTTGGTGCAGTTGTTCGGAAGTGATACGCATATATACATTTTGGCAATTCTGTTTTTTTATATATATGAGATAAATTGTCTGTTTTAAAGAGATCTGCAGTTTGTCTATTTCTTATGATTTACCAGTTATGCCAAAGTAATACAAAATTCATCCAGAATGAAGATGTCTTCAGAAAATTCAGCATATACACTTTGTTTGTTATAAAAGCATCTTAAACATATGGTATTTTAATCAAAATTGTGTAGCTATTTTTGAGAAAATCAAAATTTTTGAAAAATGTTCCATGTAAACGGTAATTGGAGATAGGATGTTTCTGAAATTCTTGTTTGCATCCTTGAAAGATACTGAACTTGGTATTTAACCAATTTTTCTTTTTTGAGTTATGCTATCCACAGACAAACTACACACAGTTGGGCCTTTTTCTGAAAATCATTTTTTTTTTTTTTTATTTATTCAGAGGACCCTAAAGCATATTTTCAAAACAATAAGGTATATGCAGCAAGCTCTTGGAAGTTCAAGAGAGAGTTCTTAAAGTCCAGAGAAGTCACCACCCCTCAGTCATGTTTAGTGGTGGTTGAACTATGAAGGCCCCACAAAGTTCATTTTTGTGAAAAAGGAGTAAAAACAAGTGCCAGGGTATATGTGGAAACTGTTCTGGATCCTATTGTGAAGGACTTGAATGACACCATATTTAACAATGAGCCCTGGACCTTCCAGCAGGATTCTGATCCAACTCATTAGGCAAGGGTGACAACAGTGATGTAGGCAACTCTGTTGCTGAGTGATGTTCTGGTAGCCCTGAATTTAAACCCCATGGACTACAAACTGTGGTCAGTGCTAGAAGAAATGGCCTGCAAAAAAAGACACCCTTCACTTGAAAATTTGAAGCTCTCCTTGGTGACAGCAGTGGCAGGTTTTCCAATTGATATTATCCGTTCTGTCATAGATGACTGACCCAAGAGATGTGTGCCAATGATGGACATTTTTAATTCTGATGAGTGCAAATTGTGAATGATGTGTGTGCTTATAACATATTAAAAGAAAATTGAGAAATCTCAAAGCCATATTTCGTATAAAAATACATACTATCAAAATACATAAATACTATTACAAAATACTTTGTGACAATATTTATGGCTAGACTAGGTTGTAAATAATTGAAGTGCTGAATTTCATCCAAAAATTCAATGTTGAGATTTCAAGGGAAAAATTTGCTTTGAAATCCCAATGAATCTGTAAAAATCTTTTTTGAAAAAAAATCCTATGCATGCATGCATGAGAGAGAGAACAGTATAACTCAAAAAATCTGATGTGTACCATTCACTGACTTTCTGTATATGCCTGCAACAAATTATTCTTAAAAAACTTATACTTCTATTTACTTTATGTTAATCAGAAAAAATTAGCAGAAATAGTCTTATTACTTGCATCCTTGTAAGTGGAAGTGAAATAAGGGACTACCATAGGTTAAAGTGATAGTCAAAAGCTGGTGGCTATGTCAATGAAGTTCCTTTGTTTATATGGATAGGAGTCGACAAGTTCCTGTATGAGAAAAGTATACATTTTTCATAGTAGAAACCAAAAATAAGGAATGTCTCAAAAACGACAAATTCCACGAAAAAAAAGTATATAACATAAATTGTGTGTTTTAATATGCTCTACATTTTTGTGTAGTAAGTTTTTGTCCATCTCTTACGGTTTAGCAGTTATTCAAAATTCAGTAAAACTCATCCAGAATAAACTACTCTTCAGAGGCTATGCCCAGAAAATTCAAGATATACATTTTATTTGTCAGGTAAATATACTTGATATACAAAATTTTAATCAAAATCGTTAGAGCCATTTTTGAAAAAGTCAAAATTTTCGAAAAAAGTTCCATGTAAAGGGTAGTTGGGGGCGGGGGATTTTTCTCAAAATCTTCGTGTCGCATCCCTGGAAGATACTAAACTTAAATACCAAGTTTGGTATTTTACCGACTTTTCGTTTTTGAGTTATCGTGTTCACAGACACACACACACACACACACACACACACACACACACACACACACACACACACACACACACACACACACACACACACACACGGACCTTTTTGTGAAAATGCTTTTTTTGGATATTGGGGACCCTGAAACATATATTTCCGGTGAAATCTCGATATCGAATTTTTGGGTGGAGTGCGATACCTTCTCTATATACTATGTACATAGTGCGTATAGAGAAAGTAAAAAGAAAAGTCTGTTAAGTACCAAACTTGATATTTCAATTCAGCATCTTCCAAGGGTATAACACGAATAGTTTAAAAAGATCTCCTCACCACAAAATACTCTTTTACTTGGAACATTTTAAAAAATTTTGGGTTTCTGAAAAACGGCTCTAATAATTTGATTAAAATACCATATTTGTGAGATAATTTCACAATAAATGAAATGCATAACTTGTATTCTCTGTGAATAGATTCTCTGAAGACCTGTTTATTCTGGGTGAATTTTGTATAACTGTTAAGTTGTAAAAGATGGACAAAATTTTACTACACAGAAGCACACAATTTATGTCAAATACATTTTTTGTGGTATTAACCATTTGGTAGACATTTCTTGTTATTGGTTTAAATTTTCTAAAATATTACATTTCTCTCTAATAGCAAGTCGTGTAATTTTTTTTTTATTTGCGGCCATGCAAAAGATCTGAATTTCAGTCATCACATACTGATCCACTCTTAAAATATTTGACTATTGCTTTAGCAATAGTCTCACTTGTACTTACAAGAAAATAAATAATAAGACATTTCTGTCAATGTTTATCTCAATTAGCATAAAGTAAATAGAAGAATAAGCTTTTGTAGGAATAGTCGGTTGCAGAATAAGTAGAGAAAGTCATATGACTGGAACAAATAAGAGTTTTTCATTAATGAAGTTGGAGTAATTATGATTACTCTTACTTTGCAACAAAATAAAAAATAATTTTGCTTTTAATGATTGTTATAAAGGAAACATGCTTGATGCAATTCTTTGCTTGCTTTGTTGCAGGAGAAGGTTGTGGTTATGTCAACATTGAACCCATCCCGAGACCTTCTGGCAGAGTTGATAGGCAACCAGAACTTACCTGAGGACCAGCTCAGAAAAGTGAATCAACTGAAGGATTTACTAGAGAGGATTTTGATGCTGGACTCCTCAAAGCGTGTTGCTATCAACCAGGCGCTGACACATCCCTTTATCCAAGAGAAGATTTAAGATCAAGGGTTGAGAATTTTAAAGAGAGAGGTAACTAACCGTCTCGGGAGTGCCTCCAGCAGAAAAGTGTTGGTAGTTTAAGAATATCAATGTACATCTGTGAAAACATTTTAAATGTTAGAGAACAAATGGGGCCACAACACCAGCTTTTATTTTAAATTTACTATTGTACACATTTAGATACTTATTCCTTAACTGGAAAATAAAGTGGGACTTTGTTTTATATCTCGGCAGTTTGTGACTTGAAGTCGAGTTAGCATTTAAATCTGATTATCGTAAACTTAAGGTCCATACGTAAAGTGTTCTAGTGATTAGAAATGGGAAAACAGAGTGTTCGTGTTATTTTTAGTATTTAATTTTTATGAACTCTTTGTTTGAACCACGAAGTACTATAATCTTATGTTTACTTGCACACCACTGTAGAAATTTTAGTTGGATATGTTAATATTAATAATATTAAAAAAATAGTTAAAAAAATAATGGTAGAGAATCATGTGGGTGCAAGAAACTGAAATAATAAAAAAAAACACACAATCAAGATTGTTTCATTTCATGTGTTACGTGTCCATTATTTTAAAAAGAATAAATTATGTTATTTGTGAAAATAAGCATATCATTGAATGCCATCATGACCTTATAGCATCTTACCTAGAATAATATTGTAGTGAAATAATCCTGACAAATTAATTATATAAGTTGCTCTTCTGTTTACCATTCTTTTGCCACATTCATTTTAAATGTTTAGGCCTTTTTACAGTTTAGTTAAACTGCTTCCTATGATGTTAAAAACAGTTTGTACTTCAGAAGCAATACCAATTATGTATTGGCACAATCAAAATTTTCCATCAGTAATATTTTCAAAATGGATAGCTTGAAGATAAAATCCAGTTATAAAGCCAAAATTAGAGCCAAGCTTCTCTTGACCTTGTTAAAAAAAAAAAAAAAAAAAAAATCCTACTAAAAAGCTACTGATGATGGTTCCTTTCTGTATAGAAAGTCTCAGAGTCTCTCAGTTGTTTCTGTTTTTCATATAGCATGCAATTAAATAAAAATGGCTTTATACCTTTATAACATGCATGGAGAATTCTGAAAAATTGTAATTATTGAGTTATTTTGGAAGCTCAAATGTCACTCGAGACACCATGGTCAAGAATCACAATCACATTACTGTTCTTTCAGAAAACAAAAGTTTGAAGTATACATGAAGAATTTGGTCTTATTTTTTTTTTTTTTTGCAGAAGTTCCTTATGTTCCTGGCCTTTCATTCAGAGTATGTGTAATTATAAAGCTTTCCCATCATCTATGGTAGGAAGAAGGACATCTTTGCATGGTTAATGGGCAGACAGTTTATTTATGGCACTCCTAGCAGCATGACCTTTTCATATTGCCAGGATTTCAAGCTGCCTAAAATCAAGGGGTAGTAAATTTAACTGTGGGCAGCTGCTTGCTATTGCAGCATTGAACATAAACTGTGAGGAAAATTGTTTTAAACAAAAGATCAATTAAACAGAAGAAAAAAGTAAATGCACTTTATTATCTCATTCTGATAACAAATATCTTTGTTTCTTTTCTCTCTCTCATTAAATAATTTTGGAATAACATATTGATAAAATTTCATAAGATCTCTGTTGCATTTAATATGCTCTCCTCTTTTGTAGTTTAAAAACCCCATATCAACATGTGTGGCTGAGGTCTTAAAGGCCTGGTTTTGTCAGTCTGGGTGGCTTAGTTGGCTAGGTACTAGCCCTCTGATCCCAGAGTTATGGATTCAAATCCGGCCCAGACCAATATTTTTAAGTGCGATTAAAAGTGACAGCCCCATATCAGTAATTTACTGGCATGTAAAAGAGTTCCTGCGGGACAAAATTTTGGCACACCAATGGTACTGATATGATCCTGGTAATTGACAGTGCCATTAACAAACAAATAATTTTTAAAGGCATGGACTTGAGGTAGGTCTGTGGTTCAGATTTGCCAGGACCATCCTCCCTGAACTGAGGCTTTGTCTTCAGTCCTCGTAACTGACAAATGCTGGGGACAACTGTTTCCATCCCAATTGTCACTTCATGTCATCATGTATCACCAATCTCACAGCCTATGTGCAAATTTAATAAGAGCAGGCATTAATTACTATTTAAGAAAAAGCTCAAAATCAATAATTGCATGTAGAAGCAGAGATAGCATGATTGAAAACAGTGTGCTGGTAGGCTAGGTTAAACAATATGAAATGAATCTAGCTGAGTGAAGGAAATTCTACAGATGCATCACTTAAATTGATAACTAAAAGCTTCACTAATCTGTTTTAAAGTAATTAAGCTGAGGGCATTTGTCATACTTTATAATTAATATATATTCATTTTGTTACACCTTCACTTTATTGATAAGCTTAAAAATTTGTGTATTACCCTTGGGCAAATAATAAAATAATTGAAAGCTTTAAAGAGCACAATTTAATAGTAGTTCCTGAAAACATAGTAGTATAGATTCAGAAGGTGAAAATTGTGTATACGTCAAATCATTTTGATGGGTTGTAATCAAATTTATTACCTTGGAAAACAGAGTATAAACAGCAAATAATCCTAAAAGATAAATTATTATGAAATTCAGTAAGTTACCTTAATGATTTGCGAAAAAAGCTTTTTAAAGTAGAGTGTGTTTTGAATTTGTTGTATGGTACCAATTGATGATTGTGTAAATAAATTTGCTTTGCTTCCAGTAGAGGACTCTGACATAAACGATGAGTCATCTGCAACAGTAGCCATAACAATGTAAATCAACAGAGGGCCGAAGATGAGAGGGATGATTCTTGAAGATTCATGAAATATGCCCTCAATTTAATTATTGTAGGAAAAGATAAGTGAAACTTTCAGTCACTAATTTAATACAAATCACATAGTATAGGTTTTTTGTTCCTTAGCGATTTCTAAAATTCAGCTAGTATTTAAAGATTTTCATACTAAGGATCTTGAATGTTTAATGATTCAAAAACAGTAAGATCAATTCACAGAATTATCTTATTACCTAAAACTGAAAATGAAATTATTTGTGAAATAAGATCTCCCCCCACATTAAATTTCTGTCATAGTGTCAGTTGCTGTAGCTGTTACACTTTCTCGGCACAATTCAGCTTTGGCAGCATGTGTCTGGCTGGCCATAGTTCAAATCTATAGTTTCTATTCATTTTGAGAATTTCTGTATTGTATTTTTAATGAATGATTCTTGAGTCATCCCAATTATAACAGTAAAATTCCAGGTCAGTAACTCCAAAGGTTATTACTGATATGTGGTGGACTTTGTGACAATGATGTGTTTTAACAATTGAAAATTAGTTGAGTCTATTTTGTAACACTACTTCACTTACTTTTTATTTTGGAAAACATGTTTCAGAAGCCATGTGCTTTCCATTGTCAATTCCCTTGGCTTCTGAAACATGTTTTCTGAAATAAAAAGTAAGTGATATAGTGTTACAAAATCGACTCAACTAATTTTAAACTCCAAAGATGTTGCTAATTTGTACAACATTTGGTTAAATTAGTTTGTAGCAATGAGCAAAACATAGTAACTTATTCTCCTGAAAAAAAACAACAACAAAGGATTGGGTGTCCTAGTATCTGCATTATTACACTAATACCTTCCTTTCCAGGTATCTTTTCAAGCACAAACATTACCTATCCTAATAGGCACAAATTTAATCAAAATATATGCAAGGTATTTAATAACACATACATTACTTACTTTTTAAACAGGGACATGTTTCATAAGCTCATCTGCGCTTCTATAAATTGACCAATTACCAACTGTCAGAAAAGTAGTTTTCTGTTGCTGTACTGCTCTTGTCCTCTGGTGGCTTCTTAAGGAGATTTCTGCTGAAGATACTTGGCAGTAATTGAAAATTGAAGGCTTTGTGCTTTTCAAATTGAATATGTTCTCCCAGACTGTCGGTTGTCATTCAAAATGTTTTTAAAAGTACTAAGTCTGAATCATTTTCAGTTGAATTTCTGATTTTCCTATTGTTGGTATATTATCCTTTAGATATTGTGAGCAGCCACAAACTGCCATCAAGTGCAAGGAAGATGCTGCTGTTGTTCTGATCAGCTGCACTTTAACAATAGCATGTGTCAACACAATAAGTGCACAAAGACCATTGTCACTTCTGTGCTGTCCAAGTAATACAATGTGAAACCTTCATGATTGTGGATTCTTGAACCTTCCACTTCTAGGAGCTTCACTCTGGACTATGAGACGTACCATGTAGCTTATCTGAATACAAGACAGTGTTTTTTTTTATAAAACATTAATGTTGAGAATTGGGAGTCATTTTTCATTTGCAATAATGTTTTGCAAATAGTGTAGCAAAAAATCAAGTTTTAAATTTTGCGAATGCGGCAGGATGAAGCATGGGGTAAATGGTAAAAATTATTACCTAGGCAGGTTCTGTAATTTCATTTTGTGCCGTAAAGTTAGCTGTTAATTGATCTAGGATTGTAAGCATTCGGATTGGAAAAGCAATTTCTCTCCAAGACTAAAATATAACTAGGGTTGTGCTAATGGTCAAACAGAAAGCATTAGCTATACATTTCCCTCCTCCCGCTGCACATATACTGAAAGTTTCTGTCTTCCCCTCTTCCTTCTTCGCATTACGTGAATATAAATTTAAATAACTTAAAATTTTTACAACAATGTGTCAATTATGTTGTCTAAATACAAAATTATATCCAGCATTGTTGTTACAGTGTGCTGTTGTCACCACAGCCACATCCTATTGCAAGCAAAGTGGTACATTTCCATTCTCTTCTCTCTTGTCCATTATAAGAATTCCTGCCCAAGTTTGAATTAGGCAAAACATTTTACAATGATGTGTTATGTATATTGTCTAAATAGAAAATCTTATCCATTATCATTGAAACACCACCACCATCATGGCATTGCTGTTCCTCTCTCTCTCTCTCTCTCTCTCTCTCTCTCTCTCTCTCTCTCTCTCTCTCTCTCTCTCTCTCCCTTCCTTCCTCCTACCCATTACATGAAATTCAAAATAGGAAAAAAGCAAAAAAGAAATTTAATCAGCTTAAGCGTTCCTTGTCAAAATTGTGTTTAAAAATTAAGCTATCATGTTTTCTTTTTATGTAGATATTCTAAATTCCAAAATGAAGTTCTGAAAAAAGATTGTCATCTTTCATTCGGATAAATACAGTACATAAGGGGCCGACAAGTGCCCAGTCAGACAGTTCAAAGTGAAGAGTGAATACAGTTAATAAATGTACGGTTAAGTCAATTAAGTTTAAAGTGTAATTCAGTTGCAAGATATGACACAGTCATGTTTTTTATTATATGTTTCCTTTTTTATAGTTGTGTATGAGTTTTCTATATATATTAACTATGAGATTTTCATATCATTTTTGAATGTTGAGATCTAGGAATGGTAGTTGTTTTTTCAGTTCTGTTTCAGTTGTGAACATGATAGTAGGTTCTTGTGGGTTCAGTATTTTCATGGCTGAGCTTTCGAAACATCCCTTTTTATAAAAAAGTTAGTGATGTAAGTGTAAATAAACTGACTCAACATAGTGTTATTAAATTGTTTAATATGAGGGTCCCTCCAATCATTTTTAGCAGTGGTTAAGTCTTAAAAATGACAGCAATATAATCACTTTCATTTGAAAGCTATAAACATGCTTTACTATGCAACTTGGCAAGTATTTTATCAAAGCATACTCAAGTGTTGCACAGTCAAGCAGACACAATGAAGCCATCATGATGTGATTTTCCTGCCATGGTTTATTATGACTATAAAAGGGGCCTAACATCAGAGCAGTGTCGCAAATCTTTAGTAGATGAGATCTACCATTGGAAATTGGTTTCGGGAGTTCCAAAGAGGTTGGGAATCCCTGAAAGATGAACTTTACGCAGGTCACCCTCACACAGAAGTGACTCCAGAAACACATGTAACTGCGCAGAAATTAGTACTGGAGGATCCCACATCACCTAAGTTGACCTTTGGAGTACCCTTAACATTGTATGCACAGCAGTGAATGCCATCCTTCATGAACATCTGCAAGTCACCTGTTGGAAGCTGCATTCATTAACAGAGGGCCAGAAAATATTTTGTGAGAATAGTGCTGTTTCATGCTGGAAAAATTAACAATAGATGAAGCAAGAACACTTGCAACATTGTCACAGGAGAATCCTGGATATACCATTACAATCCAGAAACAAAGTGGCAATCAGCGGTATAGTGCTTTTCAAATGATAACTCACCAACAAAAGTGTAAGAAAGATGGTGGCAGCTTCCTTCTTCTCAAAAAGCAGCCACTTAGTATTGGTCACCCTGGATGTCCAAAAAACAGTTACTGCAGAGTGATATATGAGTAACTGTGTCAGTCATTGCAGAATGGAAAACAAAGCATCCACGATTGAACACCATTCATTTGCTGCTTCTGCACACACAGCAGCCAAAACACTCAACTTCTTAGCTGATCAGAACACCACAGTGTATCCTGACCCCCTTATTCTCCAGATTTGGCTCCATTTGACTTTTTACCTTTTTCCTAAAACTAGAGGCAGCTCCTCAAGAGGTTTGCAGGCCTGTACATCCCCCAGCAATTTTTCCAACCTGCAAATATATTTTCAACATAATATAATTTTATGTTCTGGTTATCTTCAGGTGACACTTGATTTCAAGAAACTGCAGGGATATCAGTTTGCAGCCCTGAGGGAGTGTGATTGGCATGTTGAGTCTTTGTGATAAACCTTGCCATCGTTTGTCAAACTAACCATTGGTAGCAATATAATAACATGACTTAACTAATGGAACATATGTATTTACATCAGATATTTGTCTAAAGAAATAAAATGGAGGGGGGGGTGTATGGATTTCAGATTATCTTCATGTTGCTATAATATTCTCAATGCTGTTATTTCTTAATTTTTAAATTAACATTTAACAGCCACAATGGAGGTGTGCGATTCTCAAGTATAGTCCTTCAAGGTCCCAGTATTTAATCATCATTAATATAGAACTATGAAGAACATACTTTTAAAGTGAAATGTCTCCAAATCTAAGGAACATTGAATTTTATTTGTTGATTCCCAGTTTATTTCTCAATTCAAAATTGTTATGAAAGTTACTTTTGATTAAAACTGGAATATTGGCCTTGTCTTGTTAGAGTAATATGACAATCCAGTCTCCTATCTGTTTAGTTACCATGCTAACTGCTAGTTCTTGAGGACTCAGTTATTTGATAAAAATTCTGGCATACTAGTAAACTTGATATAATTCTTACAACTGAAAGCACTGTAAAAGATCATGCAACTGCAAAAAATTTACTCACTGGCCGCTACTGCCCAAAACAAAAGGAAAACCTCATAGTCACCATTTCTCATCACATGAAGAGGTCATTGGTATTTATATGGTGGCTGTGAATAACTTTCCAAAGGAAGCTTGATCAGATGCATTCTTAAAGTGGTTTGAACACATGCAAAAGTGTATTTGTCATAATGGAGAATGCTTTGAAAAGTTGTCAAAGTTACAATTCAGTTGAAAAGTATTTGTGTCTGGTTCAAAAAAAATTTGGAGTGACCCTCGTATTGTAAATAAACTATTCAAGAAAGTGAAAAAGAATCATTAATATGAATGAGGTAGATGGCAGTTGGCTTTCCAGAGGGACCCTAGAGGTGCTATAAATGTCTCCTAATTATACAAAGATGTTTGTCTTTTTACTGTAGTACTTAAGCTGTATTAGTAAAAAACAATGGATTAAGATGTACCAACAAAGAAAGAACTGTGACATTTAATTTTGTATTTCCAGTGGTATGAAATGATAATTATGATAAATAGTATTACAATAATTCACGTATCATAAGCTTCTTCCTTGTTCCTTTCCTTAAAACCTTCTGAAACATTTCCATTAGAGCTGAAATTTATAAATGCAAACAAGTGCATACAGTATACATTTGAATAGCCATGTTGTTAATGGAGTGTCATGAGATTGTTACTCTGGCAATTCTTGTTCCAGACTACAGGCGAGGGGCATAGCTGCTATGCCTTTGTCAGCTCTTGGCTGAGGATGCTGTAACTTCAGCAGAGACGTTGCATTTTCTTGCTGTTGAAAGGTATTGCTGATACATACTGGAAGGGTTTGACATTGTATATAGACTTTAGCTTATTTTGAATGTATCAGTGGTATCTGTTACTGAATGTCACAACCTCACATTTTGGTAATTGCTGTAATAATGTTTATATTTGCAGGCTTTACAAGTCTACATACATCCCCACTAACCTGATAGTTAAGCTTTGGAAATGACGATAAGTGCAAGATGCAAGATATCAAGGGTCCCATGGAAAATAGCAATGTGAGCTCATTTCATAATCATTAAGAGTAGATAAAAAGGTTGTCTGCTCTGTTCCTTAATATTGGACTTCTGTTATTGAAATATGTTGTTCCTAAATAGTTAAGTTTTTAGATAAGAGTATTTTCGAAAATGGAGATTTTATCCACATAGAAAAGTAACTATTAAAGTGCTTGATTTTATGGCATGAATCAGCCACCTTTTGTTATTTTAATATATATTTAACATGCCAAGCAGCAATTATGCATTAGAGCTATCATTCACCCACTTAACAGGCTTGTTTAGATTTGCAGATTGGAAAGAAAGGGTAAACCAAACAGGCTTGTCATGATTCAGGATTCAAATGCATACTGTTCATATTCCAGTCTGGTCACTGATTTCTAATGAATTAATATTGCAATCTAATTTATATATAGGGTGTCCCAGAATTCAATCACATAAATTGGCAGGAATGTAGAGGGTCCAAGATAATCAGTTTGAGATGAACCTTTGTGCTATGGGTTCTAAATTCTTTGCTATGGTATAACATGCATTAAGGGTTAGCATGCCATTTTAAAACTGCAGTGGACCGTGATCTAAACACCCAGATTTTATAGAACGTAGGTATAGTGGATTATTTTGCACTTGGTCAGTTTTAGCTACAGATCCATTGTTTCCTCATAAATCAAATGCATCTTAGCGAGCTCAGCAAACGAAAACATGTTCTCCATGGTTCAGAGTAACTGGAGCAGTGATACAATAAAGCAGTTAAACTGGCCCTCAATCCCTTGGGTTGATAATATTACGAAGTGCATACTGAAAGTCACGAGCAACCCATTGTAAAAATTTAAATTTCAACAATGTAACAAAACGAATTGCAGGATCGTAATCTACAGACTTTAAGCCACATGTTGACATATTGTGACGTCATTAGCTTCTATCACGTGACCACAGACGGTGTTTGAAAAATGGCTGACATTGATGTTTCGTTTTGACAGCGTGCTGTCATTGAATTCCTTGTGAAAGAAGGAAAATCTGCTCCTGAAATTCATCTCAGACTTCAACGTGCGTATGGAGGTGTCTGCATGGGTGCCAGCAGTGTTAGAAGATGGGTGAAACATTTCAAAGATGGAAACATGAGTCTGCAAAATGCGTCTCGTAGCGGGCCACCTCGAACTGCCTCTACAGAATGCAACAAGGAAAGAGTTGATGAGCTCATTACAGGAGATAGGCGTTTCACTGTGAATGAAATTGCTGCGCAACTTGGAATAGGACATAGTGCAGTGCAAGAAATGATCCACAGCTTGGGTTATCGAAAGGTCTGTGCCCGTTGGGTCCCCCATTTATTGACTGAAGACCACAAACTTCAGAGAAGAACCATTGCACAAAACCTTCTTCAGAGATTTCATAATGAAGGTCATGAATTTTTGACGTGTATTGTGACTGGAGATGAGAGCTGGTTCCATCACTATGAGGCAGAAACGAAACGTCAAGAGTATGGAATGGTACCACTTGAACTCACCATAGAAGAAGAAAGCGAAGACAGTGCAGTCTGTAGGAAAAGTTATGGGAAGTGTCTTTTGGAATGCACAAGGTTGCATTCTGGTTGACTTTCTTGAACCTGGACAAACCATAAATTCTGCCCGCTACATCAAGACACTTCTGAAGGTCCGTCGGGCTTTGCGTGATAAACGCCCTGGAAAGAGGATCATCCTTCAACAGGATAATGCGCGTCCGCATACTGCCCGTGCCACTATGGAGAAGATCAGGGCATTAGGGTGGGAAACTCGGCACCCTCCGACTACCATCTTTTCGGTTCTGTGAAGGAGCAGATGCGTGGCCAACGCTACGAGACGCTGGAGGATATTCGGAAAGCAGTGCATCAGGGTCTGCGGGCAGCTGGAACAGAGTTCTATCACAAGGGCATTTTCAAACTTGTAGAACGATGGGAAAAATGTGTGCAAAACAATGGAGACTATGTCGAAAAGTGAAAGAAAGTCTGTACATTATGATGATGTATTTGGTTTGGCTTAAACATAAATATTAAGATTGAAAACAGTGTTGCTCATGACTTTCAGTATGCCCCTCGTAGTACCTATGCATGTGCAATGGTACCATGTGACACCAAAGAGCACATGAGCTCAGAAGTTCGTAGCTTAGGTTGTCCTAGGATGTCACTCTGTTGAACACAATGTTAAGAAATTCATGATTCTCACAGTAATCATGTGTAGCCATTACTCAAGATTTTCAGAAGCATAAGCAAAAAAGTACTGTTTGAATTCTAGCAGAGGTTTTTTTTATTGTTCCACCGCTAAAATCATAGTTTAGTTTCTATGTTTCAAAGCACTAATTACATAAATGTTTTCAACAAACCTAATTTTTTTATTACATTAATCTACACAGGTTCCTTCACAAACAATTACTGCATTAATATTGAACAATATATAGATTTTATTCAGGCTTTTGAAAGTAATATGCCTTGAGGGTTTATCGTTTTGACTTTAAAAATGTAAACTCATCATATTAGTGTTGGGGTCAGATTGTGTACCTCCTTGAAGAAAACCAACAAAATTAAAGATACTAAACAAAGGAAACTTCAGAGAACAGTGCAATCTAAGTAATGTGGGATTTAATGACCAGCGCTATACTGACTCGCCCACTAGATGCTATAGCCAACTGCCAAATCAATCAAATGATCATCAGTGGCATGAACAAATGTAAGTTCAATAATTTTAAATAATGTTTTGATTATGCACCAATAATGCATTTCTTCGACTGCTGGCATACAAATGAGGCATTCTGAATGACAATAGAACACACGTGATAGATGTATTATTGGAAATTGGCCAGAATAACAATTTCAAATAGAAAATTATTTCAAGAATGGAGACTGTGAACCAAGATAACATGCAGATGGTAGTGTGTAAGAAAGGGGAAATTCAGCAAATATGAAAATAAAGTGTATATGGTAGTGAGAGAATGCAATTATATAGGTGTTAAAATAGATGATGGCAGCAGATAGGAGAAACAAAAGAAATTTGCAATAGCAAAAGGAGCTTTACCAGCTATCTGGAGCTACAGATACAGAGTACCACCAACATAAATATTAAATGGCTAGAAACATTAAATAATACAGTGATTGAGGTAAAAATGATGTATGGGATAGAGTATGGGGATTAGGAGGAGGATAGGAAGTCATAGTTGAGTTGCACAGGATATTCTGTAGAGAAATGCTTGGCTTACCAAATGCAACTATTGGGCAGAGTTGCAAAAAAGGGAAAGATAATGGAAAGAGCACTGACATTTTGGCTTAGAATCTTGAACTTAAATGAAAGAAATTTGTTAAAACCGTGTTTAGAATGTCAAGAGAAAGGCTTAAAGAACAATAGATGGGTAAATAAAATTGTCTTAGAAATAAGTTGGAAAGTAATGGGTTAGGGGATAAATGAAGAAGAGAAAACATTGTGAATCATTTCTGAAATAGTAAAGTAAGGGATTTCAGGCTATAGAAATATCAAAAATATTTAGTGAGGCAACCAAAAAATGATCTTTAGTCTTCTATACATCGATGAAAGATTTATAAGTAAGGGGAAAATATGCAGACATGGTGAACAAAGAGAAGCAAGAAGGCATATTGCATGGCCGAGAACAGGAGTCTAAAAGATCTATGTATGTGGTAGAATCAGTGTCATGTGGTGTTATATCTGGGGCACATAATATATAAATGCAAAGAAATTGACATTTGGAGAAAAGAATACATTAATAAGAAATAAATTAAGCTAGAAAGAAATAGGCTATAACTGAAATGTTCCATAAAGATTGTAAGAAGGTAGTAGGGCATTACTTTACTAGAGTGAAAAAAACAAATGGTATGGGGAGTAACAGAGAGTTGAAAAAATTGCAAACGAAACAACAAACAGAATTAAGGATTGCTGTATAATATGAGTATGACTGGTAAAGAGTCAGAGTTGAACACCAGTCATATTCACTTGTACATCGCTTTGCATAAGTAAATAAAAATATTGAAATCTCAGATGTATACAAATAAAATGTAACATTCACTTGTTTGGGCAAATTGTTCATGAATACTCACATAATCAAATGAAAGCAGCTGAAGCCTGCTAATCAGCACTGAAACATGTTGAAAGGTAATAATTCATCTAAGTAGTAAAGTTTGAGCAAAGGATATATTAAATTTTGTAATTCAGTTTAACAGAAATTACATTTCCAGACTAGGGCATCCCAGGACAAAATAACTTTAAAATAAATACTTATTTATTCATTAAATGCCAATGTTGTTGAACCCAAGATTAACATTACTATTAGATATGGCATAAAACTGATTCCCGTATCAAATTCATTACAAAGTTTTGACTCGTATTTCAAACCTATTACATTTTCAAATTTATGCTTTCAGTTCCAGAATTGTTCTAATACTTTGCTGCACATTTTGGACTTAAAAAATTCCATTAAAAATGTAAATCATCTAAGGTTGTACAAACTTGGGGGTAAAATTTTTCATTGAGATGCATCACTTGTGAAATTCTGTTATAACAGCTTTGTTGTTTTGCACACCAAAGAATATATGGTGCAGTTTTACTGTAACACATCAGATAAATCTTCTTAGGTCATAATAATTCTGAAATCATCTTGGAATAACTTATATAAGTGAGAGTTTACATGTTCAATTTTGGTTTCAAAGAACAGTACAACACAATAATTCCTTTCTGAAAATCCACAAGAAGTGGCTACTTGTTGAACATGAATGGGATGCACTTGAAACCAATACTTTGGTATTCTAAGGTGAAAAAATTTGATCCATTCTATTCACATAGCCTTCTCTAGCTATTTTAGAAATAAATTTTTTTACAAAAGAATATTCTTTTATCTACATAATGTTAATCTACAATTGGTCTTATTACTTGCTTCCTTATAAGTAGAAGGGAATATATTAGGCTAAAGTGATAGCAAATCTTTTAAATGAAAAAAATAAGAGCTTTGGTTCACTTTGCATGGTCCCATTTTAGAAGAGTTAATTAGTTTAAAATTGAAGCCAATAATCAATATCTCAAATTGTAAAGTTTACAAGAAAAATTAATTGACACAAATTATGTGTTTTAATGAGATCTACATTTTTTGTGTAATAAGTTTTTGTCTATCTCTTACTGTGTAAGCATTATGCAAAATTCTGCAAAACTCAACCAGAATAAACAATTCTTCAGGCGCCATTCCCAGAAAATTCAGAATGAACGTTTTATTTGTGATGTGAATATCTTTAATAAACAGTATTTCAATCATAATCATTAGAGCTATTTTTGAGAAAATCAAAATTTTTGAAAAATGTTCCATGTATAGGGCAGTTGGGGGGATTTTCTTGAAAATCTTTGTGTCACATCTTTGGAAGATACTGAACTTGAATACCAAGTTTGGTATTTAACTAACTTTTCGTTTTTGAGCTATCCGTCCAAAGATACACACATGAACTTTTCTCTAAAAATGCTTTTATCGAATTCAGGGGACCTCAAAACATTTTTGGTGAAGTCTCTATCAAATTTTTGAGTGGAATACAATTACTTCTCTATCCACTATGTACATTGTACATATGGCTAGAGAAAGTAAAAACCCTGCATCACTGAAGTTGATACAAAATTTTCCAGATTCTTCCATGTCCGTGAATTACAATAATTGCGCACCTTGTGGTCATTTAGCTTCTGATTACTTATAACTCAAGGGAGCTATAGCAGGTAGGTGTTTTCTAACATTCTATAGTACATGGGTATTCATAAGAGCAATGTTTTCTGCCAAATGTTCAGTATGAGATTCAGTGTGTTTTTCTGGTAAACATCCACTGTGAGCAATCACAACAGCAAACATCCAATGTGAGTATGGCTGTTCCATTATTATCCACAACTGAACAGGTTTGTTCAAATCTTTGAAGAGGTCTTTGCTTCACTGATCAAAACTGCTATCTAATTTACACTAATATCAAAGAAGCATTCTCCTTGTTTTTTTGTGTGTTTGTATACATTCCCTAATTAACCATGTTTTTACAGGATGTTTTCATAAGTACTACCAGCTCAAACAATAAAAATGTATGCAGTTTAAATTCTGTATTTTTTGAGACATGTGTAATTAGGCTTGGAGTTAAGGTACACTTTAAGAAGAAAAATTTACATTTATTTGTCCAATCTTTTTAAAAATATTTTTGACAACGGTAAAAGTTTTGAAGTTGCAAACTTACACATTTTTTCAAACTCTGCAGCACTATAAAAAGACAGATTCCTCAGAGTTCAATTCTCCAGTTTGTCTCTTTGAAGATGTACAATGATGGAACCTCAAATAAACCAGCTGTTTAAAAAATTGTGAATTTTAAAATCAGAATAAGATTTTTACAATGGATTTTGATTTAAAATGACAACAGAATTTTTTAAATTTAGATTAAGACTGTAGATATTGGTTAATATAATTCCCTGCATAATAAGCTTCAAAATGGTATGTGCATGTAGTCTGTAGCTTAATTTTTAGAGTACTACTTTGTGATTTAAAATGGTAAAAATGTTGAAAATTTTAGTCTGGAGAAATAGTGAATGTACTCACAGTAATATAGGATAGCACAAAATCCTAAGATGAAAGAAATGCCATAAAATTACGTTTTTGAACACTAGAAAGTTTGTACTATTATATGACACCAAAATCAAACAATTGAACATTTAGAAAAAACGTCACTTTGATGTAAATGTACCTTAAGTACGTTCCACTACAAATTTCAAACTGCTACTTTTTCCATCATCAGGCAAGGCCAGAAAGTCTGTCACTCTTATAGAACCATGTTTAAACCAGCAAACCTCTGACCCACCTCATGCTGCTATTCCATCCTATGCAGCACTGTGTTGAGCTATTATTAAAAGTTTTGTGGGATCATTCCAGTTTCATACAGATATAAGCAAAATTGATTTTTTTAAAATATTTATAGTGTGTTTATTCCTTTGTAAGGCATTTTGTTTTTCCATGCAACTGTAATCTGCAGGTTGGATAGAAAAGGTGGCTGATTCATCTAGTTTAATAGAAACACTCTAAGCAGTTATAAATGTAAAAAGAAGCTAGTAACAGTGAAGAATAACACAAATATTAATATAAAAATAATAGTTGCAACAAATCACTTAACTTTTGGAATCCTTGCTTGGACTAGTTTCGCAATGATTTCATTGCATTATCAACATATCCTTTTGGTCTCTTTTTTGATGTTGTTTATTTACACTGTTATGGTTACTGCTACTAGGTGGATTGTGTACTAATGCATTGCTAACTACTGGAATCAAAACAAATTTGGTAAGAGTGTCAATTGGAGGTATATCAAAATTCATTGCATGATTTCTATACTTTAACATAAATATTTTCTCCCAAACCATTAAATCTATGGGCCCATTTAAGTGTTTTAATAATATAACATCTGGATTTATTTCATGATTAAATTTCCAAAAATGTTCTGCTACAGCTGATTTGTTCTTTTACTCTGGTTTCCAATATAAACAAGATCACAATTTAATTGATAAATGCCAGATTTTTTATTTTTTGAAATTTCATCCTTTTTAGAAAAGCCTAACAAATTTTTTATACTGTATTTATTTTGAGGAACCAATATTATGCCATGCTCTTTGAAAATGTTTGTGAATTTTTTATTTCCCAAGGGTGATAAGTAAACTTTTTAAAAATGTAATTATCTTTTATTTTCTTAAGCGTAGAAATATCTTTAATAGCTTTTTGATATTTGATATTTAAACTTCTCAATTTTTTTATTTATAAAATCAGTATTAAGACCATTAATTAAAGCAGTGTTAATAATGTGTTTATATTCTTTATAGAATTCATCTTTATTAAGGGGTAAATTAATTAACCTATAAATTAAACTATTAAAAACAGCAAATTTATGTGAAAAAGGGTTAAAGCCATTATTTTTTATATAATTATCAGTGTGGGTTTGCTTTCTGTATATTCCAAAATTCAATTTATTGTCTTTTTTTATTATTTTTAAATCCAGGAAAGGGAGATAGCCATCACTTTCAGTTTCTAATGTGAATTTTATAGCCTTATCTTGTAAATTTAAAAGTTTTAAAGCATCATTTACATGTTTATCAGGAACAATAGCAAATATATCATCTACATATCTATAGCAAGTTTTAAAAATTACAGGGAATGCTTTAGTGACCTGTATTTCAAAATAGCTCATGAAAAGATCAGCAAGAAAAGGTGAAAGTGGACTACCCATTGCTAATTTAGTCCACTTTCACCTTTTCTTGCTGATCTTTTCATGAGCTATTTTGAAATACAGGTCACTAAAGCATTCCCTCTAATTTTTAAAACTTGCTATAGATATGTAGATGATATATTTGCTATTGTTCCTGATAAACATGTAAATGATGCTTTAAAACTTTTAAATTTACAAGATAAGGCTATAAAATTCACATTAGAAACTGAAAGTAATGGCTATCTCCCTTTCCTGGATTTAAAAATAATAAAAAAAGACAATAAATTGAATTTTGGAATATACAGAAAGCAAACCCACACTGATAATTATATAAAAAATAATGGCTTTAACCCTTTTTCACATAAATTTGCTGTTTTTAATAGTTTAATTTATAGGTTAATTAATTTACCCCTTAATAAAGATGAATTCTATAAAGAATATAAACACATTATTAACACTGCTTTAATTAATGGTCTTAATACTGATTTTATAAATAAAAAAATTGAGAAGTTTAAATATCAAATATCAAAAAGCTATTAAAGATATTTCTACGCTTAAGAAAATAAAAGATAATTACATTTTTAAAAAGTTTACTTATCACCCTTGGGAAATAAATAATTCACAAATATTTTCAAAGAGCATGGCATAATATTGGTTCCTCAAAATAAATACAGTATAAAAAATTTGTTAGGCTTTTCTAAAAAGGATGAAATTTCAAAAAATAAAAAATCTGGCATTTATCAATTAAATTGTTTAAATTGTGACCTTGTTTATATTAGTAAGACTAAACGTCATTTGGAAACCAGAGTAAAAGAACACTTTAGGAATATTAAATACAAACAAATTGATAAATCAGCTGTAGCAGAACATTTTTGGAAATTTAATCATGAAATAAATCCAGACGTTAAATTATTAAAACACTTAAATGGCCCCATAGATTTAATGGTTTGGGAGAAAATATTTATATTAAAGTATAGAAATCATGCAATGAATTTTGATATACCTCCAATTGACACTCTTACCAAATTTGTTTTGATTCCAGTAGTTAGCAATGCATTAGTACACAATCCACCTAGTAGCAGTAACCATAACAGTGTAAATAAACAATATCAAAAAAGAGACCAAAAGGATATGTTGATAATGAATGAAATCATTGCGAAACTAGTCCAAGCAAGGATTCCAAAAGATAAGTGAAGATTTGTTGCAACTATTATTTTTTTATTAATACTCTAAGCACTGTTAATATGTAACTGTTTAATGAACTTGGATCTAAAATACATTCTATAAATTAGTAACTACCACTTCACTATGTTTTTAATCATCTTCAACTATGTGATACAGTTTATCATTGATTGTATGTCCCCCCCAAAAAAGGCTAAAATGTTATCAGAGTCAAGGAAAGTCAGCCTTTTCAAATGCCATTAAAGCAGATATTTCATAGATACTGACACATAAAAAAATAAAATAATACAGCCATTATACAGTTTTATCACTTCTATTTAGTGTCAGCTGAGCCTAATTTCGCTCTAATTAAACAAACTGGCATGTATTGAATAAATTCATATAAAATTACAAGCTGTATATCTCATCACACAGATTTCCTTTTACAACTTTATACTCAGCCTGTTTTTGCAAGCATGCATTCAATTTGTCAATAAGTCATTAAAATAGTAGCTGCTACTGCTAGGTGGTCACTTACAATATTACCAGCATCTATTGGAAGTAAAACAAATTTGAGAAATCACCGGTGGTATTTCCAAATTATTTTATAATTTCCATTCACTTCAGTAATTTAAACTTTTTCCAAATTATTAATCCTACAAGTTTGAACCTATCAAGGAAACTATAAACTGGCAGACATTAAATTTTGAGATTAATAGTAGAATAATACAATTTGTTTGTCCCTTCTTGCCACATGAGTAACAATGAATTCTTTATTATATAGGAGTAATATGTAAGTAAAGGGTTGATTTTGAAGTATAAGGAATTCTTCTGTGACATGCAAATTTTGCATTAAAGACATGTAAAATACATAGCACATATGAGGTACATTAAAAAGCCTTAAAAGCAATCTTGTGTGGTTCAGCCATATAACTTTCTGTTCATTACAAATTCATTGGTATTCCAATATACACTATATGCCATTTATAGGATACACAAGAAACTGAATCTTTTGTTGATGTCATTTTTATTTTCTAGATAAAATTTCAGTTTGAAATATATTACATGAAATACTTGGTTGAAGCTATGAAAAAAATCTGATTGTTCCATTTACATGATTATCTTTGCAACAAAAGATTGTTAGAAAGCTTTTGTTCTATTTAGTACCAATCAAGATAAAAAATTAGCAGAAATGAAATTATTACTTGCTTCCTTGTAAGTTGAAGGGAAATAAGACACTGGGCTAAAGTGACTATCAAATCTTCTAAAAGCTGATTGCTTTGTGATTGAAATTCCTTTGTTTGTATCGCCAGAAGTTTTCAAATATCCTTCTGAGAAAAGTATTTTAAAACTGAAACCAATACAAGGAATATCTCAGAAACAGTCAGGTCTATGCGACATAAACTATGCTTTAATGAGATCTACATTTTTTGTGTAGTAAGATTTTGTGTATCTCTTACAGTTTCCAGTTATGCAAAATTCAACAAAATTTATCCAGTATAAAGAGGTCTGCAGAGACTGTTCCAGAAAATTCAAGATATACCTTTTATTTATTTATCATGTAAATATCTATAATATAAGATATTTCAATCAAAGTCATTAGAGACATTTTTGAGAAAATCAATATTTTCAAACATTTTCCATCTAAAGGGTAGTTTGGGGAGGGGGAATTTTCTTGAAAATCTTTTTGTTGCATCCTTGGGAGATACTAAACTCAAATACCAAGTTTGGTATTTAACAGATTTTTTGTTTTTCCGCTATGCTGTCCACAGACACATATGCACCTTTTTATAAAAATGCTCTTTTGGATTCAAAACATATATTTCTGGTGAAATCTCAGTATCAAATTTTTAGTTGGAATATAATACTTTCTCTATGTACTATGTGCAGAATACAAGTAGAGAAAACAAAAATCTGATGTGCTCCATTCACATGACTTTCTCTAGCTGTTACACAAATAACTTTCCTTACAAACGATTATTCTTTTTCCACGACATGCTAATCAAGGTAAACATTAGCACAAATTGCCTTATTACTTGATTCCTTATTAGTATAAGGGACATAAGGGAATACACTAGGCTAAATCAATAGTCTTTGAAAGCTGGTCCTATGTGAAACAATTGAAGTGGTTCACTTTGTATGGCCTGCAGTAAAACCAGGGAGATGAAACGAAACGTCATTTCTGGTTTGAGAAAAGTTTAAGTAGTTTAAAATTGAAACCAATGACAAGGAATATCTCAGAAACAGTCAGCGCTACCTAAAAAACCTATATGACATATGTGATATATTTTAACAAATTCTATGTTTTTTGAATATTATGTTTTTGTGCGTCTCTTTTGATTTAACCGTTATACAAAATTCTGCAAAACTGATCCAGAATAAAGAGGTCTTGTTATTCCTAGAAAATTCAAAATGTATATTTTATTTGTGATGTAAATATCTTTAATTTACATCTGGGGCATTCTTTCATGGTTTGCAATTTTCACAAACAGTAGTGCTTATAAAAGTCACTCCTAATGAAGAGAACTTCACATAGTATTCTTAAAAACATTTAATATATGCATTTTATTTTTTATGCATATTTTTAAGTTAAATCATTAACAGCTAATTTTGGGAAAGTAAAACTTAACTGAAGTATTTCATGTAAAGGGTAGTTAGGTTGGCTGGTTGGGGGCAGGGGGTGCCTTGGATCTTGAATATCTTCTTGATGCATCCTTGGAAGATGAACTTAAAGCCTAAGTTTGAGGTTTAATCAATTTTGCAGCCTTAAGCTATGCTGTTTATATATATATATATATATATATATATATATTTTTTTTTTTTTTTTTTTTTTCTTCTTAAAATACCTTTTCTGGATTCCTAGGACCTCAGAATTTATACTTCCTATGAAATGTTCATATTGAATTTTTGGATTGAGTGAAATACTTCCTCATACTATCGATATAGAAATAGAAAAAGCGAAATGTAAATAAAAGAAGCACTATTTTGCAGTGAGAAATAATTAATCTTTGGGAAATGGGGATGTGGATTAGTATGAAAAGTATCTTATTAGAGAGTGAGTGAGTTATCTTTCTAATGAAAAAGGGTGCTTATGACAGTGTAATTGACCACCCATAAAAAGATACATCATGACGTCTAATAAAAATTTCATCTTGTTTAACAAACAGTTATTAACATTACTTTGAGTGCTTAACATGTTATCTAGTTACATTTATGGTTATTTTATCATACTTCTATTTTGCTACCAGCAGTGATATTGAAATTGATTACACAAATGTGTCACACTATGAGATACTCAGGTTTGTTTGCTGTTCTTTGGCATTATTTTAACCTTGTGCAAAAATAAACAAAAATACCTTATTTAGGTATTGAAAGAAACTAATGTAGGTAGAACGAAAGAACAATTGTAAAGTAAAGAATATTCTGAATTGCAAGGTGCATTTACTGAAGCGCCTAAAAATTCTGTAATATGCATGATTGAACAAATGTGAAGCTGTATCGATACTTATTTTCTTTGTAATTATTGTAAAATTACACTGCTTTTTTCTATGAGACCTCTTGATACCAACCATTGTTATATTGCATCACTATTCTATCATCTGTTAGGCAAATAGCACAGTCAGTATCAATTATGGCATTTTATGTTTTGTAATTGCCAGTAATTTATTTTGTTGAGCTAAATGTCTTCAGATTTTGCAAGTTTCTTTCTTGTATTTTAATTAGTTGGCATTCAATATTTTAACATTGAGCCATACTGACTTTCCCCAGCATTTTTATTACAGAGACCTGTCTAATTTTTACTTTCTTTTCTAGCTTCTTCATAATGGGATTGATTTGGAAATCATTGAGCTGTTTAACTACAAACAGTGGAGACTATTTCACAGTATGCAGGTATCCCAAAATATTCTTTTCCCCATATTATTAACAGTAATAAAGGTAAGTTTGTAATATTTAGAAAAAGAAAACCTTTTATACATCTCTTGCATGTCTGTAAAAGTAGATACTTTGCAAAATGTGCCTTTTTTTGCCAGTGAGGAGGAAGCTGTTAAAATTCAGTGATTTGGCATATATGCAAAACTATAATTTTGTGGATACAATTTTAATGTAACTTCTAAAATTCTTAAGGACAGAGTAGCACTTCAAATTGCTGTAACTATAAGCTTACGCCATCTTCATAAATATACGACTGTACTATGCACCATTTTATCACAACTATTAAAACAATCTTAGTGAAGAAATAACCACCAAATGTAAACATTACTGAAACATTTGCTCTAAGGATTTTAATATATGACTTTTTGGTATACAGGATTTGAATTAAATGTCAGGGAACCTAAAGTATAATGCTTCAGAATGTTTCATTATACCAGTTCCATTCTAAGAATATATAGTGCCTGTAAACAAAAACACATACATGAGTGGAATGCCATTATTTGGTTCAGCTTTATAACCCCTTGTGGAAGGAAAATATAAACATGCTATCTCATTATAAATGCAACAGTGAAATAGTATCAGATTGTATTTTCTTTCATAAACATAAAAGTAATCATTGCATTATCATACAGTTAAGAGGAGTAGTAAGTGAGACATTGTTTTTACTACATGGCCATTTCTGTGCAATATGTGAGACGCAGAGGGAAAACCAGTCGGCTCTCAACACCTACTAAAACTAGAAGAAGAAACAAACATTCTGGAAGGGGAATGTGATGAATTTGTTGATGAAATACTGTTTATCGAAGTGTGGGGGTTGGGTGGGGGTTGAAACGAATATAAATACAGAAATGCTACAGCTATAAACAATGATCCTGAAGCTCACCTAGGTAGTGTCCTACTGTGGGTAATCCTTCTAATAAAACATAATTAGAATTTGATGATCATGTCTGCCTCACATTCAACAGGTGGCTAGTTCGAATCTCGCTTATGGTGAATTACCCAGATATGTTTTTTTTTTTTTTCTTTCTTTTCTTTTGTTGGGGTTTTCTCTTATTCTGAGAAGACAAATGCAAATATCTTTAAGTTCCATGGACCCCAAGATCATGTTTTGAGCATCATTTCACCATTCATAGTCCAATATGACCAACCAGGCTAGAGGATGTTGAGTTTAAAAGAAGAAGATCCTGATTTGTCAAACATTTGAGAAACAAGTTACTGTACTATTCTTCATGACACAGAAACCGAAAAATAGCATTTATATACAGGTGCCTATTTCTTTCTTTCTTCTTTATTTCTCTCTTTTCTATTGAATTTATTTTGGTAGTATAATGCTTGAGCTGCCACTAAGTAAGTGGTACAGAAATAAAATAGGTAGTTATATTCACTTTTGACACAAATGAACAAAAGAAAGGAAATTTTAAGAGCAATGAGCAATAAAAGAACAGATCAAAAAAATTAAGGAAAATAATTAGATAATATACACAATCTGGTAAACATTAAAGAATATGACAATGGATAAGTCAAATTCAAGTTAAAAGAATGAATGTATAGAGAAATTACAATTCCATTTTATGAATTATAATCCCAAAGGGAAAAGAAATGTTGGAAGACTAAATAAAAGGTGGCCTGAACAGGACATGTAGTAGACAGAAATGTTTAATGCATGATAGAGGAGTAAGCAGAAGAAGAAATCATTCTCTCTTTGACATGAAAAATTTAACTTTCTGGCATTGAACCTTAAAAAAGCAGTGCAAAATAAAGCTACATAAACATTAAGAAATGACAAAAAAGTACTGTTATCATTCTAGTCCTAGACAACATTGTCAATCTTCACATGTTGACTATGTAGTTGCTATAGTGGTGCTTGCCTGTACCCAGAAAATAGTTTGGGGGGGGGGGAGATTACATAACTAAATCTGAATTTGACAGAACCCTACACTTTTGTCATGTACCTTTTCCTTTTAAATGTGCTACCAGCAGTTGCCTTACTGTTATTTAAGGGACAAGTTTGAATCCCTAAACCTCCATTGAAATACAGGCATGCAGTGGTGTGACCATTTTGTCCAATTAAAGATGGAGGAGTAATACATTTTTGTCACTTAAATCACTGTATGATCTTAGAACGGAGTTGTATGGTGAGGAGTGAATAGGTATAGATTGTGGAATAATAAACTTCCAAAAAGTTGAATAGAAATTATTTTCAATTTTCCAAACAAATCACCATCTTAACTCACATATTACAGGAAGTTAGGGTTGCAGTGTTAGGAGGTAACAAGCTCAAGACTAAGCAGCAACATTTTAAGTTGACCTTTATAAATAAATAGCTAAAATATTGTAATCAGAAATATTTTAAAGCTAATGTGTGTTATAAGCAGTCAGTTTCCCTTTCCTCTTGATTTAAAAGTGAAAGTCTTTATTAGCCTTTAAACAGAGCAGTGCAATTATGTGCTGTACGACTTGTCTAAATGTTTGCTATATATATATATATATATATATATATATATAATCTAAATGTATAACGTAAGGTTGCGGGTTCAAACCCGGCGGAGGACGATGGATTTTTTTCGGGTGTAAAAATCCTTAGCATGGCTTCCTTCGGAAGGGAAGTAAAGCTGTGGGTCCCGTGTCGTAGATTTACAGCATATAAAAGAACCTCAAGCCTGATAGAGAGTCCTCTGAGCAAAATTAAGCGGTCTTTCACACTCAATTTAGAATGGGATGCTGAGAACCACAGCAGTTAAAGAGCATCTATAAATAATACAACATTTTTTTTTTCTAAATGTATAGCATATATAATTGACATAATTGTACAATATTGTGTTTTTGAAATGGTTTGACTTATTGAAGTGAAAGAGAAGATGGAGTAATTATTTCATTTGCATGTGCCCAAAAATAGCTTCAGAAACAATATTCTGAGATAATATATTCAGTTCATTACCATAGGTTTTCCCAGTAATCCAGAAAAATATGTTGTTAATGCACAGTGTGTGTTACATTGATTCCACTTTTACATCATATTGTTTTCAGTAACCAGAACAGAAGGTAGCATTGAATTTCAACCAATGACAAATATCACTGACAATTTATGCTTGAATTATATAGGAGACAGTCATTGATTCCAACAATGAATCACACTCTGCACTGTACAGTAATCATGTGTTTCTACTTAAATTTCACTGTCCCTATTTCTTCACAGAATGTTGCTAGATTACAAAATTCAAATTGCCACACTATTAAGAAGATTGAAGTGGTGATAGTTTCCAGTTTTTGAAAGTACAAAATGGCAAGAAAATCTTGCTTAACTGCTTGCCATGTATGGAGATAATGCCCCAAAGTAAGTCACTGTTATTAAGTGTACTGACATTTCCAGCCAAATTGCCACCACCAAAACAAGTGAAGACAAAGAAAACTATGAGAAAATTCATGTTAAAAGAATGTTACCATGATGTTGCTGCTGATAGATTATGGCTGTAAAGGCTAGACGAGTATTGGAAAACATTGCTAGGACCTGCAGAGAAGATTATAGAAGTTATCAAAAACAGCATGGGAACCTAATTAGGGAGTTTTATTTGCTGCACCAGCATATTCTTCACAACAGAGAGTGGCACACACAGCTGTTTGTAATACAAAATTCTGCCTCATCCTACATATTCACTGCACATGGCACCCATGGCTTCTTCCTTTTTTCTCACATAAAAAAACTTTTTTGTATTATTTCATTTATATAGCCCCCTTTAACATCTAAGGTCATATCAGGAGTTTTGCACTTGAAACAACTTTTCTGTAGGCTCATTGGGTTTAAATTGTATTATTTTCCTGAAACATACACACATTCACACTCACATTCATACTTTCAGACTCTGCGGGGGATAGGGAATAGTCCTGGCTAAAGAAAAATTCCCTGCTCCAGCCAGGAATCGAATCCGGGACCTCCGGGTGAGAAGTCAGCTCACTGACCACTCGACCATGGAGGCAGTCTAAAAAAAAAACAAAACAAAAAATACTATTGCATCATTTCCAGGATCACAAAGAGATCATTGGAGATACGGAGATATTGAGCAGTTCTTCAGTAGCTAAGTGAGGAGTTCTTCAATCAGGGTATCCACAGTACATCCTTCAGTGGAGAAAATGCAGCACTAAGTGAGGTGATTATGTGGAGAAGGATTAACCCTGGGGTCAAGACTTCTGACAGCACATATTTTTTTCATGGTGATGTGAACTTAAAGACTACCCTTCATAAGTTAAATAGCTCAGAAGTTAGATTTTCATCTTGTTTCTTCAGTTCCTATGAAACACATCAGCTTTACTTTTCTTATCATGGAAGTTTGAAAGTATAATCATAATTAATCGACTCATTTATCAAATTAAAAAAATATCATCTTTAACCTTAAAGCAAGCGTCCACTGCCTCATCAATCAACAAAACATGTTAATTCAACACAATGAGTTTAACATGTTGGCAGTTAACAAGTGTCTTCACTGAAGAATAATTCTTGAATGTCTTGGCTAAGCAAATTTGTACTATTACTAGAAAATATGTTTAGTGTGATGTGTATTCAGTTAAATTCACATGATATATAGTCCCATGCAAATTAATCAGAACAGAACAATAACAAAACATTTTTCATGCTTTCATGAATTTAATCATAAGTTACTTCCAATTTACATTTCTTAATACTTAATATGTCCTCCTTTCTTTTTTATGGGTTCCATTACATGATTAGGCATTGGCTCCATAAAATTGGAATGCACATTAACCTGTTCTTCCCAATCTTCTTTCTTTAACCCAACATACATACTTATATTTTGCCTGTTTCTTCTGAAGCAGTGTTGGGTCAGTAATTTTCACAAGAAAATTATCATTTTCATGTGACACTTTTTGAGAAGGAACAATAAATCTATTGGAAGCTGGTGAATTTATAGACACAATAGGGCTGCTTTGACCATTTTAATGTTAATATTTCATAATCTTTACAAAACATGTTACTAACCACAAAACCTTTACCTAATACATAGAACAACAAACAGTTTGCCCTTCATGAAGAAAGTCCCGTTTGCATTTAACTTTAGAGCTGTAAATTTACATTTATTTGTTTTAATGTATACTTATTCTAAACCTGGCATATATTTATTCTAAAAAGAATATCCAGTTTTAGAATAAGTATTTGAGACTTGCTCATGCCACCCCAGAAACATTGAACTTCTGCTAAAGCCTTATTTTGCAATGGTGCCTAATTTGCTTGTATAATTTCCTCCACTACATACAAACAGGCTTCAGTAAGAAACACCCTAGATCTGGTCATTCCCTTTAGTTTCCTTGTGCATCTTACTGAACAAACTGTAAATATTTACAATAGACTACATCATATATAAATTTGTGTTTTTCATTAACAGAGAACAAAGAAATTTGTAGAGTACATGATTAAAAACACTTTATTCTTTCAAAAATGGATCATTGGAATACAGGGATAGTTAACTAAGGTGGTGAGTTTACATAAAATAAAATTGTTTTGATCCCAACAAATATTTGGATTACATGGTTTAAAGAATTCAGGTTTCTAATACATGAGTTAAAAAACAATTATAATTTGTCATATTGTAGTGCAAATCAAAATGTTTCCAATTCCTAAATGAGGAATAAAAGTACATATTTTTTATGATAACATTCTAACAAATCTTTTATGAAATTTCAGGAAGCAGCAGAAGAGGGAGCCACCATAAGTAAGTTTAGTTTTTATTTGACTGGCAAGATGTTTATATGCATCTATGTGAAGATGCCTGAAACCACAATGTTTTGGGCTTTTATAAAGTATTTTGCAATAAAATATGAACATAGAAATGGTTTTCTTTCTTTGTTATTGCTCTACTTATTCCTCCACCCCCTCCCCTTCCCCTTTTGCTCTGAAGAAGGGTAGATAGGTGGTTTCAGTTTTTTCTTTCAACTCAAGAGAGGAATGAAGATGGAATCTGCAGGAAGGACATGCTGGGAAAAATTTGAAACTAAAACCTATACTAGCTTAATGAAGCTATAGTTATTCACTTAATCCCTTTGTAATTAACATTTGACTATGCTTATATATTTAAATACCAATTACCTAGCATACCTAGACCTTAAGCTGCGAATTGAATTATAATTTGCCTTGACAGTGTAACCTCCCTTAGTATATCTTTGTATTCAAGCAAATTTCTCCAGCCTATCAACTTACCTTACTTTCCTTATATTGAAGAAAGTTTCCATTAGGGCCTGGATAGGCATGGCCTTGGATATAGAGACCAAAGATAGTTGATAACATTCAACATGGCATTTTGTCATGTGAATATGTTAAATATATGCTATTTTAATCATAATTATTAGTATGTTTTAGAAAATAAAAAATTTCCATGTAGAGAGAAAGTAAAAAAAAAAATTAATGTATCTTTTTGGTCCACAATGTTGGTAGCACAATTATTGCAGCATCCATATATCCATAGCAGGACGTAAAAATAAATACAATTCCAAACAACAGCACAGTAGCTATAGATGTCACGTCCCTCTGCACATCCTGGGTAGAATGGAGTATTAGAGGTGTCATATGTCAATAATGCTATGCTGTCAACATACTGCTTATATATTCAGATTCCAGAACCTCAGCTATCAGTATGTATACAAACTGTTCTCTAAGTTGTTCCCAAGGACTCCCTAATAGGCCCCCAGCAGGGAAAAAATTTCATATTGCATTGAAAATTCAACCCAAGTCCCTTTGTACCATGGGCAGCAGCATTGTGGACTGAATAATAATAATGAACTGCAAAATAATTATATTTAAAACAGAATTAGACAAGTCGGTTGATACAGTATAACCTACTCTTGGAGTGTGGTTGGGCTCTGCCCAAACTGGGCTAGTCTGGGCCTAAGAATACCAGCTAGTGCAGACCTATAATTCCCATAGCTTATGTTGCTAGCCTATACTTGGCACATGCAGGAACAAGAGTACATTTACTTCGGAATTAAAATTGGAGTTGGGAATGGAAGAAACAAAAGATGTTGGCATTGAAAAAAGGAAAATGAGCTGTGTTAGATATGAGCAGTAGTAATTGCAGATTATCTAACACTGATGTCAAAGTCTAGAAAAAATCTACAATATAGTGGTTGGATCCAAAATTCTATGGAGTTATGGTATGGGTATTGATGGAGAAGAAATATAATGTGAGTGTTCCACTCAGGAGAATATGTGACTTTAAGGTATGTGTTAACAACATTTTCTTAGAAAGACCACAGCTGTACTTTCAACATAAGGCTTACTACACTTTTAGAAAACATTTGTTCTTGTGCTAGCAATGCTGAATACTGTATTTCATAATCCAATGAAGACTTCTGAGCTCTGAGAAATGTTAAAAAGAGCCATTTTCCTCCTAGAGATATTAGTTGCAAAAGTAAAGACCAGCCTTGTTAGGGAAAAACTCAAAAATAAAATAATAAAATAAAACTGTATTGAAAGATGTTAAAAACAAGTACAAAAATCTGATGTGTTCCATTCACATGACTTTCTCTACATCTCTGCAACAAATTATTATTACTTTGAATATTTGATTGTATCAATTGTTTGCAAAACTTTACAATATTTCACAGTTGATTCTATTAACAAAATTTAAAAATTCGTTCTTGTGTAATGAAACTATATCACACTTTAATGCTCCTCTCTTTGAAATCTGGCATAGTTGACTTTGTTCTTTCTCCAACAGCTTGCAGTCCTATGAATGAATGAATGAATATCTATATTAAATATAATATGTACATATATTCTTACATTTTTCGTATATGTTTATTGGACTTGCTATTCTTACTTTCTGTACACGTACTATATATATATAGTGTATAGAGAAGGTATTGCATTCCATCCAAAAATTCAATACCGAGATTTCACCAGAAATATATGTTTTAGAGTCCCCTGCATCCAAAAAAAGCATTTTCAGAAAAAGATCTGTGTGTCTGTGAACATGATAACTCAAAAAGGAAAAGTTGGTAAAATACCAAACTTGATATTTAAGTATAGTATCTTAGAGGGATGCAACATGAAGATTTTGATAAAAATCCCTCAACTCCAAACTACCCTTTGGATGGAATTTTTTGTTGAAAATTTCAATTTTCTCAAAAATGTCAACGATTTTGGTTAAAATAACCTGACAAATAAAATGTATATCTTGAATTTTATGGTAATAGCCTCCGAAGAAGACTCCTTTATTCTGGATGAATTTTATGAAATTTTGCATAACTGCTAAACCGTAAAAGGTGGACAAAAACTTGAAAAACAAAAAATGTAGAGCACATTAAAACACACATTTTATGCTATATACTTTTTTTTGTGGAGTTGGTCGTTTTTGAGATATTTCTTGATTTTGGTTTCAGCTTTAAAAAACTTAATACTTTTCTCATACAGGAATTTGTCAACTCCTGTCCATACAAACAAAGGAACTTCAGTCACATAACTGCCAGCTTTTGACTATCACTTTAACTTATGTTACTCCCTTATTTCGCTTCTACTACAAGGAAGCAAGTAATAAGACTATTTCTGCTAATTTTTTCTCGATTAACTTGAAGTAAATAGAGGCATAGAGAAAGTCATGTGAATGGAACACAGATTTTTATTTTTCCCTTGGACCATCCTACACCACAGTTAGTATGTATGACCTTACCCTACATCATGCAACTATTCTTTCCTCCTTTTTCTTATTTTCTAATCTTGCATCTTCTTGTTGCACATTCTTATACATTTCACTCTAACCTTCCCTAAGAAATTTCCTACACCTTTTATATTTTTTTTCTTCTGATTACTATTTCCCCATCCATTTTATCCCATTTTGGTTGCCAATTTTGATCTCTCCATATCTTTGTTTGATTATATTATGGTGTTTAATGGAAATCTTGTTAATTTCTCCTCACATTGGACATTTTTTTACATCTTCATCATGTCTTATGACTTTCAAGTTTTGAATCCCTGTTTTCGTCCATGCAAATTTCTCTCCCTAGTTTATTGCATATCTCTATATTCCCCTTTATATCCTCAGGGATATTTTCTCTCATACAGCTAAAAATATCTTGTCTATCATTATCCTCTAGCCTTGATCCTGTCTCATTCGTTATATTCCTGCTTCCAAAAGCCTTATTTGTTATATTCTGTATTAACCATGAACTTCCCATACCTATTTTCTCCATAATTTCCTGTATTTTTACTCACCAATGGCCCTTCCCATCTGCTTTTCTCCTGAATGCTAAAGCATTCATTAATAATATTCCTATACTCTAGATTGGAAATTCTGTACAGATGTTTCATAGCTCTGGTAATAATTTTGACTTTAGTGGAATGCCTCCCCAGTTCTGAACTGCCTCATTTGGTGATGCTATTGGTAGACCTAATATATAGCAGTCATATGTAATTTTTTCAATGTTTGATCATTTGCTTTGCAAGCACAATTTGGACTTTCTATATTCTTGAAATTATGGTAAGATCTAAGTCTTCCATGTTTCGTAATGAATGTGAAATCCGTTGTTATGTGGTACTTTACTTTTAGTCTATCCTTCACTTTTGGGAAGAAAGTTTTTGTAAGTTGTCCTTTTTTGACATTCCTTTTCCCATTTATTTGTGCTTATTTCATGCATTTCCCTTGTTAATTGGAATTTTCATAAATATTCTCTAGTTGATTATCATTCAACTGTCGATTATCAGTGCCTGCTTGACCACTTTGTCCACTAGTTTGTTGCCTTCATGTCCTGCATGGGCTTTTATCTAGTTGATTTTAAGCCTCTAATTTCCTCAATAAGACTTGTGGTTGTTTTTATTTCTGATGGAATCCTAGGTGATCTGACGTGTGTGTGTATAATGCTTCTTTTCTTTCATTTATATCTATTGTTTCTAACTCCCTTTAACTTCTTTAATAGTTTTATAATTGCTAGCTGCTTGGCTTGATTGTTTGAACATCTGCTGTGCAGTTTGTATTTCAATTTGTGAGTTACGTTTTATGAAAATCATTACACCTGACCCTACCCCATTATTATCTTGGCTTCCATTAGTATATATTCCAAAGAGCACTTATCTTCCTCACTTCCATATGATTCTTCAATCCTTGCTGACTTGGCTGGATGTGGCCATCTTGATATAGATAAAGCAAAATTAGTTTAAGAGCTGCTGTTTCTTTTCTTTCTAATGCATCATTATGGTATTTTTTCTTTAAGTTTCATGATTATGGGGCAAAGTCCTGCCATGATGCATAATGCTTCACTGGAAGTAGTTTGAAATGTTTCGGCTATTCTGATGTTTATTAATATCTCCTATTAGACTTGTTTTGGTTATATTGCCTAGTCAGTGCTTCTTTCCATATAGGTATGGCATAAAATAATAGTGGTATGGTTGCTCCTTGATAGATGGATTTTAGTGTCTCATGTGGAAGAACCCCAACTGATTTTGCAAGTGAGTGTATTATTTTTGCACTTGTTACATAGACTATATGCACATAAAATTAAATCTGTTATCTATTATTATACCAATATAAAATATTTAGTTGACATCTTAGTTTGCATAGTTGTTTAGCTGTTTCCTGGTTATCAGCATAGTCTTAGATTTATCTTATTTTATTTTGTTTTGATCATACTACAATCTTGTATATTTCAATGTTAGCAAACTTTTCTACCTCTTCTTTAGTTTTCCCCTCTGTTAGTAGAATTAGGTCATCTGCAAATGCTATGACTTGTGTAATTTGTTTTTGTAGTCTGCTTACCCTCCCCGTATTTAGGACTGACACACCCCTAGGACTTACACGCAGAAGCTGTGGGGGACCCGATGGCATGAAATCACAGAATGAAGAACATGGAATGAGTGGTCAGCCCATAGTCAGGAATGAGCGTGACGAAATGAATGATATGAAATGCAAGTGAAATGGATGATAGAAAGGTTATGATGGAGCAATTGGTGAAATGAATTGTAGGGGAAATGGGAGTACCCGGCAAAAACCAACTCAGATGCTGCTTCATGCACCACAAATGACATGTAAGTGCTTGGCCACCTAGGTGGGAGGCAAGCGACTAGTGTAATTCATGAATGGTAAATTTTGTATTGTATGTTCCAGAACATAGGGTCACAGCATAATTCTTATGGGCATTCTTTCAATACTACTTCTTCCATTTGGTTGTTAGCGGCAGACATTGCTACACTTCTGTCTCTGAAGTAGCTTTGTATATATTGTAGAAATTGTTAGGATACTAAGTTGTTTTAATGCATGTAAAATTGCTAGCCACCAAGCAGCATTAAACTCTCCTTTCACATCAAGACTGATCAGACCAATAATCTTCTATCTTCCAAGTTCATCACAAATTTCTTTAATGCCATAACAGCATCCATTGTGTTTTCTATTATATTCCTGATTTCAATCAGAGTGAGTAATTTGTCACCTTCAGTATCTGCAGGTCTATCACATTTGGCTCATATTTCTAGAATGCTTTGTCATCATCAAGGCCTTTAGAACTGGTACCATATGGTTTCTCCAAAGTTGGTATGACTGTGCTGGTTCTTATTTTGTTAGAAGAAAGTTTATAAACATATACATGGATTAGAGGTGTGATAAAATTGCAGTATTCTTTCCATGACTGGTTTTTCCCTCCTGATTAGTGTTTCATAGTTTCTCTTTTCTTGGAAGTATTGATTTTGTATGCTTCTCTTAACTCATTGTTGTTCTTAGCTTTTTGGTATCTTCTGCTCTTTGCGGTTGTTTTATTTTTCATAATAGTGAGTTCAGAGGTCCATCAGGATATTGAACTTTTTTCAATCAGCTTCCCTTTTGGTTTCCAGATTTTGATTTTGAGGCAGCTTTGAGAGATCTGTGAAATTTCTTCACAGTGTTCTCTACACCTTCTGCCTGTATTGCTACAAGACGAAATTCCTCATCTAGTTTTTGAACACCTGAGACGATTGACTTTTGTTGAAGTTGTTCTGCCTCACTGATTATAAAGTTTTCTTCAAATTACTTTTGGTTTTTGTCTTTGGTGATATATTGTTTTTCTTAAAAGTTGTAAGTATGAGGTTGGTATTTTCCTATTTCAATAAGGAAAGTGTCAGGTGTGTGTGTGTGTGTGTGTGAACAGCACAGGAGAAAAACGAAAACTTGATTAAATGCCAAACTTGGAATTTAAGTTTAGTATCTTCCAAGGATTTGATACAAAGATTTTAGGAAAATTCCTCCAACCCAAAATATCCTTTACATGGAACATTTTGTAAATTTTTAATTTTCTAAAAAAGTAGCTCATAGCGATTTTTACTAATATGATGCATATTAAAGATAAAGGCAAATAAAATGTATATTTAACAAATGTCTTTATTGACTCAATAATTAGTTACACATACAGATTTTGATTCACTGCTGCAAATAATTTACTCAACGTTTCAAAATGTAGACAAGTTTTGGGCTGCACACCATCCATGACTTGTGCATACTATGCACTAACACTTCAGTCACTCACACCTCAGTACAATTCACAACTCTATACTGCAATCCTTCCTTCTTTTATAGTTTAGAAAAATTCACAAACTTTCTGGAAACTTGTTGAAGATACTGGAAGCTGAAGTTTGGAGAATCATCTCAAATATCAAGAACAATCATGATGTCTCGTGTTCCAAAGGTTCTTGTTATAGTCGCGTCGCTCATCCTGTTGTTTAAGCATCCAGCTGCGATGACTCTCATACCAAGGCAAATTTGAGAGCGGCCACATACATGGACGGCATTGTCTCACTGCTACCTCCTCAGGGCTGGTCGTCCCCGACCAGCGCCATCATAGCGGGCTAGACGATCCAAATGTACTACCAGTTTCTTCCCCCAGGGTATCCTCTGGATGTGGTAGAAGACTTCATTTATCCCCTTCACCACAAGGTCATGATTGTTGAAGCTTGAGGCAGCGGTCCGTGGTCCGGGTAGAAAATGTAAATGGCGTGTTATTTATGAACGCTCTTTAACTACTGTGGTCCTCAGCATCCCATTCTAACTTGGGCGTGAAAGACCGCTTAATTTTGTTCAGAGGCTTATCAGGCTTGAGGTTCTTTTAAGTGCCGTAAATCTACGACACGGGACCAACGGCTTTACTTCCCTTCCGAAGGAAGCCATGCTAAGGATTTTTACACCCGAAAAAAATCCATCGTCCTCCGCCGGGTTTGAACCCGCGACCTTGGGTATATGAAGTTGGCATGGTAAGCATTACACCACGGAGGGCGACCGGTCCGGGTAGGGGCGTTATAGCCGCACCAGTTCACCTTGCTGGAAACCGCAGCTGTTGTCCGGCTTGTCATAACAGTTCTTCATCCAATCGCTCGCCACTTGGATGTTTTGACGGGCCATCTCACGCATGTCATAAGGTGGACGAAATGCTCCACGTAGTGGACTGCTCTGATTGTTCTGCCCCAGAAGGACTCCCGAAAATCAGGTCACAAGGTAGACGCGGCTCTTTGCCAAAGGCCAAACTGGCCGTACGTATCATAGGTTGAAGAGGCTAGGCCAGCAAGCACCCTCACATGCCAGTCCCTGGTGGTTGGCCACAATCGTCCTCAGATGTTCTTCTAGGCTCGATGTACCGCTCAACCTTGCCATATGACTGCGAGTGAAGTGATGTGCGCCTCTTGTGCAGTCCGATTCGCTCCAGTTAGGTTGAACTCAAAGTTTGTGTCATGATCACTGTGTAGCTCCGTTAATACCCTATAGTGACAAAACAGTTCTACGAGGCCGATGGCGATTGTCTTGGCCTTTTGGTTAGGGATGGCATACATCTCTGGTCACTTGGTGAAGTAATCCATGGCGGCCAACAAATACCTGTTGCCGCTATCGGTCACAGTGAAAGGCACAGCTACGCATCGAACGCATATCGATGGATATGCGTTCGAAGGGTGCTCCGTATTATATTGCTACATGTGACTCCGGCTCCTGGCCTGTGGGCCGCGACTTGCCGCACACACATGACATTGGAGGTACCATCTCTCAGCGTCTGCTCTTAGTCTCAGCCACTAGTACCTTGTGGAAGCTTATCGATGCCGGTTGGATCGTAAATATCCTCCCGAAGTTCCATGTGCTTCCTGCACTACTTCAGGGACTTTACTCCGAGGGAGAATCAGCTGCTCTCTCTGGGTCTTCGTGACTCCCATACTCGTAACAACACTCCATCCTTGAGCTTCAATTAGTCCCATTGGGCCCAGTAAGGCTTGTACACAGTAGTCTTTGATGCCATGTCCTCTCCCAGCTCAGCCTAATCCCTGCTTCCACTTTCCCCAGCGTCTGCCAGCTGCTCCCTCCTCATCCCTCCCTCCCCATCCAGCTGCAGGCACGCTCCTTCTCAACGTCGCCCTCCGTGGTGTAATGGTTACCATGCTAACTTCATATACCCAAGGTCATGTGTTCAAACCCGGCGGAGGACGATGGATTTTTTCGGGTGTAATAATCCTTAGCATGGCTTCCTTCGGAAGGGAAATAAAGCCGTTGGTCCCATGTCGTAGATTTATGGCACGTAAGGGAACCTCAAGCCTGATAGAGAGACCTCTGAGCAAAATTAATCGGTCTTTCACGCCCAACATAGAATGGGACGCTGAGAACCACAGCAGTTAAATAAAACCAATTTCATTTTTTTTAAATCATGAACACACCAAACTACGGAGAATACAGCAACAAAGGTGAAAACAGTTTATTATAAAATGATTTTTTTGGGGGGGGTTTTAATGTCTTTGGAGTGTAATTTGACTAAACCTCCCTCTCTCTCAAACACACACACCAACACTCACACACATACACAATCACGATATGAATGTACTTGAGGAAAGCGTCAGTGTTTTGTTGGAATCCTCAAGCCTTGCGTACTTGGGGACTGAGAGGAAGATACAATGGTAAAGTATAGTTACACGATAAAAACGTTACTAACCTGCTGCTGTCTTCGCATTAGTTATCTCTGGATATGCTTTTTAACCTGACTGTACTTCCGATGCTCCGTCTATTTGTTCCTCAACTGATTAGTTCCTCTTACCATCGAAGACATTCCTTTCGACTATTAGTCACCAACTTCCTTAATATAAGCGATCCGCATTTAAAGCTAATTTGTCGAGAAGCTTGTATGGACGTTAAAAGCAATATTTTAAAATGCTTTAAATAAAAACGTACCTAATATGTTTTTAAAAATGCCCCAATTTACACTCGTTTTAAACTAGGTACTTTAGAATTGCAAATCCTAAATATTCAGCAGCAGATGATTGGATGATTAAACGACAAATTAAACGAATAGATAATAGTTTAGTTACATTAGAGCATAACCTGCACACACATACACCAGCCATTAAATTATTTTGTCTTTATAACCTTAGCATGTCCAGGTCGCGAAACATTTCAAATGGGGAAGCATACTGCTGACCACATAATATCGCGCATTAGCTAGCTGAGCGTCTACCTTTCTAATGCGAGCGGATGTTGTGTTTTTTTTTTTTTTTTTTTATTATTTATTTAGCGTTTAACACCCGCTTTTACTACACATTGCACCTCAGGCGAGATGTAAGTGGGTGTGAGGCCGCCCGTCGGCCCCTTGCCGTCAGTGCTGTTCTACCCCATATTATTGTGATTGTTAATAATGAATACTATTTGTATTATTATTATCATCACCATTATCATTATTAGAGTGACCTAGTCTGTGATTTCAACTGTAGATGCAGAAAGGACAATGTCTTGGCACCTGTTGAATAGGTAGACACGCTTTCCCTGAGTACAGTCGAAGGGTAAAGAAATATAACGTAGTACGTAAGATGTTCCGCTTCGCAGAGTGTATATGCGACTGCATTGTTGTGCGTCTACGGCAAAGTACAGACCATTTAGTATTTATTCACTTTATTGTGTAGCTAACCATTCTTCCGCTTCCTCGTGGCAAACCATCGAGAAATTAGAGGGAAGGTTTGCAACCTATGGATTGTAATATATGGATTGCTTTCACAAAAGCAAATACTCATCTTTTGTTTGACCACGCGATGGATCACCTAATTCTTACGCGTTCCTGCGTAGAGGGTATGAGAATGTAATTTGCCATGTACTTCCCTTCGTGTTCAAGAGGGCATGGCAGCCATCCGCTCACGTCGCAGTTTTGAAATCAATATTTCAACAAACATTGTAAACTAACAAAAAATATTTCAAATTCAATTTCAGCACACCTGAAGAAAATGTGTGGTTATTGTATTACTTTCTCTATACGCACTATGTATATAGTGTATAGAGAAGGTATTGCACTCCACCCAAAAATTCGATACCGAGATTTCACCGGAAATATATGTTTTAGGGTCCCCTTTACCTAAAAAAAGCATTTTCGGAAAAAGGTCTGTGTGTGTGTCCGTGTGTCTGTGTACACGATAGCTCAAAAACGAAAAGTCGGTAAAATACCAAACTTAGTATTTAAGTTTAGTATCTTCCATGGATGCGACACGAAGATTTTGAGAAAAATCCCCCCACCCCAACTAGCCTTTACATGGAACTTTTTTCGAAAATTTTGATTTTCTCAAAAATGGCTCTAACGATTTTGATTAAAATATTGTATATTAAAGTTATTTACCTGACAAATAAAATGTATATTTTGAATTTTCTGGGAATAGCCTCTGAAGACTATTTTATTCTGGATGAATTTTTCATAACTACTAAACCGTAAGAGATGGACAAAAACTTAACCCACAAAAAATGTAGAGCACGTTAAAACACACAATTTATGTTATATACATTTTTTTCGTGGAGTTGATCGTTTTTGAGATATTCCTTTTTCTTGGTTTAAGCTTTGAAAAACTTATACTTTTCTCATACGGGAATTTGTCAACTCCTGTCCATACGAACAAAGGAACATCAGTCACATAGCAATCAGCTTTTGGCTTTCACTTTAACCTATGGTACTCCCTTATTTCGCTTCTACTTACAATAAAGCAAGAAATAAGACTATTTCTGCTAATTTTTCTCGATTAGCATTAAATAAATAAAATATAAGCTTATTAACAATAATAATTTACAGATATATAGAGAAAGTCATGTGAATGGAACACATCAGATTTTTTTAATATAATCTTAATTTATGTGACCTGTGCGAAATATATATTTGACAGGTTAAAGAAACCACTTTCTAAAAAAACTCATATAGGGCAGCAAATTACATGGTTAATTTTACTTCGGACAGTAATATTTGCCTATTTATATATCTCACGAACGCTGCAATAGAATTGAAATGTTGTAAATAAATGATCTACAAAACATAAATTGCAAATTCTGCAAATAAAACAGGGAAATGCTCCTAGTTCAATTGGAAAACGCTCCCCCCAAAGTCAATATTTTCCTTTAAACTCCCACCGTCAGATGCGTTGCGTATAATTCTGGAATACTTTTATCAGGCTAAAGAATTTATTTCGGCCACATATTGTTAATGTTTATATTAGTTTATAATGGATACAAAGAACCATTTATGTCTCAATGTTGGAAGGTCTCGCTAGATGGGAAGGAAATTAAAATATTACAGGCACAAAAACGAAAATAATTTCTTTAGAAATGTCGAGTGAACTCAGATTTATTATACTCCTTTATGTTAATAATGAGTAATGCGATACAAATTCAATGCTATATGTGAATTACTATCGAAAGCAAACGAATTGAATATATTATATATAATAGAAAAACGTTTAACAGTGTAAAATTGTATCAATGATTACAAAATGCATTGTAAAAATAGCGGATGCCAGAGAATAAATTAATTAATGATATATTAAACAGAGCGCAATACAGCTGTGCAACCTTTACACTTTGCAGCATTTCTGTTTTGTTTATTTTCAGTATTATACAATGTTGTCATGTTTTTTTAAAGCTTGAATTATATTTTGTATAATAGATATATAATGCAATTATTTAACTATTATGAATAATTAAATCCAATGCCATAGATGCATACTTTTGTATTTTCGATATATTTTAACTTTGTTTAGGCATTGTATGAAGAATTTGCAAATTTTCAGAACTTTCTCTCCGGGCTGTACTGGGCGGATAAGTCCAGCACTGAAGATGGCATTTGACAAAGCCACACACATAAATCTCGGCAAGAATAGCTGACCCCCATATTCCTTGCACAGTCAGAAACCTCAAGAAACAAGATTCGTACATTAATGTTCGGAATACTCTCCAGTAACACCGTTTTCATTTCGGGCTTCATAAATTACGTAGTAGTGATGCATTAGAAATCTCAAGCAGTTGACTAGTTGAGGTATCGGCCAACTTGCAATCACAGAGATGCAAGCGTTTAAAACATCTGATGTGTTTCATTCACATGACTTGCTCTGCATATTTGTTAATAATTGTTAATAAGTGGAAATAAACATTGGCAAAAATGGTCTTATTACTTAGTTTCTTATAAGTTGAAGGGAAATAGGGAATACAGTAGGATAAACCGACAGTTAAATGTTTTAAAATATGGTTGCTATGGAATTGAAATCCGTTTCTTTGCCAGAAGCTAAGAAGTTCCCGTATGAGAAAAGTTTAACTTCTGAAGACCTCTTTATTCGGATATTTTTTTTTTTTTTTGAATTTTGCATAGTTAGTAAACCGTAAGAAATAGACAAAAAAGTACTACACAAAAATGTAGATCTCGTTAAAATACACAATTTAGGTCCATACATTTTTTTCGTAGAGTTGGCCATTTTCGAGATAAGTGTATATCAATATGTAATACACCATGCATGCAAATTATTTTCTTACTATCCATTTATATCAATATGTAATACACCATGCATGCAAATTATTTTCTTACTATCCATTTATATAGCGGAAGCTACCGTCTGGTTTACAACTTATATCACTTGTGTATGCTCACTTGGTTCACGAGTTGTTTATTATATTATTTCTGAACACTTCTACTTAAAGTCAGATAAAAATGCGTGTAGCTGTTGCAAGTTTTTATATGTTATCTTCTCATTAGCAGAGTCCGTAGATTCACTTGCATTATTGTGTCAACTGCAGAAATTGTTTTTCCCCCACTCTACCCGTGTTGCAAACTCTGCGGGAGTGAAATAAACAGACGAGAACTGAAAAAAAAGAAGAAAAAAGAAATTTGAATGGCATTCCAACAGGGATTGGCCCTCTTTACTCCAGAGCAAGGCAGTTCCTTTTCCACCAACCTTCATTACACATAATAATAACAATAATAACAGTAATTATAATAAATTATTATAATAATAGATAATAATTATAATAGTTATAATAATTATAATAATGACCATAATTGTTATTATGATCATTATTAATGTGGGTATCAAGTATTAGTATTAGCGTCAGTAATATTATTAGTATTAGTTTCAGTAGTATTAGTGTCGTCATCATCATTATCATCTCATATCTAGGGGGCCCGAGTTCGATTCTACTGCCTGTAGGATTTGTGGTGAACAAAGCGGCATCTGGGCGGGGTTTCTCTGGTTTCCTTCGTCATTTATTCCACCAATTGTTCCATAATCACCTTTCCTGGTGTTTATATTAAGGAGAGAAGCTTGGAAGAGTTGAATTACCCGCCTCGGTTGTGTGGGGCAGCGTGTCTGCCTCACAAGTATTTCACTGATTTCATTCATCATCCGATATGATCAAATGCAAACCAAGAGAAGAATGGAGAAACAAATATAAGAATATAAACACTTTGGATACAGAAAGATGTGATTAACATTAAAATCCTGTTGAATAGAATATATTATTATTATTATTATTATTACTACTATTTATTAATGCTGAGTTGCCTAGGGGTGATGAGAATTATAGCTCGAAATTTGTAACTAATATTATTTTTTTTACAGCTTAAACTTTAAGGGGTTAAATGTTTTCGGTCTTTCGCCCCCCCCCCCCAGAACCCTCATCGTGTTGCAGTGAGCATCATTGGGTTTAAATTTCAACACTTAAACGTTAATATAGGCCTACCGACGTAAAATAATGTGAGCTTAAATGATAACCAATGGAAGCTTATAATATCAAGCACATATACCTCAGCTTAATTCAAGCCATCGCATCTTCATCTTTATTATTCGTGATTCTTTTAAAAACTGATCTTTATGAAATATTTTACTTCATAAAAAATAGAACATGAAATAATCTTATTATAATTCCTCTTTTAATAACAATTGCCTGTGCACCTTTTCATTGATGATTACCTTCAGTAGTAGAAGGACTTTCCTGAATAAAGTGTTTCATTATCTTATCAATCCAGTTAGAAATTTTCTACGCGTGCAGGTATAATGCAGTTTTTTTTTTTTTTTTTTTAAATACAGTTCCGGAGTCTGATCGGGACTCCGGCGCTGTATACCCTACTTTTTTTATTTACCTAATTTGTTTACTTTGATTACTGTATTTCTGTTTTTACTTTTTACAGATACATACACAAACATATAACACCCATGCCCAAGGCGGGACTCGAACCCACGATCCCCTGCGCTGCGAAACACCAAAGCGAGACGCTTTGGCGAGCGCGGCCATGGGGACCGGCGGCTTCAGAGTTATCTTGTGTTTCTCATCAGGCCAGAGAAAGGGATTTCACGCTAATACTGAATATGGATGCACTGTTCATCCATTAAAATATGCTAATTACTTTAAAAGGATAACATTTATTAGATTTCTAAACTAAACTCTGTGGCGCAACAGCCCAAATTGGGACATGGATCACCGCCGGACCGTTGTCCCCTACTTTAAGTGTCACGAGTGCAGGACTGGAGGATGGGACATGATTAGCGCCCCGTGACCCTCCCGGCCGGTTAAAGCGGTCCACGTAGCCTGGAGCCCTTACTTTTCCTTCAAGTAGTTCCTCAATTACCACCCCCCCATCCAGGGATCTCGTAACACTGAGTGCACCCCACGCTGCAACCAGGAATCAAATATAAGTTTTCCACTTGGTAAACAAAAGCGCAGCACTAGGGAGACGACCAATAGATTTCTGGATTTTTAAAACGAAGGAGAGTTTGCATTTTTGTAATACCTAATTAACCCAAAGCAGAAAAGTAGATGTGAAAAAACCAAGATCTCCTTCTAAAAGATCTCATATATTCAATTCACACGACTTTCTCTACCTGTTCTGCAAAAAAAAAAAAAAAAAAATGTTCTTAGCCCGCCTGAGTAGTGTGGTGGTAGCACTTAGGGGAGTTACCTGGATAATTTTTTCTCGGGGTTTTCCTTTATCCTGAGAAGACGAATGTCGAGTAACTTTAAGCTCCATGGATCCTGAGATTATTTGAGTATCATTTCATCAGCTGCATTCATCGTCCGATATGACCGACTAGGTTAAGGACGTTAAGCAGAAAAAATAAAATCTTACAAAAGATAAACATAACCAGAAATGGTCTTATTATATAGCTCCTTATAAGTAGAAGGAAAATAAGTGAGTACACTAAGTTAAAGCGATCTTTTAAAAGCTGGTTGCTATGTAGTAGCTGTGTAGTTGAAATCGGTTCTCTTGCACAGTGATAACAAATTCCCATGTGAAAAAAGTTTAAGTATTTTAAAATTGAAACCAATAAGAAGAAATATCTTGGAAATGGTTAGTTAAAAAAAAACAAAAAAAAAAATACCACACAAATGTATATAATATATATGGTTTATTTCTTTTATCACACAAGCCGTGTGTAGGACAGGAGTTGGATAAATAGAGTCAGACTGAAAAATGCAATGCCATAACGGGGACTTGAACACTTACAACATTGTAAGTCGCCATTGGGACTGTCATCTCAAAATAATTTGAGATCACCTTAATGTATACCGGAAAACGTACGAGTCAGTTGAGAAATTCAATGCTATGCCGGCAATGTTGCCATGGTAGCTCAGTGGTAGAGCAACCGGCTAGACATCGGAAGATCCGTGGTACAAATCTCGGCTATGACATTGAATTTTTCAGTTCTGACACTACCTATCCAACACACACACACACACATATCATAAATTGTGTTTTTACAATGTCTACATTTTTGTGTATTAAATTGTTGTTATCCCTTACGGTTGTTAGTTTGCAAAAGTCGTCTAGAATGAGGAGGTCTTCCGAGGTTATTCCCAGAAAACTCAAGATATACATTTTATTTGTAATGCAAACATCTTTAATAAATATGGCATTTCAATCAAAATCGTTAGAAAAATTAAATATCAAGTATGGTATTTAACCAACTTTTCGTTTTTGAGTTATGTTGTTCACACATACACCAATCTTTTTCTATTTTCTAAATAAATAATTAAAATAAATAAATATATTCTCAGAGTACCCTAAAACGGCATCGAAATTTTGGATGGAATGCAATACGTTCTTCATCTATGTGATATGTAAGAAGCAAAGAAAACAAAACGATAAACATAGCAACACTTCTCTCTACCTCTCTGTATACGTATGTGATGTTTCGAAATCCGATAATAAAGCTTGTACTGGAGTATGTTCCCGAACTAGCTCTTTGTCAGTAGTTATTCCCTTTTTGAAAGGTTTGGCTGTGCTGTTTATCCTTACGTGCTCCCTCCATTTGGAGAGAGCGAGTGACGCGGATTGTGAGTGGTGTTCGGTTGAATGGATATTTTTCAGTTTTGTGAGTGGGACAGGCGACTAGAGGTTCATCTATGGTTTTTTCCAGTAGATGTGAGTATTTTATACGTTATGTAGATTAGGTTAATATGAAAAACTTGCGCCGCTCAAAAAATTGAGTGAAACTAACTGTGATTGATTGATCTTGTATTCCTGATGACGATTTCAAAGGTTTTATTTAGCGGTCAAACTTGGTTTGTTTATTATAGACTAATTCGTTTTCATGCTGGAACGGTTGGTATTTGCGTGTGTGATGGATATTTACCAAATAATTATACATACACGAGTATTATATGAATAATGATTGGTTTTATAATGTGTTTATGCTGAAATACTTGCATAAAACTAAATTTACGATGAAACACTTGGTTTCGTTGCTAGGGGAAAACTGTGACTACTGGTGTGCAAGAACGTCCTATGTCGCTCTTGGCAGGATTGCCGCGCCGTGAGAATCCGTAGGAATGATTCACTGGCTAAATGAAATAGCGTTTTATTTATGGACGCTCTATAACTGCTGTGGTACACAGCGTCCCATTCTGTGCTGGAGGTGAAAGACCGCTTAATTTTTGATCAGAGGCCTCTCTATGAGGCTTGAGGTTCTTTTACGTTCCGTAAATCTACGACACGGGACCCACGGCTTTGCTTCTCTTTCGAAGGAGGCCACGCCCGAAAAAATCCATCGTCCTCCGCCGGTTTGCACCCGCGACCTTGGGTATATGAAGTTAGCATGGTAACCATTACACCACGGAGGGCAACAATTCACTGGTTAGTGTGACTACAGTAATTGGTAGAGGAGTATGTTTCAGTGAGTTTTTTTATCTGCTTCTGTAGACGAAACCACTGAGTCCTCTGGTTTTCAAATTTAGCGTAAGGTTAGGCTCGAATCCGTTAAGGCTAGTGTGTGTATATATAAATTTATGTTTCTAACTTTCTATTGTAGTAATAATTAGCGGAGAAATATGATTCTGAACACTATAAAACAATTTGTTATTTATATAGTACTCCTTTATATATAATTATTTGGCAAATATCCGTCATATACGCAAAGTACCAACCGTTCCAACATGCGCATGAATTTGTCTATAATAATAATAATAATAATAATAATAATAATAATAATAATAATAATAATAATAAAAAAATCTGATGTATTCTATTTACATAAATTTCTCTATATCACTGCAACAAATTATTCTATTTACTTCATCTAATGGAGCAAAATTTAGCAGAAATAGTCTTGCTACTTGCTTCCTTGTGAATAGAAGCGAAATAAGGGGGTACCATAGGTTAAAGTGCTCTGCGACTGAAGTTCCTTTGTTTGTATGGACACGAGTTCACAAAGTCCTGTATGAGAAAAGTAAAGTCTTTATAGCTGAAAAAGGAATATCTAAAAAATAATCAACTCCACGAAAAAAATGTATATGACATAAATTGGGTGTTTAAGGTGCTCTACATTTGTTGTGTGGTAAGTTTTTGTCCATCTCTTACGGTTTAGCAGTTATGCAAAATTCCATAAAATTGACCGAGAATAAAGTAGTCTTCAGAGGCTATTCCCAGAAAATTCAAAATATACATTTTATTTGTCATGTAAATATCTTCAATATACGATATTTTAATCAAAGTCGTTAGAGCCATTTTTTAGAAAATCAAAATGTTCGAAAAAAGTTCCATGTAAAGGGTAGTTTGGGATGGGGGGGGATTTTTCTCAAAAATCTTCGTGTCGCATCCCTGGAAGATACTAAACTTAAATACCAAGTTTGATATTTTACCGACTTTTCGTTTTTGAGTTATCGTGTTCAAAGACACACGGATACACACACACGGACCTTTTTCTGAAAATACTTTTTTTTGGATACAGGGGACCCTAAAACATATATTTCCGGTGAAATCTCGGTATCAAATTTTTTGGTGGACTGCAATACCTTCTCTATACACTATATACATAGCACGTATAGAGAAAGTAACAAGCTTGATCGTCAAATAAAACCTTTGAAATCATCATAAAAATATAGGATCCATCGATCGCACTTAGTTTTATTTGATTTTTCGAGCGGCCCATGTTTTGCATGATTACCGCAGATTGTTTATATTATCCAAATTCTTCGTGGATTTCGCTCTTCAGGAATTATAATTATCATTGTAAATGAACTGTGTTTGTTGGGGTTTGGGAGTTAAAGGTTTTCTTTCATGAAGCTAGTTTGGCATTATTGTTGGTATGTTCAATATTCGCAAATTATATGCGATTAGTTCCAAAAAAATGCTTGTGTTACTTTCGCGTAAAACGGCATTGCGATTAGATGACTAGGTTTAAGGGCCGATCCACGTAAATAATTGTAACGCAATTGGTTAAATGGGGTTAGAAACAGTTTCGAATAATGTGACAATTTATAACAAAATATATGTAGATGGTGCACAAACTTGTGGTATTGACCTTTTTATTGCCTTGGAACTGTATTGTTTCTCACTGCAACCAAAACCTGACTATAAAGGTTAATGCATTTGTTTTAGTAAACTAACTAGTAGGAATAATAGAGAACATTTTGTATAATTCCTTGAATAATCCTATTATTAAAATGTTCAGAATAACATCTATGAGAAACGTGCTTATAATTTTCTAGAACTTAATGTCAGGAAAGATATTGCATTACACCCTAAACTCGAAATATAAGATTTTATTCTTACTGAATAAAAACAATTTGTTACATTCATATGACTTTATCTATCGTTAATAAATGGGTATAACAAATATGCTTACGAAGCTTATTTTTTATCTCGTCATTTTATTCGAGATAACATTTAGTAGAAATAGGTAAACTACAAACTACACATTTCTTATCAGCACAAACGGAATAACGATAGTCAAATGTCTAAGATGTGGACGCTATGTAACTACCCTTAAAATTTCCCACTGTTTCCATGCAATCACGAGAAACAACTGCTCGTCGAAACGACTTTGAAAGAATGACGAAATATTAAGAAATCTGATGTGTTCCACTCAAATGACTTTCTCTACATCACTGCAACAAATTATTGTTAGAAAGCTTATACTTCTATTTACTTCATACTAATCGAGAAAAAAATTAGCATATATAATATGTATTACTTGCTTCCTTGTAAGTAGAAGCGAAATAAGAAAGTACCATAGTTTAAAGTGATAGTCAAAAGCTGGTTGCTATGTGACTGGTGTTCCTTTGTTTGTATGGACATGAGTTGACAAATACCTGTATGAGAAAAGTATAAGTTTTGTAAAGCTGAAACCCAAAACAAGGAATATCTAAAAAAGGATCAACTCCACGAAAAAATGTATATAATAAATTGTGTGTTTTAACGTACTCTACTGTTTTTGTGTGGTAAGTTTTTGTCCATCTCTTACTGTTTAGCAGTTAATGCAACATTCCGTAAAATTTCTCCTGAATAAAGTAGTCTTCAGAGGCTATTCTCGGAAAATCCAAGATATACATTTTATTTATCAGATAAATATCTTTAATATACGATATTTTAATCAAAATTGTTAGAGCCATTTTTGAGAAAATAAAGTTTCAATGAAAAGGGTAGTTGGGGGGGGGGAATTTCTTGAAAATCTTCGTGTCCCATCCTTGGAAGATACCAAACTTAAATACCAAATTTGGTATGTAACGGTCTTTTCGTTTTTGAGCTATGCTGTCCACAGACAGACAGATTGGCAGACACACAAACATGAACCTTTTTCCAAAAGTGCTTTTTTTTTTTTTTTATTCAGGGAGGACCCAAAACATACAATATTTCCGGTGAAATCTCGGTATCAAATTTTTGGGTGCGTTACAATACCTTCTCTATACACTATGCACATAACACGTGTAGAGAAAGTAAAAATACTACCAATACTAATGGGTATCTCGGAAATGGCGTATAGCATAAACGAACTTATCTGGAATAAGTTGTGTATTTTAAAGAAATCTAAAGCTTTTGTGCAGTATGTTTCTCTGTTGCATAAAATTTACAAGATTGTAGAAATTCCTTCAGAATGAAGTGGACAATACAGACTCCTCCTAAAAATTAAAAATAATTTTACTTGTGACATAAATACCTGTAGCATATGGTATCTTAATCAAAATCTTTAGACAAAACTGAGAGAAAATCTAAGATTTCTAAAAATGTTCTAAAGTAAAGCGTAGTTTGGAGTGGAAGATAGCTGAACATATATGCCAAGTTTGGTATTTAACCAACCCTTTCGCAGACCACGCAGGCACACACACACACGGACCTATTTTAAAATTTTTGTATGCAGAGGTCTCAAGACTTGTATTTCCGGTGAAATTCCGGCATGAAATTTTTGGGTGGAATACAATACTTATCCTACTTATTATACACGGTAAATTTTTAATTTTTTTCTCATTTCTCTTTATTGAACTCATAGGTCAGTTTACATGATTTGGGCTACGTCAGATAAAGCGTGGATACAATTTGTAATTACTATTAACTACAAAACTTATAAGTACTATTACAATAGTGCTTACAACTATTATTAACTTCGAGCTCTTGATTTTTGGAAATGTAATAATTTATTTCTCAAAATTGGAGCATTATTTCTAAAAAGTACAAGACCATTTTCTTTGATGTACATTTAAGATCCAGTGTACATTTTTACAAATAAATTAACGAAACTTTACATCACGTGGAGGCATTTTGAGTTTGGTAAAGTGCTTGAAAAAGGTTTGTGAGGAATTAAGACTTAAATTTACGAGTGCCTATTAATAAGCATGCGCCTAGCTATTTATAGTTTCAGTTAATTTTTAGTCAAAGTGCGCCAAGCGTGAAAAACTATATTGTTTTTTATTAAGTTTAAAATTCATTCATTTTATTATGAAAAAAAAAACAACTATTTTTAACGTTTCACAAGTTTGGTCAAATTTCACGTTGAAGCTTAAGAAGATATACGTGCTATTTTCCCTAAGAACGCGAGGCAGAAGGCGTAACCTTGAATGTGTAATCCTCACGGTGACAAATACATTGGAACTAAGTTCGAATGCTTGCTGCGAGGTCAATAACCCTACGTTTTGAGGTGTGAAAACGTGTAGGCAAATCAGATGGTCTACTGTGACAGGCGTAGTTCATTTCGACCATGCAAGAACATACGTAGTAAATTATGTGATTGTTTGTGGAAAAACTGTTGGGCGAAGAGAAAAAACAAAAGACACCATATACCAAAATATCTTCTGTATGCTTGGGAGAGATAAAAAACGTAAATACATATAGCAAGAGAGAGTGACTGTTTATCACCTTTCCACGGATTAACATTTTTAACGTAACTAAACGTCCTTTTGGTTGGTCATATCGGACAATAAATGAAATTGATGACATTATGCTCAATTGATTTCGGGACTCATGAAGCTTAAAGTTACTCGACATTCGTTTACTCAGGGTAGGGGAAAATCCCGAAAAAAAAAAGTCTTATCCAGGTAACTCACCCTAAGCGAGAATCGAACTCGCGACCTGTTGAATGTGAGGCAGAAATGCAACACCCACACTACCCAGGCTGGTGGATTAACTTCTTGTTACAGAACTTTAATAAATGGATTGATTAGAAATGAGGTTTCATTTGCGGTATCCTCAAGGGCACAGTTTCGTACGTTCAGACTCATCTCGTCCTTTCTAATCCTCTTGTAAGGATAATTAAGACAACGAAAATGTTCAATGAAAGTTCGGAGCAACTGGCTTCTCCTCAAGATTAATTTAAAGGCAAGGAATACTGTATTCAACTGCATTAACTCTGTTTAATTTCATTTTAAGAATGGAGCGATTACAGCCTTTTGTGTCGTTTTTATTACCTTCTCTAGCCCCTTATGTACAATGTACATAGGACTATAGAAGTATTGTATTTCACTCAAAAATTCGATGTCAAGATTTCACCAGAAATAATGTTTTCCAATCCCCTGATTCTAAAAAAAAGAAAGAAGCATTTTCAGAAACGGGTCTGTGTGTGTGTGTGGACAGCATAGCTCAAAAACGAAAAGACTGTTAAATATCAAACTTGGTATTTAAATTTGGTATCTAACAAGGATGTGACACGAAGATTTTCAAGAAAATCCCCCACCCCTAACTACCCTTTACATGGAACAATTTTCAAAAAATTTGTTTTTCTTAAAAATGGCTGTAACGATTTTGATTAAAATCTCGTATATTTAAGATATTTACTTGACAAATAAAATGTATATCTTGAATTTTCTGGGAATAGCCTCTGAAGACTACATTATTTTGGATGTATTTAACAGATTTTTGCATAACTGCTAAACCGTAGGAGATGGATAAAAATTTATCACACAGAAAATGTAGAGCACATTAAAACACACAATTTATGGTATATACATTTTTTGCGTGGAGTTGATCGTTTTTAAGATATTCTTTGTTTTTATTTTCAGCTTTGAAAAACATACTTTTTCTCATACAGGAATTTGTCAACTCCTATCCATACAAAAAGGAACTTCAGTCACATAGCAACCAGCTTTTGACTATCACTTTAACCTATGGTACTCCCTTATTTCGCTTCTACTTACAAGGAAGCGAGTAATAAGACTATTTCTGTTAATGTTTTGTCAATTAGCATGAAGTAAACAGAAGCCTAAACTTTTTAACAATACATTTTTGCAGAGATGTAGAGAGAGTCATGTGAATGGAACACATCAAATTTTTGTTTTTTAGTTACTCTGTCAATACATACATTTATTTTTGGATTCAGGGACCTTCAAAACATGTACTTGTGAAATCTCAGTATGGAATTTGTGCGTGGATTACAATACCTCTCCTACTTATTATTGTGGTAAATGTAATATAGGTAGGGATGTGCGGCGTTTTCCGAACGTCTGTTAATCCCTAACCAAGACACAGACGACTTGATTCAGGTTTAGATGCAAAGCTGGTAGAGGTTCGATTCTGGAGCAGTGCTCGCAATGTAATTAACAAGACTTGGCACATTTCCTGCCTCTTCTAATTACAGCCTGAATGCGGCTAACTGTGAATAAGAGACGACTATTGCGAGTGAACGAACACCAACCATTTCCAGTTAGCAAACAATCAAAGACTGATACCTCGTTTATTCTCACCCTCGCTCGACATTTCTGTTGCTGCCAAATGCGGATTTCCAATGTCAGCATCAATTAAACAAAACTTCCTCATTAACATTAAATTGCAGTAGATTTTAAATGCTGAGGCACGCTGTTTTTTAGTCAACAAATAAATGACTGTCGAATTTAAATGCAGATTTATTACTCTATGGTCCCCTCACTATTTTGGCGAGGACAACATGGAATTGCCAGCGAACATAAAGCATAACTATTCTATTTTTTATTTTCTCTGTACGTACTATGTACATAGTGTATAGAGAAGGTATTGCACTCCACCTAAAAATTCGATACCGAGATTTCACCGGAAATATATGTTTTAGGGTCCGAACGCGATAACTCAAAACGAAAATGCGGTAAAACACCAAACTTCGTATTTAAGTTTAGTATCTTCCAGGGATGCAACACGAAGATTTTGAGAAAAATCCCTCCACTCCTACTACCCTTTACATGGAACATTTTTCGAATTTTGATTTTCTCAAAATGACTCTAATGATTTTGATTAAAATATCGCATATTAAAGATATTTACCTAACAAAATGTATATCTTGAATTTTCTGGGAACAGCCTCTGAAGACTACTTTATTCTGGATAAATTTTACAGAATTTTGTATAGCTGCTAAACCGTAAGAGATGGGCAAAAACTTGCCACACAAAAATGTAGCGCACGTTAAAACACACAGTTTATGTTACATGCATTTTTTTTCGTGGAGTTGATCGTTTTTTAGATATTCCTTGTTTTTGGTTTCAGCTTTGAAAAACTCATACTTTTCTCATACAGGAATCTTTCAACTCCTATCCATACAAACAAAGGAGCTTCAGTCACATAGCAACCAGCTTTTGACGTTAATATCGTACTACTTTATTTTGCTTCTACTTACAAGGAAGCAAATAATAGGACTATTTCTGCTAATTTTTTCTCGATTAGCATGGAGTAAATGAAAGCATAAGCTTTTTAAAACTAATTTATTGCAGAGATTTAGAGAAAGTTATGAGAATGGAACACACCAGATTTTTTACAGCTAATATGCTTTTTAAACTGTCATATTTATCACACTAGTAAGAATGTACTTGTGCACAAGTTTAGGGAGAGTTCTTTAATCCTCCAGAGATTCTCCTATATTAAATTAATAATGAATTCGGTCGTATTTGAAGCAAAAGCAATCTCGTGTAGCATTCATATGAAGTTTTCTATCCATTATCACTTACTGCTCCTCTACATAATATAAGTCAGTAAAAGTGACAGTGAAAAGTGATTGAAATACAGTCGGTGAAAGTGATAGTGAAAATGAACGATACAATAACTCTAAGAGGAAACATGAACGAATGACTTATACAACAGAGATAAAATGGGCACTTGAGTCACTTGACAAAGAAGGCTTTATAAACCATATAGAATAACTATGTTATGGGGCATGGTGATAGGATAAACATAATAAAAAGTACTTAGGATGTGATATTATATTGAAAAAGGATGAAGATATAGAAAAAAAATATCTAAATTCTATGCAATATATTTTTTTTTAAATTACAACTAAGCAAACGCTTATCTAGTAATATTTCCTTCATAAATAAGTTCGCAATGTATAGGCGAGTCTTCCAGTGAAGGCCCCCAAAGCTTACACTAATTCTTGCGGTCACACATTAAGTCATTTGGCTTGATTCTTTTCAATCTTCTAACTTCACACTTACTAAGCACTTTCAACATCTCTTTATTTCCATGGTGCTGCACTCTTAAATGATGTTTCCTTGCTGTCTTTTTTATTTCTTCTGTAACTGTGTCGATCTTGAGATCTCTGTGTATCTGATCATTGCGCACATACCAAGGTGCATTAACTATTGTTCTTAGAGCTTTGTTTTGAAATGTCTGTATATGTTTTATATTAGTCAATTTAGAACACCTGCTTGTATATTAATAGCTTATTATATATGTCAAGTTCAGAATTTCTCCCAATAAAGTTTCTTATATTTGATATTTAACTCTCTTCTTTTAGTTTCTATATGCTTTCTCCAATTTAGTTTTGAATCTAGTATCATTCCTAGGTACTTCACTGATTGAGCTTGAGGAATAGTTTGATTATCTATTTTTATCGGTAATATCTTAGTTTTCTTATTCGTAAAGTTGATGTGTACGGATTTAGATTCATTTAATTTTACGCGCCATTTCTTGGTCCACTCGTTGACCCTATTGACAGCTTTCTGTAATTTCTGTGTAGATTCCTCTACTGTATGTCCTATGGCCATTATTCCTGTGTCGTCAGCGAAGGTAGCCATAGTAGTATCATCTTGATATGGAATATCCCTAGTAAATATAAGGAACAGTATTGGCCCCAAGACGAATCCTTGAGGTACTCCAGCAGCTATATTTTTTAATTCAGAGTATTCATTTCCATATTTAACTCGGAAATATCTCCCTTCAATGTAGGATAACAATATTTGATAAAAGTGCTCAGGCAAATCTCGTTGAAGCTTAAAAATTAGACCTTTGTGCCATACTTTATCGAAGGCTTTGGCCACGTTTAGAAATACTCCAGAACAAATTTTCTTTTCCTCTAACGTTCTTTCTATGATATAGACTATACGATGTACTTGATCAAATGTTGAATGTCTGTTTCTAAATCCAAACTGGTGTTCTGGTATTAACTTAGTTTCCTCTATTATAGGTTTTAATTGCTTTAACAATAGTTTTTCAAATAGCTTAGATAATTGAGATAAGAGTGAAATCGGTCTGTATGATTCCTTTTCATTAGGTGTTTTTCCAGGTTTAAGGATCATGAGCACTTCTGCTACCTTCCATTGACTTGGGATATATTTAAGTCTTAATGCAGTATTTATCATGTGTAATAGCTGGATAAGAGATTTTTGTGGCAATTCTTTGAGCATGTGTCCTGTGATTAAATCATATCCTGGTGCTTTTTTTGCATTTATATTCTGCTGTATTTCACATTTTAATTCTTTGAGCGTTACACACCTAAGTTCTATACCTTCCTTTTTCTAGCCATGTTTTATGTTCTCTTCAGATGTTTGCCTAGGTAAAGGTTAAAAAATCTCTTCTAGATAGTTGGCGAATAGGCCTGCTTTATCCTTATCGCTCCTTGCCCATGCTCCATCTCCTTTTTTTATTGGCGGAATTTGATTAATAGGTCTTTTAATACTCCTGGTTGCCTTCCATAAAGGGTAATCGGTATCTTTATCTGCTGTTAGTCCTTTCATATAGATAGTAAATGATTTATTTTTTATACTACTGATCAAATTCTTTAACTTATTACAGATTTGATTTAATCGCTTTTTATCTTCCGGTGCCCGTGTTCTCTGCCACTTTTTAGGCAGTTTTCTTTTTTCGCTAATTAACTCCCTCACTTCCATTGGATAGGAGATATCATTTATGTTATTCCTACTTTTCTCCGGAGTATGGTTCCATGCTGCTTGTTGAATATTAGTAACAAAGAGATCTATCTCTGCTTCCAACTGTTGCGGTGTTTTTAAAGGAACATTAAGTTCGCTAGTGCTCTCTAATTCATTTTTGAACCCTTCCCAATTTTTTTTATTATGAATTAGTCTTGGGGGGCTATCCTTTATTATTATATTATCACTTACTGTTAATATGATAGGGGAATGATCTAATGAAATATCATAATCCTCATTTACATGCACATAATTGTTAGAGATACCCTTCGTTATGAAAAAATCAATTAAATCTGGTGTTTTGTTTTCATCTGTCGGCCAATATGTAGGTTTTCCAGTTGAATGGAATTGGCACTTTGTTTTAATAGCTGCCCTATACAGCTCTCTTCCTTTAGTAGTAATTATTCTTGATCCCCAATGAGAATGTTTGGCGTTATAATCACCTCCAATAATAAAGTTATTTCCTAGAGTCTTAAAGAGGTTGATATAATCCTCTTCTTTTAGATTATACCTTGGAGGACAATATATTGCAGAAACATTAAAAGACTTAGTTTTAACTTGGATAGTGATAGTTATCACTTGCATTTCTTCGGTTTCTATTTTACTTTCTTCGTAGTGTTTAATGCAATTTTTAATTATTACTGCGGAGCCCCCTCTTGCTTTATCAGATGGATGGTCTGAACGATAGATGTCATAACCTCTTATTCTAACATATTATTGTTTAGCCAAATGCGTTTCGGATATTAAGCATATATCTATTTTCTTGCTTTTCAGGAGCAGTTCCAACTCCTGAATACGCTGTTGCATACCGTTTGCATTCCATGATAATATTCTATCTGTGTGTGCCATTTTATTTAATTTTGTTAAGTCTAGCTTCAAGCTCTCTTAATCTATCATAAATCAGTTTGTTGGTATATTTCTGCTCGTCCAGTATTTCTAGGATGCGTATTGTAGCTTTATCAAGAGTTGGATATTCAGCTTTACTATTACGTGTTGCTGCTGCATAATTGTTCTGTTCTCTATTTGGTTCATCCACTATTACTTCACTTTCTTCTAGAACCATATCTAAGTTACAATTCCCTCGAGTCCTATGAATCTGTCTTTGATTTTTCATTATTTCGTTCCTCCTTTTTTGCAGCTCCTTAGCTACTTCGCATCCACGATAATTTGCAGGATGTTTTTCTCCGTAATTAACACATTTTGGAGGTGCTGTTTTGCTTATTTTACAATCTTTAGTAAAGTGCTTTCCTGCACATTTCACACAACGTGGTTCTTTTTTGGCAATAGGCCTGGGTATGGTTAAAGCCTTGGTATTTCTTGCATTGTCGTATCAAATTCGTATTCTTTCTCAAAGGCTCAATTTTGACAACCACATTCAAAATTGTCTTAATATTATATATATCTGTAATATTCTCCTTATTATCATAGGTAAGCATAAATAGTGGCAATCCTTGTCTAACTACTTCCTGCTCCCCATTCCTATTTTTATACCTTTCTTTCTTAAGAATATTTACAACATCTTTAATTTTAAAACCTCTTTCCTTTAATTCTTCTATTATATCTTCTTTTGGGCATGAAGCATGCAATCCTCTTGCCATAACTCTGATTGGTCTATCATTTTTGTTTTCATAAGTCTGCCAATTGATTTTTTCTGTGTTTAATTTCTTGGCTAGAGCCCTATAGCTATCAGAGTTCATAGTATTGATCTTCCATACATTATTATTTAATTATGTAACTTTATATTCTTTTCCTAGCACTGGCTTTAATAATGCCTTAATTTTTGAATAATCTGCTATATCATATATGTTAATAGGTGGAGGCTGGTGTTCCTTATAGGGAGCTTTTTTCCCCTCCTTCATGTTATTTGTTTTGCTTTCAGTGCTTCTGGTTTCTGTCTTTTTCCCATTTTTTCCTGGTTTTCCCGTTTCTATTTCTGGGGATGTTTCAGCTTTTCGTTTCTAGTTTTTCCTCTGTAATATCCACCCTGTTTCTCTGGCCAAATCTTCCTCATCTATACAGTAATCTATCATATCGCTAGAACCTGCTTTTTCTACAAGGTCTTTCTCACTAGTTGTTTTCATTCTCTTTTGCTCTACTCTTATAGGTTCCATATTGGCATCCGCAGAATTCTGCTTTGCTTTGTCCATATTTTTTTTAAGTTCTTGATTTTCTAGTCTAAGAGCTTTTATTTCATTTTTTAATTCTTCATTTTGGCGCTGAATCTCATTGAGTATTTTCTTTAGTTGCTCTTCTCCTGTACGTAAGTGCACTACTTGTTTTGCTGTAGGCGAGCGTTGAATCAATGCACTCTCCCTCAAGCAGTTGATGACTCCCCCCAGAATCCATGGAGTCTGCCTCCGAAGAGGGTGGATTGTCCAGTTTACCTGGAGTACCACCTGGAGTAGTAATTCCAAATTTTGTTTTATCCATTGCTTGGGTTGATGTTGTGGAATGTTCTTAGCTTCCCCTCGTCTCTTGATAGTTAGTAGCTAACGCTCACATAACTACCCGTCTGACTCACCGGGTACTGAGCCCCCCCGCCACGACAATGTGACATTCCCTGGGGGGACTAGGCAATATGTGGGACTATTAAAAGAAAACAAGAAAGGATACAAAACTTATAGTATATAAGACAATGAATGTAACACATTAGACTTTTTTGTATTACTGTATAAAGCACTCTGCTAATTTCAGATTGCCTATACAATTTTACTTTCTCTAGCACGTATGTGTACAAATAAATCAATAAAATCCGAATATGCCACCCCGGCATCTAGGTAACCATATCACGGCATATTTTAAAACTTTAAATTTATTTCAAAAAACAAGCATTACAAATTTTATCTATTATGTAATTTTTTCAGATAGCTAATCACAAATATAAAATTGAATTTAAAATCAGCAAGCAAGGATCTAGAATATAAAAAGAATAATAAAGTGTAAATAAAATATTAAAACCAGCAACTTACCACGTATATAGAAGTCAATAAGGCATTGTATTGTACCCAAAAATTCGATACCGAGATTTCACCAAAAACGCATGTTTTGAGGTCCTCCGAGTCCACAAAATCGTTTTTAGAGAAATGTATCTCCATTAAATGCCAGATTTGGTAATTAAGTTTGGTATCTTCCAAGGATGCGGCACGAAGATGTTCATGAAAATCCTCCACCATAAACTGTCTTTTAAAGGAAACATTTTCGAATATTTTAATTTCCTAAAAAATGAGATTAACAATTTCCATTAAAAGTTGTATATTAAAGCTATTTATATTGCAAATAAAATGTGCGTTGAATTTCCTAAAAATAGTCTTTGATGTTGTCTTCCTTCTGAAAGACTTCTACACAACTGGTAAAAGTATAGAGTTCATCAAAAGTAAAATCAAAATTGTTTTCTCAAACAGGAAGTCGTCCGGTTTCTTTTGTTTTACTGTTGGCCATGCAAAGACGCCAATTTCAATGATAATCGCATAGCGATAGATTTTTAAAATATTTGACTATGACTTTAGCCCAGTTTATTCCCTTATTTACCTTCTGCTACTAAGGAGTTCCGTAATAAGAGAATTCTGCTAATGTTTATGTCGATTGGTATGATGAAGGTAAAATAGTAGAATAGTTTGTTTGCACAGCTGGAGAACAAGTCATGTGAACGGAACACATCACATTTTTTGATTCTAATTCTTAGAAATTTGAAACATTTTCTTGGGCTCTTCATATTCAATTACACAAATTTTACTGTCTATAAGACCGCGTACGCGGGTATTTAGGAATTAATTTATTTTCTTACTATGTACGTATGTACTGTGTACCTAGTAGGTAGAGAATGTGTTGTATTCGATGGTACCGAGATTTCACCCGAAGTATGTTTTTGGAACCCCCCCCCACCGAATAAAAGAAAAATCAGTTTTTAGAAAATGTTCCTTGACCGTGTGTGTGTCTGTGAACAGCATGCTTTTTTTTTGTAGTGTTTAACGCCCGCTTTAACTACTTATGGCACCGCAGGCGGTGACACTGATATGTGAATGATGATGGAGCACCGGTGGAATGCGATGGCGGGGGAAGCCGGAGTACCCGGAGAAAACCCGTCCCAGCGCCGGTTTGTCCACCACAAATCTCGCTTGGGATCAAACCCCGGCCATCTAGGTGGCCTGAACAGCATGCTCAAAAACGAAAAGTAAAAATATCAAGCATAATATTTATGAGAAGTTCAGTTGTTTCCAAGTAGGCGACAGAGTTTCCAAAAAAAAAAAAAAAACAAACAAACAAAAAAGACAAAACAAAAAAAAAGCACACACACATCAACTATCCTTCATATGGAACATTTTTCGAAAATGTTATTTCTCTCAAAAATGGTTTTAATGATTTTGATCAAAATTTCATAGGTATACTTTAGATATTTTCATGACAAATGCAATGTATATCTTGAATTTTCTGCTAATATCTCGGAAGATCTCTTCGTTCTGTGACTTTTGTATAACTGGTAGATCATAAGAGATACACAAAAACCTTATTACAGAAACATGTAGATCTCGTTAAAAATAATTTGTCATTTACATTTTTTTCTGTGAACTTAACCATTTCCAAGATATACCTTGTTATTGGTTTCAAGTTTAAATGAGAAGTCGTAAATTTATTTTCTTTCTTTACACCTGACCATGCATAGAGAATCGAATTTAATCACATCGCGACCAGCTTTTAAAAGATTGAGTGTCCCTTTAGCCTAATGTATTCCCATATTGCTCTTTTACTTACAAAGCATTAGGTAATAATACTATGTCTACTAATGTTTATCCTGGTTAGCATATGTAAATAAAAGAAAATTCCTTTGTAAGAATTTGGTTACATAGAAAGTCATGTGAATGCAACATACAAAATTGTTATGTGGAGTTCGTTGAACATAATGGACAAGAGGTACATTATTGATCGCTGTAGATTGATCTTATGGTAACCTCTGGTTGTGTATGTGTACCAAGTTCCGGTAACTAATAATAACTTAGGGTGAGCTTCTGTCCGCATTTGTAACTGCCATCTTGTAATAACCAAATCAGAGAGATACTGTTTGTGTAGAGAGAAGTACATTCAGGAAGGAAGCCATCTCTTGAAAGGACAATCAAAGTGAAGGAAATTACAAAGACTTCATCCATTAACAGCAGGTTGCCTCCTCTGACTGGTGCCAATCCCTAATATATCTACTTACTTTCTCTACACGTACTATGTTCAAAGTGTATAGAGAAGGTATTGCACTCCATTCAAAAATCGATACCGAGATTTCACCGGAAATATATATTTTAGGGTCCCCTGTATCCAAAAAAAGCATTTTCAGAAAAAAAAAATGTGAGTGTGTCCGTGTATATGTGAACACGATAGCTCAAAAACGAAAAGTCGGTAAAATACAAAAGTTGGTATTTAAGTTTATCATCTTCCAGGGATGCGACACGAAGATTTTTAGAAAAATCCCCCACCCCAAACTACCCTTTATATGGAACTTTTTTCGAAAATTAATGGCTCTAACGATTTTTATTAAAATTTCGTAATTAAAGATATTTACCTGACAAATAAAATGTATATCTTGACTTTTCTGGGAATAGCATCTGAAGACTACTTTATTCTGGATGAGTTTTACGGAATTTTGCATAACTGTTAAACCGTAAGAGATGGACAAAAACTTACAACACAAAAAATGTAGAGCACCTTAAAACACACGATTTATCTTATATACATTTTTTTGTAGAGTTGATCGTTTATTGAGGTACTCCTTATTTTTGGTTTCCGCTTTAAAAAAAACTTATACTTTTCCACACAGGAATTTAACAATTCCTGTCCATACAAACAAAGGAACTTCAGTCACATAGCAACCAGCTTTTGACTATGACTAGACTATGCTACTCCGTTATTTCGCTCCTACTTAGAAGAAAGCAAGTAATAGGACTACTTCTGCTGATTTTTTTTCGATTAGTATGAAGTAAATAGAGCATAAGCTTTTTAACAATAATTTGTTGCAGAGGTATAGAGAAAGTCATGTGAACGGAATACATCAGCTTTTTTTCAACCACCGGTAGGCTATAAATAAAAGACAAGTTTATAGAAAACAATTATTTTATTACTAAAAGTTTTGTACACTTATGGTTACTTTTCAACACAATCACCGAAAAGATTGAGACATTTATCGTACCTGTGCACAAGCTTCGCAATACCCGCTTCAAAAAAAAAATGTTGTCACCAATGGTTTCAAATGAGCATTTACGTTGTTTTGAAGATCTTCGTTGGTTTGAAAGTGCTGCCCTCCTAGCCACGTCTTCAGTTCAGGGTAAAGGTGAATGTCGCTGGTTGTCAGGTTAGGACGGATGATCGAAAATGTCCCATTGAAATTGTTCAAGGAGCCGATGGGTTGTGCCAGCAGTGTGGACGAGCGTTGTCATGGGCCAACACAATTCCTGAAATTAGCATTCCTCTTCGTTTGTTTTGAAATGACTTTTTGCTAATGTTGTGAAGTACGAAGATCAACATTTTGTTGAAGTGGGTATTGCAAAGTTTGTGCACAGGTGCAATAAATGTCTGAATCTTTTCGGTGATTGTGTTGAAAAGTAACCACAAGTGTACAATAATTGTAATAATAAAATAATTGTTTTTTATGAACTTGTCTTTTATTTATAGCCTATCGGATGTTTAAAAAAAAACGGCCCTCATAGTAAATAGGTAGAGAAGGTATTGCATTCCAATCAAAAATTCAATACCGACATTTCACTGGAAATACGCGGTTTAGTGTCCCTTAAACCCCAAAAAATCTGAAATGTTCCACTTATAAGACTTTCTCTACATCACTGCAACAAATTATTGTTAAAATGTTTATGCTTCTATTTACTTCTTGCTAATCGAGAAAAAATTAACAGAAACAGTCTTGTTACTTGCTTCCTTGTAAGTAGAAGCGAAATAAGGGAGTACCAGTGGTAATAAGGTTAAAGTGACTATTAAAACTGGTTGCTAAGTTCCTTTGTTTGTATGGACAGGAGATGACAAATTCCTGTATGAGAAAAGTGTAAGTTTTTATAAGGTGAAACCAAAAATAAGGAATATCTCAAAAACGATCAGCTCCACGAAAAAGCGTATATAACATAAATTGTGTGTTTTAACGTGCTCTATATTTTTGTGTGGTAAGCTTTTATCCATCTCTTACGGTTTAGTAGTTATCTAAAATTCCGTAAAATCATCCAGAATAAGGTAATCTTCAGAGGCTATTCCCAGAAAATTCAAGATATACATTTATTTGCCAGGTAAATATCGTTAATATACGATAGTTTAATCAAAATCGTTAGAGCCATTTTTGAGAAAATCAAAATTTTCGTAAAACGTTACATGTACATACGCACCCGGACCTTTTTCTGAAATTTTTTTTGGATTTTCAGTGGACCCTAAAACACATATTTCCGGTGAAATCTCGGTATCGAATTTTTGGGTGGAGTGCAATACCTTCTCTATACACTATGGACGTGCAGAGAAAGTAAAAAGAAAAAGGTCCATGTGTCCGTGTGTCTGTGAACACGATAACTCAAAAACGAAAAGTTGGTAAAATACCAGACTTGATATTTAAGTTCAGTATCTTCCTGGGATGAGACACAAAGCTTTTTGAGAAAAATTCCCTCACCCCAAACTACCCTTTACATGGCAATTTTTTCGAAAATTTTGATTTTCTGAAAAATGGCTCTAACAATTTTGATTAAAATACTGTACATTAAAAATATTTATTTGGCATATAAAATGTATATTTTGAATTTTCTGAGAATAGCCGCTATAGACCTCTTTATTCTGAATGAATTTTCCTGAATTTTGTGTAACTGGTAAACCGTAAGAAATTGACAGAAACTTACTACACAAAAATGTAGATCACATTAAAACACAAAATTTATGTCATATGTTATTTTCGTACAAGTTACCATTTCTGAGATATTACTTGTTATTTGTTTCAAATTCAGAATACTTAAACTTTTCTCACACGGAAAGTTGCTAACTCCTGGCCCTCCATAGAAACGGATTTCAACCACATGGCAGCCAGCTTTTAAAAGATTTGACTATCGTTTTAGTATCTCTTCTTTTCCCCCTTATTCTCACCGTAATTAACAGAAGAATATAGTAATGTCTGTCATAAACATGGCAGCGAAGGCGTAGAGGAAGGATTATTTTCGGCGTTATTAGAATGTAACTTTCAGTGGATTAAAAATAACATGGGCAGAGCTTTCTTTGTTTATGGGTGACTTTATTTGAACATTGAATTCAACAGTTTTTTAAAATGTAATTTCCAGGCTAGCTACACGACTACAAAGCTACCTCTCTCCCCTACCTAAACTCGGCGAGCACTGCTGTTTCAGTTCTATGGACGTAAATTTTGGTTTTAAATCCGTGCAGCTTATTGTATTGTGTAGCTATACAAAGAACTAAAAATCCATACTTTTGTTATCGTCATTATTAACGCAAATTCCGAACATGTGCCTGGCACACGAGTTGTGTTAAATTGGTTCGCGGAAAAACAAAGGAAGAAAAGAGTGCGTAAAATCTGCTGTAATCATGGCCTCCACCAACATTGCACGAGAATGTTCTGTTTACAATTCTAGCCGCTTACCTTTTGTTCTCATTTATGATAAACAAAAGAAAATATCGAAGTAGAGGACGGAGGGTATAATAAGGTGAATTTGAGGATTTTTAGCTTGTTAAGTTTTCTCGGCTTGTTATTAAGTTTGCAACTCCAGAAGATACAAGTGTTGCTTTGCTTTTGGGTGTACAAGGGCAAACCTTTACGCAACTAAATGTATGCATCCTCCATCTTCCTTTTAATTTGCGATGCAAATTCGAGCGTCGCATTAGCAAGGAAGGCACTTTCTTCTTCGCTGACAGCCCGTAAATCATAGTGAATCATGGTTTGTGAACACATCAGGCAACTAAAAACATGCTACTGATGTTAACGGTACATCTTTTGTCCTCTTAGAGTGAGTTGGGCAATTAGCAGTGCCATTTCTTGGGCCTTGTTTTCCTTGCCCCTCCCCCTTATCAGGTTTAATGGGTGTGGTGAAATGGCACCAACACTGAATTTTTTACTCTCTCTGCATAGTACACTCAAAGGCATTAAAAATAGGCTTGGCGCTGTGAACTCTGGTCTTTCCACGATTCTTATTGGTGCTATTCTTGTACAACGTACTACGCGAGTAAGAAAAGGCAAAGCCGATTGGGCAATCCACCTCTTCATCCCTCAACCCCACTCAGACTCCCGCAGAACAGGTTGAGCTTTATAACCAGTGTGTTGATTTAGTCGACCACGTGCGCGTATTACCTTGACATTAGAACTTCATTATGTAGCACAGAGAAAAGATTAACCTAATGTTGTATCACCCGGTGAGAGAGATCGAGTATTGTCAACCAAGAGAGTTTGAGTATCACCTGTTCGCCTCTTAGAACTTCATTTGTCGCAAGTTACTTTCATGTCCATCCCCTTTCCTTCCGTAACGCGTCCTGTATAATACGCTTTTAAGAGCATAGCAAACAGGTGAATGACATGGGCGGAGTCAACGAAAAGACCCCATCTAATTATAAGTATTTCCAGGGTATTTTTAATGTCTTTGAGTGTACATAGTAGCTAGAGAAGTTATTGTATTCAACCCAAAAATTCGATTTCAGATTTTACCGGTAATATATGTTTTCTTACAAAAGATGCTAATCGAGATAAACTTTAGTAGAATTAGTCTTATTATTTGCTTCTTTGTAAGCAGTAGGGAAATAAGGGAATGCACTAGACTAAAGCGATAATCACATTTTTTAAAAGCCGGTCGCCATGTGAAACAATTGAAACTCCGTTACCAATACCTCGGAATATCTCGAAACCAGTTAACTGTACAAAAAATGTACATGACATATACTGTGCGTTTTAAGGGGATTGTATAGCAGGTTTTATCTACCTCTTACGGTTTACCAGTTATTCAAAAGTCATCCAGAATGAAGAGGTCTTTAGAGGCTATTCTAAGAAAATTAAATCTATAAATTTCGTTGTCGTGAAAATATCATAAAAATATAGAATTTTAATCAAAATGTTAGTCATTTTTGAGAAAATAAAAATATCCGAAAAATGTGCAATGTAAAGCGGTATTTCATGAAAATCTTCGTGAACATTCAAGATGTAAATTTTGTTTGTCATGAAAATACTTCAAACATATGGAATTTTATCATAATGTTAGATCCATTTTTGGGAATATCAAATTTCCGAAGAATCTTTCGTGGTGGGGGTTTTCTTGACAATCTTCGTCACATTCTTGGAAGATACTGAGCCTAAAACCAAGTTTGGCATTTTATCTACTTTTCGTTTTTGAGCTATGCTGTTCAGACATTCACGCCCATATACAGACACATACACACAGACGCATAGAAATGTATCTAAAATCCTTATGTGTTCCATTCACATGGCTTTCTCTAGTTGTCCAACAAACAAACTTTTCTTACAAAAGATTATTCTTTTAGCTATATCATGATAAACATTAGCAGTTTGTCTTATTGCTTGCTTCTTTGTAAGTAGAAGCAAAATAAGGGAATGCACAGGTTAAGCGATTGAGAAATCTTTGAAAAGCCGATCGCTGTGTAAAGCAATTGAAATTCAGTTCGCTTAGTTTGCTAGGAGTAAACAAAAGGCTGACTAAAAGAAAGACATTTCCGTTTGAGAAAAGTTGAAGTACCTTAAAACAACTAATGTTTATCATAATGTAGACAAAAGAATAATCTCTTGTAAGAAACGTTTGTGGATATTCAGCTGCTTCTCGCAATGGCGTGGAAAAAGTATGGAATTTTAAAGTCGGCATACAGCGCTCAGTTCTTAAACTTTTGACTATTGTAATCCCCTTTGTATCTATAACGAGTATGAATACAGATATTACTGCAAATGCTTCTCTCGATTAAAATGAAGTATGTAGAAAAACAAATTATTTTTTTATAGTTTGTACGAGGGCCTTTTTTTTTCAACCTCCGATAGGCTTTAAATGAAAGACAAGTTCATAGAAAACAATTATTTTATTACTAAAAGTTTTGTACACTTTCCGTTTGAAATTGATTCTCATACTTTCATCCTTACAATTGGTATTTAGCAAGTTGCTATTACAATAATGTAATAATATACTCATCATTATTTTATTGCAATTATTTATTTTACGTCTATCAATTACGGACAAAACGTTCGAAAACATGCACATATTCCTATCATAAGTCTAAATGCTAGTCTGTATAAAATTAAATAGGTAGGGAATGCCATGTGAATGCAACACATTTGAGTTTTGATTTTATTTAGTACTACCATCCTCACATATTATTTTCTCTTCTTGGTACAAGGTAGAGAAGGTATTGCACTCCACCTAAAAATTCAATTTTCTCCGAAAATACTCAAACTAAAAGTCGGTAAAATACCAAACTTTGTATTTAAGTGTAGTGCCTTCCAAGAATGCAACAAGAAAATTTTGAGAAAAATCCCCCTACCCCAAATTACCCTTTACATGGAAAGTTTCAAGAAGTTGGATTTTCTCAAAAATGGCTCCAACGATTTTGATTAAAATATCTTATATTAAAGATATGTATATTACAAATAAAATGCATATTTTAAATTTTCTGGCAATAGCCTCTGAAGATCATTTTATTCTGGATGAACTTTCTGACTTTTGCATAACTGATACACCGTAAGAAATAGACAAAAACTTACTACACACAAAATGTAGATCTCATTATTACACACAATTTGTGTCATATACATTTTTTTCGTAGAGTTGACCATTTCTTAGACATTCCTTATTATTTGTTGCAGTTTTAAATACTTAAACTTTTCTCATACGGGTATTTGTAAACTCCTGGCCATGCAATGAAACTGATTTCAACTACATAGCAACCAACTTTTAAAAAATTAAACTATCACTTTAACGTAGTGTATTCCCTCCCTTCTACTTACAAAAAAGCAGTAGTAAAAACTCTTTCTGCTAAAGTTTTTGTTTAATTAGCCCGAAAAAGATAAAAGAAAATCTTTTTTCTTAATAATAATTTGTTGTAGGGATGTAGAGAAAGTCACTGGAAAGCAACACATCACATTTTTTTTATTTCCCCTCTATCTCTGTATTCATAGGATATAAAACTGCACTTCTGATGATATCTAAATATCTGACTTAAAATGTTTCCTGTATCATAGGTAAACGGTAGGGAAAGAAAATATTTCTGCTGAGTTTATGTACAATTCCTGGCAAAGCTTCGTGTTTTATGGACATAATCAAAATACGGTACCGGTTGTAAATTTTATGACATCTAACTTTTGTTAGCAAAACCTCTCGCCTGTTTATATGTTGTGCACATTTCTGACCGTGGAGAATAACTGCTTTGATAAGCCAAAATGAACCACAAAATAGTATGGAAATGGGCAGCCACAGGTTATTTTCCAGAGGGTTCAGTCATATTCCTCAGATCCGTTGTGGGCCTATACAATACATTATAATAGCTACTGCAAACTAACCAAAATCATATTGTGTTAACTTTCATGAAGCGTGCCGAAAAAACTGTGAAATTACTGCAGATTGTTGCACCACTGAAAAAAGACACATTCTTTAGAGTTTTTTTTTTCATTCATTTACAAGAATAATAAAATAATACTTGATGTATGTAAAAAATACACATAAAGGAAAGGTTAAATTCATTTTATGAATGTTTACTTTCTCTACACCTACTATGCACATAGTTTGAGGTCCCATGAATACAAAAAAAAACATTATAAAAAGTACGACCACGTATGTGTATGTCTACATGTGTCTGTGAACACGATAACTAAAAAATCTGATGTGTTCCATTCACATGACTTTCTCTACATCTCTACAACAAATTATTGTTGGAAATTTATTCTTCTATTTACTTCATGCTAATCGAGAAAAAAATAGCAGAAATAGTCTTATTCCTTGCTTCCTTGTAAGTAGAAGCGAAATAAGCGAGTACCATAGGTTAAAGTGATAGTCAAAATCTGGTTGCTATGTGACTGAAGTTCCTTTGTTCGTATGGACACGAGTTGACAAATTCCTGTATGAGAAAAGAATAAGTTTTTTAAAGCTGAAACCAACAAAAAGAAATATCTCAAAAACGCTCAACTCCACAAAGAATGTATATAACATAAATTGTGTGTTTTTAAGTGCTCTACATTTTTTGTGTGGTAAGTTTTTTTTCCATCTCTTACAGTTTAGCAGTTATGCAAAATTCCGTAAAATTCGTCCAGAGAAAAGTAGTCTTCAGAGGCTATTCTCAGAAAATTCAAGATATACAGTTTATTTGGCAGGTAAATATCTTTAATATGTGATATTTTAATCAAACTCGTAGAGCCATTTTGAGAAAATCAAAATTTTCGAAAAAAGTTCCATGTAAAGGGTAGTTTGGGGTGGGGGATTTTACTCAAAATCTTCGTGTCGCATCCCTGGAAGATACTAAACTTAAATACCAAGTTTGGTATCCAACGGTCTCTTCGTTTTTGAGCTATGCTGTCCACAGACACACACACGGACAGACAGACACACAGACAGACAGACAGACAGACAGACACACAGACGAACATTTTTCTAAAAATGCTTTTTTTGGGTTCAGGGAGTCTCAAAACATGCATTTCCGGTGAAATCTTGGTTTCGAATTTTGGGTGCAATACAACACCTTCTCTATACACTATGTACATAGTGCGTATAGAGAAAGTAAAATTTGATGTTTTCTATTCACATGACTTTCTCTACATCTTTGCAACAAATTATTGTTAAAATGCTTAGGCTTCTATTTAATTCATGCTAATCGAGAAAAAAATAGAACTAGTCGTATTACTTACTTCCTTGTAAGTAGAATCGAAATAAGGGTTAAAGTGATAGTCAAAAGCTGGTTGCTATGTGACCGAAGTTCATTATTTGTATAGACAGGAGCTGACAAATTCCTGTATAAGAAAAGTACAAGTTTTTTAAAGGTGAAATAAAAAACAAGGAATAACTCAAAAACATTCAACTCCACGAAAAAATGTATATAATATAAATTGTGTGTTTTAATGTGCTCTACATTTTTGTTGTGGCAAGTTTTTGTCCAGTTCTTACGGTTTAGCAGTTATGCAAAATTGCATAACATTCATCCAGAATAAAGTAGTCTTTAGAGGCTGTTCCCAGAAAATTCAAGATATACATTTTATTTGTCAGGTAAATATCTTTAATGTACGACATTTTAATCAATATCGTTGGAGCCATTTTTGAGAAAATCAAAATTTTCGAAAAAAGTTCCATGTAAACGGTAGTTTGGGGTGCGGGAATTTTTCTCAAAATCTTCGTGTCGCATCCGTGGAAGATACTAAACTTAAATACCAACTTTGGTATTTTACCGACTTTTCGTTTTTGAATCGCACACAATCACGGATCTTTTTCTAAACATTCTTTTTTGGGGTACAGGGGACCCTAAAACGTTAATTCGGTTTTGCATTCCTTCTCTATACACTATGTATATATTATGTATAGAGAAAGTAACAAACAGGTGTAAACAAATGAAATTTGTAATGTAATTCATATGATGGTGTAAAATTGTGGGAGCAGCCACCCACACGAAAACCCGGAGTCAACCCCAGAGCAAAACTGTCAGTAACTTCGACGTTCACTTTGGACTTGCACATTCTAATACTCCTTCTCAGACTGCAACACGCTCTGACGTTCGCTCTAACACTCACACACTCTGAAACTCTGGCTCTGACACTCGCACCGTAAAAGTAAATGCTAACTTCAGTAGATATTGGCTTCATCGATCGTAGGAGCGATAGGTAGAATTGTTGTTGGTAATACACGCATATACTTCAAATTTGGTCGGTTAAATAGGTTGAAAAGAAATTTATACAATTTATACAAGCTGTATTTAATAAAACACACGCCTGCTGTAATGTACACTAATTGGTTCACCAGTCCCTTATTATATTTGTAGGTAGGCAACATTTCATGCTCTGAAAGCAATAAGGTCGAAGCTACCGTGCTTGTCGACCATTTGGTAACTACGCAAATCTAGCCTGCTTTTCATAGGAGAATAGACCTTAGCAGCAATAGTTACGTCCATTCCAAAAGCATGCGCTTAGAACTCCTGTTACAGTACATGTAATACCAATAGGATTCGCTGTCATATGTACCGCAACGTAAATTATAATGCATGAAGGCTAAATGAACGAACTTAAGCTGCAAAAAGGAGTCACACAACAGTTATAAAGAAATGAGAAGCGCAGATGGAGACATTTCTTACACTATATCTACAAGTTTTGACAATACAAGCGGCCGCAATGATTGTAGTATTGGTTACTTTCATGTTCCTCATCAACTCCAGCGTGTCAGCTGTTCGGGACCCACAGTCAGTGTGGACTTTTTTTTTCTTTATGTTTTATCGATAAAGGTGCAAAGTTAGCTCAGTGTTTGCCACACTAATAAATTTAGGTGTAAACAAATTAAGAATACGTATTAAGAACAAACGGCAGTTCATTTTACGTGTTCTTCTGTTTTCGATCCTTAATTTTCATTCTAATTGTTTTGAAAAAGAAACTTCACTAAGAATTTAAATAATACTGGATTGATAAAGTTAGAATAAACATAAGGAGAACAGTAATAAGAGAAGTAAATAAGCAAGTTAATAAATGTTCTGATATCCTATCTAGCTTTGTGCCAAATCAGGAAGAAAGAAAGCGGGGGAAAAATTGTCAACGTTTTAGCATGATTCGAACCTGAATCGAGCATCTTGGAATTCAAACTAACACCGCGCGTTAACAAATACGCTATTGTTTATCTATAACTTGAGGCGCCAAAGTCCACCACACTGTGATTTGACAATATGTTACGGCCATGATAAACGAGTTGAGGTTACGTTAGCCGAAATAATAAACTTTTGCGTTTAACGAATTACAGGGCCCAATATTGAAGGAATAGAGAAAAAAGGGGAAAAGTAGTTCAACATTGAAAAGTGCAATAGAAAATACATGGAAAGAAGAAGACATTTTAGATGAAGCAGTGGAACGTGTGCCGCTGCAGACGGACTACGAGTAAATATGTCAGCGGAAATGTCAATCTCAAGGTAATTTATCACCAATTGTAGGAAATATGAAATATGCTTAGCCCCTAATCACTTTATTCCCGTAACAAGTTATGGAATGCTAAGGGTTCACAATTTGGTTCGTAACATTTCACATCAGAACTCTTGACAAATATCTTTAAATAGGTAACATCAACCTCTTTAGCAAAGGAATTTCAAAACATCTGGCGCGGCGTAAAACAGACTTAAATTCTCCGTCGGTCAATTACAAGCAGCGCTTCGTTAACAAAACGACGTCGGTCTGCGGAGCAGAACAAATAAACATCACGGAGAAGAGAAAGTTTGTTTGGAACATTTCTCGTCTTTTGTTTGCCTCTGTAACTAATACCATCGCATCTTTATAACCGTAGGCCGTCCGCACCGGTTTCTCTTGACGGTTTCATTCCTCCAAGTTACGCAACTTTGAAACTTTTCAGAAAAATACCGTTAGCTGTGGAAAGATAACTATTGTCTTAACATCTGGGGGCAGGATAAAAGCTAGGGCAATAAGCGGGCAGAAAACACCACCAGTTGCAGCCGCTGTGGGTTAAGAAACACTGAAGATTGCTTCCGGCTTGGATGCCTCGAATTCCAGGGTTAATAAACTTCTTGGCTCAGTGTGATGAAATGACCAATGATTGCTGCTTTATGGATCGTTAAAATTATTATTTATATTATTATTTATATTTATATGATTAATATTTATATTATTATTTATATTATTACTATTAATAATTATGCATTTTAATCAGAGCTAATGGTTTTATTACCATTTACCAATTTAGTAGGTACAAAAAGTATCTTCTATTCGCCAAAAAAATTGATTTCAAGTTTTCAATGTAAATGCATGTTGAGGTCCTTTGAAACCAAAATTAAGGTGTGTGGATAGAGAGAGCAGGAGAGAGAGAGAGAGGGAGGTAGGGAAGGAGAGAGCGAGAGGGAGAGAATGAGGGGACGAGAGAGAGAGGGGGCAAGAGAGAGGGGGAGAGAGGGGAGAAAAGGGGGGGAGGGGGAGAGCGAGAGAAACTTTTTGTATTTCGTCCATGTGACTCACTACCTATTCTGCTTATTGCTTAGTTGCTTGTAATTACAGGGGAAATAAGGCAATACGCGAAGCTATAGCTATAGTGAAATCTTTTGCTCGCTATGTGATGCAATTCACATTCTCTTATCTTTGCTTGACCAGGATGTAAAACGTGAATCGACTTCTCATTTGAGAAAAGCCTAAGACTTAGTATTTAAAACCAATAACAAGGAATATATCGGAAATAGTTAATACTACAAAAATGTATGATATAAATTGTACATTTTAACGAATTCTACATTTTGTATAGCAAGATTTTGTGTATGTTTTACCAGTTATGCAAAAGTAATCCAGAATGAAGACTGCTTTAGAGCCATTTCCAGAAAGTGTAATGTATTCATTTTATTTGTGATGAAAATATCTTAAACATATGGTATTTTAATCCAAATCGTTAGAGCCATTTTCGAGAAAATCAATATGTTTGAAAGACTGCCTCCATGGACGAGTGGTCAGCAAGCGAGCTTCTCACCCGGAGGTCCCGGATTCAATTCCCGGCTGGGGCGGAGAATTTTTCTTTAAGCAGAATTATTCCCTATTCCCCACAGAGTTTGGAAGTGCGAATGCGAAAGTGAATGTGCGAATGTTTAGTAATATAAAGTTTAACCTAATGTTCTGAAACTATAATTTCACAAGTCACAGCTCCCGATATGATTATTGATGTTAAAGAGGGCTATACAAATGAAACAATAAAAAAAAAAAAAGTTTGAAAACTTACAAATATTCGTGTCGCATCACTGAAAGTTGCTACAATTAACAAGTTTGGTATTATTTAATCTATTTTTTCGTTATGCCGAACAGATACTCACGGACACACACCCGCACGCACAAACGGGCCTTGTTCTAAATTACATTACACGTGTGTGTTGTTTGTAACATGTATGTGAAAATAATATAATAAGATTGTTAGGTCGCCTAATTATACGAGAAGACATTCTGTTGTTCTGTATAAGTAATATTTAGAAAGCTCGTCTTCTTTGTTCTGAAAGTAAAGGGGTCGTAGAGCATGGAACTGTGGGTGTGATCACATGATTTGTTCTTTTAAGAAAGTATTGTGTAACCTACTGTGGAAAGGTGAATACTTACGCAACCTATTGCCTTCTAATAAGTTATAAATGTGTCCTCAAAACGGGGACTCATACTCAGAGAGTCAGAGAATACCAGTCCGTTTTTTAAATAAATTCTTCAAATGTTCTTCTTCATGCGAAAGTGTCTCTCGAACCACGAACCACTTCCAGCTCTCCTTTTAGTTTTTACCTTCTCTAGACGTACTATATAGGGGAAGCATGGCTCCTGACCAACTACTATCCTTACAAAACTTCAAGTGGTGGTCGAGCTGACTTCTCACCCGGAGGTCGCGGGTTTGATTCCCGGCTGAGGCGAGCAAGTTTTCTTTAACCAGAATTATTCCATATCTCCCACAGAGTGGACGTATGAGTGTGAAAGTGAATGAATGAATGAATAAGTGTATTTATTAATATAGCAATATCATACATAGAATTTCAACAGTCGCACTGGTCCACAGACCGTACGTGCTTTTGTAATACACATTACAAGCAATATAAAACAACAACCACAACAAAGAATTAGAAGAGTAAACACGAAAATAAAAAGACAAAGGAAATACACAGTCAAAAGCAATATTAAACAACAATAACAATTAAGAGTGAATCCGAAAATAAAGATACAAAGATATTCAAATATAGCAATTTAAATTTACAGCACAGAGTACAGCTTCATAAATGCACCCTCTTATCATAGATAATTACACTTAAAAGACATATATACACATAATATATACAACCCTAGCACAACAGTGACCTAAGTATGACATTATATATATGTATGTAGAACATTGTAGTCACTTTTGTTTAGTTGATCTTATTCCCCCCCCCCTTCTCTATTGGCAGCCTCTTCAGATCTCAGCTGTCTTGCCTTAAGTATAAATTTACCTAGCCCGTCCATGTTTTCCGTGCCTGCCAGTAGCGTCCAACATGCTTCTATCCCTACATTCGCAGTGGTAAAAAATCGCGGCAAATATTTTTCCCGCCATTCCTCCGTACCCCTACATCTTGCCAAGATTTGAGTCCACGACTCTTCCTCCTCGCAAATGGGACAGATTCTTATACCATTCTCGTTAGAAATTTTCGTGCTCCTCTATGCTCCTAGTCTAATCCACGCGAGCCCCTCTCTAATGAGTTTGGTACCTGTTTTGATGTATTGCTCCATACCCCACTCCGATTTCAGCCCAGACTGTACTTCTAATGACACCTTCTCTGTGCATTGCGCAATTATTTGCTGTCTGTCAATATCACAGAGACGGTTCTTAATTTTTCTCCAAATGCTTCGCCTGTTTTCCTGCCCCGCCATCCAAATGTCTCCCATCCCAATGGTTTACAACCCTTTCTTTAATTTTGATGCCCACGTCAAATTACCTTCCATTCGCAACTGTTCACGGTAGCAGACTGCCCTAATTAGAGATTGGTTTCCGTGAACGATTCTCATCCAATATTTAACTGCTCTGATTTTGCACTCTATCGTTTCACTATGTACCCCGAATTCCCTCATTATTCCGCAGTTTGCCGTACCCCTCCCTACACCCAGAATTCCTTTCAAAAATTGGGTCCTCACTTGATCCAGATTCCCTGTTTGTTCCCACCCCCATATTTCTCCTCCGTATGCCATCGTGGATCTAACTGTCGCTCCGTATACAGTTTCCATTAAAGTGTGAAAGTGAATGCGCGTGTGTTTAATAATACAAAATTGATTAACCTAATGTTCTAAACCTACAGTAATACGAGTTGTTTCACAAGTCAAAGCCCCCGATGTGACCATTGAAGTTAGAGGGAGCTGTACAAAGAACAAAAAAGCTTCAAGTCTTCAGGACCGCGCTGCCGAGTATTTAGACCACTCACCTCTCGCCAAGGCCGCCCAAGTTCGATTCCAGGTGTCCGCATGATGGATTTGTGGTAGATATAGCAGCGCAGTGGCGGGTTCTCTAGTTTTCCCCGCCATTGCATTTCACCGGTACATCTTAATTCCATGTATCATCAGTCTCATCACCTACGGTGCCATTTGTAGTAAAAGCGGGGTTAAGCACTATCTCAGGGCTATCAATACAGGTAGCTGAAAATATTTCAATCGACATCGAATTTTTAGGTCGGATACCATGCCTAATTCATAGTACATATAGGAGAAAGTAAAAACGTGTCATTGGTATGAACTGTTTTAAAGTTAAGAATAACGAAGGATAAAAGGTTAAGCACCACAAGTAGACTGCCAGCCCTTTTTGTTTATACCGTGACCACTGAGAGGGAGGGATAAGGGGAGGGAGCTGAAGTGCAACCACATCCGGTAAACGGGCGCAAGTACAGATGTGGTCCCTAGCATTCGGCGGTGGCATTTCTACAAGCCTCAGAACCGCCGATGCCATACGAGGGAGCGTCCTATCTTATGAATCCCGGAGGCAGATCCTGCAACAGGCCTGGAAGAAATCTTGAAGAGAGCGCAAGCCACCGCCCAACCGCTACTTGCCGAACACCTGGTCCTTCAATCCTGAAACGGATGACAAGGAAATGAAGGGTATCGGACATTGACAGGAAAGCCTTGGTAAAAGGTGACTCAAGCCAGAATTTACTAATCGAGCCAGGAAACCACAAAAAATGCACGGGTCAGATTGAGAGGTCGCCGGGAATCGAACCGGACCTACCAAATATGGCAACAGACGTTATCGTCTGAGGCATTCCGCCTGGTTCACATCAAGGGAAGTTTGTGGTGGAAGTGTTTCCTTGAAAATACCTTTGTCACATCTTTGATGTGTATCACTGTTTACAGATAAACAGACATGGATTTTTTTTTTCTGATTATTGAATGGGCCTCAAAAATGTATTCTCGCAGTACTCTGGACATCAAATATTTGGGTGAAATATAATCCTTTTTCTACCTACTAGAAGCGTAGCTAAAATAAAACAAAAATCTGATGTGTTTCATTCACTGGTCTACAAACAAGCTTCGTACAAAATCTTTTTCTTTCTACTCCACGCTAATCGAAATAAGCATTAGCAGAATGTTCTTATTACTTTCTCTATACGCACTATGTACATAGTGTATAGAGAAAGTATTGCACTCCACCCAAAAATTCGATACCGAGATTTCACCGGAAATATATGTTTTAGGGTCCCCAATATCCAAAAAAAGCATTTTCACAAAAAGGCATTTTCACAAACTTAGTATTTAAGTTTAGTATCTTCCAGGGATGCAACACGAAGATTTTGAGAAAAATTCCCCCTCCCCAACTACCCTTAACATGAAAATTTTTTCGAAAATTTTGATTCTCTCAAAAATGACTCTAACGATTTTGATTAAAATTTAGTATATTACAGATATTTATCTGACAAATAAAATGTGTATTTTGAATTTTCTGGGAATAGCCTCTGAAGAGTAATTTGTTCTGGATCAATTTTACGGAATTTTGAATAACTGCTACACCGTAAGAGATGGACAAAAACTTACTGCACAAAAATGTAGAGCACCTTAAAACACACAATTTATGTTATATATATTCTTTTCGTGGAGTTTGTCGTTTTTGAGACATTCCTTATTTTTAGTTTCTGCTGTGAAAAACTTATTCTTTTCTCATACAGGAACTTGTCAACTCCTATCCATACAAACAAAGCAACTTCATTGACATAGCAACCAGCTTTTGACTATCACTTTAACCTATGGTTGTCCCTTATTTCGCTTTTACTTATAACGAAGCAAGTAAGACTATTTGTGATAATTTTTTCTGATGAGCATAAAGTAAATAAAAGTATAAGCATTTTAATAATAATTTGTTGCAGGGATATACAGAAAGTCATGTGAATGGTACACATCAGATTCTTAAAAATTAAAACCGATAACAAGGAATATCTCGAAAACTTTTAGCTGCACAAAAAATAAATAAAAACAAAAATGTAAAGGATATAAATTGTGTGTTTTGATGAAGTCTATATATTCTGTGTAGGTTTGTCTATCTTTTGCTGTTTAGCAGTTATATAAAAGTCATTCACAATGAAGAGATTATTTGAGGAGATTCAAAATATATACTTTATTTGCCATGCTTTAATAGCATTTTAATAAAAATCATTAGAATTATTCTTTAGAAAATCAAGTTTTTCCAAGTAAAGGGTAGTTTAGTGTGGGGGGATTTTATTGAACATTTTTGTGTCGCATCTTTAGAAAATACCAATCCTAAATACCAAGTTTAGTTATTTAACGAACTGTTCAGCTTTGAGTTAGTTGCGCGCACACACACATACACACACACACACACACACACACTCGCACACACTCTGACTTGTTTTCTAAGGATGCTCTTTTTGATTCATGAGTTCTTAAAACATATATTTCCGGTGAAATATCGATATCTGTAGTTTAGGTAGAATACAATACCTACCTTCTCTACCTACTATGTTGAACCCTATCTACTCGGATTGAAATATATTTATGATTTAATTTTTTAAAAATTGTTAATTGTTTATTTCATAGTGCTCGTGTGCAGGACAAACGTTAGAACGGTAGAGTCAGAGTGAAACCTTCAACTCCGTAGACGAGATTTGAGCCACGGATCTCCTGGTGTCTGTCTGGTTGCTCAAACCACGAGGTACAACATGCGAATACGACATTAAATTCCCCAACTTCATAAAATCCCGAGACTTAAAATGGCTACTTAGGACATTGTAAGTCGCAATTGAGATATGTTATCTCAAAATAATTTGATACCTGATTTTAGTTTACAGGAAAACATGCGAGTCAGCTGGGGATTTTAACGTAGTTCCGGTAGGTTGCCCTGGTAGCTCAGAGGTTACAGCAAAATTTGGGGGAGACTGTGAGTTTCGAGTTCTAATCCCGGCTATGGCATTCAATTTTTCACTCTAAATCTATCTTTATACACGTTGCTTATAAACTAGATCTCTCTATACATAAAACTCTCCCTTAATATTTTTTCTTGTCTGTTACTATTTCCTAATATATGTAAGTGGGAAGGTAAGTAAACCTGCGTTGATTTTACAATATCTGATATCCAGTAAAATATATTTTTTTTTTTTTTTTTTTCAATTTCTCATTTTGTATAATCCTTATTTAAATCTTCTAATGCATCAAGCACATAATAGGTATAGAATACGTTTCCCTGAAACTTCTTCCAAATTTCTCATTTGTGTATACTTCTTATTTAGATGTTTTAATGTATCAAGAACATAATAAGTATAAAACATGTTTCCCTGCAACTTCTTCCAAATTTTTCATTTGAGTATAATCCTTTTTAAATCTTCTAATGCATTAAGCACATAATATGTATGGGACACGTTTCCATGGGAATTCTTCCAAATTTATCATTTATATATAATACTTACTTAAATATTTTAATGCACCAATAATATAACAAGCATAAAATGTGTTTCCATGAGATTCCTTCCAAATTTCTCATTTTGTATAATCCTTATTTAAATCTTCTAATACACCAAGAACGTAAAATGCATAGAATTCGTTTCCATGGGAATTCTTCCAAACTTCTCATTTATGTATAATACTTATTTAAATCTTCTAATGCATCAAGAATATAATATGTGTAGACTGCGTTTCCATGGAACTTGTTCCAAATAAGGCATTTTCGATGTTCCAACGGTGTAGCCGGGATGAATGGAGACCATTCCATGTTCAGCTGTCATCTAGAAGTGGAAATACTTGGCCACTAAAGCAATTAATTGCCAAAACTTAGTTTATGTTTGGTGTCTCCATTGTGAGTACGTTTTCTGTTCTTTTGTGATACCACTACAAATCATACTGGCAACTTGCCACACTCCATTCAACTGTTTATGTCCATACCATTCTAGAGCTATGTTTTATATTGCCGTAATAATCTCATAATTCAAACTACCTAACAACCTTAAACATGAATCTTTACGTTATGAAAAAGAGATAAATATCCTCATTTTATTACTGTTGTTTCATCGCGAAAAATGATGCCAAGCTAGCGTTTTATTGAGAAAAATTTAGTAGTTAAAGTAATTACTTTATTGTTGCTTCTATACAAATTTTTTGCGTGAGTGATTTATTTAGTCAGATATATACATTTTCTGACAGCGATATATTTACACTATAAATATTCTATACGCTATTTGTTTTCTCTCTTCATGTTAATCGAGATAAACCTATGCAGAAATAGACATTGCACAACTCTTTGAAGATATAGAGGGGTAGAAGAAACCGAATCGATGATTTAAAAATATGTTGTGTTCCATTCACATGACTTTCTCTACATCTGTGTGACAAATTATTGTTATAAAGGCATTCTTTATCTATTTCATCTGAAATGAAATCTCGATATCAAAGTTTTGAGTGGAGTGCAATACCTTCTCTACCTATTTATCATGAACTATGTAGATAAAGAAAAAAACTATTATGTCCTAGAAACTCCATATTTTTCCATGACCTCACGGCATACAACTAAAAAGAGACAATAGTCGCCCTCCGTGATAACTTCATATACCCAAGGTCGTGGGTTCAAACCCGGTGGAGAACGATGGATTTTTTTCGGGCATAAAAATCCTTAGCATGGCTTCCTTCGGAAGGGAAGTAAAGCCGTTGGTCCCGTGTCGTAGATTTACGGCACGTAAAAGAACCTCAAGTCTGATAAGAGAGGCCTCTGAGCAAAATGAAGCGATTTTTCACGCCCAGTATAGAATGGGACGCTGAGAACCACAGCAGTTAAAGAGCGTCCATAAATAAAACTTCATTTACATTTTTAAAGAGCGACAGCAGCACTTCAAAAATGACAGTGGGGAAAAAATTCAAATCAATAATAATGTATAACTCAGATATGGCTAATGCCACAGAAATGTTATTTGAAATAAATTCTATGTTTTAAGGCAGGTATGGGCAAACCGCGGACCATTTGACACGCAACTCGCGAAGACGGGTAACACAGGATAGTTTGGAACGAAAGGGTGAATGGAAAAACAGACAATGAGTGGAGTAGCAGTTGCTGATAAATAGTATTGATTTATTACTTTCTCTACTATGTATATAGTGTATAGAGCAGGTATTACATTACACTAAAAAATTCGATTCTGAGATTTCACCGGAAATACATGTTTTGAGACTCCCTCAGCCTAAAAATAGCATTTTTAAAAACATGTTCGTGTATGTGTGTCTGCGTGTCTGTGGGCAGCATAGCTCAAAAACGAAGAGTCCTCTATATACTAAACTTGATATTTAACTTAAGTAACTTCCAAGAATGCGACATGAAGATATTCAAGAAAATCCCCCAACTAAACTTTACATGGGATAAATTTCGAAAATTTTCTCAAAAATGCTTTAACAGTTATGTTTAAAATCTCTTAGATTTTAGATATTTACATGACAAATAAAATGTATGTCTTGAGTGATCTGAAGATCACTTTATTCTGGATGAATTTTGCTGAATTTTGAAAAACTGTTAAACCGTAAGGATAGACAGTTGTTGCAGTGTTTCAATTTTAAACTAAGCATCTTCTCAAACGGGGTCACCTTTCGTTTTATCTCTCTTTTGTTTTTCTGGAAATGTAAAGCGAGCCGAATTTCAATTGTTCACATATCGATCGGCTTTTAAAAGATCTGACTATCGCTTAACCTCATATATCCCTTTATTTTCCTCCTGCTTCTAAGAAACTAAGTAGTAAGACCATTCTGTTAATGTTTATCTCGTTTAGTATATGTAGATAGAAGAATAGTCTTTTGTAAGAATATTTTGTTTGCAGAAATGTTGAGAAAGGCATGTGAGTGCAGCCCATCACATTTTGTATAGAGTTTAGACTACAATAAAATAATAGAAACAAATTTATATTTTAATTAAATTATTTTACAATTGCTTCGTTAAATTTAGATTACGTCAATATAGCTATTTTCCGATTTTCATCGGTAAAACGAGATCTTTATTTTGACTTGGTATAAGTTATCTTGTGAAAAAAATATTCTTACAAATCTATGTATAATAAACACTCGTATGTAAAGTATATATAGCCATATTCATAATTCAATAAAAGCCTCCGCTCCAGATTGCCCTCTACATACTGCTTCCATGCAGTCGTTAGCAACCTTGAACATCGAAAGGATTTCAAAATAATTCGAACCAGCTGGCTCTTAGCTCAATTGGATCACCTGACTTTTGTGCGAGGACTCCCGAATTCGATTCCCGGCTGAGGGTGGGATTTTTTCTCTCCAAGATTATTCCCTATCCATCTCAGAGTCTGGAAATATGAACGACAGTGTAAATGTGTGTGTATGTGTGAACAGAATCAGAAAGCATCTAATGTGTTTGACGCGACTTCCTATATATCGCTGTAATAAATTATTGTTAAAAATCTTATTCTTCTATCTACTCCATACTAATCGAGATAAGCATTAGCAGAAACGGTCTTATTACTTATTTCCTTGTAAGTAGAAGGGAAATAAGGGAATACTAGGCTAGAGCAATAGTCAAATTATTTAAAAGCGGGTTGCTCTATGCTTGAAATTCGTTTGTCAGGGGTTGACAAATACCCGCATGAGCAAAGTATAGGTATTTTGAAAATAAAACCAATAATAAGGAATATTTCGGATATGGTCAATTCCACGAAAAACAAAATCAATGTGATTATAAATTGTGTGTTTTAACGAGATCTCTCTCTCTCTCTCTGTTTTTTTTTTTTTGTGTATGTAATCGGTTTTTGTGTATCTCTTACGTTTGCCAGCTATGCAAAAGTCATCCAGAATGAAGAGGTCTTCAGAAACTACTCCCAGAAAACTCAAGATGTACATTTTATTTGTCATGTAACTATGTTTAATATATGATGTTTTAATCAAAATCGTTAGAAGCTTTTTTGAAAAAAATAAAAGATTTCGTAATTTGACTGGCGGAATTTTCCTCGAATCCTTTGTAAATACTAAACTTAAATAACAAAATATTTTACCTACTTTTCTTTTTTGAGTTACCGGTTCACAGACACACGGACACACATTACACGGACCTTTTTCTTAAAATGCTCTTTTTGGATGTAGGGGAGCCTAATGCGTGTATTTCCGGTGAAATTTCGGTATACATTTTTTGGGAGGAATGCAATACCTTATCTCCTATGTAGGTATTAAGTAGAGAATATAAAAATAGGAATCCAATGACAACAGAGCAGGAGTTAACACCATATCGGATATTTTTACATTGCCATTATGTTTCAAAAGGATAAATTGGAATAAATAGTCTGTTTTAAAGAGATCTACATTTTTATCTAATTCTGCTTTGTTTTATACCTAACGTTTGTACAATATTATATAAAATTTCTTCCGAATGAAGAGAACAACTCAAAGATTATTCGAGAAAATTTTGGTGGGCACATTAATTTATTTATCGTATAAATATAATTATTTGGTATTTAAACGATATTACTTTTTCTAGCACGTATGTACATACTATACACATACTAGACAGAGAAGGTATTTGTATTATATCAAAAAATTCGATGTCGAGATTTCACGAAAATATGTTTTGAGATCTTCTGAGTCCAGAAAAAAGCATTTTAGAAAAATTTCCGCGCGCGCGTGTATGTGTGTGTCTGCGGAGAGCATAGCTCTAAAATGAAGAGACCGTTAAATATCAAACGTTGTTAAGTATCTCCCAATGATGCGACAGGATGATTTTCAAGAGCATTCTCCCACCTCTTTATATGAACATTTTTGTTTTTCTCAAAAATTACACCAACGTTTTAATTAAAATACCGTATATTAAAGATATTTACATCACTAATAAAACGTATATTTTAAATCGTCTAAGAATAACCTCTGAAGATCTCTTTATTCTGGATGAATTTTGAGAATTTTGTATAAATGGTAAATCGTAAGAGATGTACAAAAACTTACTACAAAAATGTATATCTTGTTAAAACCCATAATTTGTTGTATATATTATGTATCAATAGCAAGGAATATATCAGAAGTGGTAAACTCTACAATAAATAAATGAATGAAATCATATATATATATATATATATATATATATATATATATGATTTCAATTTTAAACTGCCTAATATTTCTCAATAGGGAAGCCACCTTTCGTTTCATCTCTCTTGTTTTATTGCTGGCTAAGTAAAGCAAGCAGAACCACACTTTTTTCTCATAGCGACCGGCTTTTAGAAGATTTGACAATCGATTTAGCCTTATGTATTTCCTTATTTTCCCTTATACTTACAAAGAGTCAAATAATAAGTCAAACTCTATTAATGTTTATCTCGATTAGCATGAAGTAAATAAAATAATCTTTTGTAAGAATAATTTGTATATGGAACAGCTAACGGAAGTTATGTGAATGAAGCACATAAGATTTTCTTTCACGGATCTTCTTCTAATTTTTTTTTTTTATTCAGGGAGTCTCAAAACACGGGTGAAATTTCAGTATGAAATTTTGAGTGGAATTCAATACCTCCGCTACTTACTGTACTCACTAGAGGAAGTAATAAATTGTGTAATAATATTTTGTTGAAGCTCTATAAAAGTAATAGATTGTGGATAGAGAAAGTAATGTGAATATATTATACACATAATTTATAGATAGACTTAGGAATAATTTGTAAATGACCATACGCGCACACACATTTTGTGTATGTAAATGGCATAACTCAAAAATAAAAAGTGAGTTAAATGCCAAGATCAGCATATTTACAGGATGTGACTCGAAGATATTCAAGAAAATCTGCCACCCAAAACTATCCTTTACATGAGGCATTTTTCATAGATGTTGATTTTCTAAACTATGATTAACGATTTTTATTAAAATATCACATGCTTAAGATATGTTTAACAAATGAAATGCATATTTTGCCTTTTTTTGGAATATCACCTGAAGTCGTCTTCGCTCTGGATGACTGGCATAACCAGTAAACCATAAGAGATAGTCAAAGTCATATACTAAAGTAGATATAGATCTCGTTAAAGCACACAATTCAGATTTTTTTTCTGTGGAGTTGACCATTTCAGAGTTATTTCTTGATATTGGTTTCAGTTTATAAAATACTTTTGTCAAATAGGCAGTCGTCATTCTTTTTGCTTTACTTCTGTCCATGCAAAGGGAACCAAATTTCAATGACATCACATACTGACAACTTTTTTAAAAATATTTGATTAGCCTAGTGCTGTCCCTTATTTCTCTTCTACTTAAAGAAGCTAAATAATAAGAGAATTTCTGGTAACGTTATTCTTATTAAAACGAAGTGAGCAAAATAGCAATATTTTGTAAGAATGGTTTGTTTGCAGAATAAGTAGAGAAAAGTGATTTGATTGGACACCTCTTTTTATAAAAATCGTTTATGTATGTGTGTGTATCTGTGAACAGTATAACTAAAAATCAAGAATTCGTTCGTACACCAAACTTGGTATTGGAAGCTCAGGGCCTTTCAGATTCCAGACGAACATTTCCAAAAACATCTACCAACACCAATTTACGCTTTACATGAAAAAGTTTTCGTAATGATTGGATCACTCAAAGTTACCGTTAACTAATTTGATTAAGATGTCACATATTTAAGATATTTTGTGACAAAATGAATTTATATTTTGAATTTGTTTGGTGAATAGCTTCTGAAGCCATGTTCGTTCCGGATAAGAGCGAATGTGACACATGTGCCGTTTTCTAAATCTTTGCTTTTTTATTCACGGGACTTCAAAACATTTCTGTTGAAATCTCGACATCATTTTTTGGGTTGACTGCAGTACTTAGTCCAAATCCATAGTTCTCAAACTGATCGGTACGCCCCCAGCGTGGAGGAGGCGATGAGAAGTACGCAATGGTCACTCACAGTATTTTGGATTGCTGAGGGCCGATTGAGATGTGCTCTACCAAGTCCTATCGATCAAAACTAAATTATTCCCGTTTCGAATTGTTGCCGCTGGCTAGTGCTGACATTTACATAGACCTATCGAAACAAGGAACTAAAAGTTCAATTTGCAAGTTCACTGTGGCAATTTGAAGGTAGTGCACAAAGATATTAAGGAATGATTAAGAATCTGCTTTAGATGAAAATTTCAGATTGGATAAAAAATCCATTTTCAGGTATTCAATGGCTGCAAAAAGACATCCCTGATCCCTATTCTGCAGGGTGGAGAATAATTCAGAAGTTTCTTACTGAATTTACAGAATCTTATCTGTAGAAGGTGGTTTTAATGTATTGGCACGACTTTAATCAAAGCAAAGAAATAGATTCCTCATAACTCAGCGTGGAGATTTTATGTTGGCATTAACCCTTAGTTGCCTGCACTAGTATACTACATATGCCGTTTTTCCATCAGTTCAAGTTTAAAACCAAAGTTCTAATAAAACTGTTTGGGAATAAACCTATAAAATTATTATATAAAATAATAGAGAAAATAGAAATGAAAATAAATGTAGATCCTTTATTAATATTTTTCTTCCCAATTAAAAGTTTAAACTCTTCTAAAGCAGTTTTCATAATGCTGCCAAAGACACTACCAAAAAAGTAGTTCAAAAGGCCATGAGTGTTAGGTGATAGGTAAATGGACTGGCCATCCATTCAAAGCCAAATGTTGCAAGTTCAAACCCCAGCGACTGTGGTAAAGGACGGGGAGAGCCCAAGTAAAATAATCGGTGTGATGTTTGGAAGTTAATGGGGGCTACATTTGGCTATAGTTATGTCGGTTTTCTCTTTTATTTATTTAAAAAAAATCACTGCAATTTTAGGGCAAACATTGTATTTATTTTTACAATATAAACGTCTTGATTACTTTTCCGTTATGGTTGAAGGTTAGTATAGCATGAAATTAATCCTAGAGTACAACCTTATTTGTATAATTACGCTTAAAACAAGCGGAACTTATAGGTACCAACAGGCAACAAAGGGTTAATTGAAATTACACCAGAAATTGGAAAACTGATCTTTTTTAATCTGAATAAGTTTATTCTTCATATTAAGGTCATTATGGATGTCAACAATTTAAGCTGTTTTACCACATTTCAGCGTTAAGTTCCTTTTCAGTTTTGAATATGTTTCATTAAATTTAAAATAAGTATTAATTTCTTGTTTTAAAAGCGATATCCACAACGCTTGTGAGTATTGGAGTTCACTTTTTAACGTTCTATAGCACAAATATACAATATGCATAGTGGACAGAGAAAATATTGTATTAGAGCCAGAAATTCGATGCAGAGATTTCACCGGACATACATGTTTTGAGACCCCTGAGTCCAAAAGGTGGGTGTGGGAAGCATAGCTTAAAAACGAAAAATCGATTAATTAGCAAACTTCATACTCAACTTCAGTATATTCAAGGGATGCGACACGAAGATTTTTACGAAAGTCGCTCCAAACCGAAGTACCCATAACATGGAGTATCTTTCGAACATTTTGATTTTCTCAAAAATGACTAACGATTTTGATTATAAAGCCCACAAACGAAATGCACCTACTTGTTGAATTTTCTGGGAATAGCCTCAGAACACCTCTTAATTCTATATAATTTTTTTATAACTGGTAAATAAAATAAAGACAAAAACTTATTCTACAAAAGATGTAGATCTCGTTAAAACACACAATTTATCATTGCATTTTTTCTAGAGTTAACTGTTTTCGAGAGATTCCGAGTTTTAAGCCACTTAAAGTTTCTTCAAACGAGAAATCGTCCTTCTTTTCTCCTTACTCTTATCAAGCAAGGAGAACCAATTTTCAACTGTTTTTTAATAGGACTAGATTTTAAAAGATTTGACTCTTGCTTTAGCCTAGTATGTTTCCTTGTACGTACAAGAAACAAGTAATAATACACTTCTGCTAATGTTTATCTCGATTAGCATGACGTAGAAAAAAAGACTAATATTTTGTAAAGAAGGTTGGACTGTGGAACACATCAGATTTAAGTTTCAAAGAACATCAAAAGATAAATTAAGGGACGCTTAGGAGTAGTAGGTACATTTAGGAAACTAGGCGTTGGTTTAAGTACACTGGTCTAATTCGTAAGTGCTTGAGGAATTAAGAGTTTAGTATTTTTGGATTTTTCATCGTTCTTGTTTACGTTTCTTGATTAAATTGGCCTATGCTCACCGCGTAACTGTCCCTTGACACTTTCTCTAGGGCTCAAAAGACCCTCAGTTTGTTTTGATGGTAATAAATTCTTATGAGATAGGTTTTTAACATATATAGAAAAGCCTCTGATTGTAGAAGACGACTAATCTATAAAGGAGACTGGAAATAAAACATGTAAAATGTGAGCTCCAGGATACAACAGGAGCCCGTTTTGGGTGTGACTGCATACGAGACTTCATTGGAAACGGGTTCATTATATCAAAAAAACTCACAGCCAATAATATTAGTAGTATTCAAGATATCCATCCCCTTTGGGTGTTTCTCAGTCAAGATTTATGAGCTAGCAGAGAAATCTCATTACATGAACAGACAGAATCATAAAGAAGTAATGAGATGCTGTTGTAGCAAAGCTAAGAGGAATAAGAAAATACATTCCCAGTGAAATTGAATTAGCTGAGGTGGCTGGAAAAAACATGTTGGACCACGGAAGTCGTTTTATAGCGTTTTCTTTAGCTTCATTTTATCACCACATTTTGAACTGGCAGAGACACTGAGACATGAATAATGCAGTTTTATCTGATTTGTGCTGAGATTTTTACTTTCTCTATACGCAATATGTACATATTATATAGAGAAGGTATTGTACTCCACCCAAATATTCGATTCCGAAATTTCACCCGAAATATATGTTTTAGGGTCTCCTTTATCTAAAAAAAAAAAAAGCATTTTCGGAAAAAGGTCCGTGTGCGTATGTGTGTGTGTGTCCATCGTGTGTGTCTGTGAACACGATAACTCAAATACGAAAAATCGGTAAAATACTAAACTTGGTATTTCAGTTTAGTGTCTTCCAGGATGCGACACGAAGATTTTGAGAAAAATCCCCCCACCTCCAACTCCCATTACATGAACATTTTTTCGAAAATTATTTTGATTAAAATATCGTATATTGATGATATTTACTTCACATAAAATATGTGTATCTTGCATTTTCTAGGCATTAGCCTCTGAAGAATTCTTTATTCTGGACTAATTTGATGGAATTTTGCATAACTGCTGAACTGTAAGAGATAGACAAAAACTTAGCACACAAAACCTGCAGAGCACGTTAAAACACACAATTTATGTTTTTTTATGTACTAGTCTGACGTCCATTGACCGGGTTTGGTCACATTGGACGATGAATGAAATTGGTGAAATGATGCTCAAATGATCTCTGGGTCCATAGATCTTAAAATTATTATACATTCGTCTTCTCAGGATAAGGGAAAACCTCGAAAAAAACCTTATCCGTGTAACTTGCCCTAAGCTAAATTCGAACTCGGGACCTTTAGAATGTGAGGCAGACACGCTACCACCACACTACCCTGGCGGGCACAATTTATGTTATATAACATTTTTTCGTGAAGTTTATGGTTTTTAAGATTCGTTGTTTTTCGTTTCAACTATGAAAAATTTATACTTTTCTCATATAGGAATTGGTCAACTCCTGTCCATACAAACAAAGGAGCTTCAGTGGACATAGCAATCAGCTTTTGACTATCACTTAACCTATGATACTCCCTTATTTTGCTTCTAATTACAAGGTAGCATGTAATAAAACTATGTCTGCTATTTTTTTTCTCGATTAGCATGAAGTAAATAGAAGAATAAGCTTTTTAACAATAATTTGTTGCAGAAATATAGAGAAAGTCAGGTGAATGGAACACATCAATTATTTTACTTTCTCTACACGTACTATGTACATAATGTTTAGAGAAGGTATTGTAATGCACCCAAAAATTCGATATCGAGATTTCACTGGAAATAGATGTTTTGGGTCCCCCTGAATCAAAACAAAAGATCTGATATGTTCCATTCACATGACTTTCTCTATATCTCTGCAACAATTTATTGTTAAAAAGCTTATGCTTCTAGTTACTTCACGCTAATCGAGAAAAAAAGCAGAAATAGTCTTATTACTTGCTTCCTTGTAAGTAAAAGGGAAATAAGGGAGCACAATAGATTAAAGTGATAGTCAAAAGTTGGTTGCTATGTGACTGAAGTTCCTTTGTTTGTGTGGACAGGAGTTGACAAATTCCTGTATGAGAAAAGCATAACTTTTTCAAAGCTGAAACGAAAAGCCAGGAATATCTTGAAAACGATCAACTCCACGAAAAAAATGTATATGACATAAATTGTGTGTTTTAATATGCTCTACATTTTCTGTGAAGTAAGTTTTTGTCCATCTCTTACGGTTTATCAGTTACGCAAAATTTATTCATCCAGAATAAAGTAGTCTTCAGAGGCTATTCCCAGAAAGTTCAGGATATACATTTAATTTGTCAGGCAAATATTTTTAATATACGACATTTTAATCAAAATCGTTAGCCATTTTTAAGGAAATCCAAATTTTCGAATTTTTTTTCATAAAAGGGTAGTTTGGTGTGGGGGATTTTCTTGAAAATCTTCGTGTCGCATCCTTGGAAGCTACCAAACTTAAATACCAAGTTAGGTTTTTAACGGTCTTTTCATTTTTGAGCTATGCTGCCCACAGACACACACACACGCACGGATATTTTCTAAAAGTGTTTTTTTTTTGGATTCAGGGGGTCTCAAAACATATTTTCGGTGAAATCTCGGTATCGAATTTTTTGGTGCAATATAATATCTTCTCTATACACCATGTACATAGTACGTATAGAGAAAGTAAAAAGGAACGCCGCTCTCTATTAAAACACTTTGAACAAAGCTTTAAATTTAATACAGATGAACTACCTATTTGTCCTGCTCGGTTGGCATGGAAACAAGCGGACAATGTCGGGAGAAAAATAAATAAAGATTTTCATTTATTTATTTTCGTCTCCTTTTCTTTTGAGCTGTGCCATAAGAGTGAAGGAAACACTGCCAGGAAATTTATGAAGCCTTACACAAAAGAAGTTTTCTGCAGTGGCGGCTTTGGCTCTATGGGAGACACTATATATATCAGGTTTGTACGTGTGCGATAAAATAATACAGCTTCCTTGCGAGTAAAGACTATTGACCTACAAAATGTTGACATGGTGTAAACCCTTTCGTCATCTATAGCCTCGTAAGTTATTTTGAGTGGGCTACTTGTTAATGGGTCTACACTCTGGTGACTTTCTCTGTTTCGGCAATGTGGGATTTTTAAGCATGACTAATTAAGCGTGGATTTTATACTACATGGATCTCAAGGCTGATATCCAACGAAATGTTTGATTTCGTTTTATAATTTTAAGCCTTATTTTCCCGTCATTTTTTACTTCCTTTACACGTACTGTGTACGTAGTGTATAGAGAAGGTATTGCATTCCACCAAAATTTGATACCGAGATTTCACTTGAAATACACGTTTTAGGGTCCCCTGTTTCCGTTGTCTGTGAACACGATAACTCAAACACGAAAAGTCGGTACAATAGCAAACTTGGTTTTTAATTTAGTGTCTTCAAGGGATGCGAGACGAAGGTTCTGAAATAATTTCCCCCACCCCAAACTACCCTTTACATGGAAAAATATTAGAAAATTGTATCTTCTTAAAAATAGCTCTAACGATTTTGATTAAAATACCGCATATTAAATATATTTATATGACAAATAAAATATATACCTGGAATATTCTGGGCATAGCCTCTAAAGACTTATTTATTCTGGATAGATTTTGCTGAATTTTGCGGAATTATTAAACCGTAAGAGATAGGCAAAAAATTACTATATAAAATGCAGATTACGTTAAAACACTCAATTTACATTACATACATTTTTTCGTAAAGTTGATTGTTTTTTATCTATTTTTTGTTATTGTCTTTAGTTATAAAATACTTATATTTTTCTCATACGAGAATGTATACTCCTGTCAATACAAACAAGGAACTTCAATCACATAGCAACAGCTTTTGACTCTCGCTTTAGCCTATGGTTCTCCGTTATTTCTTTTCCATTTACTTAGAAAAAAGTAATAAGATGATTTCTGCTAATTTTTCCTCGAATAGCATGAAGTAAATAGAAGAATTAGCTTTTTAAAAATAATTTGTTGTAGAAAAAGTCATGTGAATGGTAAACATCATTTTTTTTTTTCGTTAATCGCGCCTCGTCACACACGCACGCCAATATTGCATACTGGAATACTTCCCTATGCAATTTTATTGACTCAACTTAATATTTCACCCTTGGAATTACTGACTTCACTGTTACGCGCCTGACTCTCCAACGAGGAGTGCAATGGCGGTCTTTTCGACTGTGATTGTATTTCCATAATTTCAAGCCCTACTGGCTTCAAGCATCTGCCGTGTTCTGGCTTTACCACATGATAGTTATCCTTTTCGTTAAGGAAATCTACTGCCTATACATGAAGGAGTATTGAACTACTGTCCCTTATAATAAGTAAAAGTAAATTATCTGTCCCCCTCCAGGGTGGCTCATGGGCAAAACCCCGTAACGGTACACCTTCCCTTTATTATAAAACTTGTCTTTCGGAGTAGGGTTATTTCTAGTCGCGTTTACGTTATTATGACTAACAGTTTTATTATTGCCCTCATTACGAAATTTTATATATTAACTGAAAGGTACTGCTTCAATTCTCTAACGCTAATCTATCGTACTACACAATAACTGTAGATCACGATAAAACACAAAATTCATGACATATACATTTTTTTCGTGGAGTTGATCTTTTTCGAGATATTTCAGTTTTAAAATGCTTAACATTTTCTTACACGGGAACTTGTCAACGTTTGGCCACGCAAAGAAACGGATTTCAATCCCATAGCAGTCATATTCTAAAACATTTGATTGTCAATTTTGCCTAGTATATTCCCTTATTTCCCTTCTACTTATAAAGGTACTAAGCAATAAGACCATTTCTACTAATGTTTAGCGTTAAATGTGAGAATATGCTTATTAAGAATAATTTGCCACAGAGACATAGAGGAAGTCATGTTAATGGAGCCCATCAGATTTTTTTAGGGAAGTATTCAATATTTCTCAGAAAATATAATAAACATTTAGCACTATTGTCTTTTCACCACTAGCCTATGGTGTATCTACCTTTATGCTGTACGTAAGTCAACGAAGAGACAAAAGCAAAATCACGGTACCGACCTCCATGATTCTAAACAGCAACTGTTACGAACAATAATCCGTATAACAGGTAGCTGATACGAATAACATATTTTGACTTGCGCTTTGTTTAACGGCATATATCAAGGTATGTATTATACTATACTCTTTAAAAATTAAGTCTATCGCTTTACCTTATGGTATCCTATAATAAACTGTGTAAATGTGAATTGAGGATTTACCAGGACTAGAAGTAATGAGAATAAATCGCTTTTGTAACAATAGTCTGTATAAGGTGAGGAGAGACGGGTTTGTGAATGTAATATGTTTTAAATGCATTAAAAAAACTCGACTGCCTCCATGGTTGAGTGTGTTCATCGAGCTGACTTCTCATCCGGAGGTCCCGGGTTCAATTCCCAGCTGTGCAGGGAAATGCTCTTTAATCGGAATTTCCTATCCCCCACAGAGTCTGGAAGTATGAATGTGAGAATGAATATGTATGTATGTATGTATGTATGTATGTATGTATGTATGTATGTATGTATGTATGTATGTATGTATGTATGTATGTATGTATGTATGTATGTATGTATGTATGTATGTATGTATGTATGTATGTATGTATGTATGTATGTATGTATGTATGTATGTATGTATGTATGTATGTATGTATGTATGTATGTATGTATGTATGTATGTATGTATGTATGTATGTATGTATGTATGTATGTATGTATGTATGTATGTATGTATGTATGTATGTATGTATGTATGTATGTATGTAATGTATGTAATGTATGTAATGTATAACAACCTACCATTAATATGGAGTTGTTTCAAAAATTAAAAGCCCCGATATGACCAAAGGGGATATACAAATGAAAAAAAAAAACAACAAAAACAATTCGGCATCGCTGTGTTATATGGAAGCAAATAACAGAAACTTTTCGACACATTTTAAGTTTGGATTTAGTTTAAATTATGCAGTTTGTCGCTTCACTGCGTGCTCTGAAAAACTTTGAGTATTTCAGATGAGGCAGAAATGTTGAAATTCTTCTATTATGTCTCCGCACGAAGTTACAAAACCGCAAAGAAGAAAGAACAAATAAGAAAAAGTAATTGAGGACTTTTGGGCGATTTTATAAACTTTCAGATAGTGCAGAGAACATTTTAAAGTTTGAAAATAAAAGTTTTGAAAGCTTTCAGTGGGATTATTACCATAATTTAAACATACAATTATTCTTCTGAACTGCTAGGGTTGCTATTTATTAGCTAGTAACAATTTCTTTGCTTCTCTGAAACCATTTAAACTTTCAAACAGTTTTTTGTATAATTGGACAACACATGGTCCTGATGTTACTGTTTAACATGTTTTAAGCTTGAATAATTTAATGGAGTATTTTTTTTTTAGTGATTCTACATTCTTTGCTGCTTCTCGTTGATTTTGAATTTAGGGAAAATATGAAATTATTACAGGCAATTATGTTAAGTAACATAAGCCTAAATAGGATTTTTGTGCCAAAATATGAACATATAACGACGAGAAGTAAAAAATACTATGAAATATATATTGAAAGCCGAATATCTTATAGTATAATGATTTGCAGCATGTATATGTAGTTAGTTTAAAAATAAACTTACTGGATTTTTGTGAAAGTTTATACTAATATTATGGAGAGAAAATTGTATATAGGTATGTTTGTGTATTTACGAGGTAGATTATTCTAGAAAAAATCTGATTTGCTCTATTCTCGACTTATTCTGCAAAAAAATTATTCTTACAAAAGATTATTCTTTTTTCTACATTGAGGTAAATATTAGCAGGAATATTTTAATACTTACTTTCTTATAAGTAAAGGAGAAATAAGTGAATACACCAGGCTAACGTGATAGTAAAATCCTTTGTGATAGTAACATCCATTGTGATAGTAAAATCCATTGTGATAGTAACATCCTTTGTGATAGTAACATCCATTGTGATAGTAACATCCTTTGTGATAGTAACATCCATTGTGATAGTAAAATCCATTGTGATAGTAAAATCCATTGTGATAGTAACATCCATTGTGATAGTAACATCCTTTGTGATAGTAACATCCATTGTGATAGTAAAATCCTTTGTGATAGTAAAATCCTTTGTGATAGTAACATCCATTGTGATAGTAAAATCCTTTGTGATAGTAAAATCCTTTGTGATAGTAACATCCATTGTGATAGTAAAATCCTTTGTGATAGTAACATCCATTGTGATAGTAACATCCTTTGTGATAGTAACATCCATTGTGATAGTAAAATCCTTTGTGATAGTAAAATCCTTTGTGATAGTAACATCCATTGTGATAGTAAAATCCATTGTGATAGTAAAATCCTTTGTGATAGTAACATCCTTTGTGATAGTAACATCCTTTGTGATAGTAACATCCATTGTGATAGTAACATCCATTGTGATAGTAAAATCCTTTGTGATAGTAAAATCCTTTGTGATAGTAACATCCATTGTGATAGTAAAATCCATTGTGATAGTAACATCCATTGTGATAGTAAAATCCATTGTGATAGTAAAATCCTTTGTGATAGTAAAATCCATTGTGATAGTAACATCCATTGTGATAGTAACATCCATTGTGATAGTAAAATCCTTTGTGATAGTAAAATCCTTTGTGATAGTAAAATCCATTGTGATAGTAACATCCATTGTGATAGTAAAATCCTTTGTGATAGTAAAATCCTTTGTGATAGTAACATCCTTTGTGATAGTAAAATCCTTTGTGATAGTAAAATCCATTGTGATAGTAACATCCTTTGTGATAGTAAAATCCTTTGTGATAGTAAAATCCTTTGTGATAGTAACATCCATTGTGATAGTAACATCCTTTGTGATAGTAACATCCTTTGTGATAGTAACATCCATTGTGATAGTAACATCCTTTGTGATAGTAAAATCCTTTGTGATAGTAAAATCCTTTGTGATAGTAACATCCATTGTGATAGTAACATCCATTGTGATACAGGTGTGTGTTGGTCCTATGTGATACAGTTGAAATTCGGTTCTGTTCATATCTAGGAGTAAACTAAAAGAGATGAAACGAATGACGACTTTCCGTTTGAGAAGAGTATATGTATTTTAAAATTGAATTCAATTACAAGGAATATCTCAGAAATGGTTAACTTCACAAAAATATCTGACAAAATGTACAATATTTGTATAGTAAGATGTCTATCTCTTACGGTTTTTCGATAGTGGAAAGTCCTCCGAAATGAAGAGGGCTTTATGATATAGATTTAATTTTTCAGGTAAATATATTTCATGTGTGACATTTTAATCAAAATCGTTAGCTGTGTTTTGAAAAAAATCGAAAATATCGAAAAATGTTCTATTTACTGGGTAGTTTGGCGTATTATATCTACTTATGAGGTATTGCACCCTATCCAAAAATTCGATACCGAGATTTCACCGGAAATATATGTTTTAGGGTCCCCTTTATCCAAAGAAAAGCATTTTCAGAAAAAGGTCCGTGTCCATGTGTCTGTATGTCTATGATACCTCAAAAACGAAAAGTGGGTAAAATACCAAAGTTGGTATTTAAGTTTAGTATCATCTAGGGATGGGACACGAAGATTTTCGAGAAAATCCTCCCACACCAAACTACCCTTTACATGGAAAAATTTTCGAAAATTTTTATTTTTTTAAAAATGGCTCTAACGATTTTGATTAAAACCTCGTGCATCTAAGATATTTACTTGTCAAAAAAATGTATATCTTGAATTTTCTGGAAATAGCCTCTGAGCCCTACTTTGTTCTGGATGAATTTTACTGAATTTTGCATAACTGGAAAACCGTAAGAGATAGGCAAAAACTTACTACACAAAAAATGTAGAGTACGATAAAACACAATTTATGTCATATACATTTTTTTTCGTGGAGTTGATCCTTTTTGAGATATCCCTTGTGTTCGTTTTCAGCTTTGAAAAACTTACTTTTCTTACAAAGGAATTTGTCAACTCCTGCCAATACAAACAAAGGGACTTCAGTCACTTTTTTCAAAAATTTTGATTTTCTGAAAAATGGCTCTAACGGTTTTAATTAAAATATCATATATTAAAGATATTTACCTCGCAAATAAAATGTATATCTTGAATTTTCTGGGAATAGCCTCTGAAGACTAATTTATTCTGGACGAATTTTACGGAACTTTGCATAACCGTTAAACCGTAAGAGATGGGAAAAAACTTACCACACAAAAAATGTAGAGCACTTAGAAACACACATTTTATGTTATATGCCTTTTTTAATGGAGTTGATCGTTTTTGAGATATCCCTTGTTCTAGGTTTCAGCTTTAAAAATTATACTTGTCTCATACAGGACTTTGTCAACTCCTTTTCATACAAACAAAGGAACTTTAGTCACTTAGCAACCAGCTTTTGATTATCACTTTAACCTATGGTGCTCCCATATTTCGCTTCTACCTACAATCAAGTAAGTATTAATACTATTTCTGCTAATTTTTTTGATTAACATTAAGTAAATAGAAGCCTAAGCTTTTTAACAATAATTTTTTGCAGAGATGTTGAGAAAGTCATTTGAATGGAACACATCAGATTATTTCTCAATTAGAGTGAAGTAAATAGAAGCAAAAGCGTTTTTACAATAATTTGAGATGTAGAGAAAGTCATGTGAATGGATCACATCAGATTTTTATTCACTGATGACCTATGGAATAATGTTCTAGTGAAATTCAGTAAGTGCCAAAAAGTGTTTATTTTTCAAGAAGGGTAGAAGATAAGAATAATGGCAGGAGACAGACAATGAACTCACTGTAAACTATTTAAAATGTTGGGGATTTTGCCATTAGCCTGCGAAAATATTCTAGCAGTATTGTTATCTGTAATAAATAACCCAGAAATGTTTGCAAAAATACAGATATACATACAAAGGGACTAGTCACAGAAGGATTTACATAGACCAACAAACAATTTGCGGAATTCCAAACAGGGGTTTACTACAATGGTATAGTTTTATTTAATTCTCTTTCATCTCCTATAAAGGATGTGCATGTGAACAAAAATAAGTTTAGGGTAGAATTACAAAGATACTTCATTACTCACTCCTCCTATATAGAGGAGAATTTCATTGAACCCAAAATACTAGTAATAATTAATGCAGTGTTACATTTATGCTACCTGTAACTTAATGTAAGAATTGGTTTTTGGAAACAAACATGTAATTGTAAATTATGCAAAATTGACACTTCTGAAAATTTTAATATCAGAGTTATTCTTTGTAAATAAATGTATAAATAATTATCAAGAGGAATCAATAAGTGTAATTTCTGATTTGATTTATGATGGCCTCCAGAAAGTGACAGACGATTTGGCATAGCTAAATAATAACGAAAGTTATCAATATTTTATTTACAATGCTACAGTACCTTAGTCTATTTTTCAAAGTAATAGTCATTCTTATCAAGATATTTATTGTCACGTGGTACGGTTTTTAAATGGTGATGTTATACTTTCCTACTGCCAAAGAGCTTATTCATGTTTTTTTGAATCCACAAAATGTTCAGCCAATCCAATTTTATAGGCAAATAACGCAAATATTTAGTGATTGTGCAATGAACGAGTCCTCAGTGAGGAAATGGCGCATAATTTACGAGTAATCAAGGATGATCCGGTTTGTACGAAAAATATCGGAGTGGAAGTTCATCAATCGTTATGGAGGATTTGAAAGAAAAAGTTGATACAAGAATTCAGAAAAACCGGTGTTTCAGTTTCCACACCTTACTTGACTTTTTGGATGGAAAAGATGAAGATCTCAAAGTGGCAGTGACATCTTGACTCAGATCTTTATCGGTGAAAGAGTACAACATCTGCATTGAAAAACAGTATCACGTGACAGTACATACCTTGAGAACAATGACCATTACGTTGAAAAATGGAGTAAGGTACTGTAACTTTGTAAATAAAATTTTGTGTTGATAACTCACGTTATTATTTAGTTATGTCAAATCGTCTGTCACTTTCTGGATAGACCTTGTACATCCCAGATTTGGACCTTTTGTCTAATCTTAAAACAGAATTCACAGATTGCAATGTAATATAATGTACCTAATATTGGTTTAAGTTTTAAAATATTTAACATTTAAGTTTTAAAATACTTTTTCTCATACGGGGAAACGAATTTCAATCACGTAGCAACCAGCATTTAAAAAAATTGACTATCGCTTTAGACTAGTATACTCCCTTATTTCTCTTCTACTTACAAGAACTAGTAATCAAGACCATTTCTACTGATGCTCGGTTAACAAGAAGTAGATAGACTAATAAGCTTTTCACCAATAATTTGTTACAGAGATGTAGAGAAAGTCATGTGTATGGAACACAAGCTTTTTTGTGGTAATTTTTCCTATGTTAAGCATGGCCTTTCTGTTTTATTTGTGTTAGTTATATTACTTTATCTATTCACAGAATTGTAGTTAAATTATGAAGGTTTACTATGATTGTTAAAAGTCTGTACGGTTAAACACAGCAAGACAGAGAGCTCTAAGAGACCGATTATCCACTATAGGTATGCAATAGCCGTTATAGTGACAGATTTCAGTGTGTATATTAATACTTTGACAAACGCCATAAGTTTTCCATGGGTAATTCTTAGAAAATGCTTTTTATTTACAGTGTGATGTTGTTTTACCTTAATCTGTAATTGTGGGTGTCTTCAATTGTGAATTCTATTTTCTGTGCTTTTAAACCAACATTGCACATTAAATTGTGTTAAGATGATTAAATCAGTTAATCAGTTTTGTGTGTGTGTGTTAAATTTCTTTATCAACAATGCCGAATAATTTTACCGAGATTTCACGGGAAATACAAGTTTTGAAGGACCCCAGAATAGAACGAAAAGTATTTTTTAAAATACCTATGTATGAATAAGATAACTTAAAAGAAAAAATATTTTGTATTTCAGTTCATCATTTCCAAGAATGAGATACGAAGGTTTTCACGAAAATCTCCCACCGCAAACAAACCTTTACATGGAAGATATTTTTCGAAACTTTAGATTTTCTCAAAAATATATGGTTTTGATTGAAGTGTCATATATTTAAGATATTTTACATGACAAATCAAATGTATATTTCTTAGGAATAGCCTCTGAATTCCTCTTCATTCTGAATGAATTTTGCACAACTGGTAAACCACAAGAGACAGTCAAAAACTTAGTGCTCAAAAATGTGGTTCTCGTCAAAATAAAATTTTTCATATGCGTATTTTTAGATCTAACCAATTCCAAAGTATACCTTGGTTTGATTTTGAAATTTGCATTACATGAACTTTTCTCAAAGGAAGTCATTATACACTTTTTCCATCGTGGTCATGCAATGAGACATGAATTTCAATTGCACACAGCGATCAGCTTTTAAAAATTATGTTTTTCCCTCTAGCCTAGAGTATTCTCTTATTTCTCTTCTACTTACAAGAAACCAAGTAATAAAACCATTCCTGCCTATATTTATCTCGACTAACGTGAAGCAAAGATAAAAATAAATTTTATGAATAGGTAGAGAGAGGTGAATGAACACATGCATTTTTTTTTAAAAGGTCTGCATACTTACCTATATGTGCTTATTTTTAATGCTATATAGTCTATATAACAACAGTTAAAAACCTGTTTTAAGCACCTAAAATTATTTTTAATGCTTAAAATTTCACTCTTTATTTATAACTAGTCCGCAGATTTTTGGGCGCTACAAAATTAAGACATAGACAGGAAAGTAGGCATAAAAATTATAAAGCGGGAATTTAAGAAGATATTAACAATATCCCTACTACAAAAAACATTCTGATGTAAAGAAAGTCATGTGAATGGAATAGATTTCTGAAAAAATGAATTAAAAGCTTATTCTTCTATGTAGTTCATGCTAATCAAGGTAAACATTTTGAAAAATGGCCTTATTACTTAGTTCCTTATAAGTAGAAGAGGAGATTAGGGAATACACTTTTGTATGTTTTCGTCCAGCTCTTACAAGTTACCAGTTTAACAAGTCATCCAGAATGAAGAGCTCATCAGAGGCTATGCCCAGAAAATTCAAGATACACGTTGCGTTTGTCATAAACGTGTCTGAATATATATTATTTTAATCAAAATCGTTAGAGCCATTTTTGAGAAAATTAAAAGTTTCCAAAAATGTTGCATGTAAAGGGTATTTGGGGTGGGGGTTTACTTAAATCTTCGTGTCGTATCCTCAGAAGATACTGAACTTAAATACCAAGTTTGATATTTAATGGGTTTTTTTCATTTTTGAGCTAGGCTGTTCACAAACACATACACACACAGGCACACACGACATTTTCCTAAAAATGCTTTATCGGAATCAGGGGGACTCAAAAACATATATTTACTGAAATCTCGCTGTCGAGTTTTTGGGTGTTATGTATGTACGATTCCGACCACACTGAATATCGTATTCATGAATCTCATTGTGAATAACTAAATATTCCTCAAAATGTTTTAATGTGAACTGATGCTTTTTAGAATATTCTTATTTTCTGCACTTCACATGATGTGATAACACACACTTCAGGAATCCAATCTCAGATGAGACCAAGTAAGTGACGATGCAGCAATATGAATATCAATATCATCATTTCCAACCAGTGCTTCTTGCCACTAAGGGTTTTGTTCTCAATCAGGATTTCTTTCTAATTTTAAAATTCTTATTACTTTCTTTACATGTATTATGTGCATAGTGTATAGAAAAGGTATTGTAATGCGCTCAAAAATACGATACAGAAATTTCACCGGAAATATATGTTTTGAGACCCTCTGAATCAAAAAAAAATAGAAATATGTCTGTGTGTGTGTATGTGTGTCTATAGGCAGCATAACTCAAAACGAAAAGTCCGTTAAAACTTGATATCTAAGTATCCTCCAAGGATGCGACAGGAAGATTTTCGAGAAAATCCCCCCACCCAACGACCCTTTACATGGAAAAAATTCGAAAATTTTAGTTTTCTTAAAAACGACCAACGATCTAACTCTCGCTTTAGCCTAATATATCCCCTTATTTTCTTCTGCTTATAAGGAAGCAAGTAATAAAACCATTTCTTCTAATGTTTATCTCGATTAGCATGTGGTACATTACAGAATAATATTTTGTAAAGAAAGTGTGTGGAACAGCTAGAGAAAGTCATGTGATGGAACGCATAAACTTTTTCTTCAATTTCCGAATGTGCCAGTCCCCATGGCCGCGCTCGCTAAAGAGTCTCGCTTTGGTGTTTCGCAGCGCAGGGGATCGTGGGTTCGAGTCCCGCCTTGGGCATGGGTGTTATATGTTTGTGTATGTGTGTGTAAAAAGTAAAACAGAAATTCAGTAATCATACGGTAACCACAGTAATCACATTAGGTAAATAAAAAGTAGGGTATACAGTGTCGGAGTCCTGACCAGACTCCGGAACTGTATTTAAAAAAAAAAAAATGTTTATACACCATCTGATATGACCCGTTCGGTTAAGGGTATGTAAGACTGACATTTCATGAAAAATCACAAAAATATTAACTTCTTTTATTTTAATTCCATAAACTAATTTAAATTCCTGAATACATAAAAGGCATAATTTTCCACGGGTCGCCATTTTTAAATATCTTGAATCACTGGAGCTAGAGTGAAACTATTGGAATCATTAAGGAAAACTTCAGTGCGAGGAAGTCTCATTCGCATCATGCAAAGTAAAAAACGAAGTTATACAGAAAAAAGCAACACTAAAAGAAGAAAAGGTACTAAAAGGTAGCAGCAGAGGAGAGGAAAAGGAAAACTGAGGGTGGAATTTGATTTGAGCCATGCATCTTTCTTTGTTTTCTCGCTATTGATATTTTCAGCATTTTTCTTCCTGTAAAATGTCCTTTGTTACACAAATAAACTTTCTGTACATGTTCACAGAGGTACAATGAATAAGAATTGCCCTGGATTATACTGTCTGATGTATTTAAGCTTATGTTTTTAATTTTCAAACACAAAAATTAAATTTATATAACAAAAACATCACATTCATAACTTTAAACATATGATGTGTTCCATTCACATGACTTTCTCTACATATCTGCAACAAATTATTGTTTAAACGCTTATGCTTCTATTTACTTAATGCTAATCGAGAAAAAATTACTAGAAATACTTTTATTAATTGTTTCCTTGTAAGTAGAAACGAAATAAGGGAGCACAATAGAATGAAACGGTAGTCAAAAGGTGGTTACCCTGTGACTGAAGTTCCTTTGATTGTATGGACAGGAGCTGATAAATTCATGTATGAGAAGAGTATAAGTTTTTCAAAGCTGAAACTAAAAACAAGGAATATCTCAAACGATCAATTTCACGAAAAAAAAAGCATATAACATAATTGTGTATTTTATCTATTTAGCAGTTATGCAAAATTCCGTGAAATTCATTCAGAATAAAGTAGTCCTCAGAGGCTATTCTCAGATAATTCAAGATATGCATTTTATTTGTGATAGTTGTGGTTTGAATATGTGGCATTTTAATCAAAATCGTTAGAGCCATTTTTAAGAAAAACAAAATTTTCGAAAATTTTAACATGTAAGGGGTAGTTAGGAGTGGGGGATTTTCTTGAAAATCGTGTCGCATCCTTGGAAGATACCAAACTTAAATACCTAGTTTGTTATTTAACCGTCTTTTCGTTTTTGAGCTATGCTGTCCACAGACACACACACACACACACACACAACACACACGGATATTTTTCTAAAAATGCTTTTTTTTTTGAATTCAGGTGGTCTCAAAACATATATTTCCGGTGAAATCTCGATATCGAATTTTTGGGTGCATTACAATACCTTCTCTATACACTATGTATATAGTAGGTGTAGATAAAGTAAAAATGTTGGGAGTCTAAACCAAAGGAGATACAGAAGAGAAACCTAGGGTAATTTCAAAAAGCAAATGTGTTATAGACTTAGGGTTAAAATATTTGACCTAAATTTTATTTTTTTTTTCTGTCGTAAGGGACTTATTAATGACGAGAAAAAACAAAAGAAGCAAACATTTGACCATAGCTTCCAAACCGTTAGAGCACAATGGATGAAATCTACACTGTTGCTTATTTGCACTATAGTACAACTGGTATACATTTCAGAAAGCGAGCATTGTTAGTATGGAATTTCAAACTTTCAGTCATGCATATCTTAATAGAAAGTTAATTCTACAAGAAAAAGAAGAAGAAGAAGACGAAAACATGACCTGCATTAGGGTTAGTATATCGTTATACTTTGCAGACATGTAAATGGGTGTCATCAGCTCCTCCCGCAGCATAGATAAATGCCTCCTGTGACGGAAAAAGTGGCAATGTCTGGTCTATAGCGTGGCTTTGAAGATAAGCGGCAGTGAAAGTGCTGTCCTGAGCTGGGAGTCTTGCGTTTTATACTTGTAGCTCGGTGCAGGAGGCACGGGCTTCGATCGATATCTGGGATTGCAATTGTTGGGTCTGCTGAGAAAGGCGTGCCAACAATGTCCCGTCTGGGCAGCAAGCAAATGCTGGTTTTGTTTGGTGTAATGGAGTGGTCGATATGCGAATGTTGTGTCGGGAATTCAAACTGTCTCATTCGTAAGATACAGTCGGCTCCCTGCCCGCGAGGAAATAACATTATTGTCTCTTAGGAATAAAATCAACATTTCCGACCACAACAGTTCCTCCAATATTTATATCAATGTATCATTTAAATAACAAAGCTTTTGGAATTTAGTACAACATATCTACAGGGTGGAATACGAGATGCGTTGAATTAGTTCTTAGAAAAATTTAGAAAAACAAATCAATTTTGGTAGATTATATTTTTAATTTTTCAACATAATCTCCTTTTAGCTCGATACACTTTTCCCAGCGTTTCTCCAACTGTTTTAAGCCTTCCAAAAATTAGGATTTCGGAAATATATGTTCAAAATAGGCATCTGTTTGGGAGATGACCACTTCGTTACACGTGAATCATTTTCTACCGAGCCAATTTTTTAAGTTTGGAAATAAAACAATAGTCACTTGGGGCCAAATCTGGTGAATAAGGTGGATGTTGTAGTAATTCGAACTTTAATTCTACAATTTTTGCCATCCAAACTGTGAATGTGTACACTCCTACATTGACTTGATGGAAAAGAATCTCTTTCTTTGCCAGCTGTCGGCATTTATTCTTGATTTCTCTGTTCAATTGGTGCAATAACGATGCATAATACTCCCATTTATCGTTCTTCCTTTCTGCAAATAATCAATGTAGATGATTCCGCATGCATCCACCCCCCCCAAACGAGGCCATCACATTGTGTGCAGATTTTATCCCCTTTGACTTCTTTGAAGCTTTTAAAAATCCACTATTTCGACTGTACTTTTGTCTCTGGACTGTAGTAGTGTCTCTATGTTTCATCCAGAGTTATGTATCGACGTAGAAATTCGTCAGGATTGCGACGAAAAGGTACCAAATGAGCCTACGAATTGATCACACGAATGCATTTATTCTCCATTGAGAGCAAACGCGCCACCCATTTTGTCAAGACCTTTATCAGACCTAATTTTTGGTGCAAAATTGAGTACCCTGTACCTTGTGATACGCCTGTGGACTTTACTATTTCGCGAACTCACAACCATATCCTGGATTTTGTCAATCACTTCGGAGAAAGTCACTTCTACTGGACATCCGGAACGATGTTCATCATTTGTGTAGTACGGCCACGTTTAAATTGGGTATATCTGCACACTTCCACGGCCGTAGTCCATTGAGTTTATGGTTTCCGGTGTAGGCCGCGTCATTTCTTATGTGTTTTAGGGTCCCCTGTATCCAAAAGAAGTATTTTACGGAAAAGATCCGTGTGTGTGTGTGTGTGTTCGTGTGTCTGTGAACACGATAAGTAAAAAACGAAAAGTCGGAAAATACCAAAATTGGTATTAAAGTTTAGTATCTTCCAAGGATGCGACACGAAGATTTTGAGAACCCCCCCCCACCTCAAAGTACCCTTTACATGGAACTTTTTTCATAAATTTTTATTTACTCAAAAATGGCTCTAACAATTTTGATTAAAATATCGTATATTAAAAATATTTACCAGACAAATAAAATGTATATTTTCTATTTTCTGGGAATAGCATCTGAAGTTTACTTTATTCTGGATGAAATTAACGGAATTTTGCATAATCGCTAAGCCATAAGAGATAAATAAACACTTTCTGCTCAAAAAATGTACAGCATGTTAAAACACTCAATTTATCCTATATACATTTTTTTTCGTAGAGTTGATCGTTTTTTTTTTTTTTTTAGATATTCCTTATTTTTGGTTTCAGCTTTAAACATTTATATTTTTCTCATACAGGAATTTGTCAGCTCGTGTCCATACAAACAAAGGAACTTCATTCACATAGCAACCAGTTTTTGACTATCACTTTAATCTATGGTACTCCTTTATTTCACTTCTACTTACAAGGAAACAAGTAATAAGACTATTTCTGCTATTTTTTTCTCGATTAGCATGAAGTAAATAGAAGCATAAACTGTCTAACAGTAATTTGTTGCAGAGATGTAGAGAAAGTCATGTGAATGGAACACCTCAGATTTGTTCCTGTCTTTCTAAGGAAGCACCAGATTGTTGATTCAATCGCCTATGGCAACGAAACCACATGATGTATATAGCTGCAACTTTAAGCCATCTAGTAAAAGACGATGGTTACTAAATACAAACGTTTATGATGCTAGAGTGTGACTTGGGTTTTCTAAAGGCTTATTTAACTCCGCTAGTATGTTAGCATTAGAAATTAGAGGAACGCACAATATAGGTACAGTTTTGTGGCATCTTAATTAGTTTTGGAATTGTAAATGACATTCCCATAAGTTGCTGAATACAAGACGTGTGCTTTAATGCTCCAACAATGCGATTTTAGAACGTTTACACCAGCTCTCACCAGAAATTACAAAAACAAAGTATAAGAAACACTCTCTGAGAGCCGCGCCGAATTTCACAGGCCCAAATTTGGTAACAAGCAGGCTTATTGTTTTGTTTATTCCACGACTTAAACTCTATTTTATCAAATAAATATTAGAATTATGGATTTAGAATTTCAAAATGATTAAAATAATTTCATTACATAGGTACATAAAAGTGGTGAATAAAGTGTATAAAATTCTTATAATCTCATCGTCCACCAAAGTTTTACACAATGGTTTTGTTCATTCTATAAAGTTATTTAAATGGAGTTTCAAGCAGAATCTTCTGTACCTAAACCGAGGACAGTTGAAGAGTAGATGTTCTATTGTTTCTTACATTCCACAAGGATAGTCGAAATACTTTTCTATAATAATGTGAAACCGTTCGAAGTATGTCATTTATAGAGAAACGCGTTTATTATTGTTTATTATTATTATTATTATTATTATTATTATTATTATTATTATATGATCTTTTTAACTCTCGAATACTCCCGTGGAAAAAGGTGCATAAATAGTCGCGTGGGGTCAATTGGATCCCAGAAGAAATAAACAAACGCGTCGCTGTGACCGCAGTGGTTAGACCGTTCGCCTCCTACCTAGGCGGTCCGGGTTCGATCCCAAGCGCCCGTAAGTTGGGTTTGTGGTGGGGGAAGCGCTGTCTGGGTGGATTTTCTCTGGGTCATCCGGTTTCCCCCACCAATCATTCTAACAATTGCTCCATCGTCATCTTTCCTACCATTCATTTCGCTTGCATCTCATATCATCCACTTCCTCGCGCTCAAGCCGACCACTGGTCCCAGGTTCTCCATTCTGTGGTTTCGCACCGTTGATTCCCCGACAGGCTTCTGACCTCTATGCATCCGCTTGTAAACCTTAGGGTGTCAGTCTAAAAATAGAGGGTAAGCCGATTACGGTTTTACGGAAATAACAAATATATATACATTTTACCACTAGCTCCAAAGTATTAAGTTTGTGGCATATATGGGGCATATATGTTTAGAATGAAGAAATAGGTTAAAGGTGGATATAGTAATACATTGCGGAAATATTCAAAATAGATATCACACTGGGTGCTTCCATCTGCCCCGTCACATCCACGCATGCCGTACCACCGATTATTTAACCTGGGCCCTTCTCGAGTACATAGTAGGTAGAGTAGGCACCGTATTCCACCTAAAATTCATATTTCACCAGAATATGTTTTAAGGTCCCCTGAATAAAAACGTTTTCAGAAAAATCTGCCTCTCTCTGCGCGCGAGAACGGCATAATTCAAAAACGAAATGTCCGTTTAATACCAGACTTGATATTTAAGTTCATCATCTTCCAAGGTTGTGACACGAAGATTTTCAAGAAAATCTCCCACATTTAACTACCTTTTACATGGAAAATTTTATGAAAATATTTATTTTATCAAAATGACCAACGATTTTGATATAATGCCGCATGTTAACTACATTTTCTTGACAAATGAAATGTATATCATACATTTTCTGAGAAAAGCCTCTGAAGTACTCTTTACTCCGGATGATTTCTACATAGCGGGCAAATCGTAATAGTTAGACAAAAGCTTCTCACATACATATGCAGAGCTCGTTTAGCCACACAATTTATGTCAGATACATTTCTTTTATAGAGCTATTGGTTTCTATAGTATTGATTTTAATTTACAAATACTTATACTTTTCTTAAGAAGTCGTCATTCGTTTAAATTGCATATGTTTTATTCCTGGCCTTGTAAAGAGAACTGTCTTTCAATTGTATCAAATAGCGAGAAGCTTTTAAACGATTTAAAGGAAATGCTTTAGCTCTTATTTTCCTTCTACTTACAAGAAAACAAGTAATAAAACAATTTCTACTAATATTTACCTGGAGTAGAATTTATACAGGCAAAAGATAATCTTTGGTAAGAATAGTTTGTTTGCAGAACAGGTACAGAAAGTCATGTGAATAGACACCATATTTTTTTTATCTACCGCCTTACCTGCAGGAAGTATAAGAATTATTTGGACTCTACTACAACATTGGATATTGACATCTCACTAAAAACATATTTTCTGAGGTAGATAAACGAGTAACAGTATTTTTCATACAGAAATGTTTAAGGCAAGGTATAATAATTTAATATTTTCCATTCACATGACTTTCTCTACAGCTCTGTAACAGATTATTGTTAAAAAGCTTATTCTTAGAATAAGAAGGAATTGTCCTTTTTACCTGGTTTTCTGTAAGTATAAGGGAAATAAAGCAATTTCTTTAAATCTTTTAAACCTAGGTGATGATAAAATATTTTCAGACCCGGTCAGTATGTCATGGCCTTCTAATTTCGTTTTAGTATATTTAAACTGAAACCAATAACATGAGATATCTCTGAAATGGCCAACTCCAAGAAAAAAATGTATATGACATAATTTGTATGTTTTGACGAGATCTACGTTTTTTGTGTAGTAAGTTTTTGTCTATCTCTTAAAAGTTCACCAGTTATGCAAAATTCATCCAGAATAAAAAGACTTTTAGAGACTATTCCCAGAAAATTCAAGGTATATATTTTTGTTTGTTATGTAAATATCCTCAATATATGTATTTTAATCATGATCGTTACAGCTATTTTTGAGAAAACCAAAATTTTCGAAATTGTTTTCACCTAAAGGGTAGTTTTGGTGTGTTTTTTCTGGATATCTTCGTGTCGCATCTTTGGAAGATACTTAAATATAGGTTTTGTATTTTCGTTTTTGTTCATAGTCGCATGGATACACTCACGGACCTTTTTCTAAAATTGTTTTTTTTAATACAGGGGACCCTAACACGGTATTTTAGTGAAATATCGATCTCGAATTTCCCTACCTACGTATAGTGCACTATGTAGAGAAAGTAACAGAACATTTTATATAACGTTTTTTAACGTAGTGTAGATTTATCAGTAATAAAAAGTTTTATCCATCTCTTATTGTTTACCAGACAAGTGAAAGTCATCCGGAATACAGAGAATTTCAGAGGTTATTTCCAAAAGATTCTCGATAAACATTATATTTTTATGTGTGTGTATATATATATATATATATATATATATATATATATATATATATATATGTGTGTTAAAATCATGAAAATTTCATAAAAATCGTTTGTTATCTTTTAGAAAATAGAATGTTTTGAAGAATATTCCAATATTCCATGTAAAGGATATTGTGGGGTGGAGTGATATTCCTGAAAATCTTATCTCGTTCTTGGAAGATACTGCACTTGAGTATCAAGTTTTGTATTTAACTATCTACGGGGTAGTTTGGATTTTATAAGATTAATTTATAAATAAAAAATAAAAGTAAATGCTGCTAGGTAGAGAAAGCAATACAAATGCAAACACAGAGTTTCATTTAATTTTAATATAAACATATCGTAAAATAAATAATTACACTTTTGAACATTGTGCTATTTTGTTGACTTCACACTTTGTCGTGCATTTGGAAACCCTTTTTCGTTTGTTTTCTGTTTAAGTTTAAAATTAGATGTGTTCCATCCACATAACTTTCTCTACATCTCTGTAACACATTATTGAATAAGCTTATTCTTCTATCTACTTCATGCTAATCAATATAAACATGAGCAGAAATGGTATTATTACTTGCTTTCTTGTAAGTAGAAGCGAAATAAGGAAATACACTAGGCTAAAACGTTAGTCAAATCTTTTAAAATGTGGCTACTATGGGATTAAATCCATTTCTTTGCGCGACTTGGAGTTGACAGGTTCCCATATGAGAAAAGTTTTAAGTATTTTAAAACTGAAACCAATAACAAGAAATATCTGGAAAACAATCAGTTCTACATATATGTATGTATATATATGTAATAAATTGTGTGTTTTAAGGTGATCTACATTTTTTGTGTAACAAGTTTTTGTGTATTTCTTGCGCTTTTACAGTTATGCAAAATTCCGCAAAATTCTATCCCCAGAAAATTCAAGATATACCTTTTATTTGTCATGTAAATATCTTTAATATATGACATTTTAATCAAAATCGTTAGTCATTTTTGAGAAAATCAAAATTTTCTAAAATTTTTCCCTGTAAAGAGTAGTTGGTGGTGGCGGGGATTTTCTTGAAAATCTTCTTGTCGCATCTTTGGGAAATACTGAACATATATACCAAGTTTGGTATTTAACGAACTTTTCGTTTTTGAGCCCCCACACACACACAGACTGACACACACCTTTTTTTAAAAATGCTCTTTTTGGATTCAGGGGATCCTAAAACTCATATTTCCAGTGAAATCTCGGTATCTAATTTTTGAGTGCATTACAATATCTTCTCTATACACTATGTAAATAGTACGTGTAGAGAAAGCAAAAGCAGAAAGAGACAGCTAGACGTAAAATCAGCATTCAACATCTAGAATGTTGGAAATGAAATGAAATTAATGAACGAAATCTGCAGATATATGAATGAAATAAAAGAAAGCACAGTTACATGAACAAATGAAAGCTCCTAATTGCGTGATGCTTCTTTTTCCTTTCGAGCATTTTATTTTTGGTTTAAACGAGTTAAATGTAATATTTTATCCCCATAGACGTGGAGCAATTCATTGGCTGACCCTCCGGCGACATTTCTCTTTCCAAAGTGTTCCCGATGTTCATTTGTATGCGATGTCAACTTCCCTCTGATTTCTTTCCTCTTTATATTCAGCACGCTGCATTTTTCCTGCCAGCTTCATCAATCATAATCTGTTTATGCATGCATATACTTACTTGCTCCTTTTAATATTAACGCTTCGCAATATCGTTTCCTATCTTATGAACAAGCGCGGGTTTGCCTAATAAAATTTATGTAGAGAAACCTCGGGGTTTGAGCTACAAACTCATTTTCTGGTGTCGGAAGCGCAAAATGCAGTTTTATTGTGTTAATTGCCTATTCTCCTACCTCTATGTTGTGGGTGAAGTGCTTCCCGTAAGATTGCGATCTCTTCAGCTGCTCCTGTGCCTGTGCTGCGTGGTACTTACGATATTACTAGAAGTACGTTGGAGAGAACATCTGGGATTGGGTTAAACTCGGCGGATCAGATGGTCCCGAAACATAGGGGGTATTAGTCTGGATAGCTAGTAGACGGCATCCTAGATTGCTGAAGCTCCTATCGAGGTTCTTGGGTAGCCTTCCCTGCGGGGTTGATGCACGTAGGTGGCGATAATATGTTCGCACGCCGGGGGGAGGGGGCTTCTTAGTAACCCAGGTATTGCACTAATGGAAAGAGCCACTGAGGGGTTACTTTTCCTCCCTGGTTATCAGAGAACCCTTGGTTTCGTATAGAAACTTGGTTCTGACTGCGTTTGTCTCGTATTCAAGTGATCCGGGGTTCCAATCTCGGATAAGTATAATAATGAATGTCGAGCAATTTTAAGCTTTATGGGACATTTGAGCATCACTTCACCCATTTCATTCGTCATACAGTGTGAATTACCATGTAAATGGCATTAAACATAACCGGAAGAAAACTGATGTGTTCCATTCACATGCCTCTCCTTTTCTATTCTTAACAAAATATTCTTACAAAACCTTAATCTTCTATCTCCTTCATGCTAATCAATATAAACACTACTAGAAACGGTCTTATTACTTAGTTCCTTATAAGGAGAAGGGAAATAAGGGAATACACTAGGGTAGAGCTGGTTTCCACGTGATGCAACTGAAATTTCTTTTTTTTTTTTTTTTATGTCAAGGATGAAAAAAGTGAACAACGACTTTCCATTTGAGAAAGGCTTAAGTATTGGAAACTTTAAAACCAATAACAGGGAATATTTCGGAAATGGTTAGCTCTATAAAAATGCATATGGTACAAATTGTGTATTTTAACAGTTATTACATTTTATATGTAGAAACATTTTCTCCTTCTTAAGGTTTATCAGTTATGCAAAATTCGTTCAGAATGAAGCGGACTTCAAGAGTATATTTCAAGGAATTCAAGATATATATTTCATTTGGCATGTAAATGTCTTTTATATATAATATTTTAATCAACATCATTTGAGACATTTTTGAGAAAATCGAAAATTTCGGAAAATCTTCAATGTAATGGGTAGTTTGTGGTGAGGAATTTTTCTGAAAATCTTTCTATCGCAACTTTGGAAGATACTGCACTTAAATACCTTGATTTATATTTAACCGACTTTCTAAAATGAATTTTTTATTCAGGCGATCTTAAAACATGAACTTCCAGGGTGGAGTACAATAGCTTCTTTACCTTATATATACACACGTACATATATATATATATATATATATATATATATATATATATATATATATATATATATGTGTGTGTGTGTGTGTGTATGTGTGTGTACACAGTACTTAGCAAAGAAAATGAAAATTAACTAATTTGCCTCAATTCTCTAAGCTAAGGGAAAAAGTAGCTCTTTAGGCTATCTTCACATCTTACTATAAGGATTTTAGTTTACATAATTTTAATAACCGTTTCTCGGGTTTGTATTTCTAAAAGTTATCATGTTGGAATCCCTTGATGACCCAGAAAATCTCGTGAAAAAACCCATGGGTGAGAGAGGTGGAACCCACGACCTCTGAATGCCAGTCACAGACGAAACGCCTGAGCCACCTGGCTCGGTTCCTTTCACGTACTAATAATAGGTTCTTAGTGTGTGGCAGTACGACCAGTTGGCGCGGATGCATGTTCAATGTAACGAATATTCTCGTGGACACTAGAGCGCTGCCAGGTCGACAAGTCGCTTGATCCTCTCTCTGGCAGCTCCAACAGTGGACGGGTCATCGGACTCAGAAATGTTAGGGACCTCCACGCGTCTCTGTAACCTACATGGCTGCGGCCTGTGGCCTTCTATGTTCCTTCAGTTCATCCTAGAGATGTAAAAGTCGCAGTGTACGAGGTGTTACCCTTCTTTCTCTACCCTTTACATTCCCTTGTGAAGGGAGTAGCGAATATAAACTTTTGAGTCATACTACGACCATCAAATGTTTTAGATAGAGACGTGATCCATTCCTTCACTCAATATAGCCTTGATAGCTACCAAATGGACTTGAAAGTATTAAATCTGGCAATCGGCCAGGGAAACTGATGTTTTAAGGAAAATACAACTTAAAAGCGGCTATCAATTTTCTTTTTTTTTTTCCTCTATACTCGGAGGTATATTCCGTCTCAAAAGACACTTTCCAACCTGTTTTCGGTCTTCTTGATTCTTTTCCCTCGTTGAGTAAACAAATTGTTTGGTTAATCCGTTTATATTCATTCTTTCAATGTTTTCATACCATTTTGTTTTAGGAATGCATTTCTACTATCTCTACATGCACATAGTAGATAGAGAAGAAATTGCATTCCTCCCAAAATGTCCATAGTTACACAGTTTTGAGATTCCCTGAACCGAAAATAAGCATTATTTTGAAAAACAAATCTAATGTGTTACATTGACATAACCTTTTCTAGCTATTTGGTGTTAGATTATTCTTATAAAAGCTTATCCTTCTCTTTACTTCGTGCTAATCTTAATAAACATTAGCACAAATGGTCGTATTAATTAGTTCCTTATGTAGAGGAAGGGAAATAAAAGCGCTAGTCAAATGTTTTTAAAAGCTGTTGCTCTATGAATGAAATACATTTCTCTGCAGGGTTAGTAGTTGACAAATTCGCTGTATTTTAAAAGTGAAACTAATAACGAGGAATATCTCAGAAGTGGTCAGCTCCACGAAAAGAATGTTTAAGACATAAATTGTGTTTTAACGAGGTCCACATTTTTTTGTTTAGTACATTTTTACTTTCTCCATACGCACTATGTACATAGTGTATAGAGAAAGTATTGCACTCCACCAAAAATTCGATACCGAGATTTCACCGGAAATATATGCTTTAGGGTCCCCAATATCCAAAAAAAGCATTTTCACAAAAAGGTCCGTGTGTGTGTGTGTGTGTGTCCGTGTGTCTGTGAACACGATAACTCAAAAACGAAAAGTCGGTAAAATACCAAACTTGGTATTTAAGTTTAGATTTTCTCAAAAATGTCTCTAACGATTTTGATTAAAATTTCGGATATTAAACATATTTACCTGGCAAATGAAATGTATATCTTGAATTTTCTGGGAATAGCCTCTGAAGAGTAGTTTATTCTGGATGAATTTTACTAAATTTTGAATAACTGCTAAATCGTAAGAGATGGACAAAAAATTACTACACAAAAAATGTAGAGCACATTAAAGCACACAATTTATGTTATATACATTTTTTTCGTGGAGTTCGTCGTTTTTGTGACATTCCTTATTTTTGGTTTCTGCTATGAAAAACGTATACTTTTCTCATACTGGAACTTGTCAACTCCTATCCATATAGACAAAGGAACTTCATTGACATAGCAACCAGTTTTGACTATCACTTTAACCTACGGTTGTCCCTTATTTCGCTTCTACTTACAAGGATGCGAGTAATACGACTATTTCTGCTAATTTTTTCTGATTAGCATAAAGTAAATAGAAGTATAAGCTTTTTAAGAATTATTTGTTGCAGGGATATGGAGAAAGTCATGTGAATGGTACACATCAGCTTTTTTTAAAATTATCTTAGCTTTTAAGTCAGGAAATTGAAATGGGTTTTTATTTATGGACGCTCTATATTGGGGGGAAGAAACAGAAAGTTTTCTTAGTCTTTAAAGTAATAATCATTTTTCATTCTTTTGTCTAGAAAAACAATTATTGTGGGTAATGCATTAAAGTTTGTCATGGCTAAGGGTTGAAGGTTTGAAGTTTGAGAACACTTGTCACTTGTTACTGGTCTAACTGTACGTGACGACTGGTTGAACAAACATCCAAGTAGGAAATGTTTAGCTGATGCTGCAGCTAGTGCTAGTGAAATATTCTAAAAGATCTAAGCAATGATAATAGTTAATTAGAGCAAAAATAAAAACAATAACTAACGAAATAGACATAATTTAGGCGGATGTAGAGTATACGTAATAGTACTCTTAATTATCTCTTCATTTATGTTTCCTAACATGGAGGACAACATTTAAAGCAGCAACTGATGATTTAATGCTCTAAAGAATGGGGTTGCACAAGCGGAACTAGGCAGAGTAGGGAGTAAGGAAAAATAATAAGAACCTGGAATATTGGTTTAGGACCAAGAATTTAGAAGAGAATAACATCTTGAAACATAGTCTATTGATACAAGAAAGTAAGAGGGAGAAATACTCGGGTTAATAGAATTAACGGGACCTTGAGAAAGATTGGCTAGAGTATGGTGCAGCGTGTTAGAGCAAAACAAGAGGCTTTAGGACAGAAGTTAAATAAGGAATTGCTGACATGGTAATTCAGGATATTTGGAGTGCATCCCGTTTTTCTTATTGAACACTGCTAATTCAGTTCGATAAGTTCTCTTGCATGCACCTAGTACTACAATCACATCCACCTCTACATCAAAATCTGTCTTTTTTTCTTACTTCTATCAAAACTGACGTTCCGATTAAGAATTTAATTTTAGTTTTTTCCCGTTGTAGTTCTTGAAACGTTAGTCATAGGTTTGAATGTTTTAAATGTTTTGATGCTTTTAACCTGAGGATTTTGTTTTAGCTTTTATTTTAGTATGTTTATGTTCACCTTTACACTCGTTTTAGTTTCATCTGTGGCTTTTATTCCCGTCATTTTTCATTGGTTTTTTAATCCACTTGATTGTTATTTTATCGTTCCCTTTCATGTCTTTTAGCCTCTGGTGTTTGATGTCTCTTCTGTTATTGGGGCGCTTATGACCTTATGTGTTAAGTGCCCTTAAACACCATTCATCATAATTTCTTTTTACTTTCTCTACACGTAATATGTACATTGTGAATAGAGAAGGTATTGCACTCCGCCCAAAAATTTGATACCGAGATTTCACGAAATATACGTTTTAGGGTCCCCTATATAAAAAAAAAGTATTTTCAGAAAAAGGTCCGTGTGTGTCCGTGTGCTTGTGAGCACGATAACTCAAAAACGAAAATTAGGTAAAATACCAAACTTTATATTTAAGTTTGTTATCGATCAGGGATGCGCAACGAAGATTTTGAAAAAAAAAATCCCCCTCAAACTACCCTTTACATGGAACGTTTTTCGAAAATTTTGATTTTCTCAAAAATGGCTCAAACGATTTTGATTAAAACATCGTATATTATCGTATACTTGTCTGACAAAATGTATATCTTGAATTTTCTGGGAATAGTCTTTGAAGCTTAATTTATTCTGGATGAATTTTACACAATTTTACATAACTGCTAAACCGTAAGAGATGGACAAAAAAATTACCACACATAAATGTAGAGCACGTTAAAATACACAATTTGTTATATACATTGTTTTCGTGGAGTTGATCGTTTTTGAGATATTCCTTGTTATTGGTTTCAGCTTTGAAAAACTTTTACTTTTCTCATACAGGAATTTGGCAACTCCTGTCCATAAAAACAAAGGAGCTTCAGTTACATAGCAACCAGCTTTTGATTATCACCTTAACCTATGGCACGTGCTTATTTCGCTTCTACTTACAAGGAAGCAAGTAATAAGACTATTTCTGCTAATTTTTTCTTGTTTAGCATGAAGTAAATAGAAGCATAAGCTTTTTAGCAATAATTTGCCCAGAAATGTAAAGAAAGTAATGTGAATGGAACATATCAGATTTTTTAATTTTGCAGAGCCACATGTTTTCAAAGAAAACATCCCATAACAGCTCAACAATTGATTTTAGAGAAGCATGTTTTAATATAATTTTCTTACTTTATTGAAGGGAACCAGAATATAAAAAAATTACAATGGTTTCGTTTAAAATTTTGAGGTTGGGACCAGTGAGTTCCATGAAAACATGTTCCTTATCACAATTTGGAAGCCTCTGTGGAATTCTTGGCATTTGGTTTTTTCTGTTCATTTAAGAGGTAGCCTGTAATACTTTATATGGGCCACCTAGATGTGTGCTCTCACGAGCCGCTTTCTCCGCATGGTAGAAGTAGGCTTTTGGTTTAGGTTTTGTTCATAGGGTGTTTTGCTTAAGCACGTTTTGTGCCCAGCCGCCATCTTGCAGTACTACACACTACCATACGCAACATTTGTCAAGTTAGTTGTTTTTCCAAGTTTTTGAAGTCAACAACAAAGAACAATGGAAGGGGATAGATCTCCGGTTGAAGGAATATTTAATACAATCATATTTTTCGCCCTGTCAGAAGTTATTGTTGATGAATTGGTATTATTGCGGTAAACATCACGGCAGTACCATAATTTAATTTTGTTATAATTTCTTGGTCTAAAACTGAAGGAAGGCAAAATATCAGATTGTGAACATACTTTATTGTTTGCCTCTCTCATGCCTATGACCATTAATTCCACTACACGAACTTATAAATAGGTGCACATAAAAAAAAAAAGGGTGACAAGTATCAGAGATTATCCCAAAGATTAGAATGACTTTCACTGTGGACTGCGTGTATTTTATTCCTAGTCCGAGGAAAACGCCCCCCTATTCTCACGGTTCTCGTATCACACGTACATAAGCTGCTAAATGGGCGAATTAGCAAGCGGTTTTTCATAAACCGGAGTAGGTTGCCAATTTTGGCTACTTCTCAACGGTCTTTCCGAATTGGTAATCTAAAACCTAACAAACAATACAGAATCTTCTGTTGATAATTTATAACATATTTCACTAAGTATACCGCCGAAAAATCACTTAAATAAGTACACCAAACTATATATGAAAAACATTTCCCTTTCCTTGTTTATGCTTCTGCTATTCGAGAAACCACAACCAAACACCACACACACATATTGACCATTATACTGGTTTAAAACTTACGCTGTAAAATCTCTTGATTAATTGAACATTTAAGACCACAAAATCACTTAAATATATATTCTACTATATAAATTGAACACATTTCCCTTTACTTTTTTGCTTCTGTTATTCGAGAAACTACAACCAAACACCGCACACGTGTTCCCCATTATACTGGTTTAAAACGTACAGTCTAAATGTACTGCTTAATTGAACATTTAACACCGCAAACCCTTATTTTTAGGAGCATATTTAACCCAAACATCTCAAAAGTGTAGTATCTAAAATAGCAGCTTGGCAAATACGTGCTTCACCATCCTCAATGCATAAGAATAGAGCATTACCTAACCTCTCTATATCTGTAGTTTTGTTGTAGTGGTTAGGAGTAAGGTGGTGCTGCAACTCTTCACCGCCATCACAAGAGCCCATAGCAAATAAAGATATAGTGTAATTATAGGTTCTGAGAGGTTAGTTTTAGCAATAGATGTTGCTTGATATTTGTATCCAAACTCGGCAAACTTGTTGAACAATATTCCTTCCCTGCAGAGGAAACATTGAGTTAAAGAATGCATTGTTAGTCCTTATCGGTAGTTGAGAGTTGAGTGATAAATCTTATTGCTTGTTTAACTTTAATTTCTGAATTTAAAACTCTGAATAATACATACACTTTCTATCGTTTATTATCGTATGTTTTCCATCTACTTCATAAATTTAATTGAAATAAACCTTAGCAGAAATATCTACATTGTACATTTTGTTATAGATAAAAAGAAAATAGTGACAAACAAATATACCGTCTGCTTTTATGCCAAGGATATAACCGCCTTATATATGAATCGGCCGAGGCAGCTGTAACCTCTGCATTTTGACACTGAGCAGAAGCGGCGCAGAACGTCTGGGGTACGTTTATCAGCTGTGAGCTGTCTATCATGGCTCTGTCTTCATGTTATGAAGTGTTTAAACAAAACGTATGTTGTGTGTGGGAAAGTTATTCTCTTATTAGTCCACGGAAATGCCTCCCAACAAATTCACACTTGAGCAGCGTATTTTTATGTTCAACATATACTAATGAAAACCGAATTAATGTTGACAGATGCGTAGATAATTTCATTAACAATTTCCTGATTATCCAATTCCGGGTAGAGACTCCGTGAGATGTTTGGTCAATAAATTCAGAACAACTGGATCGCTAAACGCTGTAACGCATAAATGAAAACGGTATGTTTTAACGGAGAAAAAGCTAGACGAAATTGGTGCTGTATTCGAACGCTCGCCTGAGAAGTCTCTCAGTCGTATTGCACAGCAAGTAGGTGTTTCACAAAACCTCTGTTCGTACAGTTACCAAAGGTTTAAAGGTTTAAAACTGAAACCCTACTGTGTGACTAAAGTGCAGAAATTATGAACATTACGCAAGAAGAACTTATGGGTGTGAATGGTAATTTCATCCGATGATGTCAAGAATATCTTCATGCAGATGGACACCATTTCAAGTCGGTCTGGGTGGCACAGTTGGTTAAGCGCTGCCCTTCTGATACGAAGGTCACGGTTCAATCCTGGCTCAGATCGATGTCTTAAGAGCAACAGCCCCATACCAGAACTCCTGCGGGACAAAATTTCGACACTCCGGCACCGCCGATATAGACCTAACTACACTTCTAACAAGGTTAGTACTTATTACAGATAGTTACTAACACTCATAAGTAACGCGGGGGTTACGGAACGTAAAACCCAGTATGTAGAAGACTGTGTGCGGAGCAAGCATTCGTGCGATTCATGGCTTTGGTAAAACGGAGATGCTGCATTTAAGAACTGGACGCTATATACTGGCATTAAACATTTTTGGTGTTTCCAATCAATCGGGTAAACAACTGAATATCGAAAGGACTTTAACGTAATGACAAAACTGTATAATTTTATCCATTAATAACGATATTTTTGTCACTTAAAATATTTGGAATAAATTGTATTTTAAGAAGATTAGCATTTAGTATGTTTTCGTCTATCGCTTAACGTTTACTATTTATGTAAATTTGTTCAAACGATAAGAACTTCAGAGGATATTCCCAGGAAATGGCAGATCTACATTTTATTTTTCCTATAAATATCTTCAATACATGGTAGGCATTTTAATAAAATTCGTTAACAATTTTTCTTAGAAAACAGCAAATTTCGAAAAATCTTCCACGTAATGTATAGTTTGGGGTAAGGATTTTGTTAAACATCACCTTGTGACATCCTTGGAAGATACTAAACTTAAATGCACACAAACTTAAATGCACACAAACACATAAGCACCCGCACATACATTTTATAAAGATGATTTTTTTGAGATTCAGAAGAGTTCAAAAGTTGTATTTTCCGGTGATATATACTCATAGGTTTCGATTTTTTGAATAGAATGCAATATTTTCCCTACCTAGTATGTACATTCTAAGTGGTAATGATTTAATTTGTTACTAGGATACGCCTCTGGGGAATAATGGACGAGTTGCAGACCTGTATAAGGGAGCCCTTAGGCGAGACACATCTAAGCCAACCAGACAAGGTAAGAACCACTTCCCTAAATATATCTTCCATGCTGGCAAGACTTGCATGTAAACTGATAAGAGAAGAATTTTACCTGAATAAACAGTCAAAAGCAGCAACTTCCAGCGTGAAAGAACATCAGCAGGAAACTCCTATACAAGCACAGCAATATTCAACAAAGAATGTATTCAGTGACGACACGAACTGAGACCGTCCAGTACTCGATTGGCAGCATCTCTAACATCATGCCACTGCTATGAATCTGGGTGATACAGGGCTGATATTCTGATTCCAAGGCTGCGGGTTCAACCTGGGCCCAGATCGATGGTTGTTTAAAAGTGGAAGCCTCATGTCTATAGATTTATAGACATGAAAAAAAAAAAAAAAAAAAAAAAAAAAACTCATCTAGAACCAAATGCCGCCACACCGACGTGGCTGATATTCTGGCAATTAACAATCGTTAACAAACAACAATATTTTTACTAGTATAAGATTATTTTTTCTTTGTTTTTTAAAAACATCCTTGGTTTTCAAAAGAGAATAACATTTGTTTCCCATTTACAGCCTTTCTTTTATTTTCCCCCTGTTGTTCTGGTTTCTCTGATTAGTGAATCGAATTATTTAAAACTCCGAAATGTATCAAAATTGTAGATCTGTATAAAGATGCCAGTAATGTTTGTCATATTTTAATCTCTAGATGCCATTATTAGTAGATATATTGCGCACTAAGATATGATAAGTAACTTAAAGTTCGTGGTTGGCCAATTACTTTTGTTTTAAATACTTGAAAAAAAACGTAAAAAAGACAAAATAAATAAAAATTACTTTTCAATATTTTATTGAACATTAAGAAAAAATAAATTCTCGTTGTGAATAAATGAAAGGCTACATCTAATTATGTGGAGAGAGCCTTCTTATATACTCTTTTGTTAATCAATGTTGCAATACGATTCTTTACTTGAAGTAACACATGTCATTTCCTAATTGTACTGTAAGTATTAATGACCTATGAAACTCTTACTGTAAGTTTTTAAAGTGCTTGTTGGCACGGCAACTAATCAACTAATAATTTAGCCTACATCACCAAATATGTGATGATGATATTCAGAATGACTAACGTACATATCAAGTATTTCAGAAAATATATTTTATTTTCTTCGTGTTCGCCCTCGGTTCTAGTTGAGCTTCTTCCTGTTCTAATTGGAAGAAACTACGTTGTAGTTCTGCGCTGATCTGCTGATTAATACTGTGTCTCGTCATCATCATCATCATTATCAGGAATTAAGCCGGTCTCATGAATGAAATTATTTCTGTGTCGGTCTGCGAATGTTTCGCTTGCTTATAGGTTCATAATTTAGTAGCAATTTTGGGATGCTGTGATCTTCCATTCCATCTACATGCTCCTTCCAGTTGCTTCTGTATTAGCGTGTTCTCACATTCAACAAAAATGCCGTGTTCCTTTCTGATCTAATTACTTTTCTTTCCTTTCAGTAAAGTGATGTAGCATATGGGGGTTACTGTAAATGTATTTATTGTTTTTTGGGATGGGGGTTTTAACAGATAAGCATTATTTATAGCGAAGTTCGTAAATGACAATTTTTGAATATTGTTAATGAGAATTACTATTTAATAGATAGATCGGTTGAAACAATACACGCCAGATTAAGCGTCCATTTAGCTGTTACTAGAGCCACGCGCACGTGAGGCAGACGCGGTGATTGGGGGAACTAATCTGGTCAGTCATTGAGTGTCTTTGCCCGGACACGCAGGCGGTAGGATGTGTTCCAGAACCTCGGCCATCAGAACCGTATCAGGTAAAGGTAAAGTCAATAAATATATATTTTGAAATTGATATGATTGTTTTATGATGGGTGTAGTACCAGCTCCTACTTAGCTCCTCCACTTGATTTGATTTGTGGCTATTTAAACTAGTGCAATTTCATTAATTCTCTTCTTTCAAGTGTGCCAGGGTGGCTTTGAAGAGAACAAAAGACTGATACATTTTGAAGCAATAATTTAAATGATGGAAAGGAACTACGATGAGAAGATGAGGAAGATGATAAAGATGACTGGAGATATCTATAAATATACAAGAAGGCATTATTTGACATTTTATATAATTGAGGTAGTGCAAAAAGAGAGAAAGATAAGGAAAAGAAGTGAAGAGAAAAAGGATGAAGGAGGATTGAGATGATGGATTTTAGAGTCCAGAGAAGTGAGAAAAAGAGAGATGGGAGGGAAGAGAAGAAAAGAACAGAAGTATGAAGAATAGTATGAGTGAGAGAATCTGAGATAAGGAATAAAGAAGAGAGTGCAGTGTAGCATTTATTCTCAGAGATTAGGACAAGGTTTTTTGATTCCGGAGAAATTAGTGAATGACGTAGCAGTGAAGTGTGGTATTAACTTCTGAACTTTTTAATTTTGAACAAATGTACTGAAAAAGGAAAATGTATATATATATATATATATATATATATATATATATATATATATATATATATGTGTATGTACTTAATTATGGAAATTGAGAGATTTAAATAAATGAATGAGCTTTTTGTTGTTAAAAATGTTTTAAATTAAATACAATATTTTATGTTTCTTGAATATTATTTTTGATTTATTTTTAAACTTAATATGTTGTTATATTGTGGAAATCCTATTCAAGTGGAATTTTAACCACTTCTTAAAATATTGCATATTAACTAGTTGAAAATATTAATTATAAATTTAAAATTATAAACGTATGAATGAGATGTTAAAACTGTGAATTAATGAGTAGTTATAGGATACTAGTATAGCCGTAGTTGTAGATCATAGCTTGGAATTACTGAAAACCAGCAGATTAGTTAGTATTTACTTTAGTTAATTGTCAGATGTTTAATTGTGTTGTTCATTTATGTGTATTTTTTTTTGGAAATAAAACAGTTTGGCAACATTGTCCTTACGTAGGAAACTAGATGACAGGATAAACGAGTTAAATGTATATGCTTAAAGATCCGCAGTGTATAGGGGTGTGAGCATATGGCGCGGATACATGCTCAACGGAAAGAATACTATCCAAAAACACTAGAGGGCTACCAGGTCGACGACTACCTTGCTCGCCCTCTCTGGCGGCTCCAACGTGGAACGGGTCACCGGGCTCGGAAATTTTAGGAACTTCCGAACCTACGGCCTACGGTTCCCTCACTTTATCCCTTACTCATGAGGGTATTAGCCGCGTTAGATCAGTGCTCGAAGTTCCCATGCACTTTCTATCCTTTATGGTGTACGAGCTGGGAATCCGTCAAAGTGGACATGCAATTTTCTATGCATTGGTTGTACTTTCAAATGAATAATGCTGTTGCCGTAGGAGGTGTTGGTTGACGTTTGCAATCATCTGAATTTCTAGTCACTGATTGCGGTGCTATGAGTCTATCAGGTGATTAGCTCATCTGCCATAACGCCACGGCAGAAAAGTAGGACGCTGCGGGAGTGAAATTGATAAGGGCCCTCTTTCAGAGCATGCATTTTTTTTTTAAAAACATCGCACCGAGACCAGCGGTTTTACTTCCCTTTCATGAAAGTTTCCATGAAATCCATGCTATAGAGTTTTACGCCGAATAAGGTAATCTAAGTAGTATTTTATTAATGTTGGATCCTAAATTATATAAAGCTCATCCATGACTTTTGCCGAAATACCGCTAGGATCCAAACCCAGAGAGGGAAGTGCGATAGTCGTGGTACATGTTTTGGGAGATAATAAAGATAAACATTAAAAACTTCACATACACAGTATTGATTATGATTGTTAGAAAGCGGAAGACGTTTTCTACATATAAGCTCAAATGAAAGTTTATTGTTGTTTTGGAAACATCCAGGAATAAGGGATGACAGGAAGGATACAGAGGGCTTCCATTTCCAGGGCGGTAGGCTCTGACGCAATCGGATCCTGCAGGATCTCCCACAGTAATCTACCTCTCCCCAAGGAGAGGACTCTCTCTTATGGTGTTTCTCTTGAGAGCCCGTCACACACAGACGTGAGGGTCATCAGAGCCTCAAACCCAATTCCGCCGATGGACAACTCGCTCGCCATCCATTCGCCTGATCGGTCTATCCTGAAACACAAGGAAATGAAATGACAATAAATGAGAGAAAAACAAGGAAAAAGTCCAAGATAAAAGCCCGAACCTCCCAGTATGAGTCTCGCATGTTACCGCGCAGCCAGATTGTATGCGAGAGATGTGTTGGATCGGAATGTGAGGGGTGTTTCAAGTCTAAAAGAACAACGGCCTATCCTCCCAAAATAAACCAGACTGGCCCAAAACTCGATTTTAAGAGTATTTCATAACATTGGTTTGCTATCCTTTTTTTTTTCTTTTTTTTTTTTTAATAGCAAAATACAGTTATGAAGTCTTGTCGGGACTCCGGCGCTGTATTCTTTTCTCCCTTTCTCCTCCATGTTCCCTACATTCCCTTTGTTTTCCTATTTGCTTGCCATTCTCTTTTTACTTACAAATACAATACATATGCACATTTATAAACACACAAACACCTATGCCCAAGGCGGAACTCGAACCTTCGATCCCCTGCGCCACGAAGCACCAAAGCTAGGCACTTTTGTGAGCGCGACCATTGTGCTTCTAGTATTATTTCATACACCACAGATTCCATTTTTTTTTTAAAATCTGATGTGTTATATTCACATGACTTTCTCTAAATTTCTTTTACAAATCATTGTTAAAAAGCTTAAGCTTCTATCTACTTCAATATAATTGAGATAAATATTAGCAGAAATGTTTTCTTGAAACGAAATCAGGAAATGCACTAGGCTAAAACACATTAAAAGCTGGTTACCATGCATTGCCTGGAGTAAACAAATTCCCGTATGTGAAAAGTTTGAAGTATTTTAAAACAGAAACAAATAACAAGCAATATCTTAAAAATGGTAGCTCTACCGAAAAAAGTATGTATGTGACATAAATAGTGTATCGTCGCCCTCCGTGGTGTAACTAACTTCATATACCCAAGATCGCGGGTTCAAACCCGGCGGAGGACGGATGGATTTTTGGGTGTAAAAATCCTGAACATGGCTTCCTTTGGGAGGGAAGTAAAACTGTGGGTCCCGTGTCGTAGATTTACGGCACGTAAAATAACCTCGAGCCTGATGGGAGAGGCCTCTGAGTACAATTAAGCGGTCTTTCACGCCCAATATAGAATGGGTCGCTGAGAACCACAGCCATTAAAGAGCATCCATAAATAACACGCCATTTCCAATTTTTTTTCGAGATCTACATTTTTACTTTCTCTATGCGTGCTATGCACATAGTGTATAGAGAAGGTATTGCAATGCACCCAAAAATTGGATAGCGAGATTTCACCGAATATACATGTTTTGAGACCTCCTGAATCCCCAAAAAATTTTGTTAAGAAAAAATGTCCGTGTGTGTGTGTGTGTGTGTGTGTGTCTGTGGGCAGCATAGCTCAAAAACGAAAAGTCCGTTAAAAACCAATATTGGTATTTAGGTTTGGTATCTTCCAAGGATGCAACACGAAGATTTTCTAGATAAACCCTCACTCCCAACTACCCTTTACATAGAACTTTTTTCGAAAATTTTGATTTTCTAAAAATTGCTCTAACGATTTTGATTAAAATATCGTATATTAAAGATATTTACTTGGCAAATAAAATGTATATCTTGAATTTTCTGGGAATAGCCTCTGAAGAATACTTTATTCTGGATGAATTTTGCATAACTACTAAAACGTAAGAGATGGACAAAAACTTAACACACAAAAAATGTAGAGCACGTTAAGACACACAATTTATGTTATATACATTTTTTTTGCGGAGTTAACTGTTTTTTTAGATATTCCTTGTTTTTGGTTTCAGCTTTGAAAGACTTATACTTTTCTCATGCAGGAATTTGCCAATTCGTATCCATACAAGCAAACGAGCTTCAGTCACATAGCAACTAGCTTTTGCCTTTCACTTTAACCTATGGTGCTCCCCAATTTCGCTTCTACTCACAATAAAGTAAGAAATAAGCCTATTTCTGCTAAATTTTCTCGATTAGCATGAAATAAATAAAGGAATATGCTTATTAACAATAATTTGTTACAGAGATATAGAGAAAGTAATGTGAATGGAACACATCAGATTTTTTTGTATAGTAAGTTTTTGTCTATCTTTTACGGTTTACCAGTTATAAGGAAGTCTTCAGAAAATTCAAGATATACGTTTTATTTTCCGCGTAGATGTCTTTAATCATAATCATTAGAGCCATTTTTGAGAAAATCAAAAATTTTGAAAAATTTTCCATGTAAAGGGTAGTTTAGGGTGGGGGGATTTTCCTCAAAACCTTCGTGTCGCATCCTTAGAAAATATTAAAGTTATATACCAAGTTTGGTATTTTACTGACTTTTCGTTTTTGAGTTATCGTGTTCATAGACACACGGTCGCGCGCGCGCGAACTCACACACACACACGAACCTTTTTCTGAGAATACTTTTTCTGGATGCAGAGGACCCTAAAACGTTTTATTTCCGGTGAAATCTAGGTATCGAATTTGTGGGTGGAATGCAATTACCTTCTCTATACGCTATGGGCATAGTACGTGAATAGGAAGTAAAAACTAAAGTTCAAGAATGAATTAATGCGCATTTTAATTAAATTACTTGAGCAAATTTAAATCGAAGTGCAATAAGGTAAGTAGGTTAGTTTAATTTACGTTAGACGTTAGTTTAATTTAGTTTAGTTTAGATTACGGGACGCTGGGAGTGACATTTTGACTACAATCGGTCAAAATATAGAAAATTATCTTCTTGTTTATAGAAAATAGTTGTTGGAACCTTTGGGCATCTACAGAGAATAAACATTCAGCTATCCTCTCCATGCTTTGGACTCCACCTCATTTAAAGATCGTACAATACATCTGGGCTCGCCTCCCACCTAGGCGGCCCGGATTGGATCCCAAGCGCCCGCATGTGGGATTTGTGTTTTCTCCGGGTCCTCCGGTTTTTCCTCCGCCACTAATTTCACCAATTACTCCATTATCATTTTTCCTATCATCCGATTTGCTTGCATTTCACATCATCCATTTCCTCACGCTCATGCCTGGCCATGGGCTAACCACTCGTTCCAGGTTCTCCATTCCGTTGGCTCCCCAACAGGCTACTGACTCCTAGGTATCCGCTTGTAGGTCCTAGGAGGTGTCAGTCCTAAATATTGGGGGGTGGGGGATAAGCCGACTACGAAACGAAACAATACATCTGTTTCCTATCATACTATTTCATAAAACAATGTTTTTCTCAAAGTTAAATTTTTACACTTTTATAATGTTTTGGTTTAAAGACCACTAAAATTTCCAAGAATGTGTAGAAGTGCTTTGTTTTGTCATTTATAATATTTCATTAAATTATCCTAAACCTATTTTTGGGAAAAGCTGATTAATTTTAGAGATTAAAACAGATATTTTTAAAATATTATATTAATACAGTAATCAAAGTTACTGATATGTCACCGTTTTAAGGTTTTAGTTGTGGGTCAAAATTCCAATTCAGAAAATGCTATTTAATTTTCTGAAACCTTGAGACGCGTGAAACAATTTGTAGAATGCAATGTATTAAATTATTTGTGTATTGCAACTTATTTATCTGGTCGTCTTCTTAGCGCGGTGGTAGCGCAGCTGCTTATCAAGTGGGAGACCTGGGTTCGATTCTCAGTACCGCCGTGGGGATCTTTCCCCCCTCTGGGAGACCTGGTCCGGGGTGCATTCAGCCTCATGAGGTCCCTGGGGGGCCAATTGAGGAGTTACTTGATGGAGAAATATTGGCTCCAGGTCATGAGGACCACAATAATCGGCCGGGGGAGTTCGAGGCGCTAACCACGTCTCACCCTACAATACTACACTCCATCCATGATGTCTGTCATGAAATGGGATGGGGACCAGCGACCAGGAGGTAGACCAAAGTTTCTAATGAGCTGTCGTGCTATTTAGTTACTATTGTTATAATATATATATTTTTTTTTTAGTTCAGCGTTACCACGAGTACAATTTTGTTAAATTAAACCTTAGTAATTTCATTCATACTTCTATAAGAATTTGTAAATTACTAACCATGGCTCTATCATGTGATACAATAAAGCCGATTCGTTGCTATTATGAAAGCAAGAGGAGTTTTTCTCAAGATCTGAGAACCTCTTAAAAGTTAAAGAACAGGCCCATGCTACATTCGTAAAGTTCCAACAAAGTGGCTGTCTTCAGATTTCAGCCCGACCGATTTTTGATTGTGGGTTAGTTTAAAGAACGAGTTTTACCTGACACATCCAACAACCCAACAGTAACCGAAAGATGCTATCTCGCAAGAAATTGCTAACAATGCTGAGAATGGAGTCACAAAAAGAATAGTGTAATTTGAACAAGGGAACGGAGGACATCTGCCCAATGTTTCATAAAACTCCAGCACATGCCTATTATGTGACTTGTTATGCTTTTTTTTTATCTCTCAAATATTATAATATTTCTAGCGGTTTAATGTTTGAAAGACCTATACTATTTATCTAACCAACTGCGTAGTTTCTTGAAGAACTATAATAGAGCGTGTGTCTGTGATCACGTTAGCTCAAAATGCGACACGGAAGACAGAGAAATCCCCGCAGCCTAACTGCCCTTTATATGGAAAAGGTTTCGAACATTTTTATTTACTCAAAAATAGCTGTAACAATTTTGGTTAAATACTCTATATTAAAATATTTATGGAAAGTAAAAATGTATATCTTTAATTTTCTGGGAATAGCCTCTGAAGATCTCTTCTTTTTGGATCACTTTTGCATAACTGGTAATCTGTAAGAGACAGACAAAAATTTAATAATAATAATAATAATAATAATAATAATAATCCCAATAGGGCAACACCTCTCCAGGAACAGGGTAGCTCAAATGCTCCTCCCACATTTGGGCTATGAATGTGGAATTCACTTTCCTTAATGTCTTGATTCACCAAATAACTAGACTATTCTCAGTCTTACTTTCAAAAATGTACACAATTTATATCATACACATTTACGTGGGGTCGACCATTTCAGTTTTAAAATGCTTAAACTTTTCTTACACGGGAATTTGTTTTCTCCTGGCAAAGCAAAGAAACGAATTTGAAACACGTAGGAACCAGCTTTTATCCTAGCGTATTCCCTTATGTCTCTTGTACTTATAAGGGACTAATTAATAAGACCATTTCTTCTGTTTATCTCGATTAGCACGAAATAGAGAGAAGGTTAAACTTTTGTAAGAATAATCTGTTGCAGACTAGCTAGAAAAAGTAATGTGAATGAAAAACATAAGCCTTTTTTTCCGTATACATGAGCATTTAATGACCTGCTTAGGATTTTTCGCGGACAAGTTTTAGAAAAGCCTGAGGTACATTTGTTTGAGCTCCTAACTACTAGCGTAGTGAGCTTTTTAGTGCAGTTAGAAGACATTACAGCGTATCATATTTTGCAATATAACAAGCAACTTCAGCAACGAGATATAACGAGCTATAAGCAGACCATGTTTTTTGTACTTCTTGCACTCTATATAAAGCGAGCTAAGTGGAGCAAAAGGAACAACCCTTCTGTTTTTGCGCCCTGCCACTGAGAGACGGAAGGCGAAGTACCGGCGTGCATTTCATGCGTGAAGGCGGAAGAATAATATTAGCATTTGTGTTTCCAACTCATGTTTTTATATTAGGGCTGCACAGGGCTCGGTGTGATACCCTGGAGATGCAGCTGACCGCTGTACAAACCTCGGTAGCTCGCTGAGCGTATTGACGGCTCAGGATCTCGAGCAAGTAACGAGTGTGATGCACGCTCTGCGAGGTATTTCGGGGCATTCACCAATCGATTAGCAAAATCTAGGAGCGGATCATTTGTGTCTCCGCAACAGGTCCATCGCGCAGGGAAGGCTACAGGTCTTGGGCCTTTGTATGCAGAGCGGTCAAATAAACATCGGATCTATTCCATTCACATGACTTTCTCTACATCTCCGCAACAAATTATTGTTAGAAAGCTATGCTTCTGTTTGCCTCATTCTAATCAAGAAAAAATTAGCATAAATATTAATTGTTTACTTGTAAGTAGAAGCGAAATAAGGCAGTACCATAGATTAAAGGGATAGTCAAAAGCTGGTTGCTATGTGACTGAAATTCTTTTGTTTGTATGGAGAGTAGTTGACAAATTCCTATATGAGAAAAACATAAGTTTTTAAAGCTGAAACCAATAACAAGGAATATCTCGAAAACGACCATTCCACGAAAAAACTGTATATGACTTACACTGTGTGTTTTATGGTGATCTACATTTTTTGTGTTGTAAGTTTTTGTCTGTCTCTTACGGTTTACCAGTTATGCAAAATTCAATAAAAATCATCCAGAATAAATAGGTATTTAGAGGCTATTGCCAGAATATGCAAAATATACATTTTATTTGGTAATCTTAAATATAAGAGGTTGTAATCAAAATAAAAAAAATTGAAAAATGTTCCATGTAAAGGGTAGTTTGAGGTAGGGAGATGTTTTTGAAAATCTTTGTGTAGCATCCTTGGAAGAGTTTGGTATTTAACGGTCTTTTCACATTCAGGGAGACCCAAAACAGGTATTTCCGGTGAAATCTAGGTTTCAAATGTTTGGGTGCATTACAATATCTTCTCTATACACTATGTGCATAGTACGTGTAGAGGAAGTAAAAGTGGACAGGTGCTAATAAGCCATTGAACGCTTATTACCCCGAAAGTAATCCCATAACTGCTAATAGATTAAGTTCAGATTTATTTATGAATTATTTACAGAACCACCACTTCAAAGATGTTCAAGAAAATACTACACTTTACGTGTAAAATTTTTACCTTCTCTAGCGCATATTACAACGTAAATAGTAGGTAGAGCAGGTATTGTATTTCACCCAAAAATTCGATACAAGATTTCACAGCAAATATATGTTTTGAGACTCCCTGAAATAAAGAAAACATTTTTTAGAAGAATGCCAGTGTGTGTCTGTGTCTGTGGACAGCATAACTCAAAAACGAAAAGTCCTTTAAATGCCAAAGTTGGTACTTATATTTAGTATCTCCCAAAGATGCGACACGAAGATTTTCAATAGCATCTCCCCACCCCAAACACCTCTTTACATCGAAAAAGTTTCGAAAAGTTTGACTTTCTAAAAATGGTTATAACTATTTTGATTAAATACAAATATATTAAAGAAGTTTACATGGCAAATAAAACGTATATGTTGAATTTTCTGGGAATAGCCTCTGAAAACGTCTTCATTCTGAATGCATTTGGCTGAATTTTGCATCACTGGTAAACCGTAAGAGATAAACAAAAATGTAGCTCTCGTTGAAACTCATAATTTATGTTATATACGTTTTTTTCTGTAGAGTTGATAGTTTTCGAGATATGTTTTTTATTGGTTTCAAATATAAACTGCCTGTGTAACTTTTCTTAAGCGGGAAGTCATCTTTGTTTCATCTGCTTTGTTTTAATTCCGGTAATACAAATGAGAACCGAATTTCATTGCATAATACAGCGATAGTTTTTAAAAGATTTGACATCGCTTTAACCTAATATATTCCGTTATTTCCCTTCTACTTACAAGGAGCAAGCAATAATACCATTTCTGCTAATATTTTTATCGACTAGCATGGCTTAAATATGAGAATAATCTTTTGTAATAAAATTTTGTTTGTGGAACAGCTAGAGAAAGTCATGTGAATGAAACACATCAGCTTTTTAAATCGTAATGTTTTCTAAAAACTCCTAACGATTTTGATTAAAATACTTAGCAGATATTAATGATATTTATTGGATAAGTAAAACGTAAATCTTGTATTTTCTGGAAATAGCTTGTAAAGTTCTGATCATTCGGAAGGAGTTTTTATAATTTCCATAACTGGGAAACGTTAAGAGATAGACAAATACGCACTAATCAAAATGTTCATCTTCTTAAAACACACAATTTATTTCAAATAATTTATGTGCCATTTCTGCGGTATTGTTATTAATGGTTAAAATTGTTCAATTTTGTGATTGTTTTTAATTTCTTTCTATATTCAATTATTTGCCCGATTGTTTGGAAACACTGTGAATCTTAAATCTAGTACATAGCGTCCAGTTTTTAAATGCAGCGCCTTAATTTTATGACAAGGCCGCGGATCACGCGAATACATGCTCAGCACCCAGTCTTCTACACCACATAGTTTCCTCTCCATAATTACCGCGTTACTTATTGACTTTAGTTGTATATATACACATACCGGGTTTTAGATTTATTCGGTCTTTAGCGTCTTTAGCTCCTTGTCTCAAAATGAAGGTGCGGCATTGAACCTTGGACTTTATGCATTGCCGACTTTGAAAACAGGCTAGTGTACTGGGCGGTACAGAAATGTTTTTCACTTGGACATTTTGTGTTTCTTTCACGCGGGATGGAAGTGACTACCGATCACAGTGTTTGCATGGTTAAGTGCTGCTTCTGAACTGGAAGAATACGTTACCTATCTGTATAAATCTTGCAATTGCAAGTTTACAAGGAATGGTCCAAATGTAAATATTGCAAAGAAGCGATACAAATTTCAGTTTACTAAGGTGTCGTTAAAACTGTTGACATTTCCCTTCTCTTGGATGTAAAAATTCTTAGCATGGCTTCCTTAGAAGAGAAGTAAAGCCGTTGGTCACTGTCGTAGATTTACCGGACGTAAAAGAACCTCAAGTCTGATATAAAGGCCTCTGATCAAAATAAGCGGTATTTTACGCCTAATATATAGAATGGAACGCTGAGAACCGCATCAGTTAAAGATCGTCTATAAATAATACTCACTTTCAATTCCCCTCCCCCTTTATCCTATCCCTCGTAGTCCTCTGCAAGAGAGAATGCGTGATAAACTCGCTACCTAGTACTAACGTTATGCGCGGATAAACGACAAGCGGCAAATGACGAACAAATCTGAAGACCTTGCATATACAGGTTGTCCCAGAATTCAAACCCACAAATTGGCAGGGTTGTAGAGGGGTCCAACATAAACAATTTGAGATAAGGAACCTATGAGCTATGGTTCTAAATGTTTTGCCAGCATAAAATGTATAAAACCGTAGTGGACCGTGACGTGAACACCCGAATTTCGGTGAGTGTAGATATAGTGACACTATTTAGCGCTATGGTTAGCTTCTGGGCATTAAGTCATGATATTGAGAGAGTTGAAAGTTCAAGCCTCCGGATGCATCTTTATTTTTATTTTGACTCCTCTTTTTACATTTTGTAATGAGCATTTCATATTTTGCTGCGTTACGCAATATGATTAATTTTTACTGAAAAATAAAATAAAATGAATGTAATGTGATTAGCATGTAGGGATAACAGAGAACGTTTCAATAACAATCTACCAATTCTGTACTGTTAATGTGTATATATTTATTTAGTTCGCAAAGGTTCTTCTTGCGCAATGTTCATAATTTCTGCACAAAAGTTACACGATAGGGTTTCAGTTTTAAAATTTGAATAGCTGTATGAAACGTGGTTTTTGACACCCCTCCACTGCTGAGAGAGCTCTTAGATGAGCACCAACGCAGTACCAATTTTGTCTAACTTTTCCTCCGTTAGAACATGATAACGTACATTAATTAAATTATATTCTTATAGATTAACGTTATCAATTTCTTGTCCTACTGTGCGAGTGGTACTGGGTTCGATTCCCGGCTGGGGGTATGAATTTTTCTATAGCCCAGATAATTACCTACTCTTCCCAAGGTCTGGAAGTGCGTTTGTGAGTGTGAATGTAAGTGTGTGATCTAATGATTAAAATTAAAGATAATTAGAACCCAAACAAAAACAATATGAGTCAATTCTATTACCAATAGGAGCGGGGTGTAAATGGAATAATAAAAAAATAATAAAACATTCATGTTCACTCACCATCTCCATTTCTGTCTTACCTTCGATAAAATCTGGCCTATTTTAGATACTAGGGCGTTCAATAAATCCTTAGAAAATCCAAAAAATTACTCTTGTAGCATCGACAAATTTTGTATCTAGTAACCGCCGTCTCTTATAAGATGGCAGATAAAGTTTCAGCTATATCCATCATGTGGTTTTGTTGCCATAAGCGATTTAATCAACAATTTTGTGTTTTGTGCGGTGATTGAACATTTCTATTTAAAAAGTTTAACACCAAAAGAGAGAAAAGCCGAGTTGGATGAAGTTCATGGTACATCTTTACCCGTGTTTGCAACAATTTTCAATTGGATAAATGAATTTAAACGTGGTCGTACATCCACAAATGAACATCGTTCCGGGCGCCCAGTAGAAGTTGCTTCCTCCGAAATGGTTGACAAAATCCAGGATCTGATTTTGAGTGATCTACGAATCAACGTTCGAAAAATAGTGGAGACCCAGGCACATCACAAGACACAATGTTCTCAATTTTGCAACAAAAATTAGATCTGACAAAGGTTTTGGCAAGGGTACCGCGTTTGCTCTCAATGGAGTATAAACGCAATCGTGTGATTCGGAAGCTTTTCCGTCTCACTCCTAAAGTTTCTGCGTCGATACATCACTGTAGATAAAACATGGTTACACAAATACACTCCAGAGACAAAGGTACAGTCGAAACAGAACCGGCTTCGAATATGGCAAAGGTGGTGAAATCTGCAGGCAAGGTGATTGCCCCGGTTTTTTTGGGATGCAGCATCTACAGTGATTACTTGCAGAAAGGAAAAACATTAATGGAGAATATTGCACCAGTAGAACGGAGATATCAAGAAGAAACATCCTAATCTGGGAAAGAAAATCATTCTCTTCCATCAAGACAATGCAAGGGTTGGTGGATTTTCGATGGCGAACATTTTAGAATAGAGGTTCAAATTACTACAAAATCCACCGTGTTCACCTGATTTGGTCCCCAATGACCATTTTGTATTACCAAGCTTGAAAAAATGGATCGGCGGAAAACGATTTACGTCTAACGAAGAGGTCATCTCCCAAACAGAGAGCCTATTTTAAGAACCTTCTGAAATTCTACTTCTTGGATTGCTTAAAACATTTGGAAAAAGTACGTATATTGAGCTAAAAGGAGATTATGTTGAAAGAAAGAAAAAGATCTACAAAAATAATTTTGTTTTCCCATCTTATTCTATGGACTTATTGAACGCTCCTCCTATTTGTCAAACATCTTTCCAATAATTGCTGTTTTATCTTTTTCTAACATATTTTTATTTAACATCTTTTACTTACTCCGCATCGTGGTACGTTTACTTTGAATGTACTCAATTCACATGACTTTCTCTATCTGTTGTATAACCTACTATTATTACAAAAACTAATTCTTGTATGTACATCATGCTAACTGAATTAAACATTAGCAGAAATAGCCTTATTGCTTAGTTCCTTAATAACAGAACGGAAATAAAAGGCTAAAGCGACAATCAATTCTTTTAAAAGCTGTCGCTATGCGATTGTCATTGAAATGCCCTTCTTTGCTTGGCTAGGGTAAAACAAAAGAAACACGGGTGACTTCCTGTCTGAGAAAAGTATAATTATTTTAAAATTGAAATCAATAATTAGGAATATCTCGGAAACGGTTAATTACACAATAAAATGTAAAGGATATACATTTTGTGTTGTTTTTGACGAGATCTACATTTTTTGTATGGTAAGTTTTTGTCATCCTTTACCAATTATGCAAGTCATTCAGAATGATCAGGACTTTAGGCATACCCAGGATATTCGATATACAATTTTTATTTGTCATATACATATCTTTAATATACGGTATTTAATCAAAACCGTTAGATCCATTTTTGAGAAAATCAAAATGTTTGACATTTTTCCACGTAAAGGTAGTATACCAAGTTTGGTTTTTAACGGTATTTTCGTTTTCGAGTTTTTTGTTCAACACGCGCGCCCACCCACATGTACAGACAGACAGACGGGACTTTTTCTAACATTGTTTTATATAGATGACTCTAAACCGTGTATTTCCAGTGAAATATGGGCATTTATGGGTAGAATAAAGTATAATATAATAAACCTAAGTATTAAGTAGAGAAAGGAAAAAGTGATGGTCAGTGTATTTTATAACATGATGGGTGCATGTGTTGTTTTTTTCGATGGCAAGTAATGGAAATACCAACGAAGATTTCATTCTGCAGAATTGAAATTGTGAAGAGTAGCAGCGCTTAGATGATTTTTTGCGTAGAAATTAAAATACTTAGTTTACATAAACTGCTCCAGTTAAGAGAAATGAGAACACTTTAAAGACATTTTAAGGATGAACCTGAGCCACTTTCATTAGAATCCCAAGAGACGGATAGAGAAGCACACATAGAAGACCCCGAAGTGCGATGGAGGGAGTAACTCGTACACAGATTGAGGCGGCAAGGATTACATTGGCCCAAGCCCCGAGTCTGCTGAAGATAAATAGTTCAGATCTGTTCTCTGCGACAACTGGTCCTTTTACTTGAAAGAATTGACTCAGACATTTGAAAACCTTTGTGTATTAGGAGCGCAAGGAATATCTCGGATGCAGAGAGCATAACAAGTGATAACATACATATCATGCTACTAAGTTTATTTCCGACAGTTCAAATTGCAATTAAAGGAACCATCTTTTCAGAAAAAATGTTTAAATGTTAAAGAAATAAATTTCGGGTCAAAACTGTTCTGTCCATCTGAAGTCTTCAACTTGTCAATTAAAATTTGGAACAATAAAGTGCTGATTACTCCAATGGATTTCACCATATTTCTATGGGGATCGGTTGTCAAGTCCCGAGCCTCACACAGATATGGCGCCTACATACCATTAGACGGTAGCATCATTTAGTTTAACTCTAGACTAGCTTGTATCCAGTTAAAAGTCAATAGCTAGTTTAGTTTTCGAATGACAACATTTTAAACAAGACGACTTCAAAGTTTTCACGAAAATGGAGGATTTGGAAAAACGAGCAGTGATTAAATACTTCCATTTGAAAGGCATAACGCCTAAAGAAATAAATTTGGAAATGGACAATACATTAAAAGATTCTGCCCCTTCTTATTCAATGATTAAAAGGTGGGTTGCAGAGTTTAAATGGTACGGACGTACGAGCATTAGTGATGAGCCTCGCTCTGGATGCCCTGTAGAAATGACAATTCATCGTTTAGTACTGGAAGATCGCAGATTAAAGTTGTTTGAGATAGCAGAGGCTGTAAACATATCAAAATAACGTGCAGATAATATTTTGAGTAATGTTTTGGACTTTCACAAAGTCTGTGGAAGATGGGTGCCGCGTTTGACACCTGATCAAAAGTTGCAAAGAAAAACTGTTTCTGTTAAGAATGTGGAGCTATACCGTAAAAATCCCAGCGAATTTTTGAGACGGCTTATTTCCATGGATGAAACTTGGATACATCACTACACTCCAGAGAGTAAATCACAGTCAAAACATTGGATATGGCCAGATGAACCAACTCCAAAGAAGGCAAAGTCAATTTTGTCGGCTAACAAGCTTATGGCGGGTGTTATCTTGGATGCACAAGGAATTCTTTTTATTGATTACTTGGAAAAGGGTAAAAGTATCACTGGTGACTACTACGCAAGCTTACTGCAACGTTTGAAAAATGAAGTGAAAATAAAAAGACCTCATTTGACAGAAAGAAAGGAAAAAAAATCTTGTTTCATCATGACAGTGCTCTGGCCCATCCTACAGTCATTGCAAATGGAAAAATGTGCGAATTAAAGTTGGAATTCCTTGAACATACACCCTATTTGCCAGATCTAGCACACAATGACTATCACCTGTACCCAAACCTCAAAAAAGTTCTTGGAGGACGAAGATTTCTTAACAACGAGGATAGATATTGATAAATCGCACTGCTGAGATGGTTTAGTTAAAGCGATGGTCAAATCTTTTAACAAGCAATCGATATGTGAACAATTTAAGTGAAGTTCCTTTGCATTTCCAGAAAAACAAAGGAGATATGAAATAAAAGGTGGCCCCGTTTGAGAAGATGCGTAGTTTATAATTGAAACTAACAACAAGGAATATTTCGGAAACGATCAACTACATTAGTTTGAATTTAAAGAATAACCCACAACAATCCCCATCCCAATCCATCAGCCGCTATCTAATCTCGGCGTTACGCTCCCCGTCGACGAAAGAGTATGCAGCTTCCTGGGACCCGTAACTAGGTGGTGGGTTTACTAGGACTTTGTTCGCAAGCTATTCTATGGCTAAGGCGAACTCCTGCATCTGGCTGTTGCACCAACTGGCTGCGGTATGTATTTAGTAATAAAATTACCTTTATTCAGTTATGAAAATTCTTAAAAATTCCCTTCACAGTACTTAATGTACTTCAGCAAAATGTGGATATAAATTTATCCAGCGATGGTTTCCGAAGTAGTTCTCGAGGGCTTTCCAGAACCCACCGGACTTCTGCGACATCGGGATCCCATTCAACAGTTCTGCTTCCCGCCCCTGGAGGCTTGCTATCAGCTGTGTAGCTTCCTCCTCTGCTGACCATCGGTTATGGGTGACGACGGCAACTAATCGTCGGCGGAGGTCTTCAAAGGCTGACGTCCCGTCGTATTTAGATGGCTCGACGCGCGCAGATGTTGTGTCGCTTACTGTCGTCTCGACCTTCAAATCTTTCAACCTTCTGTCGAGCATCTTTTCCGCCATGGTTCAGTTCCTTGGTGCCGCTAACGACTCTTCACTACAGATCATTAAAGCTTTTCCTGAGGGCTTCCAGGGCGTTAACACGTTGGTAAGTTCCATCATCCTTCCATGTTTTTCTCCACTCGGCCAGTTGCTCATCGATTTTGGTCGTTAATTCCGTCTTCATGTTCTCCATCGCCGACTCCATTCAATCTTCCATCTTCTCCATGCCGAGTTGCAATTTTTGTATTTTCTATTCCATTTTCTCTATATCGGATTCCATATTCTCCACTCCGATTTCATTTATTCCATACCGCTGTTCATTCACTATCGCTATTTCACTTAACATTATGTCCAACTTCAAACAAGTTTTGAAGCATCTCTTCCATCTTGACTTCTGAATCCCACTTCTGAACTAGTGTAACAAATGTCTTTATTGACTTAAATATTTGGCTACAAATAAAATGTGTAAATCACTGCTGTAAATAATTTCTCGACGCTTTGACGTGCAGACACTTGATGACTTTTCTCCAGTCACGGTTCGTGGCCACCATGCGCTAAACTCCAATCACTCACGACTTAGTACAACTCAGTGCATACCAACCCTACACTGGCTTGCAATTCTTCCTCCTTTAATAGCTAAAAACGACGACACAGAACTTTCTGGAAGCCCGTCGAAGATACTGGACGCTTCTAGAAGATTTGAGACTTCTCGTGTTCCAAAGTCTCTGGTTACCAACGTTGCTAGGCATTCCCAGGTCTCCAACTTCATACCAAGGCAATGTATTTGATGATTTATATATCAAGGTGAACGTTAGGACCACAGCAGAAAACGGCACTATCAAAATACAGTGCTATAAATATTTTTTTCACATAGCTCCCTAGTAAAAAATGAAACATGTAAAATCTGTATTAACTGAACACCAATCTTTGGTTTCATTGAAAAGTTATATTTTAAAACGGTTGTGCTTAAAAGGAGTGCACTACATTAAACTAATTAGGTATGTAGAATAAAGGATATAAATGCAAATCCAGGAACCTTGATATGGAATGCAGAACTGTTACACAATAATATTCTTCCACAAATTTCTTTGAAGATTACTCAAGTTTCAATAAATTCATTTAACAAGGTTGCCAGATCCCATGAAATCTGTAGAAGAGGTCTTATTACTTGCTTTCTTGTAAGTAGGAGGGAAGTAAGGAACGGCACTAGTCTAAAGCGATAGTCATATCTTTTAAAAGCTGGTCGCTAAGTGAAACAATTTAAGTTCACTTCACTTTGCATGTTCCCGTTTGAGAAAAGTGAATTATTTTAAAATGGAAACCAATAACAATGAATATCTCGTAAACGGTCAACTTTACAATAAAAATGTATATGACATAACTTATGTTTCTTAACGAGGTCTACATTTTTGTAGTAAGCTATTGTCCATCTCTTACGGTTTATTGCAAAACTCTACAAAACTCAATCAGAATAAATAGCTCATCAGAGGCTACTCCCAGAAAATTCAAAATATATGTTTTATTTGTGATGTGAATATCTTTAATATTCGGTATATTATTGAAACTCGTTAGCGCCATTTTTGAGAAAATCTAAATTTTCCAACATATTCCTTGTATAAGATAGTTGGGGTGGGGAAGATTGCCTTGAAAATCTTCATGTCGTATTCTTGGAAGATAATGAATTTAAATACATATTTTGGTATTTAAACTATTTTTCGTCTTTGAGTTATGCTGATCACAGACACATATGGACCTTCTCGGACTCAAGGACCTCAAAACATATTTTAGGTGATATATCAGTATCGATTTTTTTGGTGGAATACAATACTATCCACTATGTGCATTGTTCATACGGGTTAGAGAAAATAATATATATTTTACATGACAAGGTGGAAAAACTGCAAAAACTGCACATATACTAATTAATGTTTTAAAAGTAATCTATGGTAAATATTAAAAATCCAAACAGAAGTATTACAAAAATTCTGCAATTCATTGGAAAACCTTTCAGAGTTCCAGCTGTATTTTTGTGGGTAAGATCGATTTTGAATATGGAAAAATAATAAGAAATTTGAACCTGAGAAAGTTTTACAATCATTTATCCAGTGCAACGCTTTAAAAGGGCCTCCAAACTATGTGTTACATCCGTCCTAGGGGAATCAAACATTGCAAATGTGCGCTTTATGTATGATGCATTTTGTACCACAACATTGTCATGTTTGATCAAAATCACTAAAAAGAGCACTTTAAATATGTGAGTTTCTTAGTCCTATGAATATTTTGATATTAGATAATGCATGCATGAATATTTGTGCTCTAAATACTTGACTATGCACCGATGCATTCATCAATCCATCCGTTATCCATCCGACCATCCGTCCGTCCATCCATCAAGTAGGCTGTGTGTGTGTTTAATGTCGGAGGGGATTCCGCACCACAACCATTGTCCAGGAGATAGGATGAGATGACAGTAATATAAAAGGGCAGCCGAAACCGGACGGTAGGGAAAGAGCCACCATGAAAGGTCCCTAAAATATTCCAAGGAGTTCTTATCTCGACTCGGGGAACGCTAGAACCCCGCGCCTCAGGTCTGACCAGACGACTTCCAACGCCATCCCGCAGCCTAGAGATGTATTTCCAAATCTGCCACCACCATGGAGGGCACCAGTACCGCAGTCCTCCCGACCCTGAGAGAAACTGGTTGGATGAAATGGAGATGATTATAAGGGACAGGAAAGTCGGGGGAATGATGAACCTCGCCAGTATTTGCCTTGCACGCTGGAAAACCCCCGAAAAAACCTTGAGTCAGAGATGTGTGCTGCAGAAATGGACCCAGCGACCTCCAGAATGCCAGTCTCAGACGAAACGCCTGAGTCAACCGGCTCTGTTAGGTCATGTGTAAAGCGCAGAAACTGTTATCGTTCTTTACCGCATAACCATCCAGTCTAATATTGTAGCAGTTGAGAGACAATAGCAGCTTTGCATACCCAAGTAACTGTTACTGCTCTCTCAAGAACTGCAAAATCAGGTTTCGAAATCCTGCGACGTAGCAACTATTGTTTCCCTCGCGAATCATTATTCACCAACCAGTGAATTAAATATTCACACAATATTTGCATTGTTATGTGGAACAGTCTTTAATAAACAAGTAGCAATCTAAAGCCTACAGCAGCTCCAATATTGTCACAGAGTTTCAAAACAGTAACAGCCCGTATTCTGCATGTAACTGCCACATGCAGGCTGAATAATGTAGCGGGAACGAAAATTAGGCCACTGAGTCTATCTTATTTATATCGTAAATTAACTTCCAGTTTATTTGAACTGAAGGAAATTCTTCGAGAGCTAGTGCGGTACTCTAGCATTAAAGCAGGAATTGAAATTAATGAAGCCATAGGTTCCTCAGTAGAAAGAGAAATAAATGAAGAGAGGCTCACAATAAAGTGCATCGAGCTGTGATTAAAATCAGCACGGAGTAAGAGAGACAAAGATAGAGAAAACAAACCAAGCTCTTTCATCGCCATTATATAGTAAACTTAAATATGCCAGAGCGTTTGCAATTCAAAGCCTTAAAGTTTGATTATGTTTGTTTTGTTCTGCTGGCACAATAGAGTCGACAAATACAGCTCTTATTTTCATTTAATATTAGGCACAGTATTACAGCTTAGTAAGTCACAAATTGTTTTGTTTCAGTGCATATTCGTAATTTTATGAATCTTTCTTTCTAACAGAATCATATTTTCATGTGTGTGTGTTTGTAATCAGCATAATTCAAATTTGATATGTTCCATTAACATGATTTTCCCTAGCTGCTTAACTTAAAACTATCCTTACAAAATATGATTTTATCTACATGCTAATAGAGATAAACATTAGCAGAAGTTGTCTTATTACTTGCTTCATTGTAAGCAGAAGGGAAATAAGGGAATGTACTGGGCTAAAGCGATAGTCAAATCTTTTAAAATTGGTCGCTATATGAAACGTTTCAAGTTCGGTTCGCTTTGCATGACCAGCAGTAAACAAGAGATGAAACGAAACATAAAGTTATCTTTGATAAAAGTTACGTAGTTTAGAATTAAAATTAATAAAGAGGAATATTTCTGAAATGTTAAATCTAAAAAAAAAAAAAAATAACTGTGTGTGGCATAAATTGTGTCTTAATGAGTTCTACGTTGTTTGTGTATAAGTTTTTGTCTATCCCTTATGCGAAATTTTGGAAAATTCATTCAGAATAAACAGGCATTCAGGGGCTATTTCCAGAAAATTGAAAATGTACATTTTATTTGTCATGTAAATATCTTAAATATAACACATTTTAATCAAAATCGTTAGAGCCATTTTTGAGAAAGTCAAACTTTTCAAAATTTTAGTTGGGGGTGGGTGGAAGGTTTCTTATAGCTTTGTAAATAAAGTTTTATGTGCATATTTTTCGTTATTATTTAGTTATGTCAAATCGTCTGTCACTTTCTGAATGGCCCTCGTAGATGCTATTAATTGTAAGACAAGGTTCTGATTTATGGCATGCAGGACTCTTTTCTATGAAAGTATTCCAAATAACCTAGGAAGGAGCAAATTTAACAGTCTTGAAGCGTTCAGATCTTCTGAACTTCGATGTCAAATCTAGTATACTTCATTATTTCCACAAATCTTTTTCGTCCCATAGTGTCTGAAAAATTGGAGGACTCTACCATGATCATATACTTTTCAGAGGAAAATTCGTTGCCCCATACAATCCCATTGCATACATTATGGCGACAAAAGCATCCAATTCTTCCAAGTTTGCTGTTCAGGAATGCCTTGCATTTGGCAAAATGCCTCAATTTCAGTGCAGTGCTTGATGTAGCGTATCACAGAATCACTAAAAATTGTCTGCCTAGCTCTAAGAAGTTTCCCATCTTGAATTTTCCTTTTAGCATATTATGACGTTGGTCCTGATCTCTCCCGCAGTGCATAGAACTAAATAGAGAAAGTAAAAACTAACAAGAAGGTAGAGGATGGTGTATGAAATGGATTTTTAGTGGACATATTCATGTCTATAAAATTGGGATATATATAGCGTTAATGAATTACATCGAAATATTTTCGGAGAATGCGGGGTCTTAAACAAGTAATTTGAGACCGGAGACCTATGGCTTGCTTTCAAATTTCAAGTTAGGGCTATACGTTTTGAAAGTACTAGTTTGCCCTAGGTAATGCTATTATGCGAGAGCACAACACACAAAATTGAGGGAGCCTTTCGGAGTGCACCATTCAGCTGCAATAGCTATCATTAGCTGTAGATAGCACTGGCTGTCGAATAATAGGCAGTCTTTGTTTTGGAGTTCGAGTCTCATCCATCAAACTACAAGTTCTACTTTCTCTATACGTACTAAGGTATTGTACTCCACTCAAAAATTCGATACCGAGATTTCAGCGGAAATATATCTTTTAGGGTTCCCTATATAGAAAAAATCTGATGTGTTTCATTCACATGACTTTCTCTATATCTCTATAACAAATTATTGTTAGTAAGTTTATCTTTTATTTATTTCATGCTGGAGAAAAATTAGCAGAAATAGTCTTATTTCTTGCTTTATTGTAAGTAGAAGCGAAATAAGGGAGTACAATAGGTTAAAGTGAAAGCCAAAATCTGGTTGCTATGTGACTGAAGAACACAAAAAATGTAGAGCACATTAAAACACACAATTTATGTTGTATACATTTTTTTCGTGGAGTTGATTATTTTTGAGATATTCCTTGTTTTTGTTTAAGCTATAAAGACTTATATTTTTCTCATACAAACAAAGGTACTTCAGTCACATAGCAACCAGCTTTTGACTATCACTTTAACCTATGGGACTCCCTTATTTCGCTTCTACTTACAAGAAAGCAAGAAATAAGACTATTTCTTCTATTTTTTTTTCGATTAGCAGGAAGTAAATAGAAGCATAAGCAGAGATATAGAGAAAGTCATGTGAATGGAATACATCGGATTTTTCATTATAGGACTGACAGCAAAGGGACTGGAGTCACTTCAAAGACAACTTAACTTTGATTTATTCTAAATGTTTACGATTTCAAATTTCACGTCTTTTTCTTCACTGGTATCGAAATTCATGGCAAATATGAAAATTGAAAACACGTGAGATTGAAAATCATTGAAACTGGTGCCGTTTTATATTTTAAGTGTCTCTTGTACTATGATTTTGATCTCGAGTCTCAAAGCACACAACTTTTGTTTGCTTGTTTGCGTTTATTGCTGAGGTCCAGTGTGGGCGGAGGCCTCTTTAAAGGAAGGAAGCTGTTTGCATCTTCCGTTTGCTTACCTCTCTCCATATTTAATACGTCAGACGTAGCGGAGTACGGTCACTGCATCTTCAGACTGGTGCAGTCTTTGATCATTACATGATATCATAACTTTACTCTTTTTATTTTCTATTCACAAAGCGTTCTAAGATATGTGTACTATTTGCCGTCTGAAACTTTATCCATTACTGTTTTAGCGAGTAGAGAGAATTATATAAATGTGACAAGTGGACGAAGGAAGAATCTTCATGGGCCCGAATAGGGATATGGAATTGAAAGGATAAAGAATAGGTTTAAACATAGAGGAAGGCATGATTTATGGAATCTAAAGTCACAAAAAGTTTATACGCAATCTTGGAATGTGAAGAAACCAAAGAAATTAGAGACAAACTTAGGATTGAGAAGTGGGTTAATTTACCAATAGAGATATGGGACGAGTTGGTGAATTTGAACGTTAGGCGGTAAATCGTAGACTTTAGGGATCATCGAGGCAAACATAAAAGAAAATCATTAAAAAAGATCTGATTGAATTATTCACATAGCTTCCTCTACATCTCTGCAATAAGTTATTGTTAAAAAGCTTTCTCTTCTATTTATTTTATGCTAATTGAGAAAAAATTAGCAAAAATAGTCTTATTACTTGCTTCCATGTAAGAAAGAGGGAAATAAGGGTGTACCATAGGCTAAAGTGATAGTCCACAGCTGCTTGCTATATGATTGAAGTTTCTTTGTATGGACAGGAGTTGACAAATGCCGTATGAGAAAGATGTAAATATTTTAAAGTTGAAACCAATAAAAAGGAATATTTAAAAAACGATGATTACCAGGAAAAAATCTGTGTTCCATTAACATGACTTTCTCTACATCTCTGCAACAAATTATTGTTAAAAAGCTTATGCTTCTTTTTACTTCATGCTAATAGCAAAAATTAGCAGAAATAGTCTTACTTGCTTCCTTGCCAGTAGAAGGAACGATCAACACCACGAAAAAATAGTATATAACATAAATTGTGTGTTTTAACGAGCTCTACATTTTCTATTATGTAAGTTTCTGTCTATTTATTTCAGTTTACTAGGAATGCAAAACCCCGCAAAATTCATCCAGAGTAAACATGTCTTCAGAGGCCATTCCCAAAACTTGGAAAATATAAATTTTATTTGTCGTGTAAATATTTTTATTATACGATACTTTAATCAAAATCATTACATTTTTTAGAAAATCAAACTTTTCGAAAATTTTTCCATATAAAGGGTAGTTAGGGGTGGGGGAATTTTCTTGAAAATCTTCGTGACGCATCCTTGGAAGATACAGAACTTAAATACCAAGTTTGGTATTTAACGGACTTTTCGCTTTTGAAATATGCTGCTCACACACACACACACACACACACACACACACACACACTGACAAACACACACAAGAACATTTTTCTAAAAAATGCTTTTTATTGGATTAAGGGGATCTCAAAACATATTTTTACAGCGAAATCTCGGTATCGATTTTTGGGTACATTACAATACCTTCTCTATACACTAGGTACATAGTACGTGTAGAGAAAAATGGGCAACTGGACCAGCTAGAAACATAATTTAATATGAGTAGAGATTGAGGGCAGTTCTAGACGTTAAGTTGGCCTTATAGTTGAATAACTTCAAGGTTACAACTATTCGGGCCTCTTGGTTACACAACAATTCGGGAGGCGTCACTCCTTGGTATTGGTCCATTTTCCTTGTATGATCAAATGCTTGAAAGCCCCCCTCTGTAATGTGTGGGGTAGCGTGTCTGCCTCACCTTCAAGAGGTGGAATCTCCCTTAGGATGAGTTAACCGGATAAAGTTTTTTCGAGCTTTCACTAATTCTAGGAAGAGGAATGTCAAGTAATTTTAAGCTCCATGGACCCGAGATCATTTGAGCATTTCACGAATTTCATTCATCGTCCGATATGACCAACTGGGCTAAAGAACGTTAATCTACAAAAAAAAAAAAAAAAAAAAAAAGAAGAGGTAGTTGTAAAATATTATTATTATTATTATTATTATTATTATTATTATTATTATTATTATTATTGAAACTCATTGTATTTTAAGTGGAAATTAATTCAGTTGAATACAAGTTTAGAACGTTTTGAGGTATTTTGAAAACTTGCTCTAATTTATTATTTAATTACTTGTTATTTAATTACTTGTTTCCTTGAAACAGATACAAAATTTGGTTAACAGATCAATGGTGCTGAATCATTTCATCATAATCCAGATAAATTACGTGTGTATGTGTGTGTACGGTCATACCTGGGAAGGTTCCGGGAAATCATTGGTAAGGGATGCAGAGCAAGCAGACAGCTGCTTCGTGGTTATAATCAGCATACATAGAATTTCTAAACATGAAAGCGAACACAGAAGGAAATAAAGTTAAATGTCACTTAGCTTTAGGCAGGGACTTATCAGGTAATAAACCAGTAGGGGATTCCTACTTTATTTTTAATTTTTGGAGGAGGATATCTACCAAAGCGTTTACAAGCTGGTATGAAGCTACCGTTTTTAATACAGCATTCACCAGAACGGTTGTACCTCCTTTATGTTAATTCCGGACAAAAATATCTGTTTAGGACTTAAAGCTTTCACGACGGTGGTTATTGATAAGTGCTTCATGATTATCAACTAAGTTAATTCAATGAAGTTCTTCAACACTTCGCCCATCCTTATTGCTTGGCCTTCTTTAGGATGCATTTTAAACGAGCAGTTGGCGGGCCGAGGGCAGCCTGAAGGCATTTTAGATGCGTAGCCACGCTTGCTAGAGTTTTAATTACGTCTTATCGGGAATAGGAGGTTTGCAGGACGTCAAGTATAGATGAAGTTGGGGAGTGAAAAGAGGTAGCAAGATTGCTGCTCAACGGTTACCAGTCACGATGCAACGGCCGTTGTGCACAGCTGTTGCAGGTTTATTTCAATTTTTTTTTTTTATTTGGGGGTTTTCATTTAAACGTTGATGTCCAAGCAACTCTTGGACGTATTGTGTAGGAGCTAAACTGTAGCATCTGGTGGAATTGCTCCGTTGTTACCGGAAATAACTGCATACCATGCAGGGAAACCGGTATCGCCTGAATCAGTGCGTTCTGGGATTATAATCCCCAAGGGATCTGACGAAAGCGCTCCGATGGAAGGACAAACCTAAACCACTGCGAGGCGCCTAATCTCGTCCTTCATGTTTTGTAGATCAGAGCCCTCGTGCAGTAGTCTCACGGGAAAAGAGAAGGAGCAGATTAAATAGTCCGGAGGCATTTATTGTCCACCCGTTGAAGCAGTAGCAGACTGAAGTCGGCTGCCATTCACAGGCGGAAATTACAATGAGGGTTATGAGAACCCTCAATAGGCGCAACTTGAGGTGAACCGGAATTGTAGACCTCAGCAGCGGGTACAAGGAGGTAGCACACCCTCTGCCCCGACACCTCGAGTCCCTGATGTGCTCCCCACACGTTAAGCCCTTACCAGCTTCACTCCCAAGTAGGAGATGGTGTTTGTCTACTCAATTCTTCTTCTGAGATACGTGAATATAAGGGAAGTTTGCGAGAAAGCGGCGCTTGGATTGATGAACAAAGTTCAACTTTAGTACCATTCTTGGAGGAGGCAGAGGTGTCTCTGAATAAGGTTGAAGAATCTGAATAGGTTTCTGTTTGTACAGTACAAAGCATGTTGTGTTATGTTCTGTAAGTAGATCGGCAACGTAGGTGCTGAAATAGACATCGAATTTCTGATTGCCTGTAGGGGTTTTATAGGGCGTGTCTTCTGATATCCACTGGTCCCTCCGTCTCTCTAATATGGGGAAGGAGGATGGGGTTGTAGCTTGCCTGTTGTAACATGTAATTCCATAATTTTTCTTTTGTGCTTGGTGACAGTCAGCAATGCCTTACACAGATGATCCGCGGCCTTATTGTGGACATATGGAAAGCAGGGCGCACGGTAAGGCCGTGCAAACGAGTAGATCTGTTGTGCAATATTGGATTAAGCGTTTCTATGAGTGCGGGGAAGATGGATTAAAAACGCGTCCAAAATCGGGAAAGCCAGGAAAATCAACGGCGGAAGTCGATGTTAAGATTATAAATGCAAGCAGAGATGAACCGTTTAAACCGTTTACAAGATTGCACCGCAAATGTAGGGCATTTGTGGCGACCAGAACAATGCTCGCTCTGTTCGAGAACATGTAGTTGCAAAGAAAACAAGTGGCCGCATAAGTGTGGAATTTTGGATTTGGAGGTTCACGAACAATACTGATTACTACCTACTTCACAGTTCTATTCTCCATCAGATCAAACCCCCTCCCCGCCGTAACTTAAGTTATTATACCAAAAGCAAAATGTTTTACCAGACGCACTTATAATAATTTTGCAAATTCCAAACACCTGAGAACCTGCTTATATTGCTGTAAATTTCGAAACAGGCATTTTCTCTGTTGTCCCGATTAACCTAGTGAAAGTTCGCTAAAAATCGCCCTCCACCGTTTTGAAAGGAGTCACGTTACCGAATCTCGCTTCCAGTTGAGAGAGTTGGTGGCTATACCTATTAGCGAATGAGTTGACAAACCCAGCTTAGGTATGCTCTGTTGGTTCGATATAGAACACTCACCTGCAAGGTGACAGTATCAGCCAATAAAATGCAAACATGATGTAATAAAGTACCCTACAAACTGTAAGGAATGCGGTGCACGTAACAGGACAGAGCTGATTTCTTTTTGTGCCTTCTGTACCAACACGATGCCTGTCCAGCCAATAGTGCACGAAGTTCTATAGTCCGTCTTCACGAATTATTTTCAAATCATTAGAATGAACGAAGAGGACGTATACTTGGCCGACCCATTCACCGGATTTAATTTTTTTAGATTTTTTTCTGTGGGAAAAGCTGAAATACACTGTCTACAAGGACACACCTACTACACCAGATGATATGAAACGACCCGTATTAATGCTGTCTACTCTGACATTTCCGTTGTAGTGCTAGAACGTGTGCAACAGTCTTTACCTAACAGACTGGAAGTGTTTATTGAAGCTGCCGGTGGTCATTTTAAACACAACGCTTGAAGTTCAATTTTCTCTTTAGTTGTCAGAATTCACAGAAGCAGTGTACTCCCGCTTGTTTTTCTTTGGTTTGTGCTACCACAGGCTGTCAAGTGTCGGTGTGTAAAGGTTTCAAATAAGGTTTCTCGTTAACTACTTACACTAGAGTCCTGAGACAAACACAATTGATATTCTAATTTACTCTAAATTTATTTTGCTGATGCTAATAGGCATTGTTCCATTTAAATATTGCATATTTGCTAAAAAATACAATTTCTAAGTATTATTAAAATGTGTTTATATGTTAAAAGTGCGAGTCCCTGACTACCAATCAGTGCTGTGAAAATCCCACATCAGTAGCGCTTTACATTTCCGAAATATTTGTGGTGCAAGCTTTAGGAGATTTACGCTCTATTGGAACTGCATTCAGAAACTTTTGCTCTGTAAAAGGAATTGAATTAAATTATATAATGACTGACACTCCCCAACTGAATGGAATTGCAGAAAGGATGAACTGGACTCTAGAAGAAAAAGCAAATTAACGGAAGTTCTATCCAAGAAGACGGGGGGAGTGTTAGTACTCACAGCTACTTACTTGATTAACAGAAGTCGAAAACGTATTTTAATATGGAAACATTTCTGAAATGTGGTGTGGTGTAAAACCAGAATAAGTAGATGGGCTTCGTGCGTTTGGCTATAAAACACATGCATATGTGGCAAAGAAGAATAGATTTAAGTTTGATAAAAACCAGATAAATGTGAGATGCTCGGTAATATGAACAATGGGTACAGCTGTGGCATCTTAGGAAAAATAAAACAATCGCTTCCATAGATCTAATTTTCAATGAGAAGGATATATGCAGTTATCCAGATACCAGAGATCCAGAAGATGAAACGAGACAAGCACAAAATAACTGCACAAATCATCCTGAGTTACTCAAGGAAGCTGAAGCGAAAACACAGAAGATGAGATCCGAAGAAGTAAGCACAGCAGAAGACTACCATCATAGTTCAACGACAGTGATATGGCAAGTTTAGCTTTGCATGTAGAGAACTTCATTAAAGACACACCCATCAGTTACGCAGATATCTCCGACAGAGAGAATAAAAATCGGTGGAAGAAAGCTCTACAGAACGAGATGAAATCCTTGGAGAAAAATCAAACCTTGGGACTCCTGGACCACCCAATAATTTTAAAGTGATAATCAGTAGATAGTACTTTCACATAAAAGAGCTAGAGGCTTTCAACAAAGCAGAGATATTGACTTTGATGGATTTTTGCACCTGTATTAAATCCAAATACGTTTAGAGTCTTAATATCCATAGAAAATCAACTAAATATGCACGTTTATCAAATAGATGTAAAAACTACGTTCCTAAATGACACCTTAAAGATGTAAAAATTCCTCAAGGCTTTCACTGCAATTCAAACTTAGCTTATAAATTATATGGCGTTAAGCAATCCCCAAGATGCTGATATGAAAGATTCAGTGACTTTGTATTATAAATTGAGTTTGAGAGGCCAAAATATGATTGTTTATATACAAAACTTGACTTAAATATGGAAAAAAGAGCCTGCTTTTGTTGTACGTTGATCTTAGTGCGTGCCAATACAGAAACATTGGTGCGTATTAAGTATAAACTTTTTAAGAAATTTGAAATGGTAATATAAGCGACATTAAACTCCTAGACACTAGGAAACTGCTTAACTGGAAAACTGTAACCCATGTAGTGTCTCAATTGAGTTAACAGTAGATCTGAATATTCACAATAATTGTAAAAATAATTAAGTCATGTATTAATTTAATATGTGGTTTGATATATACCATGTTGTATTAGAGATCAGATTTATATGGCTATTAGCTATCTGAGTAGATTTCAGAGTTACGGAAATGTTTCAAAAGGGTTTTGAGGTATATCAAATGCACATTAAGCCTAAAACTTACATATGCAAAGAAAGGAAACTCAGAATTGACTGTAGGTTTTACGGACTCTGATTGGGGAAATGATATTGATCATCATAGATCAACTTTTGATTGTACGGTATCTTGGATGACAAAAAAGCAAAATTCAGTAACACTTTTTTCAACTGAGGCAGAATATATGGCTTTAATTCACATTTCTTGTGAAGTAATTTGATTCAAAAATAAACAAAGTGAGTTACTCAATATAAAATCTGATGTTACATTCACATGATCTTCTCTATTTGCTCTTCAAACAAACTATTCCTACAAAATATAATTATTTTACCTTCAAATGCTAATCGAGATAAACTTTGGTAGAAATGGTCTAATAACTAGTTCCAAGTAGAACGGATAACTAATCAGCAGCGGCCTGACATCTCGTGTACTGATAGGTGTCTCAGGGATTTCCATGGGGTTTTCCATTAGGTCGGTACCCATCAAATTAAGTGAATACTTACGCGCGTCAACCCCATAGGAAATGGCTACCGAAGACTTCAGTAGGATCGACATTTACAACTTCTGTCTACTAACTCTCCAGGATAGTAACGGAGGACATTGCGACGTCTCACAACCCCATCCAGTCATTGCCGCCCAAACGTAACCAATTACCTATTGGTTTCGAGACCACTACTATGCCGAGTCCAACCCAATTCGAACAGCTCCCTTTCGGGAGGGGCTCAGATGTTCGGCTGTGCTACTTCTAGTAACGTCAGCAGTACCACGGGTGCTCGGGGTCCACAGCGCTCGCACCGGGGCAGAAGGGAATACAATAGCCTAAAGCAATATTAAATAATTTCAAAGCTGGTTGCTATGTGGTTAAAATTCGAGCAAACAAAAGAAACAGGAATGCCAGATTTCCATTTCAGATTCTTTAAAATTAAAAGCAATGCCAAGATGTATCTCGCGAATTGTTAACTCCACAAAAAAGTGTACATGAGAGAGATTGTGTGGTATAAATTAAGTTGTTGTGTATATCTTACGGTTTACCAGTTTTGCAGCATAACTCCGTAATGAAGAGGTCTTCATTCATAAAATTCTAGATATACATTTTATTTGTCATATAAATATCTTTAATATGTGGTATTTTAGTGAACCGTTAGAGCCATTTTTGAAAAAAAAATATATACATTTTGAAAACTCTTCCAAATAAAACGATTTTCTGAAAATCTTCATGTCGAATCCTTGGAAGATGCTGAACTTGAATGTCATATTTGGTAATTAACCGACATTTAGTTTTTGAGTTATCGTGTTTACAGACAAGCAGGAACATAACATACACGGTGAGCTTTTTACAAAATGATGTTTACTTTCTCTATACGTACTGTGTACATAGTGTATAGAGAATGTATTGCATTAAACCCAAAAATTTGATACCGGAAGTATGTTTTGAGACCCCCTGAATCCAAAAAAGCATTTTAAGAAAAAATGTCTGTATGTGTGTGGAGGGGGGCAGCATAGTTCAAAAACGAAATGGCCGTTAAAAACCAAACTTGGTATTTAAGTTTGGTATCTTCCAAGGATGCAATACGAAGATTTTTAAAAAACTCCCGCACCCCAAACTATCCTTTACATGGGAAAAATTCGAAAATTTTAATTTTCCTCAAAATGGCTCTAAAGATTTTGATTAAAATCGCTTATATTTAATATATTCACTTGCCAAATAAAATGTATTTCTTGAATATTCTGGGAAAGCCTCAAATCACTTCTTTATTCTAGATGATTTTTATTGAATTTTGCATAATTGGTAAACCGTAAGGGATAGACAAAAAGTTACTACCCAAAAAAAAATGTAGGTCACGATAAAACACAATTTATGTCATTAACATTTTTTTCATGGAGTTGGTCGGTTTGGAGAAATTCCTTATTGTTGGTTTTATATTTTAAAAAACGTAATTTTCTCATACGGGAATTTGTCAACTCCTGTCCATACAAACAAAGGAACTTCAGTCACATAGCAACCAGCTTTTGACTATCACCATAATCTATGTACTACCTTATTTCGTTTCTATGTACAAGGAAGCAAGTAATACGACTATCTCTACTAATTTTTCTCTACTAGCATGAAGTAAATTGAAGTATAAGCTTTTTAACAATAATTTGTTGCAGAGATGTAGAGAAAGTCATGTGAATGGAATACATCAGATTTTTTTTAATACGAGGGACCCTAAAACGTCTAATTCCAGTGAAATCTCGATATAAAAATGTTGGGTGCAATGTAATATCTTCTTTGCCTACATAGTATGTGGTAAGGACTGCAAGTAATGAACGCTGTAATCTTATATGAAAACAATGTTTGTATCAATTTTGCAAATATTCCTGTATATCATAAAAGGATAAGCATATTGATTCTCGCCACAATTTTGTCAGAAAACAGATAAATAGGAAAATAATACATGTAAAATATACCTATCTGTGCAAATGAACAAGCAAATATTTTCAGAATACCTATATAAAACATACATTTGAAGAATAAAGAGGCAAAATAGGTATTAAGTAAATCAACTGTTGAATGGAGGTATTGTGGAAAACAACGTTGATATGCTTGTTTTTCTGGCTATGTGGGAAAATAAATGAATATCTATAACAGCGTTTTTTGTTCATTCTGTGATAACGTCTTTAAGAAGACGGAAAGTTTGCGTTTTAATTTACAGTACAATAAAGTACCTAACTGCCTTGCAATTTAACATGTACACTGTGCTACGTGCATAACATGTTTCCGATATCTCAATATCAAAATTTAGAGTAAAATGCAATAATTTTCTGCATAAAATAAGTGTGTAGTTAGTCTCTAGATCAATTGCTTTTAAGTTGCTCCTGCGGGACAAAATTCCGATATACCGCTGATATGATCAGGCAATTAATAATATCGTTAGCAAAGACATGTTTTTTTTACTTTCTCTACGCATGTGTACACAGTATATAGAGAAATTATTGCATTTTACCCAAAGATTCGATACCGAGATTTAACCAGAAATATATGTTTTGAGGTCCCCTGTGTCCAAAAAAAAATGTTTAGAAAAATATCCGTGTAAGTGGACAGCATAGCTCAAACTTGGTGTGTTCCAAGGATGCGACATGAAGATTTTCAGGATTTCCTCACACTAAACTACACTTTAAATGGAACATTTTTTGAAAACTTCGTTTTACTCAAAAATGGCTTTAACGATATTGATTAAAATACCGTATATTAAAGATATTCACATGGCAAATAAAATGTACATTTGGAATTTCTGGAAAAAGTCTCTAAAGTCCTCTTCATTCTGGACAAATTTTGCTGAAATTTGCATAACTGGTAAGAGATAGACAAAAACTGTTTTTTTGGTAGTCGACTTGCCTCCCGTTATTTAGAACCAACACCTAGAACTTACAAGCTAATGCCTACAGATAAAAACTTACCACACATAAAATGTAGTTCTCGTTAAATCACACCGTTTATGTCATATACCTGTATTTTTGTAATGTTGATCGTTTCCAATATATTCCTTGTTATTTTTTCAATTTGAAACCCCATTTGAGAACAGTTACGTAAAGTCGCCGTTCGTTTCATCTCTCTTTTTTTTTTTACTGCTGGCCGTGAAATTCTAACCGAACTTTAATTGTTCACATATCAACCTATCCTAGTTCGTTATTTCACTTATACTTAGAAGGAAGCAATTAATAAGAGAATTTCTGCAAATGTTTATCTCTTTTAGCATTATATAGATAAAAGAATCTTTTGTAAGAAAAGTTTGTTTGCACAACCGATAGACAAAGGCATGTGAATGGAACACATCAGCTGTTTTGGTGGTAGGAGATGGTAGAGAAAGTAAAACATAGAAGTTGGATAGTAAGGATAGACTGAAAAATTCAATTTGAACCACGGATCTCCCGGTCTCTAGCCGGTTGCTCTACCACTGAGCTATCATGACAACATAGCATAGCATTGAATTTCTCAACTGACTCGCATGTTTCCCGGTAAACCACAAGGTGATCTCAACTAGATACCAGGAGATCCGTGGTTCAAATCCCGGCTATGGCATTGAATTTTTCAGTCTGACTCTACCTATCCAACTACTGTCCTACACGTGCTTTCTGTGAGAAAGCAATTAAAATTAAAACGTAGAAGTTTTCACGAAACTATAGCGTAAGGAAGTTTTCTATATACTCTTATATTTTGCTATATATATTGTCCATGTTTCTTCAATTTTCCCGGAGTTCATTCTGTATCTCTCTTGAATGGTTCTTCTTAAAACTTAGTTTATTTTGAAATAGTCTTCTCTAGCATTTCAATGGAATGGAAATACCAATTGTCCTTATGTGAGGATGTAAAAGAGTACAAACAAAAATTCTCTTAAAGTTGTGATGAAAAGAATCGAAGCGGGAGGAAAAGTAATGCTAAAGTTCGGAATCTATTTATTTCTAAATGAACCTTCAATCGATTTATGTGGCATTGTCATCCTCAGATAACTGGCGTTTGTGATCAACTTGAAAAAGAGGTGTCTGTTTCCGAACTTGATTAGTAAAGGCGCTTTGGAAGGGATCCTCAAAAGAAAAACCAATTTTCTCTGCCCTGATTACTTGGCCTTTAATCTTATGCGAAAAACATTTCACAAGGGATCAAAGGGCTGGTGGAGTTCCTAGTCGGTAGAGTAGCACTACACAGGCGGGCGGGCATCTTTGCTGGCAGGGTGGTGTGTTACACCTGTCAGCTATACCGGCAAACCTAATTATGTACCAGAGGTCTCTACCAACATCCGGTCATGTATCGGATGTGTATGGTGATACTCAAAACCGTAGCAGATGGTTTCATGTTATCTTAAGGTAATGTGAAATTTGAAAATCTAATTTATTTTACACAATAAAAGTAATATTTCTACCATTATCAAAATCCTAGCTTCCATGATCATTTAAATTATAATTTTTACTGTCCAAATTCACAAGGATTCTAGTAAAAACGAAGCATTTTTAAGAACATTCACATAAAAAGTATAGTTTTACATTAAATCAGTTTAAAATAGGTCTATTTTATTATTACTTTCTGAATACGACTATGTACATAGTGTATAGAGAAGGTATTGTACTGCACCCAAAATTAGTACTGAGATTTTACCGGTAATATATGTTTTGAGACCTCCTGAGTAAAAAAAAAAAAAAAAATTACAAAAATGTCCGCGTGTGTGTTTGTCAATCTGTCTGCCTGTTTGTCTATCAGTGTGTGTGTCTGCGGGCAGCATAACTCAAAACGAAAAGTCCGTTAAATACAAAACTTGGTATCCAAGTTCAATATTTTCCAAGGGTGTAACATGAAGATTTTCGGGCCGTGCCGTGGCCGAGTTGATAGATCATTCGCCTCTCACCTAGACGGCTTGGGTTCGATCCCAAGTGACCGCATTTGAGATTTCTGGTGGACAAAGCAGCGCAGGGACAGGTTATCTCCGGAATCTCCGGTTTCCCCCGCCATCACATTCCACCGGTGCTCCATCTTCATTTTATGTATCATTAAAGTCATCACCACAAAGCGGTGCCACAAGTAGTAAAAGTGGGTGTTAAATACTACCAAAAACCCCTAAGATTTTCAAGGAAATCCCTCGAACACAAATTAGCCTTTACATGGAACTTTTTTCGAACATTTTTATTTTCTCAAAAATGGCTCTAATGATTTTGATTAAAATGTACATGAAAGATATTTACATGACAAATAAAAAGTATACCTTGAATTTTCTGGGAATAGCCTCTGAAGACATCTTTATTCTGGATGAATTTTGCATAACTGGTAAAACGAAAGACATAGATAAAAATCTTACATAATAGAAAACGTAGAGCTTGTTTAAACACACACTTTGTTATATACATATCTTTCGTGGTGTTGATCATTTTTAAGATATTTCTTGTTATTGATTTCAGCTGTAAAATACGTACCTTCTCATATGAGAATTTGTCAACTTCTGTCAATACAAACAAAGGAATTTCAATAACATATGACCAGCTTTTGAGCACTTTATCCTATGGTACTCACTTATTTCTCTTCTACTTACACAGGAGTAAGTAATATGACGATTTCTGTTAATTTTATCTCGATTAGCATGAAGTAAATAGAAGGATAAGCTTCTTAGCAATTTGTTGTAGAGATGTAGAGAAAGTCATATGAATGAAAGACATCAGATTTTATTTTTACTTTATTTACATATTCGATACCGAAATTTCACCACAAAACCATAAAAACAGGTATTTTTAGAAAAGGGTCCATGTGTGTGTGTGTGTCCGAGCGATAACTCAAAACACAAAAAGTCGGTAAAATACTAAGCCTAATAATTAATATTCCAAGCATGTGACACCAAGATTTAAAAAAAAAAAAAATGCTCCACCCCCAGCTAACCTTTACATGGAACATTTTTCAAACGTTTTTGATTTTGTAAAAAAGATTGCAAAAACGATATTGATAAAAATATCATATGAATAAATATATATACATATACATACATACAAAATGTATATCTAGAATTTTCTGGGAATAATCTCTGAAGACCTCCTCATTCTAGATGGCTTTTGTGCAATTAGTAAACCATAAGATAGACAAAAACTTAATGGAAAAAATATATATATATATATATATATATATATATATAGACCTCATTAAAACACTCAGTTTGACACATGCTTTTTTCATTTTGTAGAGTTAACTCTTTCCACTATATTCCTTATTATTGGTTACAATTTTAAACTGCTTAAACTTTTCACAAATGGAAAGTCATCTTATGTTACATGCCTCCATTGTTTTTTTGCTAACGGCGCTGTAATTATCGAATTTCTTTGTTTCATATAGCATACTTTTTAAAAGATTTGAAAATCACTATAGCCTAATGTATTCCCTTATCTCCCTTCTACTTACAAGGAAGCAAATCATAAGTCCATTTATGTTAATATTCATCTCGATTAGCATGGTGTAGATAAATTAAAATCTTTTGTAAGAATTTGCTGGGTATTTCTTTTCGAGGTGTTGAGAAAGACCCGTATTCGCCTAACTGAATACGATCTAATTCAGATTTAATTCCTCGGGCCGAATTAAACGACAAAACAGTGGCTGCCTCTACGTTTCTGTGCAGTCTTAAATTTAATAGAGGTCCCCTCTGCGGCCTTCTCAATCATGAATCGATACACATTAGCAATCACTTCTGGTGTTTGCTTGTGCAAGACTTTTCTTGTAACTCTTTAGTCTAGTTTTATTTCCGGTATGCGTCAACAGGAGCGATACTCACGGGATCATGGTGCTGGACAGAGATGCTGGTTACGTGGTTGCAAATTGCCGGCCGACCTCAGCATCATGCCGCTGAGCATCATGTTGACAGTATTCACGTCTATTTGCAAGCACAATACCAGGTATCGAACCCAGGTCTCCCACTTGACAAGCAGCCGCACTACCACCGCGCTAAGGAGGCGACTTGCGTATTATGAGTGGAGAAAGTAAATACAATTTTAGTTTTTTTTTTTAAACTGGTGTCTCTTAAGGAAACCAAAGGGATCGCTACGATTCCTTACACTCGACTGCACATTAGAAGTCGCCCTCCGTGGTGTAATGGTTACTATGCTAGATTCATATACCCAAGGTCGCGGGTTCAAACCCGGCGGAGGACGATGGATTTTTCGGGCGTAAAAATCCTTAGCATTGTTTCCTTCGGAAGGGAAGTAAAGCCGTTAGTCGTAGATTTACGGCACGTAAAAGAACCTCAAGTCTGATAGAGAGGCCTCTGAGCAAAATTAAGCCGTCTCTCACGCCCAGTATAGAATGCGACGCTGAGAACCACAGCAGTTAAAGAGCATCCATAAATAACATGCCATCTATTTATTTTTCAAGAAGATTCAGGTTACATGCCGCTTTTCTTTAGTTCATATGAACAGTGTTTACATAACAGTTGTCGCCGTTCCGGCGCGTTTTTTCCATTAGGTCGCAAGCTTTTAGAACTTAGCATAAGAAAGGATTGTGTACGTGTTTGTAGCCAAAACTGCACCGCTTCCATGACTGCATCCCAAGAATATTTCTCGCCGGCGAAGCGCTCTTTGAATGCAGAAAGATATGCTAATACGATGAATCCAAGTACGGATTATAATATAGAGGATATTTTCCAACTCCAAAAATGGGGCAGCATATTTGATGCTGCATTGCGCCAACAGGATTGCCAACTTGAGCATTTGGAATATGTTTCGGCGAATATTCAGTATAAGCACCAAAGCTTAGTTTCATAGGAAATGTACTGGAAATAATTTTTGATGCATCGGATTCCCAAATATTTCGCTGCGTATAATGCATACAATATCTTTTGAGCTAGAGGCAGCTGAAAGAACTGAAACCTTAATTCCCTGTAATAATTCTATCTTTCTGAACACACACACACACACAAGCTTTTATTTTCACTTTCTCTACCAAGTACTACGTACGTACATAATGTAGAGAAGTATTGTATTCTACCCAACATTTTTATACCAGATTTTACCGGAAATATATATTTTGAGAGCCTCAGAAACAAAAAAATCAATTTTAGGAAAATGTCCATATGTGTGTGTCTGTGGGCAGTATAATTCAAAAAAGAAAAGTCCGTTAAGCACTAACATTGATATTTAAGTTCAAGGATGTGATACAAAAGTTTTTTTAAGAAAATTCTCCCAGCCAAAACTACTCTCAACGTTTTTAATCGGCTTTTAATGACTTTAATTAAAATTCAATAGGTATATTAAACACACATAATCCATATCTTAAATGTATTTGGAACAGCCTCTGAAGTCTTCATAATTTTACATAACTGGTAAACCGTAAGATATAGACAAACATTACTACATAAAAAAATCTTATGTGGTCCATTCACATGACTTTCTCTACATCTCTGTAAGAAGTTATTGTTAGCAAGCTTATTCTTCTATTTCATGCTGATTAAGATAAACTTTAGCAGAAACGTTCTTATTATTTAGTTCCTTATAAATAGAAGGGAAATAAGCGAATATACTAGGCTAAACCGACTGTCAAATGTTTTAAAACGAGGTTACTATGGGATTGAAATCGATTATTTGCATCACCAGGAATTGACAAGTTCCCGTATGAGAAAAGAGTAAGCATTTTAAAACTGAAACCAATAACTAGGAATTTCTCAAAACGGAAAACTCCACGAAAAATGTATATAACATAAATTGTGTGTTTTAACCAGCTCCACATTTTTTGTGTAGTAAGTTTTTGTCTATCTCTCACGGTTTGCCAGTTATGATAAATCCCGCAAAATTCATCCAGATTAAAGAGGTCTTCATAGGAAATTTAAGAAATAAATTTTATTTACCATGTAAATATCTTTAATTACGATATTTTAATCAAAATCGTTAGAGCCATTTTTGAGAAAATAAAAATTTCCGAAAAATTTTCCATGTAAAAGATATTTAGGGGGTTGAAGGATTTCTTTTTGGAAATCTTTGTGTCGCACCCTTGTAAGATACTGAACTTAAATACCAACTTTGGTATTTAACGAACTTTTCGTTTTTGAGCTTGCTGCCCACAGACACTAATATATGAAATTTTAATCAAAATCGTTAGCCATTTTTGAGAAATTTCGAAAAAAGTTCCATGTAAAGGGTAGTTTGGGGTGGGAGGATTTTTCTCAAAATCTTCGTGTCGCATCCCTGGAACACACTAAACTTAAATACTAAGTTTGGTATTTTACCGACTTTTCGTTTTTGAGTTATCGTGTTCACAGACACATGGGCACACGGACACGCACACACACACACACACACACACACACACACACACACACACACGGACCTTTTTTGTGAAAATGCATTTTTTTTTATATCGGGGACCCTAAAACATATATTTCCGGTGAAATCTCGGTATCGAATTTTTGGGTGGAGTGCAATACCTTCTCTATACACTATGTACATATAGCTTATAGAGAAAAATGCTTTGTTGTTTTTTTGAATTGTCATAAAGTGCTGCTACTAATTAATTTTGCGGTCATGTAAAGCGTATCAACGTTGCAGTTGAGAAAAACAGCGACTAGCTCATAAACTTCTGACGCCGATTAATCTTCCTTTATACCCTTCGTAACTTCAAAAAAATACATATGTTATGAAACTGTTTCTGCAAAGGTTTATTACGATTAACATGAAGCATATAGAAAAAATCTGATGTGTTCCATTCACATGACTTTCTCTACATCTCTGAAACAAAATATTGTTAAAAAGCTTATTCTTCTATTTAATTCATGTTAATCGAGAAAACATTAGCAGAAATAGTCTTATTACTTGCTACCATGTAAGTAGAAGCGAAATAAGAGAGTACCATAGGTTAAAGTAATAGTCAAAAGCTGGTTGCTAAGTGATTGTAGTTCCTTTGTTTATATTAACAAATTCGTGTATGAGAAAAGGTAAAGTTTTTCAAGGCTGAAACGAAAAACAAGGAATATCTAAAACACGATCAACTCCACGAAAAAATTAATATTACATAAATTGTGTGTTTTAACGTGATCTACATTTTTTCTGTGGTAAGTTTTTGTCCATCTCTTATGGTTTAGCAGTTATACAAAATTCCGTAAAATTCATCCAGAAATAAGGTCCTCAAAGGCTATTCCCAGAAAATTCAAGATATACATTTTATTTGTAAGGTAAATATCTTTAATATTTGACATTTTAATCAAAATCGTTAGAGCTATTTTTAAGAAAATCAAAATTTTCGAAAAATGTTCCATGTAAAGGGTAGTTGGGGGTGGGGGGAATTTTCTTGAAAATCTTCGTGTCGCATCCTTGAAAGATACCAACTTAAATACTATGTTTAGTATTTAACGCTCACTTGGTTTTTGAGCTTTGCTGAACACACACACACACACACACACACACACACACACACACAAAACAGGGGATCCTTAAACGTGTATTTCTGGTGAAATCTTAGTATCGAATTTTGGGTGCATTACAATATCTTCTCTATACACTATGTACATAATATGTGTAGAGAAAGTAAAAACATGCTTTCTTAAGAAAGTTAGCAAAAGGCATATTAAAGTAAACGAAAGCAGGCATAGTAAATAACCTAAATGTACCACATGAGATAATTTTAGTCATAATTAGGCATCTCAAAAAGTAAGCATGAAGTGTATTGTGAAAATATGTACTATTTAGAGATACTGTTGACTAATATTTACTTATTTTCCTTAGGGTACAATTTCCATTATATGCAAAGCACGTAATATTTTCGTTTAAATGGACACTATTTATCCTCCATGTAAAATTGGATCAATGCAGAGAATGTGGTAAAGTCACGTAAACTTTGAAATAATTTTGCTTTTGGAATTAAATCGTGCTTTAGTTATATTTAATGTACGCCGCTCCCATGTAATTTGTTATGATTGATGGCATAATATGCGCAACATTTTTTGGATTTATCTCTTCATTCACTGCAGAGGCAGTTGAAATACCCAACGGAAGTCTAATTCATTAACTTTCAAGAACGACCTTTGGAAACAAATTATGGATCTAATTAGCGTTTAATTAAGCGCATCTGTGGGAGTCGTTGTTGAAAAGCAGGGAAGCGTCCTTAAAAATACACACAAAATGACTTGTAAAACCATAGAGATAATTATTTGCCAGGAAATTATGAAAGTTAGTTGTTATTGTTTACTAACTTTTATGCATTTTAAAATCATTTTTACTTTTTCCACCATTGACATAGTATGTGAGAAGCTACTGCATTGAATACCTAGAGTTCACCGGAAATAAATATTTTGAGGACCCGTGAATACAAGACATGTTTAGATCAGCCGCGCGCACGCGCCCGCGAGTGGGCATATGTGTGTGTATGAAACCACATGCTTAAAAGATCTGACGTGTTCAATTCACATGACTTTCTCTACATCTTTGTAACAAATTATTGTTAAAAAGCTTATGCTTCTATTTACTTAATGCTAATCGAGAAAAAATTAGCAGAAATACTCTTATTACTTGCTTCCTTGTAAGTAGAAGCGAAATAAGGGACTACCACAGGTTAAAGTGAAAGTCAAAAGCTGGTTGCTGTGTGACTGAAGTTCCTTTGTTTGTGGGACAGTAGTTGACAAATTCCTTTATGAAAAAGTATAAGTTCTTCAAAGCTGAAACCAAAAATAAGGGATGTCTAAAAACGATCAACTCCACGAAAAAATGTATATAGCATAAATTATCTGTTTTAACGTGCTCTACATTTTGTGTGTGGTAAGATTTTGTCCATCTCTTACGGTTTAGCAGTTATGCAAAATTTCGTAAAATCCATCCAGAATAAAGTAGCCTTCAGAAATTCAAAATTTTCTCGGGCTTCTAGCCAGGTAAAAACTTGGCTTGACACCAACGTTTCGAAGAAGTGCATCTTCCTCGTCTTCAGGGTGAACTGATAGAAGCCCGAGAAAATTTTGAATTAACACGTCGCCAGGAAAGCTTTAGTTCTTATTTTAGCCTTCAGAAAGTTCAAGATATACATTTTATTTGTCAGGTAAATATGGATTTTAATCAAAATCGTTAGAGCCATTTTTAAGAAAATCAAAATTGTCGAAAAAAGTTCCATGTAAAGGGTAGTTAGAGGTGGGGGAATTTTCTTAAAAATCTTCGAGTAGCATCCTTGGAAGATACTAAACTTAAATACCAACGGCCTTTTCGTTTTTGAGCTGTGCTGTTCACAGGCACACACGCACACACACAGACCTTTTTCTGAAAATGCTTTTTTTGGATTCAGGGGAGCCCAAAACACGTATTTCCGGTGACATTTTGGTATCGATTTTTTGGGTGGAGTGCAATACCTTCTCTATACACTATGTACATAGTACGTGCAGAGAAAGTAAACATGCAAAGACATCTAAATAACAAAGCTTGGTATTTATGTTTAGTATGCTCCAATGATGCAACATAATATATTAGAGAATCTGCCAAACTACTGTCATAGGGATCATTTTTCGATTTTTTTTTCGAAAATGGTTTTAACCTTTTTATTGAAACACATGTTACATAAATTTGCAGTAGAAAATAAAATTATATCATAAATTTTTATGAAATACTCTCAGAATTCCATTTATTTTGAAATAAATCTGTATAATATTGCACCAGTTTACGTAACCGAGTCGGTCCGAATAGCTCAGTTGGTTAGAGGCTGGGATTTTGATCTCAAGGTTCCGGGTTCAAACCCGTTCCAGATCGATGATTTTAAGTGTGCTTAAAAGCGACAGCTCCATATCAGTAGATTTACTGGTATGTTAAAGAGCTCCTGCGGGTCGAAATTCGGCCACACCGGTGGCGCTGATACAATTCTGGCAACTGACAGCGTTGTTAACAAACACGATTGTAATATCGTTATATATTACGTAACCGATAGAACAAAACGTTCCATACAAAAAATGCAGATCTCTTTAAAACAACAATTTGTTTTAAATAATCGTTTTCTGATATAAACCATTTACAAAATATCCGTTATTAATCATTGGATTTGCTCAATGCTTGTTTTTTTTTCTTGGAGTTCTGCCGGTTTTCGGTTGCTTCTCGCGATTATATGGGAAGAGTCGGGAATTCTAAGGCCATAGTGTCTAGCTCTGCTGTTGCCTTTGTATCTACTAAGAGGGATATCCAGAAAGTGATAACGAAAGATGATATCTTTATTTACAAAATAACAGTACCTTACTCTATATCTCAACGTAATCTCCATTCTGTCAAAATATTTACTGTCACATGGTACCACTTTTTCAATGCCGATTTTATATTTTTCTACTGCCAAAGGACTTGTTGTTTTCTTTCTTTCTTTCTTTTTTTTTTTTTTTTTTTTGAATGCACAAAATGTTCGACCGATTGAATTTTATAGGAAAATTACGCCAGTGTAGAGTAATAAAGTAATGAACAAGCCTTCAGTAAGGAATTGGTGCATGATTTACGATTGATCAAGGAAGAACAAGCGTGTACGATAAAGACCGGAGTGGAAGTTCATCATTCGTTGTGAGGAGTTGAAAACAAATGTTGATAAAATAATTCAGAAAAAACGATGTTTCACTTTGGACACTGTTCATGGCTTTTTGGGTGGAAAAGGTTTTTCAACCGATGAAGGCCTCAGAGAGATAGTGACACCTTGGCTCAGGTCTTTAGCGGTGGAAGAGTATAACATCTACATTTAAAAACCGATACCACGTGACAATAAAATGAATACCTTGATTGCAATGACGATTACATTGTAAAATAGAGTAAGGTGCTGTAACTTAGTAAATAAAGTTTTGTGTTGATAACCTTTATTATTGTTTAGGTAAGGCAAATCGTCTGTCACTTTCTGAATGCCCCTCATATTTCGAAATTTTGTAATTTAGCTATTTAAACAGAGCTTTATCTGGATTAAAATGAATTAGATAAAGAAATGTGTTGTAGGAATTGTTTGTATACCAACAAATAAACAATAGACGGTTGAGAAAGTCCTGAAAGTAATAAATCCGACTGTTTCTTATTAAGTGAGGGTTCTGACTCTTTGGCTTTTTAGAGATAAGAGCGGTTTGATAGCAGTACACATAAATGACGCATACCATTTTCAGTGTGACGCCTTATTTCTGCAACTCAGAGTATCATGTCGTCCAACAAGAGAAGCATTGCTGGAGTTAGGAGCAGTCAGATGGAGTAAATAGAACACAGTACTGGTAAGCCATATTGGGACAAACAACACGCCTGACAGGTACGGACGAGGGGAAATCTGGAAAACGACCAGATTCGGACGACGATGTACGTTGGTAAGGACGGGTTCCCTAACGATTTAATATTGAACCCTAGTAATCCCCTACCTTAGCCATCGTTCTTCTTTCTCTTTTTACCCTTCTTGTAAATAGGACTTACTGTACATCCTATAGGACTTACAAGCCAGCACCTGGGTTCAGACGCCTGTTGAGAAGCATAGGCTCTGGATCAAATGGATAAACCAGGAAGATTGATAATCCCAATGCCTGGTTCAAAAGTGTAATATGAAATTCCAGTGAAAGGAATGGTGATTATAGAGCTATTAGTGTTGCGAATGGAGGAGGAAACCGGAGAATCCATAAAAAACCGGCCAGACACCGTTTCGTCTACTACAAATCGCACGTGCGGTCCCCTGGGATCGTATCAAGGCCACCTAGGAGTGAGAGAACAGGAGAGCAAAGAACGGTCTATCTCCTCGACCATGGTGCCACTCTTGGCCATCCGCAACCTGAAGATGTCTCCCACATTTCATTTCCGGGACTAAATGATATAGCTACAAGCAAGATAGCGGGCACCAGCAGTTCTGCAAAATGCCAAAGAGAACTCTTTAACTCCTCGACCATGGTGCCACTCTTGGCCATCCGCAACCTGAAGATGTCTCCCACATTTCATTTCCGGGACTAAATGATATAGCTACAAGCAAGATAGCGGGCACCAGCAGTTCTGCAAAATGCCAAAGAGAACTCTTTCCAAAGTGCGAATTTCACTGACCTACCGCAACACACCAACCACCGTCACCAGATCCTGAAACATATGAGGTAAAACACGAGAAAAAAACTGTGGTGTTCCATTCACATAACTTTCTCTGGCTGTTTCACAAACAAAATAATGCTAATCTAGAGAAACATTAGCAGAATTGGTCTTATTACTTGCTTCCTTGTAAGTAGAAGGGAACTAATGTAATACTTTAGGCTAAAGTGATAGTCAAATCTTTTAAAAACTGGTCGCTATGTAAATCAATTGAGGTGCGCTTCAGGTTGCAATATTCCATTTAAGAAAAACGTACGTTATATGAATTATGTGCCTTAATGAGATCTAAATTTTTGTGTTTAAGTTTTCGTCTATCACTTACGGTTTAGTCGTTATGCAAAATTCTATAAAAGACAACTATAATAAAGAGCTCTTCAGAGGCTATTCCCAGAAAATTCACAATATACATTTTATTTGTGATGTAAATACCTTTAATATACGATACTTTAATCAAAACCGTTTGAGCCATTTTTGAGAAAATCAAAATTTTCTAAAAATGGCCCATGTAGAGGGTAGATTTTTTTGAACATTTTCGAGTCGCATCCTTGGAAGATATTAAACTTAATACCAACTTTGGTATTTTACCGACTTTTCATTTAAAGATATTTACACGACATGTAAAATGTATGTTTTAACTTTTCTGGGAATAGCCTCTGAAGACTTCTTTAATCTGGATGAATTTTGCATATCTGGTAAACCGTAAGACATAGATAAAAGCTTACTACGTAAAAACGTAAATCACTTTAAAACATACATTTTTTGTGGTGTTGACCGTTTCCAAGTGTTCCTTATTATTCGTTTCAGTTTTAAAATGCCTAACGTTTTCTCATATGGGAATTTAGCTCCTAGCAATGCAAAGAAACGAATTTATATCAATTAGGAACCAGCTTTTAAAATGTTTGACTATTGCTTTAGCTTAGTATACTTAGTTATTTCCCTTCTACTTAGAAGCAAGTGATAAGGTCATTTCTGGTAATGCTTATTTTTATTAGTATGAAGTGGATAGAAGAATATGTTTTTTGACAGTAATTCTTTACAAAGATGTAGAGTGAGTAATGTGAATGAAACACATAAGATTTTTAGAGCACTGCCTGCTTGAGTGTGCACGTAAATGTGCAGTGAACTTGGATTTTTATGTACTCTAGTCATATTGTGGGCTTTGATTTTAGAAGCAATTAACTCGTTGATTTTAGGTTTTTGCTGATTTTCAATCTTCCCACATTCATATTTTCACAGTGTATGGGGGATAGGGAACGATTCTAATCACAGAAGCATTCTCCTAAAAGAAATCCAGAAACTTTATTATTTGTCCTTTGGGTAAAGCAAAACATTCCCCTTAGAATTCCAATTCATTCCAGGAAAGATTAAAAAGCAAACATGTGAAATTGAATCGCAGCGATTATGGCAGATTCGCGAATTAGGTCAGTTTAAATGCATTGCAGTGAGGTATTTTTGTTGAACCCTAGCAATCAGAATGAGGTTGATCCTATCTTCTCTGCCAACTCATTAATACTCCCCCTTGCCTTTGCGGTCAGACCGAGGTCTGAGACAATTCCGCCTTCTCTGGAATTGCCTCTGAGCTGATCACCGTCTCCGTTAACTCCTGCGACACATGGCACGTCTGTTCTGGTCAATAATAGACACTTGTGGCGAGTTGATGTGCAGCCTTAAAGCCCTGTACAGACGGAGACACTTCTTGTACAAGAACGGCGCCATAGAATGGTACAACATCTTGCGCCACTGACTTGTATGCCATCTACATATACAAGGTGTGTTAAAAAATAACGGGAATTTTTTAATTTCGCGGGCTTTATACAACCGAATTTTATCTTGTAGGTACACATGTTCCTGATGTATGTTAGCATGTTTAGCTGTTTTAAATACTTAGTTAAAGGCTCAGCGAATTTGCCTTAAATTTTGCTTGAAAATGGAGTAAAGTGTTCTATATATTGGCTACTATGACTGAGACAAGGGATTTCGAGTGGTATTAATGTTTCAAGGAGGGTTCAGAAGATTCTGGCTCAATTACTGACGACAATGCGGAAGATGCAAAGAAATGGTTCTGCCACATGGTTACACAGTCAATAAAGAATACTACCTAGAAGTTATGTACCGTTTGCATGAAATAGTCTGAAGAAAACGACCAGAATTTTCGCTTCTGCTCACACCTCAACGTTTGTTCGTGATTTTTTGGCATAAGCCAGAAACGTTATGCGCCGGTCGTGGCCCTCTGCGGTTGCTTTCTATTCCCGAGGCTGAAGAGAACATGAAAGGACTTCGTTTAGCCTCTATTGGTGAGCTAAAACCTGAATCACTGAAGCTGCCGAACACCTTAAAGAAAAGTGAGTTCTAGAGTTGCTTCCAAGATTGCAAAAAGTGCTGGTACATGTGTATTATATCTAAGGGCATATTTTGTAGGGCACAAAGTTGGTGTAGATGCATAAATAAAGATTGTTTAAGAAAAACAAACATTTCCCGTTATTTTTGATCACAACTCGTATACAAATGTATGTATATACACACGGCACCACTGAAGTGGCAAATGTTTTAGGAAAATGACACAGAAGCTGCAAATTCTGTAGCTGCTGATACTTTTGTAATGCTTGCTGTAATATTATAACTTATTTATAATGTCCTCACCTTTCTACACAAGCAGTGGTCCAAAGTTGATATGATATGCTCATTAAAACTTAAAGAAACGAAATCACCACCAACCAATTACATCCATGCCAGCATGAGTGCGTAGCTAAGTTGGTATTGCAAAGGGTCTCGGGTTCTCTTCTCGGTTATAGTAGCAGTTTTTATTTTATTCCCTATCCTCCCCAGAGTCTGAAGGTATGTTTACTCTCTCTAGCACATGCGTACTATATACATAGTGGATAGAGAACGTATTGGTATTCCATCCAAAAATTCGATACCGAAATTTCACCGAAATACATGTTTTTGAGATTCCCTGATTTCGAGCAAAAGCATTTTTAGGAACATATTCATGTGTGTATGTCTGTTTGTATTTGTGATCAGCATAGCTTAAAAACGAAAATTCCGTTAAATACCAAACTTGATATTCAAATCTGTATCTTCTAAGGATGCGACACAAGTATTTTCAATAAAATCCCCCCCCCAACCTTAACTACGCTTTACATGAAACATTTTTCTAAAGTTTTTATTTTCTAAAAAATGGTTCTAACGATTTGTATTAAAAATATCATATGCTAAAGACATTTTTATGACAAATTAAATTTAAATCTTGAATTTTCCGAGAATAGCCTCTGAAGACCTCTTCGTTGGATGATTTTTGTGTAACTTTTCTAAAACTGGTATACGTAACATATATCTAGACAAAAGCTTACTGAGCAAAAACTATAGATTTTATTAAAACATATAATTTATGTCATATACATTCTTTTTGTAGAGCTAACCGTTTGCGAGATATTCCTACTTATTGGTTTTCATTTTAAGCTATCTAGTTAAACTTATCATAAACGAGAGACATCTTTTTTTTTTACTCCTCTCTTTTGTTTACACATAGGAGGAAAAGAGAAACAAATTTCAATTGCTTCACTTAGAGACCGGTTTTTAAAGATTTGACTATCGCTTTAGCCTGTGCATTCCCTTAATTCCGTTCTACTTAAAAATAAGCAAATAATGGGGCCAACTCTGGCAATGTTTTTCTTGATTAGCATGATACAGATAAAAGAATAATCTTTTGTAATAAAATTTGCTTATGGAACGGCTACAGAAAGTCATGTGAATGGAGCACATCAGATATTTTTAACACTATCTTTATTGCTGCATGCTCCATTGCAATATTACATGCATTTGTATTAACATATATTTTGATATTGCTTAACGCCCACTTTTACTATTTATGGTACTGCAGGCGATTTCACTGGTGATGTACGAAGTGAAGATGGAGCACCGGTGGAATGCGATAGTGGGGGAAACCGGAGAACCCGGAGAAAACCCGCCCCCGCGCCGCTTTGTATTAACATAGGTCGTATTATATAACATAAGTTATATTCAAGTATTTTATCGTGTTATCTATTTACATTTACCTTTTTTGTTAAGTCATACTTCATTAAGTTGCAGTCCATCAAAGTTTATGTTAATTTTGTTCACAACATTGAGAAATTGAATTTTGATGTTTTCTGAAGTTCATTGTTTTGTATCGCCCACTGCCTTAATGTTTTCATTACCTTTTCCCTAAGATCTGTTTCACTTTTAACCATCCCTATTCCCAGATGAAATATTACATTTTTTCTCCACAGGCATGTTTGATCTTCCACAATTTAAATCAGTTAAAATATATTCCAAATCTTCTATGTCCTGAGAGTAATGCCTAGACTAGTTTGGTTTCCGATGTTGGTCTTTAATCATGTTTGTGCATATTAAATAGTCAAACATTAAGAAGCTATACAGGGCAGCATGATATAGTAAACAAACTTAAGCAGTCGGCATGCATATAAAATCCAAACTGCAGCAGCACAATTCTCGTCGAAATGGCCACCATATGGTAAAAAATATAGCTTCGTTCACTAGCATGTGATTTGGAAGCAATGTTATGCAGTAGATGGCATCGAAGATCTTGTAAACATGGAACTATTTTCTCTATGGCGCCATCTCTTGTACAAGACATGTCTCCATCTGTTGAGGGCTTTACAGTAATTTTTTTGCCAATACACGGAAATGTCTGCAGTGTCTACAGATCATATTAATGCCGTATTTGATTTATCGCGTGTTCGTGTGTCTGCAAATATTTCTTCTGTGTGGATGCCTGTTAAAAAAAAAAAAAAAAAAAAAAAAAAAAAACTAGAGTGCCATTAAGATCAATGCTGCCAACATTACAAGGTAAGTGGAGTACACAGCGTACTGCGTACACAATAATCAGAAATGTTAATTGCAAACGATGGTCATATATCGAGTAACTTCATTATGAGATTTTATTTGAGTTCGTTTGACCTTGTATCGAGGAGGGCAGTTCGTTTTTCTCTCTATGTTTGGAGTATGGGAGTTTTTTCTACCCAAGATTAATTTCTATTCTTCCGAAAGTCTGGAGGTAAGAAAAAGTGTAAGTATGTGTATGATCTAATGTGTAAAATTCAAAGAAAAACCAGAATACAGGTAAATTATAGACGATAGACACCACTACATTCGATTTCTGTTAATATGACCTGTTAAAGCTGGAGTAAAATTGAAAAAAGAATACTGGCTATGCAAAAATGACCAAAGGATGATGGAACAAAATAGTTAATAATGTTGAGTATTAAGCCCAGCAATATTTTCGATATATGCTAATTAATTTTTGAAAATATAGTAGGCAGTTTAGACAGCGATTTCGACATGTTAGGTGCACTATTATCGAGAGATGTCATGTGCAAATCCCTAAGGGCATATTGGCCAGCGACTGTTTTAATTAATCATCGTTCCCTGGAAATAACGTTGCACCGTATTCATAGCTCATTCTATCTAGAGATCTGCCATTGCAAGGGTGCGGATTTTTAGGTGGCATAAACCTTCAGTTTAGATGTCTTGTGTGCTAAAAATATATTGTTCTTTTAGGCTTTTCTTTCTGGTCGGACACAGACACCAATAATTTTCCGTTTTTCTTAGTTTTGTGATATTTATTAATGAATTTTCTTCACAAACGTTTACTTTGTAAAATATACCCACAAAACATTACAGAGAATACATTTTAGTGTTTATTTTTTTTTTTTTTTTGGTTATTTTTGGCATTGTAGGAGATAATTACGTATATACCCAATTTTTTTGGCGTAAACGATTTACACACTTCACTACTGTATGAAGGAAAAGTTATTTCAATGAAGCACGACGTCAATGGAACCTACTCATAGATGCTAATGTAGCAAGTTCTACGAGTAATTTTTGCTTTTACCACTTAGTACATGGTATATAGGTAGAGGAGGTATTGCATTTCACCCAAACATTCGATACGGGATTTCACCGGCAATACACGTTTTAGGGTACCCTGTATATATAAAAAACATTTTTAGGAAAAAATTCACGTGCGCGCGTATATGTGTGTGTGTGTGTGTGTGTGTGTGTGCGCGCGCACGCGCGCGCAAAACAAAAAGTTGGTAAAATACCAAGCTTATTTATGCAAGTTTACTGTCTTCTAAGGTTGTGACACAAAGATTTTTAGGAAAATTACCCCATCCCTAACTACCCTTCACATGGAAATGACTTCGAAAATTTAGATTTTCTAAAATATGATTCTATGGTTTATTTGTGACAGAAATTGCTTTAATATGTCGTGTTTTAATCAAAATCGTTAGAGCCTTTTTTTAGAACAAAACAAAGTTTGGCACTTAACGGTATTTTCGTTTTTGAGCTTTGCTACCCACACACGCCATGACCTTTTTCTAATTTTTTGATTCAGGGGTTCACAAAACATGTATTTACGATGAAATTCGGTATCGAATTTTTGGGCGCAATACTATACCTTCTCTATACACTATGTACATAGTACGTGTAGAGAAAGTAAAATTTACTTAAAAGCTAAAAATGCCTGCCCTAGTTATTACCGCCCAGTTTTGAAATTGTGTATACTCTGTGTTTTAATATTACAAAGATGTAAGGTTTGTGTGTGTGGATATAAGGATATAATTCCATTTCATAATTGAATAATGCCCGCCTGGGTAGCGTAGTGGTAGCATGTCTGCCTCACGTTCAAAAGGTCGTGAGTTCGAATCTCGCTTAGGGTGAGTTATCCGGGTAAGGTTTTTTTCGGGGTTTTCCCTTATCCTGAGAATACGAATGTCGAGTAACTTTAAGCTCCACGGACCCCGAGATCATTTGAGCATCATATCATCAATTGCATTCATCGTCCGATATGACCAAACCAGGTTAAAGGACATTAAAGTACAAAAAAACAACAACAACAAAATTGAATAATACAGGCGTCTGCAAATTAAAAGAGCAGTAACTTTTGCCACTTTATGTGAAGCATTGGCCCATGCTGCTATACGACGTAATGGAATGTTTTTATACACAAGACCTTCCTCATCTGCATCAAGTGTTTTTTTTTTTCTTCAGTGATATGTTTTACTTTAGACAAGTCCACCAATAGTGCAGCAAAAGATGATGAACAGAGCCTTAATAAATGAACCAAATGTACATCGCATAGTCTTCTCCGATGCTTTTCTTTTAAATCTGTTTTATTGTGTTATTTTTAAACTCCAACCCCCTTTAATATCTGTTATATAGGGGGCTTTGCTTTAAAAACAACTCGTTGACGCCAGGTTTACGTTGAGGTTTTAACCATTTTTCATTTCTTCAGACACACGCACACGCACACGTACATACACACACACACTCTTATACATACTTCCAGACTCTGTGGGGAATAACACATTATTCTGGTTAAAGAAATACTCTTCGCCCCAGCCGGGAATTGAGTCCGGGACTCTGGGTGAGAAGTCAGCCCGGAGGTAGTCAGTTATTACTATAACTCATTTTAGAGAAGCTTTACTCGAAAACGCATCTGGAGGCAAACATTGCCATTAAATTTGATGTAAATAATAGCAATTTGAAAAGTGAATATTGAAACTATGATTTAAATAATTCCCAATCGTTTATTTCGAACATTCTAGTTTCGCGCAATTTTGTGGAGCAAGTAATTCCATTCGTAGTTCGTGTGGAGCCTCTGAAAGTGTTATGAAAATAATGCTTTCCGTGTTTCTGTAATTCTCGTATATGACAGTGTGAGAGACTCACCAACATTTCCCCTCCTTGCTTGGGATCGGAGAAAACTGTTGTGACGTCAGTTACCTTTGAGCATGGTTGCATAAAATATTAAATAGATTTAAAACTCCTTGTAATTAAATACAAATCTTTTGGAATTATAAAAGAATATACTTGCGAGGGAGACCTAATTTTAATTGAGAATGCCATGAAGTAGAAAGTATTGTTATTACTCTAAAGAATACGCCTGTAAAGTAAACTGCAATGCCTCGGATATTTCATTCCAAGCAATATATATAGGTACATGTATATGGTCAAGATTTAGCAGTTAAAACTTAGTTTGCTAACAACGCTGTCAAATGATGTCAATGTGCCGAAATTTTGTCCCGCTGGAGTTCTTTAACGTGTCAATAAATCTATTGACAAGGGGCTGTTAGCAATTAAGGTAATGTATCTGTTAAATTTGTAAAATCTGAGGTACCTGTTATTATACACAATGTGATATTTTGGCATGTTTTAAAATACTAGATTATATAGTTATTTAAATAACTAAAGGAAAAACGTAAAAGCAAAATTTATATATAAAGATTCCCATAGAGAAATAAACCCGCGGATAAAACAAATTTATAAACTAAAAACTATAATAAGATTATGTCCGAACATTGGAATATGACTGCAGAATGCGTGGACATTAACATCGACAGACTTATCATCCTATGTTAACGTTTCAGTACCACAGACCTTTTGTAGTAAATGCTACTACTTTGAATTATTTTGTGTTACGTTGTATCAAATAACCAATAAATAATCATATGAAAATACATGTGATGATAAAGAAGAAAAAGAAGTGCTGTTACTGTTGTTAAAAGTCTAAAGTAATATTATTTTGTGAGTCCTGAAACCTAATTATTTTTCTTTTATGGGCAATGTTTTATATATTCCGATAATATATAGCATATTCTTTATTTTCATTTTGTTTTTTCTCATTGCCATCACGCGAATAAAATAACAATCATCTACAACATTTTTATTCAGAGCAGTTGTTACTTTGTTTTCTATTTTACTGAGAATACTAATTATTATCTGTATATTACGCTTAGCGCAGATATTGATGGACTCATCCAAAATGAAACAAACATATCACCGAAAAAAATACAACACTAGATACAGATGAGGAGGGCTTTGTGTTATACACATTCCGTTACAAGAGATGGTTTCCTCTGAGCGCTTTTAATCTAGATATTGCTCATATAGAACATGCTATGAGTTTTTGTAAATATTAACATGACATTAAATAATTATTTCTGACTGTATTTCGAATTCTAAGCTAGACCGTAAATTTTTTCTTGCGACAAAGGTTATCAATGCCAAGTTTGGTCGGAACGGTGTAGAAGTGTATAAGAAATGTATACCGGATGAAAGGGAGTCATTACATTAATTTAAACCAGTGATAGATCTCGGTATTTGCAACACGGTTTGTACCTTGCGTTTTTGTCTCTGACTTACGAGATATTTTGTCCAAAACAGGCTGGCAGCGCTGTAGGTTGTGCGCGTGTAACTTGCACTAGGTCAGTACATAAACGCACCTCACTAGGACGTTGAAGGAATTCCATCCACTTTTACTGTGCGAGTGTAGGCCAATCAGAATGCCAGTTGCACTCATTATCTCGCAAAACAATACACCGCCCTGCGTCGTGTTTGCAAGAGACCAACGTGTTTACATTCAGAAGCCAGTTCAGAAAACTGACCAACCTCAACGCAAGGTTACCGAGTTACTTCACGTCTAAAAAGCTGCTCGGAATATTCTTTTAATTTTTTTAAGTGATTAATTATTTTGAAGCGCTGTGATCTCCCATAATTGGTACCGAAACTGTCAGAATTGCGTTACTCTACGCATCCTACAAGAAACAAACTATTATTTTGGTACTTTCTTGTGAAATTACGCATCCAGTTTGGAACAAAATTTTTTTTTTTTAAATCGGCTGATCAAAAAACAAAATGCCATTAGAGGTTTTGTTTTTAATGCTTCTATGAAGCACATATTAGAAGGAATGTAATAAGTTCTCTTCCACTGGTATACACTCACATATATTAAAATAAGACGAGAATGCCTCTTGTTCTGATATATAGGAGTACATATAATTGAACACCAACACAAACAACTGCGCTTTGCGCACGTCCCAATATCCTTAAAGAATGAGTCTGTAGCCAATAGAAACGTACGTAGAAAAGATCACAGTTTCTCTGAGCGTAAGACATTTTACAACAGATGAGAGAATCCTGGATTAAAGGGACTATCAAATCAAAGGTTTCTGGAAAGAAAAGGCACATACCGGAAGACATTTGGTAGCCTGAGAGAAAAGAGTTCAAGACTTTATAGGGAAATAAAAACAGCGCGGGGTAAGGAAAAATACAGAGATATCTGATGTGTCAGGACCTGAATGATTTATCTGTGCTGGAACTGGAATTGTGAATCTAAAAGGTGTCTAATACACTAGAGATAGAAACGTGCATTTTCATTTTATAGAACTGTAATAGCATGGTAACAAAATGTATGTAATTTAAACGGTGAAATATTACACAAATTCTATCCAAAAGAGAAATAAGGAACCACTTTGGCAAATTATAGACAGAAGAAAATGTGCATTCGCATAACTTTTGCTAATCACTCTTCTGCAAGTTATTCTTACAAAAGCTTCTCCTAATATACTTCTTGTAATCGAAGTAAACTTTCATTACACATTTACACATTTCGTTTTAAGTCGAAGACGGTAAAGGCCTGGTCCAACACCACCTAAAGAGAAAGTCTTGCAATACGATGTATGACGTCACACTATTTAGCTTTTAGTGGGCCCGTCAATCCAATACTTTACGCGAAAGTTAAGGTTTTTATTATAACAATTGTATTTTCAGAGTAGTAGTTTAAGCTTTTATTGCTAGAACCAAAAGCGGTCTGAAGGGAAGTATAAATTCCCATCGAAGTACCGTCATTTTGTTTTTGAGTTATCGTGTTCACAGACACACACAACACTTTTTACTTTATCTATACACACTGTACATAGTGTATAGAGAAGGTATTGCACTCGACCCAAAAATTCGTTACGAAATTTCACCTGAAACATATGTTTTAGAGTCCCCTATATCCAAAAAAAGCATTTCCACAAAAAAGGTCCGTGTGTGTGTGTGTGTGTGTCCGTGTCCGTGTCCGTGCGTTAGTGTGTGCGTGAACACGATAACTCAAAAACGAAAAGTCGGTAAAATAATAGACTTGGTATTTAAGTTTAGTATCTTTCAGGGATACGACACGAAGATTTTGAGAAAAATCCCCCCACACCTAACTACCCTTTACATGGAGCTTTTTTCGAAAATTTTGATTTTCGCAAAAATGGCTCTAACGATTTTGATTAAAATGTCATATATTAAAGATATTTACCTGACAAACAAAATGTATATCTTGAATTTTCTGGGAATAGCCTCTGAAGACTAGTTTATTCTGGACGAATTTTACTGAATTTTGCATAACTGCTAAACCGTAAGACTTAGATAAAAACTTACTACACAAGTAATGTATAGCACGTTAAAAGACACAATTTATGCTATACATATTTTTTTTTCGTGGAGTTGATCGTTTTTGAGATATTCCTAGTTTTTGGTTTCAGCTATAAGAAACTTACTTTTCACACATATGAATTTGTCAACTCCTTTCCATACAAATAAAGGAACTTTAGTCACATAGCAACCAGCTTTTGACTATCACTTTAACCTATGCTACTCCCTTATTTCGCTTCTACTTATAAGGAAGCAAGTAATAAGAATATTTCTGTTAATATTTTCTCGATTAGCATAAAGTAAATAGAGGCATAAGATTTTTAACAATAATTTGTTGCAGAGATGTAGAGAAAGTCATGTGAATGGAACACATCAAATTTTTAACAATAATTTTTTGCAGAGATGTAGAGAAAGTCATGTGAATTGAACACATCAGATGTTTACTTTCTCTACACGCACTATGTACATAGTGTATAGAGAATGTATTGCACTCCACCAAAAGATTCGATACCGAGATTTCACCGGAAATATATGTTTTAGGTTCCTCTGTATCAAAAAAAAGTATTTTCAGAAAAAGATCCGTATGTGTGTGTGTGTGTCCGTGTGTCTGTGAACACGATAACTCAAAAACGAAAAGTCGGTAAACTACCAAACTTTGTATTTAAATTTTGTATCTTCCGAGGATGCGACACGGGGATTTTGAGAAAAATCCCCTCACTCCAAACAACCCTTTACATGGAGCTTTTTTCGAAATTTTTGATTTTTAAAAAATGGCTCTAACGATTTTGAATAAAATATCGTATATTAAATAAAATGTAAATTTTTGAATCTTCTGATAATAGCCTCTGCAGACTATTGTATTCTGAGTGAATTTTACGGAATTTTGCATAAGTGCTAAACCGTAAGAGATGAAAATAACTTTCCATACAAAAACTGTAGAGCACATTAAAACACACAATTTATGTTGTACACATTTTTTTCGTGGAGTTGATTGTTTTTGAGATATTACTTGTTTTTTGTTTAAGCTATAAAAACTTATATTTTTCTCATACAGGACTTTGTGAACTCGTGTCCATACAAACAAAGGAACTTCAGTCACATAGCACCAGCTTTTGACTATCACTTCAACCTATGGTACTCCCTTATTTGGCTTCTACTTACAAGGAAGCAAGTAATAACACTATTTCTGCTAATTTTTTCTCGATTATCAGAAAGTAAATAGAAGCATAAGCTTTTTAAAAATAATTTATTGCAGAAATATAGAAAACGTCATGTGAATGGAACACATCAGATTTTTTGGAGAAAGGCTACACTAAAACATATCTTTCCGGGGAAATCTCGGTATCGATTTTTGGGTGGGGTGCAATACCTTCTCTATACACTATGTACGAAAAGAGAAAGTAAAAATGTTTCACTATATATCCCCTTTAACTTCTATGGTGATGTCTGGGAATTTGACTTGAGAAACAATTGCCTGCTGCTTTTTGCGCTAGGCTATAAGGTTGCGTAACGTTGGTTTTTCAGTTTTAGTGTATTCCAGATTCTGTGGAGGAAAGTGATTGATTCTTGTTAAACGCACATTTCCTGCTCTAGCCGGGAATTGAACCCGGCACCTCTATGTTGAGAACCAGAACGTTGATCTCTCTACCACTGAGACAGAACCAAGATACACATCAACACTTTCATGTGCTCTGAATATAAAAAATCTGATGTGTTCCATTCACATGACTTTCTCTACATCTCTATAATAAATTCTTTTTGAAAAGCTTATGCTTCTCTCAACTTCATGCTAATCCACATAAACATTAGCAGAATTCTTTCTGATAAGTATACGGGAAATAACGGCATACATTAGGCTAAAACAATAAGCTGGTTGCCATGTGGATGAAATCCGTTTCTTTGCATTGCTAGGAGTTGGCAAATTCCCGTATGTGAAAAGTTTAAGTATTTTAAAACTGAAACTAACAATAAGGAATATATCGAAAACGGTAAACTTCACGAAAAGAATGTATAAGGCATAAATTGTGTATTTTGGCGATATCTACAATTTTTATATTGTAAGTTTTGGTCTATCTATTACGGTTTACAAGTTATGCAAACTTCAACAAAATTCATCCAGAATAAGGAGGTCTTCAGAAGCTATTTCCAGAAAATGTAAAATATACATTTTATTTTTGATATCTTCATCAAAATCGTGAGAGTCATTTTTAAGAAAAGCATTTTCGAAAACTTTTCCTTGTAAGAGGCGGGAGAATTTTTTTGAAAATCTTCGTGTCGCATCCTTGGAAGATACCAAACTTAAATACCAAGTTTGGAGTTTTAACGGTCTTTTCGTTTAGAGCTATGCCGTCCGAAGACACTCACACACACACTCGCGAACCTTTTTCTAAAAATGTTTTTTTTTTGATTCAGGGGGACCCAAAACACGTATTTCCTGTAAAATCTCAGTATTGAATTTTTGGGTGCAAAACAGTATCTTCTCTATACACTATGTACATAATGTAAAAAGCTTATTTATGCATTATGAACTGTTTTAAAAATCCATTCTGGTTACAAACAATGCTGTTTAGGCAGTTGCGTATTCTCAAAAGTACCTATTTCAGGTTTAAGAAAGAACTGTACCCGTACAAGCAAGTTTATTACCTTAGGTCTTCTCGAGAAACGTGTTCAGACGAAATCGCTTGGACTTAAATAAAAGTTTATGATGAGCGTTTGAGTATATAGTGGACACAACATCTCTAAGATAATACCATGAGAAACTTCCCATCGGTTGAGTATAAGTTTTTGTTTCGGATTCTGTTTATGGACTGTGAGTGTACTGAAGTTCTAGAAAACATGGTGCTCAGTGAATGAAGATTTTCGTTAGTAATATACGGATGTTTTTACTTTCTCTATACGTACTATGTACATAGTGTATAGAGAAGGTATTTTATTGCACCCAAAAAGTGGATACCGAGATTTCACCGGAAACACATGTTTTGAGACCCCCTGAATCCAAAGAATTTTTTTTTAGAAAAATGTCAGTATGTATGTGTGTGTGTGTGCGCGCGCGTCTGTGGACAGCATAGCTCAAAAACGAAAAGAGCGTTAAAAATCAAACTTGGTATTTAGGTTTGGTATCTTCCAAGGATGCGAAACGCAGATGTTCAAGAAAATCACCCCACCCCAAGATACCCTTTATATGGAAAAAATTTCGAAAATTTTGATTTTCTCAAAAATGGTTCTAACGATTTTGACTAAATTCTCTTATATTTAAGATATTTACTTACCACATAAAATGTATATCTTGAATTTTCTCGATTAATAGCCTCCGAAGACTACTTTATTCTGGATGAATTTCATAGAATTTTGCATAACTGCTAAACCGTAAGAGATGGACAAAAACTTACTGCACATAAATGATAGAGCATATTTAGATACACAATTTATGTTATATACTTTTTTTTTCGTGGAGTTGATGCTTTTTGAGAAATTTCTTGTTTTTTGTTTCAGCTTAAGGAACTTACACTTCTCTAATACAGAAATTTGTCAACTCCTGTCAATACAAATAAAGGAACTTAAGTCGCATAGCAACCAACTTTTGACTATCATTTTAATCTGTGGTACTCCTTTACTTCGCTTCTGTTTACTAGGAAACAAGTAATAGGACTATTTCTGGTGATTGTTTCTGGACTAGCATGAAATAAATAGAAGCATAAGCTTTTTAACAATAATTTTTGCAGAGAAAGTCATGTGAATGGAACACATAAGTTTTTTTGATTACGTACATTACTAATAAGAATATAAGTTGGAGAATTGCAGAATAATTTAGAATTACGTTTCAAGAAATGATATATTAGACGTAAGCTATTTGCAGACGATCTGGTTTTAATAAGTGGCTCAGAAGTAGAAATGCAAAAGGTAATGCATATTAAGTAAAATAAGTCAAAGTTTTAATATAAAATATCACCACACAAAAGAAATAAAACGATGGGTTTTAAAAGACACCAAACCGTAAAAGCAATAATAGTAATACAAGAGAGAATACTAGAACAAATAAATTGTTTTAATTATTGAGGCTGCAGTGTCTCTCTGATGTGTCCACTCACAAAACTTCCTCTACATTTTGTAACAAATTACTGTTGTAAAGCTTACTTCATACTAATCGAGATAAATATTAACAGACATGTTCCTATTTCTTGCTTCCTTGCAAGTAGAAGGGAAATAAGCGTTTATACTAGCTAAAGCGATTGTCAGATCTTTTAAAAGCCGGTTGCCATGTGATTGAAATCCATTTCTTTGCATGACAGGAGTTGACAAATTTCCGTATGAGGAAAGATTAAGAACTTTAAAACTGAAATCAAATAGCAAGAAATATCTCGAAAATGGTCAATTCCATGAAAATATCTCGAAAATGTGTGAGACATAAATTGTATGTTTTAACGAGATTTACATTTTTATGTAGTAAGTTTTTGTCTATGTGTTGAATTTACCATTTATGCAAAATTCAGCAAAATCATTCAAAATAAAAGGCTTTTCAGAGGCTATTCACAGAAAATTTAAGATATACATATTGTTTGTTATGTAAATATCTTTAATGTACGGTATTGTAATCAAAGTCGTAAGTCATTTTGAGAAAATCAAAATTTTCGAAAATTATCCCATGTAAGGGCGATATAAATCTTCGTGTCACAACCCTGGAAGATACTAAACTAAAATACCAATTTTTTTAATTGTGTTCACAGACCTTTTTCTAAAAATGGTTTCTTCAGATACAGGGGACCCTAAAACGTCTATTCCCTGTGAAATCCTGGCATTGAATTTTTGGGTGGAGTGCAATATTTTCTCTACCTACGTAATGTACTATGTAGAGAACGTAAATATGAATAATAAGCAAAATAAATAAACTCAACCAGATATGCTATGCCATAAAACAAAATTGAAATTCTACAAGGAAAGCGAAAAAAATAAAAGTTTACAAAATGATGGCTGTTCCAATGTTAACATATGGATCTGAATATGAGATAATGACCAAACAAATGGAAAGATAGAAGCAGCAGAGATGTATTTGTTAAGACACGTAGCAGGATATACCTAAGGGGCAGAAGGAGGAATGAAGACATAAGTAAAGAATTTAAAATCTTCAATCTTCTAGAAAGAAACACAGACAATTAAAACAACTGGAAACAACATGTGGAAAGGGTGAATGAACACCACCACACGAAGTTGGTTTTAAAATATACACCAAAAGGTGAACGAAACATCAGCAAACCTAAAAGAAAATGGTTAGAACAATTTAAATGATCAGAACGGAACTAGCCAAATGGCTTACACCACGAAAGATGATGGTGATGATGATGACATGTGAGATTTTTCTAAATCTCCGTATCTATTTAATGAAATTTCTGTTCAATTATAAATTTATATAAAACCTTTGTTGCTATTATTGAAACGGTACATTGCACATTCAGCCGGTCAGGGGTATAAGGGCAGATATTTGTGTTGATAATTACGAACAGATTAATGAACAACAATACCTACAACGTTTGCTTCATTTCGTTCTACATCCACAGTAACGCTAGTATCGCAGTTCCACTCGTCTCACTGTCCACTGACGCCATTACAGCCGGATCGTGTTGTGCTTACAGTTGTTAGTGATCGATTAAAATGTTTCTGATACCACCGACTGTAAAGTACGTTCCGTCAGCTGAAATTCATCGTCATCTTGCACAACTTAACGGTGAAAATGTAATGACAGATGGAATGGTGATAAAGTAGGTTAGGCAATTCAACGTCGGACGATCCAATATTTATGACGAAGTACGGAGTGGGTGGTCTTCTGTTGTCAATGATGGTTTGGTTGAACAAGTTAATGAGGCAATTCGTGAAAACAGACGGTTTACAATAAGAATGTTTTGTGATCTGCTTCCACAAATTAAAAAAAAAAAAAAAAAAAAAAACTATTTTGCATGAGATTGTCACAAAATGCTCAAATTATCGCAAACTGTATTCGTTGGACTCCAAAGATACTTATGGGTTTCCACAAAACAAAGCGAATAGATGGTTCTTTAGCATTTATTATCCGTTACAGTGAAAAGAAAGATGGATTGTTAGGCAAAATGACAGATGATGAATTTTGGTTTTGTCATGTCGTTCCAGAATCTAAACAAAACCGATGGAGTGGAGGTACACAGGATCCCCTAGACAGAAATTCAAAACAACGTTGTCAACCGAAAAATCATGTGCACTGTGTTCTGGGACAGATGGGTCATTCTGCTTGTTGGGCTTCCCAGAGATGCAAACATCAACGCGGCTCAACACTGAAACATTGAGAAATTTTTGGCGTGCAATTCAAAACAATAAGGTAAAATGCTCAGTCAAGGTCATGCTGCTGGTGTCACACGAAACTTATTCAGCAATTCGGTCGGGAGCAGTTGAATCACCCGTCGCACAGCCCCAATGTCGCGCCTTCTGACTACCGAAGCGAGAGTGGAAGAAAGCGCTTTAACAGCGACGAGGCGAAACACGGTGTTCTGGAGGCAGCTTTTATGAAGAGGCATTGATTCCTCGCTGTGACAAATGTCTGGTGGCAACTAAGTAAAATATCTGATGTGTTCCATTCACATGACTTTCTCTATATCTCTGCAACACATTATTGTTAGAAAGCTTATGCTTCTATTCACTTCATGCTAATCAAAAAAAAAAAAAAAAAATAGCAGAAATAGTCTTATAACTTGCTTCCTTAAAAGTAGAAGCGAAATAAGGGAGTACCATAGACTAAAGTGATAGTCAATAGCTGGTGGCTATGTGACTGAAGTTCCTTTGTTTGTGTGGACAGGAGTTGACAAATTCCTATATGTGAAAAGTAAGTTGATCATAGCTGAAACCAAAAACAAGGAATATCTAAAAAACGATCAACTCCACGAAAAAAATGTATTTAGCATAACTTGGGTGTTTTAACGTGCTCTACATTTTTTGTGTGGTAAGATTTTATCTCTCTCTTACGGTTTAGCACTTATGCAAAATTCCGTAAAATTCACTCAGAATAAAGTAGTCTGCAGAGGCTATTCCCAGAAAATTCATGATATACCTTTATTGTAAATATATTTAATATACGATATTTTAATCAAAATCGTTAGAGCCATTTTTAAGAAAATCAAAATTTACGAAAAATGTTCCATGTAAAGGGTAGTTTGGGGCGGGGGATTTTTCTCAAAATCGTGTCGCATCCCTGGAAGATACTAAACTTAAATACCAACTTTGGTATTTTACCGACTTTTTGTTTTTGAGTTATCGTGTTCACAGACACACGGACCTTTTTTCGAAAATGCTTATTTTGGATCCAGGAGACACTAAATCTCAGTATCAAATTTTTGGGTGGAGTGCAATACCTTCTCTATACTATGTACATAGTAAGTATAGAGAAGGTAAAAAATAAGTTAAAGACTGCTCTTTCATGTTGAAATAAGGAATATGAACCAAATAAGACCATGTGGACCAATAAGGCTAACTAATGGTTTCTGAAAACCTTCAGCTTAATATGGGTAGATGATAGCACATCTTTAATTGGAGTGCTTTGTTGACACTTGGAACATATCAACCATTATTTACTTTTCAGTATGTGTGAAAACTGAGAAGAGCAAGTTATGCGTATGGACCTGATTTAGCTTACACTAACAATTGCTAAGTATATTGTCATTTATGATTCCATGTATTACAATATGTTACAATATATGTAGTATTAAATTTTGTTCAGTATACTTTCACACTGTGTAAACCGTTTTATTGTGGTATCATATATGTGGTTTTTATTGATAAACATTCAAATAGACCTTAAAGGCCAGAGGTATGTTTACAAAGAGGACAAAATGATAGATGTGACAATACACAAAAGCTATTACAGGTATGTTCATTAGCTTTGTGTAAGTATAAAAATCAGATTAGATTCATTTTCAGTGTCTAGAATGTAACAAGGCTTAAGTTAACATTTGGTATAATATTTTTTTAATTTTTGGATGTGTCATTATTGAACTTTCACATGTCTTTACTTTTGTTTAATAAGACGCATTTTTGTTCAGAATATTACTTAATTACTCACATGGCTATCCGTATCTTGTACCTGAAGTAAAATAATTTAAACTGGCCGTATTTGAAACCCCTACTTTTAATAAAACCAATTTGTCCGTTTTAGAAATCCAAAAAAAAAAAAAAAAAAAGGAACATCATATTCCTTGAGTTATGCAATAAACTTTACATTTTCGTTTTCCCCAAGGCTCAATATAAAGTTTTTATCAAAACTTTAAAACAATATTCCGGTAAATGTAAATTAACAATCAAACCTTAGCATGACCTTATTAGGCGCACTTACCTTACATGTGAAAACAAATATTTTATACATTTTTTCCAAATCAGATCTTACTTTCCGGACATGTCTGCTAATGTTTCTTTACCCCAGACAACTTGTATTTCATTTTTTAGCTTCAATGATGACTTTTAAATATTCAACTTCTATATCTTGCCTGCCTGCATCGCATAGTGTCTTTATACTTTTTTACGACTTAATATCTATTTTCGTTACCCCCTTAGCCAAACATCATTTAAGCTAATCTCGATAATCCTCGTTGTAGGCCTGCCGCCCACAATTTTAGATGCTCTATATTATGCATTTGATGTAGTAGAAATATAGATTGCTCAGGCACACTTCGGGCACATGTGTCTACCTCCTTTTGTCTCAAAAGACTGATCAAAAAGTAACATTGCTGATTGGTTATTTTTGTGTTTGGATCTCTTTTTATGTCACTCGTAGAGAGATTGGTTCAAGATAGTGTACACTCTAGTATTGCATAGACATATGTGGACATTTTGCAGAAGAATCTTGGGAAATTGGTCACGTTTCTGCCCCAAGATATACTTGGTTTGTTCCGACAAAGAATAAATAGCATTAATATGCATGGGATAGGAAACAATGTACAATAAAGCAGCAGCAGTAAAACATGTTTACAAGTTGCAAGTCATTCAAAAACTGGAGCAAAGAATGACCTCCAAGACAAACTCTCACATAAATACAGTTTATGATCAAGCGCACCCAAACGTCTCTACAGGAGCATACAAACTCAAATTTCAGGACTGCTCTACTTTCTCTGTTGGTCAGCCAAACGAGTCATTCCTACGATATCTAACAACACTCAAATTCATTTACCAAGCAGACAACAAGTACGATTATACAGAAAATAGCATACTTGAATCTTACTTCAATCGACGTTGTTGGTCTGTTAATAATTAGAGCATGCGGCACCATTTATTCCTTCTTATTTTCCTATGTTTTAAATTAAGGGGCACTGGCAGTAAAATTTCAAATGTATATTTTTGTATGGAGTTTGATGAAAGATTTTACGGTTATTGCATTGTTTTTTTTTGTTCATATGAATACCAAATTTCATTAAAATTGCAGAAATATTTTGCAAGATATAAAATAATTCATAAATGTTATGATATGAAAATATTGCGTATTCAAAACGTGCCTTGCACTTCAAAATTCAAGAAAACTTATTGGCATTTTTTCAACTGGAGCTTTGAACCACACACAAATATTTTAAACGGAGATATTTCAATAACATTAATTACTGAACCATTATAATGTGTTTAAAAAGTTAGAAATGCCATCTCTAAAGTTAATAATTTTTCATAAATAATAATCTTTTAAAAAATCTGAGGAGGTATGTGGGGCTCTCCACTCTGCAATGCGGCATACCACTAAAAATCCCTCCACCTAAGAGATGGAAAGAAGGAAAAAGGGTTTAGTCGGTATCATAGTGAGGCGGTACCGCTCTTGCACCTGCGGATTCGTGGTGAGGATATAAACTGCACCGTACGTGTGGCCAGGGGATTAAATGTTGGTAGATCGGAGACATCTTGACCAAGGCCCAGCCTGCCACCATAGAGACGTTAAGGAGAAAATAATATAGATTCTGAGGTGAGGATTATCGGTTGGCTCCGACGATCGGCTGTAGGACGACAGCCTCTGGACCCAGGGGCACTGGTAGGTGTGCAGCCGGGTGTCAGTTGACCTGGAGGGCTGCCATCTCCTCCTGGATGAAGTAGTTTATTTAGTTTCTTCGTTCTCAGATGAAAGTCAGTGTATTTCCCGAAGTTTTAAAAGTGAGACTTAATTTTGGTTTTCAAGACCAATGTTTTATCATCAAACTATTAAAACATTTAATGTTAATAACATTTTAGCAACTAGCTGGTTGATGTTTGATGCTCCTGTAAGGAATCTTCCAGGGCATCAGCTTCATCTTGAGATTTAAAATTCTGAATGTAGGTCATGAACGGCGTTGTATTTACCCTGGAATTCCAATGATGAAGGCGTATGTTGCTTAGGAGATGTCTGGACTTGCTGCCTGCTCCTTGGATAACTGGTGCACTGGACTTGCGGGGTGAAGTATCCCGTACCACCACAGGTGCTGCAGAACCGGCGTCGGCTGCGAAGGTCATGCCCAGTGCACTCTGCTGGGTTGTCTGTGGTGACTCAAATTTCCAGAAAAGCGACATCTGTTGTGCTCAGATGTCGCATTCCAAAGCTTTGAGGTAGTGCCGCCGCTCTTCACGTGTTAAATTAGGACCTCTGCGACAATAAATGCGGCTGCTTAAAGGAATCCGACCAAACACGTGCAATAAAAAAACATAAGTTGGATAGGTAGAGTAACGGATCTAGCCGGTTTCTCTAACCACTGTGCTATCGTGGCCAAATGCCGGCACGGCATTAAGTTTCTCAGCTGATTTGCATATTTCAAGGGAAAACATAAGATGATCTCAAAAGTTTTTTGAGGTGGCATACTCCAATCGCGACTTACGATGTTGTAAGTACTTGAAGGAATAAGGAGTTGATTTTTTCAGCCTTACTCTACCTATTCAACTCTGTCCTATACACGGCTTGTGTGAAAAACAATTTAACAAAAAAGCTTTACAAAGCTTTACAAACTAACAATGTGCGGCGATTATTCGCTCACAAGGCGTAGTCACATTATACTCTGTGGCAACTTCCAGTTGAGAGAAACACAGTTAGTTTTATGAATACATTTCTCTATAAATACCCTCGTACATATACCACATTTAAAATGCGAGGTACGCAGTTGCACATTAAACGTCGAGCAACTATTTCCAGCAATATAAAACACTGTACTGTATACAACGCAATACCTTCCCAAGCTCTTCTCCCTTCATTCTCTCGCCATGTCAAAATGTAACCTAAATTCTTATTTGACCACCACCCAGAACGGATTTGTCAACAGTAAAATAACATTCGTGTCTGAAATGCTAATATTTACACTACTAATTACGCTAAGAGAGAGTTCTTAATTTTGACTAGAAGTGGAAACTTTGTTGTTGCGACACAAAAGGATTCGAGGTATGTATATCTTTAAAATGAATGAATATGCTGATTTATCAAAGGCACCTTGTAGTCAATCAGGTTTAAAACATTCCTATTTAAATATGCTTTCTTTTTGAATTCATTGATATATATATAGTTGTATATTTTGTGGTTGCCAAAATCTCATTTATATGTACTGCTTTACATGCTGGGCATCTTATAAAACTTTCTTACATTCCTATTTTTCCGTAACATGGCCAAGATTCGGTCCCAGACCGCATGTGGAATTTCCGGTGGGCAAAGCAAGGTCTGGATTTCTCCGGATTCTCTGCCATTCATGTCACCAATTTCTCCATAACCACTTTTCATTTCATCGTAATTTATTATGGTCTTCTTCCTCATTCTCGTTACCCCTCCTGGCTTCTAGCTGATTCAGAGTCCGTCTGCTCCTCAACGTTTACTACTGAGAGACCACGCAGGACATGTACACACCACTGAAGACGTTTGCCGCAGACGCAAGCGAAACGTTTGGTAAAGAAGAAGGGAAACCCAGTGGACCTCGGTCTTTAGTGTCGGTACTGTTATTGGTTTCAATTTTAAGGTACTTAGCCTTTCGTTTCATCTCTCTTTTGTTTTGACTCCTTGCCTAGCAAAGCGAACTGAATTCAATTCGATGTCGAGACTTCGCGGAAATACATGTTTTAGAATCACAAGAACATTTTTCCAAAAATGTTTTTTTTTATTCAGAAGGCCCAAAGCATATATTTTTGCGAAATCTCGACATTGAATTTTTGGGTGGAATACAATACCCTCTCTATCCATTGTACATACGGGGCTAGAAAAAGTAAAAAGACCCTTTAAATCCGATTTTGGGATATAAGTTGATTAATTGGGATAATATGTATTTATTTATTTCTACTTTCTCTACGCGTATTATGTACATAGTAGGTATTCGAAGTGAAGATTTCACCGGAAGTATATGCTTTGAGGGTCCTCGAGTCCATAAAAAAAAACAAAAACAAACAAACAAACACAGAAGCTAATTTCTGTTTCTATAAGAATGGATGGTGGAACTATTATTTTGAGCCAGAAATTCTTTGTAGGAATTTCACCTGTCTGAATAGTATAGCTCAAAAACAAAAAGTTGGTGAAACACAAAATTATATATGCAAGGAACATTAATATTTAAATTTAATATCTTCCAAGGGTGAGATGAATATTTTCAAAGTCAACAAAAAACTCACCCAGAACTATTTTCACATGGAACATTTTCCGAAAATTCTTATTTTCTCAAGAAAGTCTCCATTAAAATGTCATTACTTAAAGAAAATATCATGAAAATTAAATCCATTTGAATTTCTTGGAAATAACCTCGTATTTTGTCTTATTTCTGGATAACTTTTGAATAACTGGTAAATAGTAACTGATAGCCATAACCTAAATGCACACAAAATATAATATACTCTGACAATTTATGCCAGCTAGATAATTTTGTGGAACTGAGCATTTCCGAGACGTTGTATGCTATTAGCGTGCATTATATACACAGTCATAGGCCATTGAGATCCAAAATACATAACATGAATAAAATATAATAAGTTACAGGAGCAAAGAAATTTAACTAAATCGTAACATTTAAAAATCTGATGTGTACCATTCACATGACTTTCTCCATATCCCTGCAACAAATAATTCTTAAAAAGCTTATACTTCTATTTACTTTATGCTAATCAGAAAAAAATAGCAGAAATAGTCTAATTACTCGCTTCCTTGTAAGTAGAAGCGAAATAAGGGACAACCGTAGGTTAAAGTGATAGTCAAAAGCTAGTTGCTATGTCAATGAAGTTCCTTTGTTTATATGGATAGGAGTTAACAAGTTCCTGTATGAGAAAAGTATACGTTCTTCATAGCAGAAACCAAAAATAAGGAATGTCACAAAAACGACGAACTCCACGAAAAATATATATATATAACACAAATTGTGTGTTTTAATGTGCTCTACATTTTTTGTGTAGTAAGTTTTTGTCCGTGTCTTACAGTTTAGCAGTTATTCAAAATTTAGTAAAATTCATCCAGAATAAACTACTCTTCAGAGGCTATTCCCAGAAAATTCAAGATATACATTTTATTTGTCAGGTAAATATGTTTAATATACGAAATTTTAATAAAAATCGTTAGAGCCATTTTTGAGAAAATCAAAATTTTCGAAAAAAGTTCCATGTAAAGGGTAGTTGGGGGTGGGGGGATTTTTCTCAAAATCTTCGTGTCGCATTCCTGGAAGATACTAAACTTAAGTACCAAGTTTGGTATTTTACCGACTTTTCGTTTTTGAGTTATTGTGTTCACAGACACACGGACACACACACACACACACACACACACACACACGGACCTTTTTGTGAAAATGCTTTTTTTTGATATTGGGGACCCTAAAGCATATATTTCCGGTGAAATCTCGGTATCGAATTTTTGGAGGAGTGCAATACTTTCTCTATACACTATGTACATAGTGCGTATGGAGAGAGTAAAAAGGAATTAAAAAAGTTTCTCTCTCTTTCTCTCTCTCTCTCTCTCTCTCTCTCTCTCTACAGTGTTCAAATCCATCACCTGGCGACCCTCTTTCCTAATAGTTTTTCCCTCACATTTTTGTGTCTATAAAGAATTATGCAATAAAACAACTTCTGCAAACGTTTATCTGACTATAATGAAGTGAATAAAAGTGTTTTTAAGATAATTGTATACAAGAATGAGTAGAGAACAGTCATCTGAACGCAACACATCAGATTATAGTTGTTTTTCTCAGTAAAGTAAGAAAGTGGAAATGAGCTGTTTTACCCCAAATACAGGGTTACTACAAAAGAAATACACAACTTCAACTGCCTGTAAAACAAAAACTATTAGAGATAGTAACCTAATTATTTTGGAGGTATGTTGAGAAACTTTCAAAGTTTCGTTTGTTACTATTGGTAACGCTGTAGTGTTTTGTTTGTTGTTGCTGAAGCTGAAATGGCGGAAAATCATGTGGAAAAGGCATATTGCGTGTTAAAATTTGCTAGAACGCAATCAGCAACTGTTGTCCAACGACATTTTAGAACACGTTACCACAAAAATAAAATGATGCGCTCACAAAAACCAGCATCGTCTTCATCATGTCGCAACATGTCGATGCAAAAGTCACGCCGTATGACCTTATCTTCTTCACTCAGAAACTGCAACATCTGTAATCCGTAAGGCATCATGTGCAGTCGCTTCCGCAAATGTTCCATACAGTTTGCTGTGGAATTTGTAATTGCATGCTTGCCCTAGATGTCGATTTCTGTGGGCTTTTTATGTAGGCAGAACGAACACGTTCAACGTTTTCTTCCGAAGCTCTTGGTCTTCCCGAGCTCTTTCCTTTGCACAAACATCCCGTTGTCTCGAATTTTCTATACCAGTCGTAGATTGACTGTCTAGTCGGTGGCGTTTTGTGGTAACGTATTCTAAAATGTTGGACAACAGTTGCTGATTGCGTTCTAGCAAATTCCAACACGCAATATGCCTTTTCCACAGGATTTTCCGCCATTTCAGCTTCTGCAACAACAAACAAAACACTATAGCGTTACCAATAGTAACAAACAAAACTTTGAGAGTTTCTCAACATACCTCCAAAATAATTAGGTTACTATCTCTAATAGTTTTTGTTTTACAGGTGGTTGAAGTTGTCTATTTCTTTTGTAGTAACCCTGTATATTTGAATAAATGGAAATAGACTTTATTTAAATAAATGTTTAAAATGTTATTTAATGAATACTTGATGACAATTATAACTATGTTTCCAGTTTAGGTAAAATTATAATCCAAAATTATGTTGAATGCTTGAAGTATTGTATAATGTGATAATATACGAGTTCTACGTTTAATTTATACAATTAAGTTCGAAAGTAGAGGTTAGCAGCTTCCTGTCCAGTTTCTTGACGTATCACCACTATTAAGAAGGCTACCAGTTCTGCCAACTTGCAAGTATTAGAGGTTTACCATCGTAGACTTCCTCTTCCCTGAGATGGTCCTGTTTAATTCCCCGGAGTAAGGTATCCAAGCAGCATTTGGAGCTCCCTTATCCCGTCAGTTGCCGACCCCGTTCACCAAAGGGATTAAAACCACAACACTTGGGTTAGGAGGTCCATTGCGAGAGGCTTGGGAATCTAGTTTTAATGCACTGGCTAATGTTCGCAGCATGTACTGCGTTCAATATGTATTACCTTTAGACCACAAAACACTACTCAGAAAAACCTGATGTGTTCCATTGACATGACTTTCTCTACATCTCTGCAACAAATTATTGTTAAAAAGGTTATGCTTGTATTTCCATAATGCTAATCGAGAGAAAATTAGTAGAAATAGTCTTTATTACTTCTTTCCTTATAAGTAGAAGCAAAATAAGGGAGTACCTTAGGTTAAAGTGATAGTCAAAAGCTGGTTGTTATGTGACTGAACTTCCTTTCTTTGTATGGACAAGAGTTGACAAATTCCTGTATGAGAAAAGTATGTTTTTCAAAGCTGAAACCAAACACAAGGCATATCTAAAAAAACGACCACCTCCACGAAAAAAATGTATACAACATAACTTGTGTGTTTTAACTTGCTCTACATTTTTTGTGTAGTAAGGTTTTGTCCATCTTTTACGGTTTAGCAGTTATGCAAAATATTCATAAAATTCATACAGAATAAAGTAGTCTTCAGGGACTATTCCCAGAAAATTTAAGATATACATTTTATATTAAATATATGATATTTTAATCAAAATCGTTAGAGCCATTTTTGAGAAAATCAAAAATTTTGAAAAAAGTTCCATGTAAAGGGTTTTTGGTGGTGGGGGACTTTTTTTTGAAAGTCTTCTTGTCGTATCCTTAGAAGATACCAAACTTAAATACCAAGTTTGGTATTTAACGTCTTTTCGTTTTTGAGCTATGCTGTCCACAGACACACACACACACATACACATACACGGACCTTTTTCCCAAAATTCTTTTTTTTTTTTAATCAGCGGGACCCAAAACATGTATTTCCGGGGAAATTTCAGTATCGAATTTTTGGGTGCAGTACAATACCTTCTCTATACACTATGTACATAGTACGTGTAGAGAAAGTAAAAATATGATTTTCTTTACATATCTGTAACAAATTGTTGTTAATAAGCTTATTCTTTTATCCACTAATTGAGATAAACACTAACAGAACCTGTCCTTTAACTTAGTTCCTTATAAATAGGAGGGAAATAAGGGAATGCGCTAGGCAAAGCAACACTCACATGTTTTAAAATGTGGTTGCTATGCGATTGAAACCTGCGTGGCTAGGAGTTGACAAAGCTCCTGTATGAGAAAAGTGTATTTTAAAACTAAAACAAATAACAAGGAACATCTCGAAAATGGTCAACTCCAGCAAGAAAAATATATCACCTGTGTGTTTTAAGAAGCTCTACATTTGCTGTGCAGAAAGCTTATGTCTATCTCTTAAGGTTTACTAATTATGCGAAATTAAAAAAAATAACCTTCCGGAATAAATAGGTCTTGAGAGACTATTCCCAGAAAATTCAGTATATGCACTTTATTTGCTATGTAAATGTCTTAAAAGAGATTTTAATCAAGATCGTTAGTGTCGTTTTTGATAGAATCAAAATTTTCGAATTTTTTTTCTGGTAATGGGTAGCTGCGGGTGGGGGGATGTTCTTGAAAATCGTTGTCATATCCTTGGAAGACTTACGTACTCCATGGCACGACAGCTCACGGGGAACCTTGGCCTACCGCCCGGCCGCTGCGTCCCCCATCTCGGTCCACTACAGACGTCATGGATGGGGTGCAGTATTGGAGGGTGAGACGTGGTCAGCGCCTCGAGTCCCCCCGGCCTGTGAATGCGGTCCTCATGACCTGGAGCCGCTACTTCTCCATCAAGTAGCTCCTCAATTTGCCCCCCAGGGACCTTACGAGGCTGAGTGCACCCCGGGCCAGGTCTCCCAGCGGGGGAAAAATCCCCACGCCGGTACTGGGGATCGAACCCAGGTCTCCCGCTTGGTAAGCAGCAGCGCTACCACCGCACTAAGGAGACGACCATCCTTGGAAGACACTGAACCTAAATACCAAGTTTGGTGTTTAATGGACTTTCGTTAAGCTATGCTCCCACACACACACTCGGACACTTTTCTAAAAATCTTTTTGATTCCGGGTGTCTCAAAACATATATTTCCGGTGAAATCTCGGTATCGACTTTTTGGGTGCATTACAATACCTTCTCTATACGTTATGTACGTGTAGAGAAAGTAAAATACGATGTATTACATTCACATGACTTTCTCTATCGTTTCTGTAACAAACTGTTCTTACACAAGCTTATTATTGTCTACTTCTGTAACTCCTGATAAACGTGAACAGAAATGGCCTTATTATGTATTTTATTGTACGTATAAGCGAAAAGTATCTGGTGTATCCATTCTCATGACTTTTTCTATATGTCTGTAAGAAATTATTGTTAAAACGCTTATTCTCTATCTACTTCACACTAATCGAGACAAACATTAGCAGAATTTGTCTTATTACTTGCTTTCTTGTAAGTAGAAGGGAAATAAAACGATAGTTAAATCTTTTATAAACCGGTTATCGTATGGGTGAAGTTCATTTCTTTGCATCACCAGCAGATGACAAGTTCCCGTAGGCATGAGAAAAATTTGAAGTATTTGAAAACTGAAACCAATAGGAAAGGATATTGCGGAGATGGCAAATTCCACGTAAAAATGTATATAACATAAATTGTATAAAATAAGAACTGAAGCTTTCCTGGCGGCGTGTTAATTCAAAATCTTCTCCGGCTTCTAGCCAGGTAAAAACTTGGCTTGACACCAACGTTTCAAAGAAGTGCATCTTCCTCGTCTTCAGGGTGAACTGATCAGATGCACTTCTTTGAAACGTTGGTGTCAAGCCAAGTTTTACCTGGCTAGAAGCCCGAGAAGATTTTGAATAAATTGTATACCTTAACGAGATCTACATTTTGTGTGGTAAGTTTTTGTCTATCTGTAATAGCTTACCTGTTATGCAAAATTAAGCTTAATTCATTCAGAATGAAGAGTTCTCCAGAGGCCATTTATTCCCAGATAATTCACTAGTTTCTTTGTCATGTAGATATCTTTAATATCCGTTATTTTAATTAAAATCGTTAATTATTTTGGAGAAAATCATAATTTTGGAACTTTTTTCCATATAAAGTTTAGTTTGAGGTGGGGGATTTTTCTCAAAATTCGTGTCATTTCCTTGGAAGATACTAAACTTAAATACCAAGTTTGGTATTTTACCAACTTTTCGTTTTTGAGTTATGTTCATACGGACCATTTTCTAAAAATGCTTTTTTGGGTACAGGGGACCCTAAAACATGTATTTACGGGTAAATATTCGGTATCGAATTTTTGGGTGGAGTGCAATACCTTCTTTACCTGTATACTATGTACTATGCAGAGATGGTAAAATCAGCACCAGAGTAAAGCCCTTAAAATTAACAAACATTCATTGTTTAGGTTATATTTACAACTATTTAAAAAAATCTTATTCTGCTACTTAAATTAGCTTACATATCCTAAAGGTTTTACTACCGCTTAGGCACCAAATCCGCATAGCTCCCTGGTTGGTGGCGAGCAAGTTGTTTAATAGCTGGTCGCATTCAAGGCAGGAGAAAACAAAAATGACGAAGAAGAAAGAAAGAAAGAAAAATTAATGGAAACTTCCCATTTGAGGAAATGTTAACAAATTGTAAAATTTAAGCTAATAATAACTATATAGAAAATGTCTAAGTCCTCAAAAAATGTATTAGGCATAATGGTGTGCGTTTTATCAAGACCTATATTTTTTGTGTAGTAAGGTTTTGCCTACTTCGTAGCTTTTACCAACGGTAATGCAGAAGTCGCCCAGAATGAAGACTGCTTCATAAGCTATTCTCAGAAAATTTAGGATTTACTTTATATTTGTGACATTTTAATATTGGTATTTTAATCAAAATTTTGAGCCATGTTTAGAAATCTGAGAAATCTCCCTATAAAGGTAATATGGGGTGAGAATTGTGTAGCAAATCTTCGTGTTACTTCTTTTGAAAATAGTGCATTTAAATAGAAAGTTTGATATGTAACCGCATTTTGGTTTTTCAGTTACATTAACCACAGATACACATACATTAACCTTTCTCAAAAAATACTTTCTTTGGATTAAGATGTTCTCAATACATGCATTTTTTTGAAATCTCGGTACGGAATTTTTTAGTGAAAAGCAATAGATACCTCCTCTATCTACATTGTAATTACTCATACGTGGCAGAGAAAACAAAAAGAAATATGCTATTGAATTTTCTTTATTTGTTTCTTTGGTAGGCACTACGATTTTTTGATGATGTCAGTCTTTGGTCTTAGATAAGAAAGAAATTTAGCGCAGATGTTCACCAATTTTTTCGCCTGTGTACATCAACATAGCTAATGGGCACACGCTGAATCGGAATTACTGGTGGCTGAGTCGGTGAAACTTCCACAGACGATACAGATTTTAAAGTGGCGAAAACTTATGTTCAGACTTGAAATTCGCTAGAATGTCGAGGTTTTGACTTATTCTTGGAATAATTGGGGTTTTAGCTTCACAGGTCCCTCGGCTATGCCCTGTTCTCTTCTGCTTAGAAACACATCCCTTGGGTATACTTTGTGGTTAAGGGTCCTTCACCTGGGCTACGCTTTGCGGCTTAGAGCCCTAAAAGTTTATAATGGACCAATAAAAAACTACAAAGCGGCTCTAACGCCGGAATAAATAAGTACCAAATCCGGATCACATATGGAAATAGTACTGAAGAGTGAATGTCTCCTCATGCTTTCCTTCTAAGAAAAGGATATGATCTTACAGACGTTCTTCCTAAACTAAAGTAGATTAGCTAAGTATATTGTAAGGCAAGGCTGAACCGAGCTGCGTAACGTGTTCGACTTGTATTCGATAGGTCTTGGAATGGATTTCCGTTGTTGCTCCTCTTGAACCATAGCTTTTTCCTGTTTTTTGCGGAGGTGAGTCGCCAGCCCACTACTGGGAAGTTCCATTATCTCCCCCGAATTTTCCCGATCGGATTGGGTTGGACTCGGGCGTAATGATTGCCAAAACCCATAGATACGTCTGGGCGGTGATGCCCGAGCGAGGTTGAGAGACCCCTTAATATCCTCCGACAACTAATCTGAAGAGTTGAATAGATAGTTTCTAGAAACTGTCGGCCCCACTGAGGTTTCGATAATCATGCTCCTACAGCATTGAAGCGCGGAAGTGGTGTGTCCACTTGTATCCATCTGATGTGTTCAATTCACATGATTTTCTCCACAAAGTTACTGTTACAAAAGAGTATTTCTTTATTTACATCGTGGTAATCGAGATAAACATTAGCAGAAAGGGTCTTATTACTTTCTTCCTTGTAAATAGAAGAGAAATAAAGGAACTTTATGCTGAAACTATAGTCAAATCTTTCAAAAAGCCGGTCACTAAGTGAAACAATTGAACTCTGTTCGCTTTGCTAGCAAGGAGTCAAACAAAAGAGAGATGAAACAAAAGATAAACTTTTCTCAAACGGAAGGCTAAGTACCTTAAAATTAAAACGAAAGTCTTGTGAATGGCACACGTTCAGATTTTTAAACATCGCTTTACTGTATTTACTTTGGTTAACGAGCCCCATCAAGTGTTGGAGTGCAAGCGGACATTTAAACAGCTGCGACGGAATGCTTGAGAGTTGCATTCTCTTAAACGTAAAGCGACATCCCTTTATACCTGCGACGATATGAGACAAGAGGAGATAGTGAACCGTGTTGCGAATGTTGGAATAAATTTTGTTTCCCCAGTCCATTAAAGATTTGCTGAAAGGAGAACTGCGTTCCCTAGGGAACCTGTCTGAAAGTAACTTACACAGGTACACAGCACGTGTCGACTTTCCTGCAGACGGTACGTACGTGTCGTTATAAGCTTAGTTGGAGCGAACTTTACTAGGACGTGAGGATGACATAAAACTGGTAACGACATCTCTATGGGGGCGGGGAATCACCGTTTCAGTTGACTAACACACTCAGTAGCGGTGCTGCCAACCTCATCCTCCAAAATATTGCTGAAACCATATACATATCGCAAAATGAAATAATAAAATATGTGCTCCATTATATGACTTTCTCTTTCTGCTCTGCACACAAACTATTGGTCTAAAATTATTATTATTATCTATATAATGCTAATCAAGATATACAGACTATTTGAAAACGACACCAAACGAAGATAGCAGTCTATTAGCGTACACTTTGTCTTGTCCGAAACTTGATATCGCAACTTTCATACTCTTCTATTTAAATTTTTGTGTGTGTTTAAAAATCGCACACATTTTGATTAGGCAGCGAAGGAACAACGGTTATCATACGCCACGTAAACAACCTCAGAAAGGGTTACACGAAACACACAATAAAACCCACATGCTACGTTTTCCACCTACTAAGGTGACCTATGCCTCGCCGGCGTGTATCAAAACACCCCTACACCACGCGACTGGAACCTTCGCTACCAACCGGCATGCCTCTTGGAGAGGGCCAGGCACGTGCCATCTGGTTATGTATGACTCCAAGGTGATTTTATGGAAATTTTTGTATGTGCCAAATTTAGAGCTGAAAATTATATTTACGTATTACGTACGGTATGACCAACAAGTTCCACATCTCCACTTTGAAACAGTCTGTATATTAGCCGAAATGGTCTTATTACTTAGTTCCTTAAAAGTGGAAGGGAAATAAGAGTATACGCTAGGCTAAATCAATAGTCAAATCCTCCCTAACAGCAGTGACACATCTTAATTATTGCGTATTCACGCTACAAAACATCGAGCAGTTTGGCTCCGCGATCGACTGATTCCTGTAGATTACTCACAATGATCTTGGGTATTTTGTTTTTTTCTCTGGTCGATAGACGAATATAGGGTGTGCAAATAAGAGTTAATGACTATGAAAATATTCTTATGAAAGCTCATTACTTTCTCTGCTTGATACCTTTAATTTATTTATTATTATATTTTAATTAATATTAATACTTATCGCCCAAAATAGTATGCAATACAGGTGTATTAAGTGTACTGCGGAATCTCGTAAATTGAAAATACTCAAGTCCGCATCATCTTTTTAGACTTTTCCTCGACTCTTCACACATTTGTGTCGCAATGTACTATAGTATATGGTATATTAATCAAAATCGTTAGTGCTATTTTTGAGAAAATAAAATAATGCTAAAAATATTCTATATAAAGGGTAGTTGGTATCCAGGATTTTCTTTAACATTTTCTTGTCCCCATCTTTGGCACATACTAAAACTGAATACCAAGTTTGGCATGTCTTTTAAAGTCGGAGATATCGATAGCGATCCCTGACAGTTGCCTTACCTCGTGGCGGCTCCGTCACACTGTTGCCACTTCTTCCTGTTCAAGGTTACGGTACCAAACCTCTCAGTCGCTTGGCAGGGGTTCCTCTGCTAAATCATCTCTATCATCTTTTCATGTTGCTTTTAAAGTCAGTCACCGTCATTATCGCTGCTTGTATTTACAATTACATTAGGACCACTCGGCGCCAACTGAAACTGCATTGAGGAACGTTGTTACATCTTACAACAAGGACGACATCATTGCTTACGTAGCGTGAATCTATTGGCTGTCGGGGATTACTATAGATCCCTTCGAGTTTAGTTAACGCTGTTCGTAAACACATATACCCACGGACCGTTTTCAAAAATGTTTTTACTTTCTATAACACCTATATACATGCAATGTACAAAATAGACAGAGAAGGTATTGTATTCCACCCAAAAATTCTAATCCGAGATTTCATTTAAAATGCAGGTTTTGAAATCACCAATCAAAAAAATTAGAAAAATGTCAGTGTATGTGTGTGGTAAGGGGTGACAGCCAATTTAAATTTAGTATCACCCAAGGTTGCGATTTTGATTAAAATGCGGTAAATTGAAGATGTTTACATGGCAAATAAAATGCATATCCTGATTTTTTCATTCTGGATGAGTTCTGTATAACTGGTAAACCGTAAAAGATTGACAAACGCTTATTACACAAAAAGTGTTAGATCTCGTTAAAACACCATCCACAATTTATATTGTCACAATTATTTTATATCATATACTCTTTTGTAGAGTTAACTATTTTAGAGATATTCCCTGTGTTTGATTTCAGTCATAAGATACTTTAACTTTTCTCAAACTGGAAACCCTCATCCGTTTCATATACTTTTGTTGTACTCCTGGCGATGGAAAGAGAAAGGCATTTCGCTGACAATCGCATTGCGTCAGCTTTTAGATGATTTGACTGTCGCTTTTGCCTGGTGTATTTACATGTTTCCCATCTACTTACAAGGAACAAAGGAACAAGACAATTTCTGGCAATGTTTATCGCTATGGTGTTAAAATAATAATCTTTTGTAAGAAATCATTTTATTCTGGATTGTAGGAGTAAATGTTTTTTACGTGAATTGGTTACAAGCACTTCGCACAATTTCTAAGCCTTAGATGAAGGGGTTTGTCTTAGGAGAACCTTCTCCTACAGTGACTTTAAATGGGATGAGATTTGTCCTTGAGCGTTACCAGGCCGGCAGCCAATCGGAGTGCTGCTTTATTGACATATTGCATTCCCGCTTAACTGAGAGGTAACGCGCTAAGTGATTCCGTCTCTCGTAAATACTACTTGCGCTAAGACAACATATTCAAAATTTGCACAAAATGATTCATGAGGAAGATATGGAGTAATATTCGTAGCAGAGCAGTAAAAACCACAGATTTTAAGCTCAAATAGTTTTCATAATCCACATGAATAAACATTATATCGCATGGTCAGTGTGCGAGTGAGAGAGAAATATGAAAAGAGTGGGGGTAGCGACCTGGTAACGCAGAGCACGGTAACGCTCATTAGCTGCAGAGTAGAACTCTTCCCATTTGAAAAACATTATAATCACGTTGCCTTTGGGGCTATTGAGTCATGGTTACCAGGGTTTGCCTTCAGAGTTTCCTTCTCCTAGATGTATTGTTGTGCCCATAGCTAGCGAATCACATTCACCCGTTATGGCATTTAAAAGTACTTACCCAGTCCGCTCTAAAATAATAGAAAATAAAAGCATAGAACAAGTGTCTATATTTAATTTCTTAGGACGCGAAATAACATGTGTCTGAAATATACATAAATAAAAAACGAAACAAATTTAATTATATAACGGGAACTATAAAGAGAACATCAAAAAACAAAATTAGAAAAGACTGAAAAATAAAACTGAGTAAACAATGGCTATTCCCACTTTTAACTTATGGATCTGAAACATGGATATTGACTGCAGAAAACAAAAGAAGATACAGACACCCGAAATGAAGTTTCTTATACCTATAGCACGATTCGCAAGATTAGATACAAATCAAACAATGTACTATGACAAAACTTAAAAATAGAAAAATTAAATAAAATAATAGAATATAGAACCAACTGGAAACAGTATTTGGACAGAATATCAGTAAACGAGATACCCTGAGCATCATATATCTACAAACCCCAAGGCTATAGAAATCAAGGACGACCAAAAAACTAATAACAAGGAATATCTCAGAAATGATCAGCTCTACATAAAAACACATATGACATAAATTATGTGCTTTAACGAGATCTATATTTCTTGTGTATTAAATTTTTGTCCTCTTTTACGGTTTAACGTTGTGCAAAACTCATCCAAAGTATAGGGGTCTTCAGGGGCTATTCCCAGAAAATTCAAAACAAATACTTTATTTGTGATGTAAATATCTTTAATATACCGTATTTTAATCAAAATCCTTAGAGCCATATTTGAGAAAAATAAAATTTTCAAAAACTTTTCATGTAAAGGGTAGTGGGGTGGGGCAGTTTTCTTGAAAATGTTCGTGTCGCATCCTTGGAAGATACCAAACCTAAATACTAAGTTTGGTATTTAACCTTCTTTTCGTTTTTGAGCTATGCTGTCCACAGACACACACGTACCTTTTTCTAAAAATACTTTTTTCGGACTCAGGAATCCCAAAATATGAATTTCCGGTGAAATCTCGATATCTAATTTTTGGGTGAATACAATACTTCTCTATCCACTATGTACATTGTACACATGGGGCTAGAGAAAGTAAAAAGTGTTGTGTGATAACAAATGGAAACAAGAGTTGTACAACGTACTGCAAATATTGCATTACGTAAGTTGCGTTGTAGTATAAAAGTTTGCTTGGAGGAAGAGACAGCAATATTAGCTTTCAGAGAAATCATGTCTAACGGCAGAGGTCAGGAAGTTCCGCCTTTCCTCCTCTACCGTTTTATGGACCAGTTCAACAATCAGCGTCGTAAAACGCTCGAAACAACCAACGGGTTCTTTTTACGACTTTTTTTGTGCAATCTCTCTCCCTTGGAACTTTGTTTGCTACGGCCATTTTCGATTAATGTGAATCGATATAGGACTAGAACAAAACTGCATAGAAGGTTGATGCATTCGCTAGTTTAATGGATCAAAACTTTTGTTACTAACTTACTGTGCACATCTTAACCAGGTCATAGCGTTAACCTATTTTCTGTCCATCTTTTCTATTCTTTTGTGCCAAGAGCTTTAAAATGTACGAGTGACAAATTTAAGTGTCAATAGGAATATCTCATTTATTAACACTCTATTGCATGGTGTTGCCAAAGTGAATAATCAGAGGTTTTAGTATTTTATTGGGTATTTTTCCTAATTTCGAATTACACTAACCTTCAAAAATAAAATGGTACTATTTATAGCTGTTTTGTGTTGTAAATATGTTAATATTTTTCGAATAAAGCTGTAGTGTTTATCCATGCAACTGCAGTCAAATGTAATCCCGTTAGCATCCGAGCGTGCTGTCACACCAACTATTTTACTTGGGTCCGCCCCTTCCTTTACCATAGGCACATTAACTACAGCTGCTGGCATTCGAACTTGTGACGGTCGGCTTTGAATGGTCACTCCACTTTGTATCGCACTAACGATCAGGGCTATTCAAGTCGCTTGAGTTGTGGTGCCGGTGAAAGGGATATAAAAGCCATTTTGGGAAATATAGGAAGAACGTCATATGTAACAAAATACTTCATGCAATAAAGGGTTAAATATTTTAAGTCAATAGCTTTAGAATAGCTCCCATATATCTGATAAACTTAAAATTTGTTGCTGTGTGAAATAATTGAAATTCGATGCTTTTTGCAAAGGTGAGGGGTAAAACAACGAAGAATAAATGCCCTCTTGAGACAAGTTTTAAGTAATTTAAAATTTAAACGAACAACAATGAATATCTCGGAAATGGTTAACTCTACAAGAAAACTGTATATGACGTAAATTGTGTGTTTTAACTACAGCTATAATTTTGGGGGTTTTTGTCTTCTCTTATGATATACAAGTTACGCATAATTCACCGAGAATGAAGAGGTCTTTAGAGCCTATTCCCATAACTATTTATATATAATATAATTTAAATTGTGATAAGTATGTTAATATACAGCATTTTAATCAAAATCATTAATTATTTATGAGAAAAACAATTTCGAATTTTTTTCCAAATAAAGGATAGTTTAGGGTGAGGAGATTTTTCCGAATTTTTTGTCGCATGCTTAGAACATACTAAACTTAAATATTAAGTTTGATGCAATATAATACATTCTCTACTTACTGTGTTCTTTGTACATACATGCTAGAGAAAGTAAAAAGCTTATGTGTTACATAACATGTTCTTTTCTACATGTTCTGCAACAAAATATTCTTACAAAAATGTATTTTTCTATCTATGTACGTTACGTATATCGACGGAAATATTTGCAGAAATACTTTTATCACATAGTTTCTTATAGATATGCGAGAATAAGGGAATGCACTAGGCTAAAGTGATGGTTAAATCTTTCCAGAACTGGTCGCTATGTGATGCATTGACATTTGCTTGGTTAGGAGAAAGAAAAATGAATAACAATTTTCCTTTTGAGAAATGTATCAGGAGGCCAACTGCACGATATTTAATTGACAGAGCGACCTTGGTTTTACCCCTTTTTCTGATCATTGGAGACGGCGCTCATTGAGAGGTAAAACGGTCATCCTCCCATATTGGCTGAGTTTAACATGAAATGCCCCGTTGAGTTCTTTTAATGCTGGAAGGGGAGCAGTTGAATCACCTGGTACAAATATTTTAAAATTAAAAGCAATAACTAAGAATAGCTCAGAAGCAGTTAACTTCATAAAAAAAATATTTGCAGTAAGTTGTGTTTTTTAACGAGATCTACATATTTTATGTATTAAGATTTTTTTTTATCTCTTTATGGTAACTAGTTATGCCAAAGCATAGAATTTACAGGACTTCAATGGCTATTTCCATACAATTCAATATATGCACTTCATTTAGAGAAAATATCTTAAACATAGTTTTAATTGTTAGAATTATTTTTGAAAAAAAATCGAAAAATGTCCCATGTAAGGGGTAGTTTGGGGTGGGGAGATTTTCTTGATAATCGTCGTGTTGCAGCCTCGGAAGATGCTGAACTTAACAAGTTTGGTGTTTAACCAACTTTTCGTTTTTGAGCTACACTGTTCACGCATACATATCATTTTCTAAAAAATTCCTGTTTGGATTTAGGAGACCTCAAAAAATACATTTTCTGTGGATTCTCGGTAACCATTACACATAAAATTACACAATTTGAAATACTTTGAAATAGATATTTATAATATAACTTTCTTGATTACTTGCCTATAGAGGGTGGACAATTTGCGTTGAGACTACAGAATCTCTAAAACTAAGCGCTGTAGAAAGAAAGGTCTTGCATAAAAGTTGTTTTGCATAATGGGAAAAGGAAATTCCATCAGTCGTATTTTATTTATAGGATGTTGTGATGTCATGAGACCAAATTAATTCTTTTAAAAGGAGTACCAGCCTCTTTATGTTGTTTTATCACTCCGTAAGAAAAGATTATACAACCTTTATGTCAAGAACTTTGCTCTTATACGAGTTACGTCCAGAAAGTAAGCTCCGTTTCAATTTATCTCCGCTGCAGCGCTGCGATCGCAGTTCCGCACCTGCGCGGTAGACGCTCTGTATCAAGGAGAAGAAACGTGCGCCATTTTGAGATCGCTGTCATCCACATACGCTTTGTTGTGCTTGTTTACAATGTCGGTATTGATTGAAAATCCCGCCGCTTGTGAAATCAGATCTGTGATTCGTTTTCTGAATGCTAGGAAAGTGAAGCCAATTGAAATTTATCGGCAAATTTGCGAAGTTTACGGACAAAATGCGATGAGTGATTCAATGGTGAGAAGATGAGTCCGACAGTTCAATGAAGGACGTAGTGAGCGTCCATCTTTGGTTACAGAACTGACTCACGCGATTGATGACAAGATCCAGGAGAACCGCAAGTTTACAATTAGTGCTCTCGCTATGGAATTTCCCCAAAGCTCACGATCACTAATTCATAAAATTGTTACCGAAAAACTGAAATTTCGTAAACTTTGCTCACGTTGGATACCAAAGATTCTTACTGAGCAACACAAAACAAAACGGATGGGTAGTGCACTTCAGTTTTTAACCCGTTATGATGAAGACTGCGAAAAATTTCTCACACAGATAGTCACAGGAGATGAGACTTGGGTTTCTTACGACACCCCTGAAAGTAAATGGCAATCAATGGAATGGAGGCACACTTCACCCCCAGCAAAGGTTAAGCCGAAACAAATCTTGACACCTCGAAAAATGATGTGCACAGTGTTCTGGGACTGGAAAGGCATCTTACTCATTGATTTCTTACCGCGTGGTCAAACAATCAAAGCAGATGTTTATTGCGAGACACTCAGGAAATTGCGCCGCGCAATACACAATAAGCGCTGAGGATTGCTATCAAAAGGTGTTGTTTTTCTTCACAACGCACGACCACAATGTGACAAAAAACCTCCTACAGGGATTTGGCTGGGACGTGTTTAACCATCCTCCGTACAGCCCTAACCTCGCTCCTAGCGACTTTCATCTGTTCTTACATCTCAAGTCTTTCCTTGGCGGTCAACACTTCAACAATGACGAAGAGCTGAAAGAAAATGTTTCCAACTTTTTAAAAACACAGGCTACTATGAAGAAGGCATACAAAAACTTGTGCCACGCTATGACAAATGCCTGCAAAATTTCGGCAGTTATGTGGAAAAGCAGTTTAAGAGTTGTAGAATTTTGTGCAATAAATAATTATTCTGTATCTGTACACAATTCAATTTTATTAAACGGGACTTACTTTCTGAACGCACCTCGTACTAACGTAAATAATCACAAATTTTGAATGGCTCTGTATCAAAATGTGCAGTGAGATACTGTACAGTCTCAACTTAAATGCTCCTCCCATAAGAAGATGAAGTATTGCATTCCACCTAAAAATTTGTCGTTTCCCATTTACATGTCTTTGTCTATCTTTTGTACAAACTTCTTACAATAGATTCTTCTTCTTTGTGTTCCATGCTAATCGAGGCAACCATTAGAAGAATGGACTCATTATTTAGTTTCTTGTAGCCGGCAGGGAAATGAGGGAATGCATTAGGATAAAGCGCTGTCAATTGTTTAAAACCTGTCGCTATGCGATTTTCATTTAAATTCACTTCTTTGCATGGCCTAGAGTAAAACATATATTTGAGTGACTGCATATATGAGGAAAATATAAGTATTTTAAGATTGAATCCAATAACAAGGAATATCTTGGAAACGGTTAGTTCTACAACAAACATGCAAAGGACATAAAGTGTGTTTTTTGTGTAGTAAGCTTTTATTTGTCTCTTACGGTTTACAAATTTTGCAAAAGTCATTCAGAATAAAGTTTTCAGAGGATAATCCAGAAAAATTGAAGATATACACTTTATTTATCATCTAAATGTTTTTAATATACGATATTTATCAAAATAGTTTGAAGCAATTTTGAGAATAACTCTATTTTGAAAACATTTTCCACGTAAAGGTAGTCTGCGGTGGGGGGATTTTCTTGAACATAGTCTTGTCGCATCCTTGGAAGATACTAAACGTAAATACCATGTTTGGTATTTAACGGTATTTTCGATATGCTGTCTGTTGACACACAAATACACATTGATCTTTTTCTAAAAATGCTTTTATTTATGTATTTATTTATTTTAATTCAGGAGGTCTCAAAACGTACTGCCGGTGAAACCTCGGTGTCGAATTTTTGGGTTGAATAAATACTCTATACTCTATACATACTAGAGAAAGTAATTAGAAATAGTTATACAAGAAATATACCTTTAGATGTCCCCCGAATTAAAAACTAGTATTTGGAAAACGTGTGTGCACCAGAGCGCACGTATGTATGAATGTATGAAGATCATAAATCTCCCTCCAAAAATGTTATTCAATGCCCAAACGGCTGCGACCCGCGACGTCACAAATGCAGGTCAGAGATGAAATCGCCTGAATCATCCCGTTCGGTAACCATCCATCTTATAATAAGTGTGGGTGTAATTTGTTACGTTTAACAATTTGAAACTCTTTATTTCAAACTGTTCTTTTGTGGCATGTCTTAAAACCGGTACTAGTAAGATACAGAGCCCTGCTGCATGGCTACGCTTTCTCTAGTTTGTATAGAACGAGGGTGGTTCAACAGTAGCTGTGGCTGGTTGATGTTTCCATCCTATACACTCATTTCTTATATGTTACAAAACAAATTTGGTAACTGCTTCAATTTTACCATCTCTAGCCCCATTTGTGCAATGGATAGGTTGAACAGTGGATAGAGAAGGTATTGTATTCCAACCAAAACTTCGATGCCGAGATTTCACCGGAAATATATGTTTTGGGATCCCCTGAGTCCGGAAAATCATTTTTAGAAAAGGATCCGCACGCGCAGCATAGCTCAAAAACGTAAGCACGTTAAATACCTAACTTGGTATTTAGGTTTAGTATCTTCCAAGGATGCGACACGAAGATTTTCAAGAAAATCCTCCACCCCAAACTACCCGTTACATAGAAACATTTTTGATCATTTTGCTTTTCTCAAAAATGATTCTAACGATTTTGATTAAAATACGGCATATTAAAAATATTTACATCACAAATAAAATGTATATTTTGAATTTTCTGGGAAATAACCCCTGAAGAGCCCTTTGTTCTGGATGAGTATTGAATAACAGTTAAACTGTAAACAAAACAAAAACCTACTACATAAAAATGTAGATCTCGTTAAAACATGTAATTTATATCATATGTTTTTTATGTAGAACTGGCCGTTTCTGAACTATTCCTTGTTATCGGTTTCAATCTTTACTTTTATTTTTCTCAAACAAGAAGTGACGTTTCGATTCATCTCTTTTGTTTTAGTGCAGGCCATGGAATGCGAACGCCCGAAAAAATTCATCATCCTCCTTCGGGTTTGAACCCGCGACCTTGCGTATATGAAGTTAGCATTGGAGGGGGACAGGTCATTCAACGACTTAATAGTTGGTTAGCTATAAAGTCGGGACTTGAGTACCTACAAAGTTTATAAGTCGCCCTTAAGGTATGTTATCTCAAAATAATTTGCGATCTCCTTGAGTTTACCGGGAAACATGCGAGGCAGTTGAAGATTTTGTGCCGTTCTTGCATGTTACCATGGCAGTTCAGTGGTCAGATCAACTGGGTGGAAACCAGAAGATCCGTGGTTCAAATCTCGGCTATGGCTTTGAATTTTTCAGCCTGACTCTACCTCTCCAAATAAAATGTTAATCTCGATTTTTTTGGGAATAACCTCTGAAGTCCTCTTTCATTCTGAATTACTTTTGCATGACTGATAAACCGTGAGAAATAGACAAAAAGTTAATACACAAAAATAAAGAGCTCGTTAAAACGCACAATTCATTTCATATGCAACTTTTTTTGTGGAGTTAAGTGTTTCAGAGATATTCCTATTTATTGGTTTCAGTTTTAAAATACTTAACATTTTCACATACAGGAAATTGTCAACTGCCAGCCATGCCAAAATAACGAATTTCAATAATATAGCAACCAACTTTCTAAAGAATTTATTTTTAGCCTAGCGTCTTCCCTTATTTTGCTCCTACTTATAAACAACTATAATGCTTTTCAAATGGGAAGAGTTCTACTCTGCAGCGAATGAGATGCGTTATCGTGCTCTGCGTTGCCAGGTCACTACCTCTACTTTTTACTTTCTCTATACGAACTATGTACATAGTGTATAGAGAAGGTATTGCCCTCCACCAAAAATTCGATACCGAGATTTCACCGGAAACACATGTTTCAGGACCGACCCCCTGTATCTAAAAAAAGCATTTTCAGAAAAAGGTCAGTGTGTGTGTGTCCATGTGTCTGTGAACACGATAACTCAAAAACGAAAATTAACTAAAATACCAAACTTGATATTTAAGTTTAGTATCTTCCAAGGATGCGACACGAAGATTTTGAGAAAAATCCCCCCACCCCAAACTACCCTTTACATGGAACTTTTTTCAAAAATTTTGATTTTCTTAAAAATAGCTCTAAAGATTTTGATTAAAATATCGTATATTAAAGATATTTGCCCGACAAATAAAATGTATATTTTGAATTTTCTGGGAATAGCCTCTGAAGACTACTTTATTCTGAGTGAATTTTCCGGAATTTTGTATAACTGCTAAACCGTAAGAGATAGACAAAAACTTACCACACAAAAAATGTAGAGCACATTAAAACACACAATCTATACCGTATACATTTTTTTCTTAGAGTTGATCGTTTTTGAGGTATTCCTTGTTTTTTATTTTCAGGGTCGAAAATCTTAACTTTTCCATACAGGAATTTGTCAACTCATGTCCATATAAACAAAGGAACTTCAGTCACAGAGTAACCAGCTTTTGACTATCACTTTAACCTATGCTACTCCCTTATTTCCTTTCTACTTACAAGGAAGAAGATAATAAGACTATTTCTGCTAATTTTTCTAGATTAGCATGAACTAAGTAGAAGCATAAGCTTTTTAAAAAATAATTTGTAGCAGGGATATAGAGAAAGTCATGTGAATGGTACACATCAGATTTTTTCATATTTCCCTCACACTCGCATACTGAGCATTCAAATCTGCCCGGCGACATAATGTTTCTTCATCTGTATTATGAAAACTATGTGTTTATTTTGAAAATGTATGGCACACAGTGAAATTAATACACTTCTACGAGTATTTATAGTTCTTATAAAGAGAATTTGGGTATTAGAAAAGAGAAATTAACTCTATATGTTTATTCGTCTGTATTATGAGAACTATTTGAGCTAAAAATCTGTGGTTTTTACGTTCTACTACGAATATTACTCCCTATCTTTCTCGTAAATTATTGTTTGCAAACTTTGAATGTTTTGTTTTAGCGCAAGTAGTATTTATGAGTGATGGAATCACTTAGCGTGTTACTCCCCAGTTAAGTGGGAATTCCGTAATGCAACACAGCAGCACTCTGATTGGCTGCCGGCCTGGTGACGCTCAAGGACAAATCGCATCCCATTTGAAAGTGAATATAAATAGTAAGCCCATGGTGTAGATAGAAGAATAAACTTTAAATAATAATTTGTTACCGAGATATAGAGAAAGTAACGTGAATGGAACTGTTCAGATGTTTCCTACTACATTACTTATGGGATACACTTAACGTTTATATTTAAAGTACTTCTTCTCCACAGTAACAAATAATATCTATATTGTAATAAATTCGTTGTTTGAAGTTTCCTGGGTTCAAACTGCTACCTACAAAAGCAAATACAAGTCCAGCTACGCCGTGCAGCGACTGCGAACACATTTGCATTGCGATTAATTCATTGCATCTCGTCTCTCCAGAGACCAATGACACCAGGGGACATCAAAAGCGTCAAGGGAGAGAGGACGGGTTACTTTGTTTTCATATGGTAGGTCTACCGAAAGCACAAAGGGACTCTGTGATGGATTGAATAGTTACTAGCGTAACGTCTTCCAGTATTGATTCATTGTGCAGAACAAGGGAGTATTTGTTAAGCTCAAAAATCTCAAAGCTCAAAAGAGCATCACCTGGTCATTGAAGACTGTGTATTCTAAACTATGTCTTCCGGAATTATTTTTGTGATTTTAACGTTAAATATATCTAATAACTTAGGTTAGATGTCTCTGTATGTAGAGATTACATACAGAATTAAAATATGTGGCTTCAAAATGATTAGTGAATACAATTTATCGCTTGGATCGTGGAAATACACTGAGCTATCGCAAAGCCTGATGTAGGAGTGCATAGGCTAGGAATGGGAAATGATATTTTTATGGTGTTTAACGCCCGCTTTTACTATCAAGGCACCGGAGGGGATGACTCTGATTATATGGAATGAAGATTGAGCACCGGTAGAACACGACATGGAGGGGGAAACTGGGGAACCCGAAGAAAACCCACCTTGTCCACCAAAAACCCCACATGCGGTTACCAGGGGTTGAGCCCGGGCCGCTTCGGTGACAGATGAGTGGTCTAACCACTCGGTGGAATGTCCTATATTTTATTTACATGCTTTAAGTACTTACAATACCCATTTTCCCGAAAACAGTACAGAACTTCTACTTGTGACTGAATTATCGTGCAAAAGAGAGAGAGGAATATAAGTAAACCAGGGGCAAACGTAGTTTGCCGTCTCTCTAAGAAGCGAACTTTGGTAGAGATCACTCTCCACAGACATGAATAGAACGTGTTTTGCATGCCACTTAAATCTTCTTTCCTTACCTTATCCCGCATATCAACAGTATGGTTGCTGGACTTACAACTGCATATCGCCGTAGATAATAGTTCCCTAGTTAAAATAATGATTTACTAATCTACATTCAGAGTATTTCAGTCAAATTACTTTTCTTTCAAGCAATGACGCATATGTAGTTTATTATTCTAAGACATGAGAGGTCATTATCACTCTTTTTATAATGGAATGTTTATAACAGCAGCACTGTATCTTTGCTGACCAAGCTGAGTTAAACCTTCCGTCTATAAACGGTCGTTTTCACAAAGTATGAAAAGTGCGTGTTTCTTGTTATATGAGCAAATCGTGTATAATGGCAAGAAAAGGAAAGGAGGAAAAACCCCGTACTCGGAAAGTGTATTAAGTTGATAGAGTGACCTGATGAGTTTGTGAAAACTGCCTCGCGGCAACAAAATCAAACTGCTAGAGGCTAGGGCGCTGTTTAGTACAGCACTGTCACAGGTTAACATCAATTTGGAAGGAGCAATTACTGACGCGATCAAAGGGAAAACAAATCGTGGGAGTTGAATGGTAATATGGGCAATATTATTGAGAGCGTCGTTATTATCCTTACCGAAAGTTCATCTGACAACATAACTCACGTCGCAAATCAGATTCCGATAAGGAAGGTACTACTCCAGAACCGGATACTCCTAATTGTGAATTAAATATTCTTTATGCATGTGTTACATGTTTCCAACACTTAATTTGCATGAGTCATGCATAGTTTTCAGGTTTCCATTTAATTTATTTATCTGTTCACTATACGTGCTATATAAGACATATTTACGACTCGAACAACCTCAACCAATCAACGAGAAGGAAGTGCTGATGGGCGGGCACATTTAAGTGTGTTTACATACCGTTTAAGCTTCTAAAAAGTAAGATATAGTAGGTGTGCCATTACTTGACGGAAGCTTAAAATCAATCCATCACTGGTGCGTTTACCCTACATAGTGGCCGCACCTGTTGAGACACTTGTAGATGATAAATGCTGTTGTGGAGGAAGTTCCTAGCGTGCTGGCAGCATTACCAAATGCGCTTTAACGCCATCATTCGATTCGAATCGTTTACTTTTGAGCGCAAACTCCAGTATAAAAAGAACATCTGATGTATTACATTCACATGACTTTCTCTGCCTGTTCGTCAAACAAACCATAATTACCATAAATTTTGTGTTATCTACATTATGCTAATCGAGACAAACGATAGCAGAAACTGTCTTATTACTTGTTTCCTTGTAAGTTGAAGGGAAATAAGGGTAAACACTAAGTTAATGAGGTAGTCAAATCTTTTAAAAGCTGATCGCTATGTGAAAAAATATAGTCGGGTTTTCTTCGCATGGCCAGGAGTAAAACAAAAGAGATACGAAACGTAAAGGTGTTTTTCTGTTTGAGAAACGTTTAAGTGGTTTACAATTTAAACTATTAACAAAATATCTCGGAAACAGTCTGTATAAAAATGTATTTCATATAAATTGTTGTTTAACCAGATCTACGTTGGTTGTGTAGTAAGTTTTTGTCCAGCTCTTACGGTTTACAGCTATGCAAGCTTCAACATTCCTCCAGAATGAAGGGGTCTTCAAGCTATTCCCAAAAGAATTCTATATATAATTTTATTTGTCATGCAAATATTTTGAATATACGGTATTTTAATCAAAACCGTTAGACATTTTTAAAAAAATCGAAGTTTTTGAAAATTTTTCCATGTAAAGGCTAATTTGGAGTGGGGTAATTTCTGGAAAACTTTCATGTCGCATTCTTGGAAGATGCTGAATTTAAATACCTAGTTTGGTATTTATCGGACTTTTCCTTTTTGTGTTATAATCACAGACACACGCACACATACACACTTAAACACACACTTACGGACCTTTATCTAAAACTACTCTTTTTGGACACAGGAGTTCTCAAAACATATACTTCCGCTGAAATCTCGAGATCGAATTTTGGGGTGGAATGCATTATCTTCTCTACCTACTATGTACATAGAAGGTGAGAGAAAACCCCTAATAGAGAGAATAAATGCTACAGTACTTCCCGGAATGTTCAAGTATCAGTCAGACATTATAGTGGAGAACTTCTGGACTCAAAATTTGGAGAGGGTTTTCATACAATGGATTACGTTCGTGGTTTCTCCTTTCTCGAAATGTTACATAAATAATTTATATGTTGCTCCTTGGTGGATTCTCTCACGTGGTTTGTATGACATTAATATTTCATGAATGATTTTCACCTCACGCACTGCACAACACATTGTACCGCTCGTGAAAATATACTCTTATTACATATTTGATACGATGGCGGCGTGGCCTTGTGGTTAGACCCCTCGCCTCTCACCTAAGCAGCCCAGGTTCGATCCCAAGCGCTCACATGTGGAATTTGTGGCGGACGTAGTGGAGTCTGGGCGGGTTTTCTCCGGGTCCTCCGGTTTCCCCCGCAACCCATTCCACCAATTGCTCCATCATCACCTTTCCTATCATCCATTTCGCTTACACTTCATATCATCCACTTCCATGCGCTCATGCCTGGGTAAGGGGTGACTACTCGTTCTAGCTTCTCCATTCTGTGGTTTCGTGTCGTTGGCTGCCCGACAAACTTCTGATCTCTAGGCATGCGCTCGTAACTTCTAGGGAGGTGTCAGTCTTAATATGGGGAGTGTAAAATGACTACGAAATTACTGGTGCACTTCTGTTTATAGATATAGTACAAATTTAATCAATATGACACACAAAGTCTAATAATACATACATATATATATGTATTAAGTCATTAAGTCATTTTAAATATATATATATATATATATATATATATATATATATATTTAAAATGACTTACCTTAATATTTTCAGAAGATCCTATGAATGCTTCTCTACCCAATTCTTAATTGTGAATTAATTTGTAACCTAGAAGAGATAACTGTTTTTAGTTTTTCTACACGTATGTGCAATGTAACTATTAAGTAGAGAAGATAAGATATTCGATACCGAAACTTTACCGAAAATATATGTTTTGAGAACCAGGGACTCAAAAGCAACCGAGGAAAAAAGGTTAGTGTGTGTGTGTGTGTGTGTGTGTGTGTGTGTATGTTTGTGTATGTTTGTCTCTGGGCAGCATAACTCAAGAACGAAAAGTTAGCTAAACACCAAACTTAGTATTTCAGAAAAAATTCCCCAACTCAAACCACACTTTACATGGAAAATTTTTCGAAAATTTCGATTTTCTGAAAAAGAGCTCTAACGTTTTGATTAAAATGGCGTATATTAAATATGTTTGCATGGCGAATAGTATGTATATATTAAACGTGTTGGGCATAGCCACTTAAGCTCTCTTTATTCCAAATGACTTTTGTATAAGTGGTAAACCGTAAGATATAAAAACTTACTACAGAAATGCATGTAGATCTCGTTAAACACACCGTTTGTCACATACAGTTTTTTGTATGGCTAGCCCATTTCAGATATATTCCCTGTTGTTGGTTTCAATTTTAAGTTATTTAAACTTTTCTCGAGGGGTAAGTCCCTGTCCGTTTATCCTGGTCATAACAATCGCAGCGACAGCTTTTAAAAGATTTGACTTTTACTTTAGCCAATTGTAAAACAATTAAAACTCGTTCTGTTTTGCATTCCCAGGAGTAAAGCAAAAGAAATGAAAGGAAAGTTCATTTCACGTTTAAATGTTTCAAATTAAGACCAATAACAAGGAATACCTTGTTATTGGTCTGCAAAAGAAAAAAATACGCACATAAATTGTTTGTTTTAATAAGATCTCATATTTTTGTGTATTAAGGTTTTATTTATCCCTTATTGTTTACGAACCATACATATGTAATCCAAAATGAAGAAGCCTTCAGAGGCTATTCCCAGAAAATTGAACATATACATTTCGTTTGTCACGAAACTATCTTAAAACTATAGCATTTTAATCAAAATCGTTAGTCATTTTTAAGGAAATCGAAATTTTCGAAAAATGTTCCATGTAAAGGGTAGCTGCGGGTGGGGATTTTTTTTTTAATTCTTGTGCCGCATCCTTGCAGGATACTGAACTTAAATGCCAAATTTTCGTTTCTGGGCTATGCCTTGATAGCTCACACACACGGGCTTTTTTTCTCTAAAATCTTTTTTTTTTTTGATTCAGGGGGTCTCTAAACATATTTCCGGTGAAATTTCGGTATCGAATTTTTGGATGGAATACAATATCTCTTCTATCTACTATGTACATTGTATACACGTGGCAAAGGAAGTACAAATTCTTCCATAGCTCTACTTTAGCTATCGTTAAAGTAATTGCTTTTGGTTAGAGATGTTAATGTTGAACCCCAAAAAAGTTATTTTAGATCATTTAAAAGTCGCAGTTGTATTTAGCGGTGTTAATGGCAACATTATGTTGTCACTGGATTTTTCCTACTTATGCTATTTACATATTCTTTACCATTATTTCGTTGTTTATCAACTCTGTGCATAGCAGGGATTTTTAAATTTTGTCGTAAAATAAGTCTATGTGGTGAATTGCGGCATGTCGCTATAGAACTTCAAAAGTAGAAGCAACTGGAAAATTACTGAACACCGAGAGAAGGCTGCAGTTGCATTCTCAATTTCTTCTCATCTGATTGAAGAACCAGTAACTTAAGGATCCACCCTAGAACCCGGACTTGGCTCAGAGTGACATTCAGTATTGGGATCCAGAATGATTCAATAAAGGGAAATCTAGAGGATGCCTTATTTTATTCCAGCAATTGGAAAATTACTTAGCGTTCGAGGGCAGGCTATTGTTGGATCCCCAACTTCTCATCTGAGCAAAGAACCAGCACCTTAGGCATGCACCCTAGAACCCGGACTTAGCTCAAAGTGATACTCAGTATTGGGATCCAATTTGAAAGAATAATTCAATGAAGGGAAAGACGATGGTTTATTTTACTCGAGTTGCATGCTACTAGCCAGGGCTGCCGACTGATTGTGTTTGTGTTTCTGTGTGTCTGTGTGTATATGTGTATGTGTGTGCGTGTGTATGCGCTGCTATTGCCTTATTGTACGTTAGACCCCAGGTGGATAGGATGAGATTAGATTCCTCCGTGTTGGGTCATAACGTACTCCAAGCATTTCATCTCACGCGAGCAAAGCTAGAGCCTCGCGCCTCAGGTCTGACCAAATTCTCTGAGTCTACAGACGACTTCAACGCCATTTTGCCGTCGAGATCTGTATTTCCGGAGTGCAGTCATCACCACGGAAGGGCGCCTTCATTGCAGTTCTCGTCGACACTTACAACCCTGAAACAGACCGGTTGGAAGCAATGGAGATGAAATGGAGGTACATGAAATTTGGGGGAATGAAGAAACCTCCCCAGCATTTCTCTAGTGACCGCAGAAAAAAAAAAAAAAAAAAAAAAAAAACATGGTTGAGGGAGGTTGACCCCGGAAATCGATCCCACAGCTTCCGTAATGCGTAACTCCTGAGTCACCTGGCTCGGTGCAAAATGATAAGGACTCGAGGACTACATTAGAAACCAATGTTTCTGACATTCTCTAAATAGAAACAAGTACCATGACGGAGGTTCGATTCCCGGCTGGGGCGGGGAATTTTTCTTTAACCAGAATTATTCCCTATCCCCCACAGAGTCTGGAAGTATGTATGTGAGAGTGAATGTATGCGTGTTTGAGGAAATAAAATGGTTTTAACCCAACGTAAACCTACAGACAAGTTGTTTCTAATTCAAAGCCCCCGATATGACTTTAGATGTTAAAGGGTGCTATATAAATGGAAAAAAGAAGTGCCATGACGGGATAATTCGCATTGTTTAAATGAAAACAAGGCCTGAAGATCAAATTATTTTAATTGCTTAAAATTCATATTTTCAAATGGAATAAAATTTATTTGAAAAACATATAAAAATATGAAAATAGAATTTTGAGAAAAGCTTGCAATAATATCAGCTTAACTTGAAATTAATATTTAACAAATTACAAAAAGAACTGAAACAAAAATGATTATATAATACAATCCGAATCAAAAAAAAATTAAAAAAAGTGGCGATTTGGTGGGAGTAGTGGATATGCGCTGCATCTAATAATGACGGAATATCCACCTCCAATAATACGTTTAGAAAGAATTTACAATAAAGATAACTACAAAATAAGTGTACTAAATAATTTTCAATGAAACATTTTCGTACCTTCTTCATTTATTAAATGTTTTAAATTAGTTATCTGAATAACTTTTAGGGCTTCCAATTGAAAAACCATGGGCTAGTCCATAACATTTTTGTCACATGATTACATGAGTATTTGATAACTAACAACATATACAGCATCACCACTCTTTTTGAATGCAGCGGGAGTCCTATGATTTTGTTAACAAATTCTTGTTTTTTATCCGTTTCACCCAAAACAGACGCCACGATGATTTCCAAAGAATCACAAAAAAGCGATATAAAAGTCTTAAGCGATTGTGGTCAGCATTAGTTTTCTGATGGAGCACTGGTATAGTTTAAGAATAGGTAAGAACAGTCACACCGAGGGGCCTCTAATAACTGGAGCACTGGACGGATTATAGGCCATAGTGGGCCTTTTGTGCTCCCAACGTGACCCATAGAGAAAATAATGTAGTTGGACCAGTTCCGGACAACGATGTGCGCCAGCAAGGACATCGTCCCTAACGATTCCAACATGACTCCAATCCTGATGTCGCATAGGCTCTGTCTGAGCCATTTAGGATCCCAAAATAGACGGGACACTCCCAGGAAAAACAGAGCCTCAGCCTTCCCGCTAAGTGCAAGGGCAAATTCCACCGCCCTATCGTAACACACCAACCACCGTCGTCAGGGTCCACTATCCTGAAACAGAGACAAGGAGATGATGGAGACAGAAAATGATGGATAGGAAATCCTGGAGAGGAACCACTCCAGTATTCGTTTACCGATCCAGGAAAACCACGAAGCAAACCATGGTCACATTAGCCGGCCAGACGGAATGGGCTTTACAAAGAAGTTACTGTGGAGCCATCTAGCCTGATTTTGGTATTTGTAACATTAATCAAAAGAAAATAATTTTATTGAAAGATAGAAAACATTTTTACCTTAAATTTTTATTAATTTGTCAGTATACATATTGGTACCATCAAGCTATTTGGTTGGTGTCGTGGATTTACCTCGTATCTGCTAACGATAATCTCGATATGGACTTAGTGGTTAAAAGTTACATAAATAGCCATACATCGAGGAACCATCTTTAGCAAAGAAAACTTCTCGAGCTCAGTCAAGAATATTGAAAATTTCACAGGTGATTGACCCATTAAGCTATGGGACAAGGCTTTAAATGGGATACCTAAGTGGTGTCGAAAATATATTTTATAGTTTTAATTCTTTTCCTATGTGTCTGTACCGTTTATGATTAAACATGGAAATCAAAAAAGATTCGAGTGGGACTTTATAATGAAAATTACTATGTTCAAACATCTATTGGACAGCAACCGATTATCTGCAGCAGATATTTGGTGATAGCAATACTGAAAGAATGCAAGTATGATACTTAAAATAGATCCCAGAGTTAGACATCTGAATACCAAATAACATCCTGCTTGATTAGTGTGGCAATATTGCGGCCGGAAGAAGAGCATCAAAATTTGAAATAAAGATTGGACAACTGTCGCCAAACACGAGTCTCAAAGAATAACTAAAGGAGATGAAAGAGAAAGTCAGGAAGACTACAACTGAAACGGTTTATCGGAAGAGCGGCGCCAGAACAAATTTAGGAAGAGGCAACATTTAGAAAAGGTAAAAGAAATATGCAGCTTCTTTGCTAGAGACCATAAATGCGGACGTGTTTGTTGTACTGGAATGGAATGTGCATTCAAAATAACCCTCATAAATGTGAATGATCTGGAAAGAATGGCAACTTTTATCACTTCATTTATGCGGAATAACTTGTTAATCTAAATTTTGCAGCAGTTTATACTGGATCAGTTGAGTTGAAGAGACAAAGATGTACAGTTAGAACTGAGGTACAATATGTTTGACAGAACACAGTATTACAAATATACATGAAGATTACCGCAGTAACTGAGGATAAGAGGGCACAATCTTAACCAAAATATGATGTCTAGATTCAGATGCGGAAATGAAGCTCACATACTGTAAAAAATACACAGAAATGCGGAATGTACATAGAGAACGTGGAAACAATGGACACTTGATAGAAGAGGGCGACAAAGTTGGCGAATGGATGCATTCCAAGGACATCATGGAAGAGGGAGAAATGCTGCTGAGAGAAATATTAAAGCAAAAATAAGTGTAATTTCTAGAACTGTATAAGAAATATGTAAATATAAATATTTGCAATATCTATGAGAGCTGTAAATTTCAATGCAAGAGACAACAAATAGGTACTGCTCCTGTGCCATCGCCAAAATGACTAGAACATGCATCACTAACGCAGAGCACAGATCAGGTCGCCAGTAACTTCTGTCAAGGGGAAAGAAACTAAGAAAAACCAGCTTCAATCCGAAAAACAATCAAGCAAACCTCCACTAAAAGCAATAATAGAGCAACACGACTAGAAGACGAAGAAATTAGACAACACTTACAACAAACACTACAGATATAAACAAAAGAAAAACATCAGTGGAATAAGTATCTTAGAATTAAGTTAAGACTTATAACATAACTAGCTATATTGTATATCTAAATTGTAACTATACCAACTTTAAACCACAATTGCAATCAAACTAAGCAAATTGTAATTATTGTAAAATCATAATTGTAATCAATTGTAACTAAATTAATGACAAAAAAAAAAGTTTGCCGCCTGCCTTCTGTTCTCTCTCTAAACAATAATCCTGGCTGAAGAGGGAGAATCCCTGAAGCAGCCAAGGGTAAATCCCTAAATCCCCCTTACCTACCTACCTCTTGCTCAGCTTCTGCTGTTGCTATAGGCCACACCACGCCTCTCGCCTACGCGGCCCGGGTTCGATCCCAAGCAACCAAATGTGAGATTTGTGGTGGACATAGCAGCGCAGGGGCGGGGTTTCTCCGGGTTCTCCGATATTTCCCGCCCGATTTCCACCGGTGCTCCATCTTCATTTCCTGTATCATCAGTGTCATCGCCTGCGGTGCCATATATAGTAAAAGCGGGCATTACACACTATCAAAAACTACTACTGCTACTGCTACTGCTACTGCTACTGCTACTGCTACTACTACTAATTTAGCACAGAACACATGCTGCCAAACACAACAGTAAGTTAACAGAAAACATTACGGCTGGATATGATCCACATGCATTTAATGTTCTTTGCTCCACATGTAGTTTTTAAACTGTTGCCTACAGTTTTCATCCGAACAGCATGTGAGTAAAAAAAGGCATTACATAGAGGTAGGATATAGGAAGGGAACTAAAGTGGAGAAGTGGTTTAAGTGTGTGAAATCCAATGACAATGTTAGGAAAATATTCCCCACTCGCTTGATTAAATAAAAAAAGCATTTACATTGCATTAGGACCACTTAATGAACCTTAGAAAACATCTAAATGTACTCAGTTTTGGTACATAGACATCACACTATTACCTCATGCACTGTTCATTGGGCTTTCCATCCCCAATGCTGATTAAATTGGAAGTTTTATTCTAAGAATTTCCCAAATTCTTCCATATAAGCACTTCACATACCTGGTGCATCCCTGAAGCAAATAACTTATAAACACACATTCGGGAAAGCATTTTATTACGATTAGTCACACTATGTAATTCAGTTTTTGGCATCAATAATGCACACATTTCGGAACATTACAATATAGATAAATATTTCCACAAAATATATATTATATATGTATAAGTTTATTGTTCAAGCACACATTGTTGAAAGTCGTTTAATTTTCCCGTTGATCCACATAACATGGATATTTCACAGTTTAACAGCACTTAAGCTTTTTATGATAAGTTCATTGACACATGTAAGTTGAGGCAGAAGTGTATGCCCTTTTTAAGCTGGAGGTTTCCCAACTATTGGCTTCCGAGACGTCAAGATTACATGCCTAAAGGAAAACATTTTCGAAGTACAATACAAAAGTTATTCATTTAAGATTATTCAGTAAAACAAATCAGTAAATAAAACTTATCACTTAAAACGCAGAATCCTCTAATACTGTATAAATATTTAAATTATTTCTTCTGTTTCATTTATTTGTATATGTGGTTGTGTATCTCTCTTCATATGTAGAATAAAACTCAGAATTGAAAAATACTGCACACAATACTCAATTAAAAATCTGCATAGGCTACCATATTTGCACATTTCGGTCCATATGTTAGAAAATCCGAAAACGCCTGTTTTTCTCTCATGTTAAGTAAATAAAATTTGTCAAAGCATTAACCATCAAAGAGGTCTCACTTTAAGGGGAGTTGAAATGCCCTATCTTGCCAATATTAAAGTTTGACCCATTATCTCAGCAACTATTTCAGATGTTGACCTAAAATTTTCAAGGCATATTCAGCAATACCTTCAGAGATTATTGATGAAACATAGAACACTTCTGTTCATTAGAAGGAAATATACAATATTTTTAAAAAAGTTCTTAAATTTTACTGAAAAATGATGATCTCTAAGTTTAAAAAATAACTAATCCTTTTACATAAAAACTTTTAGGTTAAAATAAAGCCTGTTCAGTTGCAAGCGTATGATCAAAATTTCAGCCCTTAGTTTCTGTGATAATTGGGCGTTTGTATAAAAATTTTACTCCTCCAGAAACTGCATTCAAACATACAATTTAAAAAAAAAAATCTGATGTTTACACTCACATGACTTTTTCTTGCTACTCTACAAACAAACTCCTTACAAAAGATAGCTCTTCTTCCAACACCATGCTAATCGAGATAAACATTAGCAGAATTGTATTACTTAGTTCCTTATAAGTAGACTGGAACCTTGAATGCACAAGGCCAAAGTGATAGTCAAATGTTTTAAAAGCTGTCTTTATGCGATTGTCATTGCAAATCGCTTCTTTGCTTGACCAAGAGTAGAACAAAAGAAACACATACACACTTCTGTCTGAGAAAAGCAGAAGTACCTCACAATTGAAACTAATAATAAGGAATACTTTGAAAACGGTAAGCTCCACGAAAAAAAGTGTATGACATAACTTGTGTATTTTAACAAGATCTACATTTTTTGTATAGTGAGTTTTTGTCTATCTCTTACAGTTTACTAGTTATGCCAAATTAAGCAAAATTCATTCAGAATAAACAGGTCTTTGGAAGCTATTTCCAGAAAATGCAATATATACATTTTATTTGTAATAGAAATGGCTTTAATATGTGGTATTTTAATCAAAATCGTTAGAGCCATTTTTAAGAAAAACAAAAGGATCGAAAAGTTTTCCATGTAAAGGGTAGTTCTCTTCTCTAACACTAATATTTACAGCGTTATTGATGTTTTTTCATGTGAATGTACCAAAATGTTCTAAAAATATTACCACACAGCATTATTTTCAATAGTATTTTTAAACCTTAGTTGCCTGCACTGGTATACTACATATGCCGTTTTTCCTTTAATTCAAGTTTAAAACCTATAAATTATATAAACAATAGAGAAAATAGAAATGAAAATAAATGTAGATTCTTTATTAATATTTTTACTTCCCAATTAAACGTTTAAATTCTTCTGAACCAGTTTTCATAATGCTGCCAAAGGTGCTATCAAAACAGTATTTGAAATAGCCATGAGTGTTAGATGTTGGTGATAGGCCATCCATTCAAAGCCAAATTTTGCAAGTTCAAATCCCAGTGATTGTGGTAAATGACTGGAAGAGCCCAAGTAAAATAATAGGTGTGAGGCTTGGAAGCTAATGGGGTTATATTAGGCTGTAGTTATGGCGGTTTTATCTTTTGTTTATTAAAAACATCGCTGCAACTTTAGGGCAAAAATTGTATATATTTCTACAGTTTAAAACAGTATTGATTACTTGTTTATGGTTGAAGATTAGTATAACATGAAATTAATCCTAGAGTACCACCCTATATGTAAAGTTACGCTTAAAACAAGCGGAATTTATAGGTACCGACAGGCAACAAAGGGTTTAACTATCTACAATTAGCGTACCTCTATGAAAGTTATAGCAAAATGAGTGGGAGATTTGAAAACTCCATATGCAATTAAGACATAAAAATGGAAAAGATTGTGAAAATCTCATTTAGACTCCCTCTAAGTTCAAAGGAGCTGTAAACAAAACTACGTGGCAAGAGAGCGCCTCATTGGCTAAAGAATAAAGTACAAGTTTTCTTGCTTTGCATATCGCCTCTTCCTCGATATAAAACAGTTTGCTGATGGCGTCCAGCTCTGCAAAATCGACAGAAATCTACCCAGAACCTTCAACCTTTTTCAGACATACCTCTGGTGCAGATAGTGGTAGATGTTCAAGATTCCAGACCAATGCCATGCTGTCTTGTTTACCACTCGACGAATCCTTACATCACAAATGCGCAACATCTCCCACGAGGGAAAAAGGATGGAGTGGGTAGCCTCATTCCAATAATTAGGTGTAACGCTTGTAAGTGTCACATTTTTTGTGAACACATACAGGAGATGATGGATATTGCTAAGGGAGCTGTCGGTCGCCTGAAGAACATTATGCACTCTACGGAAAATGATCCCTCGAAGTGGTTCTTTCATTTTAGGGTTGAGAAGTAATCACAGGAGCTTAAATCTGGAGAATAAGGGGAGTGGTGAAGCACCTTATAGCCCCAGTGATGCAACAAATCAGTCATTGATCCTACTCTATGCGCCCTTGCATTGTCAAGCATAATGATGGGTAGGAAGTGACATCACTGGCCAATTCACGAATCGTGACGTACCGACTCGCCAGCAATAGCGCATTCACATTTTGCACATCTTCCTCCTGTACTGCAGGATGGCGTTTTTTTATTTATTTATGGACGCTCTTTAACGTCTGTGATTCTCAGCGTCCCATTCTATGTTGGGCGTGAAAGACCGCAATCTGTCCTCCTCTGAAGGCTTTGACCCTCTTTGGTACTGTGCCTGCGTGTGCGTGCGTGTCTGGCTGGTAGGCTCGTGGTGAGCCTAGGTGTTGTTGCTGTGTACCTACAGGAATGAGGTGAAGGTTGAGGTAATAATTTTGGAGTTTTCGAGTGTTGGTGTTAAGGAGATAGCGCTGGTGGCTCCTCGAGCGGTTGCATTTTCAGGTACCTTAAGATGTGGCAAGGTCACAAAAAGCCTTTCTTAGTTAAAGTCTTTTATTGCGACCTCAGCGCTTTTAATTTTCAACCAGCTCCTCTGTCTTGCTTCGAAGTCATTGCGGCGTATTCCACAACCGCTTGTTAAAAACTGCATTATTATTGTTGTCGCTGTACACGGACATGGAAGGGGAGGAGGAGTTCATTTGCTCTGAGGGAGGGTGGGCATCTCTGGCATAAATTATATTGCAAGCTCCGTTTCATGACATTGTTACAACATTGTTGCCACTATTAAAAATCGACATATGTATTTTCTGTTATGAGCCTGGAGTTCACATAGAACGCCTTAAGATGCCACTAAATGTACTTCAAGTAATTAATTAGAAACCCTACTAGAATTAATCGGCAATCCTATGCTTATATTTAATTGAGCTTTGCATAACATGTACATCTCTCTATAAAATCTATCCAGATCATTGTAACCTTGCTGCACTTATTTGCTATGTTAAAATTATACTGAAGTTTAATAGCAAAGTGTATGCTTAAATAAATAACAAAAGTGTTAAAATCTTCCCTAAAAGTTACATCGCAAAGTAAATAATATAAATATTTGAACCTTACTTGCTAACTAATTCGTACTTCTATGAACTTAGAAATACAAAAGAAATAATTTTTATAGTAATGAACAGAAACATTTTAAAATTATTTAAGTGAGATTTAGTCGGATGTCTATTATATAAATATTTCTGGATCTTCTGAAACACAATGTAACTCCAGAAATGAGCAATAACTTTGCAAGACAACTTTAAAACAATGTATTTTTCATTAATAGAAGAATATTTTTAGATTTCCTGAATTTTTATGCTACACAAGATTCTGTTCATTAAAATCGACACATCAGAAATTACCTTTAGAAAAATTCTGCATCTTAATATATTTTAATATTGGGTATCTCTCTTTTTAAGAATCCTCGTTTGTTTCATAGAAGCAACTCTAGAACAGTCTAACATTGCGTAATAAAATGAGCTTTTCTTCGTTATTTAATGTCCAAAATACACTAGGAAACAAGACATTAAAGAAAAGATGATGTTTTAAAAATATTTGCTTAAATTTATTATAGAGTAAAATACCCGTAAGAGTTTAGAAAACTTTGATTGTCTAATGCAGCGATTTCCAACTCAGCAATCAATAAGATATAAAGCATACTTCATCTCTGGCAGAAAAACAATGTACTACTTCTTGGAGGTTCATAAACCTAAGTTTAAAAGTTTGGCAAATATGTAAATTATAAAGTTTAGTATGTTCTGCCGTGACTTTTGTGGATCTATTGCGTACTCCCCCAATCTTGTCAGTGATCCAGAACTTTGATGTTCATAATGAATTGGACCATAGTGGTTCCCAAATTTGCAACCCGCACAATGGATGGACATCCCTCTCATCTGCCTGTTGACACAGGCAACATACAGGATTCACTTACTGTCCCATTCTGTGCAAGTGCCCTCCCATTGACTATGAGAACTTTACCCTGCTTAATTTTAGAAGTTTTTATGAGCTAAATTTGTCCAATTTTTGTCTCCTTTGGAGTGCCAGAAAGCTACAGGTTAGCGCCAGCATATTTTATGTTCTCCGAGCAACCAGTCTTTGATGTCATCTTAGCTGGTCCTGATGACTGCTCCAGTGCTGGTTCAGGTCGAATAAAAGGTTGCTTGAGGTCCTTTCTTAGCAGCTTCATCTGTTTTCTTTTTAAAAAAAAAAATGACACATTATTTATTGACGCTCTTTAACTACTGTGGTTCTCAGCGTCCCATAGAAATTGGGCGTGAAGGACCGCTTAATTTTCTATTAAGCTTGAGGTTCTCTTAGGTGTCGTAAATCTACGACACGAGATCAACGGCTTCACTTCACTTCCGAAGGAATCCATGCTAACGATTTTTACAACCCGAAAAAATCCATCTGTTCTTTCATTACCCGCAGGTCCATAAGCCATGGCAACTATCTCATCATTCAGCATCATTATAACAATCATCTGAACTGATAAATATTTGCTTAACAATGGAATTTACGTGTTACTAATTTTTAGAATTATAATTTTTGCCCGTTGAGGGAGACTGGGATTGAAATGCCACATTTCTAATGTTTGCATAGATTCTCTTGTAAAGCTTACTGTACTGCATTGCTATTATCTTAATGCGAATTCAAAATTTCATTCAAATGCTTTACAATGTGAAAATGATACTTCAATGGGTAAATTTGATTACTGAATTATTAAAGGTTAGAAATGTTAATCACTAAAATTATATATTTTTTATAAAAATATATTATTAAAAAGTATTAGTGTAAGGATAATGTTGTTGCCTGTTATGTTGTTCATTGGTAATTTGTCTGGTTTACTTTATCCTTATTGGCAGTCTGAAAACCCGGGGAATTGTTATTGTTATTGTTTTAATAAATGAATAAAATACAGTAGACACTTTAGTACATTTTGGGGAATATTACTTGTATTGGTACATTTTGAAATTATGAAAATGTAGTTTTCAGAGAAAAACTCTTTAATAAAATATTGTACGAAATTTAAACAGCTTTAAATCAAGGAAGAGACAGCTAAATGTTCATTTTCTATGAATTCCTAGGGGTTTCAAAACCATTTGGCATAAAAAAAGCTATTTTCAACTTTTTGATCGATTCCATTCCATATTTCACTCCCAGTGTCCGCAAGGACTGCTCGACAGCGATGTTTTAAGTTATCAGCAACTCGTTATGGTATAGAAGTTAGCTTGACCTAAAGTCATGTCAGAAGCCTATTTATGAAATTAAAAAACTGGCAAATTTTACATGTTTGAGAGGGTGGGTCTGCAAGGCAATAGCTTATTGGTTTTTGGTTTGAATTTTGATGCTTGTAATGCTAGGTTATTCATTTCCACAAGTCAGTTTTGTATAAAATGTGTGGTACTTGTGGTGGACTAAGCGGCGTTTATACTCCGGGTTCCCGATTTCCCCCACCATCGCATTCCACCGGTGCTCCATCATCATTCCATGTAGCATCAGTGTCTTTACCTGCGGTGCTATATGTAGTAAAAGCGGGCATTAAACATACAAACACATATATAAAATATATCCAGTCACGAGTTCTGTAACTCTTCATTGCCTGCTTGACTTATACTAAGGGTACAGAAGCGAGCCGTATATCTAAAGGGCATACAATTGGAAATCACTGCTTGTGTCTATCAAATTTTTCTCTCACATGACATGTATATACAAATATAAGCATCCAACAGCATATGAGCCAATGCACTACTTTCACTCTATAAACATTTTGTTGAAATACGATGAAAGCAACCTTCTCTCAAGCTACAAATACGATAGCATACAAAAGAAGATACATATCTGTAATCTCAACGTCCATGGCGTTTTTTGAAGTTCAGAGTTTCGGCAGAACCATTTATTTAAGCGAGATTTCTTAGCCAGAAGCTCTTTTCTACATGCTAACAAGAATGAATATATAAAATAACGTTATCTGATTTACAGAGAAGAGCTTGTCCACTGCTAGAAGATCCATCGCAGCTTGTTTACAGCAAACACTTTAAAGCATCAATGGGCAAACTCTAACTACACGTCTTTTATAGATTTGAAAATTTTAAACCCGTATATTATCATGTTACACTTAATATTACCCTAAATCCTTTTTTAAAATGTGCTTTAGCATGTATAAATGCAGTTATTCAAATATGCTAATGTTCAATATTTCCATTACACAAATTTTATTAAAAATATTGTTTGAACAAAGTTCTATCTACTTTTCTAGAATTAACATAATTGGAAAAGTTTTGCAACACTGGAAATTCTTTAGTTGGGATTACGGTGAACTTAGGTTCACATGACTGGCTGAATTGATTGAGGTTAAGAAATTGTACTAAACTGAAGGACGATTTGGGATGCACTTAAAGTAACGGGGACGATTCTAATTGAGAGTGGTTTTAATTAACTCTGTGATATCCAACTCAAAGTAACGTGAAGGAAAAGAATGACATTGCCAAACTCTTAAGTTACGTCGGTTAAGTCACGTTGTCGGTCCTAAATAATTGCATTTAATACGATGCATTAGACTTTCACGTTACGTCAAGTCACGTTGTTAACCCTAAATAACTACATTCTATACAATGTGTTAGACTTTCACGTTACGTCACGTTAAATAGCGTCAGGTTGCCTAAACACCTCCATTTAATACAATGTGTAAGACCTCATTTTCGTCACGTTACGTCACGTTGTCTAAATATCTCCATTTAATACAATGTCCAAAACGCTCAGTTGTGTCACGTTAAGTCAGTTGTCTAAATAATTCTACTTAATACAATATGTAACACTCAGTTACGTCACGTTGTCATTGTCTATATAGTATCATTTAGTTCAATGTCTAAGACTCTCACATCACGTTACGTCACATTAGATCGCTTTGTATACATCGTTCCTCTTAATACAACATGTAACACTCAAGTTACGTCACGTTAAGTCACTGTCTATATAGTATCATTTAGTTCAATGTCTAAGATTCTGTTACGTCACGTTAGATCACTTTGTCTAGATAGTTCCACTTAATACAACATGTAACACTCAGTTACGTCACGTTAAGTCATTGTCTATATAGTATCATTTAGTACAATGTCTAAGACTCTCAGTGACGTCACGTTAGCTCACATTGTCTAGATAGTTCCTCTTAATACATGTAACACTAAGTTACGTCACGTTAAGTCACTGTCTATATAGTATCATTTAGTACAATGTCTAAGACTCTCAGTGACGTCACGTTAGATCACGTTGTCTAGATAGTTCCACTTAATACAACATGTAAGACATTCAGTTTCTACATGTTAGTCAGTTGTCTATAGAGCTCCATTTAATTCAATGTGTAAGGGTCTCAGTTTCATCACGTTAAATCACGTTGTCTAAATAGTACCACATAATACATCACTGTTACATTTCGTTACGTCACCTTGTCTAAATAGCTAGTTTAATATATGTTAGAATTTCCCATAAAATTTCACGTTAAGTCACGTTACCTTATGTTCATGTAATCCCAACTTTAGTGTAATTTGTAGTTAATTTTCTTGCACCGGAATTTCCAAGCACGAAGTCCAGAAGAGGAGGCGGATATCTGTTTTGAACTACAAGGAACGAATGACATCTGAGATGGAATCTATTCCATCTTTATAACTTCTGTACCTGTCAGTCATACTCGCAGAGCAGTGACTTCTTTCTTTGTATTGGTCTTATGTTTGACAGTTAGCGACTTAGAAATTCCAACGCCTGATTAATCACAGGTAGATAAAGTAACCACAGACGTCACGACAGTCACTTCGTTACATCACAAATTCCACTCAAGAATACAGGGACATTATAACACATTCCTTCACGTTTACAGGATTCATGTATAACTACCGATATGGTTACTAAAGGAGTGCTCAACGAAAGTTATAATTCTAAAAAAGTCTAAAAATAAAGAATTTATTAAAAAACCTAAGTACAAATGTATTTAAAGCTATGTTCGGGTGAAAGCTCTGACTCTAAAAATGTTTAAAAATAAGTATTTAGTTCAACAGTTATAACAAAAAGTACAATTGTATTTTTAAGTATAGTGTAGCCATAACACTATTTAAAGCATGTATAAATATTTTTCGATTTATTTTTTGAGCTTTCAAGAAGTTATTTTGAAAGTTTGAAACTAATGTGTAAAATCTGCATAATGTTGAACATTTACAATGGTGAAAAACTTCTAAAATATTCAGTTGTACGATCCCTGTCAACATAGCATAATATTGATTTAAATCACATTAAACGGCAATTAAATGTGAATTAAAATTATATTTTAATATTTTTTTTCTATTTCAGTGGAAAATTACCTTACTCTCATTTAAAATTACGGAAAAGGTTTATAGAAATTATATCCATGTGTTTTTCTGTGAATGACTATTGGGTGGCAGTTTTAGCAATAGGCTATACTTTGAGATACATACACTTTACACTTTTATAAAATAAATAGGTTACATATGTGATAATTTAATACAGGAAATACAGACGGATGCAGTTTATCATGAGGAATGAAGAAATGAATGTGTATTAGCAAAGAATCGGCTATTTTTTTTTGTTTGTTATTTCGCACATAAGTCGCCTCCATTTTATTGTATGTGTGCAGTACATTTTATGGGTGGTGTTTTCAAGTGGTCTGTGGCACAGCGTGAACTAAAAAGTAAACTATAGAAAATTAAATTTTGTCTTAAAGAGGACTGTTATTTGCAGCCAAAGAAAATCCAGATCCTAAGACAATGCAAAACTGTTAATTCAAAATCTTCTCGGGCTTCTAGCCAGGTAAAAACTTGGCTTGACACCAAGCCCGAGAAGATTTTGAATTAACACGTCGCCAGGAAAGCTTCAGTTCTTATTTTAATGCAAAACTGTGTTTATTTTTATGTCATGCTTAGAATTATAAAACTTGATATCAAATTTCATTAGTTTATCTAAGTTTACTAGTTTTAAAATATTTATTATTTTATTATTTAAAATTTATTTTTATCTATATGAATAGTTGACAATTTATTTGAATAAGGCAAGTGCGCCAAATAAGACCATCTAATGTTTGATTCGATGTTACTTCACATCAACCAGGCCACATTTTTGAAACATTACATAAACTTGCACATTGAACGTTGGAGAAAAGAAAACTGTAAAGTTTATTGGATAAATCGAGGAATATAACGTTAAAATATGCGATTTTCTGAAATTGTACAAATTGACTTTATTAAGACCAGGGGTTCTAAATAAGGCCAGTTAAAATTATTTTTCTTGAGGTACAAGATCATGTGAATAATTAAATAAGATTCTAGACAGAAATATGTAATACGTATTAAACAAAAGTAATGCCACATGAAAGCTTAGTAATGACAAATTTAACTATACAGATCTAAAATTTAAAACAAAATGACAACTAATATTAACTTAAGCATCGCCATATTCTGAACAAAGAGTACGAATAATCTTATGTTGGACTTTTTATCCCAACACAAAGCTCATAAACGTATCTGTGACAACGTTCATGCATTATGAAATCTGCCATTTTGTTCTGTTTACAAATATATCCCTGGCCTTATAGTGCACTCTCTCATATTTATCAATAAAACCACAAATATAATGCTATCATAAAACTGTTTATACAGTATGAAAATACATTAAATACAATTTAATGATATATATAATACAACATATTTTGCCAAAGAATACATGGCGCCGTAAACGACGATGCACTTAGCAGTTAGTGCAAGCTAAATCAGGTTCCTCACACACTTTGCATATTCTCTGTTGTCGCGCATACTGAGAAGGAAATAACGGTTGATCTCTTCTCAAGGAGAATCTGCCATCTACCTATATCATGCAGAAAGTTTTCAGAAACCATCAGTTGGCCTTATTTGTTTCAAATTACGGGTGTCCCTAATGTGTCTCCGCAGTGAGGTAAATGCGCTAGCACGTTCACTCCTGACCTTTCAGTTGGCAACGGTTCCCGCTAATTATTGTTGGGAATGAAGTTTAGCAGAACGGAAATTTAGAATAATTATGTATCACTATCACAGGGGATGTTAGAAATGCTTCCCTCATCCCGGTAGCAATAGTTCAACTCTTTTGCTCTTATTTCGGACACTGTGTAGGATTTCCCATGTAATCGTGTATATATAATTTGTGATTTCTTCCTTTAGTGCATTTTGTTTTCGTAGTACTTTTGATATATATAAGGAGGCAATTTCACTTCCTTACTAACAGCTCTATGTGCTGTCTGCACAAACAATTTCTTCCTGTGCTGATTTCCACATTCATTTATTGGGGCTTATTAACATTACTCTGAAATTTCGCCCAGTTTAGGCTCTGTTAAAAGTTTAGGTCTGCCGCTTTCCGGAGGATCATATACAGACCCGGTTTCACGGAATTTAGTTATTAAATTTGCCACGTATCCTGATGTAAAACATAAATTTCGGTATGTTTTCATTTTCTGAAATCGAGGAATACGTCAACTGAAAACGTTCTCTCTTCAATGTTAATTTTTGACTTCGTTTTACAAGCACAACCACACAGATAATAGAAGTGCCAATCTTACCTCATAAGAAATAGTTTGTGCTACTGCATGTAAATCTTCCTAATAATGCAGAATTAGAATTTGAAGACCAACCAGCTAATATTACTGTATAAAATCCTATACTGTACTTACAAAACGAAATAAAAATTGAGTGGGGTAAAGAAACATATATTTTAAAATTGGGTATGAAACAAAGAGCAGGAATAGTTTGACTCAGGTTGGGGGGATGGAAAGCCCGTAAGGTAGTTGAAGCTGGTAGGCGGATTTGCCCATTAGGTATGCGGGGATCAGGAAGACTAGACGCATATTTTGACAGATTGTGTGCAGATGGAGGGTGCCAGGAAAAAATTATTGCCGGAAATATTTTTAGCTTCAAACAGACGAAGGACAGCATTCTCGGATTTGATTCTAAACAACCAAAAACTGGCCAAGCCTGAGCACATACTTAATGGAAGTACGTGCACTAAGAGATAAAATATTTGTGTAAATATTGTATAGACTTATTTAGTGTTTGAATAACACGTGGTGTAGTTGTGAGTACAAGTGTGTGTGTGTGTGTGTGTGCGCGCGTGTGCGAGTGTATGTGTGTGTGTTTATAATGTTTTTAAGATATATAAAACACACATGTAGGTAGTACTTTATACTTTTTAATAATAAATAATAATATTTTAATTTTTATTTTTCGACAGCATGTACGGTCACTCGACCCATGCGACTGTGTGACGTAATTATTGTATTAGTGTAAACTTAATAAAATACTACTACTACAAACCCAGGAAAAAAATAAACCTAAACCAAAAGTATTCAAGCACACAGTTCTCGCAGAATTATTCAAGTAGGATTCGGGAGGACAAACCTGCTCAAAGTGATGTTCCCCCTCCATAGTTCCGTTACCAAGGTAACCACAGTTATTACCGTCCGAGTTCTCTGCGGAGACTTTCGATACCTTACGGTTTCCTCCAAGCTGGCTTGTGTTCAAGACAATATAATTTAATAACAACGTTAGTTAATAATATATTCTCCAAAAGCTGCATCTTACATAGACCTGCTTAGACCAGCTTCTCCATATATCATGAAATCTTATAAGAAAGTGTTTATATTTTACGAGAGGGGTTGTCAATACGTTTACGTATGACAATATTTTATCATTAAAATATTATTGATGCATAGAGTTTAATGTGCTCGACAATCAATAATCCAGACAGACATTCTATTACTTATTTCACTCTTTCGATATAGACACATCAGGGACTAATGTCTTCAAGGACACCTTGGATATCAACCAATTGAGGCTTAAATACAGATGACTATTGTATTCAGAGAAAGTTTGATCGTTGTCCATTTCGTATTCAATTAAATATAGTACCTGCACCCCTCGAAGAGCATCTTTTGAGAGGAATGAGATGAGAGGACACAGAGGGCGGCCGGAACCAGCAGTGATGGCACAACAATGTCAGGGTTCCTACAGTTTGCACTCGGACAGACAGACCAGCGATCCCCGCCCACTTAGAGAATCTAACCCCCCTAGGAGGAGGTCCCTCATACCTTGGCAACCAACCGAAGGCCAAGAGATGGAGAAAATCCACAGATAGAATGTTTTCCCTGCCACGCTGCACCAAAACACCATTGCACGACACTTCCAACCCTGAAACATCAAACGGGTGAATGAAGAACGAAATGATTAATGGATCCTATAGAGGGGCATCATTCGAACCCGAGGGAAATCTCAAAAAAAAATCTCGGGAATCAGAGCGAGTGGTCGTCGGGAATCGAAAACTTGACCACCCGAATGCGAGTCGCACGTGTTACCAGGACGCCACCTCACTAATTACAATAAATAATTATCGGATTTATAGAAATTTCTCTTAATTTCTGGACATTTTTACATTTTACAACTACCGTCAACACATTCATTTCGTGCATTGAAAATTGTTGAAAACTAATTCAAGCATTTACCTTCCTACTAATTAAATTTAAAAGTTTTCCAACAGGGAAAGTACATGAATCCGAAAGATAATAAATAAATAAAAATATGCTTATTGTTTTAAACTGCGCCATTATCAGAATAAATAAGCTGATACTTTAAAGTGCGCCAATAACAACATATATGTGGCTCATACTTTAAACTGCGCCAATAACAAAATAAATATGCTCGTACTTTAAACTGCGCCAGTAACTAAACAAATAAGCTCATACTTTAAACTACGTCAATAACAAAATATATAAGCTCATATTTTAAACTACGTCAATAACAAAATATATAAGCTAATACTTTAAACTGCGTCAATAACAAAATATATAAGCTAATACTTTAAACTACGTCAATAACAAAATATATAAGCTAATACTTTAAACTACGGCAGTAACAAAATGTATAAGATAATACTTTAAACTGCGTCAATAACAAAATATATAAGCTAATACTTTAAACTGCGTCAATAACAAAATATATAAGCTAATACTTTAAACTGCGTCAATAACAAAAGGAAAATGTTCATACTTTAAACTGCGCCAACAGACGAAATAAACAGAATCTTTAAACTTAGATACACAAAACGTTTAACTACTTTTTTAAAGGATCTCATAGAAATATTTGAAGGAAAAAATGTAAATATTTCAAACTAACTTGATTCACAAGGACCACCTTTAAGAACTATTCCTTTAATGCTCTTAGATTTAGATTATCTTTCATTTAGGTTTAATATCTCAGAGAATTTGAGATGGCTGAATATTTTTATGTGCTTTTAGAGAGGTTTGTGTATCTAAAAAATAGAATATCATTGTGAACTATTATTAAGATATCAATATGCTGTAAAGAAACTATGGGTTTTAGTTTAAAAATGATGATGATATAGGGAACGAAGCTTACTACAGAGGCAGTTTAAAGACTAAAAATGTAAGCATTTTTTATGCCAACCGAAAAAAAATCTAATTAAGCAATTCATATTCATTTAATCATTATTCATCTTGTAAATTATTGGATCTTGGCCTAAAATATTAATTTTTATTATCCTAAAATCAATGTTATATTTAAGGTTCGGTCTGATAAAATCAAATTAAAAATATTGTCTAAATTAGCTGTTAATTGTCAAATTGTTAAATATCATTTTTCATCCAAGAGTTATGAGTCTTGATTTAAGATGTTCCTTAAATAATTAACAGAGTTATTTATTAATATTTCAAATTCTGACTTGTGTATGAGCCATCACTGGTTCCCATTCAAGTCCCCTTAAGCTACATATACATGTTGGGATGAAAAATGTATATTGTTATGTATCTTTTGATATTATTTGGCATGGTAAATTAAACAGTTCCATACATTATAATAAAAGCCTTTTGATAGCCTAAAATATTCGAAATTGAAAATGTTACATAATTTTTCCAAAACGCTGTAGTATATATAAAAATATAGATATTTTCGGCTTGAATACACTTTTTTTTCTAAACATATAGAATCAAAATAACCTAAAATATGTTAATTAAATTAGCTTTTTAAAAAGTTGCGAATTTTTAAGTTCAAAGTAATACTTTTATTAATTGTATTTTTAAACTAAACTAAAATAAACTTCTAACAAGACATAGATGTTCGTTTATATCATTCCTTGCTTAGTAACCTTCAAAATTATACGTGAATGAGTTCTGTGGCTTTGTTTTTACAGATTATTTTATGGTTTAAAATGGTAAAACTTTTAGTTGAGTAGCCACAGTGAAATGAAATTTTAAAATGTGCTCAGAGTAGTAGTGCAGGGTGATAAAACATCCTATCTGAAACCCACTTCTGGTATGAAGTATCATATAAACTATACATTTTTGAAAACCAAAATGTATGGGCTATTAAAGATATATAAAATTAAGACTTTGAAAATTCTGAAGCAAAAATCCCATTGCCATCATGTAAATATGTATCTACCTTAACAGGGTTGAACATTTTTGTCTAAGTTTGACTTGTGCATTGCCTTAAACGGTATGAAATAATCCTGTTATTTGTTTAGAAATGTAGAATAGTTCCTAGAAAGATATAAATGTTATCATTTGATATTAGTGTAACAAAAGCAATAAACTGACATATAGTTTCGCTCTCGTTCACTTGTTGAGAGAATGCCCATTGATGCACATAACACTAGAAAATGTCAGTCGAGTGTCACACGGCAAGCTTCGACCCAGGACTGTTGCCTACTATGTCCGCGCTGCTGGCAGTCTTCTCTTCGCTGTGGCTGCTGCCTGCTGGGGAGGAGTTCTCCGCGGTGCCTCCCCGCTGCTGGCGCTCCGAGGACGTGGACGGCAAAGGTACGAGACTGACGCCAGTGCCCGTGGCCGAGCCGTGGTACGAGGACGCGGAGGGCACGGGTCAGTCGGGGTCGTACCGGCAGTCGATCCTCAGGATGGCCAGCACGGCAGCCAGGGTGATGATCGTCAGGATGATCTCTATACAAGCAAGCACCAGAAGAGTCCCGTTCTGCCCCGTCTTCACGCCGCCGTTACTCGTCGCTCCACCACTGCAAAACAAAACAGACAACCTTTAGTGCAATCTTAATATATAAAAGTCGGCGTATGTGGGTTATCTTTTTTTAGCTTAAAGTCCTTTAACCTGATTGGTTATATTGGACATTCGTAAAATGATGCCCAAATGATCTCGGGATCCATGGAGCTTAAAGTTACTCGACATTCGTCTTCTCAGGATAAGGCAAACCCCCCCCCCCAAAAAAAAAAAAAAAAACTTATCCGGGCAACTCGCCCTAAGCGAGATTCGAACTCACGACCTTTTGAACGTGAGACAAACACGCTACCACCACACTACCCAGGCGGGCGTGTGTCTTTTATAGACGTCTACATCGTTGCACCGATTTAGCACAGATAGCCTTTACCACAAGGCAACAATTACAGTTTAGCTTAGAATTTGAAGTTCCGTCCCATTTCACAACAATAATAATGATTATCATATGATGCATACAAAAGCTCGCAGGACCATCTATATCTTTCTCAGTGACTGTAATTGCTGGAACATTGCCAATATAAGACAACTAATTACCAGAGTTAGGAAGTTTGTACCAATTCCCTTATACAGAGTAAGAGCGGCCAGACTAGGCAATACCACGCAGCGCTATTTGCGCGAGCAAAGGTCAACGTAAAGTGCAACCCATTACTGCAAAACAGCTATCGCCCGCCTGGATAATGTGGTGGTAGCGTGTCTGCCTCATACTCAACAGTCGTGAGTTCGAATCTCGCTTAGGGTGAGTTACCCGGATAAGATTTTTTTTTGGGGGGGGGAGTTCCTTATCCTGAGAAGACGAAGGTGGAGTAACTTTGAGCTCCATGGACCCCGAGATCATTTGTTAACGATTTCGACAACCCATTAGGTAAATTAAACTGAGTTTTAGCTATGGACGTTCTTTAACTGCTATGGTTCTCGAGTCCCACTCTATATTGGACGTGAAAGACCGCTTAATTTTGCTCAGAGGTCTCTTTATCACACTTGAGGCTCTTTTGCGGCAGTAAATAAATTTCACGGGACCAACTTTACTTCCTACCTGAAGGAAGACATACTTAGGATTTTTATACCAAAAAAAATCCATCGCCCTCCGCCAGGTTTGAACCCGCAACCTTAGAAACCTGAGGTGAGCATGTTGCCCCTAAGCCACGGATGACATGAATGAACTGAGACGTACTATATGACTCAATAGAGCTAATATTATTTTTCTTCTAAATTTCAAGAAATAAACCATTTTATTTAATTTTCATGTCATTGAAGGCATTTTTTCGCTACTATATTGTTAACCAGTTTTTACTTTCTTACTTACGTAGGATGGTAAGTAGAGAAGGTATTGCACTCCACCCAAAAATTCAATATCAAGATTTCATCGGAAATACCGTTTTAGGGTCCCTTGTAACCAAAAAAGCATTTTTACATAAATATTCGTGTTTGTCCGAGTGTCTGTGAACACCATAACTCAAAAACGAAAAATCGGTAAAACACCAAATTTGGTATTTAAGTATAGTATTTTCCAAAGGTGCGACACGAAGATTTTGAGAAAACTTTCCCACCCCGAACTACCCTTTACATGGAAAAAAATTCGAAAATTTGGATTTTCTCAAAAATAGTTTTAACGATTTTGATTACACCGTATATTAAAAATATTCATATATAAAATAAAAGTCATATTTTGAAGTTTCTAGGAATAGCCTCCGAAGACGTCTTTATTTAGGATGCATTTTTCTGAATTTTGTATAACTGGTAAACCGTAAGAGATAGATTAAAAACTCACTATACAAAAAATGTAGATCTCGTTAAAACACACAATATCCTTTATTCTCGTGTAATTGACCATTGTTAAGATATTCCTTGTTATTGATATCAGTTTTAAAATACTCAACTTTTCACATTTGTCAACCCCTTGCAGTGCAAAGAAATTGGATTTCATCCATATGGCTACCAGCTTTTAAAAGATTTATCGCTTTAGCATTTCACTATTTTCCTTCCACCATTTCTACTGTTTATTTTGATTAGCATGAAGAAAATAAGCCCTTTGTGTTACCCGGATGAAGAGAAAGTCATGTGAATGGAACACATTAGATGTTTATTTTAGTAATTGTACTGAATAACTTGACTTTGTTGCTCATAAAAAGTTGGCATTGCATTTTTATGTTAATAACTCCACTCCACCGCCCGGCCGCTGCGTCCCCCATCTCGGTCCACTACAGACGTCATGGATGGGGTGCAGTATTGGAGGGTGAGACGTGGTCAGCGCCTCGAGTCCCCCCGGCCGGTTAATGCGGTCCTCATGACCTGGAGCCGCTACTTCTCCATCAAGTAGCTCCTCAATTGGCCCCTCAGGGACCTTACGAGGCTGAGTGCACCCCGGGCCAGGTCTCCCAGCGGGGGAAAAATCCCCACGCCGGTATTGGGGATCGAACCCAGGTCTCCCGCTTGGTAAGCAGCAACGCTACCACCGCGCTAAGGAGACGACCTATTCTTAGGTTACTCATTGCATTCTCTTATCGCGGAGGAATACATTTATGACGTCACGTTCTTGGCGGTTCTCGAGATGCATTTCTTTTAGACAGGTCAGTATGCGTTTGGCTCTTGAGCTACTTTTTTTTTTTTCTTATCGAGTGTTTTGTTTTCCGGTGGAGCCATGGCTGTTACTCCTCATGTCAGGTGAGCATGATTCTTTGCGAGCAAGTTTATGGAATTGCAGTTTTGAAATCTCTCTGAAAGTCTTGTTTGATTGCCTTCACCTGCTTTCGTAATAATCTATTTTTATAATGCGGCTTTAAATTCTTTTCGTTGTACAGAAGAAAATAAAATTGATCAGCCTTACTGATGTACTTTCATCGTGGTCAAAAGGGGCTCACCTTGTGGGTAGTAATTTCATTGTTAAATTGATTACGGTAAACATTTTCTTAAAACTAAGTTGTTTACATTTACTATTAGTGTTTTATTTGTTCTTCAAAGATTTATGTGCTTTCTATTTAATGTTTTAAATTCTGAGGCTGTATTGTGCACGAGTGTTTTGATTTCATTTATGTTGAAATTTTAACGTGTGTTTTAACAAGAGTTCTAGTCTGGCATGTTGTGCTAATTATATAACTTGCAACAAATTCAGCTAAAAATTTCACAGCTTTAAGATAATTATATCTCAACTTTAATTTTTAAGGTGGTATGTATGTAAAACACAATTAAGAAAACAAAATCGATTTTCTCCTAAAATTTTACATGCAATCAAAAGTTTAAACTATTTGTGTTCCATTCACACGACTTTCTGTATCTGACTCCCAAACAAACTATTTTCACAAAAGACTATTCTTCTATCTAGTGCATGATAAATGAGGTAAACGTTCGCACAAGTGGTCTTCATTATTTAGTTCCCTGTAATCAAAAAGGAAATAAATAGTCAAATCCTTTAAATGGTAAATTATATTTGATGACAATGACTTTCTGTTTGGGAAAAGTGAGTAGTTTACATCTGGAACCAATAACAATGAATACATTAGAAATGGTTGGTAATTTTGCAGAACTTCTGCCGCTCTAAAACTGAATAAAACTAATGTGTTTGATTGAATTTGTATTTGCGATGACGATTTCAAATGTTTTATTTGTTGGAAAGCTTATTTTTTTTTTTATTATAGACAAATTCGTGTGCATGCTGGAACGGTTGTTATTTTGCGTATATGACGGATATTTACCAAATAATTATATATAAGCGATATTATATAAATAATAAATGGCTTTATAATATTTGAAAAATTTCTCCGCCAAGTTCTACCACAACAGAAAATTAGAAACAAATTTATATACACACACTAACCTAAACGGATTCGAACCTAGCCTTGCGCTAAATTTGAAAACCACCGGACTCGGTGGTTTCACCTACAGAAACAGATTAACAAATAAACCAAAACTCGCATACTCCTCCACCAACTACTATAGTCACACTAACCAGTGAATTATTCCTACGCGTTCTCCCTACGCGGTAATCCTGCCAAGAGCAATATATGACGTTCTTGCATACCAATAGTTAGCCTTCCGCAAGCAACGGAACCAAGCTTTTTCATTATAAACCCAATATTTCAGCATAAACCTACACATTATAAACATTTTATTATTCATATATTACTCTTTTATTTATAATTGTTTGGTAAATATCCGTCAAAAAAATATCAACCGTTCCAATATGCACCGAATTTGCCTATAAAAAAAAACAAGCTTTCCGACAAATAAAACCTTTGAAATCGTTATCAGAAATACAAATTCAATTAAACACACTTAGTTTTATTTAATTTTTAGAGCAGCCAAGGTTCTGCATAATGACCAAATGGTTTACTCTATTTAAAAATGTATGCGACATAAATTAAGTTTTTTAAGCAGATATACATCTTTTGTGCCGCTAGCATTTCTTACGGTTTACCGGTTATGTAAAAGTCATACAGAATGAAAACTTCAGAGGCTATTACCAGAAAATTCAATATATTACAAGTATTTAACGACAAATAATTGTCGTCTAACACTTATAATATGGGGATTTTAATCAAAATCATTACAGGCATTTTGAGGAAATCGAAAATTGTGAAAAAAGTTCTCTGTAAACAGTAGTTAGGGATAGGATTTCCCTGAAAACCTTCATGTCGGATCTTTGCAGGATACTCAACTTAAATTCCAAGTTTAGTACTTATTGACTCTTCGTTTTTTTATTTTTTTTTTCCGTAATGCTGTTCGCACACTACACATATGAACCTTTATCTAAAAATACTTTTCTGAAGTCAGGGGCCTTCAAAAATGCATTTTTATCAATCTTGGTATCGAATTTTTGGATGGGATGCAATACCTTCTGTCCCTACTATGTACGTTGTAAACAAAACAATACAAATTTTAACATTTTGCCTGTTACTCGAACATAATCGGTTACAATCAAATATAAAAGTTTATTTAGTTTTACAGCAGGTTTCGCCAACTTGCATATATGATTTTGTTTCGCAGCAAATAGGCTTGCTCCGTAGTGCGTAAGCATTTGACAGATTCTCTCTATTCCTTATATTTGCATCGTGTGCCAGTTTATAATCCAACATGCAAGCCATTGACTCCTACATTTATGCCTGCACAGTTGGACATTTTCTAATTTATGGAAAGTCAGCAAAGTTCTGTACTCAGAAAATTTAATTTGCAGCATCATTACGATATCCATGAGTGCGACAGTTACCAAGGAGAAGAAATAAAAATGTGTTTGAAAGCAATTAACTGGCTATTCATATTCACTGCCTTAATGTAAACTTTTTCTTTACAAATTAACTCTCATGTTGTTGATACAATGAGATTACAATAGTGTTAACCAAGTTAAGGACTTGTGTTTTATTATGTTAGTATCATAATCATTGTCATCTGCAATTATTTATGTTAAGAATACTAATTACGAACAAACCTGTTAGAATATGTATATGTTCTTATTCGAAGTATAAATACTAATGCAGGAGACATAAAGTAAATTGTTTTACATATCAAAAACCTACACCTATAGCGATGGATTTCTATTTCAAACGCAAAATGTTGCTTACTGTCACAGATTCTTGCTTTCCGCGCAGTTGGTCGCCCAGTATAATTATCAGGAACATCGAGAAAATTTGCTCTTTGTGCTTCACTCAAGGCAACGAATTGGTGACTCCAGCTTTAAAGCTTTTCTAACTTTTAATTTAAAAATGCAATCCTGTATTAATTTTATTAAACCCTAAATGCAAAGGTTTATTTGATATGGATAATTTACGATGCACGATGGGGAGCATTTTAAGATACCAAAAAGAAGAAAACAGATTACAAAAAAATAAATTTTTAAAATACGTACATTTCTTTAAGCGTTTATGAATTTTAATGACCAGAAAGACGAAATCATGATATACTCCCATCTCCAGTGAAAATGTATTATTGACCCTTAAAAGCTATAAAACCCTTCCTCGTCCAATGCATGTCAGGTGCCCATATATTGCGTGCTTCCGCGTATTGCCACGTGCCCATCTGTAGTGTCCTTCCGCGTATTGCTACATGCTTATCTCTCGCTTACTGCCACGTGGGTGTAACTTTGCGGTTTCATCTGTTTGGAATTTGACGCGAAAAGTTTTATTCTCTTTAGCAGGTATGTATAATGTGCATATTAGATAGAGAAGCTATTGTATTCCACCCAAAAATTCAATACCAAGATTTCACCGGAATATATGCTTTGAGATCCTCTGAATCAAAAAAAAAAAAAAAAAAAAAAAAAATACAACTCATTTTTACTTTCTCTAGTCCCTATGTACAATGTACATATATCATTCCCCCCAACATTCGATGTCGAGATTTCATCGGAAATACTGTTTAGAGACTCCTGAATCAAAGCATTTTTAGAAACATGAGTGGGTGTGCGCGTGTGCGTATGCGTGTGAATCTGTGTGCAGCATAGCTCAAAAACGAAAAACCTGTTAAATATCAAATTCGCTATTTAAGTTCAGTTTCTTTCAGGACGCGACACGAAGATATTAAAGAAATTCTCGCACGCCCCAGCTATCCTTTATGTAGAACATTTTTGGGAAATTGTAATTTTCTCAAAACGTTTTCTCTTTTTATTAAAGTATCATATGTTTAAGATATTTCATAGCAAACGAAACGTATATCATACATTTTCTGGGAATATCTTCTAAAGACCTCTTTATTATCGATGTGCTTTGTATAACTTTTTATAACCTGTTTATAACTGGTAAACAACAAGAGATAGATAAAAGCTTCCTACACAAAAAATGTAGACCTCATTAAAACACACAATTTGTCATATTCCTTTTCTCTCTCTCTCTCTCTCTCTCTCTCTCTAGAGTATATCGTCTCTTTGTTTACTCCTAGCGGCGACCGGCTTTTAAGCGAATTGACTATCGCTTTAGCCTAGTGTATTCCTTTATTTCCATTATACTTGCAAGGAAACAAGTAATAAGACCAATTCTGACAATGTTGGTCTTGATGTATTGGGTAAACAAAATAATCTTTTGCAGGGAAAGTTCAGTTGTGAAACAGCAGAGAAAGTCACGTGAATGGAACAAATCCGATTTTTAGAAAAGATTGTGTGTATGTGTGTGTGTGTTGCATAGCACGATAACAAAACGTCGTTAACCATAGTATCTTCAAAGGATGCGACAGTGATTTTCTCAAAAATAGATCTTAACATTTTTATTAATACTCGGGTTCAAAATATTTTCATGAAAAACCAAATGCATATCTTATTATCTGGGAATAAACTATGAAGACCTGTCCATTTTGGATGACTTTTGTATAGCTGAAGAAATAGACAAAAACTTACCACTCTTTTGTTTTACCTTTGGTCATATAAAGATAACAGAGTTTAAATTATTTCACAAAGTGACAATGTTTTAAAAGGTTTAACTATTGCTTTAGCCTATTGTATTTCCTTATTTCCCTTCAGCTTAATAAGGAAGCAAATAATAAAACCATTTATGATAATGTTTATCTCGATTAGCTCGAAGTAAGTAGAACAATAAGGTTTTATAAGAATAGTTTGTTTGCAGAACAGATAGAGAAAGACACTGCAGAATTTTTTTTACTTTCTCTACTATGTACTTCTTACTGTATGTAGAGGAGTACTGCATTCCACCGTAGGAATAATTCACGGGTTAGTGTCACTATAGAAGTTGGTGGAGGAGTGTGTTTTGTGTCTTTTTATTTGTATTATTATTTTTTATTCATTTTCAATTTCTGTAAGTGAAACCACTGGGTCCTGTGGCTTTCAAATTTAGCGCGAGGTTAGGTTAGTATCCGTCAAGGTTGGTAGTAGTTGGCGGAGAAATATGTTTCTTAAAATTATAAAACCATTTATTATTTATATCATATTCGTTTATATAGAATTATTTGGTAAATATCCGTCATATATGCAAAATAACGCACTACAAAAAAAAAAAAAAACAACCAAGCTTGACCGCCAAATAAAACCTTTGAAATCATTACAAATACAAGAATCATCGATCGCACTTAGTTGCGTTCGATTTTACGAGCCGATTACTTTCTGAATAATTGCCCAATTTTATTAAAATATAATATATTGAAGACATTTGCATAATAAAGTTCATATCTTCAAATTTCTGAAAATAGTCTTTTAAGGCACCCTCTTTCGGAAAAAAAATTGTGTAACTTGTATATTTTAAGCTATAGACGAGCACAAATAAATGAGATCTCTTTAAAACACGATTCATTCATTTATTTAACGTTTTTTGTAATATAGGGAGTTTTCGAAATGCTTCCTATTATGTTTCGAATTATTAAACTGTTAGTCTTGACGAGGCTCAGTTGTTTCTAGCGACTGCCTGTAGAAAGTATGCAGGTAATTTTAATTCCAGCATATAGCGTCCATTTCTTAAACATTTTGAATGTCACCATTCTCTTTGTATCTGTAAGTAAATGTTTGCAAGGTTTATTGCGATTTAAATGAAGTAGATAGAATACCAAATTTCTGTAAGAACATTTGTATAGCCAGAAATAAACGATAGAAATTAATGTGAAATGTAAGGCATCATATTTCTCCATCTGGTGCTGTCGTCGGTCCCATTAGATGCTGCTATGTAATATTTAATTTACTGAAATTGTAAGGCTTTAGTATAATAATTTCTTTGTGTTGGGAACTGAACGCATTTTGAGACTTTGTTTTCCCCAGTGGCGGCTCTTCAGGTGAAGCTCCGCTTCATTTATTACTTTCTCAGCACACATGTGCAACATAGACAGTAAATACATAAGGTATTGTATTGTACTAAAATTCGATACAGAAATTTCAGCGGAAATACGTATCTTGGGGTCCCTTGAATCCAAAAAGGAGCACATCTAGAAAAATGTGTGCATGTGAGTCTGTGGACAGCATAGCTCAAAAACGAAAATACTGTTAAATATCAAATTTGATATTGAAGTTTAGTATCTCCCAGAACGCGTTACGAAGATTTTCAATTAAATCCCCCACCCCAAGCTATTCCTTACATGGACACATTTTTGAAAATGTTGATTTTCTCAAAAATGGCTTTAACGACTTTGATTGGAGTTCCGTATATAAAGATGTTTACATGAAAATAAAACGTATTTTGAATTTCCTGGAAATTACCTCTGAACTCCTCTTTATTCTCTATGAATTTTTCCGAATGCTACATAACTGGCAAACCGTAAGAGATAGACAACAACTTATCTATTACACAAAAATGCATATTTCATTAAAACACATAATTAATCTCTAATATATTTTTTCCTGGAATTGACCAGTTTGGAGAAGACATCTTTCGTTTCGTCTCTGTTTTACTGCTGGCCAATCAAAGTGAACCGAACTTCAATTTTTTCACTTGCCGAGCAGCCTTTAAAATATTTGACTATTGCTTTAGCTTACTAAAGCCCCTCATTTCCCTTCTACTTAAAAGAAGCAAGTAATAAGACCAATTTTGGTAATATTTATTTCGATTAGCATGGTGTATATAATAGAACAATCGTTTGTCACAATACTTTATATGTGAAACAGCTAGAAACTCATGTGAATCACATCACATCAAATTGTTGTTTTCTTAGTTATATTAAGTCTGAATACGATGTTAACGATTTTGCATGTTCAAGTGTCCAAAAATATCGCCCAGGAACATATCTGAGCGGTGAAGGCACCAGGTGGTGTGGAGATACTTGCCTTCTGTCCTGCTAGTCTTGAAGAGGGTGCTAGCAGGACTAAAGGATAGAAGAAGGTTCTCAGTGGTTTTGCACCTCTTTTCTGTCAATCGATATATACCGGGTGGAAGGTCCAATATGTGCTTCATAGAAGCATTACAAACAAAAAATCTAAAGACACTATGTTCTTTGGTCAGCTGATTTCAAAAAAATAAATGGTTTTTGTTTGAAATTGGATGCGTAGTTCCACAAGAATCAATGAAGATAATAGTTTCTTACATGTAAGATGCGTAGAGTAACGTATTTCTGACAGTGTTTTCGGTAGGAATTATGGGACATCACACAGGGTTTCGAAATAATGAATTACTCAAAATAATTAAAGGAATATTCCAAGGAAAATTTTCATATATGAAGTAACTCGCCAAAGTTGCGTTGAGCTTGGTCAAGAATTTGAACCGGCTTCTGGATGTAAACACGTCGGTCACTTGCAAACACGACGCAGGGTGGTGTAATGTTTTGGGAGATAACTATTGCAACTGGCATTCTGATTGGCCTATACTGCTGTGGTAGCAGCAGTGAGGTGTGTTTATGTACTGACCTAGTGCAAGTGACACTCCCACAACCTGCAATGTTGATAACTTCTCTTATTTTCGTCAAAACTAAAATATCTCCGTAGGAAATGGTCAGAGGCAAAAACGTAAGATACAAAATGTGTTCCAAATACCGAGATGTATCACTGATTTAAATTAATGTATTGAATTCCCTTCCACCGGCATATATATTAACCAAAAGACCTATTTTGAAGCTACAGTGAAGCTATCAGTGCAGGAATTTAGTGAACTACTGGAACACTCTTGCAGAGGCTAAGCTATGCGTTTGTTGCACTTATGAAAGAAAAACGTCCTTTTGGAAGCCACCTGTCCCTTTCCATAGGGATTTTTGGCATCGCCATTTCCCCAACAAGTCAACAACAGTCTAAAAAAATTACTCGTGTAAAGTGAACTCTAATTGCGTTGTTCGTTTATTTTATTGAAGTTAGCTCAGTTGAAAATTCTTATTTCCATCCGTTTTGTTCAGTTAAAGTTAGTAGAGAGATGAAGCTCTACCCCAAAATGATAGTGTATAGTATATGACACTGTATATCGTCTTTTTTATATTTTATAATAAACACAGTTCCGTAGTCTCTTCAGGACTCCGGCGCTGTACTCCTTTCTCCTATTTTTTTTTTTCTAGTTTCCTAAATTTCCTATGTATAACGTTTTCCTTTTTTTTTCTTGTCACAAATATGTACACAAAGACACAAACACCCACGCCCAAGGCAGGACTCGAACCAATGATCCCCTGCGCCACGAAGCACCAAAGCTAGGCACTTTAGTAAGTGAGGCCATGGAGACCGGCTCATCTTGAAAGTTTGCTACTGGAATTCAAAGTATCATCAATAAGTTTGTGTCTAAGCATATTTAAACCATTGGTGACTTGAAATGAGACCTGAAATTGAGAGTGTGTTCGAGTAACACAAATCTTTATCCGGTGGAAAGAGTACGATAAGAGGCGTGATAATTATGGGTAGACGAAGTCATTTCTTAGTGTTTCGGTTCATACAGTGATAGAAATAATGCGAATTATGACATAAGAGGTTCTAAAACCTCTGGTAAGTGCGTATTTCAAGAGACATAAGAACTTTTGTCGTTAGTTTTAACGCCGATGACGAGCGTTTTGATAGAGAGAAGTTTTCCGCACTCACAGTTCAGTGACGCAAGAAAATCTAACATCTAATTCCGCAGGGACTAATTGTGTGATCTAATGAAGACGCAGCTGTTACGACATTATCGAGAAGTAGGGCTAACAGAAATGGCAAGAGAGGCAATATATAAGTTGCATGTATTATTTTGTGTAAAAAGAGCTTTACCATCGTGGGGCACGAGCCGCCACTGGTTCCCAAGATCTGTCCTCTGGGTGGGCGACGTCTGACGCTGGAAAACTTAATTTGTTTTCCTGAGTCAGGCTTCTCAAGAGTCACAAACGGACTACCTGTCGAGTTGCGCATGACCTAGGACACTATGAGGTGGAATAAGGCATAATGTTATTAGCCTTTTATCTCGTAATACTTACATATTGCCCGGAATTCGCAATAAACTGTACGCACTTCAGTTACTCACATAGCGGTCAGCTACTAGGCTTTAGCTAGTGTATTCCCTTAGTTTCCTCTTACGTGATAATAAACTAAATAATAAGATCAATTCTCCTAGTGATTCCCTTGATTAGCATGATGTAAATAGAAGAACAATCTTTTGTAAGAAGTATGTTTGCAGGATAGGTACAAAAGATCACGTGAATGGAACACAACATTTTATTCACTTGAAGATGCTGCGCTGCTAATTAATAACTCACTCTAACATAGGTGATCTACCTTTCGATCTACGTCACTGCAAATACAACCTTTTAAACTGAATGAAATGTAATAAAAACGTTAAATACGTGTACGCATTTTAAATGTTGTTTAATATACAAGTTTTATACTACACCTAGTGAAGTTAAATATCTAACAATATCAAAACGTGTCAAAATGCTCAATAGCATTGGAACCATGTTCAAAATTTAGTGGAACTAAGCAGTTAAACGTCTTAAAATTTAGCAAAATTATTTAAAAGTCTTCTTTTTACTTTCTCTATAAGTACTATGTACATAGTGTATAGAGAAGGTATTGCACTCCTCCAAAAATTCGATACCGAGATTTCACCGGAAATATATGTTTTAGGGTCCCCTGTATCCAAAAAAAAATACTTTCAGAAAAAGGTCCTTGTGTGTGTCCATGTGTCTGTGAACATGATAACTCGAAAACGAAAAGTCGGTAAAGTATCAAACTTGGTATTTAGGTTTATTATCTCCCAGGGATGTGACACGAAGATTTTGAGAAAAATCTCCCCACCCCAAACTACCCTTTACATAGAATTTTTTCGAAAATTTTGATTTTCTAAAAAGTGACTCTAACGATTTTGATTAAAATATCGTATATTAAAGATATTTACCTGATAAATAAAATGTAACTTTTGAATTTTCTGGGAATAGCCTCTTGAAGATTAGTTTATTCTGCGCCAATTTTACGGAATTTTGCATAACTGCTAAACCGTAAGAGATGGACAAAAACTTACCACACAACAAACGTAGATCACTTAAAAACACACAATTTATGCTATATACATTTTTTTCGTGGAGGTGATTGTTTTTGAGATATTCCTTGTTTTTGGTTTTGAGTTATAAATAACGTATACTTTTGTCATACAGAACTTTGTGAACTCGTGTCCACACAAACAAAGGAACTTCAGTCACATAGCAACCAGACTTTGACTATCACTTTAATTTATGGTACTTTCTTATTTCGTTTCTACTTACAAGGAAGAAAGTAATATGTCTATTTCTGCTAATTTTTTCTCGATTAGTAGGAAGTAAATAGAAGCATAAGCTTTTTAAAAATAATTTGTTGTAGAGATATATAGAAAGTCATGTGAATGTAACACATCAGATTTTTTATTCTTTATCGCTCTAAAGGATTTTTACAAAATGTTGTGGTATATATTAATTAGGCCGAAAATATAACAGATGTTCGGACTTCACTAATGCAACGTGTATGTGTGAAAGTATACAATGAAAAGGTGGTGTGAGAAAATGTTATGCGGAGACATACAGTAATTCTGTATAAGTAATATCAAGAAATCTCTCTTGTGCTCTGAATAATCATATCAAAGGTCATGAGGTCATAGAGTTTTCAACTGTGCATGTGAGGCCTTTATAAGGAATTATTATGTAGCGTAGTCTGGAATATTTTGTAAAATGTATATTTATATAACTTGTTGCTGTGGGCAACGCATTTTAAAGCATGCCTTCAAACAATTTTTTAAGTTTTATTTTTCCCCCCTCACAGAACGTGTGTAGGTCAGGAATTGTACAGGTAGAGTTAGACTGAAAAATTCAATGCTATAGCCAGGATTTAAGCCACGGATCTCCCGCTCTCTAGTTGATTGCTCTAATTATTGAGCTACCATGGCAACATGGGAGATCCGTATTCAATTCCTTGCTATGACATTGATTTTTACAGTTTAGCTATTCAACTCCTATCCTAAAGACAGCTTGTATAAAAAACAACAACAATTAAACAACCGCATTTGACCTGATAATTGGTTAAACTATGGTTCAATCCCGGCTACGGCACTACATGTTTATTCTGACTCTACTTATCCAACTCCTGTTTTTAAATTTCAGACGTCATGGATGGGGGGTGAGAGAAATGGTGAGCGCCTCGAACCCCTCTGTCGGTTAATGCGGTCCTCATGATCTGGAGTCGCTACTTCTCCTCACGAGTCTGAGTGCACCCCGGTCTAGGTCTCCCAGCGGGGAAAAATCCCCACGTCGTTACTGGGAATCGAACCCAGGTCTCCCGCTTGGAAGGCAGCAACGCTAAAGACACTACCATCTTATAAGAATGCAATTTATAAAACTGTTTCTTTAGTAAAACATCAAGGCGGCGATTTATTGAACAATAAATTAATAGTGCACATTTTTTTTCCTGTTTAATCTATACCGTTAGGCTTATCTGTTTAATCTATATAATTAGGCTTATCTGTTTAATCTATATCATTGGGCTTATCTGTTTAATCTATATCATTGGGCTTATCTGTTTAATCTATACCATTGGGCTTATCTGTTTAATCTATACCATTGGGCTTATCTGTTTAATCTATACCGTTAGGCTTATCTGTTTAATCTATATAATTATGCTTATCTGTTTAATCTATACCATTGGGCTTATCTGTTTAATCTATACCATTGGGCTTATCTGTTTAATCTATAACATTGGGCTTATCTGGTTAATCTATATCATTGGGCTTATCTGTTTATCATATTTCACAAACGCTTAATTCATTAAATAGCAACAAAAAAAAAAACGTTCAGTTTACATTACCTGATTACTTAATTTGAAATTAGTTAAAATATATATCTTAATAACATCCTTTTATTGAAAGGTTTATTGTATTTGTTTTAAAAAATTAAACCCTTTTAAAATTATAGCCATTAATTTTATAATTCGCGATCCTGTAACACATCTATAGTATATGCATAAGAGAAATGAATGCAAATATTTCTATAATTTTACTTTCTCCTAAACCAATTCGCGACAGCAATGATAGGAAAACTACTTCTTAGAGGTGTACGGTAGCAAATAAAACTTGGCTGCACTAATCAGTGACCTAAGTGTGCTCCGTCTATCTCTCTCTCGTTTTCTTCCCTACCATATGTTGACATTAAAGCCGATGTCCCACGGTCAAATATTTTAGTCCAATACTCTTCAAACTAAAGACATCGGATAATTTCATTGTATACAATTTCCGTCTTATTTTTTGGTCCAGTTCTATTTTGCTACAACAGGAAACAGCGGTTTCCAATTTTTTTTGGTCCAAACGTATGAAATGAAACAATGAGCGACCTGGTGGTAATGACGTAATAAGATGGCTTGGTCTTCCTTCCCATCATCGTGATTCTTTTTTTTTTTTTTTTTTTTTTTTGTGAAATTTGGCTGTAGGTTTATAGTAGCTGGGCTATTGTTGAAATACACATTTTTTTGAGCGGCAGAGATTTATGAAATAATGACTCGGGTATTTATAATCCCAGCAAATGTATTTTATCGGATCCATTTGTACCTAACCTCCTTTTCTCAACAAAATATAAACACGCTATCTTTGATTAGCTGGTATGCACTGCTTCATATTTGTGTCTTGACGAGTGATTTTTGCCTCAACTAAGGACAACAACTTTTCAAACAAATTTTCGTCCATTCTAAGGAAGTTAAAATAATTTACAGGGTCGGAAACGAGTTCATTTTGCAGCATATGTTGTACACCTCTTCCTTGGCCTGCATTCCTACGTTCCAATTATGGTCTAGTTCAACACCTTTTTATTGATTTTATTCTTTCTATTATAATATGCTCTTGCAATGAATACATAAACTAAGCTTGCTACATCGAACGTAAATAATTGTGGACCAGCAACCTCCACCATTTTCTTTTAGCTGTTCATGTGCATGCGAGAAATATTTGGACCAATACACACTCCCGTCGGAATGGAATGGAGAAATTGTACACTTGTATAAAACATTTTGGACCAAATTTTGACCGTGGATTAAGATTATTTTTGAGCGAGATAGATTGTAGTTTCCTCACCTGAGAGTTCTTGCAGCTTGGAAGACGAGTGCGGCATGTAAGGAGCAGGCTAATGTCCAGAGCACCGCCAGGGGCGCTGCTACCCTTGCTGAGGGACCCAGGAATCGGAATTGCTGCATATTACAGTTGCCAGGTCTGTAACCTCCAAAACCTCGGCTTGTGTGAATACTTGCAGCTGGAAAACAGAGAGGAAATTCTCGTTACTACCTTCCCGCTTTCTGCCTCATTACCCTTGAATGAGGAAGCTTGCGGGAGTATGTGGTTGTAATGACTGTGAAATGGTACAAAAGCACCAGCAATGTGACATTTCAGACTCTGACAAACTTTACCCTATTTCGAAGTCCATTAGACTTTAAACAATCCAGTGGTCTGAAGTTCGATTCCCGGCTGGAGGATGGTGATTTTTCTGTAGCCAGGATTGCCCTAACTAGAGTCTGGCAGTAGAGTGTATGCATGTAAATAAGCCAAAAATACAACCCTTAAGCAAGTAAACATCATTGCCATGAACAATTCCTTCCTTCACCCGTTACAAATATTGCTTCTTTCTCTATACGTACTGTGTACATAGTGTATAGAGAAGGCATTGTTTTGCTCCCAAAAATGTAATACCGAGATTTCATCGGAAATATGTGCTGAATCCAAAAAAAAAAAAAAAAAAATTAGAAATGTTTGTGGATAGCACAGCTCAAAAACGAAAAGTCCGTTAAATACCGAAATTGGCATTCAAGTTGAGTATCTTCCAAGAATGCGACACGAGGATTTAAAATTCCCTCACCCCTCCAAATACCCATTGCATGGAACAACTTTAAAAAATTACAGTTTTCTCAAAACTGTTTGATTAAAATACCATATACTAAAGATATTTACATGACAAACAAAATATATATTTTGAATTTTCTGGGAATAGCATCGGAAGACATTTATTCTGAATGAATTTTGCATAACTTGTAAACCGTAAGAGATACACAAAAACTAACTTAACACACAGTGTAGTGCTCGTTAAAACACACAGTTTTTTTATAAAAAAATTTTACGTGGAGTTGACCGTTTTTGAGATATTCCTTGTTATTGGTTTCAGTTTTAAAATATTTTTCCCAAACGGGAATTTGTCAACTCCTGGTCATACAAACAAAGGAACTTCAGTCACATTAGCAACCAGGTTTGAAAAGATTTTGACTATCGCTTTAGCCTACAGTACTCCTTTATTTCCTTTCTACTTACATAGAAGCAAGTAATAAGACTATTGCTGCTAATTTTTCTCGATTAGCATGAAGTAAATAGAAGAAAAAGCTTTTTAACAATAATTTGCATTAGAGATGTAGAGATGAATTGAGTAAAAAAACAAAGGCCCTTCCTCCCAAAAAAAGAATTGGCTCAAAAAGTCCCTGAACCGTTTTCCTATAAAGTATATGGCTGCATAAATAACAAATAAATTTGTCAAATGTTTGAATGCGAATATGTCACTACCTCTTTGCCGTTTGCTTCTGCAATTATAATAACGAGGCAGTTACAAAAGATGTCTTATGTGTGATTTTAGCATTTCTTGCTAAAACGAGTCGTTTAGCCGAAGCTTATATTAAAGAACTAGATTCCAGAGTGCCTAATGGAATAAAGTCATGGTCATACGCTTGGCAACTGCGCCACATTGAGCGTGTGTAGAGAAAGTCAGAAATGTTGACAGTAATGTCGTGCCTTGACACCTTGCACAACGCCTGCTGCAAATGCTTCAGATACGATAAATGCATTCAACTATAGCAGTCTTTACAAATCAAGAGTATGTAGATATGCTTCTTGCTTATGGCAAAGCTTAATCCTTTAGATTACTATTTCTGCTACATTTCAAAAGTAAAGTGTACCATAACGAGATTGCTGCCATTTTTCTTCTCACGTGTGTGTTTGAAGCAGCGTAGAGATTGGGCAGAAGCTCTAATGAGGACGGGCGAAATGGCTAAGAAGATGTTACGCTCGTATAGATTTTAATGGAGCACATTTTGGACATCTATTGTTAATGTTGCAGTTATTGTCCATTAATACATTTACTGTTTAGCAATGGTGTGGCTAGACTAAATCTTATGCGTAGCCTCTTACGCAGCTTTCAGTTTAGCTTGAAGGAAAACCACCCCACCCCTCGTTAATACCAAGCTGATAATAAACGCACAGGCACGTTTGGAACCGGATTTCATGCACAAACCAAAACATAACATTGGCCTGGCTTCAACCAAAATAATACATTCAGCTCTTAATTCCTATTCTGTTGCCAGATTGGGCCGATAATGTATTCAATAATGTTGAATTATCTCAGTTTCCTTTCAATATGCAATTATTACTGGACTTCATTTCTCAGCACACGAAATCTGCAGCTCTAAAAACGAAATTATTGTTAAAAATAATATAACTATCCATATTGGTACTCGTGCCCCTAACATTCTGTAGTCATGTGATGCTACCTATCTTTGTTTTTTAATCTGTCAGGTGTAGCTGAAGTCCTAAACGAGAGGTCCATTGTTCATCCCTTGTTAGCTTTGAGACTTTCTTCATAAAAATGAGGGAATTTCCCATTTGGAAACCGAGGGAAGTTCTGGCAGGCTGTTGTTTCGTGAAGCACCTAATCATATTAGCTTCCATTATTAGACGCGTAAGAGAAGTACTTAAGTTGGTGGAACTGGATTCTTGTGAAAGTACGTTCGCTAATTAGCGTAATGCTAGTTGGCAGTTTCGGAATCGTTCTGTTTAGCTTTCAACAACCTTGTGTCGCTGGTGCAATAACAATAAGAGCAGTCTACGCAGCTTAGGCCTCTTCAGTCTATACACCAAACTAGGGATGACCAAAAACTACAGTGTAACGGCTATTATGTGTACCACTCACATGACTTTCTCTTATTGTTAAAAATCGTATGCTTCTATTTACTTCATGCTATCGAGGAAAAATTAGCAAAAATAGTCCTATTACTTGCTTCCTTGTAAGTAGAAGCGAAATAAAGCAGTACCATAGGTTAAAGTGATAATCAAAAGCTGGTTATTGAAGTTCCTTTGTATGGACAGGAGTTTACAAATTTCTGTATGAGAAAAGTATAAGTATTTCAAAGCTGAAACCAAAAACAAGGAATATCTCAAAAACGATCATCTCTACGAAAAAAAGTGTGTATAACATAAATTGTATGTTTTAACGTACTCTACAATTTTTATGTGTTAAGTTCTTTCCACCTCTTACAGTTTAGCAGTTATGCAAAATTACGTAAACTTCATCCAGAATAAAGTTGTCTTCAGAGGCTATTCCCAGATAATTCAAGATATACATTTTATTTGTCAGGTAAATATCTTTAATATATGATATTTTAATCAAAATCGTTAGCCATTTTGAGCAAATCAAAATTTTCGAAAAAGTTCCATGTAAAGGGTAGTTGGAGCTGGGGGATTTTTCTCAACATTTTCATGTCGCATCCCTGGAAGATCCTGGATTTAAATGCCAAGTTTGGTATTTTACTGACTTTTCGTTTTTGAATTATCGTGTTCACGGACACACGGACACACACGGACCTTTTCTGAAAATGCCTTTTTTGGACACAGGGGACTCTAAAACATGTATTTCTGGTGAAATCTTGGTATCGAATTTATGGATGGAGTGCAATACCTTCTCCATACGCTATGTACATAGTACGTATAGAGAATATTAAGATAAATGAAAAACTAATCCTATACTACTGGTATCCAGCAGAATATGCACTGGCAACCAGCGCAACTAAATAATCTAGAGCATAGTTTTATGGGTAAATATCTGGTTACCAGTTATTTGTGTTACTGGATTCCAGTAATTAATAATAGATGATATAGTGTTAGTGAAAGTTATTTTATGGTTGGAATTTATTCTATTTCAGTTTATATTAATTTGTTTTTGTTTTAAATTACATTTTGAGCTATTTGTATATAAGTATTTTCTGTAAAATAATGATGTATAACAATAATTTAAAAGTGGAAAATAAATTATAAAGTTTGCAATATACGTCCTGGTAAAGGGAACAAGTTGCCAGTATGTTGTATTACAGATTTTATTTTATTTTATTTTTAGTACGTATAGAGAAAGTAAAACTCTTGTGTGTTAGATTTACATGACTTTTCTACATCTCTGTAACGTTATTGTTAAAAAGATTATTCTTCTATGTATTTAATTCTAATCAAGATAAACATAGCAGAAGTGGTCTTATTACTTACTTCCTTTTAAGCAGGAGGGAAATAAGGGGGTACGCTAGGCTAAAGCGATAGTCAAATCTTCAACAATCCATAAGGTTGAAATCGGTTTCTTTTCATGGCCAGTGTCCTCGTATGAGAAAAGTTTTAAGTGTGTGTTTTAACGAGATCTATATTCTTAGTGTATTAACTTTGTCTTATCTCTTACGGTTTACAAGTTATATAAAATTCATCCAGAATGAAGAGATCTTCAGAGGCTATTTCGGAAAAATTCAAGATATTATTTTAATCAAAATCGTTAAAGCCATTTTTGAGAAAATTAAAATTTCCAAAAATGTTTCCATGTAAAGGAAAGTTTGGGATGGGGGATTTTCTTGAAAATCTTTGTGTCGCATCCTTGCGAGATACTAAACTTAATATCAGGTTTGGTATTTAACGGGCTTTTCGTTTCTGAGCTATGCTGTCCACACAAACAAACACACACACACACACACACACACACACACACACACACACTCACACTCACACTGAGTTTTCTCTAAAAATGTTTTTTTTTATTCAGGGGGTCCCAAAACATGTTTTTACCGGTGAAATCTCGGTGTCGAATTTTTGCGCGGAAATACAATACCTTCTCTATATACTATGTGCATAGTACGTGAAATAAAAAGATAACTCCGAGGCGCAACAACCCCTTTCCTGGCCGCAACGTCCTCGATCTCTGCTCACAACAATCGTCAAAATGGGGTGTAATAGTGTGGTCAGCATCCCGGGTCCCTTCCGGCGGTACATGTGACCTTCTTAACTTGGAACCGCTAGTTTTCAATCAAGTAACTCGTCAATTGGCCCTTCAGGGACCTAACGAGGCTGTATGCACCTCGGACCGGGTCTCCAGCGGGAGAAAATCCCTACTCTGGTGCCGGAAATCAAACCCGGATCTTCCGTTTGACAAAAAGCTGCGCTACCACCACGGTTAGAAAATCACTCAGAGAATGTTAATGCAGTGAACTATTTTTAATTAAAAATCAAAGGGGAATTTAAAAAAATTCTTACTATCCACACTTCGAATAAATAAATAAATGAATAAATATGCTCTTTGGCATAAAGTATAGCTACAAACAAATTCATGTCTTGCAAATAAACATCTTGCAACGCAACTGATCCTGTTAATTTCCATATTTTATCCAAAATGGTTGTAATATTGTGACACAATGTTTTAAGTAATTCGCAGAAAAAATTCACAACTATCAGTAGAAAATAACAATTGATCATTAAACATACAAGTTCTTTTGCTTGCGTTTAGTTTTTCGTTTACAGATTAGAACAAGTTATCTTTTACATTTGGTTGAGCGCAGGTATGCACTGAACCTTGACGCGATCGCTTGACAGTAGGCATCGCCTAGCGGTAGAATTTCTTATCCTTCCATTGTTGTTATGTGGTGACTTTTTTCAAAGTGAATGTAGCGATTAACAGACAAAGGGCTGGGAGGAGGGTGTGTACTTTCCAAGAATTTAGACAGGGCAGATAAATAAAAGGACTGAGTTTATCTCGCAAGTTAACTTTCGGAGGCTCCAGGAACGCAGAAAATTGAAGATGAATTCCTGGAACTTTTAACAGAGCTCAACACTGAGACGTACACGAAACCTCTCGACTTTTCTAGATTTCAGACTAAATTTTTCATTAAGAATAAAATCATTTGTGACTTCGAATTATGCTTAGCTTTAAAATTCGAATTAAACGTGAACTTATAAAGTAATTTTAGTGTAGTGTCATAAATTTTAGACATTTTTTTTAAATTGACTTTCAGATATTAATATTGTATGATACTTTCATTCACTATCTGATAAAGTATAGCCAGGAAGGTAACCATAATACAGTTTTGAACCTTGTACCACAAACTGGAGCTAATATGACCCTTAATGGGTTACCATGACCCAACTTCGGATAATATATTATTTTATATGTATGCACATATATTTTATATTATGTTGTATTCAAGTGAAAATCGGAATTAAATAGTATTACAGTACGTAGAAGAGCTCAAAATTTTGGGAAAACTAGTAGTTTTGGGATAGACATTTCAATACCATGAGCAATACTATTAAAACCATAATCAAATTTTGAGTCCCCTATTGTATGAGGGTAATAATATATTTCATATTGGATGCACAATAAAATGCAAAATATATTCCGGAATTATACTATTTATTTTATGCTGTGTCCAATATGAAACATGTACGAAGAATTATTACTCTCAAATAATAGTGGTGGCTCAAAACTGGGTAAATATGGTATTTTAAGATTACGGTGTTCAAGATGCTGAAGTGTTATAATCACAAAATGAATAGCTTTCTTCAAATGTTAAGCTCCCCTATGTCATATGAGAGCAATAAATTAAATTTTCATATTGGATACGATGTAAAATAAAATGAATGTGTGTATATCTCTCTTTCCTTACGGTTATCGCGCTAAATCCGCCCGTCTTCCTCTTCATCACCCTTCCGCTGTTTCTTCCTCACTGCGACTTATCTAGAGCCAAGTCGGTGCGATGCACGGTGTACAGAAGCTCTGTAGCTCGGTTTGCTCATGTGGGTTTTCACCCATTTGACAAAACCTGCTGTAATCCTTATTTGTTCTCTCTTGTTTTAACGTCAAGATTTTATATAGTCCTTGAAAATATGTGGCACGTTGATACACTTCTTCCAGGATACATATACATCATTTTGGCTTTATTTCCTCTCTTCCTCTATACACTTCACTTCTTATTATTAGGCTTCGGACATGCCTTTGTGTTAAGTTAACTACTAGTCAACTGGCACGTCGTTTACAAGCGAGTGGAGAGAGTAGAGGCAGAAGTCCCTTGCGTTACCAAGTTTGTACTACAGGTTTATGTGGGTACAGTTCTGTAGTAAACATATGTGTATATTACAAAGTATAAAGCACATTAATAAAATAATAAATCTATGCTGTAGCAGATGAATGTTGATTTACATGTTTGGACAACTATTGCAATGGATTACAACATATTTTCTGTATGTGTTAAAAAGAAACATGTGTTCTGAAGGAATTAATAATTTCATAACTAATGTACTGATCGCTTGCTTAAAATGAATGACTGACAAAGTTCGGGAAGGGGAGGAGGCACTGAAACGTTGTATGCACGTATCTATTGACAAAGAGCAACCAAACTGCAACTGAAGCCTACTGATTATGCACGAAATAAAATTGGTCTATCAATGTAGGTAAAATGCACATTTTTTTCTATTTGGAAAATGTAAAATAATTCTACTTTTAGAACTGAGATGTATTGTACCAAAATGGAGTATATTTGAAGGTTCGGTTCATACATTACAAGCCAGAAATTAGCGTTTGCAATTACAAAATATTAGCCACCAGCATGAAGCAGTGGGAGATTATGCAATGCTCTCAAAGGCTTACTAACGCTGCAGATTTCCACAACGGAAACTAATGCGGGATATAAACCGCTAATTTCAGTTGAACTAGGTTGCTCGTCCTTCCAGTTTCCATTCTGCTATCGGCGCTAATTAAGGGTGCTCTCAGCTAACATAACCAAGTGTGCAAGAATCACTGTATATGCCAGATTAAAGTATAGAAGTTCAGCGAAAAATATTACTTGCAGTGCATGAAACTCTTCCCCACACTATCACTATCATGGGCTCTACGTGGACCTACAAATGTGTAAGGGGCATAAATTTGCTCCAAAACACAAGCTTTTACTTTCTCCAGCTTGTATTACAATGTACATAGATAAGGTATTGTATTTCACCCAAAAACTCGATACGAAGATTTCACGGGAAATATGTTTTGAGACCCCCTGAATCAAAATACAATTTTTTTAGAAAAAAAACTTCATGTGTGCGCATGTGTGTGTGTGTGGGGGGGGGGGAAGCATAGCTCAAAAACGTAAGGTCCGTCAAATACGTAACTTTGTATTAAGTTCAATGTCCTCCAAGGATACAACACGAAGATTTTCGAGAAAATCCCCCCACACAATTATCTACCTTTTACATGATACATTTTTCGCAAATTTTGATTTTCTCAAAAAATATCGATTTTTGATTAAAATACCATGTGTTAAAGATATTTTCATGAGAAATGAAATGTATATGCTACATTTTTGGGAATAGCCTCTGAAGGCCTCTTCATGTTGGATGACCTGCATAACTGGTAACCGTATAAGGTTTACTACACAAAATTATAGATCTCGTTAAAATACACAGTTTATGCCCTATACATTTTTGGTAGAGTTAACCGTTTCCAGCAAATTCCTTTCTATTGGTTTAGTTTTAAACTAAACTTCTCTCAAACGGGAAGTCATCTTTCGTTTCACGCCTCTCGCTTTACTCCTAACCACAAGAGACAGACCGGAATTTCAATTGTTTCACTACGTGATAGCTTTTAAAATATTTGATTATCGCGTTAGCCTAGTTTATTCCCTTATTTCCTTTCTGCTTGCAAGGAAGCAAGTAATAATACAATTTCTGCTATTTTTTCTTAGCATGATCTGGACCCAATAGCAATTTATTCCTCTTGAATAATGTTTTGTAAGAATAGTTCGTTTGCTAAACAGGTAGAGAAAGGCATGTGAATGGAACATATTCTTAAACATCAAACTACCACATTGTCATCCTGTTTTATGCTTTTATTCAATTAGTTTATTTACTGCATGAATAATACTAACGTATTTAAGGGTTGCCATCAAGCATAGGGTAAAACAGGCTTATCAAAACTAATTCTGTATAGCAAAGCTATTAATAAAATTTAAATGTTACTATAAAGAACAATAATTTGAAGTTGACAGTTCATTTTTTCACTTAATTTGATACTAAAAAGCCAAGCTAACAGGCATAACAGGACTATTTATTTTGATGGAATATAACAAGCAAAACTGCTGAAGTTACTGTTAGTAAAAATTATGCAGATGTAACAATTTACTTTATTTGGTCCTTCAATTGTTTAAATTCGCATTCTTAAATATTAAGTTGAATTTTATTTCCTCAGGTATGGAAATATAGAGCGAATTAACCGTAACAAAATAACAACCTTTTTATGTTTTCATGAATTTAGTTGCACATTTCTTCCAATTTACATTCCTTAATACTTGATGTTTTCTCCTTTCTTTTTATAAGTTCCATTACACAATTAGGAGTTGCCTCCATAAAATTGGAACACAATTTTTGATAACGTGAAACGTTCTTTTGTGAAACAGGGAAATTTTGCAAATCTCTTTTTGTAAATGGCCCACAAATTTCTATGGGGCCAATATCACAAGTATTCCCTGACCATTCAAGCACACTAATATTGTTATTTTTGAATAATTTCTAGGGTTCTGCGCTGAGGAAGTAACGAACCTGCAAATTCGGCAGGAGATATATAAATACGAGGGTCGGCTGATAAGTCCCGGGCCTCACACAGATAGCCCACTAGCCTGCTAGGCCAGTTAGACGGTAGCTTCGTATAGTTTAACTCTAGAACAGCTTGTATCCATAGTTACGGGCCAATAGGTTGTTTAGTTTTCGAATGACAACATTTTAAACAAGACTACTTTAGAGTTTTCACGAAAATGGAGGATTTGGAAAAACGAGCAGTGATTAAATACTTCCTCTTGAAAGGCTTAACGCCTAAAGAAATCAAAGAGGAAATGGATAGTGCATTGAAAGACTCTGCCCTTCTTATTTAATGATTAAAATGTGGATTGCAGAGTTGAAAATGGGACGTACGAGCAATAATGATGAGCCTCGCTCTGGACGCCCTGTAGAAGTGACAACTCCAGAGATCATTGAAAAAAAATCATCATTTAGTACTGGAAGTCCACTGATTAAATCTGTTTGAGATAGCAGAGGCTGTAAACATATCAAAAGAACGTGCAGGTAATATTTTAAGTAATGTTTTGGGCTTTCACACGGTCTGTGCAAGATGGGTGCCGGTTTGTTGACAGCTGATCAAAAGTTCCAAAGAAAAACTGTTTCTGTTAAGAATGTGGAGCTCCACCGTAAAAATCCCAGCGATTTTTTGAGACGGCTTATTACCATGAATGAAAATTGGATACATCACTACACTCCAGAGAATAAATCAGTCAAAACAGTGGATTGTGCCAGATGAACCAACTCCAAAAAAAGGCAAAGTCAATTTTGTCAGCTAATAAGGTTATGGCGAGTGTTTTCTTGGATGCACAAGGAATTATTTGTATTAATTACTTGGAAAAGGGTAAAAGTATCACTGGTGACTAATACACAAGCTTACTGCAACGTTTGAGTGATGAGGTGAAACGAAAATGACCTCATTTGCCAAAAAAAAAAAAAAAAAAAAAAAAATCTTGTTTCATCACAATGCTCCAGCCCATCCTTTGGTCATTGCAATGAGAAAAATGTGCCCTATCCACCAGATCTAGCACCCAGTGACTCTCACCATTCCCAAACTTGATCTTGGAGGACGAAGATTTCACTGCAACGAGGAGGTCATTGATGCGGTAAACATCTATTTTGAGGATCTTGAAAAATCACACTACAGAGATGGTTTAATTAAATTAGAACACTTAAATGAAAAGTATTAGACTTTCTGGAGATTATGGTGGGAAATAAAGCAATTTTTTTTAAATGCTGCTTTCAATGAGAGGCCCGGGACTTATCAGCCGACCCTAATATTTCTGTGAATCCTTGAGTACTTTCTGAGATTTAAAAACATTTCTTATGCACTACAGTATTCTGTTTTAATTGAGCATATCTTTGTATATTGTTCAACTATAAATATAGACATAAGTAATCGATTATGACTTCCTCAGATAACACTGAAAGCTGAAATAAATCGTCGACTGCAGAAGAATGTCTCCCTTGCAATCGAATGTTTCTGCTTGAACTCCTTTGGTCATTTGTTAAATTTTACGTCACTGAACCTTCTCGAGATATCCTCTACGGAACTGAGAAATCGGAAAAACAAACCTTTCCATTTATCCTCCAAAGCAACCCGTTTACACAAATGGACAGAAATAGATAAATGCAGATAGAAATTTAAAAACTTATGTAACAATTAAAATTACATGAATGTAATACATTTCACCTTTTGTTTTGTTTCCGAAGACGATAAAGAAAATAATCTAATACATCTACATGTTCTGCAAATAAACTAATCTTGCAAAATATTCTTCTATCTACCTCATGCGAATAGGGATAAACACTAGCAGAAATGGACCGAATACTTTTCCTTTTAAGTATAAAAACTAAGGGTAATATTCTAGGCTAAAGTAATAAACAAATCTTTTAAAACCTGTCACTGTGTGATTAACACTGAACTTCAGTTTTCTTTGAATTGCCAGCAGTAAAACAAAAGATAAACGGATGACAGCTTCCTGTTTGAGAAAAGTATACGTTTTTAAAATGAAAACAAATAAAAAAATCTGATGTGTTCCATTCACACGACTTTCTCTACATCCCTGCAAAAAATATTATTAAAAAGCTTATGCTTCTATTTACTTCATGCTAATCAAAAAAGAATTAGCAGAAATAGTCTAATTACTTGCTTCCTTGTAAGTAGAAGCAAAATAAGGGAGTATCATAGGTTAAACTGATAGTCAAAGGTTACTATGTGACTGAAGCTCCTTTGCTTCTATGGACAGGAGTTGACAAATTCCTGTTTGAGAAAAGTATAAGTTTTTCAAAGCTGAAACCAATAACAAGTAATATCTCAAAAATTATCAACTCCACGAAAAAAATGTATATGACATAAGTTGTGTGTTTTAACGTGCTCTGAATTTTTTGTGTGATAAGTTTTTGTCCATCTCTTACGGTTTAGCAGTTATGCAAAATTCCGTAAAATTCATCCAGAGTAAAGTAGTCTTCAGAGGCTATTCCCAGAAAATTCAAGATATACATTTTATCCGTCAGGTAAATATCATTAACATATGATATTTTAATCAAAATCGTTAGAACCATTTTAGAGAAAATAAAAATTTTCGATAAAAGTTTCATGTAAAAGGTAGTTGGAGGTGGGGGGATTTTCTTAAATCTTCGTGTCCCTTCCTTGGGAGAAACCAAACTTAAATATCAAGTTTGGTATTCAACAGTCTTTTCGTTTTTGAGCTATGCTGTCCTCAGACAAACAGAAACAGACACACACGCACACGGACACACACGGACCTTTCTGTAAAAATGTATTTTATTTGGATTCAGGGGGACCCAAAACATGTATTTCCGGTGAAATCTCGATATCGAATTTTTGGGTGGAATGCAATACCTTCTCTATACACTATGACAGAGTACGTGTAGAGAAAATAATAAATATCTCAGAATGTTTAGTTCCATAACAAACGTTTAGGACATAATAAATCCTGTGTTTTGACGATATCTATATTTTTATGTAGTAACATTTTTGTCTATCTGCTACAGTATTGCAGTTATACAAAATCATTCAGAAAGAAGTAAATTTTCCCAAGAAAATTTAAGATATACGGTTTACTTGCCAAGAGGATATGTTTAATGAACGCAATTTTAATCAAATGCATTAAACATTTTTTAGAACATCAGCATTTTTGGATGTTTTCCATGTAAATGGGTTTGGGTGGAGGATTTTCTAGAAAATCGTCGCCTTGGAAAATGCAGAACTTAAGCATCAAATTTTGTGTTTAACCGATTTTTAGTAGTTTTTACTTATTCTGCACACATGTACACGAGCGCGCACGGATCTTTTTAAAAAAAAATACTTCTTCATTTAGGGGACCCAAAAACGTGTATTAACATGAAACCTCCATATTGACTTTTTGAGTGAAACATACTAAATTAGCAGATTGTAAAATACGATCCAATGACAAGACAATTAATATTCAGCCTACTGTTATTGCATCCCTAGAGACCATTACACACAAAAAATTGTGCTTTATTTATATGACTTTCTCTACATCTCTGTAGCAAATTATTGTTAACAAGCTAATTCTTCTCTGTACTACTTCATGCTAATGGAGATAAACATTAGCAGAAACGGTCTTATTACTTAGTTCCTCTTAAACAGAAAGGAAATAATGGAGTATACTAGGCCAAACCGACAGTCAAATGTTATTTTGTGGTTTCTATGGGAGTTGACAAGTTCCCGAATGAGAAAAGTATTTTAAAACTAAACCAATCGCAAGGAATATCTCGAAAACTGTCAACTACATAAAACAGAAATTTGTGTTTTTAAAGAGATCTACATTTTGTCTATTTCTTACGGTTTACGAGTTATGCAAAATGCAGACAAATTTACTCAGAATAAAGAAGTCTTCCATGGCTATTCCCAGAAAATTCAATAAATATATATATTATATATTATTTTTCATGTAAATATATTAAATATAAATGCTTTTTATAAAAATCGTTACATTTTATAAAAAATCAAAAATTTTTAAGTTATTTCCATGTAAATGGTAGTTGGGGTAGGGGGATTTTCTTGAAAAAATCTGCGTGTAGCATCTTCATAAGATACTGAACGTAAATATTAAGTTGAGTATTTAACAGACTTTTGGTTTTTGAGCTATGCTGCCACCCCCCCCCCACACACGTCGGTCCCGTGTCGTAGATTTAGGCACATAAAAGAACCTCAAGCCTGAAAGAGGCCTCTGAGCAAAATTAAGCGGTCTTTGACGTAAATTCAGAATGGGACGCTGAGAACCACAGTAGTTAAAGAGCGTCCATAAATAACACTCCATTTATTTTACACACGCGCGCGCGCATTTTTCTAGAAATGCTGTTTTCGGATTCAGCTGGTCCCAGAACATGTATTTCCGTCGAAATCTGGATATCGTTTAAAATATCCAACTAAAGTGGGAAATCATTGCGAGATCCAAAATTGTAAAACAAAATTAAATGTCAGAACAGGCATCTCGGTTTAAATATAGGATATGAGAAACTTTTACAGATATATCATAATAGTGCACACCGAAACGGTTTAAAGACGTAACAAATCTGATGTGTTACGTTGACATGACTCTTTCTACCTAGCAAAAGCCGATCGATATGTAATAATTGAAATTCCTTTCGCTTTACACTTGCAGAAAAACAAGAGCTGAAGCGAAAGGTTTCAGAAGATACGTGGTATAAAATTTAAACTAATAATCAGGAATATCTTGAAAATGGTAAATTCTGTAACAAACATGTGTGACAAATTCTGTGTTTTAAGGAGATCTACATTTTTACAGTACGTTTTTGTCTATCTCTTACGATTTACCAGTTATGAAAAATTCAGCAAAATTAATTCAGAATGAACAGGTCTTCAGAAGCTATTCCCAGAAAACTCAAGATATACATTTTATTTGTGATGTAAATGGCTTTAATGTGTGACATTTTAGTCAACATTATTTGCCATTTTTGAGAAAAACAAAATTTAAAGAAAAAATCCATATAAAGTGTAGTTTGTGGTGGGGAGACTTTCTTGAAAATCTTCGTGTCGCATACTGGGAAGAAAATAAACTTAAATACCAAGTTTGGTATTTAACGGTATTTTAGTTTTTGAGATATGCTTTTCAGGGACACATATACCGACCTTTTTCTAATTTTTTTACTCGGGGAACACACACACAACATATATGTAGATCATATTTCCGGTGAAATCTCAGTATTAAATTTTTGGGTGGAATACAATGCTTCCTCTCTACACTATGTACCTAGTAACGTGTAGAGAAAGTAAAAAAGTGGGTCCACAAACATTTTACGGAATGTGTGGTTATGAGCCGCAATTGATGTTCTTAGTTGCTAACTGATTTCGAAGCGGTCCGCGATGTGTTCTTGTTTACAAAACTGAAAATTGCCACCAGGTGAGTTGTAATCAATGGAACAGCACACAGTCGAAGCAGTCAGGTAACTTGTGGGAACAGTGTCATGCATGCTGAACTCTCAAATTGGAACCGTACATCAACGAAGAGTATGTGACATAAACGACAATTCTACTTTTAAAATTCATTTATACAAATTAGAGCGATATTTCTTAATGAAGTTATTGGTGGCTGATAATGACACATTTTTAATAATAATCTCCTTCACTGTTTGTTTTGGACCCATTTTTGTTGGAGCTTTTTACTTACTTTACTCGTACAATGTACATAGAGTATAGAGATTACGAGATTTCACCGAAAATATATGTTTTAAGGTCCCTGAGTACAAAAATATTTTTAGAATAAGATCCGTGTGTGTGTTTCTGTGGATAGCATAACTCAAAAAAGAAAATACTTAAATACCAAACTTGGTATCTTCTAAGGATGCGACAAGAATATTTTCAAGGAAATCCCCCCACCCCAAAATTCTCTTTAAATGGAAAAAAAAATGTAAAATATTTTTTCTTAAAATAAGAACTATAGCTTTCCTGGCGACGTGTTAATTCAAGATCTTCTCGGGCTTCTAGCCAGGTAAAAACTTGGCTTGACACCAACGTTTCGAAGAAGTGCATCTCACCCTGAAGACGAGGAAGATGCACTTCTTCGAAACGTTGGTGTCAAGCCAAGTTTTTACCTGGCTAGAAGCCCGAGAAGATCTTGAATATTTTTTCTTAATAAAAATTGTTAGCCATTTTTAAAATGCCACGTATTAAAGCCATTTACAACACACATAAAATTCATATCTTGACATTTCTGGGAAACGATTCTGAAGACCTGCTTATTTCGAGTGAACTTTGCTGAATTTTGTATAGCTAATAAACCGTAAGAGATACAAAAAACCTACCATACAAAACTGTAGCGTTTGTTAAAACGCACAATTTGTAATATATACGTTTTTGTTGTAGAGTTGACGTTTTCGAGATATTCCTTGTTATTAGTTTCAATTTTAAAGAACGTATCTTCTCAAATGAGGATACCTTTCGTTCCATCTCTTGTTTTTCTGGAAATGCAAAGCGAATGAAACTTAAATTGTTCATATACCGATTAGCTCTTAAAATATTTTATTATCGCTTTAGCCTGGGATATTGCCTTATTTCCCTTCTATTTATAAGAACTAGGTAATAATTGTGTTATTGATGTGGATCTTTTGTAATAATAGTTTGTTTACAGAACAGACAGAGAAAGTCATGTGAATGCAGTACATAAGATATTATGTTTCTATTATCGTGAGCTTTTAACCATTTCAATTTGCGCTGTTAATTATGATATACCTGTAATTTGTGTTTATTTTTTGGTGATGACGAAATATAAAAAATGAATAAGTGTGTGACTTTAATCTTGTGAAATTAAGAGCTTTGTTCACCGTGCATATGCACTATACTACAAATCAGGGTAAGGTTAGATAGTTTACTATCTTAAAATATTAAATAACAACCAAGGAACAATTAGCAGGTCTAAAATGTTAACCTGCGTAGTAAATACTCGTAAGCTAAATCAAACTAGAAGATGAACGTAAGCGAGGAATGAATTAAGTAAAATTAAACAAAGGCCCTTCCGCCCAAAAAAAAAAAAAAAAAAAAAAAAAAAAGTTGCCCAAAATTCAAACTTTTAAGAACTGTAAACATTGGTCCCATTGAAGTACTTTTTAGTTTATTTTTATACTCATAGTTTCCATTTATATGAGAATGTATACACAGAGTAGTAGAAATATTTTAGTGCCAACATTCTATATTTGTACTATTGGGAAGTAGGCTTCGAATCCAGTGACCTGCATAGGATTTTTTACTTTCTCTACACGTACTCTGTACATAGTGTAGAGAGGAAGTATTGTATTCCACCCAAAAATTCAATACTGAGATTTCACAGAAAATGTGGATCCCCTGAAATTCAAAACAAAACTATTTTTAGAAAAATGTCCGTGTGTGTGTCTACGCAAATCATAGCTCAAAAACGAAAAGACTGTTAAATACCAAACTTGGTATTTAATTTTAGTATCTTCCAAGAATGCGACACGGTATTTTATCATAAGGAATATTTTTCGAAAATGTTGATTTTCTCAAACGATTTTGATTAACATCCAAAATAAAATTAATATCTTGAATTTTCTGGGAAGAATCCCTGAAGATCCATTTGTTCTGAATGAATTTTGCTTACGGTTAAACTTACTACGCAAAACTATGTAGATCTTGTTAAAACACACAATTTATGCCACATGCATTTTTGTTGTAGGGTTGAGTATTCAGTATTATTGGTTTCAGTTTTAAATTACTTCTACTTTTCTCAGACAGGAAGTGTCCGTTTTTCTTTTGTTCTACTTCTGGCCAAGCAAAGAAGCGATTTGCAATGACAATCGCATGGCAGCTAAAACATTTGATTTATCGGTTTAACTTTAGATCTTTAACATCCCTTCTACTTATAAGAAACTCAGTAATAAGTACATTCTGCTAATGTTTATCTCGATTAGTATAATTCAGAAAGAAGAATACTCGTTTGTAAGAAGTTTGTTTGTAAAGCAGCTAGATAAATCATGTGAGTGTAACACATCAGATTTTTTCATATTAGCACCTTTTATATCGATACATGTTACGTTGTATAATACAACATTTACTCAATGCTGTGTGTAATGTTTATCTGCTGTTTTCGCAAACTAGAAGACAAATATTAGAAAAAAATCTTCAAATATGTAGAGTCTTGATGACCATGCAAAACCAAAGATTATATGAAAAATACATCAGAATAATTGCCAAGTTATGTGATGGTTTGCAGACAGCATTTTGTTTGCAACATTCCGGAATTGATACGAATATACAAGAACTATTCCAGTACGACAAGGAAGTGGACTGGATTAAATCACCATAAAACAGTACATGGCATAGTGCTGAAGTAATTACCAAAGTGAACAAAGGAAGGCTCATTTCAGCAGCATGGTCAAAATTGTGTTGTTGGAAGTTTGTTCTGACAGACAAGGCATATAGCATTTATCTAAGCAGCATATTTACAGCTCTATTCTGACAGCATTATTACTGTATGGAGCTCAAACATGGTTCTTAACGGAGAGAGAAATATTTTAAATGTACATTTTAAAAACGCGCCAAAAGAAAGTGGAAAGAGATACTCTTGGCGCTCGCAAAGAAGACCTGAGTAAGATGGCAGGTGTCAAGGACGTAACAAAATATATACTCTCACCAAATGGAGGTGGGGAGGTCACATCATGAGAATGAATATGTACAGGTAACCACATAAAACGGCTAGGGACGCAGAAACCGGCTACAGAAAAGTGGGATGATAGAAGGGAAGATAGGAAGAGGATCTATAACTCCACTTTGGAACAAGGAAAATACAAAGGCTGAGGACTGATGCGAGAGAAAATACTGATAGAACCATCAATGGAGAATTGAAGATTATTCTCGTGCTATTAAGTGGGCACGTGATCCATCTATAATGTATAATTAGAATTAGGAAGATCAACCAGCCAATATTACTGTATAAACCTCTATACTTGTACAAAACCCCCAAACTAATTATAATTATAATAATAACAAAAATATTATTATTATAAAGTCTAAATTAAAAGTATATAACCCTCATCAAAGATAAAAATAAAGAAAAAATAGGACAAACATAATATAATAAATAATTTATTCAATTCACCCCTCATCAACCAATCCACCAGAACAGCCACTTTGCTAGCCCAAAAGCCCTTGACTTCTAGGAGTTACATGTTTTCCTTCCCCTTGAAATATAATATAATATACCTGTAGGGTCCAAACTCGTTCCATATTCCCAGATTGTTCTTACCTCATAGAACAGAAATAGTATACCTGTAGGGTCTGCATTTTATCCATTTTCTCAGTTTGTATCTCGTAGAATAAAATATAATATATCCGCAGGATCCGCATTTGGTACATATTCCCAGTTTGTTCTTATAGAATAGAAATAGTATACCTGTAGGACCATCCTTGTTCTATATTCCCAGTTCTTACCTCATAGAATAGAAATAGTATACCTGTAGGGTCCGCATTTGATCATCTACCCAGTTTGTTTATATCTCATAGAATAAAACACAATGTCCTGGAGGATCAGCATTTGGTATATATTCCCAATTTGTTTTTATAGAATAGAAATAGAATACCTGTTAGACCCTCCTTGTTCCAAATTCCCAGTTTACTCTTACATCATAGAATAAAAATAGTATACATGTAGAGTCCACATTTGATTTATATCCCCAGTGGTTTACCAGTAATAGAATAAAGCATAATATACCTGCAGGATCCACATTTGTATATATTCCAGATTGATCTTATACAATAGAAATAGTATACCAGTAGAGTCCGCATTTGATCCATATTCCGAGTTTGTTTATGTTCATAGAGTAAAATATTATATACCTGCAAGATCTGCATTTGGTAAATATTTCCAATTTGTTCTTATAGAATAGAAATAGTATACTATAGCTCCGCATTGGTCCACATTCCCAACTTCTTCTCACCTCGTAGAATAATAATAGTATACCTATAGGGTCGCATTGATCCACATTCCCAACTTCCTCTCACCTCATGGAATAGAAATAGTATACCTATAGGGTCCGTACTTTGTCCACATTCCCAACTTCTTCTCACCTCATGGAATAGAAATAGTATACCTATAGGGTTCGTACTTGACCCGCATTCCCAACTTCCTCTCACCTCATGGAATAGAAATAGTATACATATAGGGTCCGTACTTGGTCCACATTCCCAACTTTTTCTCACCTCATGGAATAGAAATAGTATACCTATAGGGTCCGTACTTGGTCCACATTCCCAACTTTTTCTCAACTCATGGAATAGAAATAGTATACCTATAGGGTCCGTACTTGGTCCACATTCCCAACTTTTTCTCACCTCATGGAATAGAAATAGTATACCTATAGGGTCCGTACTTGGTCCACATTCCCAACCTTTTCTCACCTCATGGAATAGAAATAGTATACCTGTAGGGTCCGTACTTGGTCCACATTCCCAACTTTTTCTCACCTCATGGAATAGAAATAGTATACATATAGGGTCCGTACTTGGTCCACATTCCCAACTTTTTCTCACCTCATGGAATAGAAATAGTATACCTATAGGGTCCGTACTTGGTCCACATTCCCAACTTTTTCTCACCTCATGGAATAGAAATAGTATACCTATAGGGTCCGTACTTGGTTCACATTCCCAACTTTTTCTCACCTCATGGAATAGAAATAGTATACCTATAGGGTCCGTACTTGGTTCACATTCCCAACTTTTTCTCACCTCATGGAATAGAAATAGTATACCTATAGGGTCCGTACTTGGTCCACATTCCCAACTTTTTCTCACCTCATAGAATAGAAATAGTATTACCTGCAGGATCCGCATTTGGCACATACTCCCAGTTTGATCCTTACACACAGAATAGAACATAGAAGTATACCTGCAGCAAGGACTGTCGCACAGCCGGCGGGCACTGCGAGAGCCAAATTGTGCGGATGTCCACGTTCTTCAATGAAGGCAACGCTTCCCATAACTAGAGCTGAAATTCCACAGACTACTTGCAGCACACGTAAACGCAACACCATAGCAAATGGGTACACATTCTGACTAGTGGACATAGGGACGGCATGATGACAATCTTCGCTGATCAGTTCGCTGGCTAGCGGACACACCGACTCCTTGCGGCACGTCATGGCCATAACCTGCAACAATTAGAGGAAGTTAAACACTTTCCTAGATGCTAATGCTTTAACATAGAGACCCCAAAATAACATTAATCTCATTTTTGGTACTGTCTTTACATTTTTTGTGTATCTCATTTTTAGCATGTTATTTATGCAGACAGGCGTCTGAATCAGTCAAATTTTCTTTCTATTGGCGCTAGATATCTCTATTTCAACCAGACTTCGCAGTTTTTTATGTTACTTCCTCGCGTTTTATGATAAAGAGTGCAGCATTGAATTTAGTAGTTGAAGTTGCAGTTTATTTCGTAGTGCTTCAAAGACGCCGGTCCCCATGGCCGCGCTCGCTAAAGCGTCTCCCTTTGGTGCTTCGTGGGCAGGGGATCGTGGGTTCGAGTCCCACCTTGGGCATGGGTGTTATATGTTTGTGCAATGTGTATATGTTTGTAACAGAAACAGTAAAACCAGTAAACCAGTAATCAGTAAAACCTACGGGGCGAAATAAAAAAAAAATAAAAAAAAAAAAGACCACTATTCGGTTTTTTCGTTTTTGAACTATTCTTACCTACAGACACATATATTCTGTTTTTGGACTCAGGGGTGTCAAAACATGTATTTCCGGTGAAATATCAGAATCGAATTTTTGAGTGCATTACAATACCTTCTCTATAAAATATGTGCATAGTACGTAGTGTAGGGAAAGTAAAAATTAAATGCTCTAGCCAGGATTTGAACCAAAGGTCTCCAGGTCTCTAGCCGGTTGCTCTTACCACTGAGTTACCATGACAACATGCCGATACGGAATTAGATTCAACTGACTTTCTGACTTTCATGTTTCCCGATAAACCACAAAGTGATCTCAAATTGTTGTACATCGCAATTTTGGTTTGTCATCTCAGAATAATTTGAGATCACTTTGAGGTTTACTGGGAACATGAGAGTAGGTTGAGAAGTTTAATGTTGGGTCTGCAAGTTGCCATGATAGTTCAGTGGTAGAGCAACCGGGAGATCCGTGCTATAGCATTATACTTTTCTCAGACAGGTAGTGTGCGTTTTTCTTTTGTTGTACTCCTGGCTAAGTAAAGACGCGATTTGCAATGACAATCGCATAACGACAGCTTTTAAAACATTTGACTATCACTTTAGCAGAGCGCATTCCTTTAGGTCCCTTCTACTTATAAGGAACTAAGTAATAAGAGCATTCTGCTAACGTTTATCTCAATTAGCATTCTTTAGAAAGAAGAATATTTTGTAGGAAGCTTGTTTGTAGAGCAGCTAGAGAAAGTCATGTGAGTGTGAAATTCATGTCAGATTTTTATGTCTGTTTTTACCTAATTATATTCTTAAATGATATGCACATCTTTTAACCATAAATTAAAACCCATTCTTTAAACTTCAAAGAATATTAATATAAAACAGCATATAAAGGCGAATATATGACCTAGGTGCACTACTTTTGAATTAATGTTCTCAGCTGTCTGTGCAGGAAAGGCACTAAAAGTTTGTGAAAGGCTACAAGTTTTAATAAGCGGTTTTTATTACAGATGCAGCAAGTTTCATCGAGAGCTGCAACAGCAATATATCTTCTCTGTGTGCGATACAAACTAAAGAAAAGCAATACTTTCTCCAAGAAGATAACATTTTGCATGAAGAGGCAATAAATTTTCAAGTCATTTCTCTCGAACCCTGCATTTGGTAGGGAAATGAACTGTTGTTCCTCTGTGAATATGAGTAATTGGAGTAAAACTTTGTGGTTGGTACGCTATTTATGTAAAAGTTTCCGACGCAAGTTTTACAGCTGTCTTTTATAGAAGTTCACATTTGTAGCATTTGCTTGCCTGGGCATACCATGTCTTTTTTCGCGTTGAAGTTTCTTAAGCATACACAACATTCAGCCGGTCTCATTTCATTTCGCAATAACGAGTTGGAGGAAGGGGTAGACAGTGTATTGAAAAGTCAACATACTTCACTTGACTGAGGCGTCAAAATGAACGAGCAGCTTCGCCATCAGTATTCATTCACATCAAACTTTCACAGCACCTTTGAAAGAAATGAAGAGCAGTCGATATAAACCCTAGCAGGGAAAGGAGATAAGGGACCTTGGAAGGCCAAGAAAAGAATAAGAGTAGGGAATAAAAGAGTAAAGAGAGAAAAAAGATCTCACGTATTCCATTCACAAGATTTCCTTCACCTGTTCTACTAATAAACTATCTCACAAAAGGTTATTCTATTTACTTCATGCTAATTGAGTTAAACAGTAGCAGAAATTATATTATTACTTTTTTCTTAGTAGGCAAAAGGGAAATAAAAGAATGCTAAAGCGACAGTTCAGCGATTGACATGTCTAGGAGTAAAACAAAAGATAAACGGTCTACCTCCGTGGTCGAGTGGTCAACGAACTGACTGAGGTCCCGGGTTCGATTCCCGGCGGGATGTGGCATTTTTCTTTAGCCAGAATTGTACCCTATCCCCCACAGAGTCTGGAATTATGTATGTGAGAGTCAATGTGTGTGTTTGAGGAAAATAAAATGATTTAAATCAAACGTAAAAATAGAACCTACAGACGAGTTGTTTCAAGTGCAAAGCCCCAGATATGACCTTAGATGTTAAAGGGGCTATATAAAAGGAACAATAAAATAAAAAAAAAATGATAACGAATAGCTATTTGAGAAAACCGTAAATATTTTTAAATTTAAAACAATAACAAGAATATCTTGGGAATGATTAACTCCATAAAGAAATGCATATGACATAAATTGTGTGCTTTAACAAGATCTACATATGTTGTGAAGTAAGCGTTTGTCTATCTCTTACGGTTTAATGAAGAAGACTGCAGAGGATGTTCCAGAAAATTTAAGATATACATTTTATGTTTATTGTAAATATTTTAATATACGTATTTTAACCAAAGTCATTAACTATTTTTGAGACAGTAAGGTTTCAATCATTTTCAATGTAAAAGATAGTTTTGGGTGGGGGTATTTTCTTAAAAATCTTCGTGTCGTATTTTTGAAAGATGCTAAACTTAAATATGAAGTTTGGTATTTATTAAGTTATCCTGCACATACATGCATACATACAAATTGTAAATGGCGTGTTATTTATGGACGCTCTTTCACTATTGTAGTTCTCAGCGTCCCATTCTAAATTGGGCGTGAAAGGCCTCTTAATTTTGCTCAGAGGCCTCTCTATCAGGCTTGAAGTTCTTTTACGTGCCGTAAATCTACGACACGGGACCAACGGCTTTACTTCCCTTCCGAAGGAAGCAATGCTAAGGATTTATGCATACACACACGCCTAAATTTTGTTCCAAAAATGCTTTCTTTATATACAGGGACTCCAAAACTTGTATTTCGTATCGAATTTTGGGTGGAATGCAGTTGCTTCTCTATCTGTACACTAGTTATAAAGTAGAGAAGGTAAAAATAACTGAAACGGATGGAAAGAATGGTGCTGTAGAAAAATGCGAAAAGAAGGAACAGATGTTTGTGTGTGATGAGTTTATCTACTGGTTTAATATGTTACAGATGTTACAAAAATGTATTCCATCTACATAATTCAGATCATCATTTATACAGTTTTTTTTTATTTCATTTATAAAGCCCCCCCCCCAATTAATATCCAAGGTCAGATCGGGGGCTTTGCACTTGAAACAACACGTTGTCTGTAGGTTTAAATTATTTTTTATTTTCCTCAAACACGCACACATTCACTCTCACATACATACTTCAGACTCTGTGGGGATAGGGAAAAGTTCTGGCTAAAAAAAATTGCCCGCTCCAGCTGGGAATCGAATCCGGGACCTCGCTGACCACTCAACCACGAAGGCAGTCTGCAAATGGATTTGGTTGGTGGGGGATCAATTGGTTTGGTTGGTGTGGGGCGAATTAACTAAAATTAAGCAAGGCCTATCTTCCCCCCCCCCCCAAAAAAAAAAAAAAACTATACTTCATATTTTTTCATTTGCTCAAGGCGATTAGAAGAATACAGTAGGCTTAAATGATAGTCAATGTTTTTAATAGATAATAATGACTTTGAATTCCGATATCTTTGCTTGACCAGGAGAAGGATGAAAATCTTTCGTATGTGTTAGTTATGACTTTCTATGCAAATTTTTCAATAAACAATGTTTAGACTTACCCCATTATCCTTTTCACGTTAATGGATAAACCTAAGAATAACTGCTTTTATTACATATTTCTATGTAATTGCAATGGGAATAGGAGGAAACGGTAGGTTAAAGTAATAGTCAAATCATTTGAACTGCTAGCTTTGTAATGACTTTGAAATTCTGTTCTTCGTACATGACCAGCAGAAAAAAGTCATAGGTATTTTAAAATTGAAACCAATAGAAAGGAATTTCTCGGAAATGTTAATCCCTCACAAATACACGTGTACTTGACATTTATTCAGCTTTAACTAGATCTGCATTTTAAAATTCCGATACCTAGGTAATAAAATATCTGATGGAAGAAGTAAAATATAAATCATTAATAGAATGTGTCAACCCAAACCTGTATTCAATAAGAAAAACAATTATTTACATCCAATAATGTTAGCTTATAAATTAGAAAGCATTTGTTCAAAACATTATGGGATGAGAATGTTACATGGCTGTGAAACTTAGTACTGTAATCAGAGAGAAGAGGAAGCTAAGATTTGAAACATGGTACTTCAGAAAACTACCAAAATTGCTAATAAAACTGCTAACGAAATTTGTGCGAGAGGTGGTGGTGGTGTTAAAAATTTAGATGACAATTATTAAGACATCAAAGTATTTGAAAATAACAATCTAAGATACAATTGAGGGTAAGAATATCGAAGGAAGAGCAAGACTACAAAAAATGAAACACATTTAACGACGACATAAACATACGTTCTGCAGAAGAATTAAAAAGGAAGAGAAGATCAGAATTAAGAATTGTTGCAAACCAATCTATGAACTAAAGAACTGATAAACCACGAAGAAAGGCCGGTCCCCATGGCCGCGCTCGCCAAAGCGTCTCGCTTTGGTGTTTCGCAGCGCAGGGGATCGTGGGTTCCAGTCCCGCCTTGAGCACGGATATTATATGTTTGTGTATTTATGTGTAAAAAGTAAAACAGAAAGTCAGTAATCAAAGTAAACAAATTAGGTAAATAAAAGGTAGGGTATACAGCGCCGGAGTCCCGATCAGACTCCGGAACTATATTTAAAAAAAAGAAAGCGTACTAAAAAAAAAAAAAAAAAACACACACACACACACACACACACACACACACACACACACACACACACACACAACCATTACAACACACAATTATCTCAAAGAACATTTTGACATCAGTAATTTCAGAGACATCTCTTGCTAAATATTTAAATTGTTCAATACTGGGGCTTTTCAAGTCCTGTCGATTTACAATTACTTCTCTCAATGGAAAGTGTAAAATTTTAAGACCAGTATATAGTGTGCAGTTTTTAAACTATTGCTGTTTCCTTTGTATCTGTAGCGAAATGTGAAGTGCTGCTATCTCGACTAAAATTAAGTACCTAGTTGGAAAAATAAAACTTTTGTAAAAATAGATAGAGGGCACAGAAAATTATGCAAATATAAAACTTCAGATTCGTTTGAAAACAGCTCCATTCTGGAAACAAGCTTCATATTTATTAAGTGTGGGATAACGTGAAAAGAGGGAAGAAAATAGTGAAATCATCGTTTTATACCGAAAAGTATTTTAAACCGAGCTGTTTGGGTACTTTCGTTGTAAGATGTTTTTCACAGTTAAGAAAATCTTTGAGAAAAAGTTTAAAAGCTATGTTTTAGCAGTCATTTAATGCTCTAAAATGCTCGTTAAACATTGTATGTGAATTTTTAAACAAAATTCAGCTTCAAAATCCAAGTATCGGGTGCTAGTTCAGTGCCAGTAAATCAAATTAGCGTTGCATGGTGTTTGGATTGAAGAATTAGTAGCCCTGAATTGACAGCTGACATATTAAGTCCATCATGGGGAAGGAGACGGTAGTCTAGGGGCTGGGGGAGTAATGTCGCTGTGTACCCAAAACATTGGACAGTCGACTAACGCGTCAATGATGGACAACGACTGTCAACTGATTTATTTTGTTATGTTATTTCCTGGGATTAATCCGACTATACACAGGCTGGTTTCCGTGACAATAGACAAACATACGACTAAAATCACAGATCCAACTCGGAGATTCAGTGCTATGGCACTGATTTATAACGTAAGGCTCGCGAGGACCAGAATTTCTGAATTGTGATTGTTGCCAATAAATGGGGTATTACGTGTTTGTGGTTCTCCTAACCCCAAATATAAAAGCCATACATTTCCAATTAGTAAAACCTGCCGTTTCAATCATATTTTCCTTCAGACAAGGTAATCTTCCTGCTATTAGATTCTCAACTAGGGTCGCTAGAGTGGCTATCGTGCTGAGAATGCTAATCGAGATAAACATCAGCAGAATTTTATTACTTAGTTCCTTATAAGTAGAATGGAACTAAGGGAATGCACTATGCTAAAGTGATAGTCAAATGTTTTAAAAGGCTATCGTTATGCGATTGTCATTGCAAATCCATTCCTTGCTTGGCCAGGAGTAGAACAAAAGAAAAATGGACTGAAAAACCGCCTGAGAAAAGTATAAGTACTTCACAATTGAAACCACTAACAAGGAATACCTCGAAAACGGTAAGTTCCACGAAGAAAATGCATATAACATAACTTATGTATTTTAACAAGATCTACATTTTTTGTAGTGTAAGTTTTTGTCTATCTCTTAAGGTTTACTAGTTAAACTAAATTAAGCAAAATTCATCCAGAATAAACAGGTCTTTAGATGCTAGTCCCAGAAAATTTAAGATATACGTTTTATATGTGATAGAAATGACTTTAATATGTGGGATTTTAATCAAAATTGACAGCCATTTTTAAGAAAAACACAATTTTCGAAAATTTTTCCATGTAAAAGGTAGTTAGGGGTGGAGGATTTTCTTAAAAATCTTTGTGTCGCATCTTCGGAAGAGACCAAACTTAAATATAAAGTTTGATATTTAGCCGTCTTTACGTTTTTGAGCTATACAATCCATAGACAGACAGACACAACCTGTTTCTGAAAATGCTTTTTTTTTTATTCAGGGGATCCTAAAACATGTATTTCCGGTGAAAACTCGACATCGAATTTTTGGGTGGAAAACAATACTTCTCTATGCCTATGTACGGGGCTAAAGAAAGTAAAAAAGGACTTCCATTGAAAGAGTCGAAGCAACATTTCTAAAAACGCAATGGGCATTCCAAAATACACACCATCGCGGCTAATTTACGAGCTGGCAATGGTACACTTCTCCTCAAGAACCTTGTAACGCTACTGCTTCTACCATCTACAAGAAATGCGGAGATCCACCTAAGAGAGGATGAAGAACAGAGAAGGAATCTCAACAGACTTCTATGACAACCGGAACTGAACAAACTCCAACCAGAAGCATTGCACAGAATAGTAAAACTGGCAATACACGGCTGCCATCACAAGAATATAGCATACCACGACCCCAGTGAAAAATACGTGTGCTCGTTGTGTGGAAAACAGAGATACCTCATCACACAAAATCTCTGCAATTATAGCAGAGACTAAATCAAATTAACCATTATGCACGTTATTGCACTTCTATCATATTATAAATTATAATATCTTAGTGTGGATTTTCTAAATGTACAGATGCACTAGCTTAGACAGACATTTAAATCGCTATATCATGCTGTGGAATGTCGTAGAGATTTAAACGCTACGTAGAATAACATATTAGATTTGTGGTGTTCAACAATAAAATTCATATTTATAAATTATTATTAGCATTTTTTCACAAAAGGTTATCCAAAGGTAGCAAAGGTTCCGTCGAAGAAACACCTCTGGGGAACTTCACGGAGGCAATCTATCTTAATCGAAAATCGAAGCTGGACCAGCAGTCAATGTCTGATGGTCGTCTCCTTTATTGACAAAAGTTTAAAGACAGAAAGTGCATTGGAACAGCTGGCCCTTTTCATAGCCGCTGTCGTTAAATCTGCTATTTCTTCTATTTTAAACTAATTTTGTTAGAGAAGTAAAGTCAATTCCATGACCGGGATTTGAACCATCAATCTTCTGGTTGTTCTGACCACTCAGAGTGGTCCAAAGGGAAAACCAAGAGATCCATGGTTCAAATCCCGGCCATGGCATTGAATTTTTCAGTCTTTCACTGTCCAGTTCCTGTGCTACACACGACTGATGTGGAAAAAATTAATTCACATTAATTTTGTTAGTATACACACTTCCAAAAATACTGCAAACCTGTGGAATACGTTCAGATTTCAAATTCTGTATAACTATTACTATCAAAAATGCTCAATTCTGTGTTAATGGTCATAGAAATTTGTGTTTGGTTATTAGCGCAAGGGTTCAGTGAATAAACTGCGGAAGAAGTGATATGTTGTGATGTGTTTCTGTTTCTCAATGTAGAGCTGAAGCCTGTGACAGTCGAAAGAAAAGAACTGATTAGAGTCCGGATTTTATGTAATATCTAATTAAGAAATATGTACCTAAATATGTAACAAAATTGATGAAATGTGTAAATAAATAACGAAGTAATTACATGCAACATCTAAACAGATATTTATTGTCTTTTTTGCTAGAAAACAGGTAGGCTAGTCAAATTCATACCAGGTGGCTCAACTCCCTGTGCAGATATCCCTTAGTAACCAGAGAGAGGGATACTTCAGGGGGTCTCAAAACATGTATTTCCGGTGAAATCTTGGTCAAATATACGTTGTACAAATGCGCTAGAAAGTATAAGTGGTCCGTTAAAATGAAAATTAGCATTTAAGTATTGCATCTTTCTAGAATACAAAATATTTTCAAGAAAACCACCTCACACCAAAGTACCCGTTACCTAAAGGAAATATTTTCGAAAATGTTGATTTCCCCAAAAATGGTTTAATGATTTTGAATAAAATACCACAATATGTTTAAGATATTTTCATCACAAATAAAATGTAAATATATTTTGAATGTTCTGAGAATAGCTTCTGAGGCCTTCTTCATTCTGGATGACTTTAGCTGATTAACTCTAGTAATAGACAAAAACTGTTTACATAAATCATGTAAAACTCGTTAAAACACACAATTTGTGTAATATGTAATTTTTTTTATTTAATCGCTTTTGAAATGTTTCTTTATGTTTTCTCAAATGGGTGGTCGTTGTTTGTCCTTCTCCTGGTCAAGCAAAAAAAATGGCATTTCGAAACCATCACATAGCACCACGTTTTTAAAATATTTCACTATCGCTTTAGCTTATTGTATTTCCTTTTCCCCTTTGTAAAAGAAAATGTGTAATAAAAACTATTTTTGTTGAATTTTATCTTAATCTGAAACAGGTAAAATTTTGTAAGAATAGTTTTTGCAGCACAGGTAGAGAAAGGTATATGAATGTGACATTTTATTCTTTACCAGTAAATTAAGGTGCATAAACGCTGGCTCATTCCCTAGATCGCAATAATATATTCTTTCCCTAGGGTTTTCACCTTTTGGACCTACCTGACTCACCTAGCCCTAATCAGTTTTCTGTGACTGGTCTGAAAAACAATCTAAAAGCATTATGGGCTAGTAAGCAAATATTTAAGCTCAAGTATATTTTACATTGAGACTTAAACTTGTGTGTTTCGGTTTTAATTTGCTCAATGAACGTGTAACTTTCGCTGAAAATAAACGAAAAAACTACCTACTTCATTTATATATTGCCTTTAACTACAATGGTCATTTCGGCGGCTGTTTGTCTTTTGTTATATTACTTGTGTTATCTCGTGTACAGGTTGTAATTATAATTCTGTTTATTTGGATTACATACATTAGATCACTCAAACTCGCACTATTTATTTTCAGAGTTTGGAGAGGACAGGATATAGTGTTGGGTAGTGAAAAATTCCCTATCCCTGGCCGAAAATCGAACCTGGGACCGCTCGCCCAGCAGGCAGATGCTCCATCAACTAGCTACGGAGTCTGCTCTGACTGGAATTACACGCCACTAAAAAGTTATTTCCGTAATTCAGCAACAGATTCTCGGCGGTGGCGGAAGAACAGCGCTCATTCTATATTGCGATGAATCTAAGCTTAACCGTTACGTGTAATATATTTGTGCAGTTGCCAAACTTCTCTACGTATTATAGCGTTTTCTGAAAACATATGAAAGAACAAAAGTGTTCATAAAAGTTTACATTTCTACTCTTCAGGTATGCGTATGCTTTAATGGATAACATAAACCCCTTTCAATTGTTAATTGATTATTTCTTTCACATCAGCCGTGTGTAGGATAGAAGTTGGACAGTCAGACTGAATATTTCAATGCCATAGCCGGTATTTGAACCACGAATCTCCTGGTTTCCATCCAGTTGCTCTGCCCACTGAACTACCATAGCAACATGCCGGCACGGCACTAAATTCTCCAATTGACTACGTTTTTTGCGGTAAACACAAGAGGATCTCAAAATATTTGTAGATGTACCTCAATAGCGACTTACAAACTCTTTTAAGTACGAGGTCTCAGGTTTTATAGTTATTAAACTATTAGATCATAACGTCATGACTGCATGTTACCACGGTGGCTCATGGCCAAGGCAACTGGATGGAAACCAGGATATTTGTGATTCAATCCGGGCTGTGGCATTGACTTTTTCAGCCTGACTCTATCTCTCTTCTTCCAATTGATATATCAAGTTTCATAGCAATCCGTTCCGCCATTCCTCAGGGAAAAGTTATAAGTTTTATGTACAATCATTTAGAAACTAAAATATTCAGGCTCAATAAACAGGATTTAATTCGGATGATAAATCGGTAACGGAATTTCTTTAGTATGAATAGAGCAACATAACCTCCAAAAGGAAGAAAGGTTCTTGACATGTAACTTTACCAGCATTCGGACGTTTCCAAACACCAAGGCGGTGCTGTTCTCTTTGACTGATGCATGGTGAAGGATGGGTTGAAGCGAAAGAGATGTAAACAGGCTTTCAGTGGGTAAATAAAGGCGTTTTAAGGTTCCTTCCACCCAACAACCATCACCAAAAGATGCTTTCAAGCCGCTTCAAAGGCGAGCCGTTTTGGATATGCCAACAGCGCCACGGAATTCCATTCTCTAGCCTGCCTGTCAAAATAAAGATACGTCAGGAATTTTTTCCTCGTTCTTAAACTCCCCGTTGTGAACAGATGATTAATGAACGGTATTTTGAATAAATGAACCCAGCCTCTATTATGTTTACAGCGCCCGTGCATGTGAAAACGAGCGTTCGCAGGGTATTTCATTCTGCATTTAGGTTTGTAATTATTTCAGTAATGTTTAGTAGCAGTAGTGTAAATTGATGGATCCAGTATTGCCGTCTTAGCATAAGATGATTTGTTATCATTTAATACTACCTCTTATTGAGGCCGCGCTGTGGCCGAGTGGTTAGACCAATCTTCTCTCATCTAGACGGTCCGGGTTCGATCCCAAGCGACCGCAAGTGAGATTTCTCCGGTTTCCCACTCCATCGCATTCCACGAGTGCCGTCGCCTGCGGGGTCGCAAGTAGTAAAAGCTGGCTTTAAACACTACAAAAAACAAATCTGGTGCTCCATTCACATTACTTTCTCTACATCTCTGCAACAAATTATTGTTAAAAAGCTTAAGCTTCTATTTACTTCATGCTAAATGAGAAAAAATAGCATAAATAGTCCTATTTACAAGGAAGCAAGTAATAAAAGCGAAATAAGGGAGTACCATAGTTTAAAGTCATAGTCAAAAGCTGGTTGCTATGTGAATGAAGTTCCTTTGTTGGTATGGACAGGAGTTGACACATTTCTGAATGAGAAAAATATATTTTTTAAAGCTGAAACCAGTAACAAGGAATATCTCAAAACCGATTAACTTCATGAAAAAATGCATGACATAAATTGTATGTTTTATCGTGATCAACATTTTTTTTGCAGTAAGTTGTTGTCCATCTCTTACGGTTTACCAGTTATGCAAAATTCAATAAAATTAATCTAAAATAAAGAGGTCTTTTGAGGCTATTCCCAGAAAATTCAAGATATACAACTTATTCGGCAAGTAAATATCTTAAATATAAGAGATTTTAATCAAAATCGTTAGAGCCATTTTTAAAAAAATCAGAATTTTAGAATTTTTTTCCATGTAAAGGGTAGTTTGGGGTGGGGGATTTTCTTGAAAATCTTCGTCGAAAGATACTCGTCGTGAATTACTATAGCACCGCTAAATTACTCCCCCCCCCCCAAGTCTTCGCGTTTTACTCATAAGCCTATAAGAAACATGCCGAATCGAGTGCGAATAAGATTAAAGGAACACCTGAGTTTATTCATAAAGTTTATATCCTTAAATTATATATGTGATGCTAAGATCCAAACTTGCCTCTTTTACATTTATTTTCTCTAGAACCTACATAGTAGGTAGAGAAAATTGTGTATTCCACCAAAGATTTTTATACTAAGATTTCACTGAAAATACCCGTTTTGGAGATCCCTGAAGCAAAAATATTTAGAAAAAAATGTGTGTGTTTGTATGTGCGCTTGAACAGCGTAACTCAGAAACTAAAACTGCGTTAAATAACGAATTGGTGTTTAAGCTCGCCTTCTTTCAAAAATTTCGATTTATCAAAAATGACCCACGATTTTGATTCAAATACTATTTGTGTAAGATATATTTTTATGACAAACGAAAAGATTATCTCGAATTTTCTGAGAAATATCCTCTGAAGGTGTCTTCTTCTGGATGACTTTTCTATAACTGATAAACCGTAAGAGATAGAAAAAAACTTACTGCTTGAAAAATTAATCTCGTCTAAACACTTAATTAATTCAGAGCTTTCTTTAGCCTAATGTATTCCCATATTTCTCTTCTATTTACAAGGAAGCAAGCAATATCTCGATTAGTATGATGCAAATAAAAGAATCTGTTGTAACGAAATTTTGTTTGTGGAAGAGCTAAAGAGACAGTCAATGTGAATGGAGAAAATCAGATTTTTAAATAATAATTTGTTCCAGAATTGGTTGAAGTCATATGAATCCAATAAATTAGATTTTTTCCAAAAGATGCTACCTAGTTGCAAAATTTTATATTTGTATAATATAAAATTTAAAACCAACTTTTCATTTTCCGAAAATTACAATTGAAGGAAACAGAGATATACTAAGCTCAATAAATTCGGAACATCTTTAAAAAAATTGCAGAAATGTATGTATTGATTGAAATTTTCCAACCCATATGCAGCTTTATTTCAATGTCTGTCATAATTTCACAACCGTTATTCGTGATTATAGACTATAAGGAAGTCCTAAATACCTAAACGAATAGTTTAAAAATATATATTAGCAACTGTTAGAGGTGAATCCAAATTTCAGCGAACGGATGTGTGGGAAAATTGCAAATATATTCAGTTCATTATTTAGTTATATTGTTTAAATTCAGAAATTAAACTTTGTGTCTATAGGAATTTAATCACAGCAACTTTTACGGTTTCATTTTGAGAGACTACATTTATTGAAGAAAGATTTATTGTACTTCTATCACTGCGGTGACAGTGCATTCTAATTGGAAAACTAGTTAATGTACCTAGCAGATGGCGCCAGGAGCTAAAATCATTAATCTTCTCTTGACGTGTTTTTTCTAGGGTAGGGAAAATTTTCCCCTAGTGATGTGTGGTATAGTTTAGTGCGTAACTTATTACAGAATCCGCGTGAATGATTCGCGCAAGCTTGGTATATATCCATCCGGTCAAATCTAAATATACAAACGGTTTATTCATTTTCTAAGCGTATCTTTCTTGAGGATTTTACGACTGCGTTGTATAATATGTTTTATAAATGAAACTTTTCTGAGAAAATCAACATTTTCGAAAAATGTTCCATGTAAAGGGTAATTTGGGGTGGGGGGATTTTTCTCAAAATCTTCGTGTGGCATCTCTGTAAGATACCAAACTTCAATACCAAGTTTGGTATTTTACCGACTTTTCGTTTTTGAGTTATCATGTCCACGGACACACACACACGACCTTTTTCTGAAAATACTTTTTGGGTAAAGGGGGGCCCTAAAACGTATATTTCCAGTGAAATCTCGGTATCGAATTGGAGTGCAAAACACCTCTAAACACTATGTACATGGTACGTATAGAGAAAGTAAAAATGAGACAGTAATACACCACAGGCACCTTCCGTCGTTTCTATTATATTATCAAATCAACATCAAGCAACTAAAATGTGTCGCTGCAATTCATAAGTTATAAAGCTGCCAAAATATTTACACGTTTTTACTTTCTCTGCACGTACTATGTACAGTGTATAGAGAAGGTATTGCACTTCACCCAAAAATTCGATACCTATATTTCATCGGAAATATATGTTATAGGGCCTCCTGTGTCCAAAAAAATAATTTTCAGAAAAAGGTCCATGTGTGTCCGTGAACACGATAACTCAAAAACGAAAAGTCGGTAAAATACCAAACTTGGTATTTAAGTTTCTTCCAGGGATGCGACACGAAGATTTTGAGAAAAATCCCTCCACCCCAAATTACCCTTTACATGGAACCTTTTTTCGAAAATTTTGATTTTTTCAAAAATGGTTCAATGGAATTTAATTAAAAGATCGTATATTAAAGATATTTACCTGAAAAATAAAATGTACATCCTAAATTTTCTGGAAATAGCCTCTGAAGACTACTTTATTCTGGATATATCTTACAGAATTTTGCATAACTGCTAAAGCCTAAGAGATGGCAAGCACTTCTCACACAAAACATGTAGAGTACGTTAAAACATACAATTTAAATTCTGTACATTTTTTCGTGAAGTTGATCGTTTTTGAGATACTCCTTGTTTTTGGTTTCAGCTTTGAAAAATTTGTACTTTACTCATGCGGGAATTTGTCAACTCCTGTCCACAACAAACAAAGGAGCTTCAGTCGCAAAGCACCAGCTTTAGACTATCACTTTAACCTGTGGTACTCCCTTATTTCGCTTTTACCTATAAGGAAGCAAGTAATTAGACTATTTTTGAATTTTTTTTTCTCGTTGAGCATGAAGTAAATAGAAGCATACGCTTTTTAACAATAATTTGTTGCAGAGATGTAGAGAAAGTCATGTGAATGGAACACATGAGATTTTTTACTTCTCTATACGAGCTATGTATATAGTGTATAGAGAAGGTATTGCACTCCACCAAAAAATTCGATACCGAGATTTCACCGGAAATATATGTTTTAGGGTCCCCTGTAACCAAATAAGTATTTTCAGAAAAAGGTCCGTGTGTGTGTCCATGTATCTGTGAACACGATAACTCAAAAACAAAAAGTTGGTAAAATACCAAACTTGGTGTTTAAGTTTAGTACCTTCCAGGCTTGCGACAGAAAGTAAGCTAAATTTGAGCTAATGGGTTCATACCCCATCTATAGAGTTAACCTCTCTTTTTTAATGTCCAATAATTCAACAAACATCCTCTTTTTAAGAACCTTAATTAGAGGTGTATTAATTTCACTATGTGCCAACGAAGATTTTGAGAAAAATCCCCCACCCCAAACTACCCTTTACATGGAACTTTTTTCGAACATTTTGATTTTCTAAAAAATGGCTCTAACGATTTTGATTAAAATATCGTATGTTAAATATATTTTCATGACAAATAAAATGTATATTTTGAATTTTCTGGGAATAGCCTCTGAAGACTACTTTATTCTCGGTCAATTTTACTGAATTTTGCATAACTGTTAAACCGTAAAAGATGGACAAAAACTTACCACACAAAAATGAAGACCATCTTAAAACACACAATTTATGTTATATTACTTTTTTTCGTGGAATTGATCGTTTTTTAGATATTCCTTGTTTTTGGTTTCAGCCTTGAATCTGTCAACTCCTGTCCACACCAATAAAGGAACTTAAGTTGCATAGCACCAGCTTTAGACTATCAAATTAACCTGTGGTACGCCTTTATTTCGCTTTTACTTACAAGGAAGCAAGTAATAAGACTATTTTTGATTTTTTTTTACTCGTTGAGCATGAAGTAAATAGAAGCATAAGCTTTTTATGTTGCAGAGATGTAGAGAAAGTCATGTGAATGGAACACGTTAAATTTTTTTTAATGTGATGTGCAGATTTACCCTACTGAGTAAGATAATTCTGCGCAATGCAACTTTTCAGTTTTTATGTTTTTAAACGTTTTTGTATGTAGAAACTGTCGTAAATACAACATGCAATAATGCTTACATTTTCCAGCTTTGTCATAAATTAGTCTAATATTTTTCCTTATTTATAAAGGTATTTGTGGCTATCGAAAGTTAAAGTACGCAGAATTCGCCCACCTTCCCTTAATCTTAGTGTCGCATCCTTGGAACATACCAAACTTAAATACTAAGCGCGAAATTTGCTACGCTGATTAGCTCCAAGCAGCAACTCCCTAATCAAAAATAACAAATTTATGGAGTTTTATTTATGGACGCTTTTTAACTGATGTGGTTCTCAGCGTCCCATTCTATACTGTGCGTGAAAGACCGCTTAATTTTGCTCAAGAGGCCTCTCTATCAGGATTGAGGTTCTTTTACATGCCTTAAATCTACGACACGGGACCAACGACTTTACTTCCCTTCCGAAGGAAGGCATGCCAAGGATTTTTACGTCCGAAAAAATCCATCGTCCTCCGCCGGGTATATGCATATGAACTTAGCATGGTAGGTAACCACGGAGGGCGACTCCCTACATCAGCAGGAGCTCTTTGCCCATAAGGGATATGTTCACTATTTTTTACTTTCTCTATACGTGCTATGTATATAGTGTATAGAGACGGTAATGCACTCCACCAAAAATTTGATACCGAGATTTCACCGGAAATATGTTTTAGGGTCCCCTGTATCCAAAAAAAGTATATTCAGAAAAGTGTCCGTGTGTCTGTGAACACGATAACTCAAAAACGAAAAGTCGGTAAAATACCAAACTTGGTATTTAAGTTTAGTATCTTTCGGGAATGCGACACGATTTTGAGAAAAATCCCTCCACCCCAAACTACCCTTTAAATGGAACTTTTTTCGAAAATTTTGATTTTCCCAAAAATGGTTCTAACGATTATTTATTAAAGATATTTACCTAACAAATAAAAGGTATATCTTGCATTTTCTGGGAATAGCCTCCGAAGAGTAGTTTATTTGGATGAATTTTACTGAATTTTGAATTACTGCTAAACCGTAAGAGATGGATAAAAACTTACTACACAAAAATGTAGAGCACGTTAAAATACACAATTTATGTTATATACAGTTTTTTCGTGGAGTACGTCGTTTTTGAGACATTCCTTATTTTTGGTTTCTGCTATGAAAAACTTATACTTTTCTCATACTGGAATTTGCCAAATGCTGTCCATATAAACAAAGGAACTTCCGTGACATTGCAACCAGCTTTTGATTATCACTTTAACCTATGGCACTCCTTTATTTCGCTTCTACTTACAAGGAAGCAAGTAATATTGCTATTTCTGCTAATTTTTTACTGATTAGCATGAAGTAAATAGAAGTATAAGCTTTTTAAGAAAATTTTGTTGCAGAGATGTAGAGAAAGTCATGTGAATGGTGCACATCAGATTTTTTTTTCTTGCAAAGCTTAGTTGCCTTTCCACCGCCGCCACATGTGCAGCCTGCCGAACGATAAATCCGGCGAAATGTCTGCTGCACACCCTTTTTGATACCCGCAGTAACCAGTTGCTGTCCTAAACTGAGTTTACCCGCAGCTTGCATGATGTATTAGCGAGCCTTCTGCGCACATAATTTAACTCCAGCTACGTACAAAGGTAGACTAAAAGCTCTGAAAGAGGTGCAGCGTTTGCATGCTTGGTTTACACAAAGCATCAGCCCTAAAACCTGCACCTAAGTGTTGTGCGATGTGTTAAGGGTTGTTAGGCATGCGTGGTGTAGGGAACGAGACACCAAGATTGCTAAATTGGTGGTAGTATTATTTTCTCTACACGCACTATCTACTACTGTATACGGAAGGTATTGTATTCCACCCAAAAATTTGATACAGATATTTCACCGGAAATACATTTTACAAGAAAATACCATCTCCGTGTACCTTTACACGGAGAAAATTCCGAAAATTTTGATTTCTCAAAAAGGTCTAACGATTTTGATTAAAGTCTATTATATTTAAGATATATGACAAATAAAATATACAGGGCGTTTCAAAACGACACCAAATGTTGGTCATACCGTACGTGATATGTGAATATAATTTTCAGCTCTAAATTCAGCACATACAAAAATATCCATAAAATAACCGTAGATTAGGCAGTTGTACATGATCAGATGGCACATGCCTGGACCTCTCCTAGAGAGCTGCCGTTGGACACGCCGGCGCGGGACAGGTCACCTTAGTAATGGAAAACGTAGCATGTGGGTGTGGCGTATGACAACCGCTGTTCCTTCGCTGCCTAATCCCAAATGTGTGCTATTTTTAAACACACACAAAAGTTTAAATAGAAAAATTTGAAAGTTACGACATTAAGTTTCGGACAAGTTAAAGTGTAAGCTAATCCACTGCTATCTTCTTTTGGTGTCGTTTTGAAACGGCCTGTATATCTTGAATTTTCTGGTTATAGCCTCTAAAGCGCTATTTATTCTGAATGATATTTTTTATTTTGATTGACTAGTAAACCGGAACATATAGACAAAACTTACTACACAAAAATGTATAACTCCTTAAGCCACACAATTTGTCATATAATTTTGTTGCTGGAATAGACAGTTTTCGAAATATTCATTATTATCGGACAGCATAGCTCAAAAATGATTAAATACCAAACTTGGTATTTGTCTTTAGTATTTTGCAAGGAAGCAATACGACAGATTTTGGGGAAAATCGCCCCACCCGAAACTACTCTTTACATGGAAAAAAATTCGAAAATTTTGACTTTCTCAAAAATGGCTGTTACGATTTTGATTAAAATACCGTGTAGAAAAGATATTTACTTAACAAATAAAAAGTATATCTTGAATTTTACCTGTTTACTCTGGATGAATTTTATTGGATGTTGCACAATTAATAGACTGTAAGAAATAGACAAAACCTTACTGCTCAAAAATGTTGATCTTGTTAAAACACAGAAATTATGTCATATACACTTTTTACGTGGTTGATCATTTTTTTAGATATTCCTTGTAATTGGTTTCCGTTTTAAGATACTTAAAAGTTTTCACAAACGGGAATTTGTCAACTCCTGGAAATTCAAAGGCGTGGCTACCAGCTTTTAAAAGATTTGACTATATTTTTAGCCTAGTGTATTACTTCATTTCCCTTCTACAGTATTTCTGATATATTTATCTCGATTAGAATGAAGTAGATAGAAGCACAAGCTGTTTAATAATAATTTTTATAGAGATGTAGAGAAAGTCACGTGAATGAAACACGTAGATTTTTTTGTTTGTAATGTGCAGGGTTGGAGTTGCTGTCTTTGGCTGGGTTCTGGAATTCGGAGCAAGGTTGTGGTGACACTTCGGCGGCGAGTAGCTTGCTTTGAGTGAGGTGAGTGTTAGATTTGTTTTTTTGCTCCTCTTTTTTTTTTTCGTTTCTTTGACAATTAATATAGTGTAATAGATATTTGACATTTTTCTAATTGATTTCGTACTCACCTTGCTGGGCTTATCGTGAGTTCTCCTGGTCCAAGTTCCATATTCTTTTCAAGCGAAAGTTTTTCAGTTTTTTTATATTGAAAGTAAAATACCTTTATTTCTCTATGTTAAACTGGGTCTCTGGTTAATGTCTAGTTCTACGTGATGTGTACGTAAAATAATGCAGTCATGCCTCCTTAAATTGCAAATATATATTAATTATTCTTGCTAAAGTACACAGGATGAACTTTCTGGTTTCTAACATCATTTATTCAGAGTTTTAATGTGCTAATTGCACAGCTTTTCACGCTAAATTTTGGCAACGAAATGAATTTATACACTTTATCATCGCTGTGCTTGTTCCATGGACGAATGCTGGTTTCCTTCATCGACTTGAATGGTGCCATCGTAGTTGGTGTTACTCCACAGAGAGAGATTAGATCGTAAATGCCCTGTTCTTATATATTGCGTTTGGTGAAGCAGGATTTTCGCGCAGCTGTCATAGTTAGTCACTACACTTTTGAGATGAGCACGCCTTGTGTACACAAAAATAAGATTTCGTGGTGCTAAATGTTCAATTAGGCAGTAAATTTAGACTGTAGGTTTTAAACCAGTATAATGAATAATAAACAATATGTGTTTGGTGTTCCGTTGTAGTTCCTCGAATAGTAGAAGCAAAAACATGGAAAGGAAATGTTTCACTACATAGGTTAGTGTACTTGTCGAAGTGATTTTTCGGTGGTATACTTAGAGAAATATTTCAATCAACAGGTTAGTGTAGTTATTTAAGCGATTTTTCGGTGATATACTTAGTGAAATATGTTATACATTATCAACAGAACGATTCTGTATTGTTTGTTAGACTTCCAACTCAAAAAGACCGCAAGAAGCTTGGATGAAGGAAATTCGCAAAGTTGGCAGCCTTATCCGGTTTATTAGAAACCTCTAATTCGCCTATTTAGCACCTTTCGTGAGAAATAATTACTATCAAATTATGTGCTTATGATACCAGAACCGTGAGATTAGAGGGCGCGTTTCTCGGACTAATGGATTGGTAATTATCGCAATATGCCTCGACCGAAATTCTGTATTAGTATCACACATTCTACTAAAGCTTTAAACCATTGCTGTAATATATAGTACAGCCTGTTGTTTCATTATCAATTTTAGACCAAGAAATTAAAACAAAATTTATCAATAATAGCTTCTGACAGGCCAAAAAAATGTGATAGTATTAAATATTCCTTCAAATAGAGATCTCTCCCCTTCCACTGTCCTTTGTTTTTACTTCAAAAACTTGGTAAAACAATTAATTACTTTCTCTACACGTACTATGTACATAGTGTATAGAGAAGATATTGTATTCCACCCAAAAATTCGATACCGAGATTTCACCGGAAATACATGTTTTGGGTCCCCCTGAATCCAAAAAAAAAAGCATTTTTGGAAAAAGGCATTTTTGTGTGCGTGTGTGTGCGTGTGCGTGTGTTTGTGTCTGTGTGTGTCTGTGGACAGCATAGCTCAAAAACGAAAAGACCGTTAAATACCAAACTTGGTATTTAAGTTTGGTATCTTCCAAGGATGCGACACGAAGATTTGCAAGAAAACCTCCCCCACCCCCAACTACCCTTTACATGGAACTTTTTTTCGAAATTTTTGATTTTCTCAAAAATGGCTCAAACGATTTTAATTAAAATATTACCTGACAAATAATATGTATATCTTGAATTTTCTGGGAATGTCCTCTGAAGACTAATTTATTCTTGAGGAATTTTGCATAACTGTTAAACCGTAAGAAATGGACAAAAACTTACCACACAAAAAATGTAGAGCACATTAAAACACACACTTTATGTTACATGATTTTTTTCCAGAAGTTGCTCGTTTTTGAGATATTCCTTGTTTTTGGTTTCAGCTTTGAACAACTTACTTTTCTCATACAGGATTTTATCAATTCCTGTCCATACATACAAACAAAGGAACTTCAGTCACCTAGTAACTAGCTTTTGAATTCAGATTAACCTATGATACTCCCTTATTTCGCTTCTACTTACAAGGAAGCAAGTAATAAGACTATTTCTGCTAAGTTTTTCTTGATTAGCTTGAAATAAATAGAAGAATAAGCTTATTAACAATAATTTGTTACACAGAAGTAGAGAAAGTCATGTGAATGGAACACATCAGATTTTTTGACAGATGTTGCGTATGTTATATATGGTAGTGTGTTGTGTCCTAAGATGGCGGCACTTGCTTCTACAAAAAACGGTAGTATTTCCGCACTGCATGTTACTCTTTCTAGATCCTTCTAGTAGTGGACAGAGGAAGGTGTTTCTTTCGCTTCTCGTGTGTTCGTTCGACGGGAATAAGTTTGCTCATTACCTAGTTCAGCTTAGTATTCTGTTAGGGCTTGTATTATATATTGCATTCTGTGTGCCAATTGTGATGCTCGGAAAGCAGAATACCTTTTTCCTGTTGCAGATTTTGCCAAACGCGTTTAACTGGTATAGTTATGTAGCTGCCAAAAGTTTAACTAAATTTTCTCTCCTTCTGGGTGCTAGTGAACCCCTTGTATTGTTTCAATTTTGGGGCGTATAGATTGCTGCATTTTTCAATATTTTAATGCTTGTTAATCCAAGACCCATTTTAAGCTCCTGTTTGCAGAGTTAATCTTGTTCTTGCTTCATATTAATAATGTTTGTATTTTGTTAATACTTCATTTCAACTGTTGCGTGGCGCATAATGTATTATAATTTGATAATACACCAGAAAATAGGATCCTTTAATGGAAGAAGAGCGTACTCTTTGCGTGTGTAACAAGCTGCTCCTCCTTTTGGGGCCAGTCAACGCTATCTAAAGAGAAAGCCTTGTACATTGGCACGAGGCATGACGTCACACTCTTTGGGCGTTGTGATACACCAGGGACGTGTTTGATTTGTGCAAAATTGTGATACTATGTTCATATTATTGGTTTTAAATTGTAATTGAAATGCTCCAGAAGTATAGTGTACCAAATTGTAACGGTAATTAAACGAATGACTGCCAGTCTGTCTTATGGATTTGGCGGTCTATGAGAGAGCGGTGGCTATGGGTTTTAAATGTTTATGGAAAGTGAATTTTACAACAAGAATCTAACTTTAATTTTAATTATCGTGACCGATGTTGTTGGCCCGGTAAGTATGGTTTTAAAATTTTACCACCAGTGCATTTTATGAGGATTTACTTCTAGTTTTTATTCCTTTTTAGCTCCATTGTTCCAGTGAGTTTTCATATTCACCTACCTTTGTAATTTTCGCAGGGTAGTTTTGTTTTCATTAAATTTTCTTATTTTAGGTAACATTTTATAAATTATCTATTGATTTTAACCACGTTTGTTTTAAAACGGCGCTAATAACCTTGAAGTTGAGCGTTCTTAAACAACTCATCTTTCTGTTTATTTTCCTTTCCCCAAGATGAAGATCTGAAATTCAAATGGATTATGGCTATTCATAGGAAGCATTTTGTTTCCACAGATAACTACAAGAATATAACTTATGCTAACCCTTTTAATATTTTTAGAACTATTTAGCAATTCCTAAATATTGAATAAACTAATGCAAAGTGCTGCAATATAACCTCTTCTTGTGGATATTCACTTCCCATTGAATATGTTTTTAGATTTTGAACTGTACTTTGGAGCACATGACAATTAAGATTATTACTGTTTATTTACATTTCAAAATTGTTTAAAATAATTTTGTAATATGTTCTGCACCACAATGATGATATATGTTTGTCGGTAAGTTCTATCTATACTTCCAGGAAAGACATTTGTTAAAGTTGAAGTTGTATTGTAACAAAGCAGGTTAGGGGCCCAATCTTTGTTTTAAAACATGTTAAAATGCATTCTGGTAGAATAAAGGTTAAAAATATTAATATTCAGAAAAGAGAAATGAAACTTCATGCCAGAGGTATTAAAACACTGTTTTATATTTCTGCAAAGTCCGTAGGTAAAACTATTATAGAAATTTGGTTATGGCAATAAATACTGAAATAACTACTTTAAAACTAATTTGCATTAACTTTCCCGTACAGTAGTAGTTTGGCGGACCCGCTAAAAGCCCAAAAATGTGACTTCATACACCGTATTTCAAGGCTTTCTTTTTAGGTGGTGTTGTACCAGTGCGCTTAAGGAGAATGTAAGGTAGGTCAGTGCATTGCGTATACATGGAGGTGATAACGCGATGTTTCAACCATACAATGTTTGTATCCATGGTGTACCTCCCTCCAGTTTATATGTGAAATTTAGTCAAACAAATACATAAGCAATGGTTTTATATAGTTAAGTCGAGCATGCTTATTGAGCAATGAAATTTCCTTTATAGTCAATTGCCTGAACTGATCACGTCGGAAACTTAGTTTCCTATTTCTTATAATTTCATAATTTTAGCACTTCAATCTTGTTGAGCCCAGATGTGAGTTCGTCTTTAAAATTGGAAAGGGATATGAAAGTTAGGTATATATTAATATGTGTTAAAGTTGATATATGTTAAACAATAAAGTATTAGAACAGTTGGGAAAATTTAACTACTTGGGTTGTAATGTAACCTTTAAAACTAACAATGAAGAAATAAATAATAAAGTGGAGTAATAGCTCGTGAAAAGAAAACCCGAAAAGATACAAACCTAAAATTCTACAAGTCAATGACTGTTCCAGTTTTACTATACCGGAGACATGAACATTTAAAAAGAAAGATTGGAGCCAAATACAAGCGGCAGAAATGAAATATCTCCGAGCAGTAAAAGGATGCACCAGACAAGATTATATTAGAAATGAAGACATAAGGAGAAAATTAGACATATTTTCCTTAAAAGAAAGGATACAAATAGAGAAACATGAAAAGTCATTTACAAAGAATGGATAACTCTCACATTCCATTTCAGTCATACAAATATAAACCTGTAGGCTACAGGACATAGGAAGACCAATTAAAAGATGGGAAGAAATATGAGCACGGAACTGGAGAATTTTCCTTGACCATGAAGAGTTGATGATATTATTTTCTTACGGCGAATACAGTGATTGGCGGTCTCTCTTAAGCTAGCCCATGTCTGAGTGAGGGAATGACTTGTATTGAGTGTAAGCAAGGTTTGATACACGTTTGTTTGACAGAAATTGTTTGTATACGAAAGACGGAAAACAGACCAGAGAGATGAAAAGAGTGATACTGGTATTTTATGCTCCAAAGACAACTGAAATTGCCAATATCCTGTATCTACTCGAAGATTTCTTGCATGGAAGTATGAACCTTTTGGAGATGCGAACACTGTTGAAGAGAACACCTCTGTAAAGCTTTTGCTTTCTAATTTATTTGGAGCTTATTATTATCCTAGTTTTATCAAAAGACATATGCATTGAAAAAATGTGTTACGCTATTAAATCCGAATTATTTGTTTTAAGTACTACTATTGCTAGGAAGAAAGAAAATATTTGAAATCAAATTAGCCTGAGAGGATAGATGTCCAGAAAAGAGGTAGAATTTGTCCTCCCATTTTTATTGGGGATCCTGAGTGGCTTTGCTTTTAAGCAGAAAATAGTTTTTCAAAGCTGATGTCTGAAACAGTTTCATAAAAATGCCAAATCTAGTCATTCGTTGACACACCAAACTGACACGGGTAGCAGAGATCTTAAAGACCCAGACTCGTGAAAGGGAGGTTTGCGGTTCCAATTCCTCTCGACCGTTCCGCCGTTGACTGAGGTCTTTTCCAAGTTTCCCTCAGTTCTCATTGTTGGAAAATGCTTACCTTTCCCAACTATATTCATTTCATAGCATGTATAAGTGTTGCCATCAGTAGGGTATGTCTGCATTTTCAATTTCAATATTTCAATAATAAATCTTCCGGTTTTGGTTCGGCTGCTCTGCCCAAATGAGCTATCATGTAGCATACCAAAAGGACGTTAAATTCCCTAACCGAGTCACTTTTTTCCGGGAAACCACAAGATCATCTTCAATATACAACAGCGACTTACAATATCATACCAAATACTTTAGGTCCCGACTGTATAGGTAATATTTATTAGGTCAATCAATGATATTTGTTCTTTCTTCATAAAAGCGGTGTATAGGACAAAAGTTGAAGGGTAGGATCGGACGGAATAATTGAATGGCCTAACCAAGGGGTTAACAGCTGGTTGTATTTTGAGAAAAGCAAAGGAAGCATATTTGCTCAATGCTTCTGCGAATCGCCTACTGTGCACTGCGTGAGCAATTGCACGGAAAGGAGCAACAGAATTCCTTCAGTGCTGAGACAGCATGCAGCATTTTGTATTTAAAATACGTAATCCACATTTTCATTGGTTAATACCTATTGTAGGTTCGTTATAGGTAGAACAATTACTTCATCATGGTTCTTGCATTAATATTTATACTTCGGATATGAACATACACATATTTTCATAGATTTGGTGGTAATTGGTAGTCGTAACATAAGTAATTTTGAAAGATATATTTATACTGACAATTACAGTTGTATTCTTTTCGGCTAGGGATGGTAGGAAGGGGAAAGGTGTCACGTGATACAGGAGCCTGTCTTTCCTCTTCTCTCCCACCCATAAATTAATAAAAGAAGCTTTTACTTGGTCAATGCCATTGCCATCACATTGCACCAACAGTATGAGAATTAATTTTTAACGAAAAGCTTCACATTATTTTATAGCGGTGATATATGAACAGACAAACTAGTAATTAATTGGGATCGAAAACAGTTAGAAACAAACGTTCTTCTCCTTAGTAATTGTTGTATTCGCTGTACGGGTGCACAATGACGCTGCAAATTGAATTTTCTGAGTGTGAGCTTTGCCGAAAACTAAATACTTATTCCGCCACTTCAAATAAGAAAGTGTCATTAGCTGGCGTATTGGATTTCTTTCTATTCTCAACATTATAAACTGGCTCATAGCACAAATATTTAATGTTATTAATCCACCAATTACTAAACCTATATGAGCTGAAAAATAAGCAATCATAACCTATATATTTACTTGACGTAGGCATATCAATCTAACTAAAAATCCTCCAACTAATCGTTGCTGTCATGTGTTTTAACACAATATCAAGCAAGCAAGCTGTGGTTAAACCACTCGCCTCTCACGTAGACGGCCCAAGTTAGATTCCAAGCGACCGCATGCGGGATTTGTATTGGACAGGGGGCGGATTTTCTTCGGGTTCTCCGGTTTCCCCCGCCATCACATTCCACCAGTGCTCCATCTTTATTCCATGGATCATTGTCATCGCTTGCGGGGCCATAGTAGTAAAAGCAGGCGTTAAACACAATACAAAGCTTAAGAGCAACACTCACATGACTTTCTATATGAGCTCCAAAAACTAACTTCTTACAAAAGATTATTCTTTTTTCTACACAGTGCTACTCGAAATAAACATTAACAGAATGTTCTTATCACTTAGTTCCATATAAGAACAAGGAAACTAAAGAAATGCGCTATACTAAAGTGGTAGTCAAATGTTTTAAAACCTGTCGTTATGCGATTGTTATTGTAAATCACTTCTTTGCTTGGTCAAGAGTAGAACAAAAGAAAAACGGACACTACCTGTCTGAGAAAAATATAAGACTTTACAATTGAAACCAATAACAAAGAATACCTCGGAAACTGTTACCTCCACAACAAAAACGTAAATGACATAAATTGTGTGTTTTGACGAGGTCTACATTTTTGTGCATCAAGTTTTTTTCAATATCTTACGGTTTAGCAGTTAAGCAAGATTCATACAGAATAAAGAGCTCCTCGGAGACTATTCCCAGAAAATTCAAGATATACATTTTATTTGTGATGTAAATATCTTTAATATATGGGATTTTAATAAAAATCGTTGGATATTTATTAGAAAATTAACATTTTGGGAAATGTTTCCATGTAAAGGATAATTTGTGGTGGGAGGGATTTTCTTGAAAATCTTCATGTCGCATCCTTGGAAGTTACCAAATCTAAATAACAAGTTTGGTGTTTAATGGTCTTTTCGTTTTTAAGCTCTGCTGTCCACAGACTGATAGACAGAGAAAGAGAGAGAGAGAGAGCTAGAGAGAGAGAGACGCGCACACACACGCTCGAGCCTTTATCTAAAATTCTTGTGTGTTCCATTCACATGACTTTCTCTACATCTCTGCAAAAATGATTTTAAAAAACTTATACTTCTATTACTTCATTCCAATCGAGAAAGAATTAGCAGAAATAGTCTTATTACTTGCTTCCTTGTAAGTAGAAGCGAAATAAGGGAGTACCAAAAATTAAAGTATTAGTCAAAAGCTGGTTTCTTTGTGACTGAAGTTCTTTTGTTTGTATGTGTGGACAGGAGTTAACACATTCCTGAATGAGAAAAGTATAAGTTTTTAATGGTGAAACAAAAACAAGGAATACTTAAAAAATTATCAACTCCACGAAAAAATGTAATTAACATAAATTGTGTGCTTTAACGTGCTCTACATTTTTTGATTGGCAAGTTTTTGCCCATCCCTTACGTTTTAGCGGTATGCAAAATTCCGTAAAATTCATCCAGAATAAAGTAACCTTCAGATGTTATTCCCAGAAAATTCAAGATATACATTTTAATTCTCAGGTAAATATCTTTAATATACAATATTTTAATCAACATCGTTAAAGCCATTTTTAGGAAAATCAAAATTTTCAAAAAATTCTATGTAAAGGGTAGTTGGAGTGGGAGAATTTTCTTGAAAATCTTTGTTTCGCACCATTGAAAGATGTCAAATCTAAGTATCAACGTTGGTATTTAACCGTCTTTTCGTTCTTGAGCTATGCTGTCCAGACTCGTGTATCTTTTTCTAAAAAAAAAAAAATTCGGACTCGGGGGACCTCAAAACTTAAATTTCTGCTGAACTCTTGGTATCGAATTTTGGATAGAATACAATACTTCCTCTATACACTATGTACATAGTACGCATAGAGAAAGCCAAAGAAGCAAGTTGTGACGGATCTTCGATTTCCGTCCGGTAATTCTATCCATCTGAATTACCATTCCAAATTCCGGATTGATCCTACCTTTCCGATGCATTTTGTTTAATCTTTCTATGTTATATAATTTTGATGTGACCAAGCCATCACACCGACTTAAAATATGCATTATTAAATCAAATGTGGTGGTGGTGGTGATGGTGGTGGTGGTGGTGGCGGTGTTGGTGGTGGTGGTAACTTTACATGCTCTCTAAAAATACTTCAATATAAAATATTGCCTACATATACATTTTATAAATCTTAACAGCATTGGAAATGCACATACGCACGCGCACACCACACGACACGCGCACGCGCGCGCTACAGAACAATTAAAGAAAGAACGCTCTGATATCACGCACACTCGCACACACATACACACGCTCGCGCGCTACGACAACAAAACAATAAAAGAAAGAACTCTCTGATATCTCACTCACTCACACTCACACACATACATACACACTTGCACCCTCAACTACATCACGAATTCATACATATAGATTACTCAAACACATAACAAGTCTGTACAATATTTACACAAATATATCTCTTAGTGCACGAATGTCCATAAGTATGTGTCCAGGCTTGGCCAGTTTTGGCTGTTTAGAACAAATTTTCCTAACATCCTCATTCTACACACAATCTGCCAAAATATGCGTCCAGTCTTCCTGATACCCGTATAATGGGCAAATGCGCCTACCAGCTTCATCAACTTAAGGGTTTTTCAGGCTCCCAACATGATGTTTGTTTAATACCCGATTTTAAAATATGTTTCTTTACCCCACCCAATTTTTATTTCGTTTTGTAACCGCTATGACGATTTTTTTGTACATCCAGATCCCAGTTATTAAGACCATGTTCCCCATTTTCCCCTGGTCCTCTCCCTCAATATCGCCTGACAGTTCTAAAGGAGTGCCATAACCGCGTGTGTTTGCCTCGTTTGTCTGTGCAAACGCTTGTAAGTTGTGCAGCGAGCATTGTCGGTATAAGAATGGGAGGAGTACATGCAGCAAGTGTGAATAAGTGTGTGTGGTTGCCAAGGTGGATGTCTGTAATCTGTGGAGCTGGCTCCCATCAGACATTTTTATGACCGTGGTACATGCCATGAGCAGTAAGGATGAACGGTTTTATGAGCAAACCCCTCGCCACCCTAGTTTTAAGCGCCAAGCAATGAATAAAACGATTTACAGGAAGCCGTTTTGCATAACAGTGGCATTAGAATGTTGCACACTAACGAAATAACTCTATGCTTTTTACGACTACCAAAGCCAGATATTTTGTGAATTAAATATTGTGAAGTACGTACATAATTCCTTTTTTTGTTTTTGCTGTGTTGGAGTTTTATATTTGCTTCCACTCACCTGTATTAAGCAGAGAGGGTTTTGTATTCGAGCCAACATTTGGATATACACACTTCAGTGGCAACACATTTTGATGCCTCTTGAACCCAAAGGTAACATTTTATAGCGAAAATACATTGTGTATCTGTGAACAGTGGAACAAAAAATCTGCTGTGGTCCATTCACATGACTCTTTCTATATTTCTCTAACAAATTATAATAAGTAATATAATGTTATCGATAAATTCACGAGCAACTTGTTGCGAGCGAATTTATCTAGAGCAAAATTGTAGCTCGAGTTGTAATTAATAAGACCATTTCGTGAATAAAGAACAATGATTAGCCTTTTTTTTTTGTAACTTAACGTCCTTTAACCTGGTTGTTCATATTGGACGATGAATGAAATTGGTGAACTGATGCTCAAATGATCTCGGGGTCCATGGAGCTTAAAGTTACTCGACATTCGTCTTCTCAGGATAAGGGAAAACCCAGAAAAAAACTTATCTGAGCAATTCACCCTAAGCGAGATTCGAACTCGCAACCTTTTGAATGTGAAGCAGACTCGCTACCACCACACAACCCAGGCGGGCCAGATTAACATATTTGGACAGGAAGAATAATATTCCTAAAATCCCATTCGTCTTGACGTATACGAGGGTTCGCTAATAAGTCCAGGGCTTCACACAGATATGGCTCTACTAGGCCAGTTAGACGCTAGCATCGTATAGTTTAACTCTAGACCAGCTAGTATCCATAGTTACAGGTCAATAGCTTATTTATTTTTCGAATGACAGCATTTTAAACAAGAAACTTTTAGAGTTTTCACGAAAATGGAATATTTGGAAAAACGAGCTTCTATTTGAAAGCCTTAACGCTTAAAGAAATCAAGGAGGAAATGGCCAGTACATTGAAAGACTCTGCCCTTTCTTATTCAATGATTAAAAGATGGGTTGCAGAGTTTCAAATGGGACGTACGAGCATTAGTAATGAGCCTCGCTCTGGTTTAGCACTGGAAGACTGCAGGTTAAAGTTGTTTGAGATAGCAGAGGCTGTAAACATATCAAAAGAACACTCAGGTAATATTTTAAGTAATGTTTTGGCTTTTACAAGGTCTGTGCAAAATGGGTGCCGCTGATCAAAAATTGCACAGAAAAACTGTTTCTGTTAGAAATGTGGAGCTCTACCGTAAAAATCCCAGTGAATTTTTGAGACGGCTTATTACCATGGATGAAATTTGGATACATCACTACACTCCAGAAAGTAAATCAATCAAAACATTGGAGTACGCCAGGTGAACCAACTCCAAAAAAGGCAAAATCAATTTTGTCAACTAACAAGGTTATAGCGAGTGTTTTCTTGGATGCACAGGGAATTATTTTTATTGATTACTTAGAAAAGGGTAAAACTATCGCTGGTGACTCCTAAGTAAGCTTACTGCTACGTTTGATAAATAAAAAATATATATATATATATATATATATATATATATATATATATTGTTTCATCACAACAATGCTCGGCCCATCTTTCAGTCATTGCAAAAATGGGCGAATTAAAGGTGTAATTGCTTGAACATCCACCCTAGCAAGATCTAGCAACCAGTGACTACCACCTTTCCCAAACCTCAAAAAATTTCTTGGAGGACGAAGATTTCACAGCAACGAGGAGGTCATTAATGCAGTAAACAACTATTTTTGAGGACCCTGATAAATCGCACTACATAGATTGTTTAATTAAATTAGAACACCGACATGACAAATATATTAGCCGAAAAAAAAAAAAAAGATGCTGTTTTCATTAAGAGCCGACTCTAGTATTTGCACTGAAATCACTGCAACTCGATTTCCATATCATAAATATCAGATCTCTTTGTATTGCTACACTATTATTTTGGTGTAAAATAAACACGTTTTAGGACTTCGCCATTATGTACGGGAATATCACTCTACACTGATGCTATTATTATGAGACGAACATTAGTTCAGAGAGGAAACAAATGTACGTGGGTGTGATAAACAAAATATTAGCATGCAGAGTAAATGAGTTCCGATTGGTTGGAATTTTACGCGCCAATGTACTGGATTGGCCATTTCCTACGATCACGTGTCATGAACGAAATAGTCGTTGAAAAGCTTACTCTTTTATCAACTTTATGCTAATCGAGATAATCATTATCAGAAATGGTCTTAACTACTTGCTTACTTGTAAGTAGAAGGGGAATAAGGGAGTACACTATGCTAAAGCGATAGTCAAATTTTTTAAAAGCTGGATGCTATGTGATAGAAATACATTACTTTGCATGACCAGGAGTTGACAAATTCCCATACGTGAAAAATTTAAGTTTTTTAAAACTGAAACCAAAAACAAGGAATATCTTGAAAAGGTCAACTCCACGAAAAAGTCGCCCTACGTGGTATGATGGTTCCATGCTAACTTCATATACCCAAGGTCGTGGGTTCAAACCTGGCCAAGGACGATTGATTTTTCGGGCGTAAAAATCCTTAGGATGACTTCCTTTGGGAGGGAAATAAAGCAAAATCAAGCGGCCTTTCACGCCTAGTATAGTATGGGACGCTAAAATACTCAGCAGTTAATGAGCGTCCATAAACACAACTCTATTTTCTTTTCTTTTTTTCCACGAAAAAAAGTGTACTACATAAATTGTGTGTTTTAAAGAGATCCAAATTTTTTGTACATTAAGCTTTCTCTATCTCATACGGTTTACCAGTTATGCACAATTAATCCGGAATGAAGAGATCTTCAGAGGCTATTCCCAACAAATTCAAAATATTCATTTCATTTTCATGTAAATATCTTTAATATGTGGTATTTTAATAAAAATCGATACAACCATTTTTGAGAAAATCAAAATGTTTTTTTTTTCCATGTAAAGAGTACCTTTGGGTTTGAAGATTTTCCTCAAAATCTTCGTGTTACATCCTTTGAAGATACTGAACTTAAATATCAAGTTTAGTATTTTACAGTATTTTCGTTTTGAAGTTTTTGAGTTTTCGAACACACATTGACACACACGTACCTTTTTCTAAAAATGTTTTTTATATAGGAGATCCTGTAGTGCTAGTTAAAACACACAATTTATGTTATGCATATTTTCGTGGATTTGACCATTTTTTAGATATTCCTTGTCATTGAGTTCAGTTTTAAGATACTTATACTTTTCTCATACGGGAAGTTGTCAACACCTGGCCATTTTTATACCATGACAACCACATTTTAAAACATTTGACTATCAGTTTAGACTAGTTTATTCCCTTATTTCCCTTCTACTTATAAGGAGCTAAGTAATAAAACCATTTCTGCTAGTGTATATCTCGATTAGCAGAATAGAATAAGCTAGATAGAAGAATAAGCTTATTAACAATACTTTGTTACAGAGTTGTAGAAAAAGTCGTGTGAATGGAGCACATCAGATTTTTTAAAATTAAAATTATGTAAATAGTTAATCATCATTAGTAAGATAGGCCAGGTTGGGTCGTTTCGGATGGGCAAAGATCATCTCTCCAGCGACGTTTAGGTTTAGTCACACTGCGCTTTCCTCCGGGTTTGTGTTTTTAAACTATCTTTTCTGAGCTTTATGAGCAAGAAGCTTTTTATGTGGGAGAGGTACCAACCCATTTGCCATAACCTCGAACCTGAAGAACAAGTGTTTGATTTTGGAGTTTTAGCTCTCCTAGGCTGGATACTATATATGCCTTTAAAAGTTATTTAGATTCTGAATTCAGGAACGAAAACCTAATTTAATGAGAAAGAATGAGTTCATTTCAGAGAGTGTAACGTTTGCAATTTCGTTCCGATCTCCACTGCATCCTGAAAGGAAAGACCATTAAGGAATTTGACCTCTGAAAAGGAAGAAAACAAGAGCATGCTAGCTCCAGGGATCTGTCAGAAAATTAGACTTTCAGCAGTATATTTCGACTCTTAAGTTGCACCCTTCTTACACGAAAGGGCACCGATTGCAATGAAAGTACAAGTGTGGGCTTGTTAGCGCGTCCCTGATACCGCTACAGCTTCTCACAATGAATTATGTATCAACAATATCACACGTGTGACGTTTACCAGTGCCTCAGCTTCCGTATCGTTACTCAAGCCCAGGATGTTGTCTTCCGGGATATTTCGATGTATCTGGTCGCTTGACAAGGATTTGGGGCTCCCTCATGCTTTCTCATAATATGTTGCCATCAAGATTTTTAGCTGCTGTAACTTTTATCTTCTCAATATCAAATTATGTCTCTGAATTTCACTAATCTATACTAGAACAGACGTCATCAACTGGTTGCTCTTTGAAAAAACAGAACACCCTTGCTCGTTACTCGCAGTCAATTGTCTTCTTAACTGCTTTGAAGCTCTTTCAGTGCAGTGGCGGCATGCAACATTTTGCGTTAATCCAGCGTTCATGGGTTAATATTTACTGCAGGTTCGGGATTGGTAAAATTGGTAAAATAATTGTTATAATGTTTCCTATATTAGCACTTATATTTCTGAGAGGAATATGTGTATAATTCAAACGTTTAATAGGGATAACCTAAACAATTACAAAAAACGACAATTATAATATTAGTACACTAAAACAACAAGATCCTTCACTTGGTGAATACAACTGTAATAACATTGTGAGGCTATACTTATAAAGCTTGGTCAGGGGTCCCGGGTCACGAAATTGCCGAATTAAGGACACAGAATATATTAATAATGATAGAGAAGGCGTGGTCTCTACAGCCCTTTTCGAGACACAATCTAACATTGCTCACAGATTGGTATCCTTTTGTTCCTGCAAGTAGATAAACCAGTGAACATTGAAAGTTAGCGAAGAAAATACGAAAGTATAGGTGTTCGACACTGAAGAAACTTGTGGATGATTAAATCATATTTTAAATGATAGAAGGATAGCCTTTTTTCGATACAGTAAAGATGTATGTATCTTGTAATTCATTGCAATGAATTCTGAGCGAGTTTGATTTACAACCTTCTGCAATTATCATCCTGGGTTTTTTTTATCATCTTCATACTTTTATTGATAAAGATATAAGGCGTTCTTATTTACCAATCATATTATCAAATGATTGTTTTGTTGTTGATTTATAAATTAGGACGATGCATATAGTCGGTTTAGTTACTTTTATAAATAATAGATTCCTCCTGCGCAGGCATAATCATAGGAACAGATGACCTGCATATTGATCTGTTCACTATCTTAGTATATAAAAGTCAATGTAAGTTTTTATAGGACTCCACACGTTCCATTGATTTACCAAACTTGGCACAAACCACAATTACAGTCTAGCTTAAATATGAAATTCGTCCCATTTCACAAGATTAATTATTTCATTTCATGTAAGCCTACAAAAGCTCGCAAGACCATCTATATCTTTCTCAGTGATAGTCGTAATAGCTGGAAAATTGCCAATATAAGAAAACTAATTGCCTAGTTAATCTTTCACGACCTCAGAAAATAACAAAGCAAAATAATTACATATTATTTGTTAATACAATATCTAAAACGTTTCATGGAGTAATAAAACAGTTAAACTATTACAGCAGCTATTATGCTTAAACAAAAGTAAAGCGATATAACCGCATGGTTGAAAGGTAAACAACATTTTGAACTGCAATATTATTATTATTATTATTATTATAATTATTATTATTATTAAACTACAAAAACATCACATAGACAAAACATTTCTTGTTTATCATTATCAGCTTACTTATCGTCTTATTATTATTTGTTGTATATTGATATAAAATAACACGAAAGGATTCAGTATAGTCGTATTTGTTACGAAAGTTCTGTGGCTCTCAAACATTACTGAACTAGTATAATAGATAAGTTGGTGCTAATATCCAAATATTCTGAGAGTATATTCTGATGCTCGGACATTCACTTTTTTATTGTTTAATTTCTCAATTTTTGTAACCAGCTGGTTTCTTTCTCTATGGGAAGTTTGCGATGCTTTATAAGCAGAAATACAAACCTATGGCATATATGTATAGAAGTGGGTGTGGCTAACAGTAATAGCATCTATCACTCCTTCCTCTTCTCTTTTTTATGTTCATTTTGTTGGTTCTTCTTCTTTCCCCCTTGTGTTTTCTAGTAGTTTTATTATGCTTGTTACTGAGAATAAATAAGGATTGGTTTTAGTTCTTCCCAACCGCAATTTCCTCCTATAAATAGCGACGAGTCACCTCATGTGAGAACAAGTCATACCTCATTCACAAGAAACTATTATTACAAACTGTGATATTTGGATTGTTCAACCGTGCTTTTTCATACTCTTTTCCCGGTTACTTTGTACTTTTCTGAATTTTAAATAACTATTTGTTTCGGTGAGTTGTTTAATAATTTCTAAATACGTCTGAAGAAACACATATTGTGGTACAGTTCATCTTTGTAACAAAGGGCTGAGTGTTTATCACATCCTTTAATGAGGATGCTGCACTGTCACTGTTGCTACCTATGAGTCATTGGTTTTTGCCTCGACTGCTGTCATCGTGTAGACTCATCAGGTGTGATATAAATGAATAAAGTGTTTTTGCTATTCATATACTTCAAGATCTTTTATGATTTTAATAACCGATGGTAAAATGTTAACACTGATTTTACAAGAACAAATTCACAAAATGTATATATCACTTGAAATGACGCGGTTTCAGAGCTCAAATCCGCGGACTTAACACGCAAATGTTACATCGCAGATAGTGCTGCATTCCAAATGCCACCCTGTTATATTATTCCATCCTCTTATGTACCTATAGCTGATATGAGCCCGGAGTCAATGTCATGTTCTGTTATTGGTTATATTTTTGCGCCAAAATTGTCGTCACAGCGTCACACGTTCCTGCATCTATGCCTTGCCATCACACACCTGACATGGGAATTACTAGAAAAAACCCTGTTTACTAAAGTTCCTGTCCTTGCAGTGACTTTGTTGCACGCAATGCAATATAATTGCACATCATAAACTCCAGCCCTTGCTTACTTGGAATTTCGTGTTTCCACTAGAAATGCGCATCTTTGTAACCCAGCAAATCTTGCCTTAATGTATTTATTACAAATATTTACAACAAATCTGCATCTGGCATTACAATATTAATAAAAATATAATGATTAATTAAGGTCTGAGTTTTGTATTGATATTTTCCGTTATCAGTTAGTTATATGAAATCGTTCTTTGCTTTATGGACGCCTCTCGTATTTATGAAGCATTCTGTATATACATTTTTAAGCCAAGCTGTGTATGCCTCAAGTTCTCGTATACTTACAGCATTGCGTTTTTATACCACTAATTTTTCAAGAGTCATTTAATTTGTGTATCCGAGTTGAAAAGCCAAGTTCTTTTGCGAGTTGAATAATTAAAAATGGGGCTCTCCCAACATCTCTCAACATGCTACATTGGAAAACAGATAAAATGAAACATCAATTTGAACGCAACGCGCTTGATAACAGTCGTTTCTTATGATGCGGAATGAAGCAATTTGTCACAAGGATCGTAAAAGTGCTATAGAACATTCATTACTGGTCTCGCTCAATATAACTCGGCTACCAATGCTGCATTTCATTCTTTAATGTTTAGTAAACACGCACAGCACTGGAATTTAAAGTTATTATAGCAACAATATTTAACTAGATAACCACATATTACTCCTTTAGCGTGAATAGTTTTGAATAGTTCTTTGAAAGCTGTTTTAAGATGCCGAGCCAGAAATGTTCTAAAACCACAAATATTCTATTGAGATTTTTAGCATTTTGTCCATCTTATGTGTTCATAAATAACTGTTTACAAAGTTGGGTAAATACAATTGAAACAATTCCTGGATTATACATTTAAAACACCGATTTAAGGCTACTTTATAAAAAATTCTTACAAATCAATTTTCATAATTTTTGAACATTTCTTATTGAGCTATAAAACAAGTTGTTAAGAAATAACTTTTACGTTAATTGCTTTAAAAATTGTACGTGTTCCATATACATACTGCAACTACTCAAGAGCTTATTGTTTTATCCACTCATGCTTATCGAAATAAACATTGAATTCCTTTGAGGCAGAAGAGAAATAAGAGGAATACATTAGCCTAACATAGGCAGATCTCTTAAGAAGAGATTGCTAGGTGACGACTTTGAAATTCGGATCCTTTTACAAGGCCAGAAGAGCAAAACGATTTAAGGCTTTCAGTTTGAAAAGTGTATAAGTGTTAGAAAATTTAAACCAACAACGAGGAATATTTTGGAAATGTATTAGATATAAAAACATTTTTGTATAGAAAAATCATGTCTTACGGTTTAACAGTTGTGCTATTTCCAGAAAATTAAAGATATGGATTTAATTTGTCATTAATATATCTTAAAACGTGTGACATTTCACTCCAAATCGTTAGAGCCATTTTTTGAAGAAATACAAATTGGTGTTTTATTTTTAAGAGTGTATATATTTGAGCCATTTATACTTAAACAGTTTTGGAACAGTTAAAGACGCTTTCATTAAAAAATAACTTTCATAAGAGACAGGCAAAATTACTCAACAGAAAATGTAGATCTCTTGAAAATGTACAATTTATTTTAAATACATTTTTCTTGGATTTTGTTTGAATTTTGAAATACTTCTGCCATTTTAGTGCCTTGTGTGATTATCATGCTAGCCTCCAATGTAAACGTGTTCAAACTCGGCGGAGTGTGATGAACTTTTTCGTATGTAACAATCCTTATTTTTTATATAAATATATTTAATATAAGGCGATTTTAATACAAATTGTTATGCTACCTTTGAGAAAAAAATCATAACAATTTCCATGTAAAAGGTAGATTTCGGTGGAAAAATTTTCATGAAAATCTCCATATTGCATCCGTGGAAGATAACATAAATACCAAGTTTGGTATTTAAAGGTCTTTTCGTTTTTTGATTTATGTTGATCACTGACAGGCACACGGCCTTTTTTCTACAGGTGCTTCTTTCGAACTCGGGAGCCTCAAAACAAATTTCCGGTGAAATCTCGACATGCTTGAGTGGACAACACCTTCTCTCGTTCACAAAAATAAATACACACCGCGCGATGGGTCACCTACTTCTCAAGCGTTCTTGCAAAGGTGGTATGAGAATAAAATTTGCCATATGCTTCCTTCCCTTTGTGTTCAAGTGACCACAGCGGTCATTCGTTCACCTCGCAGTTTTGAAAACCAATATATCGGCATTCATTGTAAATTAACGGGTAACTATTGCAAATTCAACTTCAATATACTAGAAATGTGGTGTTGTGTTTCAATTAAGTAAAACGCTGCTAGTGTTAGATGCCGTGCTTACAAAATTAAGTTTAATCAGCAGCAATTATACCTGCGACTAGAATAGCCGAAGTGGTTAAAACGTGCTTCTGCTGGTTAACAGAGACGTCGGAGGGTGGATCGAATCCCTTGTAAACGCCTGTCTTTGTTATCATTATTATCATTATTATATTTGGGGGGGGGGAGAAAACCTTTAATTTCGTGACCTGAGCAAAATATAAATTTGACAGATAAATGGAACCTCTATCTGATAAAACTCAACCCATAGAGCAGCAAACTACATAGCGTTTAATCTTTGACGCTCTCCTTCGAACGCTGAAATACGATTGAAATGTTACAACTAAATGTTTTATAAAATTTAAATTGAACATACCGTAAATAAAATAGGAAATTACTCCTAATTCAACTGGGAAACATTTCTACCATCAATTAATACTTTCCTTTAAACATCCACATTCAAAGGCATCTTGTCTATAATACTTGAATACTATCATCAGGTTAAAGGAATTATTTTTGCCATGTATTGTAAACGCTTACAATTGATATAAGGAAGCATTTATATCTCCTTCATAATCGAAAGTCTCGCTAGATAGGAATGAAATTAAAATTTTACAGGCACAAAATGAAAATAATTCATTTCCAAATGTTGAGTGAACCCTCATGATTGTATTCTATATAAGAGTAGGACTCAAGAATGTCGGAAGAAAATTTTAATATATTCTATATCTTATAAAAGCATTTATTAGGATAAAAATTGTATTAATGGTCACAAAATAAATTCTAAAAAGTAGCAAATGCCAATGAATAAATTAACTAATGTTATATTTAAAAGAGCAATACAGTTGCGGATTGCTTGAACCGTTACGCCTAGCAGCGTTGCCATGTCCCCATTAACTTTGTGTCTAGAAGTGAGCCTTTATTCTGATTTTTCATTTCTAATGACAATAGATAGTCTCGAGGAATTAATGACTTTGTCAATGTTCCGTTTCAGAAAATAAATTTGCGAGAGATGAGGATCGAACCTACCGCACACACGTGTACACACACACACACACACACACACACACACTTACGTTTCTAAAAATGACTTTTTTGGTTCAGGGAGTCTTAAAACGTGTATTTCCTGTCAATTCTTGGTATCTAGTTTTTGGGTGGAATACACAACTTCTGTATCCACCACGTACATTGTACATAGTGCTAGTGAAATAAATAAGGGAATACACCAGGCTATGGTGATAGTCAGATCTTTTAAGCTGGTCGTAAAAGTGATGGTATTGAACCGTTCTCTTTCCTGACCAGCAGATAGAAAAACGAATAACGAAACCCCGTTTAAAAACTTTAGGGTATTCCAAATTTAAAACCAATAACAAGGAATACCTCGGAAGTGGTTACTTTTACAAAAAAAAAATAGTACAGGACATAAATACGATTTAAGAATTATACAATTGCCATACAGAGTGAACAGGTCTTCAGAGGCTTTTCCCAGAAAATTTGTGGTAGAAATTTTATTTGTGACAAAAATATCTAAACATATGGCATTTTAATCAATATCGTTAAAGAGCTGTTTTTGATAAAATCAAAACACTCGAAAAAAGTTCAAAGTAAAGGGTAGTTTGGAGTTGGGAATTTTCTTCAAAATCTTCGTGTCGTATCCTCGCGAGATGTAGAATTTAATATCAAGTTTGGTATTTAACGAACTTTCATTCTTTTTGAAAATGCTTTTTCTTTTTTTTTTATTCAGAAGACCCAAAAGCATATATTTGTGAAATCTCCACATGGAATTTTTGGGTGGAATACAATACTTATCTTACTATACGTGTAGGGTAGTGATTTCGTGGTAATAGATGTAATTGGAAGAGAAAACTGAACAATTGTTAATGCAAAGCATGCGAATGCAACAAATTTCGCTTCCGATCTGAATTTGAAATATTCCTTTGAATATTTCTGCCATGCATAAAATGTGGCGCATAATGGAGAATCGCTGTTTGGGGGTGCTAACAAACACAGCTTTAATCTCTCAGAGCTATCCATCACATTTACAGATCCTTTCTGTCAAAATAGCTGAATTATTAGTTCTTTTTACTTTTCCTATCACATGCACAATGTATGTTAATAGATAGAGAAGGTTCTCTATTCCACCAAAAAATTCAATACCGAGGTCCCGGAAATACCAAGTTTGGTATTTAAGTTCAATGTCTTCCAAGGATGCGACACAAGATTTTGAAGAATATTCCCCACCCTCAACTACCCTTTACGTGGAACATTTTTCGAAATTTTTGATTTTATCAAAAATGGCTTTAATGATTTTGATTAAATTACTATGTGTTTAAAATATTTTCATAACAAACGAAATGTATATTCTGAATTTTCTGGGAATAGCCTCTGAAGAACTCTTCATTTTTGATTACTTTTGTGAAAATGGTAAACCATAAGTGATGGACAAAAACTTACTAGATTAAAGTATAGATCTCTTTAAAATACACAATTTGTCACACATATTTTGTTTTGCAGAGTCCACCGTTTCCAAAATATTCCTTGTTGGTTTCAATGTTAAACTACTTAAATGTTTCTCAAGCGGGAAGTCAACTTTCGTTTCATCTTTTGTTTTACACTTGGAAGAGTAAAGAGAAGAGAATTTCAACTATTTTTCATAGCAACAGCTTTTAAAAGATTTGATTATCGGTTTAGCTTAGTGTATTCCGTTATGTCTCCTGTACATACAAGGAAGCAAGTAATAAGACCACCATTTCTAAAGTTTAACTCAATATGATGAAGATCAAGGAGTAATCTTTTGTAAGGAAGATTTGTTAACGGAACAGCTAGAGAAAATCATTTGAATAGGACACATTAGATCCTTACTCATATTTTCCTCACAAACCGATTCAATACTCTCCTCAGGAATAACAAAAGTACTCGCTACCTTTAAACTCTCGTACTTTAGTATACTAGCCACTGGATTACTTCCCTTTACACATGTAAAGGATAGACTACGGAGGGGACACTTTGTGTAATGTGACCTATGCAGATTATCACTTTCCAGGAAGATGGGATGAGCTGAAGGAGACATAGAAGGCAGACAGGTTACCAGAGAAGCGCGAAAGCCCCAACGTCCCACTGACGTGCAAGCGACCCGCTGATCTGGCAATCTCCTGTAGTCCATGAGAAGAAATCTTTGCATACATTCGCGCCTTCTGCCTTACATTACGAACTTGAAGCCACACCTAAAAAAGAGGAAACGGAATGAAGGAAAACGGTGGAAAGAAAGTTATAATATATGAGAAAGCACCCCAGCATTCGCATTTCAACTCCTGAGAAGCCACAAAAAAGCGTGGTCAGAATAGCGGTCACTGGGATCGAACTCAAAGCCCCCGAATGCGAATCGCACACTTTACCGCGCCGCAGTCTTGCTCTGTTTACTTCCCGTTAAATATTATTGCCGAACTACTGAAATATATATTACAAGCTAGATCCATATTTTCTTTCTTGCGTTAAGATAATGCATCACGGGATTTTGGCACTAAAACATAGTATGCAATTCACTAGAAAGGGAATATTGGCCAATCTTGGGAACATGCTATTTTATGTCGAAATAGCTGACTCGTTGGTATTGCAGTCATAGCAGGCATTGGCTGCGTCATTCTTTTTTCCTCATATGTTTGAAGTCTGGAATGTGTGAACGTTCTTGCAAGTACAATGGAGATTGAAGGAGAGCATTTTCGGCAATGATCTTGTACGACTTGAAATGTGACTTAAATGTGCCGCAGGCTACGTGAGCGTTTGAGAGGACTTTTAGGGACTATTCTTCGTCAGGTATCACCGTGTTCCGTTTGGAGAGTTCAATACGGGACAACAATTTCTTAAAGACAAAGAGAAGATTGGCAGATCGACAACAGTAGTGTTGAGAAAAACATCAGCTCTGTGGAAATTATGATTAGGGAAGATCCAAGACTAACTTACAAGGGCATTGAACTGGCATTAGTTGAGTGCTTCAACATCATTCATGAACACCTTCGGTAAAAAGAGAGAAAATATAAATCAAAATGGGTGCCCATAACTTATTGAAGCACACAAGCTCCATAGGATGGAATGACTCCAAGAAATGCTGCAACGATTTATCTGTGAACAGTCTCGCCGTGTTACAAATGTGTTACGGATGACAAAACATTTGATATATCAGTTTAAACCAGTCCTCCATTTGGGTGTTCCCAGATGACCACCCGTCAAGAGAGTAGGAAGTGCCGGATAGAAAATGGTTCCTTCTTTCTTCTCCACAAGTGGAGAATACTTTGAATATCAGAAAAGTGTTACTGCAAAATTGTATATGGAAATTGCCCTCCCAAAAGTGTTTCAACAAACCCAAGATAAGGAGCAAGGAGCGCTAAGGAGCAATTTGTTGCTCATGACAATCCATCGACTCTCACCGCTAATGTAACAATGGAGTTTCTGGAAGGAACAGAGGTAAAACTATTGATTATTCCATTCTGTAGTCCCGATTTGACACCGTGAGATTTCTTCCTGTTCCCTACGGTGAAGAATTGGCTGGAGGACACAGATTTTCTAGTTATGATGAAGCTGTTGCAGCATACGAAAACAACTGAGTGGCGTGGATGCTTCCAGAAATCGTTCCAAAAGATGTAACTCTGTATGGAGAATACTTTGAGAAACGGAGGTAAACAAACGTTTCTAAGAGTATTCATTATTTTCTGTCTCAGTGCTTACCTACTGATTCTAAAATTGCATAAACAATGTCGCTGGTGAAAATTCTCTTATAAATATTGAATTCGTTGTTCAGTTTAACGAAATATGCAAATAATTTCACCCTTCCTCTAAAACAAGCATGTCCAAAGGTAAATCTTGCGAGGTAATGACGTCAGAATTTACTATCCCCTGTCTCCAATCAAGGTGGAGAAATTAGTCTCTCATACTGTCGTATATATGTAGAAACTCGGTAGCGCATGTTATTCAGAACCCTTTTGCTTCAATGCCCTGGCGTATGGCAGCTCTAATTGCAGGGAATGGAGGTCACACCAAATATTGAATATGAGGGCTCAAAGATCATGCTTAGATTTGAAAAGTTTATCATTTGTTACTTGTCATGTACCCAATCTGTGGTATTAAATTGCATTCATGAGTTTCCTTCTTGGCGTTGCAGTTTTCACAAACGGCTGTGTATTTCCGGTGAAATCTTGGTATCAAAGTTTTGGATGAAATACAATACTTTCTCTACCAAAAATACTCTCTGTACCTGCTATGTAGATCACATGGTAGAAATGGTAGAGACAGTAAAAGGATAAATAATTGAATAATTCCAACCATTATTAATGGATATTTAGAGGATGGCTTATGGCATTAAAAATTTACTTTAAATAGTTTACATTTTTTATTAAACGCAGTTTCGTTTCTCTCAACATTTACGCTATTAAAGATTATACAAAAATCTATTCCGAACGAAGAGAGCATTACAATCTACACTCAGAGAATTTAGGATATATTTCATGTATAGAAGTCTAATATATATTAATTTTAATCAATTTCATTGGAGAAAATAGGCGATTTACAAAAAATCGGCGTAAGGTGTGTTAGAAGGTGGGAGGATTTTGTTGAAAATCTCCATAGAGAGATGATAATCCCTTCAAGCCTGGGGCTATCAACCCAACTGCGGACCACACGTCCACTTCCTATGCACGTTAGAGTTGGGCGGTCATCCACGTAATGTTGGGTATCATGGCTGAGATGGCTACTTATCGCGGCTCCTCACTTTCCTACGGCTCTGAATGGGCACCGACATTATAAGCCAGACTTAAAACCCGCAACTCTATGGATATGATTGAACTAGGGCGCATTCAGTGGCTGTAAACCATAGCAGCGCCCTAGTTAATTGGTGCAGGACATCTTTGAAATGAAATTTATGGACGCTCTTTTAACTGCTTGGTTCTCAGAATCCTATTCTATGTTGGGCGTGATAGAGCGCTTAATTTTGCTCAGAGACCTTTTTATGAGGCTTGGCGTTTCTTGTATATATTATTTTGCCCATGTCTATTGTACTTGTGTACCTAATGACTGAACAAATATATACTAAATACTTTAAATGCCATAAATCTACGATAGGGGACCAACGTCCGAAGGAAGTCAAGGGCTTATTACGCCCGAAAAAAGTTCCATCACCCTCAGCCGGTACAAGAAGCTAGTATGGTAACCACTACACCACGGAGGGCAACGCAGGATATCTTTGATACATACTGAACAGAAGTACCACGTTCAGTATGTTTCTGTTTTTGAGTTACGGTGTTGAAACATGCAGCGACACACATGCGGACCTTTTTCTTAAAATGTTTTTTTTAATCAATGGGGCCTCAAATCATGTATTTACAGTGAAAAATCGGCATCGAAATTTTGGGTGGAATGCAATTTTTCCCCTACTTGCTATTTGTAGTAAAAGAAGTAAAACTAATTGCACAGTAAACTGTGCAGAAGTGTTGAAGCACGCATGGGAGGGAAAATACAAAATCAAAACATGAGAGAAACGAGGGTAAAAGCAGGACTAGAAGTTGTGTAAAAATAAATAAAACACCATAAAATGAACGCACGTGGAAAAAAATGAATTCTTTCCTTTTCGTGGCGCAACACCCACATGCCCTTCTTTTTCCCGCGGGAGATGTTCCCTGCGATTGGAAAATATAAAACATCTGCATTGAGGTTATTCCTCTTTGTGTGCACAACACAATGGCACAAGATACAGCGGTTGGAGTTGATGCTGCTTCGGAATAAAATCTCGGCTTACGGCTTTGCCAGTGCTCTTGAGTTGAGCTTTACCTCATCAATAGTATATGATTAAAAAATCGTGGTAACATATTGGACTCGCATTCGGGACATCCAGGGTTCAATTCCCTTTGGGCCGGTAACTCCGAACATTTTTTTTTTTTCTCGCTGTTTTCCTGGTCGGCAGCAGGATAACGGATATCCCAAAAGGGGGCGTATTCACTGGGACAGCGCATCGCTCGTAAAGCATTGTGTCCCAAGCGACTTACGCGGCCCTTGGTAGAAAGGAATTTGATGAGGAAATGACTTGAAGGGGCGACCAAATCTAGATTTTGATGAGTCCCTAAAGTTTCCAGATTGTATGCATCCGACACTACCAACAAGACCCAAGCCTTCAGGGTCCCTTTCGAGAGCACCAGATGGCTGGCTGGTCCTGAGTGGTACCGCAAAAACGCCAGAGAGGTCACTTTATGCCCCCGCCAAACCTCAACCTCCCGAACACCATCACCTGGTCTGTCAACTCTGAAACATTTGAGGAAGTGTTGGGTACTGGAAAAGTGAACTAGAAGATTAACCCACTGACGTACTTTTTTATAGCAAAAAGTACTCCGTCATGTATTCGCTAACATCAGCTTCTTTGGGATTTTCATCAATATGCCTAGCTGTTGAAGAATTTATTTCACTTACAGATTAATATTGCGCTTGAAATGGAATGTTATATATCATATATCGCACTTCTCAATATCATCAGATTCTGGTGCTTCATCAATAAACTTATCATCTGAAGGCACATCCCTATTCTCACACAAAACTTTGCATGTTCTAATTCGCACGGATCTGCACCTCACGGAATGGCGGAAGTTTGGCGACTTCTGTGATTCACTCGGGACTTTCTTTTGATGATACGAGTTCAATACAAATAACCATTACAGCTTCTTCAGTCAGAGATATCTCTTGAAGGCTTGTAGGACCAAAACAGATGAAATCAGTCCGATCGGTAAAGCAGCACGCATAATATTGCTGCTGATAACGGAACTATCCGTCACTGTACAGAACGCGTAAGTTGAGCAATGGCGGGTGAACCCGTCAAAGTACGTGAATGTGTTAACCACGCCAGTATTCGGGAAACCACAAGAAACCAATGTCAGAGTGGGCGGTTGCCGGGAATCGAACCTATAGTATGAATGTTTCAATGACTCTTTGGCAGACTGGAATTCAGCCTGAAATTTCTCGCTCAGTGAGTAGGCTCTCAACCGTTAAAGCTGAGGAACTTGTCAAAAAATCTTTGGGTCTACCTCTGAGATCTGGTGGTTATTTTTTTATTTTTGGTAGTGTTTAACGCAGTGAAGCTGTAGCACCGGTGGAATGCGATGGCGGAAGGAACCAGAGAACCCGGAAAAATTCACCCCTGCTCCGCTTTTTCCACCACAATCACATGCGGTCGCTTGGGATCTAGGTGAGAGATGAGTGGTCTAACTGCCAGATAGCGCGGGTATCTGGCAGTTAGCCAACTTCCAAATGAGAGCTCCCGGGTTTGATTCCGGCGGGAGAATGCATGTTTTAAACAGGATTATCCCCTTTCCTCATTGGAGTTTTGAAGTGTGAGTGACCTTGTATTAGTCGGCCGCAATAAGACAATCTTCGGTGGAACAAAGCAATCAAAGAACAAGTGGTGGAGCTTGAAAGTACAGTCGGAAAAAGAAAGCATATGCAGAAATGCTACTTCCAGGAAACTAATGTGAAGACATCAGCAAGTTAGTAATTTTTTCATCGTGCAACTCCATCCTTCCCTTCACTCCCCTTGAAGATGGCAGCAAACAAGTGGCACCTTCCCCAAGTGCTTTCATATGGTGGTCGATAATAAATGATGTGTGTGTCGTTTGTCTGTAATGTTTATAAATACTCAACCTAAATTTAAGGATGAACAGAATAGAAAACAGTGAACATAATTGCTGATGAACAATTTCTCAAAAATCAAAGTTATTACTTTCTAAAGGAGGCATATACGTACATTAAAAAGTCTGGAGTGTTCCATTCACACAACTTTTTCTAACTTTTTTCAAATAAACCGTTCTTACGCAACACCATTCTTTTATTTACTTAATGCTTATCAAGATAAACATTAACAGTAACATATTATTTAGATCCTTGTAAGTAGAAGGGAAATAAGGGAATGCAATAGACTAAAGTGATAGTCAATCTTATAAGGCTGCTGCTATGCGATTATCATTGAAATGCAGTTCTGTTTCCTAAGCTAGAAGTAAAATAAGAGTTGAGGGCTTCCCGTTTGAGAAATGTTTTAAGTATTTCAAAATTGAAATCAATAATGAATATCGGAAATGGTTATCTCTAACTGTATATAAGTAAATTGGGTATTTTCAAGATATCTGCATTTTCGGTGCAGTAAGTGTGTATCTTTAGGGTTTACCAGTTATGCAAAGTTATTAAAATGAAAAAGACTACAGGGGCTATTCCGAAGAAACTAGGGATTTACATTTTATTCGCCATGTAAATATCATTACTATTTTTAAGAAATAAGAAATGTTGTACAATGTTCCATGTAAACTGTAGTTTTGGGTAGAGGTAATTTCCTGATAATCTTCATGTCAAATCATTGAAAGATGCTGAACTGAAATACCAAGTTTGGTATTTAAGAGACTTTTTGTTTTTGAGTTATGCTATTCACACACATACATATGTACTGGCCCTAGACGGCCGGGGTTCGATCCCAAGTGACCGCATGTGAGATTTGTGGTGGACAAAGCGGCGCTGGGTTGGATTTTCTCCGGGTACTCCGGTTTCCCCCGCCATCGCATTCCACCGGTGCTCCATCGTTCATTTATCACCAGTGTCACCGCCTGCGGTGCCATAAGTAGTTAAAGCGGGTGTTAAACACTACCATAAAAAATATGTACTGGCCTTTTGCTAAACTCTTTTTTCTTTAATTCTGTGCGTTCAAAACATGTAGGTATTTCCGTTGAAATCTCAGTATGAAATGTTTTGAGTGGAGTACAGTAACTTATCTTCCTGCTATGTCCACCATGTAGATACGTGCTAGAGAAACTAAAATGAACTACTTTTCGTAGGGGAGACCTAAATTTGTTTGTTATGTTTAGTTATGCGGTGTTAGAATCATATATAGAATTCGTTGATACCCCATGGATTATGTTGTAAGAGTTAAGAAGACGGCTAGAACCTCAAAAATACCCATCAACGTAAACCTTCGCCATCTCTACAAGCAATGTAAGATACCAAGTTATGTTGAAGATTTTAATCGCGTTTATTTATTTTGTTACTTGTGCTCCACCAAGAACTTGATGCCAGTAAGTGGGCTGGAGGTTCTCATCTCTCTTGTCAAGACGTTATCAAGAGCTAAAGAATTAGTAAAGGGATTTAAATTTGAAACACAACTGGTGAACACGCAAAGGGTGCAGACTGTGTGCCTTCATATACCATGTGGATGTATGGCTGAAGGCAACTTTTACTTTCTCTAGCACGTTTGTACAATGTACGTAGATACAGATGGTACCCAAAAAATGCGAAAGCGAAATTTCACCGGAAATGCATGTTTGAGAGCCCCTAAATCCAGAAAAAAAGTTTTAAGAGCAATGTATGTGCCCGTGTGTGTGCGTGTGCATGTAGTGTGCGTGTGTGGATAGCATAACTCAAAAACGGAAATACCAAACTTGTTATTTACGCCAGTATTTTCCAAGGATGCGACACGAAGATTTTCATGAAAATCTCTCAACCCCAACTACTCTTTACGTGGAATATTTTTCAAAAATTTTGATTTTCTCAAAAATGGTTCTAATGATATTGATAAGAATACTACATATTTATGATATGTTTATGGCAACGAAATGTATAACTTGATTTTTTTGGGAATAATCTCTGAAGGTCTCTTCACTCTGGATAAAATTTGCATATCTGGTAAACTGTAAGAGATAAATAAAAACTTACTGCACAAAAAATACAGATCCCTTTAAAATACACAATTTGTCATACATTTTACTTTCTCTACACGTACTATGTACATAATGTATAGAGGAAATATTGTATTCCACCCAAGAATTCGATACTGATATTTCACAGGAAGAAGGTACATATTTTAGGAAACCCTGAATTCAGAGAATGACTTTTCAGAAAAAGGACCGTGTGTGTGTGTGTGTGTGTGTGTGTGTGTGTGTGTGTGTGTGTGCCTGTATGTCAGTGGAAAACATAGCTCAAAAACGAAAATACCGTTAAATACCAAAATTGGTATTTAGGTTTGGCATCTTCCAAAGATGCGACACGAAGAAAATCCCCCCACCCCAACTATCCTTCACATGGACAAATTTTCGAAAATTTAGGTTTTCTAAAAAATAAGTAACTATTTTGATTAAAATTCCGTATATTAAACATAATTACATACCGAATAAAATGCATACATTGAATTTTCTGGGAGTAGCCTCTGAATACCCTTTTATTCTGGATTAATTTTGCCGAATTTTGCTTAACTGCTAAACGGTAAGAGATAGACAAAAACGTACTGCAAAGAAAATGTTGATCTCGTCAAAACACACAATTTATGTCCTTTACATTTTTGTTGTGGAGGTAACCGTTTCCGAGATATTTCTTGTTATTGGTTTTCAGACAGCAAGTGTCCGTTTTTCTTTTGTTCTACTCCTGGCCAAGCAAAGAAGCGATTTGCAATGACAATCACATAACGACAGCTTTTAAAACATTTGACTATCGGCTTAGCCTACTGTATTCCATTATTTTATTCCTGCTTATAAGGAACTAAGTAATAAGAACATTCTGCTAATGATTATCTCTATTAGCAAGGTGCAGAAAGAAGAATAATCTTATGTAAGAAGTTTGTAGAATAGCTAGAGAAAGTCTTGTGAGCGTAACACATCAGATTTCTTTTTTTTTACAGTTAACCATTGCTCGTTATTCGTTTCAATTTTAAGCTACTTCAACTTTTCTCAAATGGCAGGTAATGCTTCGTTTCGTCTCTTCTATTTTATTCCTGGGCGTACAAAGAGAAACCCGAATTTAATTGTTTCTCATAGCGACCGGAGTTTTAAAATGTTATTAATGATTTAGCCTATCACCTTATTAGTATTACCTTATTTCTTTTCTACTTAGAAGAAGCTAATACAACAATTTCTGCTTGTGTTTGTCTCGACTATCATGATGTATATAAAGGAATACTGTTTTGTAAAATTAGCTTGTAAAGAATGTTTTGTGAATGGAACACAATAGGGAAAGTTAATACTAACGAAAGGTTTTTCACCATATTAGATGTTTATACGTGTTATAATTTTAAGTATGACAAAAACTATGATGTATTGCATTCACACAACTTCCTCTAGTTGTTCTGCAAAAGCACTATTCTTACAAAACAGTATTCTTCAACCTACGTCAAGCTAAACGACATAAACATTAACAGAATTGGCCTTCCTACTTTGTTCCTTATATCGACTTATATCGATAAAAGCATTTGCAGAAATACTTTGTCTGCATACTTCCTTGTAGATACGCGGGAATAAGGAAGTAAGCTAGGCTAAAATGATGGTCAAAACTTTTAGTAGCTGCTCGCTATGTAATGCATTGATGTAATTGCTTCACCAGTGTAAAAGAAAAATGAATGATAATTTCCATTTGAAAAAATGTACAAGTATTTTAAAATTGAAATCAATAACTAGGAATATCTTGGAAACGGTTACCTCAACAAAAATGTATCTTTTATGTGTCTTAACGGGAACCACATTTTTTGTATAGTAAATCTTGTTTATCTCTTAAAGTTTATCATATATGCAAAACTCCTTCAGAATGAAGAGAGTATTATTATAATATGTATTGGCATATACATTTTATTTCCTATTCGGATATATTTAATAGACATCATGTTCATGAAACTTGTCACAACTATTGAATTAATTAAACATTTCGAAGTCTTTTGTACTAAATGGTAGTTTGGGCTGAGGGGATTTTGTTGAAAATCTTAGTGTCGCATCCTTGGATGATTCTGAACTTAAAAAAGTTTCGTATTTAACCCTCCTTTTGTATTTCAGTTGTGCTGTTCACAAACACACATGCACCTTATTCTAAACATATTTTGATGGCATTCAGGGGAGCATAAAATATATTTCCAGTGAAATCTTGGTACTGAATTTTTGGACGAAATGTTTTTAATAGTGCTATTTAATGACGCTCTTTACTTACTGTGGTTCTCAGCGTCCAATTCTAAATTGGGGTGAAAGACCGTTTACTTTTGCTCAGAGGCTTGATGTTCTTTTATGTGCCGTAAATTTACGACACGGGACCAACGGCTTTACTTCCCTTCCGAAGGAAGCCATGCATTGCAGTACTTTCTCTACCTATATAGTATGTACGAAGAAGAAAATTAAAAATTGGGGGTTGTTACCCTAAGTCGGAGGATTTTTAAACCACAGCTAATGGCATTTCGTAGCACTGAGTTAGCAATCCTTAATGTTGGAATGTAGGACAGAGAGGATATGTAGCTAAAGGAGTTAGTGAACTGCCTATTCGAGAATAAAGTAACATTTTAACTTTCTTAATAATCAACAGTGTAGCAGATTTTTAATGATAAAATAACTGTCAGAATATAGAGGAAAGAACTGAGCAATTTGAAACGTATCAGGTGAATTTAAGTTATACCCATAAGAAGGTTATTGAACATCTTAAAAAGTATTACGGTATATAACTTTATTTTTGTATTTTTTTTTCTCTTTTATTGTTATAATTTTTATTTTTGTAGCACTCTTCTATAATATCTGTTACAATTTGTTCTCATAGTTTAATTTTATTTAACTATTATAACAACAATTTTGGTAAAAGTCCCTAAATGTATATTTTATTCGGTGCCACTAGGCAAACTCCTTTATGAGACAGACTAATAAATAAATAAATATAAAATTAGGGACTTCTTTTAATTAATAGACAGATCTATGCCAGATCTTGGAGTCATTCCTTCTGAAATAATGATCTAGGTAAATAATAGGATATACAGAACTGGACAAAAAGACCTATATAAACATTCTCGAAGAGATAAATGTGAAATAATTAAATAGAATAATGTGAAATATAAAGAAAATTGCACCTCACATATAGACAAAGCGTTAAAAAATGGAATATAAGCTGGTTGAAGTTTCTGTACACATATTGGGTCATGTCAATAAACAGCAAGTAGTTTTTCAAAGCTCATACTCATGAGTATGAACACTTTCTGTAATTGTACATTCAACTCAAGTAGAACATACTCTCGTAAGAATAAAAGCCTAATTCATGCGAGTGTATGTATACTCAGCTTTACAATGATCTTGTTCACTTAAATATAAGTATAAACCACTCTCATTGATCATGTAGCGTTGTGTAGTTTGATTGTTTGGTATACTGCATTGAGTACATTTTGTTGCCTATGGTTATGTTCCAAATAAACTGCTGAGGACTAATGCGATGCAAATTTGAAGTCTTTCAGGAAGTTAACAATTAATTTAAGCAGACGTACAAAATCATATCGCATAGAATAAGGTATTCAGAAGAAATCTATAACATTCGCAGTGTTGAGAGGCCCATCTTAATCTAATACTCCGACTGTTAATCTTATAAAAGAGTAGGCATTAATTAAAATATAATCATTAATCCGTCTTACGCTTATGAAGAAGCGGAAGTGGATTACATTTAAATGCACACAAAAGGCTATTGTATTCTGAAAACCTCCGGAAGAGGCGAGGTAAAGAAAACAGGGTGACTAGAACCGGGACGCAGGCGGGGTCCCTAATGATTCTATATGTTGCACTCTTATGCCCGGGGAACTTCACGCTCAAATGGACCTCTCTCCATGGACAGTCTTTCTCTCTCTGGGGACCTGTCTGATACCGTCAAAACTAACTCAACCGATGTCCACTCGCGTGATGTTTCGAAACATTATAAGGAAGTGGAGGATAGGAAATTTGGGGCATTACATAGTACACTTAGGGAAAACTACGAGAAAGCTCTAGGTCAGAGTGACCTGTTCAAATGAGTATCGAATCTAGAATCTTCCGAATGAGAACTTCATACTTTATTGTACAGATATTCGTTTTTCTTAAGTTTTTTTTTTAAATCTATTTGTTTTACGTCACTTTAACTTCAAGATTATATCGCGACGGACCTGTAAGATACTTCGTTGACGGTATGTGGTGGTCAGTAGCCTTTTAGGACTATCTCCGTACCATACAACTTGCGCTTCGTCCGAACATGGCGATAGGGTGCCACAGTCTGGCTGCTTTCCCCATGAGTCCGAATGGTGCGTACAGCCAGACATATGGTCTTTACTCTAAAACTGCCTCTACCATTCATAGTTAGATGATGGAGTTCAGGCAGGCCACATCCATATGGTTAGACCACTCGACTCTCACCTAGACGGCCGGGGTTCGATCCCAAGCGACCGCATGTGAGATTTGTGGTGGACAAAACGGCGCTGGGGCGGGTTTTCTCCGGGTACTCCGGTTTCCCACGCCATCGCATTCCACCGGTGCTCCATCATTCATGTATCATCAGTGTCATCGCCTGCGGTGCCATTAGTAGTTAAAGCGGGCGTTAAACACTACCAAAAAAAAACTACAACTGTCTGTGATTAGATGGCAGTCTCTATTATTAGTGTTATACTATTGTTTTAGACTGAAGGTGGGATTTTAGATCGTGTTATTCAATATTCAATCCGGCGACTGAGAGAAAGCACGAAAAGCTTCAACTATATTGGTCGGCCTACGACAGTAGTGATAAAAGTTACATCAATTGCATCGCACACCCTACGAGACGGAGTCCCCGAAGGCTCTGTCTTATCACCCACCTTGTTTAGCCTCGTTATGGCAACTTCCCTATAGTGCAGGGCGTCAACATGACCCAGTTTGCCGACGACGTTCTGCTCTACCGCTCAGACAGGAACATACGCAGAGCCTTCAACCCCATACAGAGACCCCTCCGTCTCGTCCAGGATTGGTGTAGACAGTGGCGGATGTCCGTTAACCCGGGCAAAAGTCATGCTGTTCTGTTCACCAGAAAGACGCCCCGCCGCAGGCCAGATATCCAACTTTTCCTACCAAGGGCAGAGGAGAGAGTAGGGAAATTCCATCAAACACCTAGGCGTCACTCTTGATAAGGGCCTAATTTTTCGTGAGAACGTGCGGGAAACGTAGGACAGAGCGAAGGAGGCGGTGGTCTCCCATTACCCAGTTCTGGCCTCCCAAATGCAGGTTAACTTAAAATTACGCCTTTTCAAGGCGTTCATAGTCCCCCTGATGCTCTACGCCTGCGAAGTGTGGGGTATGGCAGCAGACTCCTGGCTTCTCTGGTTACAGCGGATACAGAATGGAGGAGTCCGATCTATCTCTTCTGTATGTCGATGTTTCCCTTTGAGGCTGCTGCTTGAAGCTTCGGCCCTCCCATATGTAGAAGGTGTTATTAGGCGCCGGGCTCAGAAGTTTTACGCCAGATTGGGCGATCATGAGGACGCACTTGTCAGATCGCTGGGCAATACTTACCCACTGAACGCCGATACAGGCGGTATCGGGTTCCCCGCATGGCTTGCAGGCACCCCTGGTAACAACGGCTTCAAACCAGCAAACAGAAAATTAGCTGAACCAAGTATCCTCCCTCCCACAATTGGGAGTAGCCAATCAAAATTCTCCAACAAAAACAAGTTTTCACAAATTAAACACCTGCAGAGCAGAGGAAAAGGATACTGCTCCTGAAAAATGCAACCGTTCGAGGAGCCTAACTAGCGCTACTTCCTTGATATCATCACCCGAAACCTCAAAATACAAAACCTTAACCTTCACCTCATTCCTCTGGTTAAACTCTTACCAGGGTAGGTACACAGAGATACACCTAGGCTCACCACGAGTCTACCAGATCTCGCACGCACGTACACGCACACACGCGTCCCACAATCGTATGAGTTGGGTGACCATACATATTCTCTAAAATACTTGGAATTTAAAATATTGCCTTCCCCTATTTTACTTATATTTACAACACTTGAAATGCGCGCACACACACACTGCAATAAAAAGAAAGAAAGAAAATGAAACATCACTTTATATCACACTCCCCAATTACACCTACACCCAGTATTCATACAATTATAGATGCTCCTGTACCAAATCTATCTATACAATATTTTCACAAACAGATTATCTCTTAGTACACCTACTTGATGGAAGTAGGTGTACAGGCTTGACCAGTTTTGGCTGTTCAGAATCTATCACAGTATGCTTTCCTCCGTCTATTTGAAGCAAAAATATCTCCGGTAATAATTGTTTTCCTTACATCTGTAACTAAAGTGCCAAAATATGCGTCCAGTCTTCCTGATCTCCACATAATGGCTAAATCCTTCTATCAGCATCAACTACTTCACGAGCTTTCCAAACCTCTAAGCTATGTCAAGCTATTCCTCTCCTGTGTTTCATATCCAATTCTAATATAGACGTTTCTTTACCCCACCCAATTTTCACTTTCTCTACACGTACTATGTAAATAGTGTATAGAGGAAATATTGTATTCCAACCAACAATTCGATCTGAGATTTCATCAGAAATCATGTTTTGGGACCTCCTGAATCCAAAAGCAATATTTTCAGAAAAAGGCCTGTATGTCTGTCGACATCATAGCTCAAAAACGGAAAGACCGTTAAATACCAAACTTCATATTTAAAGACAAATAGAATGTAAAATGTATACCTTTTAAAGACAAATAAAATGTATATCTTGAATTTTCTGGGATTAGCCTCTGAAGACTCCTTTATCCTGGATGAATTTTCCGGAATTTTGCATAACTGCTAAACCGTAACAGATAACCAAAAACTTACCACACAAAGAACGTAGAGCAATTAAAACACAGAATTTATGTTATACGAGTATACATTTTTTGGTGGAGTTGATCGTTTTTTGAGAAACTCCTTGTTTTTGGCTTCAGCTTTGAAGAAGGTATACTTCTTCATACAGGAATTTGTCAACTGCTGACCATATAAATAAAGGAACTGCAGTCACATAGCAACCAGCTTTTGACTATCACTTTAACCTATGATACTTCCTTATTTCGCTTCTACGTACAAGGAAGGAAGCAATAAGATTATTTCTGCTAATATTTTCTCGATTAGCGTGAATTAAATAGAAGCATAAGCTTTTTAACAATAATTTGTTGCAGAGATGTAGAGTTAAGTCACGTGAATTTAACATATTAGATTTTTATATCAAGCTTTTGTTTTTTTCATGAACTATGTAAATAGCATTTTCTGTAATGCTGAAAAAGGTTAACATCCTCGGAATGATCTACCTGTGGAAAACTTGAAACAGAAGCGTCACTGGAAATGATCTGTTTTTAAAGAATTATATGACGCAAATGTGTGGATAATGGAAATGATGCTGCAGGAAGCAGGAATTCTGTTCCAAACACAGGTTCAGTTTGGAAGCGAGCGTTCACGTAATTAATCTGGAATTATACTGGGACACGAGGGTTGGGAGTGATGACAGAGCTGCCCACAACTGCTGGACATCTTCCCCATTAGCGTTTACATAACGCAACGTGAGTTACAACACGCCCTCATTATTTTACCCTTCAAGCGGAAAAACAGCTACCTACCTTCCTGCTTTATTGCTTTTACGTTTCAAAATCAATGCGATGGAATTAGAAACACAGCAAGCTCCGAGTTTCATTTGTTCAGTCTTTTCCAGCTTAGTAAGTCACTTAAAACGTTGGTAAAATTATATTAAATGTTAAAGTAACTAAACATGTAAATGGAGTTTTAATTATAGGATGCTCTTTAATTGCTGTGGTTTTCAGCGTCCCATTCTATATTAGGCGTAAAAGATCGCTTAATTTTGCTCAGAGGCCTCTTTTATCAGACGAGGTTATTTTACGTGACGTAACTCTACGACTTGGGACCAACCGCTTTACTTCCCTTCCGAAGGAGCCGGTCCCCATGGCCGTGCTCGCCAAAGCATCTCGCTTTGGTGCTTCGCAACGCAGGGGATCTTGGGTTCGAGTCCCGCCTTGGGCATGGGTGTTATATGTTAGTATATGTGTGTGTAAAAAAGAATGACCAGACTCCGGAACTGTATTCATATTAAAAAAAAGAAAAAAAAAAAAAAGGGAAGCCATGTTAAGGATTTTTACGCCCGAAAATCGTCCTCCGTCGTGTTTAAACCTGGGTATATGAAGTTACACCACGGAGGGCGTCTAATATTAAGGTGAGGATACCGAACTCATAATAAGCTTAGTAGTGGGTACTAAAATTGTGAGAGAATTTAAAACATCTCATGTGTTCCATTCACATAGCTTTCTCTAGCTGTTGGAAATAAACTATTCTTACAAAATATTGTTTTATCTACAGCATAATGACCAAGATCAACAAATTGGTCTTATTACTTAATTGTAAGAACTGAAATAAAGGAATATATTATGCTAAACGATAGTCAACTCCTTTAAAACAACTCAGGTTCGGTTTGCTTTGCATGGTTGTTTTTAACACTTGATAGGTAGTTTAAAACTGAAAACAATTACAAGGGATATCTCAAAAACGGCCAACTCTACAAGAAAAGCGTATATGAATGACATAATCTATGTTTTGACGAAATCTAGTAAGTTTTTGTCTATCTCTTACAGTTTAACAGTTACGCCAAATTTAGATAAATGTATCCAGAATAGAGGTCTTTTATATTCGATATTTTAATAAAAATCGTTATAGCTATCTTTTGGAAAAACAAAATTTCGCACATTTTTCCTTGTAATGGGTAGATGGAGGTGGGGGGATTTTCTTGAAAATCTACGTGATGTATCCTTGGGAGATACTAAACCTAAATACCAAGTTTGATATTTCATGGACTTTTCGTTTTTGAGCTATTCTGTCCACATACACACATTGACCGTTTTATAATAATAATGCTTATTTTTTTAATTCATGAGGTCTGAAAACGTGTATTTCCGGTGAAATATCGGTATATACTTTTGTGTCCAATACAATACCTTCTCAACGCACTATTTACATAGTATGCGAGAGAAAGTAAAATGAATTATGTTTCACGAAGAGCTATTTGTATTTTATCTGATTCGTATACAATACATGCAACCTAAAATTTCGATACCCAAATAACATTTAAGGGTCTGTTGTATTCAAGAAAAGAATTATTTTCTCTAGCACGTACATAGTACCCAGGTAGAGAAGGTATTACATTCCACCTAAAAATTGATATTGAAATTTTACTAGAAATACACGCCTTAGATTCCCCAGAATCCAAAAAGAAACCATTTTTAGACATCGTATTTTGTGTATGTGCCTATTCGTCCGTATCTCTGTGAGCAACATAAACTAAAAAATCTGATTTTCACTCACTTTACTTTCTCTACATGTTCTACAAACAAACTTCTATATTATTATCCTTTCCAATCCATGCTAATCACGATAAACATAAGTAGAATGTTATTGTTGCTTAGTTACTTATAAGTAGGAGGGAACTAAGGCAATAGAATTTGCTAAAGGATAGTCGAATAATATACGATATCCATTAAAGTTTGAAAGAGAAAGAAAAGAAAAGGAAAAAAAAACACGGAACGACTTCCTGTTTGTTAAAAGTGTTTTAAAGTCGATACTAATAATATCTCGGAAATGGTTAGATCCACAACAAAAATGGGTGTTGTAAGAGGGTTTTGCGCAGTAAATCTTTTTCTGTCTCTTAAGGTTTACCAGCTAAGCAAGTCATTCAAAATGGAGAGGACTTCAGTCGCTATTCCCAGAAAATACAAGTATATCTGTCAAGTGTAAGTATATGTTTTAATGTTCGAAAAAAGTTCCATGTAAAGGGTAGCTTGGGGTGGGGGGATTTTTTTTATAATCTTCGTGTCGTATCCCTGGAAGATACTAAACTTAAATACCAAGTTTGGTATTTAACGTTCTTTTCATTATGGGGCTATGTGCGATATTGTAACTAAATCGTTAGCCATTTTTGAGAAAATCAAAATTATTTTGAACATTTTGCCATGTAAAGGCTAGTTGAAAATCTCTGAAGCTAATTCTTAGGGGATACTTACTTAACTTAAATACGAAGTTCGTTATTTAATTGATTTTTCATTTTTGAGTTATGCTGTCTCTTTTCTAAAATGCTATTTGGATTCAGTGGTCTCGAAACATATATTTTATATGAAATCTGGGTATTGAATTTTTGGGTGAAATACAAGAGCTTGCCTATAAATATACTACATATGAGCCAGAAAAAGTAAAAGCGAAAAGTCCATTAAATATCAAACTTCGTATAAAGGGCCAGATCATCCTTGGGAGTGAAAAGATTTTCAATAAAATCCCCGACCTCAAATTTACCTTTACGTGCAAAATGCATGTTCAATAATTTCCAATAATATCCGTCAACCGTCATAACTAAATTTTTCCCGTCATACAAATTGAAAATACGTCAATGTTGATGGAAAATCCGTCAATTTGGCAACCCTGCATGACCTTTCTAAAAAGCTATTGGCGCGAGCTCGGGGTTGCTGACTTTATAAAAATCTGATGTGTTCCATTCACATGACTTTCTCTACATCGCTGCAAGCTATGTTTTTTGCTAGTTTGCTTGTTTATATGACCTGGTTGGTCATATCGGACGATGAATAAAATTGGTGAAATGATGCTCAAATGATCTCAGGGTCCTTGGAGCTTAAAGCTACTCAACATTCGTCTTCTCAGGATGAGGGAAAACCCCGAAAAAAACCTTATCCGAGCAACTCGCCCTAAGCGAGATTCGAACTTACGACCTGTTGAGTATGAGGCAGACATGCTACCACCACACTACCCAGGTGGGCAGCAAGTTATTATTAAAATCTTATGCTTCTATTTACTTCACGATAATCGAAAAAAAATTAGCAGCAATATTCTTATTACTTGCTTTCTTGTAAGTAGAAGCGAAATAAGGGAGTACCATAGGTTAACGTGATAGTCAAAAGCTGTTGCTATGCGACTGAAGTTCCTTTGTATGGACACGAGGTGAAACATTCCTGTATGAGAAAAGTTTTTGAAGCTGAAACTAATAACAGGGAATATAAAACAATCACCTCCACGAAAAAAATGTATATGCTATTAGTGGTGTGTTTTATCGTGATCTACATTTTTTGTGTAGTAAGTTTTGTTCGTCTCTTACCGTTTGTTTACCAGTTATGCAAAATTCAATAAAAATCATCCAAATAAAGAAGTCTTTAGAGACTATTTCCATAAAATTCAAGATAATTTTATTTGGCATGTAAATATCTTAAATATAACAGATTGAAATCAAAATCGTTAGAGCCATTTTTGAGAAAATAAAATTTTTCGAATTATTTTCCATAAATTAAATATAAATGGCGTATTATTTATGGACTCTCTTTAACTGCTGTGGTTCTCAGCGTCCCATTCTAAATTGGGCGTGAAAGGCCGCTTAATTTTGCTCAGAGGCCTCTCTATCAGGCTTGATGTTCTTTTACGTGCCGTAAATCTACGACACGGGATCAACGGCTTTACTTCCCTTCCGAATGAAGCCATGCTAAGGACCACTACACCGGAGGGCGACAATATTTTTCCTCATGTAAAGGGTAGTTGCTGTGGGGGTATTTTGTTGAAAATCTTAGTGTCGCATTTTTGGAAAATACCAAAGTTAAATACCAATTTTGGTATTCAATGGTCTTTTCGTTTTTGATCTATGCTGTCCACTCGCGCACACACACGGCCCTTTTTGTAAAAATATTTTGTTTTCTTTGGATTCAGGGGGACGCAAAACATGTATTTTCGGTGAAATCTCGGTATTAAATTGTTGGGTGAAAGCAATACTTTCTCTATACACTATGTACATAGTACGTGTAGAGAAAGTAAACATGTGATGTGTAACACTATCATGACAAGACTCGGAAACTGTTAAAAAAAAAAAAAGTAACCAAGCCCAAATCTGGCAGGTTGGTGTTCTCAGACGATGAAGTAGTGGAAACTGCCACTCCAAGGGACCCTTGGGCAGCCAGTAGCTGATGCACCTTCTGGGAAACCTATGGTCATATTGACCAAATATATTTACCAACCGATTTGGGTTTATTGTATATTGTGGGAACTCTTCCTTGTACAACATCCATGGTTTACAGAATTGGGTATTGCGAGCCTGTCAGTCCACTTATATAAGTGCCGATGATAAGATAAAATATTTCCAGAGGTGTGGTCATTATTGTGGGTATAAACCATACATTGGCGTGACTATGTATAGGCTATGGAAAGCTGCCGACGCATAACAAATAGCTTTGAACTTTGGAAAACAACTCACGCGCCGCGATTTGGGGTCAAGGTATATCATAAGCGTGTACAAGTTGTACATATGTTTGGTGTTATTTTGTGCAAAGGTTTATCACTGATTTGGTCCGCTTTGAACACGTTAGGACATGCTATCTGTCACATATATTGTAACAGGTATCACATACACAGGCGTCGTCCGGGACGTGGAATGCCTTGTTCCTGCACGCTTTGTGATGGTATTTATGTGCTACCATCGATGTTGTGAAGTGTTGGAGCTTTTGGTTCGTGGCAGTTCAGTTCCAGTTTACCATGGCTTCCATTGAATATAATTCTGGTCAGATGTCCTCCCTCTTCATTGTTCTTTCGTCGAGGCCTTCCAGTTGGGGGTCCAGGGAAGTCAGTCTTTTCCTGAGTTGTTCTATTAAGAAGGCTTCTCGTGCTAGCAGGTAGATCAATCTAGATAGTGTGCTTAGACACTCGCAGTGTAGCCTTCAGAAAACGGGCTTTGGCGCTCTCTAGGGTGTGGAAGTCTTTCATGCGGAGTTTGTCCCATGTTAACTCAAGTCCGTACGAAAGTATGGGTACTATTTTTATGTTGAACAGTGCCATCGCGGATTGGAGGGGCAATTTGGTTAGTTCTCTTAGGCCGTGTATTGCTTTTGTGGTTAATGTGGCTCTTTGGTTAGTGAGTATTCTGAATGAGTTTGTTGTGGTCTGTAGGATTAAGCCGAGGTATTTGACTTGGTTGACTGTTTGCAGAGGTTCTTTCTTTAAGTAAATTTTGTCCTCCTGGGATGTCTTGCCTTCCTTCCTGAATATCATATGTTCGGTTTTCTCTTTATTTGTAGCTCGTTTTTTTTTTTTCATTCTATCTCTCCAGTTCGGTTACTGTCTTCAAGGTATATGCGGGTATATTTGGCGCATTGTCATTCTGCTATGTATGTACATTGTAATTTGGTAGAGAAGTAAAAATTAAACTTCCGGACGATAAAAGCTGAAATGTTCACTTGTTTCCCTTAATTCATTGTGAAATCACATGGACCATAGCTGTTAATTCCGAGTATGGTGCGTTTACAATAAGTATTGTAAACAGAGAGCACGTTCCATGAACTAAATGGAAATGATAGGAAGTAAACAAGTCATAAATCAGAGAGACAAATCTGATTGTGATTTCGGTCAGTAAATTTAAACCAATTACGAATATGGGCCACTACAACTGGAGTGGAAATGAAACAGATCATAGGTCTCTTCAAATTGTGCAGGCAGGAGAAATTTTGTTGGAAAGATTAAAAATCTTGCGCGGCAGAAAGGAAAGATGTTAAGTTAAATGCAGTGTTTGTTTTCTTTGCGGATTTGCAATGCTAATCTGTGCTTTTACCCTATAATACCGATAAAATCGCACCGGCCATAAGAGCACTTAATTGTAAAAATCTGATGTGTTCCATTCACACGACTTTTTCTACATTCCTGCAAGAAATTATTGTTAAAAAGTTTATGCTTCATTTACTTCATTCTAATCGAGAAAAAACTAGCAGAAATAGTCCTATTACTTGTTTCCTTGTAAGTAGAAGCGAAACAAGGGTGTACTATAGGTTAAAGTGATAGTCAAAAACTGGTTGCTATGTGACTGAAGTTCCTGTTTGTATGGACAGGAGCTGACAAATTCCTGTATGAGAAAAGTTTGTTTTTCAAAGCTGAAACCAAAATCAAGGAATATCTCAAAAACGATCAACTCCACGAAAGATGTATGTAACATAAATTGTGTGTTTTAACGTGTTATACATTTTTGTGTGGTAAGTTTTTGTCCATTTCTTACGGTTTAGTAGTTATACAAAATTGCGTAAAATTCATCTTGAATAAAGTAGCCTTCAGAACCTATTTCAAGAAAATTCAAGATATACATTTTAGTTAACAGGTAAATATCTGATTTTAATCAAAATCGTTGAGCAATTTTTGAGAAAATCAAAATGTTGGAAAAAAGTTCCATGTAAAGGGTAGTTGGGGATGGAGGAATTTTCTTGAAAATCAACGTGTCGCATCCTTGGAAGATACCAAACTTAAATACACACACACACACACACACACACACACACACACACACTCACACGGATCTTTTTCCAAAAATTACCCAAAACATGTATTTCCGGTGAAATCTCGGTATCGAATTTCGGGTGCAATACAATACCTTCTCTACACACTATGTACATAATTCGTACATTTTTAACTTCTCTACACGTACTGATTTTTCGTCATTCGATTCGGCGCTAATAAATAATATTCGGAATTGAAAAATTATCGGTTATGTGATATATCTTCCGTTTACATCAATACACGCCATTTTGGTAGCCGTTCTAATAAGCAAATAATTACGTGTTTATGTGCTTGGAATTGTATGCTTAAAATTATTAACTAACAGTGATTAAGCTTGGCGTGTTTGGTCAAACTTGAAAAGAAAAAAAAATCAGTTTCACGGTTCTTACTTTTACTGTTGGGCACCGGGTATGTTAATATATACATGTAGTTAGTGTGTATATTCTTTCCAAAAGAATGATCATGTGTTTAGATGTTATTAGATGAGTATTTAATAAAAGTAATTTAAAGCAATCAGTACATATTTATTACTTTCTCTGTTAGAAGCCTTTTGTTCTACTGTACTTTCAGCAAAAAATCCTATAAGAGATCAATTCATGTTAGAATAAATTTTATTACAATTTTCTTAGCATATTGAGTATAATAAAATAGAAACATTACCATGGTTACATCTAAAATTTTGAAATTGAGGTCTTTGTGGCCGACAAAGGGACCCGTGGATTATTCTCCATGTTAGAATGTGGATAGTACCTTATTGCAATAAGATTTGGAATCCTTATCTTTTGGTTTTTTCTATTCTTCGAGATTTTACCTATAACAAATTCTGTGAGTCACCCTCTACATTAGAAACATACGAAGATCGAATGCAGTTCTTTATGGGAACCTATATGGTTTCTATATATTAAATTATCAATTATGACTACTCAGTTCAGATAAGGTAAGAGTAAGAAATATAAAAAAATCGGTTAACTAAGTTTTATTTTATGTAATAACCTAAGGTGATTCGCTGTGCCAAATGTCTTCTAAAATCCACAAAGTGTCAACATATTCTCATGACCCTCAGGTCTTCAAGTCAATTTTTATGTGGCAAGTTATTTCATTTCCTTATTTTGAGGTTGACCAATATTGGAATTAATTTTGTGATAATAATTACTCTATCGCTTCTTTTGAATATACGGAAAACTAGAAAATGATATACTTAAAAGCGAATAGAACCCTTAAGGAAACCATGCGCTTTATAAATCTGTAGCAGTTTCATAGAGTAGAAACATGACCCCTATCACAGAAGGACAGAAGAAAACATTTGAAGGCTACAGAAAGAAATTTCTGAGATCGGTGCTAAATATAAAATTAGTGGAACTTAAGGATGTTAAGGGTATAAATACGGATATACTGATAATACCATACATAATGTTTCTCCACTTCGGTGCGTTAGTTGTTTTCTCTTCGGCTTACAGTTCTCCCACAAACCAATCAGATTATTTACAACCTGATGTGCTTTGTATGATCTTAACGCTGTCGTGAAATGAACTTCCATCAATATAGACTATCCGTTTTGCTTCCATGTTTTCACACCTCAGTACATGCTGGCCTAGAGGATCATTGATCTTGCAGAAACCATTCAAACTCTGTTCCGATACAACATTCATAATATTGAGACCCTCCAACTTATGCTTATGCCTTTCAACACACAGCCTCAGGGAAAATAAACACGTATTGCTTGTGTGTGGCCCACCTACTTGGAGGTACTAACCAAATTTAACTCATACTACTAGTAATAAGTAAGATTATAATCCACAAAGTACATATTAATAGAATGTTGTTCATCACACTGTTCTTAATTACAAATATGTGAACTTATATCCCTAACAGCTGTAGTTATATGAACATAAACAGTACAAAAGATAATGTAAAAAATTCAAGATCATCAAACAATTAGATAGAACATTCGGAAGGACTGGAGCTTTCAGCTCCTCTCCAAAATGGAGAAGAAATGTTGGTCTTCCCAGGATAAGTACAACCCAGCAATTGAGCTGGGGAGGGGGGGTAGAGCTATAGGCCCAAGCCTTACTGCTGCTGATAATGAAGGTGCTATTTCATACTAACTGTAATTAGGCTAGAATCAATCAGGTGAAATAGCATCCAACAATCTGATTTGTTCCATTCACATGAGTTTCTCTACATATCTGCAACAAACTGTTTAAAATCTTATTCTTCTATTTACTTTATTGTAGTCGAAAAAAATTAGCTCTCTAGTTGCTCTCTGATTGAAGCTCGTTTGTATGATCAGGAGTTGACAAATTCCAGTACGGGAAAGGCATAAGTATTTTAAAACAGGAACCAATAACAAGGAATATCTAAAAATAATCAACTTCACGAAAAAATGTATATGATATAAATTGTGTGTTTTAACAAGCACTCCGTGTTTTGTTATGTAAACTTTTGTCTGTGTTATGGTGTACAAGTTATGCAAAATTTATCTTCAAAGGCTAATCCTAGAAAATTCAAGATAGTGTTTGTCATCTAAATATCATTAATATACGACATTTTAATCAAAATTGTTAGAGCCACTTTTGTGAAAATCAACATTTTCGAAAAAAATTCTATATAAAGAGTAGTTTGGGGTGGAGGGATTTTCTTGAAAATCGTGTCGCATCCTCGGAAGATATTGTACTTAAATACCAAGTTTGGTATTTAAGGGGTTTTCGTTTTTGAGCTATGCTGCTCACAGACACACACTCACACACACAGACAGACACACACCTATTGACAGACGCACGCACTGACATTTTGCTAAAAATGCCTTTTTTGGATTCAAGGGGTCTCAAAGCACAGACTTTTGGTGAAATCTTGGTACCGAATTTTTGGGTGCAGTACAATACCTTCTCTATACACTATGTACATAGTAAAAATGTAATGCTACAGCTGGAAAAGGAACGCAGATCTTCCGCTTTTCATGCCGATGGTGTACTATGGCGAGATATCCACGTGAGGCATTTGAGGTTACAGAAACAAAGGAGGTCGGCCATTAACCGGGTAAACGAACCATAACACACACGGTTAAGATACGCGCCTTAATCCTTTCATTTGCTTTGGGTAGACATTTGTGTGGAATTGATCCTTAAACCTGAAAAAGGCGGAGAAGAAAGAAAGCGTACACAATTAGTTGGAAGTCTACTGGAGCTTGTCCACTTGGAAGTTGAAACTTAGGCTTGTTTCGCACTGGTGACGGTCACCAGTGATTGCGATGGACACTTCTAGATCACTGGTGTCTGACACTGCAGGCATTGCCAACTGATTAGTTAGTGAACAGGACTCGAACTTTTGTTAGTATTTCTAAGCAGGAGGAGGAGAATGATTACACGTACATCTATTGCTATCTGTTCCCCTGGAGAACACATGACGTTCTGAGACAAGATTCTGTTGTCGTCGCTTTTCACATCCCAAATAGCAGGACTACTTTCCACTTCACTTATAAAATCTTTCGTGTTAATCAAATCTAAACTCGTGGATACAATGTGTACAGTATAATGAACGTTTCGCTGTATCATTGTGCTCAGAAATGACTGCCTGTCCGTCGGCAAATCTGCAACGCTGCGTCTTGATCTGTGTCCAATGCGAATACTCCAATTCAAATCAAGACATATTCAATCCCAAGCGACCGCATGTGGGATTTGTGGAGGACAAAGCACGGAGGGGCGGGTTTTCTCCGGGTTCTCCGATTTCTCCCGTCATCGCATTCCAACGGTGCTTCACCTTCATTCTACGTCTCACCAGTGTCATCGCCTGCGTGCCTTTGTAGTAAAAGTGGGCGTTAAACACTATAAAAAAAAGCTGATGTGTTCCATTCACGTGACTTTCTCTACTTCTGTGTAAAAAATCATTCTTAATAAGTTTATTCTTTTATTTACTTCAGCTAATCGAGAAAAACTTAGCAGAAATAGTCTCATTATTAGCTTCCTTGTAAGTACAAGCAAAATATGGGAGTATCATAGGTTAAAGTGAAGTCAAAAGCTGGTCACTAGTGACTTAAGTTCCTTTGTTTTTATGGACACGAGTTGTCAAATTCCTGTATGAGAAAAGTACAAGTTTTTTAAACCTGAAACCAAAAACAAGGAATATCTCAAAAACGATCAACTCCTCGAAAAAAATGTGTATAACATAAATCGTGTGTTTTAATGTGCTCTAAATTTTTTGTGTGGTAAGGTTTTGTCCATTTCTTACGGTTTAGCAGTTGTGCAAAATTTCGTAAAATTCATCCAGAATAAAGTAGTCTTCAGAGGCTATTCCCAGAAAATTCAAGATATACATATTATTTGTCATGTAAATATCTTCAAGTTTGGTATTTAACAGTCTTTTCGTTTTTGGGCTATGCTGTCCACACACACACACACGCGCGCATACAAACGGACCTTTTTTCCAAAAAGGTTTTTTGGATTCAGGGGGACCCAAAAACGTGTATTTCCGGTGAAATCTCGGTATCGAATTTTTGGGTGCATTACAATGCCTTCTCTATATACACTATGTACATAGTACGTGTAGAGAAAGTAAAAGAACAAAGAACAATGTATGTCCGGCGGTGACTGCACTGAACACAGTGACCTTGTCCGTCACGTGTGGCGAGGGTGAGACACTGCTGCGTCACTGTGACTCTGTGATCGGTAGTGTCCCGGAGTGAATGTTCCAATTCAAATGTATCTTAATCTTTGACCGTCATCGGCAACCGTCAACCAGTGTCTCAGTGTGAAACGATCCTTGATCTTTTCTAGGGTCACAGTATGTTGTACGATTATTATGTAAAGTTGTTTTCATTGTCTTATTATTAATTGAAGCACTGACACTGCTTTTCATCGTATGGTCGGTAGATTGGCGAGTTGGCTAATCTCCATAACGTATAAAGTCTTGCAAAGGTTGGAGAATGAAAGAGTAGTATTTCAGTGGACGAAGTTTTCTCGTCACTGATTGAGGGTGGTGTGCGTGTGTGTGTATTTGGAAGGTCCCCACTCCGACCTATGGGTTTTTCGTGTTTTTCCGGAGTCGGCAAGCGAATGCTGGGGTACTTTATAACACAATTTCCTTCCTATCATCTCCACTTCATTTCGATTCCCTTCTCATTTTTCAGGTACGCTTTCAGGTTACCAGGTGGTTGTCAGTGATTAAAATATTTGGTTATGAGTATAGAGAGGAAGAAGAAAAGCATTAACAAACATAAAAAAGAAATCCGTATAGAGACATTCATGTATAAATAAACATAAATAAATAATAAAAATGAATATGAATTGATAAAGGAAGTGGTAAATAATGTAGTAAGATAATTATACTAATGTTAATAATAATAATAATAGTAATTAAAGTTTAGTGAAATTTAAAAAGTGGATATTAAACTACATATATAAAAGAAATAATAAATGAAATATAAATATAACATAAATAAAATGATACATTTCAAAAATGTATAAAAATATTTTAACGTTGTTTAACGGGGTTGGTTATTTTGGACGATGAATAAAATCGGTAAAATAATGCTCAAATGATCTCGACATTCGTGATCTCGGGATAAGGCAAAACTCTGAAGAAAACCTTATCCGGGAAATTCACCCTAAACGAGATTATAACTCATGACTTCTTGAATGCTAGGCAGACCCCATAGTTCTAATCTTTCAAGGCATGTTATAACATTGATAAATAAAAATTATTATTTTAAGTAATTTAATATTGGGTAATACGTATTAAGAATTGTAAGAGTGTTAAGATAAAATACAGAGTACTGTAGGAGGTGAAATGTTCCTTAGCTTTATAAGATAAATATTTTTTTTAAATTACAAATTTATATTTGAATTGTTTTATTTTAGTTACTAGTGGTGGTTTATCTGGAATAATTGAATAATTGTGTATAAATAGATGACTTTTATTTCCAAAATAAATAGCAATATCATTAGTGTGCTTCCAGGTTCGTAATGTATGCCAGTGTGGGAAGATGGCGCGAATGCTAGCATTGCGTGCATCCCCTCTCTAGCGGCCGGGCAGTGGGTCATCGGGCTTGGAAATGTTAGGGACTTTGGCTTGTCTTTGGTGGCCTGTGGCCTGCTATGGTTCCTTAATTTCGTCCCATCCTCCTGAGATACCCCAATATACATGCATTGGTGGCAAAGCACCAGGTGTTTCCTTCCGTTATATACTCATTCTTTTTGCTTCATCACTTTTAACTAAACCGGAAACTCGGTACATAACCCGTACGATTAGAATCACTTTGTTCAACTGTAGGATTGGTATAAGTTTATTCTTAGATCATTCTTCTGAGATAGTGAAAAAGGCAAAGTAGGAGACAAGTCGCTCGTGCACATGTAGGTGACGTGTGTCGGCACCTTGCGATAGCCGTAGGCACGTGACGTCCCTATCTCTTCCCTTGAATGTCTCAAAATACATTGTTCCAAGTATTCAGCGGATGGGAACCCATTGATGTACTGATGCCACTACCCTACAGGAGGAAAAAATAAAGTGTAGAGATCACAGGAGGCTGCAGGTCACAGAAACGCGCGAAAATCCTAACAGCGCCAGGCTCGAGGACCCGTCTCATTGCTGAGGCTGCCTAGAAAGGCGGATGAAAGACCCGTCCTCCAAGCAGCCTCTAGTGTCCTTTGAGAAAGCATCCTCGCCATCTGTCCGGCTCTGACATGCGCCATGAAACCTAGAACCACGCCTGAAATATGAGAAGTAAATGGAAGAAAAGGAAATAATGGAAAGAAAATCACAGAAGATGAGAACGCACACAAACATTCCCTGACCATGAAAAACTTGAGAGCCAGCACTCGACAGGAATCAAACGTAGGACTTCTCGAATGCGAACCCGGATGTTACCGCGTATCTTCTGGCTCCATCCAACTGAAATTTTTGTGCGCGCACCTTTTCTTGGCCGCTAGTTTTACGCAGAAGCGAGTACCGGGTGAAAGAAGAGAGTTCGCCCGCCAGTCTTTCCGCAGTGTTGTCAAAGAATAAGTTGAGTCGTTACGGTGAACAGGTTATCAAATTTACCGCGACCTAACTGAATTATGAAACAAAACACAGTGCACTTGCATGTGCGTGAACTCTGGATCTACAGATAGAATGAAACATTTTAATAATCTTTATAAAATTACCATTAAATTCACCTTCAAATTATATTCAATAACAATCCCTAATAAATACAATTTATTTAGCTTATGTATAACTTTGACGTTGACTTGAAATGTTAATTGTTTTTATAAAAGGTTGCTATGAGAATATTCTCAAATATAATTTTTTTAAGCTACAAGAAATAGCATAATTGGAACTTGAAGTCCACCCAGCCAACATTACTGTATGCACTTATACTCGTACAAACCAAGAAAAAAATAATCCTAAATTAAAAGTATATAAACCTCTTATTTAAGGTATTAGTTTTCTTAAATTTAAAGATAAAAGTAAAGAAAATACAGAACTTACATAATATAAGTGATTAGACAAACATATTAATGCGCCTAACTAGATCTTAAAAAAGACGCGCTCCTGTGTGTGCAATGCTAAATACCATAAGTAGATAGTAGACCTGACATCAACCTGACCTGCTATAGGTGTTGCATTTTCTAAACCGAGCAAAGAGCATAACACCCCGCAAATGTTTTCTCGTCAGAGGATTACAGTAGATCACTGGCGGCGGTGGCTGCTTCAGCTGGCGCGTCAGTGCACGCAGCACAGGGGCTCAAGTCGTCCTCCGTGTTCTGGGTATAACATGCTTGGTCAGGGCTGGCAAGGAAAGAGGTGTGAACTTGCCCTCCCTTTGTCTCCACTACTCTTTCTTTCAACAGTCGCATAGAGCCAAAGAAATCGGTTCATTCAGTGCAGTGGTGGCTTACAGGTGCAGTATGAGTGCACGGTGAATGTTCAATCGGGACTGGGAGAACAAGTCTTTTTACTTTCTCTGGCTCGCATGTACAATATAAATAGTGGATTGAGAAGGTACGTATTACACCAAAAATTAGATGTCGAGATTTTACCGTAAATATATGTTTTGGTGTTCCCTGAGTCCGAAAAAAGCATTTTTAGAAAAAGATCCGTGTGTATAGCTAAAAAAATACAGCACCATTCAAACTTGGTATTTAGGTTCGCTATCTTCCAAAGATGCGACACAAAGATTTTAAAAAAAGAATTCCCCCACCACAAACTACCCTTTACATGGAAAAGTTTTCGAAAATTTTGATTTTCTCAAAAATAACTCCTACGACTTTAATTAAGATACCATATATTAAAGATATTTACATCCCAAATAAAATGTATATCTTAAATTTTCTGGGAATAGCCTCTAAAGAGATTTTTATTCTGGATAATTTTTGCCGAAATACTGCACAAAAAACGTAGATCTCGACACAATTTATGTCCTTTACGTTTTTGCTGTGGGAGTATCCATTTCCAAGATATTCCTTATTCCTTGTTATTGGTTTCAACTGTAAAGTACTTGAAACTTTTCTCAGAGAGGAAGGGTTCTGTTTTTCTTTTGTTCTACCCCTGGTTCCAGCAAAGAAGCTAATTTCTATGACAATCGCATAGCGACAGCTTTTAAAACATTTGACTCTCACTTTACTATAGCGCATTCCTTTAGTTCCCTTCTACTTTTAAGGAACTAAGTAATATGAACATTCTGCTAATGTTATCTGGATTAGCATGGTGTGAAAAGAAGAATAATCTTTTGTAAGAAGTGTATTTGTAGAGCAGCTAGAGAAAGTCATGTGACTGTAACACATTTTTTTAATTCCCAAGAGCAACCGCCACACGTAACCTCTCCGCTTCTTTGCAGGTGGAAGGAAAAAGGAAAGGGCGGTTGTATGGGTAGAACATTTCACACTACGGGCCCTTTGCTAGTCTCTCCTTCCCAAGGTAACGGGTTCAAACCCGGCGGATGACTATTTATTTCTGGCGTATAAATCCTTAGCATTGCTCATTTCGTAAGGGAGGTAAATCCGTTGGTCCCGTCTCGTAGATTTACGTCACGTAAAAGAATCTCAATTCTGAGCAAAATTAAGCGATCTTTCACGCTCAATATAGAATGGGACGAAGAGAACCGTAGTACTTAAATCGAGTTCATAAATAACTCCATTTTAAATTTACAGGGGCCAATGATAGAACACTAGTCACCTTGTTACACATTCAAATGTTCTAAGAAACTCTATGTACTTTCTTTTGCCACGCAAAAGGATGTTGCAACTGCTTGTCTTCATTTCCCACGTTCTCAATTATAAGTCATTTTAGTCAAAATCATTATAGCCCTTTCTACTTAAAAAAAACTCACATTTTTTCATATAAAGGTTAATTTTGGGTAGGAGATTTTAAAAGTATTCGTGCCGCATCCTTGGAAGGCCCTGCACATATATACCAAATTTGATATTCAACCGACGTTTCGTTTTTGAATTGTGTTTTTCACTTACACAAACAAATACGAACTTTATCTTTCTACTTTTTTTTTTGATTCAGAGAGGCTCAAAGCGTATATTTCTAGTGAAGTCTCGGCATCAAAGTTTTGTATAGAATATGATTGCTACATACATTTTTTGAGAAAATCAAAATCATCTAAAATGTTTCCATGTAAGGAGAGCTTTGGGAGTGGGGCATTTTCTTGTATTGAATCCTTGGAGATGCAGATAAAATTTAGTTTTTAACAAACGTTTCGTTTTTAGTTATGCTGGTCACAAATACATGAACACACACATTTTTTTAAATTACCAAAATATATATTTCCGGTTAAATTTCGGTATCGAATTTTTGGGTGGAATACAACACATACTTCCTCTCTTAGTGAAATAGAAAGTGATAAACAACAGTGGACATTATAGTTTATGTTATAAAGTATTTAAATCGCACCAAGGGGCTATAGTATCTTTCGTCCCCTTCACGAGGGGACAGAGCTGCAACAGATTCCAATAACACTGCCCTCTACCCACTTTTCCTCAGGATGTGAGGATTCAACTTGGAGACGTAAAACAGCAACCATACTGGAAATAGAGACACCAGTTACCTGAACATTGTATCGCTAAGTATTGAACTAATACTCTATATAAGCTGTTATCGGTGAACGGATGTGTATTCGAAATAATGGTAGATCGGTTCAGATTAGCGGCCTGAGGCTCTATATATATATTTTTAGGTGCACGTACAAACATCCGTGTGGATCCAATACTGCTGCTAAGGACGGAATCAGTAATGCAACAGCAGTGGGAAAGCACATCTGTTGCCAACAGTTTGTCGGATATTGGGTTACGTTAAAATATCGGAGTTTGCAGCACGTTGTCTGTTTATTGCTGGCATAAGTCAATAAAATAATGAGGACAGTGTGGATATCAGCATGGCGGCGATAATAGGATACTACAAATAATGATGATTATGATCGTAATAATGATTATGATAATACTGATTATTATGATAATACTAATGATAATAATAGTAATAATAATGATAATGAAAGTGAGAATGACAATAATGAGAAGAACGAAATAATAATACTAATGAGAATACAAATGATGGAATTATTATTATTATTATTATTATTATTATTATTATTATTATATTTATACAAGAATGCAACTGTCAACATAGTATTATGAGAATTGTTCATTTTGAAACTGTTCATCTAACAACACCTGTAGAACAGATAAAGTGTTGCTTTGTGTTTAGTAGAAGAGGGGCGGGGGAGATTTATGACAGTTGTTAGGTACTAGCAAAATGCTGAGAAGAAGATATAGACTAGTACAGGATGAAGATCTGTGCAGAAATCGATATAGTTGTGAATTAGAAGATCTAATAGATAAGGAAGATTACAAGAAGACTGAAAAGTAAAGGGAAAGATAGAGAGATTTGTGAAGAAAGAATATGCAGGAGGGCAAAGCTCTTCAACAGCTGTAGAGTCGGAGAAAAAGAGAAGCTTCGCGCCAAACAGATGTTTCCAGACGCTATCTAGATTTATTGCCATCCATAGTCAGATGGCTTAAGGCAACTAGCCTTTCGAGTTCTCACTCCTTATAACATACTATACAAGGTTAAGGTGCCATCCATTTCATTATTTGGGATTGATAGCAACTTAATCGCAATTATGCACCACATATTTCCTCGTTTATTGTTGTTTTACACTAAAGGTAGTACTTTAAGTCGTGTTTTTAAATATTCAACCCGCTATTACCTTATGACTGAAGAAAATAACGAAAAAAAACAAAACAAAACAAACAGGTCAGATTGGTGAGCCCATGGCATTTAAACCCAGAACCTCTGGAATGCCTGAACCATCCCGCTCGATTTAGATGATTTGAGTTTCGCTTTAGCTCCTTGAACATTATAAGAAAATAATTTAAGAAGGCCAGTTCTGCTAATGTTTGATAACCATGAAGTAGACAGAAGAATAAGACTGCGTAAGAGTAGTTTGTTGCAGAATAGGTAGATAAATCCATTTTAATGTGAAGATTTTTTTTTTAATTTTTCTACTTAGTACAGTGTATATAGATAGAGAAGCTATTACATTCCACCTAAAATTTGATATCGTAATTTCATCAAAAATGCGCGTTTTAGGGTCTACTTTACCCCCCCCCCGCAAAAAAAGCCTTTTTGTATGCGTGTGTGTATCTGTGAACAGCATAACTCTAAAAACGAAAAGTCGGTTAAATACCTAACTTTGTAATAAGATCAGCATCTTCCTAAGATGAAACACGAAGATTTTTCACCAAAATTAGCTTAAAAATGTTTGATTTGCTCAATAAAGGACCTCACGATCTTGACAAAAATACCGCATATTAAATATATTTAGATGAAAAATCAAATGTATCTCTTGGATTTTCCTGAAAATAACCCCTGAAGTCATGTTCATTCTGAATGACTGCTACAGTATTGTCCTTTACTATTTAGTAGAAGATACTGAACTTATATATATACACGTTTAGTATTTAATGGACTGTTCATTTTTGAGCTCTGCTGCCCACACACACACATACACACGGGCACATTTTACTAAAAATGATTTTTTTTGGAATCAGGGGGCCCCAAAACATGTATTTCCGATGAAATCTCGGTATCGAAATTTTGGGTGGATTATATTACCTTCTGTATACACTGTGTACATATATAGTACACGTAGAGAAAGTAAAACGTGCTCAAAAACACTATGACGTTGCTTAACCATTTTTGGAGTGGCGAAGCAGAAAGGCTCCGGATGCTATAGGAGGTAAAAAACACTACCCTTTTCAGACACACTTATTTGATTTAGAATTGCTCATAGATGTGAATTTATATAAAAAGACATTTTGGTCGCTACAAGCACGTCTGTCATGAGAACTTAGAATCATTCTTGCTATAAGATTACGTCATCTTTAGTGCTCCTTGAAGCTATACGACTCCTCGCACACAAATCGTTCACTCGAGCGGATGTTGTGGCGGAATCCCTAGACCAGCAAAACAAGAACCTCTCACAGGAAATGGGAAGAAGTGGAGTCTTGTCATCAATATACAGGGGGTAGAAAATGTCTTATATAACCTGAATTACATACTGGGTGGAAAGGAACTTACTATATTCCTTCTAATATGTGCTTCATAGAAGCATTACAAATAAAAGAGTTAATGGCATTTTGTTTTTTGATCAGCCGATTTCGAAAAAATAAATGGTATTTGTTCCAAATTGGATGCGTAGTTCCACAAGATGTACTAAAAAATGGTTTACTACTTGTAAGGTAAGCAGAGTAACGTATTTCTGACAGTTGCGGTAGGAATTATAGGAGATCACCTAGGGTTTCTAAATAATTAATCATTTAAAAGAATTAAAAGAATATTACGAGCAGCTTTTCCAGACGTGAAGTAAACTTGACAACGTTGGCTTTTGAATCAGCTTCTGTAGGTAAACACTTCGGTCGCTTACAAACCCGACGCAGTGTGAGATAACGAGTGCAACTGTTATTCTGATTGGCCTACACTGGTGTAATACTAGTAGTCAGGCGTGTTTATGTACTGGCCTAGTGCAAGTGACACCCACACAACCTGCAGCGTTGCGAGTTTGTCTGTCTCTTGTTTTCGAAAAAAACTAAATTATTTCCAAAGTAAATGATCAGAAACAAAAACATAAGATACAAAATGTGTTCTATATGTGTAGACATTTCAAATATGTTTGCATTTAAAAGTATTTGGGAATGTTTATGAGAGCTAATGAAACAGGCAGATACAGTTGAGTTTGTGCAAAATTCGCGTTTTCCCACTTGGATTGATCAGAGGATATGGCATGCCATTAAGCGTACAAGTAGCGCTCTCTGACGTAGGATCAAACTCGCCTTAGTCGGATAGTACTACAACTACTCTTGGTCTTTGGGTGAAGCAATTGCTCCGATCAAAATTGAAAGACTCAGAGGAATTCTTTATAACTTTGAAGGATATCAGTTTGTTTTAACTTAGTCTTTAATATATTAATAAGCAGTTAATAAAATTAAAACTATAATTCAAAATATAAATTAGTTAATTGGATAATATTGTTATCATTGGGAATTTGTAATAATTAATTCCTACTTTGTTTTTAATTTCTGGGTATCAACTTTTATAACGATTATTATTACGGCTCCCGTAACAAATGCCTCTTTCTCGAACTGTGATTCATCATAAGTGCCTTTCTATAAGAAAGTCAGGAAAGTCTATCCCTGATACTTGATTTAACATTGACAAAATACATACATTCACATTAAATTTATTATTAGCACTTAAACGCTTACTAAGATTACAACATTTACAGTTCTTTGATATTTAAAATTTTCACTATATTTATGAATTACCAAATGTAATTCTTGTTTATTATGTTTCGCGCTTTCTTTATATATGGCGTCACATTTTTTTTCTCTGTGCACCTTTTTCTTTTAATATGCGTACGTATTAAACCGTGTAAGTACACTACTTTATCTTCGTAGATAGTATATAGGTAGAGATATCAAAATTTTATTGCAAAAATACGTTTAAGATATCCTGTATCTAAAAAGCATTTGTATAAAACGGTTCGTGTGTGTACGTTAAAACTCAAAAAACAAAAAGTCGGTTGTACAATAATCTTAATATTTATATTCAGATTCTTCAAGATTTCCAAGACCCAAACTACACTTTATATGAAAAAAAAACTGTTAATGTTCTTAAAAATGGCTCCAACGATGTTGATTACAATGCCGTATATATAAGAAGCTTGCCAATTATGAATTATCTAAGAATATCCTCTAAGGACCTCTTCATTTTGGATGACTTTAATATAGCTTGTAAACCGTAAGAGAAGGACAAAAGCTTGCTACACAATTTATGTGAATTTCCGAGAATTCCTTGCTATTTGTTTCAATTTCCAAATTCTTATACTTTGCTCACAAGAAAGTTTTTATTCGTTTCACATCTCTTTTGTTATACTCCTGGCCTTGCAAAGATAACCGAATTTCAATTTAATTGCATCACATAGCAACCAGGTTTTAAAAGATATGGTTATCGCTTTAGCGTAATGTATTTTCTTATTTCCTTCTACTTACAGGGACAAAAGTATTAAGACCGTTTATGTTAATGTTTATCTCGATTGGCACGATGTATACATCAATATTTGTTGGTAGAACAGGTAGAGAAAAAACGTGATCGAACACGTGAGATTTTTTCATGTCTTTTTGCCTTTAATCTTGTCAGTTTTTGCAAAAATGACATACAGTTGTAGTAAAAATACCTTAATAAAAACACCTGATTCATGAAAGATTGTTTTCCCATATACATAAATATATGTTGGTATGCAGCAGACTCTAGTGAACATGCACATAAAATTTGGAGAGCTTATTTGCAATTGCTTAAGGGTACTATCAGTGTAAATTGACCAATATTCTTGAAAATTTTGATTTTTGTGTATTAGCTCATTAATATACTATTGTCCTTGCAGATTAATATGCCGAAGTTATTTTCAGCCACTTGTAATTTAAACACGTCGCGTAACCTTTTAATGACAGTTTTAATGGTAACAAATTACACTTCAAATATTAAAATGCGTGCTTCTTTAAATGCATTTTACAACTAGTGTAAATGTTCAAAATGATCCTTGCAGTACACATTTGAAAGAATCAGTTTGCTTTTTCTACCAGAAATTTGAATATCATAATAAATAAAAATTATTGAATTAGTTTTCTATGTAAGTAAAAATATACATTTTCTATTAGTAATGTTAATTAATTCACAAAAATAATGAAGAAAACATGAGCGAATAATTTTGCATACCTTTTCCTGCAATAATATTTAATCTGATAATTTTTTATATTGCTGGAATGTAAATATAAGTTTTAAATAAAACATATTTAAAACTGCAGTGCAAGGAGATTTTTGGTGGAGTAGTTAAAAATGTTTTTTCTTAAAAACCACTTGATGCATTTGTTTCAAAATTTCAAAATAGTTATACATACAATAGAGGTATGGGGGGATTCCTAAAGGGTATGTATGACTAAAATTTCATGAGAAAATTACTAAAAATCGATTTTTTAATTACATAAAATAATTTAAACATTTCTGAATACGGAAAGGGTATAATTGGCCACCAGGTGCTATTTTTAAATGCTTTAAATCCTAAAACTACAGCAAAGTATTAGAGGTGAAACTGGACTCGGTAAGAAAAACTTCAGTTTGACGAGATCTATTTCGCTTCATGCAAAGTAAGAAACGAAGTTATGCAGAAGCTAAGCAAGAAGAAAAGGATAGAAAAACATCAGCAGAAAAGAGGAAAAAGAAAGCTGAGGGTCCAGCGTACCAAACTGGTGGATTATAATGCATTCCAATCTTTCCTTGTTTTCTCGCTATTTATATTTTCAGCATTTTTCTTCCTGTAAAATGATCTTGCGGAGCGGTTTTCATGTTGCACAAATAACATTTTCTGTACATGTTCACAGAGGAACAATGAATAAGAATTGTGGCCGAGTGGTTAGACCACTCACCTCTCACCTTGGGTTCGATCCCAAGCGACCGCACGTGAGATTTGTGGTGGACAAAGCGGCGCTGGGGCGGGTTTTCTCCGGATTCTCCGGTTTCTCCCGCCATCGCATTCCACCGGTGCTCCGTCTCCATTCATTCATCATCAGTGTCACCGCCTGCGGTGCCGTAAGTAGTTAAAGCGGACGTTAAACCTACCAAAAAAATAAGCATTGCAATTGTTTTTACATTCGGATGTATTTGAGCATATGTTTTCAATTTTCAAACACAAAAATTATATTTTTATGACAAAAAAAAAAGCCCATTCATACCTTTAAAATATCTGGAGCCTAAACTAAAGGAGACACAGAGAAACCTAATGAAGTTTAAAAAAATAAACGTATTATAAATTTAGGTTTCAAATATTAGACCAAAATTTTAATTTTTTTTATCGCAAGAGAGTTTTTTAATGTCATGACAAAACACAAACAAATTTGGCTAGAACGTCTAAACCATTAGAGCAAAATTGATGAAATGCGCTCTGTATCTTATTTGCAACATATTACATCTTGGTATAAATTTCAAAAACTAGCATTATTAGTTTGGAATTTCAAACTTTCATACATTTCCTTAAGAAAAAACATTGAATTTGAAATGTTCACAATTCAGGCCCCTTAGGAGAAATTGGAATTTTACTAAATGATACACATTTGCTTATTTCACTCATCTATGTCTTTTTAAGATGATAGTTCTTGAGATACATCTTGTTGATGTCTAAAACTGGTGATGATGCTGCAAGAATGTGTTTTGGGTTTGTTTCGATAGCGAGACGGTCAACTTATTGTGACGGAGCAGTAAACCCTTTAAACCATTGACACGAGTTCCCTGTTAAGGACGTAAAGCTTTTAAAGCCAATTAATGAGGGCAATATAAAACTGCAGCGTATCGAACGGATGGAAGGGTCATGTGCTGTGGGAGTTGTAAACGTATTCAAATCAGCTCTGGAGAACTTGCTAAGGGGAAAACAAGGGATTAGGAACATGGCAGTGCGTACGTGTTAGGTTGCTCTGGGCTGGATCGAAATAAAGTTCAAAAACTTCCGTTTTATGTAGCGAGTAACTCAATATCCCCACCCTACCTTCCCACTGATGGAAGTGCTCGCAAAACTTTCCGCTACACGGGAATACATACCTTTTTTTCTGGGACAAAAACTAATTTACTTGAGTTGTTTTCCGGATACTCTGCTAACCTAGCGCTTCCTGTTCAACACTCGACGAGGGTCTTATCAGAAAATACTGCACATTTTGGTTTCTTTATACTTTCATATTGTAAATAAACCAAGCAGCTATTGACTAAGACTTACACCTTTCGACATTCTGGACCTTATAACTTACAGTACCTTCCTTATATTGCCGGGCCGCGGATCGTTAGTTGCTCCGCGCATTCTCAATGACAAGCACTGTTACTTTCTCTATACGTGCTATGTACATAGTGTATGGAGAAGGTATTGTGGTGTATCCAAAAATTGCATGTCAAAATTTCAAAGGAAAAATATATTTTGATGTCCCCTGGATCCAAAAAAAAACAAAACATTTTTACAAAAAGGTCCTTATGTGTGTGAGCATGTGGGGAGCATAGCTCAAAAACTAAAAGACCACAAATATCAAACTTGTAATTTAAGTTTTGTGTCTTCTAAGGATAGGATACTAAGATGTTCAAGAAAATCCCCCAACCCAACCTTTACATGGAAACATTTTTGAAATTTTTGATTTTCTGTAAAGTAGTATCGATTTTGATTAAAATACCGTATATTAAAGCTATTTATGTCACAAGTAAAATGCTTATCATGGCTATACTGGGAATAACCTCTGAAGACCTCTTCATTCTGAACAAATTTTCCCCAATTTTGCATAACTGGCACATCATAAGAGATAGAAAAAAAACTTACTCTACAATAATTGTAGATCACGCCAACACACACAATTTATGTCCTTTATATTTTTGTTGTGGAGGTAACCATTTCTGAGCTATTGCTTGTTATTGTTTTCAAACTTGAACTATTTATACTTTTCTCGGACAGCAAGTGTCCGTTTTTCTTCTGTTGTACTCCTGGTCAAGCACAGAAGCGAATTGCAATGAGAATCACATATCGAAGTTTTAAACATTTGACTATCGCTTTAGCATAGTGCATGCCTTTAGTTCCCTTCTACTTGTGATAAATAACTAGTAATAAGAACATTCTGCTAATGCTCATCTTGATTAGCATGATTTAGAAAAATAATCTTTTGTAAGGAATTGTAGAACAGCTAGAGAAAGTCATGTGAATAACATATAATTTTTATTCTCCTAAAGTGAAATTAAATTTAATTTATTTAAAAATTAAGTATTGGAATTTTCTATTTCAGGTTAATTTATTTTCAAAGCTCTAGAGGTTGCGAAACGTTTTATATTATGGTAAAACTTGGAAGCATTTATATAGTTTTTTTATTACAGACAGATACTCAAACTGGAAAATTTAATGCCATAGCCAGGATTTGAACCACGAATCTCCCAGTCTCTAACCAGTTGCTCTGACCACTGAGCTACCATGGTAACATGTCAGCACAGCATTAAATTTCTCGAAAAATAAACATTGAATTCAGATCAAGCGAGCGTGCTGATCAAGCAGTGGGCCTACCTCGACCTCTCCAATGAGCATCGAATGTATTTATAAAATGACATGTTCTTGAGTTCCAAAATGAGGTGGTGCTCCATTAAGTTGAAACCATTTGCTGTGTCGGATGTTCAGAGGAAACGGAGCCATTACTCAGGTACAACTTATTTTATTTTTTTTTTTACTTTAACGTCCTTTAACCTTGGTCATATCGGACAATATATGAAATCGGTGAAATGATGCTCGAATGATCTCGGGTCCATGGAGCTTAAAATTACTGGATATAAACTTCTCAGGATAAGGGGAAGCTCGGAAAAGAAACCTTATCCGGGTTACTCGCCTTAAGCGAGATTCAAATTCGATCTCTTGAATCTGAGGCAGACACGCCATCCCCATACCACCGAGGCGGGCAGCAAAATATTTTGTAGAACTTTTGAGTGAGCGTTGGTATTCAGTCGTTGGGGTAAGATTATGGTGGTAGAAGGAAGCTGTCCACAACTCCTAACCACATATTGGCAGCAAATGCAGGTGATGTGATCACAATCGGTATAAGGTTTTGAGAACAATGAAGATTCTCTCAAATGTGGGGAGCATGCTTCATCGGCGAACAACAAAAAGGGTAGTGAAGTGTGGTTGGTTTCTGGTTTGGTACAAATGCGAATTACAAAAGTTCACTCCGGATGAATAGGCACGTGGTGCAAGAGAATACCGCTCTCAAGACTATAAGGACGCGTTATTATTTCCTGCAGAATCCCCGACATCTGAAAGTGGTGCGCGATATGTCGAGCACTCGCAGAAGAATTATCCTCGGCCCACTGTGTCACAACTTTTGACATCAGGATCCCACATAAAACGCCTCCTTCTTTGGCCACTTCATCGCTGCAGCGTTCTCCTTAGTATAGTCTGCGATGAATGCTGGCAAATTTCGTGTGATTGGATATGTGCAGATGTAAATGCTTCACCAGATGCTTGCCCGCCAGTGAAACGTTTCATGTTCAGTAGTTCCCAAATGGCACTGACGCACGCAGACATATTGAACTGCACTGAATAGTTCAACAAAATCAGATTTACCCACCCTCACTTATTTCGACTGCAGTGGAACATGACGAGGAATTGGATAACAAGCGATGGAAGTAAACAAACGTGCTGCAATCGAAACCGATGCCAATACTCAGCTCCGGAAGTGAACAAACCGAGAGATACTATTATTTTGTTTCAACCTTAAAAGAGAGTATAGAGTTAATATGGATATCTGTGTCTTTGACGTTATAGTTTTCTCCAAAACATGATGGCCTTCAAACGGAACGATCCCACCGCGAAAAAAAAAAAAAATGAGCCTGTTCTAGGGGTGAGATGCAATGTGGTAAAATCTGTTACCTGCAGACTCAAACACTCTGCTTGCAAGTCGAGATCCGCGCCTCAGTTAGGAGACCAGTAAGTGGAAGACTTGGCAACTGTGAGGGTTGGTTTCCAACCACAAGCCAGCTAAACTCAATCTACAAAGTCACGCTGAGGATTATGATGTTCTGAAGAATGCTGTAACTTACTTTTCGGCCAGCAGGTGGAAGACGGAGAGAAAACAGGTTCCTGCATCAAGTGGCACCCTTCTTCCTCCTACAATACAGCCGAAAAGAATACGAAGCGTAGTCATCATGTTACATATTATATTACACATAGATTTAATTAGTTGCTTGTAATATCTTACTTGATTTATTGTCAAGAAGCTACAGCTGCTACACTAGTGTAGCGTCAAACACGGTGCCAGTTGAGTCCGCTCCTCCTTGTTTATATCAGGATTATTTAGTTTGATATATAAAAACACACATAGGAATAGAAGGTAATGAAAACAAGCAACAACAAATGACAAAACAGAAAGCAGATACCAAAAAAGCGCAATTAGGAAACAAATTACGAGAAGAAACATTAAGAAAGTGGGGAAATAGAATTAGAAAACGCAACAAAAGGACAGGAGATGGACTGCATTATTTTATCGTGGCAAAACGAATAGAACGAAGAATCAAACAACAAATCTCAATACTATTATAGATTCAATATAATCAATGAACCTACTCGCAGAAGTAGAAGAGGCGACCATACAACAGATCACATATGTGACTGCAATATGTTGAACAACCAAAGGAAAAAATTAAAGACACAAATAGGGAAGAAATGAGGAAAATGGCCATGAAGTAAACCAGCACTAGTTGGAGTGTTTGTGAAATATTTCTGTGAATATGTGAATACCATTTACCTAGAAAGTTATAATATCTAAAACAAAACAGTAACTTAACCACACATAAATGAAGAAAACAGATTCTCAAAACATACGCAAGGAAAAAGACCTGCTAAATACAGGAAATCAGACATGTTGTATTAGTAATGTAATGAAATATGCAAATGAATAAAAGTATTTAATTAAAAATAAATCTGGTGTGTTCCATTCACTGACTTTCTCTACATCTCTGTAACAAATTATTGTTAATAAAAAGCTTGTGCTTCAATTTACTTCATGCTATTAGAGAAAAAATAGCAGAAGTAGTCTTATTATTTGCTTCCATGCAAGTAGAAGCGCAATAAGGGAGTACCACAGGTTAAAGTGATAGTCAAAAACTAGTCGCTATGTGACTGAAGTTCCTTTGTTTGTATGGACAGGAGTTGACAAATTCCTACGTGAGACAAGTATGTTTTTTAAAGCTGAAACCAAAAACAAGTAATATCTCAAAAAACGATGAACTTCACAAAAAAATGTACATAACATAAATTGTGTGTTTTAATTTGTTCTACATTTTTTGTGTGGTAAGTTTTTGTCCATGGTTACGGTTTAGCAATTATGCAAATTGCCGTAAAATTCATCCAGAATAAAGTAGTCTTCAGAGGCTATTCCCAGAAAATTCAAGCTATACATTTTTTCAGGTAAATATCTTTAATATACGATATTTTAATCAAAATCGTTAGAGCCATTCGAAAAAGAGTTCCATGTAAAGGTTAGTTGGGGTAGGGAGATTTTCGTGAAATCTTCGTGTCGCATCCCTGGAAAATATAAAACTTAAATACCAAGTTTGGTATTTTACCGACTTTTGGTTTTTGAGTTGCCGTGTTCACGGACACACGGACACACACACGGATCCTTTTGTGATTTTTTTTTTGTATACAGGGGACCCTAAAACATATATTTCCAGTGAAATCTCGGTATCGAATTTTTGAGTGGAGTGCAATACCTTCTCTATACACTATGTACATAATACGTATAGAGAAAGTAAAAAGAGCATAAGAGAATGGCGTACGCGGTTCCAACCCCCACTATTGTTCCGAGATAAACTCCTAATAAAATATTAAGCAAGTTCGACATTCTATTCTTACCAAACGTTTCAGATTTATATCCCATGGAGTTACGACAAAGAATGACAAATACTTGGGTTGTATCTGGACGAATCTTATGTTCCTTCCTGTTCCTCAAAAATGCAAAACCCTTTTGCTTGCTGCATTGTAACCACATGCTGCTCTCTGTGCTTCCTACCGGAAAGAAAAAATCAGGGCGAGTTTTCCGTTCTCTGAAAGTGCTCTTGCTGGAGTCGAGAGGTGGAAATACAGTAAAGCTATGACAGATGTCCCACGCTGATTTCAATTTCCCCTCTCGTGCAGTGGCGTGCAGACCTTTGCAGAACGGAGTCATATTCTAGAGCAGGTATGCCCAATTTGAAGAAGCATAAACTCGTTCCACTCCATGTAACATGTTTGGAAGCAAGGTTTGTGATGGGTGTGTTAAATAAAAACGAACAAAGCCTCACCCCCAAACCAAATTTGCCCCAAATTCGATTTTAGTAGCATTTCAAAATATTGATTCGTTTGTAATACTTCTAGTGTAGAATAAAATTATACTAAAAGTATTATTGAAACATTTAAATACTACTAATCAATGTGAATTAATTGTTTCTTCCTCATCAGTCGTCTGTCTGTAGTACAAAAGTGGAGAGGTAGAGCCAGACTAAAAAAAAAAAAAAATGTTGAGATCTTCTTGTGGTTTACCAGAAAAACCGTGAGTCAGTTGGAGAAATTAGTGCCACTCCGGCATGTTGACACTGTAGCTCACTGGACAGAGCAACTCGACATAAACTAGGAAATAAGTGGTTCAAATCCCGGCTCTGACCTTGAGTTTTTCAGTCCAGATTTGGTGAACTGTTTTACTGGACGAGCGCATCAATATCGTTGCTAAAGATGGTGTACAGAGCCTCGAAAACTTGTGTGCAACCAAATGCTGCACATAATAGCAATTTGGAAAATAATTCCTTTGGTGATTCTTTATGTAATTCCCAACTACAATCTTTGCAGAGCAAGTAATTCTATTTGCTGTTTGTGTGGTGCTTCTGAAGTTATATGAAAATAATCCTTCCAGTTTTGAAGCTGAGATTCTGTCTGCTTATTTATTGTCTGTTCACCGCTTCTGACCACTATACGTATGTATGACAGTATGTGACAAACCAGCATTTCCCCTCCTTGAATGGAGTCGGGGAAAACCATGTTCTGTTGTCAGTACCTTGTAAAAGTTACTTTAGGAGCACCTACCACATGCTCGCAAAATATATAAAAAGAGAAAATGTACATAATACTATTAGCTTATAGAAAGCAATGGAAAATAATTGTAAATATTCAAGAGCAGAAATGTGCATAAAGGCAAGTTGTTAACTTAGGTAATTAGGCGAGGCGAGCTAGTGAATTTCCAAGTATAAGTTGACCAAACACCACCTGCTAATGAGCACAGGGTTTTAGCTAAAGAATGCATGATAGAAAAGAATAGACATATAAAGAAGTGAGACAGGAATAGTGGCTTGTCTTCCAAGTAGCACAGGGATTTGGGAAAATAGACAAAGAAAGCATAATGTTAAAGTGAGAAGGAACTACTGGGTATTTCCAAACGCGTCATGTGACGTCAGAACTTGGCACAATTTATTCTCATAACTTGTGAGGTGATGCTAACTCAGAACCAATAAGATGCCGTTACACTTTATGGCGCGAAAGTTAGCGTCACCCAGGTTTACTATTTAAGGCAAGGCAGATCTCTTATGTGGTTACTCTTACCCTACTCTCTTTCTATAATTGTGACGCTAGTGAGCTTGTGTTCACGTAAAGTTGTATGCACGTGGTGGGGGAGCATGTGCAGAGGGTTAGATTAGGCGCCTCATTAATAATTATGTGGTGGGGTTGCATTTATTTGTAATAAATTTTTAAGGGACAAGCCGTTTAAATCTTATAGTACAAATAAATTCATGTCGCAAGGAAACCTGCAGTGTTTTTCATATATAAGCTTCGCCCACAAACCCCTGAGATAAGTGTAATTTGTTGATTAGGAGTGGAACCTACAACAACGCCGGAGCTGAGGACACTGCAGGTACGAGACACCGACCCCGCGACATTACTTACAACATATCTCCTCTAAAGGATCGGCCATTAATGGATGCTGAGTTTTGCAAATCTTGAGCATCAGAAAATATCTTAGAGCAGGATAAACCTACATGAGCTATATATAGCCTCTGTGACTTTGTAGGCTCAAAATCCTTGCACCGGTTGAGGCAGTTTGCAGGAGTGAGGTAATATGTACTAGTTTAACAGCATAGTATTCCTTTTGGGTTCTAGGTCCCATTCTATCCCAGGGCTGCATGCATCTTTTTTCTCAAGAATGCTATAAATAGTGGCATATCAAACTCGCTCTGTGTTCGGTTCATGTTTATAGAGTGTGAACATATAGCGAAGTTTGTTTCCTAGAGAGAAGGCAAGCTAGTTAATTAGACTTTACCCCTTGCACGATAACTCGGTCACACGCAAAAGTTACGTACCGGTTTCTGAGAGATGGGTATTGAACCTCACTAGTTGCCATGCATATTTTTATTGCCTGACGTTCCGTATTGTTGTAAAATAAATAGAAATTATTAATTTGTTCTTATATATAAGTCATTCACTTCAATAGTGGCCTTAGCAATGATTATTTTATGTAAATACACCATAAATTAATAAAACCACGCTTATTAAAATAATCACCGGCTCTGAGTACTGAAATAATGACCGTGCAAAATAACAAGTCGTAAACACATAAACATCTCAAAATTAATTTTAAAAAACACAAGTTATTTTCTCTCGGTCTCATATCCAAAGAGAAATAACTAGAGTAGAGACGCCTTCATACTTCCAAATGGAACGAATCAAAACTTATATTATCATAATGTTATAAATGTATAAAAGGGTTATTGGTCTGGGTTAAACCAACATACATATACCTACAAATTCCCGACCTTGTTATATTTTGTAAAAAAAAAATCTGATGTGTTCCATTCACGTGACTTCCTCTAGCTGTTCTACAAAGAAACTTCTTACAAAGGATTGTTGTTCTTTCAACTGTATGCTAACCGAGATGATCATTAGCAGAGTGGTCTTCTTAGATGGTTCCTTACAAATGTAAGATAACTAATGGAATACTTGTACTATGCTAAAGCGAAGATTAAATGTTTTAAAAGCTATCGCCATGCGATTGCCATTTCAAATTCGCTTCTTTGCAGGGCCAGGAATAAAACAAAAGAATTAGGGACGACTTCTTGTATGAAAAGAGCATAAGTATTTTAAAATTGAAACCAACAATAGTCTTTCGGATAGGCTTAGCCTCACAACAAAAATGTAAAGAATATAAACTGTGTGTTTTTGACGAGATCTACATTTTTTGTGTATTAAGTTTTGGCTATCTCTTGCGGTTTACCATATATGCAAAAGTCATTCAGATTGAAGAATACTTTAGAGCCATTTTTGAAAAAAATAAACAATTTCGAAAATGTCCTATTTAAAGTGTAGTTTGGAGTGGGGAATTTCTTTGAAAATCTTTGAGAGATACTAAATGTAAATAAGAAGTTTGGTATTTAATGGTATTTATTTGAGTTGTGCTGTCCTCTGATACAAACGGTATTAAATTTAACTAACCCTTATCAAGTAATGATCTTTGTATCCCTAGACGCTCACAACTAGTATTTGCTAAACAATATAAACCTGAAGAACATAAGCAGAAGTGGATTTGATTTCGATTGGTAATCTATGATTAGCACCAGAGATTTCTGAACATAGACTGCACCCCCACCACACCCCCCCCCCCACACACACACACCCCACACACACACACACACACACTGACAGACTTACACTGACAGTTTTCTAAAAATGCTTATTTTATATTTCGGGGGTTTCAAAACATTTAGTTTCGGTTTTACTGTCTCTGAAATATTTTTCTTTGTTTCATTTTTCTGAACATTTTATCACAGAAGACTTGCTCCTGCTACTGATATTGTATCATTATGACCTATAAGAATTATTCCTTTCAATGCCTTACAAGTCCCCTTACTAAATACTACTGTTCGACTGGAGACGTTGCTTTATTAATAGCTATTGCATGAATAATAACTTTTGGAAGATGAGATTATGTTTTCAATGTTATCGAATGTTTAGTGGTGTATAATAAACACATAATATACACGTGCTATAGAAAGTAAAAATCTGATGTGTTACACTCACATGACTTTCTCTAACTGTTCTACAAACTTCTTACAAAATATTATTCTGATTTCTACACTGCGCAAATCGAGATAGGCAATAGAAGAATATACTTATTACTTAATTCCTTATAAATAGAAGGGAACTAAAGGAATGCGGTATGCTAAAGCGATAGTCTTATGTTTTAAACGCTATGATTATGCGACTGTCAATGAAATTCGTTTCTTTGCTTGGCGAGGAGTAGAACAAAAGAAAAACGGCCACTTCCTGTCCCAGGAAGTAGAAGTATTTTCAAATTGAGTCTAGTGACAAGGCATATCTTGGAAGTGATCAACTCTACAACAATCACCTTACTTACTATTTCTTTCGGTTTACTAGTTACTCAAAACTCAGACAAATGTATCCGGAACAAAGTGTTTAGAAGCTATTCCCGAAAAGTTCAAGATATACATGTTATTTTGACGTAAATACTTTGTATATAATACAAAGTATTTTAATCAAAATCGTCAAGTAATTTTTGAGAAAAACAAAAATTTCCAATATTTTTTCATGTAAAGGGTAGTTTGGGGCGGGGGAGATATTCTTAAAAATCTGCTTGTCGCATCCTTGAAAGATACCAAAATTAAATACAAAATTTTGTGTTTAAAAGTCCTTACGTTTTTGAGCTATGTTGCGCGCGCACACACACACACACACACACACACATACACACACATATGCATACATCACACACGCACATGCACAGACCTTTTTCTTAATTTTGATTTTTTTATCATTTAAGAGACCATAAAACGTGTATTTTCGCTGAAATATCGGCATAGAATTGAGTGGAATAAAATGTCTTCGCTTTACACCATGTATATAGTACGCGTAGAGAAAATAAAAAGTTGACATTTTTGTTTTTCATAGCTATCCTTCTGTATGTTACAACTAATTACACCAGAGAAAAAAATTCCCGCCTTCAGCATTTGATTGGTAGTTGCCAAAAGCTTTCTACAGAAAGTCATGTGAGCAAGTTGCTTCTGATAATGTTTCAACCTTACATTTGAATGATCCTTGGTTTGAATCGTTTTAGTCTAAATTGCTTTTGAGGCAGGGTCATCCTTGTATACTTAAAAGGAAGTTTAACTTAAGCATAAGGTTATATCTTCAACAGACATTCGGGTAAAAGGACCTTAATGTGCTTTCCAGTTAAGTCTACACTCGAATGTTTTGGCTGGAATGAGCCAATGTGTCTATTCCGACAGAAGAGAAAGTAAAATCAATTACCAACTCTATGGGCTGATTCTTTTTAATCCACTTACACTGTCGAGAGCACTTAGGTGCTTGAAAATTTAATGTTTGTCGGTACACGTTATGTACTGCTTTACGTTCCTAAGAGCAAATCGCTGTTTCTCGTTTCCAGCAGTTCAAACTACAAACTCCTGATTCCCGCCAGGGTGCAAACTTTTTTCAGTAACTTAGAACTTGCTTGTTCACTTAACACAACGCTAAGTAATTTCATATCTATATATAAGTCTCTAAAAAGGAGATGGGAAACTGTTATTTATGTGTCATCTAACTCTATCTGTCCGGACGTCTGGGCATACCAAGGACTGTGTTGGAAGTCAATTGTCTCCCAGTAAATTCGCCCCATCTATATAACAATGGTAGACAACCAGCTGCACATCTAAATTAGAGCTGTTTACTTTTATTAGTTCGACAATGGCAATAATAATGATAATGCCAACGATAATAAAAATTATTTTTTTCCTAGCTAGCCGTGTGCAAGACGAAATTGGAAAAGCAGTCAGACTGAATACTTCAATTTATATAATAATTTAATTTGTTAAACACTTTCTTTCTTTTATAGAATTATTTTTTACATTTTTATTTGTATCTGACAATAATATATATACCAATAAATGTTGTCCATTGCATTTTCATTACTTTGTCTCACATATATGTACACAGTAGCTAGAGAAGGTATTATATTCCACCCAAAAATTGAAATTTGGGTTTCACCTGAAAATACATGTTTTGAGGTCCCCTGAGTCGGTAAAAGTCTTTTTAAAAACAACCGTGTGTGTGTGTGTGTGTGTGTGTGAAGACGGCATATGTAAAAAACCAAGACCGTTAAAACCAAACTTGGTATTTGTTTTGACTATCTCCCGAGAATGCTACACAAATGTTTTCAAAATAAGTCCCGCTAGCACGAAATATCCTTTACATGGAAATATTTTTGAAAATTTTGTTTTTCTCAAATATGGCTGTAACGATTTTGATTAAAATGCCGTATATTAAAGATATTTACATAGTAAATAAACTGTGTGTTTTTTTTAAATGCCTTTATTCATTCACACGTGCTTCCATTGCATTAGTGATACTATATGTCTGATACCTTTTGTTTAACATTTTTTTTACATATGTTTTTGTTTGTGTAGTTAAGTTGCTGTTCTGTTTTAGTTATTATACACCTTCTATTCACAGAAATATTTTAGAAATTCTCATGGTTCTGGTTTACTTTCTGACTATTTCCCTCCTTTCTTATTTATGTCCTTAATGTGTTCCTTTGATTGTTCAACATGTTGCAGTCGTTTAATATGTGATCTGTTGTTTTGGTCTCCTTATTTACAGAATTCTTAAATACGTAATTCTAATTTTGCTCATTTACTTGACTCCCAATATATACATTCTGTTTCATGTAAGAGTAGGGATTAATATAATTGAATTTTTGTGCTCATGTCTACTTCTTTCTTTCCTAGGACAGTTTTGTTAAAATAATACACATTACTTGCTTTCACTTTCGTATTCATTATTTCTTCGACCCATGAACCAACACTAGTGAAATTGTTCTTTAATACGTGGACTATACATATGCATTTGTTCCTGTGTTTAATGAATACTTTCTGACAAGTTTCTTTCGAGATGAGCATAACTTTACTTGCTTCACATGCATTTCCATTCCTTTCCTTTATGTGATCTGCAGTTACATCAGTCTCATGTCCCAAAATCCTATCTGCATCCTTGGCGTCCTCGTTTTAATTATTTCATTCACAAAATGAATAAAACATATTGGATGTTTTGTTTCCTTTTTCATATTAAATTCTTAAACTTTTACTTTCTCAACACGTACTATGTACATAGTGTATAGAGAAGGTATTGCCACTCAAAAATTCGATACCGACATATCACCGGATATATATGTTTTGGGTTCCCCTGAATGCAAAAAAAAAAAATTGGAAAAAGGTCCATGTATGCCTGTGGACAGCATAGCTCAAAAACGAAAAAACCGTTGAATACCAAACTTAGTACTTGATTTTCACAGAATTGACTCTAAAGTTTGTGATTAAAATATCGTATATTACATATATTTACCTGACATATACAATTATATCTTGAATTTTTTGGGAATAGCCTCGGAGGACTACTTTATTCTGGATGAATAAACCGTAAGATATAGACAAAAACTTACTACTCAAAAAGTGTAGAACACGTTAAAACAAACAATTTATGTTATATATTTTTTTTCGTGGAGTTGATTGTTTTTGGGGTATTCCGTGTTTTTGGTTTCAGCTTTAAAAAACATAATTTTCTCATACAGGAGTTTGTCAACTCCAGTCCATACAAACAAAGGAACTTGCAACCAGCTTTTGACTAACACTTTAACCTATAGTACTCCCTTATTTCGCTTCTGCTTACAAGGAGGCAAGTAATAAGACTATTTCTGCTAATTTGTTCTCGATTAGCATTAAGTAAATAAGAGCATAAGATTTTTAATAATTTGTTGCGGAGATGTAAAGAAATGGAAGACATCTGATTTTTTTTTTCTATTCTATCCCTTCTATTCTATCCCTATAATTACCTCATTTGGCACAGTTTTACTTTTTCTAACAGGTATATACTATGTACAATATATAAATGGTTAAAGAAGATATTGCATTATCCAAATATTCCATACCAAGATTTCACCGGAAATGTGTTTTAGTATCCTCTGAGTACAAAAAAATCAACATAACTCGCCCACTGCAAACTGCCCTTTATATGGAACATTTTTCAAAGATTTTGAGTTTCTCAAAAATGGCTGTAATGAGTTTGATTAAAATGCCATATGCTTAATATATTTTATGACAAACAAAACGTGTATCTTTAATTTTCTAGGAATAGCTTCCGAAGACCACCTCATCGGATGACTTCGTGTAAATTTTGTGTACTTGGTAAACCGCAAGAGACATACATACTACGCGAAAAATGTAGATCGCGCTAAAACACACACTTCATCTACATTTTTGTTGTAGAATTAACCATTACCGAGACATTCCCTGTTATTGGTTTCAGTTTTAAGCTACTTAAAATTTTATCAAACGGAAAAAAGTCTTTCTTTTCACCCCTTTTTTGTTTACACCTAGTAAGTAAAGGGAACCGAATTTCAATTGTTTTCTTTTGACGGCCGGCTTTAAAGCAATTTCACTATCGCTTTATCATAGTGTATTCCCTTATTACCGTTCTAATTACAATAAAGCAAGTAATAAGTGTTGACGTTTATCTCGATCGACATAATGTAATAAAAGAATAACTTTTAAGAAACGTTTGTTTACGGAACAGCTAGAGAAAGTCGTACTCTAGCCGTTGACAATAAATATTTTCTAGACACAGTCAAAATTACATTTACAATTTAAATTACATTTAAAACAAAGAATTCTAGGGTTGTGTGATATTTGGCCAACATCTCAGCTTTGGGGTCGTTTAAGCTGTTTTTATTCTAGTTGACTGCAATGAGAACCCAAAGAAATGTAGTGATATTCGAACGATAAGGTTTGTTGAATGGGTAATAATCCATTTAGTCAAAGTGAACCCAAAATAAATGCTCTAATTGTTCCCTCAGAAGATTAATACCTGAAAATCACAATGAATACTTCAGGTTTCAGTGAGAAGAATTAAAATGTTGCCGCACTGGTTGAAACAGAGCTGAAATGGAGCAGTAGACAACACATTTTCGAATATGGGAATCGTTTTGTGCTGTGAAGGCAGTTTAATTAGAATGTATGAATTATAAGCGTATTTTACTTTGAAAAGAGCTAATTTTCTTCCTTTGTAAGCAAACAAAGAGAACATGGATGAGGGAAGTATTTGGAAGTCAAAGAAAGAGATCATGGATAATATTACGAAGCTGAGGATATGCGCCTGGCGTTTGCAGGGATTTAGAAAGTGGGTTTCCCTTTTATCAGTGGGACGAATATTACGGCGTAGGAGGATGCACTGCAGTGTGTGCCAGAATAAACGGAAGATGAAAATTAAAATACCTGAGATACGTCTGGTAGACTTGGTGTGCAAAATATGTTGGGTATATGCACTTCGTCAATCTTCCGCAATAACCTAGTGCTCTCATTTTAATTCTGAATGCACAAATATACCACTCTCGATTTATAGTGAAATAGAATAAAGTGAATTGCTGATGGATGTGAAATAGAAAAATGAAAGTTTTTAATTTATGTTTAGAAAAGTGTTAAAATGAAATGATTAGTAAATGTAATGAAGAGGTACAGAAATTTCCAGGCAATAAATCTATCTAGGACAAAAACAGATCTGGTTGAATCATTACCAACCACAAAAGGTGACTAAACCTTGTGGGTATCAAGTATTTTTGAGGGTTACTTACATTGAATTCCCATAATTCAAATTGACAATGTAACAACCTGTAATATTAAATAGTTTTGACTAAGGTGTAACATTTCGTGGAGAAGAACATCTTAGAACCAAATTTGTAAATGAGAAAAATCCTGGAATAGGTTTTCTTTTTTGAGTTTCTTGGGTGAGACATCTCTTATTTATATCATAAGGACGTGAAGGTGAAATTTATGTACACAAGTTCCAATAAATGGTTATGTGCCGGAAGGGATTTCACATCTTTGATTGGCTTTTTGTACGTCAGACCCCAGGAGGATAGAATGAGATGAGAGTAATTACAGCGGGCAGATGGAACCAGACGGTGGATGGGAGCCACCATGGAGAGCCCCTAACCGTTTCCAAGCAGTTCATCTCATCACGCAGAGCGCTATGAGTCCGCGCCTCAGGTTTGGCTCAACGCCCCGAGTCAGCCGTCTACCCCCAACGCCATCCCGCCCCTGAGAGCTGAGTTTCCAATGCGCAATCACCTCCACGAGAGGGCACCACCACTGCTGTCCACGCAGACACTTACAATCCTCAAAGAGACTGGTTGGATGAAATGGAGATGAAATGAAGGGGCAGGAATTTCGGGGGGGAACAAAGAAACCTCTCCAACAACCGATTAGTCATCTGAGAAAATCCCTCAACAATACAAGCAGCCTCAGACAAACGACTGAGTCAGCTAATTCGGTTAGATATGATAAACGGAACATTATTGAAAAAAATAATCTGTTCCATTCACGTGACTTTCTCTGTCGATTGTGTAATAAACTATTCTTACTAAAACTTATTCTTCTAGGTGTCTACTTTATTCTATTCTGTACAGAAATTATTCCAAAAGCTTATTCTTTCCCTTACATTAATAGAGATAAATGTTAACATTTTTGTATTACGTAGTTCCTTATAAGTGAAAGGAAAATAAGGGGGTGCGCTAGTCTAGCTAAAGCAATATCCAATTATTTTAAAAGTTGGTTACTTTTTGATGTAACTAACAATTCCGTTTCTTTGAATAGTCAGGATTAAAAAGAGAATTATAACTTCTCATTTGAGAAAAATATAAGTATTGGAAATTTTAAAACAAAACAAAAAACAATACCTGGAAATGGCATATCTATAAAACTGTATATGGCATAAATTCTGTGATTTAACTAGCTTTATCACGGTAAACCAGTCAGGCAAAAGTCTTTCAGAATAAAGATATCGCAGGCTTTTCGCAACAAATAAAATGTAGAACCTGAATTTTCGAGAATAGCCTCTGAAAACCTCTTTGTACTTTAGCGTAACTTTTGTAACTGTTAAGTTGCAAGAGATAGACAAAAATGTTGATCTCCTTCAAACACATAATTTATTTCATATGCATTTTTATAGAGCTAACTACCTTGAGATACTTCGTGTTAGGTTTAAATTTTAAACTGTTTGAACTTATTAAACGGTAGATTTTATTATTATTATTATTATTATTACTACTACTATTATTGTTATAATTTTTTTTTTTTAGTTTTGTATTGTTTGGTTTATATAGCCCCATTTAATACCTTAAGGTAACATCGAAGGTTTCGGTTTAGAAAAAAAAAAACTCCATGATTGTAGGTTCTTTAACGGGTGGTTATTAATTCTTGTTTTCTTCCACATAGACACACATTTACTCTACATACTTCCAGACTCTGTGGGGGATAAAGAATGATTCTGGTTAAAGAAAACTTCTCCACCCCAATCGGAAATCGAACCCGGGTCCTCCAGGTGAGACAAGACATCTATTCGCCTCTCTTTTTTTGACTCGTGGCAAGCAAAGAGAACCAAATTTCAATTTTCCCACAAGGACTTGCTTTTAAAAGACTTGACTATCGCTTCAGAATAATGTATTCCCCTCTTTACCTTTTACTTAGACGGAAGCAAGTAAAGACTAATTATGTAATGTTTATCTTAATTATTATGAAGTAGATAATACAAGAATGTTTCATATGAACAGCTAGAGAAATTCATGAGAGTGGGGTTATTATATTTTTATTACAATAACTCCTCATATCTGCTATAGGTAAGGTAGCAAAGAAAGAATATGCGTTTTCGGACTGTAAATCATAAATATAAAGGTAATTTTAGAAAAATCATATGAGAGAGAGAGAGGGAGAGGGAGGGAGTGGGGTGAGAACGCCATAGTTAAACGTTTGTGTATATATTCAATTTCGTTTTTAAGTTAAGCATCTTCTAAGGGTGCTACGCAAGCGTGTTCAATAAAATACTCCACTCCAGCCTAACCACTGCACGGATTTGTATCGAATGCTTCAATTTTTTCATAAATTTTCCTAATTACATTTGGCTTCTGTTTTTGATTATGCTTTAATATCATTAAGTGTACTTAGAGCTCATCTTATGAAAATCTGATGTATTCCATTCACATGACTTTCTCTATATCTCTGCAATAAAATATCGTTAAAAAGATTATGCTTCAATTTACGTCATGCTAATCGAGAAAACAATAGCAGAAATAGTCTTATTACTTGCTTCCTTGTAAGTAGAAGCGAAATAAGGGAGTAGCATAGGTTAAAGTGATAGTCAAAAGCTGGTTGCTATGTGATTGAAGCTCCTTTGTTTGTATGAACAGGAGTTGATAAATTTCTGTGTGAGAAAAGCGTAAGTTTTTAAAAGGTGAAATCAAAAACAAGGAATAACTAGAAAACGATCAACTACACGAGAAACATTTTTGTAACATAAATTGTGTGTTATAAAGTGTCCTACATTTTTTGTGTGGTAAATTTTTGTCCATCTCTTACGGTTTAGCAGTTATGCAAAATTCCGTAAAATTCACCCAGAATAAAGTATTCCCCAGAGGCTATTCCCAAAAAATTCAAATTATACATTTTATATGTCAGGTAAATATCTTTAATATGCGATATTTTAATCAAATTCGTTGCAGCCGTTTTTGAAAAAGTTCAAATTTTCGAAAAAAGTTCCATGTAAAGGGTAGTTTGGGGTGGGCGGATTTTTCTCAAAATCTTTGTGTTGCATCTCTGGAAGATACTAAACTTAAATACCAAGTTTGGTATTTTAACAACTTTTCGTTTTTGAGTTATCGTGTTCACAGACACACGGACATACACGTGGACCTTTTTCTAAAAATGTTTTTTTGGATACAGGGGACCCTAAAGCATATATTTCCGGTGAAATCTCGGTCTCGAATTTTTGGGTGGAGTGCCATACCTTCTCTATACAATGTACATAGTACGTATAGAGAAAGTAAAATTCTGATGTTATATTCACATAACTTTCTGTACTAGGTGCACTTTTAGTGGGAAAAAGGTTCGAATATTTATAAAAATCGGCCATTGCGAAACTTTTAAGTTGTATAATTGAGCATCTCTGTCCCCATGCGAAATAACAATGCCGCTCAATAGCGAACCAATACCCATTCTAGGAACAATGCCCGTGGGAGTTCTGCTTGCGTTTTAAATGGCGCTCTTACCCAAAATGCGAGGCACTCTCCAGCGACTCATAATTTATCTGCACATCTGCAGCATGAAAAGGCGTCTTTTCTGCTTGCTTCATTAATGTTTCATGTGTTCGCAGGAGGCTTTGCATCTGGTGACGCTGTGTAGCAGGCGGTGATTCTGTGGCGAGGCACTCCGAATTTTGGACAATTTCCAGATTAATTTTGTTCCATTGAGACGGAATTAACTCTTGTTTCTCTGTTAAAAAAGGAAAGGCTAAAATACTAGCTTCTTCAAAGAGAGCAAGTTTGTAATTAGTTTTCGTAGTGATTTATCTACACGCAGTGCTACCAGTCGGCAATTAACTGGCGCCTTTCGAAAAAAATCTGTGATGCATTCACATGACCTTATCTACTCACTCTTCTAATACTATTCTTAACACATCTGATGTGTCACATTCGTATTTCTTTAAAAAAATATCTAGTAATAAATAACTTCTAATTTAAAAAATCTGTGTTCGATTCACATGACTTTCTCTGCATCACTACTGTAATTTGTTGCTAAAAAAGCATATTCTCCTTTTTACTTCATTTCAATCGAGTAAAAAATTAGCAGAAATAGTCTTACTAATTGCTTCCTTGTAAGTAGAAGCGAAATAAGGGAGTACCATAGGTTAAAGTACTAGTAAAAAGCTAGTTGATATGTAACTGAAGTTCCTTTGTTTGTATGGACAGGTGTTGACAAATTCCTGTATGAGAAAAGTAAGTTTTTCAAAGCTGAAACCAAAAACAAAGAATATCTCAAATGATCAACTCCACGGAAAAAATGTATATAATATAAATTGTGTGCATTAACGTGCTCTACATTTTTTTGTGTTGTAAGTTTTTGTCCATCTCTTACGATTCAGCAGTTATGCAAAATTCTGTAAAATTCATTCAGAGGCTATTCCCTGGAACTTCAAGATATATATTTTATTTGGGATGTAAATATCTTTAATATACCATATTTTAATCAAAATCATTGCAGTCATTTTGAGAAAATAAACATTCCGAAAGTTGTTCCATGTGAAGGGTAGTTTGGGGAGGGGGATTTACATAAAGATCTTCGTGTTGCATTCTTGGAAGCTACTAAACTCACTACCAAGCTTCGTATTTAACGAAGTTTTTGTTTTGTATTTATTGTTGTGTAATAATATTTTGTCTATTTTTTCGCTTTACCAATTGGATCAAAGTCATTCAGAATGAGGAGTACTTAGAATTTTTTAGACTAAACTTAGAATTTCCGGCATGAGTGTTGACGGTTTTGCTCCAAATAAAAGTAGATCATGTTACAGCACACAATTTGTCAAATATTTACTTTCTCTATACGTACTATGTAGTTAGTGCATAGATAAAGTATTGTATTGCACCCAAAAATTCGATACCGAGATTTCACCGGAAATAAATCTTTTGAGACCACCTGAATCCAAAAAAAAGTTTTTTAGAAAAATGTCCGTGTGTGTGTGTGTGTGTGTGTGTGTGTGTGTGTGTCTGTGAACAGCATAGATAAAAAATGAACAGACCGTTAAATACCAAACTTGCTATTTAAGTTCAGCATCTTTCAAGGATGCGACACACAGATTTTCAAGAAAATCCTCCCACCCCCAACTACCCTTCACATGGACAAATTTTCGAAAATTTTGATTTTCTAAAAAGTGGCTACAAATATTTTGATTAAAATATCGTATATTAAAGATATATACCCAAAAATAATATGTATATCTTGAATTTTTTGGGAATAACCTCTGAAGACTACTTTATTCCGGATGAATTTTACGGAATTTTGTGTAACTGGAAAACCGCAAGAGATAGACAAAAACTTACCAAACAAAAAATGTAGAGCACATTAAAACACACAATTTATGTTATATATATTACTTTCTCTACTCGTGCTATGTGCATAGTGTATAGAGAAGATATTGTATTCCACAAAAAAATTCGATACCAAGATTTCACCGGAAATACATGTTTGGGTCCCCCTGAATCCAAAAAAAGCAATTTTGGAAAAAGGTCCGTGCGTGTGCGTGTGTGTGTGTGTGTCTGTGTCTGTGGACAGCGTAGCTCAAAAACGAAAAGACCGTTAAATACCAAACTTGGTATTTAAGTTTGATATCTTCCAAGGATGCGACCCAACTTCCATTTACATGGAACATTTTTCGAAAATTTTGATTTCCTCCAAAATGGCTGTAACGATTTTGATTAAAGTATCGTATATTACAGATATTTACCTGACAAATAATATGTGTATCTTGAATTTTCCGGGAATAACCTCTGAAGACTACTTTATTCTGGAAAAAATTTTGCATAACTGCCAAATCGTAAGAAATGGACAGAAACTTATCACACAAAAAATGTAGAGCACATTAAAACACACAATTTATGATATATACATTTCGAGAAATTGATTTTTTTAAGTTATTCCTTGCTTTTGGTTTCAGCTTTGAAAAAAGTTGTACTTTTCTCATACAGGAATTTGTCAACTCGTGTCCATACAGACAAAGGAACTTCAGTCACCTAGTAACCAGCTTTTGACTATCACTTTAACCTATGATACTCCTATATTTCGCTTCTACTTACAAGGAAGCAAGTAATAAGACTATTTCTGCTAATTTTTTCACACTTAGCATGAAGTAAATTGAAGCATAAGTTTTTTAACAATAATTTGTTGCAGAGATGTAGAGAAAGTCATGTGAATGGAACAACTCAGATTTTTTTTAAGTAAGTCTCCCTCATATTTGCTTAGAGCCAGTTACCTGAAAAGATATTTTCCGGTGTTTCCTGAAAGCATGAATTTCGGAAATTCTAAACTCTAGGGGGTACAACTATTCCGTTCCCTCATTCTCCGATATGACCTAAACCAGTTAAAAGACGTTAAACCTAATATTTATTTAAATAAATAAATACATAAATAAATAAAACTGCATTAACCGTTTTCAAAATACTTTTTTCCTTTGTTTGAATTTTCAAATACTTTATAATTTGAGTTGCATTTGTTTTAATTTTTCTATATAGTGGGTAGAGAAGCTATTATGTTCAACCCAAAATTTCGATGTCAAGATTGCACTGGAAATGTCTCCTGAATAAAAAAAAAGCGTGTCCTTGACACGACAACTCAAAAACGAAATGTCTGTTACATACCGAACTTCATATTTAAGTTCAGCATCTACCAAGAATGCGACACGAAGATTTTCAAGAAAATCTCCAAACTACAAGAAGTCGTCCGTGTTTCTTTTGTTTTACTCTGGGACATAGAAAAAAGTAAAATTTAATGACAATTGCATAACGACAGCTTTTAAAAGATTTGACTGTCGCGTTAGCGCTTTGTATTCCCTTATTTCCCTTCTACTTATAAGGAACTAGTAATAAGGCCATTCTCCTAATGTTTACCTCGATTAACATGAAGTAGAAATAACACTTTTGATTGCCTCCTTGATCGAGTGGTCAGCGAGCCGACTTCTCACCTGAAGATCCCGGGTTCGATTCCCGGCTGGGACGGAGATTTTTCTTTAAACAGAGTTATGCCCTATCACCCACAGAGTCTGGAAGTATGCATGTGAGAGTGAATGTTGAGACTGCACATGTCTGCTCCGGGGAAAAGAATTATTAGGAAGAGAAAATATAGATGTACAGAGAAAATGGGAAGGGTAGAAAGATTTAACACGTATAAGTCACGAACTCGGGGTACAAGATCCTGTTACCTGCCATGCATTGAACCGAGGGAAGGGGTGAAGATGACCTGCCCGAGGGAACTAACGGGAAGCACTCGGCGTTGAAGACCGGCAGAAGTAAGAATTATTTAGAATCCGCAGTGGAGCCGTTAAGGCTACCGTTTAGTTGTGAGGCACTTGGTGAAGGACCTCCGCACAACTAAGATGTGATTTTTAGAGTCCGTGGTGGAATCGAACAGGCTACCTGGGAAAGAAGGAAATAGTTGTTTCAATACTGACCTGAATACGTAATAAATCACGGCATCAACATTAATAAACAATAACATTCGTGGGCGAGTAAAGTGTTACCTCACAGTAGAAAATTAAATATACGCCTATGTTCTACGGCGGAAAAAGGCCAGACTCAATTAATAAAACACTTGTGCCTCACCACAACCTGAAAGAGTCTCCATGCTAACAACAACCCTGAGCTAAGCCAACCACAAACCTACACCATACAATACCAAAAACCTGCGCCCGGGACACCATTCCAATACCGCCCCAATATGTGTGTTTGAGGAAAATGGAACTATTTAAATCCAACGTAAAGAACCTACAAACAACGCGTTGTTTCTAATGCAAAGCCTTCGACATGGCCTTAGATGTTAAACGGGCTACATAAATTGAAAGAGGCATTTGAAAGAGGTTTGTTTGTAGAACAGGTAGAGAAAGTGATAGGAATGAGAAGCATCAGATTTTTGTAGAGATAATCGTTTCCAAGTCGATTTACACTTTTATTTTGCTCCTTGTCAAGCAAAGAGCACAATTTCAATTGTTCCACATAGCGATAGCGTTATATATTCCTAATATCATGTCCACTTAAAAGGGAGAAAGTAATAAGCCAATTTCTGTTAATGTTTGTCTCGATGAGCATGATATAGATATATAAATACCTTTTGTAATAATAGTTCGTTTGAGGAACAGGTAGAGAAAGTCATGTGAATGGAAAAATCAGATTTTTTCCTGAATTTTATAATCTTTCGTCTTTCAAATGAGGAAAACAAATATATTGAGTATTTACAGAACTTTCATGCGAAAGATAAAGCCGAAAGGAGGTTTCGCATCATTAAAACTTTTCATTTGCCGTTGGAGTAAACATTTCGAACATTTTACCAACGCTTACGGCGCAGAACTAGTATTAAAGGAAAAAGAAATACAGAAATTTAAGTGATCATTTTGCGTATACTGGTGCTCTGCTAATCTCATTTCTTGGCTCTCGTACCACTACAGGCACCAATGTACCGTTTTTCTTAGTTATGAGATTTATTTAAAAACATTTCATAAAAGTTTCCAATGTGAAGATCCATAAAAAATAATTGATGTGTTCCTTTCACATGACTTTCTGTACACCTCTGCAACAAATTATTGTTAAAAAGCTAATGCTTATTTTTACTTCATGCTAATCGTGAAAATAGCAGAAATAGTCTTATTACTTGCTTCCATGCAAGTAGAAGAGAAATAGAGAGTAGCATAGGCTAAAATATTAGTCAAAAGCTGATTGCTATACGACTGAAGTTCCTTTGTTTCTATGGACAGAAGTTGACAAATTCTCGTATGAGAAAAGTATAAGTTTCTTAAAGCTGAAACCAATAACAAGGAATATCTCAAAAACGATCGACTCCACGAAAAATATGTGTAGTATAACATAAATAGTATGTCTTAACGAGCTCAACATTTTGTGTTAAGTAAGTTTTTGTCTATCTCTTACGGTTTGCCAGTTACACAAAATTCCGTAAAATTCATCCAGAATAGAGTAGTCTTCAGAGGCTATTTCCAGAAAATTCAAGATATACATTTTGTCAGGTAAATATCTTTAATATACTACGTTTTAATCAAAATCGTGAGCCATTTATGAGAAAATCAAAATTGTTGAAAATGTTTCCAGTAAAGGGTAGTTGGGGGTGGGGGATATTCTTGAAAATCTTAGTGACGCATCCTTGGAAGACACCAAGGTTTCTTCCTGTGACACTAAACTGATGAATTTCACGATTGCGTTGAATTGTCTGCAGTTTCGATATACAACTCCTACTGGTTCAGATACCCACTCCTTGTCTGTAAATATTCCCTATGATACTCGGAGGTTCATTGGGTGGCAGCGTAGCACTTTCCAACTTAATATATAGGTGTAACAAAAATGTATGTCACACATTGCAGGACATGTTCCTCACGTGTAGACGAAGAAATTGTGTTATATGGACATGGGTCTGGAAACGCTTTGTTATAGCTCATTTTCTTCAACTCATTAATCATGAGAAACACACACGAACAGATTGTTGGAATCATGGGGAACATGCACTCTTACTTACGTCTGGTTGCGTTATCGTAGGTGAACTGTTGCCACGCGACTTAATACGTCATTGCTTGTTTACAGGTCGTTAACATCAACTGTTCCAGTGAGCAGTACGACCTTGGCAAGCACACGGGTTACTATTCTCGGTGAGAAATGTCCTTGTACTCGTTAGGTTGCTGACCAATCATAGTGTAAGAACACATAGCCGCCAGAGATGTGATGTCATCGGCGTTGCAATACCTACGTGGTTCAGTGGAAATTTACGCGCGCGTTCTCATGCATGACAGATCAAGTGTTTGCAATCTGATTATTTGATTTCATTCTGTGAAAAGTTCGGTAATGTTATACATAGTGATTCCGTAAGGATTTACATTTATTATACCTTTTATATATCACGGACATTGCTCGTTCTCATCCTAGAAATACCATAAGTGACACTGTGATTTGGAAATGTGTTACATCCGTGATAAGTTGAGGTCACTTTGGCTGAAATTATAAAACTTTTCGTTTAGGGAAATACAGGACCCAACGTGGAAAAGAATAGATGAGCTAAATAGAGAGAAATGGGGAATAATAGTTCAACATACGAGAGGTATGTATGGAGAGAAGAAGGCATTTTAGAGGAGGCAGTGGAGCGTTTGTCGCTGCAGACGGACAGCGAGTAAATATGGCAACAGCGTACCGAGACGGACACGTGTCAGCAGAATGTCAATCACAAGGTAATTTCTCACCGATAATACGTACTAGTAGAGTCGTCCACAAACTTGGCGCCACAGTGTACACAAATGCAGAGCTCGCATATGCCCATTTGATGTATGGGTTAGCAGACAGCAATGGCACTAGTGCTCAACGGTTGCACCAGGAGCGATTTCCAGGAACAAGGTTTCCCGACAGGCAAAACTTCTGAAGCCATTGATCGTCGTCTTAGGGAACATGGGGCTTTTCAGCCTGATACTCGCGACAAGGATACAACAGGGCATCCGGGATTCATTACGACGGCGGGTTGATGCAAGTATCAACGCTCACGGAGGGCGTATTGAACATCTGCTGTGGCAAAGAGTTGCATGTGGCAAGCTGGTACCTTCTATTCTTGTGTGTTGAAATGGGGAAAATGAGCTGTAACATGGACAAAGATTTCCAGACACATGTTCCTATAGCAATTTCTTCGTCTGCGTGTGAGGAACGTGTCCTGTTATTTGTGTCGTACATTTCTGTGTTCAAGAGAGACAACAAGAGTGCAACACGAGCGATTACTTGATCTTGGCGATGCAGGATGTTTTTTGATCCAAAGTCATTGACATTCTTATTTATTTTATTGCTGTAAATGGCAACGGTTAAACATTGAATCAGGTAAAAGACAGATTTCCGGTAGTTTCTTTTTGAACAACTAAGTTTCAGTTAGTCAATTGCAAAATTGAATGCCATGACGAAGATTTGAAAACGGATTTCCCGCTTTCCGTGCGGTTGCTCTTTAACCATTCAGCTACTTCGAATACATGATCCTTTTAATGTTACACCAATAACTGATTTGACTTTTGCCCAAAAGACCACTTCTGAGATAGTTGTCATTCGTGGTCTAAGGATAACATGCTAGTCTGTGCTTCCAAATATTGCGACCATTCAAACCTGGTGGATGGCCATGGATTTTTTTTTTTGCGTAAAAATCCTTCGGAAGGGTAGTAGAGCCGTTGATCCCGTGCCGTAGATTAACGGCGCGTAAAAGAATCTTGGTAAAGCTTGATGAAGAGTTCGCGAAGCAAAATAAAGCGGTCTTTCTTGATCAATAGAGAATGGGACGCTAAGAGCTGCAGCAGTTAAACAGCGTCCATAAATAAAACTCAATTTTGTTTTCCAAGATAGGAATCTCAATGGCGTCTTAGAATTAGCAAGTAATCTATTTCCCGAGAAAGCAATAGTTTAACCAACTATAAGGTAATTTATAATCTATTGATTTCACTGTTGAAGAATTTCATTTTCATGGTAGTCAGCTGAAAAATTGACATGCTGTATTTAGCAACCTGAGCTAACTCTGTACTGCATTAAGGTAAAAAAAAGTCCTATTATTAGCGAAGACTCCATAATTTAAAAATGTGTGAGACGGTCAAATTTATACTTTTCTCTGACTAAATTAGTTGTACTGATTTGGACGCATTTTAACATGTCCGTCATGCCATCATCAGCATGCTGGTTGGCCGTTGATCTGTCAACGATGAGCAGTTGGCGGGCCGAGGGCAGCCTGAAGGTGTGTTAGACGTTTACCCGTTATTGCTGGAATTTAATCATATCCTGACGGGAATGTGAGGTTTGGAGGATGACAGAGTAAACGAGGAGGTAGCAAAGTTGCTAATCAACGGTTATCATTCATGTTGCAGCATCTCTTGTGCACCGCCGGTGTAATATTGTTACAAATGTCTTTATTTTGGAGGTTTTATTTTAAATGTTTAAGTCCAAGCAACTCTTGGAAGAACTATATAAGAGCTCAACTGTAGCAGCTGGTGGAGTTGATCTGTCTGCTTCAGCAACGTCTTCATATAGGCAGGGTTCTGATCCTTGCGCCCTCTGTGGTTGTGGTAGACTTCTGTGTTTTCATCTTCTTTCAGGTTAGGGTCAGCGTAAGTTAATAACCAGTTTCTATTTCAGGCGAGAACGGGAGGACCTCTGGACTGCCTTCACAGAAATGCAAGCTGGTTTTAGGTCTTCAGCTGGACTTTCTACTTGGATGAATTGTAGGATATCAGATGGGGGTATTTAAAAAATTACGACCTTGGTACTACTACCATGAATATGAATTTCTCTTGAGCATACACCTGTGTTGATAGAGTAAAGATTCTATTATTTAATCTTGTCCTCTTTCGTGGTTAGTAGGCCAAACGTTTAGTGAGCTCAGCCATGGGGACCGGTTGTTTAAATTATAAGCCGCCTTCTACTGTAGGTTCAAGATTGGCAAGAATTTCTCTAATATAATGCACCTATAGAGCTCAGTATTGGGTTCCTAGGGGCACACAGATACGAACACACAGAGCAGTCAACTGTATAAAGAGGAAGCGGGGAACGGCATCTAGCGTAAACATGCACACGATGAGGTATAATCGGCTTTAAACGTAGTTCATTACACACATTTATTTTATATGCATCGTTCTAATCCACAAAATAACACAACAAAACGATTATTTCATAATATTATGAGTAAATAAAACCGCACTTACTTTTAAGAATAAAAGTATAAAGCTTTATACAACAAATTCAAAATATAATGTCCAGAGCTTTGAAAAGATAATGAACAAAAAATCAACCAAACTCAATCCGAATTCATTGCAATGAATTATATGATACATCTTTATTGTATCGAAAGAAAATGTTCTCCTTCTGTCATTCAAAATATGTTTGAATCATACACAAGTTTGTTCAGTGCCGTGCTTTCGTATTTTCGATAATTCTCAATCTGCATTCTCTTTCAGTATTCACCAATTTATCTACTAGCAGGGACTGAACAAGGCCAGGCAGTGAGCAATGCCGGATAGTATAACACGTTTTGCAACCGGCTGTAAAGACCATCCTTACTTCATCACGTCATAATTATATTATGTCTATACCGAACCTCATTCCGGCAATTTCGTGATCCCGGACCGTGCTCTATTTATGATTGGCAAAGAGTTGTTATAATATAGTGTATCTTACACTAGTATTAATATTTCTGTAATGAGCATATATGAACTAGTTTTTGTCATCCCTATAAATTCTATCTAAAACCTTTGATGAGCAGATTCAACATTATCAACGACACAAATGGGTTTAAAGGATGCAAGCACATTAAGAGAACGAGTAAAACGTCTTCCCTATTACCTGAAGAAGTAGTTAAACTTACTATATCTCAAATACACTTGATAACAGAACTATTGACGGGGTATTGTAGGCTAAGGAAACAGCTACGTACAATGCGAATCTTCAAAGAAGAGCCAATATGTAGGTTGTGCAATGTAGGGGAAGAAATAGCCTAATATATAATCTTCAAATGCGAAACTTTGGGTAGGAAAAGGTATGAATTACTGGACTTAACAAAGCACATCATCTTCCTAATGACAATTTAGTTAATAGCCTGTGTAAGAGTCGATGTCTGCGTGTTGGATAACTTTCTGTTGCCGACAATATAAACTCATATATGATACATCGTGCAATGAAAAGCAGACTATTCACTTCTGTGACCTGTTTATGAATTAGGTACATGCACGAAGTAAGCTTGCTTGCTCTAGCACAAAAACGAGAGAGTTGGTGACCATGAGCGTATATCGCTCTCCGTGGTGTAGTAGTTACCTAAGGTCACGAGTTCAAATTCGGTGGAGGGTGAAGGATTTTTAGGACATAAAAATCCTTAACTCGACCTTCTTAGGAAGGTAATAAAGTCGTTGATCCTGGGTCGTAGATATACTCACGTAAAAGAACCTCAAACCTGATGAGACCTCTGAGGAAAATTAAGCGGTATTTCACGCCTAGGATAGAATGGAACGCTTAAAACCATAGCAGCTAAAGAGCGTCCATAAATATTCAATTCCCATTGGCGTATTTGCTGATAGTTGGTCAAATAACATTTAATGAATGCAAAGTCCTTAACAGATATTTCCGATGAAATATCTATAAATATATAACTATTTTTAGGAGTAACTAGCACCTAGATTGTAAAAATAAACCAACATTGCAACACAGCATTTACTTGCACCAATTCAGAAAAGAAGTAAAATGCTCAGAATAGCTGTATCGTTGAGAAAGGCTGTGAATTCGTTTAGATTGTAAATGGCGGCACAAAAAGAGAATGAACCCCAGACATGTTAATGGAGGGGATGCTGTAAAACACTTTATACTGTTTATTTCGGCATGGCTTGAACAGCTTCTCTAGTTTATGTGAATCCATGGCTGAGCACGCTATCTGTGTTTTCTTCACTGCACTGTTCGCTCTTTCATCATTTGGGATTACTTTTCTGGGGAAAGCAATGGCGAGGAAACAATTCGCTTTTACAGAATTGGTGAAGCGAAGCGATAATATCAAATATTATGTAAATTTATCCTTCTTTTAGTAGGGCAATTAAATATTGATTTCATTTAATTGGATATCGGAATTTGTACCTTCAGCTCGCTAAATATAGCTCTGCTTAAAATCCAAAATTTTACTTTCTCTAATACGTACACTTTCGTGCATAAAAAGTGGTCCATTCCCCTAGATCGCATTGTTTTTTTTTCTCCGCAAGATTGCAACTTTCAAGTAAACAAACATTGACACCTTCCATCCCGTTTCACTTCTCTATGCAACTTACCAGAAGAGAAATTCTGGGACTTATAAACAACAAATTAAAGACGTTATAAATGTTGTGAAATGAAGGGGTGGATAGTATATCGCCTCCATAAAGTATTTCACTACTTGTTGTTCAGAAGGTAATTCTAAACCAGCAACATAATCCGCGCTTCTGTAGGAAGATGTGAAGCATTATTTACAGTGTCGTTATTCTGGACAGCAGCTATGATACTTATGTATTGTGAGATCTTTTATCAGTGACATGGAGACAGGGCTAAAGCTTTTACCGTTATCACCGTGAATAACCAAAGGACATTAAGAAAACTGTAGTTTAGCATATAAATATAAGGTTTATGTTGTAATATTACTCTTCGCAGATTCGACCATATTTTGGAAGAGGTAAAATACACAGATGATCTAGTATCACGCTAATTATACTAAAAAATAACTGAGCTAATACATATTATTTGGTTATTATTAACATTTTATTGGGTGATTGTAAAATAAATTTTTTTTTTTTGACTTTAATGTTATAATTAGTTACGCGATTCATAATTAAAGATGCAATTGCTTTAGGGGAAGAAAGTAGGTGACTTCTGTAGACGGTGGGGAGAGATTTTTTTCAGTACTATTACAAATAACTCCGTTCCATTGTTGGCCACATTTTATTCACGTCAGTATATATGGGGAAAGAAGATATTAGAACCCATTCAAAAATTCAATGGATGTTTTGAAGCTTCCTGATTTAAGAAAACTTTTTTAGAAAAATGTCCGTGTAAGTGTGTGTGTCTGTGTCCATCCGTGTATCTCTTAAACAGTGTAATTCAAAAAACCAGTCGATTAAATTCCTAACCTGGCATTCAAGCTCAGCATCTTCTAAATATGTGACAAAGATTTTGAAGAAAAGATCCCACGCCAAACTAGCCTTTATGTGTGAAATCTAAACATAAATTTCTCTAAAATGATTTTTATTAAAATTCCGTTTGTTGAATATAGTTTCATGAAAAATGAAATGTATATCTAAAATGTTCTAGAAATAGCGTTTGAAACCAAAGGTATACAATACGCATAATGCAATCTATGTAGATGCAAATAGACTAAATGAATTTCTTTTAAAAGATCCTCAGTATGATGCTCTTTCTTTCTTTCTTTCATAAACTTAGGAATTGAAGGCATTACATCTCTATATTTCAATTGATAACCGGGATTATCCTTGCTTAGAGAGTTTTCCATTTTTATTTCCTCTATTTAGTACGTAGTACTTGGGTAGAGAAGGTATTGTATTCCAACCAAAAATGGTCCCTTAGTATGTGTGTGTGTCCATGTGTCAATGTGTCCGTAAACACGATTTATCAAACATGAAAAGCCGGTAGAATACTAAACTTGATATTTAGGTTTAGCATCTTCTAAGGATGCGATACGAAGATTTTGAGGAAAATTCCTCCATCCCAAACTACCCTTTACATGGAAAAATGTTTCGAAAATTGTCTTTTTCTCAAAAATGCTTGTAACGATTTTGATGAAAACACTTTTGCAAATGTTTCTTATTGTGAAGCTTTTAAAATAATTAGTTATTGCTTTATTTTTTTGGATAGTGTTTAGCGCCCGCTTTTACTGCTATGGCACCGCAGGCGGTTACACTGATGATACATGGAATGAAGATGGAGCCCTGGTGGAATGTGATGGCGGGTGAAACCGGAGAACGCGGAGAAAACCCGCCCCTGCGCCGCTTTGTCCACCAGAAATCTCTTGGGATGGAACTTAAGCAGTCTAGGAGAGAGGCGAATGGTCTAACCACTCGGTCACGGCGCGACCCGCTATTGCTAGCCTAGTGTATTTCTTTATTTCCGTTCTACTTATCAGGAAGCAAAAAGAATATATTTTCCTGCTAATGTTTATCTTGATTAGCATAATGTAGATAAAAGGTTAAACTTTTCTAAGAATAATTTGTTGGCAGAACGGGTACAAAAAGTCATGTGAATAGAACACATCAGCTTTTTTTTAATCATATTCTGACCAATAAAGGAGATACAGTACAAACATTGTATAAAATGTAAATAGTTCATAACACTAAAGTTAATAATTCTAGTATCTATCAAGATGTATCTATGCGAGAATAGCTACAATTTTCGTAAATGTATGGAAGTGATACTGCAAAGTAGTATTTGTTATAATCGTCGCAAAACTTAAAGGCATATGAACGCTGGGCAATGCTCGTGAGGAGCCTGTTGTCAAATGTAGTGGGCATGTAGAGGTACGTAAGAGCACATTTTGCACGCGTCGTCCTGCTGTCCATAGTTTTCATAGTTAAACAGCACATTAAGCGTCCTTAAAACTTAAAATCTTATCTTGATGGTGTTTATTCATAATAGACGTTACATCAATGGAACAGCAAGCTGTTCAGGAACGTCTTCGTGTTGTTTAAAAGCACTTAATTCGATTTGATCCCTTAATTGACTGTATAGTGCCGTCCTGGAAATGTCTTTGTTGAAAACTTCCTGCAGAAGCTGTTCTGCCCGACTCTTGAAACCCAGTAGTCTTGAGTTTCGCTGCTTATTGCTTCGTGCATAAGTTTTTCTACATCCGTTAATTTGAACGCAACATTACTATCGGCGATTGAGAATTGCGACCGGTCCTCCTTACGTCACCACGTACACAAGGCACAGAAAGAAACCGGCACTGTCTTGTTCCGTACACCGCATTCCTTACCGTTTGTAGGGTACTTTATTACGTCATGCTTTTATTTTAAGCCTGATACTGTCACCTTGCAGGCGAGTGCTCTATATCGAACCAATAGAGCATACCTATGCTGGGTTTGTCAACTCATTCGCTAATAGGAATAGCCAACTCACTCAGTTGGAAGCGAGCTTAGGTAACGTGGACTACAACCCCTCCTGAGCACGAAAATTTCTGATTAGAATGGTACGAGAATCTGTCCCATTTGCGAGGAGGAAGAGTCGTGGACTCGCATCTTGGCAAGATGTAGGGGTACGGAGGAATGGCACGAAAAATATTTACCGCGATTCTTTATCACCGCGAATGTAGGGCTAGAAGCATGTTGGACGCTACTGGCAGGCAAGGAAAACATGGACGGGCTAGGTAAATGTATACTCAAGGCAAGACAGCTGAGATCTGAGGAGGCTGCCAATAGAGAAGGGTGGGGGAGGAATGAGATCAACTAAACAAAAATGACTACAATGTTTTTACATACATATATATTATGTCATATTTAGGTCCCTGTTGTGTTATGGTTTTATATATTGTGTATATATTATGTGTATATATTTCTTTTAAGTGTAATTATCTATTATAAGAGGGTGCATTTATGAAGGTGTACTCTGTGCTGTAAATTTAAATTACTATATTTGTATATCTTTGTATTTTTATTTTCGGGTTTACTCTTAATTCTTTATTGTTGTTTCAATATTGTTTTTGATTGTGTATTGCCTTTGTCTTTTTATTTTCGTGTTTACTCTTTTAATTCTGTGTTGTTGTTTTTGTTTTAATATTGCTTTTAGTGTGTATTACAAAAGCAAGGTCTGTGGACCCGTGCGATTGTTGAAAGTCTATGTATGATATTGTTATGTAAATAAACACTTATTCATAATTCATACAACCCCCTCTTCCTTCCCCAATTAGAGTGACGGTGGGGCCAGCGGATATCAGAAGACACGCCGTATAAATTCCCTACAGACAATCAGAAATTCGATGTCTATTACTATTTGTGTTCTGTGTACCTGCTCTGGTGAGTTCTCCGTCGCTCTCTCCCTCGCTTCTGGGCGCTGCGGTGTCTTCGTGCCGACGGCTGAGACTCATCTCTTTCTCAGGCGGTGGAGAACAGAAAGGACTCCAGACATTTTGGTGACTCCTATTTATTTGCTGGTTGAGAAATATTTTATGAAGTTGCGGTTCCGTGGCTCGAGACCTCGTGCGGTGCTGTAAGAATTTCTCACTTCGCGATTTTTTTACCCAGACGCGAGCGCCACTTTGGGCAATCTAAACTCACACGCGATTACTTCCTCTTCTTTACCGCGCCTCCCTGCTTTGGTCGTTCTGGGCTCTAGAGCACACTTTACTAACTGAACGAAGCAAGCACAAGCGATGACCAACAAGCTCTTGTCTTCCGGACACCCGTATTTATGTGTTTTTAAACCTCGCTTTGTGCCTTAAAATCACCTTATTCCTGGAATGTCTTCGCCTTGGCTTATGAATTTTCCGGTAGTTTGTGAGCTGTCAACTTCCCACAGGCCGAAACTCATTTATCTCCGTAGACGTGGCAAATATGGAGAATTTCTGGTGGCCTCATTTGACCTCATGCGCTGAACTGAACTTTTGGAATACAATAGCAATATAACGGTAAAATTCCTCGCGACTTCGGTTCCTGCGAAAAACTGCTTTTTCCTCTCAAAATAACACCACAGGTTCACGTATACAATCCTTACATATATTCATTTTTAATATAAGAAATATCTTAAATTCAATTATATTACTACAATTAAAAATAAACTCGCATATTTACGTTGCAAAAAAATACACTGACAAATGATTAAATGGCCGGAAAGAAATTCCCGCCTTAGAATGAATCACTTTACGTTTGTTAATCGAAAAATAATTTATTCCAGCTTTGATGAACACGTTCAAAGAGAAATATAATGACTTCATTGCATTTTAGCTCAGCTCGAGTTTGAAACATGACTTAACATGCCCGTTCACTTTAATAATACAATAACACACCACTACCGTGAAATATAACTGAAATTTAACTAATTTCTTTTGTGGTTTGTGTATCATTCTGCACTGAATGTTTAAATTTGAGATAAGAGACGCGAGGATGGATTTGGTGTCACTTTTTCTTTCTCTACATAGTACGTGGTACATAAGTAGAGAGGGTATTGCACTCCACCCAAAACTTTGATACCGAGATTTCACTGGAAATGCACTTTAGGGCTCCATGTATCCACAAAAAAGAACACTTTTTGAAAAAATACCCATATGTGTCTGTGTGTCGATAACAAGATAAGATAACTGAAAAATGTAAAGTCGTTAAAATACCAAATTGGTATTTATGATTATAATCTTTTGTGGCCTAGTGGTTAGACCGCTCGCTACCTAACTAGGGCCCGCATGTGGAATTTGGGTGGACAAAACGGCATCTGAGCGGGTTTTCTCCGGCTGTTACGACTTCTCTCACCACTCATTCCACCATCACCTTTCCTATCGTCTATCTCGTTTGCATTTCATATCGCCCACTTCCTCACGCCCGTGCCTGAATACCGGCCGACCACTCGTTCCAGGTTCTCCATTCTGTGATTTCGTGCGTTGGCTCCCCGACAGGCTTCTGACCCCTAGGCATCTGCTTGTAAGTCCTGGGGGAGGATGTTAGTCTTTAACACGAGGAGAGCAGAGCGACTACGAAAAAATCTTCCGAAAATGCGATAAGAGTTTTTTGAGAAAAATCTCCCCAACCCAAACTTACCTTTACATGCAAAAATGTCTAACATTTTGATTTTCCTAAAAATGGCTAACAATTTTGATTGAAACGCCGTACATAAAAGAAATTTACATTTTTATTTGAAATTTACATTTCAAATAAAATATATATTTTGAATTTTCTGGAAATATCCTTTAAAATGCTCTTCATTCTGGATTAACTTTGCTGAATTTTGCGTAACTGGTAAACCGTAACAGAAACACAAAAACTTACTACACAAAAATGTACATCTCGTTAGAACACACAATTTGTCATAAACATTTTTTCGCGGAATTTGCTATTTCCGTTATATTTCTTGTTATTGGCTTCAATTTTAAAATACTTTTCTCATACGGAAAATTTTCAACTAATGGTAATGCAAAGAAACAGATTTCAATCATATAGCAACTGGGTTTTAAAGGAATTGGCTATCGCTTTAGCCTAATATTTTCCCTTATTTCCCTTCTGCTTACAAGGACGCAACTAATAAGACCATTTCTGTTAATGTTTATATGGATTAGTTTGAAGCTTTTCAACAATAATTTGTTAGAGATGTAGAGAAAGTCATGTGAATGTACATATGATATTTTTCATTCTAACTACGATAACCACGTGAAGTTAAAATGTGAACAGTTCGCCATCTAAGTATCGTAGAGGAACGATCTTTATACGCCCTTGATCAGAAAATGAAATGCCTGGCTATAATATTGTCATCTATCATTTGCTAATATTTATCTGTGCGACGTTAATGACGATAATGTTCTCAGTCCAGACATGGAAGATGCGTGAACCAAAATCAACGGCGCTGGAAGGAGGAGCAAGTTAATGATACACTGAAGACATCAGTAAGGTCCCTTCCTTATGCCTTTTATTTGTTCGAGCGCTATAAATGTGTTTATTTATCCATTAATTGTTTTTACTTTCTCCGGGCGTATGTACACTGTACATACTGAGTGGAGAAGGTACTGTATTCCACCTAAAATTTTCATTTCGAGATTTCACCGAAAATGCATATTTTGGAATACTCTGAATAAAAAAAGGCATTTTTAGAAACATGTCTGTGTCTGTGTACAGCATAGCTCAAAAACGAAAAGTACCAAACTTGGTAATTAAGTTCAGCATCTTCCAAGAATGCGACATGAAGGTTTTCAAGAAAATCCCCAATCTTATGCCGTACATTGAATAATATTTACATGACAAATAAAATGTATATCTTGAATTTTCTGGGAATATCCTCTGAAGATATCTTCATTCTGGATGACTTTTGAGTAAGTGATAAACCGTAAGGGACAGAAAAATTTTATTACACAAAAAATGTAGATCTCGTTAAAACATAACATTTAGTAATATGCACTTTTTTTGTGGACTTTACCCTTTCCAAGGTATTTCTTTTATTGGTTTCAGTTTTAGGGCACAGCATTTTCTCAAACGGGAGGTATTTTGCTTTTCGTTTCTATTTTGTTTATTCCTACAAAGACCAGGGTACTTAATTTAAATTGTTTAATTTAGTGTCCGCCTTTTTACTTGCTCTACATGTACTATGTACATATTGTATAGAGAAGGTATTGCACTCCACCCAAAAATTCGATACCGAGATTTCGCCGGAAAGGTGTGTTTTAGGGTCCTCTGTATCCAAAAAAAGCATTTTCAGAAAAAGGTATGTGTGTGCGTGTTTGTGTCTTTGTGAACACGATAACTCAAAAACGAAAAGTCGATAAAATACCAAACTTGGTATTTAAGTTTAGTATCTTCCACGGACGCGACACGAAGATTTTGAGAAAAATCCCCCCACCCCAAACTACCCTTTGCATGAAACTTTTTTCAAAAATGTTTGTTTTCTCAATGATTTTGATTAAAATTCATATATTAAAGATATTTACTTGACAAATAAAAAGCAAATCTTGAATTTTCTGGGAATAGCCACCGAAGACTACCTTATTCTGGATGCATTTTACGGAATTTTGCATAACTGCTAAACCTTAAGAGATGAACAAAAACTTAGCGCACATAAAATGTAGAGGATGTTAAAACACACAATTTGTTACATGCATTTCTTTCGTGGAATTGATCGTTTTTGAGATATTGCTTGTTTTGGTTTCAGCTTTGAAAAACTTATACTTTTCTCATATAGGAATTATTCAATTTCTGTCCATACAAACAAAGGAACTTCAGTCACATAGCAACCAGCTTTTGGCTATCGCTTTTACCTATGGTATTCCGTTATTTCGCTTCTGCTCAAAAGGAAGCAAGTTATAAGACTATTCCTGCTAATTTTTACTTTCTCTATAGGCACTATGTACATAGTGTATAGAGAATGTATTGCACTCCACCCAAAAATTCGATACCGAGATTTCACCGGAAATGTGTGTTTTAGGATCCCCTTTATCTAAAAAAAGCATTTTCGGAAAAAGGTCCGTGTGTGTGTGTGTGTGTGTGTGTGTGTCCATGTGTCTGTGAACACGATAACTCAAAAACGACAAGTAGGTAAAATACCAAAAATGGTATTTAAGTTTACTATCTTCCAGGGATGCGACACGAAGATTTTGAGAAAAATCCCCCCACCCCCAACTACCCTTTACATGGAACTTTTTTGGAAAATTTTGATTTTCTCAAAAATGGCTCTAACGATTTTGATTAAAATTTTGTATACCAAAGATATTTACCTGACAAATAAAATGTATATCTTGAATTTTATGGAAATATCCTTTGAGGACTAGTTTATTCTGGAGGAATTTTACTACATTTTGAATAACTGCTAAACCGTAAGCGATGGACAAAAACTTACTGCACAAAAAGTGTAGAGCACGTTAAAACACATAATTTATTTTATACACATTTTTTTCGTGGAGTTCGTCGTTTTTGTGAAATTCCTTATTTTTGGTTTCTGCTATGAAAAACTTCTACATTTGTCATACAGGAATTTGTCAACTGCTGTCCATACAAACAAAGGAACTTCAGTGACATAGCAACCAACTTTTGGTACTCCCTTATTTTACCTCTACTTACAAGGAAGCAAGTAATATGGCTGTTTCTGCTAATGTTTTACTGATTAGCATGAAGTTAATAGAAGTATAAGGTTTTTAAGAATAATTTGTTGCAGGGATATAGAGAAAGTCATGTGAATGGTACACATCAAATTTTTAAAGATATAACTGTGGCCTTAGCCTAGTTTATTCCCATATTTTCCTTCTACTTAAAAAGAAGCAACTAATAATACCAATTCAGGAACTGTTTACTTTGACTAGCATGACGTTGATAAAAGAATAATGTTTGGTGAGGAAAGTTTGTGTGTGGGGCAGCTAGAATGGAACACATCAGACTCTTTAGAGTTTCATGGCCTCAGCGGTTTTAAATACATCCAGAGATATAAATCACTGGCCATCATTTAGGAATTCGCTATAAGTTTTCCTTAAGTGCGCAAACTGTGTCAGAGAATTGCCGTCGTTTTGTAGCATAAATTGCAGTTAGTGGGGTCAGAGTGGAGAGGGAAGTGCAATTCTGAGCTGGGAGTCCCAGAGATCATACCGTGTCATGTTTATGTGATGTTGTGACATGCTGAGGAGAGTTTGCCCACTAATTGTGCTGCTGCTACAACCCAAATCATGAGCTGGCCGCCGAGTTAAAGAGGAACTTCCGCATCGCTAATGCTTTGTCAATATTTTCCACGTCCTTGTGGGAGTTCCATATTGACACGTGCAACCCGACTGGGACTAATATCAAAAGTTGTAATGCATGTTTAATCAGCTACACACAAGTACACTCTAATATGACATGTTTGCTCTCTCTAGCACGTATATACAGTGTACATATAGCATAGAGAAGGAATTGTATTCCACCCAAAAATTGGAAACGCACATTTCAACAGTGTACACCTTTTCAAAACCCCTGAACAAAAAAAAAAAATTAAGTGTTCCATTCATATGACTTTCTCTACAGCTCAGTAACAAATTAATGTTAAAAAGCTTATGCTTCTGTTTACTTAATGCTATTCGAGAAAAACATAGCAAAATAGTGTATTACTTGCTTCCTTGTAAGTAGAAGTGATAGTCAAAAGCTGGTTACTATAAGACTGAAATTCTTTTGTTTGTATGGGCAGGAGTTGACAAATTTCTGTATTAGAAAAGTATAAGTTTTTCAAAGCTGAAACTAAAAACAAGGAATATCTAAAAAAGGACCAACTCTACGAAAAAAATGTATATTATATAAATTGTGTATTTTAACGTGCTCTACATTTTTGTTTGGCAAGTTTTTGTCCATCTCTTACGGTTTAGAAGTTATACAAAATTCCGTAAAATTGATCCAAAATAGTCTTCAGAGGCTATACATTTTATTTATCATGTAAATATCTTTAATTTTAATAAAAATCGTTAGAGCCATTTTAAGAAAATAAAAAGTTTCGAAAAAAGTTACATGTAAAGGGTGGTTGGGGGTGGGAGGATTTTTTTTTTGAAAACCTTCGTGTCGAATCCTTGGAAGGTACCAAACTTAAATACCAAGTTTGGTTTTCAACGGTCATTTCATTTTTGAGCTATGCTGTCCACACACACAAACGGACTTTTTCTGAAAATTCTTTTTTTTTATTCAGGGGGACCAAAACATTGTATTTCCGGTGAAATCTCGGTATCGAATTTTTGGGTGGAATGCAATACCTTCTCTGTATACGATGTACATAGTACGTGTAGAGAAAGTAAAAAACTTATGTGTTCCATACAAATGACTTTTTCTACATCGAAAACGGCTAACCTAACAAAAAATGTATATGACATAAGTTGTGTCTATTAATGAGATCTAAATTTTTGGTTTAGTAAGTTTTTGTCTATCTCTTACGTTTACCAGTTATGCAAAATTCATTCAGAATAAAGATGTCTTCAGAATCTATTTCCAGAAAATTCAAGATATGCATTTAATTTTGTATGTAATTATCTCTAATATACGATATTTTAATTCAAAATCGTTAGTTTTGAGAAAATCAAAACTTTCAAAAACTTTTCCTATAAAGGATAGTTGGGTTAGAGGGAATTTTTTGAAAAGCTTCGTGTCGCATGCATTGAAGATATTTTGGTAGTCAACCGGTTTTTCGTTTTTGATTTATGCTGGGCATAGACACACACGCCCAGCCCTCCCCCACACACCACAGACACACACGGACCTTTTTCTAGGAGGAGGTCCCAAAACATATATTTACGGTGAAATCTCGGTATCGAATTTTTGGGTGCAATACAATACATTCTCTATATACAATATATGCATACTACGTGTAGAGATAGTAAAAACATCTGATGTGTTCCATTTACATGACTTTCTCTACATCTTAGTAACAAAATATTGTTAAAAATCTTATTGTTCTTTATATTTCATGATAATCGAGATAAATATTAGCAGATATTGTCCTTACTACTTCGTTTCTTGTAACAAATCTGATGTGTTCCATTCGCATGACTTTCTCTACATCTCTGCAACAAATTATTCTATCTACTTCACCTAATCGAGAAGAAATTAGCAGAAATAGTCTTATTACTTTCTTCCTTGTTAGTAGAAGCGAATTAAGGGAGTACGATAGGTTGATAGTCAAAAGCTGGTTGCTATAAGATTGACGTTCCTTTGTTTGTATGGACAGAAGTTGACCAATTCCTGTTAGACAAGTATGTTTTTCAAAGGTGATACCAAAAACAAGGAATATCTCAAAAACGATCAACTCCACGAAAGAAAAAATTAACACAAATTGTGTGTTTTAAGGTGCTCTACATTTTGTGTGTTTTAAGTTTTCCTCCATCTCTTACGGTTTAGCAGATAGGCAAAATTTCGTAAAATTCATCCAGAATAAAGTGGTCTCCAGATGCTATTCCCAGAAAATTCAAGATATACATTTTATTTTTCAGGTAAATATCTTTAATATACGATATTTTAGTCATCGTTAGAGCCATTTTTAAGAAAATGAACATTTTCAAAATTTTTTCCATATAAAGGGTAGTTTGGGTTGGAGAAATTTTATTGAAAATCCTCGTGTCGCATCCTTGGAAGATACCAAACTTAACTGCCAAGTTTAGTATTTAACGGTCTTTACGTTTTTGAGCTATGCTGCCCACAGACAGACGACATACACACGGATATTTTTATAGAAATGCTTTTTTTGGATTCAGGGAGGTCTCAAAAGGTATATTTCCGGTGAAATATCGGTATCGAATTTTTGGGTGCAATATAATACCTTCTCTATACACCATGTACATAGTACGTATAGAGAAAGTAAAAATTGATGTGTTCCATTCACATGACTCTCTACATCTCTGTTTCAAAATGTTGTTTATAAGCTTATTCTTCTATATATTCCATGATAATCGATATAAACATTAACAGAAATTGTCCTTATTACTTGGTTCCTTGTAAGTAGAAGTAGAAAACGTCACGTAAATGGAACACATCAAATTTTTTCACATTTCTGTAACAAAATATTGTTAAAAACTTATTCTTATATCTACATCATGCTAATAAAGATAAACATTGGCAGAAACTGTCTTTTTTACTTGGTTCCTAGTAAACAGAAGGGAAAAAATGTAATTTGTTCCATTCACATGACATCTTCTAGCTGTAAAGTAAACACATTTTTTAATCAAAACATTAATTTGCTTTCTACGTCATGCTAATCAAGAAAAATATAAACAGAACTAGTCTTATCCTTGTAAATAAAAGGGAAATATGAAAATTCAAAGGATAAAGCGATAGCATCGACTTTAAAAGCCCGTCGCTACGTCAAACAGTTGAAATTCCAATCTCTTTGCTTGCCAGGTAAAAAACGAGAAGAAAGATGTATTCCCGTTTGAGAAAAGTTTGTTTGAAACCAACAATCCGAAATATCTCGAAAACGGTTAACTCTACCAAAAACAAAATAAATGAATAAAAAGTTATATAAGTTGTGTGTTTTAATGGGATCCACATATTTTGTGTAATAAGTTTTTGTATATCTTTTACCAGTTATATAAGTCATCTAGAATGAATAGGTTTTCAGAGGCTACTCCCAGTAAGTTCCCAATGTACATTTCTTTGCCATTAAAATATCTTAAATATTATGTATTTTAATCAAAATTCGTTAGAGCCATTTTTGAGAAAATCATTTTCAAAAAATGTTCCATGTAAAGGATTTTTTGGGGTGGGGGGATTTTCTTTAAAATCTCCGTGTCTAATACTTGGAAGATACAAAATCTAATTACCAAGTTTGGTATTTAACGGTCATTTCGTTTTGAGTTATACTATCCACAGACACACACGGACTTTTTGCTAAAAATGCTTTTCGTGGACTCGGGGATCCCAAAATATATTTCCGGTGAAATTTGAAGATCGAATTTTTGGGTGGAGTACAATACTTTCTATGTACACTATGTACATTTTACATACGGCGCTAGAGAAAGTAAAAACCCATGGATCAGGTAGGGTGGCCACGGGGATCAAACCCGCGACCTGCCAAACTGCGGGCCTCAGACGAAACTGACAAGAGCTATACCGCTCATTAGGAGAGAGATTTTGCTAGGCTGCTAGAAAACATGAAGTTCTTATAATACTGAATATATGCTGGGATACTTCTGCTGAGCGATGTATTTAAAGCAGATATTTGTAACATAATCCTGAGATGGCCTCAGAGGGTGTTTTCAGAAAATTCAAATCATTTGTGAAAAAAGTATCTTAAAATATACCATTTTAATTAAAATCGTTAATGCCAATTTTGAGAAAATATAAAAGTTTCCAAAAGTTTTCTATGTAACGGCTAGTTCGCAGTGAAACTATATTCTTTAAAATTATCGTGTCGCTTCTTGGAAGATGTAGCGCTATACTCCAAGTTTGGTAGCTATTGTACCAAATTTTCTTGTTTTAAGTTATGCTGTTCAGACGCGCGCACACCCTTTTGCTAAAACAGCTTTCTTTGGATTAAGGAGCTCAAGGTATATATTTCTACTTAAATATCGACGTAGAGTATTTGGAGGAAATACAATAATTTGGCGACGCCGTAGTCGAGAATTAGACCGCTCGCCTCCCATCTAGGCGGCCCGGGTTCGATCCCAAGCGCCCACCTGTGGGATTTGTGGTGGCCAAGCGGCATCTTGGCGGGTTTTCTCCGGGTCCACCGGTTTCCGCACCATTCATTCCACCAATTGCTCCATCATCACCTTTCGTATCATCCATTTCGCTTGCATTTGATATCCACTTCCTCACGCTCATGCTTGGCTACGGGCCGACCAGGTTCTCCCTTCTGTGACTTTTTTTTTTTTAAACAGTACCGGAGTCTGGTCAGGGTTCCGGCGCTGTATCCCCTATTTACTGGTTTTACTGTTCCTTTACACAAACATATAACACCCATGCCCAAGGCATATACACATTGCACAAACATATAACACCCATGCCCAAGGCGGGACTCGAACCCACGATCCCCTGTCCACGAATCACCAAAGCGAGACGCCTTAGCGAGCGTGGCATGGGACCGGCTGACTTGTAAGCCCTTGAGGGTGCCAAACCTAAATAGGGTAGGGTAAGCCGACTGCGAAATACAATAATTTCTGTGGTTCAGTTGGTTAGGCTCTAGCCTTCTAATCCCAAGGTCGCGGGTTCAAGCTGGGCCCGATCGATGGTTTTTAAGTGTGCCTCATGCAACAGTCCCATGTGCGTAGATTTACTGACATATAAAAGAATTCTTGCTGGCAAAAATTCCAGCACATCAGACCCTGATATTATCCTAGCAATTGACAGCATCGTAACAAACAAATATTTGTTTTATTTACTTCGCGTAGTAAAAAGTAATTATTGGAAATGGAGAAAGAAAAAGAATGTAACACATCGAATTGCTTCACTGCAAATCGCTATTATTTGTTTTTTCTTTTACCCGTTGTTGCAGGTCATGCAAAGGGAACAGAATGCCATAGCGGCATTAAAAACACTTGACTCTCGTTTTAATGTATACTGGTGTTCTTGTGCTATAAATATGTGTAAGTTTCTATAACGAAAATGTATTTCCATTAACAAGAAGTAGAAATAAGCGTTTGCAAGAATATGTTGTACAATAGTAATAGAGAAAGTCATTTGAATGCAACACATACCTAATATTTTTATTTAAATCCTACATTTTACTTAAATTTATGTTAAAAGTTGTTAAAATGTTTAAGGTTTACCAATTACAAAAACATATAACCATTTTTTTTTTCGGATAAAGAGGACTTGGCAAGTATTCCCAGAAAATTCCATATACATGGTTACGTAAATATTTCAATTAAAATCATTAACCATTTTGATAAAGTAAAACATTGCTAAAATGTTTCATCCAAAGGATATTTTGGGATGGAAGTTCCTATTTTTTTTTTGTGTTGAATCTCTGGGTGTCCCTGAACTTGAAAACCAAGTATGGTATATATGGACCATCTTTGTTTACAAATACACTCATACGGACATCAAATGTATCAGAAGTAGTAATTCATACATGAACAATTCTAGGCATTATGGTAACAGGCGATGTTTCACCAGGACGATAAAATCAAGCAACGTTTTAATTTTATAGACAGTAAATCACAGATTTATAAACTCCAATGTTAAAAAAGGTGCTAATAATTGCTTTTAAATATATATATATAGGAAAACATAGAAAGTATATTAACTTTGAATATATTAAGAGCAAATTTTAAATACGGTTTAACGAAAATGATTTTGTCAACTTTTAAGATCCCTAACACTTGGAACTTTACCATTTAAGGTAAACAGATCAGTACCGATTTACTGTTTAATATAAACAGATTAAATGGAACTTCAGTCTATGAAAGCCTGCATGCAGTAGTTCAGCCACAGATAAAAGAATGCGCCACTAATAGGAGTCCGTTGTTTGTAACGAATTTGTCCAATTGTTCGGTGCTGCGTATTTTCACAGTATCGTAAACCACTCTTCTCACAGGCAATTTTTAGCTGACCCACGTTCACCCCAGTCCGAGGCCATTCCCTCAGTCTGCCTATAAAAATCGTGAAGATAAACACGCATTACCTTCAGTTGCACTGTGAGTTCTATCACGTACTTTTTATGTTCATTTTCACAGCTGACATTCTTATTCTATAAGCTTTTGTGTCGTTTGAAATATTTGTTCTATTAATGTAGAGGCACTTAAATATACAGAATGTTTCAAAACTACACCAAACGAAGATGTGGACCTTGTTGGTCATAAGATACTGAATATAATTTTCAGCTCTAAATTCAGCACTTACAAAAACTGCCATAAAAACACCATGGATTAGGCAGTCGTACATAACCAGATGGCACGTGCCTGGCGCACTCCAAGAGAGATCCCGGTTAATAGCGAAGGTCCCAGTCACGTGGTGTAGGCGTGGTTTGATAGACACGCCGGCGCGGCACTGGTCACCTTTGTAATGGAAAACGTAGCATGTGGATGTGGCGTATGACAGCCGTTGTTCCTTCGCTGCCTAATCCCAATTGTGTGCGATTTTTAAACATACATAAAACTTTAAATAGAAGAGTTTGAAAGTTGCGACATCAAGTTTCCGACAAGTTAAAGTGTAAGCTAATCGACTGCTATCTTCGTTTGGTGTCATTTTGAAACGGCCTGTATAATTCATTGGTCAAGAGCAACAAAAAATGTGCACTTAAAAAATATTAACAATAAAATAATGAAAAATATCATATGCAGTGTAATACAGATATTAGGTTGGTGGTAGTTGAAGCATCTTCTTCTCTCTGGTCTCCAATAGCGATCAGTGATCTTAGTTGATGATAGGCCGCAGTATTTACACCACTCACTTCAAGTCTAGACGGCCCGGGTTCGATCTCAAGCGACCGCATGTGAGATTTGTGGTGGACAGTGCGTCGCAGTGGCGGGTTTGCTCCGCGTTCTCCTGTTTCCCATGTCATCGTATTCCACCGGTGTTCCATCTTCATTCCACATAACACCACTGTCATCCTCTGCTGTGCCATGTAGTAAAGGCGGGCGATAAACACCATCAAAGTGTAAAATCTAATGTGTTCTATACACATGCTTTTCTCTACATCTCCGCAACAAATTATTGTTAAATAGTTTATGCTTTTATTTACGTCATGCTGATCAGGAAAAATGAGCACAAATAGTCCTATTATTTGTTTCCTTGTAAGTGGAAGGGAAATAAGGGAGTTCCATAGGCTAAAGTAATAATCAAAAGCTGGTTGCTATACGACTGAAGTTCCTTTGTTTGCATGGACAGGAGTTAACAAATTCCTGTATGAGAAAAGTATAGGTGTTTTAAAGCTGAAACTAATAACAAGGAATATCTGAAACGATCAACTTCATGAAAATAAATACATAACATAAATTGTGTGTTTTAAGGAGCTCTACATTTTCTATTGAGTAACGTTTTCTCCATCTCTTACGGTTTACCAGTTATACGAAATTTCGTAAAATTCATCCAGAATAAAGATGTCTTCAAAGGCTATTCCAAGAAAATTCAAGATATAACATTTCGTTTGTCATTAAACTATCTTAAAATAAGGTATGTTAATCAAAATCGCTATAGCCATTTTTGAGAAAATGAAGATTTTCGAAAAAAATGCCATGTAAAGGGTGATTTTGGTTGGGGGGATTTTCTCGAAAATGTTCGTGTCGCATACATAGAAGAAACCAAATAAATACCAAGTTTGGTATTTAACGGTCTTTTTGTGTTTGAGCTATGCTGTTAGCAACGCGCGCGCGCGCGCACACACACACACACACACACACAACCGCGCGCACGGACCTATTTTCTGAATTTTTTTTTAATTTTTGGATTCAGGGGATTCAAAACATCATTCAAAAAGTAGCCACAGCTTCCTTTTGCGAAAAGTCTGGTAATTTGGCATATATCTTAACCTTGCATTGATGGTTCTTTATTTGTTCAACATGTATGTTTTCTTGTCTATTATTAATTTTAGAGCGAATAATTAATGCCATTCTGTTGTAGAAGACACCTTTCCTTGGTGGTAGCAACATTTGGGTCCCCTTTTTTGCAAGTTGTTCTGCTGATTCGTTTCCAGCAATACCACAACGAGCTGTATGACAACTGTCTTTTGGTAATCAAGAGGGTTTTGGCATGTTTTTAGCATTCTATAATGACATAAAATAAAATCGTTTGCAATACTTGCAAGTGTAATTTGGCATGCCTGATTAGATTAGATTGAGTTCTGTAGGCTCAAGATGGTCAAGCAGGCCTTGAACATAGAACGTGTCAAAGCAAAGAAAGTTACATACCAAGTATACAACATTTAAAGTTCTCGTATTGCAACTATGGGTGTAAGGTGTTGTATTTTAGGGGTTCAGGAGGCTTTGAAACCACAATAGCCATGTTCTATCGACTCATATTTGATGAGGGAGATGTTTTCAAAGAAAACTAAGTTCTCTGCACTCGGCGTTGAAGCGTTCTGCTGTAGTGAACTTATCGCGGGGAAGAATATTGTAAGAGGAATATTGCACTTGGACTACATTTTCATTTCTAAAAACTTCAGGTAGTGATCAACTAAAGCCTGACGGCTTTTCTTCAGGAATAACATGTGATCAGATATTAAATAACAAAAATGAAGATGAATGTATTGACATTGATGTCTGACGAACCGCATTTTTATCTATTTGGCTTTGTAAATACACAGAATTTCAGAAATTGATTTCGAAACAATTCTATTACGCAGTGAGAAAGTAACCGTTTTGGTGTACCACATCATCTTCTGGGATAATTTATTCTTTAGTTTTTAGAATGATGTGGCAAAAGCCACGATCATGAAATCAGCCAGATAGTGAACATGATTGAAATGTTTCAAACTCATTTAATCACGCGGTTTCCGTATGTTTCCTGGTTTCAACAAAATTGAGCTACCAGTCACACTACGGGGGCCTCCAGGAATGTCGCAAACAGACTTTCAGGATTAAATCGACTTTTTCAGAGGTGACATGACCTGGCCACCAAGATCGCTAGATTTGAACATGTGCGATTTTTACTTTCTCTAGCCCCATATGTACAATGTACATAGGGGTAGAGAAGTATTCTATTCCAACCAAAACTTTTATATCGCGATTTCATCGGAAATACATGTTTTAGGCCTCCCTGAATAAAAAAAAAAAAAAAAAAAAAAAAAAAAAAAAAAAAAAAAAAAAGCATTTTCAGAAATAGGTCCGTGTGTGTGTGTGTGTGTGTGTGTGTGGACAGCATAGCTCAAAAACGAAAAGACGATTAAATACCAAAATAGCATCTTCCAAGGATGCGACACGAAGAATTTCAAGAAAATCCCCTCACTCCAATACCATTTATATGGAAAAATTTTCGAAATTTTAGTAACGATTTTGGTTAAATTCCACATATTAAAGCCATTTCTATCACAAATAAAACGTGTATCTTGAATTTTCTAGGAATAGCTTCTAAATACCTGTTAATTCTGGATGCATTTTGCTTAATTTGGCATAGCTAGTAAACCGAGAGAGATAGACAAAAATGTACTCTACAAAAAATGTAGATATTGTTAAAATACACAAGTTATGTCATATTTACTTCTATCGTGGAACTTACCGTTTTCGAGGTATTCCTTGACATTAGTTTCAATTGTGAAGAACTTATACTTTTCTCAGAAGGAAGTGGCCGTTTTTCTTTTGTTCTACTCCTGACCAAGCAAAGAAGCGATTTGCAATGACAATCGCATAACGATTTTTTTTTTTTTTTTTTTTTTGGTAGTGTTTAACGCCCGCTTTAACTACTAATGGCACCGCAGGCGGTGTCACTGATGATACATGAATGACGATGGAGCACCGGTGGAATGCGATGGCGGGGGAAACCGGAGTACCCGGAGAAAACCCGCCCCAGCGCCGTTTTGTCCACCACAAATCTCACATGCGGTCGCTTGGGATTGAACCCCGGCCGTCTAGGTGAGAGTCGAGTGGTCTAACCACTCGGCCACGGCGCGGCCCTCGCATAACGATAGCGTTTAAAACATTTGACTATCATTTGACTATGCATTCCCTCAGTTCCATTCTACTTATAAGGAAATAAGTAATAAAATTCTGCTAATATTTATCTCGATTAGCATGGTGTTGAAAGAAGTGTAAGAAGCTTGTTTATAGAGTAGCTAGATAAATGCGTGTGAGTGTAACATATCAGATTTTTATTTTCTCTATAGGCACTATGTACATAGTGTATAGAGAATGTATTGCACTCCACCAAAAAATTCGATACCGAGATTTCACCGGAAATATATGTTTTATGGTCCCCTTTTTCTAAAAAAAAAAGCATTTTCGGAAAAAGGTCCATGTCTGTGTGAGTGTGTGTGTGTGTGTCTGTGTCTGTGCACACGATAACTCAAAAACGAAAAGTAGGTAAAATACCAAACTTGGTATTTAAGTTTAGTATCTTCCGGGGATGCGACACGAAGATTTTGAGAAAAATCCCTCCACCCCCAACTACCCTTTATATGGAACTTTTTTCGAAAATTTCTATTTTCTCAAAAATAGCTCTAACGATTTTGATCAAAATATCGTATATTAAAGATATTTACCTGACAAATAAAATGCATATCTTGAATTTTCTGGGAATAGCCTCTGAAGAGTAGTTTATTCTGGATGAATTTTACTAAATTTTAAATAACTGCTAAACCGTAAGAGATGGACAAAAACTTACTGCAAAAAATGTAGAGCACGTTAAAACACACAATTTATTTTATATACATTTTTTTCGTGGAGTTCGTCGTTTTTGTGACATTCCTTATTTTTGGTTTCTGCTATGAAAAACTTTTACATTTGTCATACAGGAATTTGTCAACTGCTGTCCATACAAACAACGGAACTTCAGTGACTTAGCAACCAACTTTTGATTATGACTTTAACCTATGGTACTCCCTTATTTTACCTCTACTTACAAGGAAGGAAGTAATATGGCTGTTTCTGCTAATGTTTTACTGATAAGCATGCAGTTAATAGAAGTATAAGCTTTTTAAGAATAATTTGTTGCAGGGATATAGAGAGTCATGTGAATGGTACACATCAGATTTCTTCTTATGGGGATACTTGAAGAGTGTCGAGTTTAAAGATCGTCCGAAAATATTGAAAGAATAAAGATCAATATTCGTTATGAAATCGCCAATGATTCATTCGATATGTTTTGTTACTACATACACAACTTGCTGCTGTGGTTTGAATAATATCAGTCGTCACTGAGAGATGTTATTTTCACGAAATAAATATCGCAGTGAATAAATCTATTTACTTTATCTCGATTAGCATGATATAGATAAAATTACAAAATGTAAGAATAGTTTGTAGAAGAGGTGGAGAAACTCATATGAATGAAACATCAGATTTTGAGCTTCTCTACTTAGTACATACTACATAGAAAGAGAAGGTATCGCATTCCACCCAAAATTCAATACAGAGATTTCTCTGGAAAATGCATGGTTTAGAGTCCTGTATGTGTGTGTGTGTGTGTAAGCATTTTTTTCCAAGTGTGTATATGTGTCCTTGAGTTTGCGAATACGATAACTCAAAAATAAAAAAAAAACGCTAAACACCAAACTTGGTATCTTATGAATATTTTTGAGAAAAATACTCCACCCCACTTTCCAAATTAATATTTTCTCAAAAATGGCTCTAACAATGTTGATGAAAGTACCGTATAAGATTTTAGCATGATTAGTAAAATGTATATCCTGAATTTTCCGGGAATATCCTCTGAAAACCTAATCATTCTCGATGAATTTTGCATAATTGGTAAGATATAAGAGATAGTAAAAACTTGCTGCACAAAAAATGTACATATCGTTAAAATACAAATTTATGTCTTATATATTTCTTCATGGAGTTAACCTTTTCCATGATGATAATTTTATTTTTATTTTCTCACAGAAACCATGCGTAGGACAGGAGTTAGATACGTAGAGTCAGCTTGAAAAAATCAATGGCATAGTCGGGATTCAAACCACGGATCTCCCGGTCTTTATTCGGTTGCTCTACCACTGAGCTACCATGACAATATGCCGGCATAGCATAATAGTTTGAATGGAGCACATAAGATTTTGGTGGCAAGGCTTCTAAAAAGCAAATGTGTGCGAAGGACTCTCGTCCAAGTAGGAGTTTGAACACGAGTCCTGCATTAGCTCTCTGCAGCTGACTTATCTAAAGTCAATGCTGTAAGCCGCGAAAGCTTATCTTCTGCAGCCCATGTATCTGTCAGTCATCCACATTAGCATTTGGAAGGCATGCAAATGTTATGCAGCAAGTGCAGATTTCAGTTTGTGCATCGCAAACTTTACGTTTACAGCTTCTCGTGTGAGATGATGCCTATGTAAACCCCCCCTCTCTCCCTCGCGCGCGCGCGCGCACACACACACACACACACACACACACACTGTAAGTGGCTGATGTGCCGTGATGCTATTGCAAACAGCTCTAACGTTTGAACTGCACTCAGCGCTTACAGGCGGATGGGAGGGCGGTGGGAAAAATAAGAGCAACCAGCATAAAAAGACCCAAAGGCATCTTATATTGAAAACCTCGCTGCTTCGCCGGTATGTTATAGGTACATGGAATTTTCCAGTTGAGTTTCAGCGTTTGCGATGGATCTGATACTGACGTTTATAAATAACGAGAACGTGATCAAAGTCTTCTATAGACAAATGTCTATATTACAAGACCCTTTGTTACTTCGTTTCATTTTGTAATTGGCTTACCCCCTTCGTAATTGTAGGACTGACACCCCTCCTAGGACTTATAATCCAATGCCTAGTGGTAGGAAGCCTGTCGGGGAGCCTACGGCACGGAACCAAAGAATGGATAACCTGTTACGAGGGATCGGCGCTTAGCCAGGCAAGGACATGAGGAAGTGGATGATATGAAATGTAAGCGAAATTGATGATTGGAGCAAATGGTGGAATAAGTGGCGGGGAAAACAGGAGCATCCGTAGAAAACATCACCAATCCCACATGCGGGCGCTTGGGATCGAACCCGGGCCATCTAGATGGGAGGCAAGCGGTCTAACCACTCACCAACGGCTAATTGTTACCAATAGTCCCATGCTTACTTTCTCTAGCACTATGTACATATGTATGTGGTAGCTAGATAAGGTTTTGAGGTCCCGGAGTCCAAAAAAAAAAAACATTTTTAGAAAAAGGATTTTGTGTGTAAGTGGCTGGACGGCATTGCTCAAAGGCGAAGCTACCGTTAAATACCAAACTATCATATTCCAAGTATGCGTCACGAAGATTTTAAAGAAAATCTCACCAAACACTATCCTTAACATGGAACAATTTTTTATTTTATTTTAAATGGCTGATATGATTTTGACTAAAATATTGTATATCAAAGATTTTTAAATAACAAAAAATTATATTTTGTATTTCCTGGGAATAGCCTCATAAGACCTCTTTATTCTGGATGAGTTTTGCATAATTTTGCATAACGGAGTAAGAAATGGACAAAAACTTAAGACTCAAAAAATGTAGATCTCGTTAAAACACACAATTTATGTTATGTGTTTTTCCTGCAGCGTTGGCCTTTTTCAGATATTCCTTGGTGTTATGTTTCAATTTGAAACTACCTTAACTTTTCTTAAACAGGACTATGCTAATCGAATCAAACTTCAATTGTTTCACATAGCGACCAGTTTTAAAAGTTCTGAATCCTGCTTAACCAAATGTACTCCCTTATTTGCCTTCTACTTTCAAGGAAGTATGTAATAAGACTATTTCTGCTACTGTTTATCTCGATTAGCATGAAGTAGAAGATTCAGGTTTTCAATGAATAATAGAAAATAGTAATAGCAACTGGAAGCTTCATCACGAAAATGCTCGTCCTCACATACCGACAGCTTTTGCGAAATTTCTGGCCACGAAAGGCATCTCCAAGGTTCCCCAATCATCCTCCGTGGTGTAATGGTTACCATGCTAACTTCATATACCCAAGGTCTCGGGTTCAAGCCCGGCGGAGGACGATGGATTTTTTCGGGCGTAAAAATCCTTAGTATGGTTTCCTTCGGAACGGAAGTAAAGCCTTGGACCCCTGTCGTAGATTCATGGTACGTAAGAAAATCTCAAGCCTGATAAAGATTCCTCTAAGCAAAATTGAGCTGTCTTTCGCGTCAAGTATAGAATGGGACGCTGAGAGCATAATTAAAGAGTGTCCATAAATAAAATTATTTCTATTTAAGATTCCCCTGCCAACCAGTGCTCCAGTCCTGGCACCATGTCATTTTTTTTTTTTGCTTTGTCTTGTTTTGTTTCTATCTGCCAATAACATTTCAAAATATGACGGTTGACTCCGAGAATGAAACGTTAGGCTTTAGAGGCGATTTTGAAGCGATTATCACAAAAAATGGACTTGGCTGCGTCTTCCAGAAGTGGATGAGAAAGTGTGATAAGTGTATGGCACTTAATGGAGACTATATTGAAGGAGAAAACGTTGATTTTGATTGAATTCTTGATAACAAAACTTTTATACATCAGTCTTAGTCTTTATTGAACATATAAATAAAATTTATTCCGGGGGATTGATAAGTGAATGGCTGTGAAATACCATTAAAAAAAACAGAGGATTTGACGCCCATGGCCGTCATCACTTATGGGTTTTTTCGAGGGTTCCCCAGGTCGGCTGGCGAATTTTGAATTTCCTGTCCCTCTGTCGTTTCCATTACTTCATTCATCCTTCATCCCCTTGGTTTCTTTCATTGTTGAAAGTGTCAGCATTGGTATTTGGTGCGACGTAGCAGGGAAAAAAAAACCCGATTTTGGCCAGACCAACCCTGACAGGAATTTTGGACCCTATGTGGGATGAGGTCTCCGATCTGTCTGTCCCACTGTCAGGTTGCTTAAATCCGGAAACTGCAGAGACACTTATCATTCTGTGCCGTCATTCCTGGTTCAGGTCAATCCAGTGTACCACCTCAACTCATCCCTCACTCCCGGGGCGTCCCCTCGTAGGGTCTAGTTACAATAAGCACTAAGGTTCGTAGCTGATTCCCCTACGCCCCCGTGTCCTATTCCCAACGTCCAAAAGATTATTTTAATGCTTTTTATTACTTAACACTTACATTATAAAACTATAAATGCATAAAAAGTGACCCATTACCCTAGATCGCAAGTGTTTTTTCCTGCGTAAGAATTCCATCTTTAGGTAACAAACTTTGACTCCTCCCAGCAGGCGTATCAATTCTATATGTGACTGGGTTGAAAAATAATTCATAAACCAATCAGACCAACTGTCACGTATTTGACACGTACACATCCGTCCGTGCGTTAAGAGTTGCATAATTCAACGCGGCTGTTTCAAGTTAAAACCTGCCAGTGAGACCGCCTGGCGACCTTCGTTTTACCATACTTTTAGCTCCCTCTGTACATTATAGGTCTGTGGTAAAAAAAAGTAATACGTTTTTATTAATTTGTAGAATGGGGATTCCTCAAAAAATGTTCCATGAAATGGGTGTGAATATATAATTAAATAATAACAAAGATATCGATACAAAACTTTATGTACAAAGTTACGATACCTTACTCTATTTTTCAACGTAACTATCATTGCATTCAGGTATTTGCTACGTGGCACTGAGTTTTCAACGCAAATACTGTACTCTTCCACCGCTAAAGATCTGAGCCAAGATGTCACTGTGACTTTGAGGTCTTCATTGGTTGGGAAATCTTTTCCATCCAAAGTCATGTACGGTGTCCAAAGTGAAAGACCGGTTTTTCTGAATTCTTTTATCAATATAACTCCCCCATAACTTTGTCTGGTCTTTTTCGTACACACTGGTCATCCTTGATTACTGGTAAATTATGCGCCATTTCCTCACTGAAGATTCTTTCATTATTACTATATACTTCACTTTGCCTAAAAATAAAATTCGTTTGAGCATTCAAAACTAATAAGTTCTTTGGCGGTAGAAAAGTATAAAATCGGCATTGAAAAACTGGTATCACGTGACAATAAATACCTTGACAGACTGGAGATTGCGTTGACAAATAGAATAACATATTGTAATTTTTTATATGTTGATATTTTTTGTTATCATTTAGTCATGCCAAATCGTTCATTACTTTCTGGATGGCCCTCCTGTGTATATATCTTTGTGTCCGTTTAGGTATAGTGTATTCCCTTCCTCCCTCTCACACATTTTGGACACTCCGTCAAAAATGCGCACAAAAAGACTGCAACATAGCAGAACCTAATGCAAGGGACGCAGCACGAGCGTATGTAAACAACAGTTGTTTACGCAAGCAATAAATGCTGCGTTACCGCAGACCTGGCATATATATAAGGCAGTATCTCTTGCCCCTATTTGTTTTGTAGTTATATAGTCCACCAAATTTAGAAGCTGTGACATAAATACAGTTGTGTGTTATTTAAGAGCCGAGACAATTCTATAGGTAAATGTGCAAATTATATATGGCCTTTTATGCATTAGTCTGGATCTGTATTAATATAAAAATCCCAAGAAGAATTGGATATTTATCATAAGTAATATAATGAGAGCTCCGATTTTTATCGATAAATTTGCGAGCAACTTGTTGCGAGCGAATTTATCGAGAAAAATTGTAGCTCAAGTTTTATTTAATAAGATATTTCGTGAATAAAATAGCAATGATTAGCCTACTTGGTATTTAAGTTTGGCATCTTCCAAGGATGCGACACAAAGATTTTCAAGAATATCCCCCCACCCCCACCACCCTTTACGTGGAACTTTTTTTCCAAAATGTTGGTTTTCTAAAAAATGGTTTAACGGTTTTGATTAGAATATCGTATATTAAAGATATTTACCTGACAAGTAATATGTATATCTTGAATTTTCTGGGAATAGCCTCTGAAGATTACTTTATTCTGGATGAATTTTACGAAGTTTTGCATAACTGCTAAACCGTAAGAAATGGACAAAAACTTACCACACAAAAAATGTAAAGCCCATTAAAACACACAATTTATGTTATATAATTTTTTTTCTAAAAGTTGATCGTTTTTGAGATATTCCTTGTTTTTGGTTTCAGTTTTAAAAAACTTGTACTTTTCTCATACAGGAATTTGTCAACTCGTGTCCATACAAACAAAGGAACTTCATTCGCCTAGTAACCAGCTTTTGACTTCACTTTAACCTATGACACTCCCATATTTCACTTCTACTTACATGGAAGCAAGTAATGAGACTATTTTTGCTAATTTTTTTCTCGATTAGCATGAAATAAATAGAAGAATAAGCTTATTAAAAATAATTTGTTACACAGAAGTAGAGAAAGTCATGCGAGTGGAACACATCAGATTTTTTAAATTGTGTACACACAAGTATCTTTTGTAACTTGCTAGCGTAATTCCATCTCAATTTTGACTTTATAAAACACTAATTTTAGTTGCCGTGGAACTCGGATGTCCTACTTTGACCAATGTAGTATGCTCGCTGTAATGTCATTTTGCTTTATAATTTTAATAATTATGATTTTAATTCTCTTTACGGGTAAGGACATAAAAGTTCTAGGTACGCGCTATGGTGTGATTAAAACATATATAAAATGGAAAGTATCTCAGTCACAGCATTTATATAACTGTTACTCGCAACAAGTGTAATGGAAATTTATTACACATTTTGACCTTTTGCCAGCCGTTTAGCCGGAAAAAATCTGATGAGTTCATTCACATGTCTTTCTCTAACAATTCTGCAAACAATTATTCTTAAAATATTCCAAAATATGTGTCCAGTCTTCCTGATCCCCGCATCCTCCTAGCAGCTTCATCAACTACCTTACGAATTTTTCATCCTCCCAACCTGAGCCACGCTATCCCCCTCCTGTTTTTCTTACCAACTTCTAAAATATATATTGTTGCAAGTCAACTGAACATTTTAATTCCTGTTGACAATTTTTTATAATCCCCGTTGTAGCTTCAATCATAGCGTGTAAATGCTCTTGCTTAAGATCCACCCTAACACATAGAATAGCTACCCCTTCTGTACTTACTCACGCGGTGCTAATGATATACATTGTTGGAGGTTGCCTAGATTTGCACTCTTACTATCTGAACTTCAATCGGAGGTTAGGAAAAACTATTTTGACTTATCACAATTCATTGTTGTCCATTCTAAAACTTTTGGAGGGGCTTCGTATATGGTATTTTCATCAAAATCGTTAGACATTTTTTGAGAAAACTTAGAAAAGTCTTTCATATAACGAGTAGTTTTGGGTGGGAGGATTTTCTTTGAAGTCTTCGTGTGCATCCCCTAGAGTACCAAGGATTAGAGCTTCAATAGTGGCAACTATTTATTTACAACTGATACAAAAGAGACACGTTACCAAGTTTTACTGTCTTTCACAGTAGTCACCAGCATTGTGTACAACCAGTTAGAAGCCATGTGAAAGTATTAGGATACCTTTAGCATCGCATGTTGTTGATAGCTCGAGTGGAGTGGTCTAGTGCCTGAGAATCTCTTGGACATTTCTGAAACGAATGCCATGAAAGGGTTCCTTCATCTTAAGAATCAATTCAATGTTACAACTGCCTTAAGTCAGGGGAGTATAGTGGGTGTTACTGCACTTCTCAGCTCCATCGACGAATGAATCAGTATGCAAAATGATGGGCGAGTTCTGCAGAAAGTGTCACCAAAGATCAGAAAGTTCGACAGCTGAAGCTCGAAAGATCGGAAGTTCGTCAGAACCCCAGAAATGTGAAACATGCTTCTTGTGTACGACTGTGTTCCTCCACAGGAAACCGGCAATGCGCATTATTATTGTTCATTTTTGGAACACCTCCTATGGCCAACTTTGAGAAGGAAACAGAGACACTGGACTTATGCCCTTGTGACTTTTGATTTGATTCCAAAGATGAAGGAACCACTTCATAACATTTGCTTCAGAACTGTTCCAGAGATTCGCCAGGCAGTGGATCTCTTCAATCGAACCAGCAACATAACAGGCGCTACTAAAGGTATCCTATGATTTCCATTTCGCTTGTAACGGGTTGTATACATAATGCTGGTGACTTTTTTGAAGGTAAGTAAAACAGGTTCGATCCCATACGACCACATGTGAGTTTTGTGGTGGACAAAGTGGCGCAGGGTCGGGTTTTCTCTGGGTACTCCGGTTTCCCCTGCAATCACATTCCACCGGTGCTCCATTTTCATTCCATGTATCGTTACTGTCAGCGCCTGCGGTGCCACTAGTAGTAAAAGCGGGCGTTAAACACTTTCCAAACACTATTACATCTCCCACCCTTCCCACAAATCTAAGAGTGCCAAAAACGTGTATTTCCAGTGAAATCTCCGTAGCGAATACCATTTATAACTATTGTGTAAGAGTACATTATATGAGTACAGAAAAGAAAACATCTCATGCGTGAATGGAGAATGTTCTTGAAATGAGAGGCTTCTCCAGAGCTATTTCGGTCGCCACAAGAACCAACCTTATCGTGTGCCGTTGCTTTTTTCTTACAAATGCTGTTGTTCAAGTAAATAAAGAAAGAAGTTTAAAGCCTGACGCTATCTTTCTGCAAGTAACTCGACTAACTTTTGTCAGTGCCCTGCGGCAGAGCTTTCCTCCGAAACAAACGGATGCCTAATGAATCAACATGCATCTCTCCACGACTTCGCATAGTGTGGGATGCAAAATTGAACCTCTTCAATCTAAATGCGTAGGAGGTAATTAAATAGTAATGTAAGGTTCGCCTTGAAGAGATGCCCACGCACACATTCACTAACAACCTGGTGCAACTAAACTTCATGAATCGATCCTTTACAAGAGCGGCGTTACTTGAAAACATGCACATTAGCACACTGTTGCTACAAACTTTAAGCCACCAAATATTGAATGCGAGGAGAGCTCAAAACTGAAGAAAAATATCTTATGTGTTCCATTCACCCGACTTTCTCTACATCTCTGTAATACATTATTGTTAATAAACCTATTTTTATATCCTCTTCATGCTAATCAAGATGATCGCAAGCAGAAACGGTCTTATTAGTTTTTTATAAGTAGAACGGAATAAGGGAATACACTAGGCTAAACCATCAGTCATATGTTTTAAAATGTGGTTGCTATGGGTGTGAAATCCAATTCTTTGCGAGACAATCTCCTGTATAAGAAAAGTTTAAGTATTTTAAAAGTGAAACCAATAACAAGGAATATCTCGAAGACGTCAACTGCACAAGAAATATGCATAACATAATTTATGTTTTTTAATGAGATCTACATTTGGTGTGTAGTAAATTTTTGTCTATCTCATATAGTTTACTAGTAATGCAAAATTAAAAAAATCATCCAGAATAGACGTATTTAGAGACTATTCCCATTAAATTCAAGATATACGTTGTATTTATCATGTAAATGTCTTAAATATAAGAGACTTTGATTAACATTGTTGGAAGTTTTTGAGAAAATCAGATTTTTAGAAAAATGTTCCAAATGCCTTTATGCAGTTTGAGGTGGGGGATTTTATTGAAAGTCTTCGTGTCGCATCCTTGGAAGATACTGAATTTAAATACCAAATTTGTTATTTGTCCAACTTTTCGTTTTTGAGCTGTGCAGTCCAGACACATAGACACATATACACACGCTGACTTTTTTCTAAATTTGAGGAACCAATGTTTTATTTTTAAACTATTAAAACATTTAATGTTAATAATATTTTATTTTATATAGAACCTGAAAAAATAATAAATCCATAATATTTACATATATTAAAATAATAATTTAAATTATATTTAAATACTACACTCCCTAATCAATATGAAATTTAATGATTAATAAATTACATGAAGAATTTAAACTATTAATTGGAAAAAAAATTAATAAAGGATCTACATTTATTTTCATTTCTATTTTTTCTATTATCTTATTTAACAATTTTATAGGCCTATTCCCATATATCTTTAGGATTCCGGTGAAATCTTGGTATCGAATTTTTAGGTGGAATACAATACTTTCTCTACCTATTATGTACGTTGTACATTTGAGCCAGAGAAAGTAAGAATTGTTGAAGCGTAACATTCAGAAGGTCTTTACCTAAAATAATTTCGACCTATTTCACTCACATTAATAGAGATAAATATTGTTAGAAATGTTTTATTACATATTCCCTTATAGGTATACCTAAAAGGACTAATAAGTACAATTAAGCGATAGTCAAATGAATAAAAGCTACTCGCCATGGCATAACTTTGGATTTCCATTCTTTGCTTGTCCAGGATAAAGAAAAATGTTTATACCTACCCATTTTAGAAATGTTTCAGCATTTCAAAATTGAAACCAATAACAAAAAAATCTGACATGTGCTATTCACATGACTTTCTCTACGTCTCTGTAACAATTTATTGTTAAAAAGCTTATGCTTCTTTTTCTTCATGCTAATCGAAAAAAATTAGCACAAATAGTCTTATTACCTGCTTCCTTGTAAGTAGAAGTGAAATAAGGGAGTACCATAGGTTAAAGTGATAGCTGGTTGATATGTGACTAAAGTTCCTTTGTTTGTATGGACAGGAATTGACAAATTCCCGTATGAGAAAAATACACGTTTTTCAAAGCTGAAACCAAAAAACAAGGAATATCTAAAAAACGATCCACTTCACGAAAAAAAATATATATGTAACATAAATTGTGTGTTTTAATGTGCTCTACCTTTTTTGTGTGGTAAGTTTTTGCCCATCTCTTACGATTTAGGAGTTATGCAAAATTCCGTAAAATTGATCCAGAATAAAGTAGTCTTCAAAGGCTATAACCAGAAAATTGAAGATATACATTTTATTTGTCAGGTAAATATCTTTAATATACGATATTTTAATCAAAATCGTTACAGCCATTTTTAAGAAAATGAACTTTCTCGAAAAAAGTTCCATGTAAAGGGTAGTTGCGGGTGGGGGGGATTTTCTTGAAAATCTTCGTGTTGCAAGTTTGCTATTCAACGGGCTTTTCGTTTTTGAGCTTTGCTGTCCACAGGCGTGCGCGCACACATACACTCACACACACACACACACGGACTTTTTTTCCAAAAATGCTTGTTTTGGATTCAAAGGGACCCAAAACATATATTTCTGGTGAAATCTCGGTAACGAATTTTTGGGTGCAATACACTATGTACATAGTAGGTGTAAAGAAAGTAAAAAATCTCTGAAATATTTACTTAAAATCAATTTGGCAATTGTATGTTTCGACAAGGTCTTCATTTTTATATGGTATGTTTTGTTTATTTCTTACCGTTTATGGTAAGGGTATTCCCAAAAAATTAAATATAAAACTTATTTATAAGGAAAGTATGGAACCTTAATAAAATCGCTAATAATTTTTTTGGAAAATCAAATTTTTGGGGTCGGAGATATTTTTGCAATTTTATTCGTCCTTGGAAGATGCTAGATTAAAATACCATGTTTGGTTTTTCACTGACTTAACTTTTTTGATTATTGTGTTTCACACGCATAAGCGGACCTACACCTAACAACGATTTGTGTATGTGATTGTGAGTATATGATGTGTTTTAAGACTCACTGAACACAATTTCTGGCGAAATTCCTCCCAAATTTACTATACGTAGTAGAGAAAGTAAGTTTATTTGGCCTACTACTTAGGTAGCAGTCGAAAGTATGGTGTATCAATATAATGCGCACTGGTTTATTTTAGGTCATTCCCCTACACCCAACATTACGCACCACCCTGTAAAAATAAGAAAAGTTCTGCTACTGTTTATCTCACTAGCATTAAGTAAAGAGTAAACTTTCGTAAGAATAGTTCGTTGTAGAAAAGGTAAAGAAAACCATATGAATGGAGCATATCAATTGGGTCACGGAGGAGAAGATCTAGGCACTGGTATATTTATTTTCGATCTACTTTCACTGAAAAAGTCCCAGTTAGACCTGTAACATGAAGGTCACAATGGCCACATCTCTCTTTAGTATGTACAAGGCAAGTATAAGTTACCTGGAAAAATTGAAAGTCATCCTGTCTCCTAGATGTCTCCTGAACATATTCATTTGGTGTTTATTGTTGTAACTATATTGTTGGTGCAAATTGTGCTTAAGTCAATGCAAAGCCCTTTATGTGAAGAGTAATATCGGATTTATCGGGGTAGCGCACTGCCAGCATATATCGTATCAGCAAGCGCGTTATTACAGCGCTGCTCATTGCACAAGCAATCGAGTTACATGCTAGTGTTTATGTTTGAATGCCTCTCGCCATTGTGGATATGATCCATTCACAGTAGGCCATTGAGTTGAGCGAATGGTGAGGAAAACTGGATCACGAGATAAGTTGTGATTCTATTCCCTGCTGTTGGGATTAAGCTTCAGTAAACACATTTCGAATAACATCTATTTTGTGAATTGATGTTATGTTGTTATTTCGAAGATTCAGAAGAGACCAATAGGTTTTATCGTATATCTTTTGAGGCGGTCGACCTATAAACCTGCTTTTACGGGTTGAAGACGTTTTCATAACGCATAAAACTTGACATATTGAATTTTCTGGGATTGGCCTGGATGTTTTTTGCAACACTGGCAAAAGGCTTTCAAAATGAAGAGGACTTCAGATGCTATTGCCAGCATAATCAAGATATATCTACGTTTTGTCACGTAGTTTTAACATAGTGTGTTTTAATCAAAAGCATAGCTTTTTGTAAAAGAAACAAACATTTTCAAATGGTTTTTACATATTGAGGTGAGGATTTTCTTGAAAATCTTCATGTCACATCCTAGGAAGTTTCTCAACTTGCAAGTTTGACATTTAATTGACTTCTCCTTTTTGAGCTACCGTGTTTAGGCACATACAAAGACACACATGGACTTTTTATATAAATCTTGTGCCCCACTCACATGACTTTCTCTACTTGTAGCTCACAAACTATTCTTGAAAAGCCTATGCTTTTACTTCATGCTAATCGAGATAAGTATTAGCAGAAATTATCTTATTACTTGCTTCCTTGTAAGTAGAATAGAAATAAAGTAGCACACTAGCTTACGCGATACTCAAATCTTTCAAAAGTTGGTATCTATGTGATTGAAATCCGTTTCTTTGCATTACCAGGAGTTTAAGTATGAGCAAAGTTTAAATATTTTAAAAGCGAAACAATAACATGGAATATCTTGGAAATGGCCCATAAGAATATTTTTAACAGTTGTTTGCAGAACACGTGGATAAAGTAATGTGAATGGAGCATACCAAGCTTTTTGTACAGACGACCCTGAAGCACGTATTTAAAGTGAAAACGGGTACCGCATATTTGGGTGCAATGGAATAACTTCTCTACTTGTGAACTAAGTGCGATTTAGAGAAAGTAAAAATTCTGATGTGTTTCATGCACAGGACTTTCTCGACAATTCTGCAACAAATTATTGTTAAAAAGCTTATACTTCTTTTTACTTCATGCTAATCGGAAAAAAAATAGCAGAAATAGTCTTATTACTTGTTTCCATGCAAGTAGAAGAGAAATAAGGGAGTAGCATAGGCTAAAGTATTAAAAGCTGGTTGCTATGTGACTGAAGTTCCTTTGTTTCTATGGACAGGAGTAGACAAATTCCCGTATAAGAAAAGTATAAGTTTTCTAAAGCTGAAACCAATAACAAGGAATATCTCTAAAACGAACCCATTCCACGAAAGTGAATGTAACATAAATTGTGTTTTAACGACCTCTACATCAGCTGTTAAATAAGTTTTAATATATGTCTTACGGTTTGCCAGTTATACAAAATTCCGTAAAACTCATCCAGAAAAAAATGCATTTTCTTTGTCAGGTAAATATCCTTAATATAAGATATTTTAATCAAAATAATGAGTCATTTTGAGAAAATCAAAATTTTCTAAATTTTTTCCATGTAAAGGGTAGTTTGGGGTGGGAGTATTTTTCTCAAATCTTCGTGTTGCATCCCTGGATGATACTAAACTTAAATACTAAGTCTGGTATTTTACTAACTTTTCGGTTTTGAGTTACGTGTACACACACACACACATATATATATACAGTATTTTTTACAAATGTGTGTTTTTGTTTTGTTTTTTTTTGGATACAGGGGGCCCCTAAAGCATATGTTTCCGGTGAAATATGGGTATCGAATTTTTGAGTGGAGTATACATTATGTACATAGTACCTATGGAGAAAGTAAAAGAACTCGCATTTACACTCATTTAATGTCCAGAAGTTAGAGTGTTAGAGAATAATTTTTCATGACCATTCTGTTTTCCATCTCGAAATCAAGGTTTAGGTCTCTTAATCTCAAAATTATCATTCAACTCTTCCTAAATTTGACTAAGAGCAGTGCGGCCAGTTATGGAATATGGAGTAGCATGCTGGGACCTATACATTGTTAAACTGATTTGCTGGGAAAGATTCAGAGAAGGGCTGTAAAATTCATAAAGAGAAGTAAAGATTTTCGATTTGCTAAAGGCGAAGAAAATAAATGGGAGTCGCCTAAAAGTTAGGTGTAAAAGACAAAGGTTAGTCGCACCATTTAAAGCTTATGCTGGTTTATATGCATGGGTGAACGTTAGAAAGAAGTTAGAAAACTCGGCATACTACAGACGATATGACAATTTGTATAAAATTAAGGGTAGAAGGTACAGAACCGACGTGGGACATTTTTCTTTGGTCAGTAGGACCTTGGAAGAATTGATTGAATTGCCGTAGCAGCCTTTCAGCGCTGCCCTCTGACCGTAGAGGAGTTTAGGGATACTTTAATGAGAGGATCTCAAAACTGTTCTATAACTATTACTGTTGATGCTTCATACTAACTGTTACAAAGATGCTAGTAATTTACATAATATTGCTACACTGAATAATAAGTATTTAGGTATTTCAAAAACCATGTATATATAGCATGTAAGTTGTATTACTGCTATAAATTTGCATTTACTATTAGTATTTTGTATTACTATTGTAAGATTATTATTGTAAGTGAATTTTGAACATTTAACTCTGCCACCGGGCAGTACCCAATTGCAGAGAACACACACACACACATTCATTTTGGATAGAGTGCGAGAATCCTTCCTTCGCCGCAGATATATTTCCCTTTGAAATGCAGGTCGTAATTTTGAGCAGTTCCTATAAAACTAATATAAAGCCTTTATATTTGTAATTTTTGTTTGTTCTTTCTTTCCTCCCCTCTTAACCACTTACCATTTTGAAGTATAGTACACTAAAGTATTAAGGATGATTAACCAACAAGGAATGTAGTTGATTGTACTGATGGATATGTTTAAATTAAAATGCATAAATTAAAGCATGAATTTAACACCGCTACAGCAAGAAATATTGTGCAAGCGTTTCTGCAATATCGTTATTGACCTAGAATTGAAAGAGTGCTTCTCGGCATTGGCTACGCTGGATGAAAACGATATGGAGATTGCTTATAGTTTAAATCCTCCAAGCATATTTGCTTACTGCTGATAAAGAAACTGCACATGTTCTAAAATAGATCACGAGCCGCTAGTGTTGGATTTCTTATCCGACCATCTTCATGAGTACTGATAGCTGTTCGGTAATTTAATTAACATTATTAACTATCGAAAGATAACAAACACGAATTTGAAAGTTCAATTAAATTACCAAAGAAAAATTAAAATCTGATTCGTTCTATTTACATAACGCTCTCTACCCACACCCCAAACAAACTTCTTACAAAAGATTATTTCTTCTGGGATAACTAGAGTCAGACTGAAAAATTCTATGCCATAGGCGGGATTTGAACCACGGATCTCCCGGTCTCTAGCCAGTTGCTCTACCGCTGAGCTACCATGGCAACACATCGGCACGGCATCAAACTTCTCAATTGACCCGCATATTTCCCGGTAAACCACAAGGTGATCTCAAATTATTTTGAGATGACATACTCCAATGGCGACTTTGTCGTAGGTACTTCAAGTCCCAGTATTCATGGTATAGGCAACTATTATTGTCAATTATTGTTGATTTATTTGTTTTTTCATACAATCCGTGAGTAGGACAGGAGTTGGATAGGTAGAATCATGCTGTAGTTTGTAGAGAAGTATAAGTATTTTAAAATGAAACGAATAACAAGAAATATGTCGGAAATTACTAGCTCCATAACAAATCTGTATAAGCCACAAATTGTGTGTTTTTACGAGATTTGTATTTTTTGTGTAGCAAGCTTTTATCTCTGTTAAGGTTTACCTGTTATGCTAAATTCATTCAGTATGATCAAGTGTTCAGAGGTTATTCCCGGAAAATTCAAAATATACACTTCGTTTGACATGAAAATATCTTAAACATATGGTATTTTATTTAAAAATCCCTCTAGTATTTTCGAGAAAATCAAAATGTTGAAAAGCCGCTTGCGGTGGGTGGCTTTCCTTGAAACTGTTCGTATTGCATCCTTGGAAGATGCACAACTTTAAAGTCATGTTTGGTATGTAAAAGTTTGTTTTTGAGTTATGTGATTAAAATACAAACGGATACTTTTCTAATATTTTTCTGGGGTTCCCAAACCATGTATTTCCGGTGAAATCCCGATATTGAATTTTCGGGTCTTCACTATGTACATTGTACGTGGTAGAGAAATTGCAAGTGGATGTCAGCAACAAATACAGGCTGAAATACGTGAAAAAAAACTGATAGTGTTCCATTGACCTGACTTTCTCTACAGCTCTGTAACAGATTATTATTGAAAAGCTTATTCTCCATCTATTTCAGAATAATCCAGATAAACATTAGCAGATATCATCCTTTTTTACGTGGTTGCTTATAAGTAGAAGGTAAAAAGTCTAATGTGTTCCATTCCCATGATATCCTCAAGCTGTTCGCAAACAAGACTTTTATTTAAAGCATTAATCGTGCTAAACAAGATAAACATAAGCAGAATTAGTTTTATTACCAGCTTCTTTGTAAGAAGGGAAATAAGAAAATGCACAGAATAAAGCGATAGTCTCGTTCTTTAAAAGCCGGTCGCTATGTGAAACAATTGAAACTGCAATGTCTTTGCTGGGCAGGAGTAAACAAACGAGAAAAGAGAAAAATGATGCCTTCCCGTTTATGAACAGTCTAAGTGGCTTAAAGTTGTGGCTTAAACCGGAATATCTCGAAAACGGCTATCTCTACAAAAAACATGTATACGACATAAATTGTGTGTTTTAATGAGTTCTACATTTTTTGTGCCGTAAGTTTTTTAATATCTTTTATGGTTTACCAGTTATGTAAAAGTCATCCAGAATGAAGAGATCTTCGGAGTCTATTCTCAGAAAATTCAATATTTCGGTTGTCATAAAAATATCTTGTACATAAGGCATTTTAATCAATATCGTTAGACATTTTTGAGAAAATTAAAATTTTCGAAAACTGTTCCATATAAAAGGTAGTTTGGAGTGGAGGGATTTTCTTGAAAGTCTTTGTGTCGTATTCTTGGAAGTTTGGTATTTAACGGTCTTTTTTGTTTTAGAGCTACCCTGTCCACAGACACACACGCACACAAGACCTTTTTCTAAAAATCTGATGTGTTCCATTCATATGACTTTCTCTACATCTCTGCAACAAATTATTGTTAAAAAGCTTATGCTTCTATTTACTTCACTCTAATCGAGAAAAAATTAGCAGAAATACTCTTATTACTTGCATCTTAGTTAGTAGAAACGAAATAAGGGAGTACCATAGGTTAAATTGACAGTCAAAAAGCTGGTTGCTATGTGATTGAAGTTCCTTTTTTTTGTATGGACAAGAGTTGACAAAGTCCTGTATGAGAAAAGTATGTTTTTCAAAGCTGAAACCAAAAACAACAAATATCTCAAAAGCGATCAACTCCACGAAAAAAAAAATGTATGACATAAATTGTGTGTTTTATCCTGATCTACATTTTTTGTATAGTAAGTTTTTGTCTATCTCTTATGCTTTGCCAGTTATGCAAAATTCAGTAAAATTCATCCAGAATAAAGTAGTCTTCAGAGGCTATTCCCAGAAAATTCAATATATAGTTTTTATTTGTCAGGTAAATATCTTTAATATACGATATTTTAATCAAAATCGTCAGCCATTTTTGAGAAAATTAAAATTCTCGAACATTTTTCCAAGTAAAGGGTAGTTGGGGGTGGGGAGATTTACCTGAAAATCTTCGTGTTGCATCCTTGAAGGATACTGAACTTAAATACAAAGTTTGGCATTTAACGGACATTTAACTTCATTTTTGAGCTGTGCTATCCAAAGACACACACACACACACACACACCTTTTACCAAAAGTGCTTTTTGGATTCAGGTGGACCCAAAACATGTATTTCCGGTGAAAACTCGGTATCGTATTTTTTTATGGAATGCAATAGCTTCTCTATGCACTACGTACATAGTACGTGTAGACAAAGTACAAATGCTTTTTTGGATTCAGGGGCCCAAAACATGTATTTTCGGGGAAATTTCGGAATTGAATTTTTGGGTAGAATACAACAATACCTACTTGAAAGTGTTTAAAACGGGGAACTTCCTAATGCTGGCTATCTGTCTAAAATCAATCGATGTTACTGTTGATCGATCTTATTGCTTTCTCTACGCATACCATGTACATAGTGTATAGAGAAGGTATTGCATTCCACCCAAAAAATCGAAACAGAAATTTCACCGGAAATGCATGCTTTGAATCCCCCTGAATCCAAAAAAAACCAGCATTTTCAGAAAAAGGTCCCTGTGTGTGTGCGTGTGTGTGTGTCTGCGGACAACATAGATCAAAAGCGAAAAGACCATTGAATACCAAACTTGGTATTTAAATTTGGTATCTTCCAAGGGTGCGATTTTCAAGAAAATCCACCCCAATCCCAACTATCCTTTACATGGAACTTTTTTTAGAAAATTTTGATTTTCTTAAAAATTGCTGAAATTATTTTGATTAAAATATCGTATATCAAAGATATTTATCTGACAAATAAAATATATATCTTGAATTTTCTGTGAATAGCCTCTGAAGACTACTTTATTCTGGATCAATCTTACGGAATTTTGCATAACTGCTAAACCGTAAGAGATGAACAAAAACTTACCACACAAAAAAATGTAGAGCAAATTAAAACACACAATTTATGTAGTATACATTTATTCGTTTTTTAGGTATTCATTGTTTTTGGTTTCAGTTTTAAAAAGCTTATACTTATCTCATACAGAAATCCTGTGCATACAAACAAAGGAACTTCAGTCACATAGCAACCAGCTTTTGACTATCGCTTTAACATATGGTACTCCCTTATTTCGCTTCTACTTACAGGGAAGCAAGTAATAAGACTATTTCTGCTATTCTTTTCTAGATTAGCATGAAGTAAATAGAAGCATAAGCTTTTTAACAATAATTTGTTGCAGAGATGTAGAGAAAGTCATGTGAATGGGCACATCAGATTTATTATTATTAATTGTTATTAGTACTTATTGTTACTATTGTTATATTATTACGATTATAAATGTTAAATCGTCATAAACATGTTTGAATTGTCAAAATCGAGCTAAATGTCAGTCCTAAATGTTTGGAGTGAGTCAACATGCTGACCAGTTGATGCTTGGACAGTACGGCAGTAGATCCTAGGTCACGAGTGGATCAGACAACACAGCTTACTGTCAACTCGATTTAAATCAGCTGACTTGTCACTTCAGTGTCAATTATACCTGCTAACGAGACGGAGTACTAAACAAACATGTTGAACGTAACAAATTGTAAAAATCTGAACAGCTCCATTCACAAGACTTTCTCTACATCTCTGTAACAAATTGTTAATAAGCTTATTCTTCTATTTAATGCTAAAACATTAGCAGAAACGACCTTATTACTTAGTTCCTTTATAAGTAGAAGGGAAATAAGGGAATACTCTTAGCTAAACCAACAGTCAAATGTTATAAATCTGGCTGCTATGGGGTTGAAATCCATCTCTTTACGTGGCCAAGCGTTGACAAGTTCCTGTATTAGAAAAGTATTTTAAAACTGAAGTAAATACGGTGAAAATCCTCGAACAAAATTATATGACAAATTGTGTGTTTTATCGTGATCTACATTTTTTGTAGTAAGTTTTTGTCTGTAAAAATGACCCAGAGGCTATTCCAGAAAATTCAAGATATATAAGAGATTTTAATTAAATCATTAGAGCCTTTTTTGAGAAAATCAAATTGTTCTAAATTTTTGCCATGTAAAGAGTAGTTTAGGGTGGGGGGGATTTTCTTGAAAATCTTCGTGTCGTATCCTTGGAAGATACCAAACTTAAATACCTTGTTTGATATTTAACGGTCTCTTCGTTTAACTATAATGTGCACATACACGCACACACGGACCTTTTTCTAAAAATGCTTTTTCTGGATTTAGAGAAACCCAATACATGTATTTCAGGTGAAATGTCGGTATCCATTTTTGCAAGGCAATACCCCCTCTACACACTATATACATGGTAGTGTAGAGAAATAAAAATTAAAAGATTAGGAAGTTTCCTCCAATTATAATTCCATCTCCTCTGAGTAAATACAAAATAAATCTAAATCAGTAACAACGAATTTCGGCTTGATTCTCAATTGCTATAAAGCTACATAAAATACTATTTTCAGCGTTATGTTTTTGAACACCATTGCAGTACGAACAAACAATAGAGTCGATTTATTTTCCAATACTCCAATTCAGCTTGTTACTTGCGCATAAAACAGAACCTTCAATGCAAAATAAAATATTGTGGCAATAACCAAACATAACATATTTGCATTCCATATGCTACAGAGAATAAAAATGAACCGTTTTTTTCACATGTTAATAACTACATATATTTAAATTAATGCACACTTTTTATATTGCTACTAATTGCATAGCAGATTGCATAGCAGACATTCTCCAATAATACGAAATGCTTTGCGATGTTGAAAAAAATCTGTAGTCCATTCGCATGACTTTCTCTAGTGCTACACAAACAACTTTCCTTACAAAAGATTATTCTTGTATCTATAACGTGCTGATAAGGTAAACATTAACAGAAATTGTTTTATTACTTGCTTCCTTGTAAGTAGGAGGGACATAAGGGAATATACTAGGCTAAATCGATAGCCATATCTTTTAAAATCTGGTCTTATATGAAACAACAGAAGTTCGGTTCGCTTTCCATGGCTTGCAGTAAAACAAGAGCGATGAATCGAAACGTCTCTGCCAATTTGGGAAAAGTTAAAGTAGTTTAAAATTGAAACCAACAGCAAGGAATGTTTCAGAAACTGACAGTTCTACGTAAAAAACGTGTATGACATAAATTGTGTGTTTTAACGAGCTCTACATTTTTTGCATGATAAGTTTTTGTCTATCTCTTATGGTTGAACCGTTATTCAAAACTCATCCAGAGTAAATGGGTCTTTAGTGGCTACTCCCAGAAAATTCAAAATATACATTTTATTTCTGATGTAAATATCCTTAATATATTGTATTTAGTCAAAATGTTGAAACATTATTCCCTGTAAAGGGTAGCTTGGGTTGGGAGGATTTTCCTGAAAATATTCGTGTCGCATCCTTGGAAGATACTAAACATAAATACCAAGTTTGGTATTTAATGGTCTTTTCGTTTTTCAGATATGCTGTCCACAAGCACATACTTAACTTATTCCAAAAATGCTTTATTGCGACTCGAGGGACCCCAAAATATATATTTCCGGTGAAATCTCGACATCGAATTTTTTAATACTCGTAGAATACAAGCAAGAGGTTCTCTATCCACTATGTATATTGTACATATGGGGCTAGAGAAGGTAATAAATAACGGATCCTTATGTTTTATACTCGATGAGGCAGGAATCGAGACCGAGCAAGGTGCATGGATTAAATGCTGGACATACTCAAACGGCGTCCTTCTGCGCAAGCAAATTTATTCACTCTCACTTAAATTATTTTCGTTAACGTCATTCCAAACACCGATAGCACTGGGTCTATTTCGCTGTTTGGGATAAAATTATTTTTCAGTAACTTAAAATGCTCATAATGTATCAACATTGAAGCTATATTCAGAATGGAGTCGCAACGCTAACATAACGCAGCAAAAGCGCAAGTGCAAGGAAAGACCATTGATAATACAATCCTAAGCGTTAAGCAAGAAGTTAGCATTTGTAGATCTGAGAATCACATGCGGCAATCTTACAAGCTCACAGCAAGTTTCAAATCGAATAATATAAACAATATCCTAAATTCATTCAATGTTTTAAATAATTGGTTATAAAATGGACTCTTTCTCTAGCTATTCTGCAGTAATTACTCCTATAAAAGCCAATCCTTCTCTCTGTTACTTGCTAATCAAGATAAACAGAAGGCAGCAAAAATGGTTCGTATTAGTTACTTCCTTATAAGTAGAAGCGAAATAAGAGAAAACATTAGGCTAAGGCAATATTAAAATATTTGAAAAGTTATTGTTATGTGATTGAAATATGTTTCTTTGCGTGGCCAGGAGTTGATAAAATGCACATGTAGAGAAAGTAAAAAGAGGTCATTCTTGCCGTCACGTATTAGTCCACCACATTCATGGAGGAAGCCTACTTGCTGTGACACAAAATCAAGCGAGTTGCTAACGCCTCTTGTATTGCTTATCTCTTTCATGATATACACAGGGAACTGCTTAATTTGTTCAAAATCTTCTCGGACTTCTAGCCAGGTAAAAACTTGGCTTGACACCAACGTTTCGAAGAAGTGCATCTTCCTCGTCTTCTTCGAAACGTTGGTGTTAAGCCAAGTTTTTACCTGGCTAGAAGCCCGAGAACATTTTGAATTAATACGTCGCCAGGAAAGCTTCAGTTCTTATGCTTAATTTGTATTCGTAAAAAGAAACGTAGTCTCATTTGGGTTCTTACAGTTTCTTGTGTGTTGCACCCTTGCTTAGTTTTAGTATGTTCCTTTGTGTTGTCAGTACGTACATACCATTTGTGTCATTAAGTGATTTTTCCTTGCTTGGCATCAAGATGATATTCAAAGGAAATTACCTATGATCCATCCTTAATAAGTTTACCAGAGTGTTCTTTTGTTTTACGAACCTTATAAACAGCTTTTCCTTGACTCATTCCCTTGACAATTTTTGCTGGAAGAGAAAGTGTTTAGCCTAAGTTATTGTAGCATAGTGCAGTTACCCGCAAGATACAAAGAAGATAGGAAAGGTATAACACGAAGACCTGTGGTAAACTTTAATCGTGACGTTAGGGCTACACTACGAAATGCAATACTTTGTTTGTTTTTGCACACCACCAACGTAGCCGAGTTGTCACGAGCTGGTAGCACCGTTTACCGTTACGGGTAGTGCATTGACCCGAAGGGGTGAGGTTACACTGCCCGAGGGAACATAACGGGAAGGAAATAAACAATGCTACCGCCGGTCAGGCGACACTGTTTGGGGCACTTGGAGTAGAGTATCGGCAGAACCAAGATGTGACACTTAGATTCCGTGGTGGAGCCGCGCAGGCTACCTTTAAAAGAGAGGGAAAGGGTTATAGTAATACAGACCAGAGTACGGACGATATCATTGTATCAAAATTAATTAGTAACAATAGTCGCGGACGCGAAGTATACTTTCACAGGAGAAAATTTAAGAGGAATGCGTGTGTGTTCGACGGCGGAAAAAGTCCGAACTAATTGAATAAAGCACTTGTGTCGTACCACACCTGAAAGAGTTTCCATGCTAGTAAAAATCCTGAGCTAGGGCACCCTCATATCCACACCATTCCTAATACCCAAAACCTGCACCCGGGATACGAACCCGTAACCACGTTACCGCCACAAAATATTAAATATGTTTGCTGTATTCTTAAATCCCCTTGTACATGATCAAATTTCTTTTTCAATTCGAGAGTTTACAAAACAAAATGGCTTAATGTTAACAAATATTCGACATCAGACAAGGTTTAACAAGACCTGATAAGATTTGACACGCAATGGTATATATGTGGTATTTACAAGTTATCCTTTTACCAAACTGAAACCTTTCACAACACACTGATATTATTACATGCAAAGTAATTTACAGTTAGCGTATATATAACAAATTGGAATCAAATATTACTTTCTCTAGTCCGCATTGTGCTTTCTGTCAGTACTTTGGGTGATTTCACAACTCACATTTAAGAAAAAATGAAGAACAGGCCTAATTCGCAATAAAGGATCAACATGGTAACAGCAGACAAATTATATATGTGTTGCCACGCTAATTGTAATGAACAAAATGGGATCCAGTATAACTTTTATAACAATAGCTTATTTCATTAATAAACTATGAAAACTTTAAATATAGCAATACATAATAAAATAGTAATGAGCGTAATATAATTTACCTTCATACTTAACTCGAAATGAGATTACAGCGTTCCCCATAATTGAACCGTTTAACAAACATGTAAAATAAGTGAAATGCACTACGGAACGTCGTAATGTGGCATACTATTTCACGTAACCGGCAACGAAATTACCAGATGAGAAATAATGACAGTTAACCTTTTCATAAAACCGAAATGAATTTAAATATTAGTCTCCACGTAACACCGAGGAGATCAATTTAGCCCTTAGAATAAAGAATTAACGGCGAATCACGCCATATGAAAACGCTTACCGCTCCACCTGGGAAGGTCTGTGCATGTAAAGCATCCCAAACTGAGACTGACAGACCTAAACGCCTTAACCCCTTTAGCCCCGAAAAAAATTGCAACTCACGAGACAAAAGGCTCTATATATAGCCTCTATAATGTCCTGACAAATGCCTCTATATGTAGCGTGGAGCGTAAGAACAGTGTTGCCACATTATATTGCACCAGAATGGTTTAACTACAAAGCACTGAAGCTATAGATGTGTAGACGCAGAGTTTTAAAGAAGCACTCTTAACTTTAACCTTATTTTCTTGCAAGTTTTTTTCCATCACTTTTCCATACTCAAAAAAATTCCACACAATGCAACTTTTTATACTGCCTCTCAAAATACACTAAAGAAAACTGTCACATTGATTTTCAAAATATTTCTCTAATTATTAAAAATAATTTATCAAATTTTGATAAAGATGAGGTTTTTTCAAATTTTATTACCTTTATTTTTATTAATATTTTCATTACTTTTCAAGTACAAAAAGTAGTGACGTTTCTCCACTAGTTATGGCTAATATTAAAAATGACAGATAAACTCATTTTCTGTAAAACTGGATGTTTGTATGTAAATATTTTTTTAAAATGCATCACATGACTATTTATTAGAACAATGCATTTATACAGAAAAAATGTTTAAATAATCATGTAAGCCATAATTTTGCTGCATGGCAAAAACATTCTATAGCTATGTATATTAACTGATATAACTTGCAATGAAATATGTTGCATATGTTTCCAAATTTCACAGATACATATCTTACTTGTATTACACTTATGTTGGTTAAGTTTTCCTTGAATCAAATAGAGAAGCTTCTACTATTAGTACAATTCATTACATATAAAACGTGAAAATATTGAACGTCAAGACTTGATGGGGTCTGATGTGTCACGTGACCAAACTGGACAAAGTTCTTGATGTGAGGGTCAACAAAGCGTGACGTGTTGTCAGTAAGGGACCTCTTCTAACCTCACTCAGCCCTGCATGGCTTTTAATGAGTGAGGCGGAAGTATATACTTGGCATACGTTCGCCCTATATCTAACCATCCATCCGCTTTATATATTAACGGATAATCCTATTACTTCCTGTGACGGTTATCCAAACATATTTGTTTCAGCAGGTTCGTCAACACTTTGTGTACATCCCCCAGGTCATTGTGTGCTAGGTAACATTGTTACAGTAATGATTTGTCCACAACTATGCATGAAGTGAACCTTTTTAACAACTCCGTGAAAAGTTTGCAAGTATGCGTAAAGAATTATGTTGACAATTCAGCTGCACTATTAAAGCGCCAATGGAATGGCCGATCATCGCGGTCATCTGACTGGACGACATTGCTGAAAAATCTTATCGCAGTTGATGTTCATTTCTTTGAAATCTGTCGCTCCTGACGTTCGATTGTTTAATACGCTGTCTTGGTATTGGTAACAAAGTGACAATTCAGTCAGCCAACCTTCACTTTTAGTAACTGTCAGTTCCACAGTTGCACTTTCAATTAACTCGATTACAATGTTTATAAAGTTATATCCAGTTCATAATGTGTTTAGTTCAAAAAAGGAGTGAAAATAATCATTATTTGTATTTCTTTTGTTTGAGATGAGTGTGATAACCTGAAACAAAGAAACTTTTAAAATAAGAACTAAAGCTTTCCTGGCGACGTGTTAATTCAAAATCTTCTCGGGCTTCTAGCCAGGTAAAAACTTGGCTTGACACCAACGTTTCACCCTGAAGACGAGGAAGATGCACTTCTTCGAAACGTTGGTGTCAAGCCAAGTTTTTACCTGGCTAGAAGCCCGAGAAGATTTTGAATTAAAGAAACTTTTGTTTCCATTTCATGTATTAGTTATTAAAAGCCGAAATAAAGTAATTGTTCCTACTGCTTTTGTTGCTATCGATATTCGTACATTGGGTGTAGACACGGTCGACCATATCATAATTCGGGAGGTAGTGAAAAGAAAGAAAGAAAAAAAATCGGTAATGCGTCATCTATCATTTGAGAACTAATGTAAGTATTACAATCTTAACCTGATAAAATCTCCCTTCCTTCGCTCTGGTCGTGAAGTATCGACAGATGAAAACACTTGTATTACTTATCATAAGCGCCTGCTGAAAGTCCATAAAATCATCAGAACAAAACTTTCCCATTTTTAAATATATGTGGGGTTTAAATGCCGTGTAGTATCATTGAAAAAATCTGATGTTTCATTCACATGACTTTTTCTATCTGTGCTACATAAAAGCTGGGTGCTATGTGAAACAGTTAAAATTCGTTTCTCTTTGTATGTCCAAAAGTAAAGCAAGAGACATATGAAACGAAGGATGACTTCCCGTTTGTGAAAAGTTTAAAACTGAAACCAATACAACGAATATCTCGGAAATTTCTAATTTTACAAAAAATCAACATTACTTATAATAATCAACAATATTGATTCACTGAAATTATAGATGTAAAGATCATTGAAAACGGCTTAGTATTTCAAAACATTATTATTATTATTATTATTATTATTATTATTATTATTATTATTATTACTATTTCCACACCTACTACAGAGTTTGAAACAAGCTACAAGCAAATGGAGCAAGTGTTAACAAGGCACAATACTGATGAACGGCCAAGAAACTACACAGAGGATAGTTACGAAATGAGGTGTTTTCAAGAAGCAACACTTTATGAAAATGTGCCAGAAGGCCCTTGGCCCTGAACCAAAGCTTCTATACAAATATCGGTCCTGTGGAGAGGTCGTTTCAGAGCAGAGAATTACGATAGTTGAAAATAAAACAATGATGATGGAAACTCTTGCCAGGCCGTAAAAACCGCAGTGTTTTCTTCTTCCTCTAGACAATATCCCATTTCACAGAGCTGCTTTTAAAGTTTGCCAATGCCTCCTACTCCCTTGACCTTATATCGAATTGGCCCCAGCTTTTGTCTCCGGATACTTACTTCCAGAATTTATATGCAGTAACTATATCGACATGGCGCCAATACTGCGAAAACGGTTCATAAAAGATTATAAGGTGGTGGATTCAGCTTGTGTGTTTGCTATAATCTTGTCGCAAGGATGGTGTATTCCTTACGCAGCCCCGTTATCAATTCATCATTGAAAACGGCTCGAATCAATTACGTAAGGTCACAGCTAAGCAAATTGCATTCAATTGTTTCCATCCCTTTAGCAGAAACTTCGGGGAGAACAAAGAAATGTATTTGTGGTACGGTATTTATATCTTCTAAACCTGTTCGTCTTAAAAACTAATAGAAAAGTGTGTGAAAGATAATACGAGGGTCGGCTGATAAGTCCCGGGCCTCTCAAAGAAAACAACATTAAAAAAAATTGTTTTTGCTTTATTTCTCAACATAATCTCCAGAAAGGGTCACATTGTCATATTGGTGTTCTAATTTAATTAAACCATTTCTGTAGAGCGATTTATCAAGGTTCTCAAATTAGTTGTTTACTGCATCAATGACCTCCTCGTTTCTGTGAAATCTTCGTCCTCTAAGAACTTTTTTGAGTTTGGGAACAGGGTGCTAGATCTGGCGAATAGGGTGGATTTTCAAGCAATTTCAACTTTATTTCGCATATTTTTCCCATTGCGATGACTGAACAATGGGCCGTAACATTGTCGTGATGTAAATGAAAATGGACCATTTTTAAAAAAATCAATTTCCACCCAAGTTCGATGTCAAAATTTAATCTGAAACAGCTCAAAAAAACGAAAAGATCGTTAAATCCAAACTCTGAATTTAAGTGTGTATTCCAAGGGTGCCACAAGATGATTTAACAAAAAGCCCCACCCCAAACTGCCCTTTATATTGATAATGTTTTTGAAAATGTTGACTTCCTCAAAAATGTTAGACAATTTTTATTAAATCACATACCTATATTACACAATATATTTACATAATAAATTATTTTCAATGTTCTGGGAATTTCTTAAGATCTCTAGATGAATTATGTATAACTCGTAAACTGTAAGAGAAAGACAAACACTTACTATACACAAAAATGAAGAACTCGTTAAAACACACAATTTATTTCACATAGTTATTTTTTACTTTCTCTACGCGGAAATGTGCCAATATGAGGAACTGCTGTTTAGGTTGGTAGGTGAATGGACCACTCCTCTGTTCAAACCCGTCATCTATAGCAAGGTGTCATTGGCAACATGCCCTTGCCCTTTGTTTCGCGATGCCGGAGGCGAACCAGGGTTTTTTTTTTTATATATATATATATACGAGATATATATATATATATATATCGTTCATAATGTCTTTTATCTTAATTGGTTATATTACCAGCAATTGGTGAGGAAAAAAGCCAATCCTTTTCGAATAATGAAAATTCTAAATTTTGTGTATTTTTCGGAGGCAGAGGAAGAGAGATGAGCGAATTTTATCTGTTTTATTATACCTATGTGTATTAATTTATACTCCACATTACACATTCATTTAGAACACGCTTTTCATTACAAATTAAGATGCTGAAAATTAAAGCATAATATATACAGAATACGTAATATGTATATGTGTATATATATATATATATATATATATATATATATACAAAAATGGAAAAGGAGTTTTACTTATGGACGCTCTTTAACTCGGTGCTCTTCAGTGTTGGGCGCGAAAGATCGCTTAATTTTCCTCAGAGGCCTCGTTTTCAGACTTGAGGTTCTTGTATGTGCCGTAAATATACGACACAGAACGAACGGGTTACTTATCTTCCGAAGAAAGCCATTCTAGGATTTTTACCCCAGAAAAAAAATCCATCGTATTCCACCGGGTTTGAACCCAAAACCTTGAGGTATATGAGGCATGGTAACCACTACGCCACGGAGGGCGACAATGTATAAAAGCATACAGAAACATTCCTAAAGTATATTTTCGTTAAGTAGACAACACAAGAGGTGAAACATAAAGACGATCATGGAACTAAAGTAAACTAATATTCTAGTAATTAATCGACGAGTTCCTGTTCCTTATAACGGCCTCCATTCTGTTAGAAAGTTGTATTGACAATCGTTCACTCGGTTAAATTCTTTCCTTACTCCTCCATTTGCACTACTCACCTTGATCACGTTCTTTGTTCATAAGTCATTTGAATACAAACCAATAGGAAATTGGCAAACACATATGTTGAAAAGATTCCACTAAGATTATATAAAGAAAACATCAAAAGATACTAACAGCATCACGAAATTTCCAAGCACCGGACAGCAAAGTGTATTCCACCCAAAAATTCGATGCCGAGATTCAGCGGAGGTTTTGAGAACCCCTCAATCCAAAAAACAAAGAAATACTTTTTAGAAAAAAGCCATTGTGTGTATATGTGTGTCTGTGGAAAATAGTTGAAAACTCCAGGTGGTTGGTGTACTCTGGACCTATACTTGTGTCTATTTGCTTTGCAAGCGACAGCACGCCACTGAGGGGTGGCACTTGAATAGCAGATTGTTGGTCGCATGCTGGGGCCAGCATCTCTGTCAAACAATGCTGTGCGAGCGCCCACACACGGGAGATATCCTTCTCTGTGGAAACCAGTTCATGATCACTGTGGCAGATAATAATACATATCTGGGGCACATAATGTAGTAATATAAACCTTTCCACTGTTTCTGTCACACTGCGCACAGTGCTATTGGCAGAATATCTCATTTTGTATTCAAAAAGGTAAAGAAGGAATGTATGTCGGATAGACAGTTACAATTTGGTATCCAGGGGCATACTAATGCTGTTCCAATAGGGGAAACTAAACTTCATGGCACATATATCGTTGGACTAAAACATTTTTGCTAACTCTATATAACAACAGTAGCTAGAGAAGAATATTGCATTCCACCCAAAAACTCCATATCGAATTTCACCGGAAGCACTTGTTTTGAGCTCCCCTAAATATAGATAATTTTTAGCGCGCGCATTTGTGTACATCAGTGAACCATAAAACTCAAAAACGCAAAATCCATCATTTACTTTACTTGATAATTAACTTCATCATCTTCCAAGGATGCGACACGAATATTTTCAACAAAATTCTCCCACCACAAACTATCCTTTACAGAAACATTTTTAAAAAATGTTTACGTTTTAAGAAAATAACTCTTAATGCTTTGAGTAAAAGACCATGTTTAAGATATTTTCATAAAAATTAAAAGTTTGTATTGAATTTTCTGAGGCTAGTCTCTCGAGTCCTCTTTAAGTTTTTGTGTAGTAAATTTCTGTACACGTCCTACAGTTCACCAAATAATAGTAGGATTTTTAAAAATTGGGACGCTCTTTGAAGTTTTACTTTCTCTAGCCGTATGTACAATGCACATATGGATAGAGAAGATATTGTATTGCACCCAAAACTACGATGTCGAGATTTCACCAGAAATATATGTTTTGGAATCTCCTGAGTCTAAAAAAAAACAATTTTAGAAAAAGGTTACTGTGCGTGTCTGTCTGTGGACATTATAGCTAAAAACGAAAAGACCGTTAAATACCAAACTTGGGATTTAGGTTTAGCACCTTCCAAGGATGCGACACGACGAAGATTAAAAAAAAAATTTCCCCCACCACAATTTGCACTTTACATGGACAAATTTTAGAAAATGTTGATTTTCTCAAAAATGTCTCTAATATACGGGATTTTAATTAAAATTGTTAAAGATATTTACATTCCAAATAAAATGTATATCTTGAATTTCTGGGAAGAGCATATGAAGACCTCTTTATTCTGGATGGATTTTGTGGAATTTTGCCTACTGCTAAACCATAAGAGATTCACAAAAGCTTACTACTTAAAAATGTAGATCAAAACACACAGTTTATGTCCTTTAACGTCTTTATGTTGAAGGTAACCGTTTCTAGGATATTCCTTGTTACTGGTTTCAATTGTAAAGCACTTACTTTTCTCAGACAGGAAGAGTCCATTTTTCTTTTGTTGTACTCCTGACAAAGCAAAGAAGCGATTTGTATTGACAATCGCATAACAGCTTTTAAAACATTTGATTATCACTTAGCATAGCGCAATCCTTTAGTTACCTTCTACTTATAAGGAAGAACATTCTGCTAATGCTTATCTGGATCAGATTTTTTTCATGATCACAAGAAAGGAAGAGTGACTTGTCTCTTCAAAAAATATAAGAATTTGAAACTTCATACCAAAAACAAAGAATAACTCTAAATTGTTAGAACATAAGAATTTCGATTTATTTTAACATAAATGGTTGCTTTTACGATATCTACATATTTCGTTTGGTACGAGGGGCGTTCAATAGGTCCTTAGAAAATCCAAGAATTACACTCGTAGGCGTCGAAAAAGGTTGTATTTGGTAACTGTCATCTCTTACTAGATGGCAGTTTAAGTTTCACCTATATTCATAGTTTTGTTGCCATAAGTGATTAAATCAACAATCTTGTGCTTCTTTTAGAAAGATGCAAGAAAAAAAAAACGTTGATTAAACACTCCTATTTAAGAGGCTTAGCACCAAATGAGATAAAAGCCGAGTAGACTGAAGTTCATGGCACATCTGCTCCTGCGTTTGCAATAATTTATAACTGGATAAATGAATCTAAACGTGGGCGTACCTCCGTAAATGATAAACATCGTTCCCGACCTCCAGTAGAAGTGACTTCCTCCAAAATGATTGATAAAATCCAGGATATGGTTTAGAGTGATCGACAAATCAAAGTTCGCGAAATAATAGATGCCATGGTACAGTGCGATCAATTTTGGATTAAACTTTAGACTTGACAAAGGTGCCGCGTTTGGTCTCAGTAGAGAATAAACGCAATCATGATTTATGATTAGGAAGCTGGTTTAGCACTTTTCTGTCGCAATAATGACGAGTTTTTGCATCGATTCATAACTGTGGATGTAATGTTGATACATACTACACTCCAAAGACAAACGTAACTCGAAACAGTGGATTTTTAAAGGCGAACCGGCTCCGAAGAAGGCAGATGTGGCGAAATCTGTAGACAAGAGATAGCCTCGGGTTTTTTAGGGATGCACGCGGAATTTTCTAGATTGATTACTTGCAGAAAGGAAAAACGATAAATGGAGAGTATTATGTATCTTATTGCACCGGTAGAATGGACAAGAAAACACGCCCTCATCTGGCAAAGAAAAAGATGCTCTTTCATCAACGCAATGCAAGGTTGCACACCCGCGCAGTTTCGATGATTAGAACAATATCCATTGTATTGCACAGATATGGCCCCCAGTGACATTTTTATTTCTAGACTTGAGAAAGTAACTCGGCGGAGAAAGATTCACGTCTAACGAAAAACGTTGTCTCCCAAACAGATGCCTATTTTGAGGACCTTCCTAAATCTACTTTTTGGTAGGCTTTAAATAGTTGGAGAAAGGCTGAGAAAAGTGTATCGAGCTAACGGGAGATTATGTTGAAAAATAAAATATCTTGCCAAAAATAATTTGTTTTTCTATCTTGTTATAAGGACTTATTGAACGAGAGATTTTGTCTGACAGTGTATACAAAACTCATTCAGAATGAATATTACTTTATACTCTGTTCGAATATATACGTTTGCCAATCCAGATATATTAAACATATGACATCATAATCAAAATCCTGAGAGCCATTTTTAATAACTTAAAAACAGTAAAAGTATTTTCCGTGTAAAGAGTTGAGAATTTTTCTCGAAAATCTTTGTCCCCTATCCCTAAAACACCTGATATGCTTTATTCACATGACCTTCTCTACATCTCTGCAATAAATTGTTAAAAAGCTAATGTTTCTATTTACTTCATGCTAATCAAGAAAAAAAAAATAGCAGAAATAGTCATATTACTTGCTTCCTTGTAAGTGGAAGGAAAATAAGGGAAGATCATAAGTTAAAGTGATAGTCAAAAGCTGGTTGCGATGTGACTGAAGTTCTTTTGTTTGTATGGACACGAGTTGACACATTCCTGTATGAGAAAAGTACAAGTCTTTTAAAGCTGAAACCAAAAACAAGGAACGTCTCAAAAACGATCAACTCCACGAAAAAAATGTATATAACATAAATTGTATGTTTTAATGTATTATCCACTTTTTGTGGTTTAAGTCCTTGCCCATCTCTTACAGTTTAGCAGCTATGCACAATTTCGTAAAATTTGTCCAGAATAAAGTAGCCTTCAGATGCTATTCTCAGAACATTCAAGATATGCATATTATTTGTTAGGTAAATATCTTTAATATACGATATTTTAATCAAAATCGTTAGAGCCGTTTTGGAGAAAATAAAAAATTTCGAAAGAAGTTTTATGTAAAAGGTAGTTGGGGGTGGGAGAATTTTCTTGAAAATCTTCTTGTCGCATCCTTGCAAGATACCAAACTTAAATACCATCTTTGGTGTTTAACGGTCTTTTCGTTTTGGAGGTAAGCTGAGGGACACACATACACACACGGACCTTTTTCCAGAAATGCCTTCTTTTTGGATTCAGGGGGACCCAAACATGTATTTCCGGTGAAATCTCTGTATGAATTTTTGGGTGAATTACAATACCTTCTCAATACACTATGTACATAATGTATGTGTAGAGAAAGCAAAACTGCTTAACTTAAATACCGTGTTTCATTTTTTGCGTTATGCTGATCAACACACACACACAAGGTAATATTTTAGGTAAATTCCTGATTAGAATAAAGCCCGTCTAATCGCCATATTACCCGCCCATTTCTGAAGATAGATGTGCAATAACACTTGTTACATCTTGTTAGTCTTACATCTGCTGTCAGTGATCCCTTGCCCCCCTCTTCTCATTTGCGCATGTGCAGTGTCACGGCGATTTGGACGGACATTACTTTCTGTAAGCAAGAGCTAACTGTTAGGGGCTTTCCTGGGTAGTGTTGTAGTAACGTGTAGTAACAATCTCGCTTAGGGTGAGTTACTCGGATAAGGTTTTTTTTTGGGGGTTTTCCCTTATCCTGAGGAGACGAATGTCTAGTAGCTTTTATAAGCTCCATGGACCCCCAGACCATTTGAGCATCATTTCACCAATTTCATTTATCGTCCGATATGACCAACTAGGTTAAAGGACGTTAACCTACAAAAAAAAAGAAAAAAAAAACTGTTAGGGAACAAAGAAGAGCAACAAAGAACTGGTAGCTGCTATTCGGTAAATGTGTGGAGCTTTTCATTTTATATTATGCCTTCTATAGTACGAAAAACGCACATTGTTGTAGTCCATAAAAATAACTGATACTAATACCTATAGTACAATTTGATTGTTTTATGATTGTATAATAAATGTTGCGCATTTGAAAGAACAACAAAAATCCTATTAAGAGCTTTATCCAAGTATAAGAAATAGTTCATTCAATATTGAAACTTTTATTTCTCATCAAATTAAGTTACTTTATAGAAATGGGGAATTTTCATTGTTACGTTTCATCAAAGTGTATAATCTCAAGCTGTATTTTTGTGAAAATAAAGTTATATTCACAGTAAACTGGATTGTAAAGCTATTTAAAGTAATATTGTACCGAAAAGCGAATGCAACATTGCGGCATTTTGGAAATTTAATTGACCCGTGTAGAAACAGCAGCATCTGTGGTTAGCTCAAACTTTAGTCTTGCCTTTATTATCTTAATAATTTATTTAAGGTATTTTTGCTTTTGGAGTTCGAATCTACTGATAATCTACTGGTGAGGATATTCTGCTTCAATCTGATTGAGTTTACTATCGGTAAAATGCTTAGTAGTTTTTGTTACGTATCTTTACTGCAAGCAAGTATACTCTGTTTTTAATTTTCGAGGCTTATTTTATAACCTATATTTACGGTAAAACTTTATGTCAAGCATTAAAGAACATTTTATTGGAAATTTCTGACGTATTATCTTGAAATGTTACTGCACAGGAAACAGCGGAACTGTTGTAAAACTGGTCAGCCATTTACTACATAGATAGTGCATTTACTTTATTACACTTCACTCGTATACTTTTTATGCTGAGCTTAGAGGATTATACGCTCTTGCAGTAATAGCTGTTATAACAATGGCAGCATAGTAAACTTAGGAGACTATTACATATAAGTATACTAAATATTTTGTCTACTATTTTCTCAACAATTGTTCATAGGTAAAAACTGTATTATCCGGGTTGTTGTGCCGTGGTCGTAGGTTAAATGTGAACCATACGTTTCGCCGACTTCTACGGTCAGCATCTTCGGAGGCAGTCACTGTAGGAGAGAAATGCCTCCTACAGTCGGCGAAACATATGGTTCATGTTTTAACCTACGACCATGGCAAAACAGCCCGGATAATACAGTTTTTAAATATGACACCGCCCGTGAAAATAGCCTAAGATATTCTATAATTGTTCATATGTTTGCGCAACTGGCATATACTTGCAACCTCCTTTATTTACGCTTCGACTCGATTCTTTCATTATTCCACCTCTGACACCAAGCATAAGAATTTCCGTTCTGCCCACGTATGTTTTCAGATATCTCGCTACTCTACATTTATGGTATCTCCTATCTCAATTATCTTATTGGATTGACGTACTAGAAATTCTCACATTGCTTGGAAAATTCTAAAGGTTACCATGGCGTTTAATGATTTTTTTTCGTAGTTGAATGCTTTAGTTCCATACATGTCGAAATATGGTATTTCCAAAATGAAAATGACAATAAAAGTGTATATTTATGCTAAATCACAGAGCAAGAGAAATCTAATAATAGGACATTTGGTTTACATTAGAATATCTTTCAATACAAAGGAACAATGTTTATATTTATAGATTATTTGATTTATTATTGCGTCGCACTTGAATATTTTACTTTTCAGAAATAATTGTGCATCATTATTTGTGTAAAGTAATTTTCAAAGACTTCTAAATCCAATTATCACAAAAATAGCAGCTATTAATGTCTTCATATTATCGTGTAAACTATTAACCCCTACAAATCCAATAGCCACGTTCAATATCTTAATGTAAATACTGCGCAGTACGAAATAAAAGACTGGGCTATGCTAAGTTATCGATTATTAGCAGCGGTTTTCATTTTCAAAAAGATAATAACATATTTCACAAATTCAGATGATACAACATGTTTGTAAAATCTAAATTACAAATTCCTTAAATACTGAATTATCTAATCCGGTTAGTGGGAACGGTTAGACGAATTATTACCGAAGTAAGTTGAGTGTCATTCCGAAGACTTATGTTTAGAGTTCTTAATTTTCAAATATTTTGTAAATCGTTTCACAAATTTGTAAAAACGTAATAACAGTCAACAAGGGACCATAGCCTACCACCCGGCCGCTGTATCTGCCATCTACACAAAATTCTTATTTTATTCCAAAGAATAAAATTTTCCTAAAAAGAAAGAATAAATGCATAAAAATAATTAGAAGTCGGTTAATAATGTCAATACATACATTTTTTTGCATATAAATTCTGTAGACGGATGTAGTGATGTAGTGTTTACTTTATATACCACATACATACATTGTAGATAGAAAAAGTATTGCATCCATCCAAAAGTTCAATTCAGAGATTTCACTGGAAATATACATTTCTGGGTCACCTGAACACACAAATAGCTTTTTAGGAAAAGGTCCATGTGCTTGTCCATGTACACATTAGTGTGTCTGTAAATAGCATAGTTCTGTTAAATAACAAACTTGATATAAGGGAATAACGAGTTTTATTAAAATACCCTATATTTAAGATATTTGCTAACAAATAAAATGTGTAGAATTTTCTGGGAATAGCCTCTGGATTCAATCTGGATGACTTTTGCTTACCTGGTAAACCGTAAGCGACACACGAAAAAATACTTAACAAAAAAAGGGTGTATCGTTAAAACACGCAATTTTTCTCAATCTCTTTCTCTAAAGTTAATAACAAGTAAGTAGTTATCCCTTGTTATTTGTTTAAATTGTCCAGTGCTTACACTTCATGAAATGTGATGTTATTCGGTTTTGTTGTTCCTAATCAGCAGAGAAAGTCGAATTTCAAGCCATCACATAGATACCAGCTCCAAAAGATTTGACTACCGCCTAGTGTGTTTATTCCTTTGTATCCACAGAGGAATATGCATTAAAAGCATTATACTAGTGCCTATCTGGACTAGCGTGAATTAGTTAGACGAATAATAGTATTAAAAGAAAAGATTTTTAACAATAGTTAGGGAAAGTCATATGAATGTAACGTCCATTTTTTTTAAAAATAATTTATGGTCTACAATGACAATCTAAAGCTGAATTAGTTGACATTTTGATTGCTTTATTCTGAACTAGAAATATGTTATTAATGTGAATATCACTGTCTGAATTGAAAATAGAATTAATAAGCAATATTAGTATAGTCATAAGAAATACTAGTTATTAGCCTTATTTACAAATAAAAATGCGAAGTAATCTTTTGAAAAAATATTAGACATAATTAGTGCAAAGTTCCTTCTAGAGTGATACAAAGCAATTTACACTTTTTTCGTTTTAAAGTATTTAATATTAAAACTTAATGACAATATTTTATTTTCACTCTTTAAAAATCCATTGCCAATAGACCATTTTTTACTTTCAGAATAAATGTGCTCAGGACCTGATTTTAAATCTCCGATGCAGTGGCGTGGCGTAGTATATGGACTAGCATGTGCATCTCAAAGTCTAATGTTAAAACAAATCTGATGTCATATGAATTTCTCTACAAACTATTGCTATAAAAAGTTATTCCTTTATCTACATTGTGATAAACACAAGCAAAAATAGTTGTATTTGTTCCTTCCAAGTAGAAGGGAAATAAGGTAATACACTAAACTAAAGTAATAGTCAAATCTTTTAAAACGCCGGTCGCTATGTGAAACAATTGAAATACGGTTTGCTTTCCACGGCCAGGAGTAAAACAAAAGAGAGATGAAACTAAAGATGAGTCGTATGAGAAAAGTTATAGGTAGCCTAAAATTGAAAACAATAACAATGAATATCTCGAAAACGGTTAACTCTACAAAAAAAAAAAAAAAAAAAAAAAAATGTACATAACATTAACGAGATATAGAATGTCCGTGCAGTAACTTTTTATCTATCTCTTACGGCTTACCAGTTATGCAAAATTAATCCAGAATGAATGAAGAGGTCTTCAATGCTATTCCCAGAGAATTCGATATAAATCGTTAGCCATTTTTGAGAAAGATACAATTTTCTAAACATTCTGCATCTAAATGATAGTTTTCTCGAAAATCTAAGTGCCGCATCCTTGGAAGATACTAAACTTAAATACCAAATTTGGCATTTAACGGCCTTTTCATTTATGAGATATGCTGCCCAAAGACACACACACACACACACATCACACACTAACCTGTTTCTAAAAGGGGACCACAAAACACGTATTTTCTCTGAAATCTCGGTGTCAAATTTTGGTTAGAATATAACACCTTTATCTACTATATGCATAGTACGTGTAGAGAAGGTATTATAACAGAAAGAGTGCGAATAAAAGAGTTAAAAAAATGTTATTCAGTTACATAATATTCTAATCATTATTTATGGATCATATAGCTAATTATTATATTAAACTTTAAAAAGAATTTCTTTTGTCTTCTAATCACCCAAAATTTAATAACTTATTCCAATTAAGACGTGTTGATCGAATAAAAGCTGCTAATTTTATTATTCATGTGGTTAAAACCCTTGATGCTGTAAGATTATTTTGTAAAAAACATATAAATACTTTAGTATCTAATTCCTAAAAGTGTTATTAAAGGGTTACCTGTATTTTATATTATCGGCTAATCGGATCTGGAATAATTTACTATGAAAGAGGTAAAAAGGAAGTATTTGGAAATTATCGTATGATTTGAGCTAACGAAATAAAAGGAGAACGAATTCTTTAATTAAAACAATCGAAATATTCAAAGCTTGCGGGAGATGCGCATTAGCTTTCTTCTGCATTCTGCGTAATATTTACAACTAATAAATCGTTCTTCGATAGTTATCTGTTATGAAAGGTAGTTTCGACAGTTGCGACTTCTGCTTTAATATCAAAGAAACAAAATATATTTCAGAAATCTCTCTTCTAATTTTGTTGGTAGGCGAAGTAGCTCGAAATAAAATCTGCTTTCTCAGGTGGTTTTTGAGATACATTTTGTTATTCAATGACAATATCTGTTTTAGGTGATTCAACATTCCTGGTATAACAAACAAACAAACAAAAAATACAAGCCCCTGAAAAAAAAAAAAAAAAAAAAAAACAGACAGCTCGGCTGAAATGTACCAGAGTTGATCATTTTTACTTTCTTTAATTGGACTATGTATATAGTGTGTAGAGAAGGTATTGCACTCCACCCAAAATTCGATACCGAGATTTCACCAGAAATATATGTTTTAGGGTCTTCTTTATCTAGAAAAAGCATTTTCGGAAAAAGGTTCGTCTGTGTGTGTGTATCGAACACGATAACTCAAAAACGGAAAGTAGGTAAAATACCAAACTTGGTATTTAAGTTTAGTACCTTCCAGAGATGAGACACGAAGATTTTGAGAAAAATCCCCCCACCCCAAACTACCCTTTACATGGAACTTTTTTCGAAAATTTTGATTTTCTCAAAAATGGCTCAAACGATTTTGATTAAAATTTCGTATATTAAAGATATTTACCTGAAAAATAAAATTTTTATCTTGAATTTTCTAGGAATATCTTCTGAAGATTATTCTGGATGAATTTTACGGAATTTTGAAAAACTGCTAAACTGCAAGCGATGGGCAAACATTTACTACACGAAAAATGTAGAGCACGTCAAAACAAACAAATTATGTTACATACATTTTTTTCGTGGAGTTCATCGTTTTTGAGACATTCCTTGTTTTTGGTTTCTGCTTTGAAAAACTTATACCTTTCTCATACAGGAATGTGTCAACTGCTATCCATACAAACAAAGGAACTTCAGTGACATAGAAACCAACTTTTGACCATCACTTTAACTTATGGTACTCTATTTCGCTTCTACTTACAATGAAGCAAGTAATAAGACTATTTCTGCTAACGTTTTCTGGTTAGCATGAAGTAAATAGAAGTATAAGCTTTTTAAGAATAATTTGTTACAGAGATGTAGAGAAAGTCATGTGAATGGTACACATCAGATTTTTTATACCTTCCTTGCATATTATTCTGTCCAATTATTACTTAAGTTTTAGTTTGTATACAGAATTAAATTTCGCATTTTTACGGACATTTTTAGCTATTTTTCACAAATAATGTAATTACAGGAAATATTTGTTACTTTACTGGTATCTTTGGGCATGACATGGAGATTTTCATTAAATGACTGGCACGAGAGATGGTAAAAGGATCACTCGAGGACTAGTTCATGTATGGGGAAACATTTTACTGTTTATATCACGTATAATGTAACATAGTGGTAAAAAAGGTATTATATTCCACACAAAATTTAGTTACCGAGATGTTACGGAAATTTGTTTTAGGACACCCTGAATACAAAATAAGCATTTATAGAAAAATGTCCGTGCGCGCGCGCGCGCGTGTGTGTGTGTGTGTGTGTGTGTGTGTGTGTGGGTAGCATAGCTCAAAATCGGAAAGTCCGTTAAATACCAAACTTAGTATTTAAGTTCAGAACATTTTCAAGATAATCCCCCCACCCCGAACTACCCTTTACATGAAATTTTTTTCGAAAATTTTGATTTTCTCAAAAATGGCTCTAACGATTTTGACTAAAATGTCGTATATTAAGATATTTGCCTGAAAAATAAAATGTATATCTTGAATTTTCTGGGAATAGCCTCTGAAGAGTGATGAATTTTATGGAATTTTGCGTAACTCCTAAACCGTAAGAGATGCACAAAAACTTACCACACAAAAATGTAGAATACGTAAAATACACAATGTGTTATATACATTTTTTACGTGGAGTTGATCGTTTAAGGATGTTCCGTGTTTTTGGTTTCAGCTTAAAAATCGTACATTTCTCATATGGAAATTTGTCAACTTCTGCCTATACAAAGAAACTTGTCACATAACAACCAACCTTTGACTATCACTTTACCTATGGTACTCCCTTATTTCGCTTCTACTTACACGGAAGCAAGTAATAAGACTATTTTTGCTAATTTTCCTCGATTAGCATGAAGTAAATAGAAGCATAGGCTTTTTAACAATAAATTGTATAGAGGTGTAGAATAAGTCATGTGAATGGAACACTTTAAGATTTTTTTCCTGTAGTATTCCTAGTTTAAAGAGGTAACATAAACTACAAACTGAAAGAACCATGCTGGTATTACTATTCCATTTCAGGTGTTCATTTTTACCGTCACAACGCACATTGACATTTCTCTTCTGCAATTTACAGTTGTCATTAAAATATATTATATAAACATGAATGTCAGTTCCACAATTAGGAAAGGCATGGTGAATGAGCAATAGCAATTTGCAAGTGCGTGCAGGCATACTCCTGACAATTTAAAAGACATTATTGAAAATAATAAAACTCTTAAGAATGAAAACAACCATGAAATGAAGAGTAATACAGCTAGTTAATAACTTGTTTAACAGAGTGAAAAATTAATACCTTTTTCCAAGCACATAAAATACCACCATTTTTTTCGCATGATAAGTCATATCTGTATATAGAAATGATGGAAACGAGTCTAATATTTACGGATCTAATTCATTACTTCCAGTGTTTTGTAAAATTCTTTAAATTATTATGAAGCAACAGATATGTATATACAGTTCTTTTTTCACGTAAGCCGTGTGTAGGACAGGAGTTGGATAGGTAGTCAGACTGAAAAATTCAATGCCAATGAACCACGGGTCTCCCGGTTTCTAGCCGGTTGCTCTTCCACTGAGCCACCATGTCAACATGCCGTCATAGCATTGCATTTCTCAACAGACTCGCATGCTTCTCGGTAAACCACAAGAGATCTTAAATTATTTTGGGATGACAACCCCAATGGCGACTTACAGTGTTGTAAGTACTTTAAGTCCCAGGATTCAAAGTATAGCCAACTATTATGGTCAATTAATGTTGAGTTAGTCGTTTTTTCATACAAGCCATGTGTAGGACAGGAGTTGGATGAATACCAAAGTGCTTACAACTTTGTAAGTCGCCATTGGGGTTGTCATCTCAAAATAATTTGAGAACACTTTGTGGCTTACCGGGAAACATGCGCGTCAGTTGAGAAATTCATTGCCTGTGCCGGCATATTGCCCAGGTAGCTCGGTGGTAGAGCAACTGGCTAGAGACCGGGAGATCCGCGGTTTAAATCCCGGCGATGACATTTAATTTTTCAGACTGACTTTACCTATCCAAGATATGTATATATTTTAATTTATTCTAACTCGGCACCTTTTAAATATGTACCAGACAATCACTAGATTACAGTGGGGGTCTAGGTAGATACCAAACCAAGAGTGAGTAAAACCGAGCGTTTTATAAAAATATCTGTCTTTGCTACCTTTTGTAATTTCAGGATAGCTTTCGATTGTGTAAACTACGATAATATATTAATTTTTAAATTAATATATCTTGGAATTACAATTAATGAAATTAATTTGTTCAATTCTAATATAGATATCGCAACTGCCGTTTAGTTTAGCAACAAATACCTACAAATATTTCTCCACGCCTTCGTCTAGAAGACTAAATTTATGCTTCATTAGTTTAGCCCTTCCTTAAGCACCAGTAGCAAAACTCAATTCATAGAGATGGATGGCATGCTAACCCTCAATCACCTCACAAAGATTTTAAAATCCTTAATTTGAGTCCCTGAAAATTATCTTCAGTGATATAGAACAGTATTACTGGTTAAGTGGAGTCTGTGTTACCAGAAGATGGACGCATTACGGAGAGTAAAATTCTGATGTATTCCATTCACATGACTTTCTCTACATCTCTGCAACAAATTATTGTTAGAAAGCTTATGCTTCTATTCACTTTATACTAATCGAGAAAAATTAGCAGAAATAGTCATCTTACTTGCTTCCGTGCAAGTAGAAGCGAAATACGGGAGTACCATAGGTTAAAGTGATAGTCAAAAGCTGGTTGCTATGTGACTGAAGTTCCTTTGTTTGTATGGACAGGAGTTGATAAATTCTTGTATGAGAAAGGTATAAGTTTTTCGAAGCTGAAACCAATAACAACAATCGTTAAGACATTTTTGAGAAAAAGAAACTTTTCGAAAAAAAAGGTTCCATTTAAAGGGTAGTTGGGGTGGGGGAATTTTCTTGAAAATCTTCGTGTCACATCCTTGGAAGATACCAAACTTAAATACCAAGTTTAGTTTTTAACGGACTTTTCGTTTTTGAGTTATGCTATCCAGACACACATACACACACGGACATTTTTCTAAAAATACTTTTTTATTAATCAGGGTGCCTCAAAACATATATTTCCGGTGAAATCTTTGTATCGAATTTTCGAGTACATTACAATACCTTCGCTGTACACTATGTACATAGTACGTGTAGAGAAAGTAATAACATTTACAGAAAACTGAATGTGTGTACACCATAACTCAAAAACGAAAAATAAAATGTTTTCCATTACATGAATTGCTCTACCTGTACTGCAAACAAACTTGTTACAAAAGATTCTTTTACTTTCTGCTCCATGATAATTGAGATTAGAATTAGCGGAATGGTCTTATTGCTTACTTCCTTATAAATATAAGGGATATAAGGGAATACAGTTTGCTATAAAAATAAAATGTTTGAGGGCTGTTGCTATGCGATTGGCATTGAAATTCACTTCTTTACATGGTCCGAAGTAAAACAAAAGAAAAGCGGATGACTTCCTATTTGAGTAAACTATTAAGTATTTTAAAATTCAAACCAATATCAAGAAATATCTAGGAAACGGTTAGCTCTACAAAAAATGTAAAGGGCATAATTGTGAGTTTTAACGGATCTACATGTTTTGTGTATTAAGGTTTTGTCTATTTTTTTACGATTAACCAGTATACAAATGTTCAGAATGAAATGGGATGCAGAAATTATATTCCCAGGACTACAAGATACATTTTATTACTTTCTCTACACGTACTATGTACATAGTATATAGAGAAGGTATTGTAATGCACCCAAAAATTCGATACCGAGAATTCACCGGAAATACGAGTATGCTTTGAATAAAAAAAAAACATTTTTAGAAAAACGTTCGCGCTCGCGTGCTCGCGCGTGTGTGTGTGTCCGTTAAATATAAAATTTTAAGTTCGATATCTTCCAAGGATGCGACAAGAAAATTTTCCAGAAAATCTACCCACCACCAACTACCCTTTACATGGAAGAAATTTCGAAAGTTTTGATTTTGTTAAAAATGGCTCTAACGATTTTGATTAAAATATGTTATATTTAAGATATTTGCATGAGAAATAAAATGTATATCTTGAGTTTTCTGGGAATAGCCTCTAAAGACCTTTTTATTCTGGAAGATTTTTTATTTTATTTTGAATAACTGGTAAACTGTAAGAGATACACAACAACTTGCTGCACAAAAAATGTAAATCACGATAAAACACACAATTTATGTAGTATACTTTTTTTTCGTGTAGTTGATCGTTTTTGAGATATTCCTTGATATTGGTTTCGGCTTTAAAAACTTATACTTTTCTCATACAGGAATTTGTCATCTCCTGTCTATACAAATAAGGGAACTTCAGTCACATAGCAACCAGTTTTTGACTAACACTTTAACCTATGGTACACCCTTATTTTGCTCCTACTTATAGGGAAGCAAGTAATAAGATTATTTCTGCTAATTTTTCTCGATTAGCATAACGTCAATAAGAGCATAAGATTTTTAACAATAATTTGTTACAAAGATGTAGAGAAAGTCATGTGAATGTAATAGGTCAGACTTTTTCGTACAAATATCTTTAATATACGGTATTTTAACCAAAATTTTTAGTCATTTTTAAGAAAATTAAAATTTTTGAAAATGTTTCTATGTGAAGAATAGGGTGGTGGTTTTCTTGAAAATATTCATGATTGGGAGATACTTAACTTAAATACCAAGTTTGATATTTAACAGACTTTTCGTTTTTGAGTTAAGCTGTCCTCGCACACTATCGTTTTAACCTAGTGTATTCCCTTATTTGGTCGTCTCCTTAGCGCGGTGGTAGCGCAGCTGCCTACCAAGCGGGAGACCTGGGTTCGATCCCCAGGGAGATTTTTCCCCCGCTGGGAGACCTGGACCGGGGTGCACTCAGCCTCGTGAGGTCCCTGGGGGGCCAATTGAGGAGCAACTTGATGGAGAAGTAGCGGCTCCAGGTCGTGAGGACCGCATTAACCGGCCGGGAGGGGCTCGAGGAGCTGACCACGTCTCACCCTTCAATACCGCACCCCATCCATGACGTCTGTAGTGGACCGAGGAGATGGGGGACGCAGCGGCCGGGCGGTAGGCCAAGGTTCCCCGTGAGCTGTCGTGCCATGGAGTTATGTTATTCCCTTATTTTCCCTCTACTTACAAGGAAGCAAGTAATTAAAACAATGTTTGCTTATGTTAATCTAGATTGTCACAAAGTAGACAGAAGAATATGCTTATTAACAAATTTATATAGCGATGTAGAGAAGGTCATGTGAAGGGAACACTTCAGATTTTTATCTAATGCACTGTATCAAAAACTGCGAAAAATAAAGGAAAATGTACCTCCATTTCAGTTAGTATGGATTCAAATCGACTCGAATAGATAATGCAAAGCTGAATACATACTACTTTTCTTCAGAAAGAGCTTGAGCACTGCAAACCCCCCTTGAATTATATTGCATTATTGTTGGAAGAAGAACCATTTGCAGTTCTCAGTTCCAACTGAACGAAGAGTTTTAAAACGAAATACGCAACAGAAGGAGGGTTATGCTACTGGGACCAACATGATCTTAATGCTGTGGCTCAACGGTTATTTGCAATTTCACGGCTACCTGAGCACATAGTCGCAGCGAAGGGGATTAAAACATGAAAGTTGTGTCGCGCATTTCATTTCAAAGTCGAATCGCTACTGCGGGTTTGCATTCAAACTCTGTGCTGAAAACCCTGTGGTCGTTTGCATTTGAACATATTTCTCGATAATTAATGACAATGTGTTTGTTTTAACATGGTTTGTGAAGTGCCCAGGTCCATTACATAAACCTTCATGGAGTTTGTATGCAAATGTGTGTTCACCAACCGAACTTGATAAGCAGATAATTCGAAAAGCGCATGCGTGAAATTATGTGCCAGAAATGTCTACATAATTACAAGTTACAGGGTTCGAAGCTTGGAAAGAGCACTAGGCAAATGCGAATCCCCACAAATCAGACACATGTGAAATCAAGTCAAAAAATTGAAATAAACACAATAAAACATCCATAAATACCAGGCGTATCCAGAAAGTAAGTAAGGTTTGGAAAAAAGGCATAAAATACATTGAGCATAAAAAATCTCCGGACACCTCAATATTTTAACTATTTTAAAATTGGTCATTATGTTTTATAAAATTATAGGTTATAAAAATTCAGTTTACTTTATCTGAAAATACCACTGCATTCATTTGTTTCATTCTTATAATATAAATTATTGTCATTTTATTGTTGTAACCCACATTATTTGATCCTTTGTTTTTATCTACTGTTACGCATGTTGAACTGAATAAACAATTGCACAAAATTCTGAAGTTTCTCAAGTTTATTTTGACACCATGACGACATTATTTATGATGCCGAAGGACGTCGCAAAGGCGGTAACTCTAAATAAAGATGGTCGCAGCGTCCATTACATTTATGATGTGTTGGGTATTGCTCGTAGCATTATTAGCGATGCCACTAGAAGATACATCGAGACTGAAGAATACAATAGGTGGCCTGGATGTGTCGTTGACGGTCTCCAAGCGAACGAAATGACATATTTGACGTCCTCAGCACTTTACAAAATCGCCAGTTGCCTGCAATAATTGCTGCTCGTCGCCTAACAGAAGTTCAAGATTTAATGGTATTCGCTAGTACAGTAAGAAGAAGAATCGGAGAATATGGCTTGCTATCAAAAAGGCCTTCCAAGGCACCAAAGCTTCTCCCACAGCATAGAGTTGAACGACTAAACTTTGCACGTTAACATGCCAGTTGGACGATGGAAAACTGGGAATATGTCTTGTTTACGGATGGGTCCCGTGAAATCTTCTGATGGTCAATTACGTGTATGAAGAAGATGAGGGGAGCACGACACGGAAACTGTATTACAACAAATAGTGTCCGTCAGTGGAGGTTCGATTGTGACCTAGGCTGGAGATTCTGTCGCAAGCCACACGGAGCTCCATTGTATCTATACGCAACGCTACCATGACAGCACATATTGAGCAATGTATCCATGAAAAAGTCTGCCATATGCACCATTTATTGGTGATCATTTTATTCTAATGTAAGATAATGCCAAGGCACACACCGCACATGACGTTTCCATTATTAATCAATTAGACATCAATGTTATGGAATGGCCAGCACGTAGTCCCGACCTCAATCCCGACATTGAGCATGTTTGGGGCATTCTCATGAGGAGGGTTTTCCAAAAAATAACTGTTCCAAAAACCATAAATTAAGTTCAAGCTACTCTGGAAGAAAACTGGGAAAATATCCCTGAATAAAATATTGTAAGAATAATCAGGAGCATGCTACATCATCTAGAGGATGCCATTAGAGCTGGGGGACAACACACGCTACCGAAGTCACAAATTTCGATTTTTTTATCTAAATACACAACACTTGTTTGCTGTAAATAATAAAAAAGTTTATTTTGTTCCATTGTTGTAAATTCTTAATAAATCCAGTTTTTTTCTCTTGATTTAATGTTTCATTCACAACTTAGTTATTCTCAGTTGGAAAGCTTTTCTGTTCTTTTATGCCAGACTTAAGTCTTAAAATTAAAGTTTTCGTTTTTTTTTTTCTTTTTGTGCTGCTCAATGTATTTGTATTCATAACAGCATTTATTTGTATATAAAAGAATATTCCTTTTTCTATTTTTCGACATAGTTGTCACCATTGTTAGGCATTTGTCATAGCAGGAAATCAACTTTTGTATGCCCTCTTCAAAAATTGTTCTCCCGGCCTTGAGCTTAGAGGTTTAATTGCGATATAATTTACCTGTGATTTAAGAAGAGTATATTTTAAAACAATATAACGTAATTGTAATAACGCAGAATACACTTTAATACACTTAAACCTCACTTTACGCTATGCTACCCAATTCTCACTCCAGTTCAATTATAATCATGCGAAGGCTACAATAACTTTAACTTGGTCTCCATGTCGGATGGGAGCTTTCACATAGATATCTTTGGTTATGCAAATTATTTATTCACCCTCTTCCTTTGGAAGGCCAATCTATTTTTATTGGTTTAGCCCTTCCATGTATACTTATCAAGTGAAACGAAATACTTTCAAAAAGATGTATCCGAAAATTTCATATTAATTCATTGGTTCGTTTTTGTGACCGTGCATGGTTTTTCAGCCTTGTCATGTAGGGAGAACTGATACCAACTGGGTGAAATCAAAGATGATTGCCCAAAGATGGAAACCTTATGCAGGGAAAACACTAATGTGATCAACGGAAATGGGCCACTGTTCTACGATGCACGTTGATCAGTGAGCGTACCTTCATAGATTTGGAGGTCAATATGCCGATGTAACATTATGCCCCCGCACACCATAACACCTGAACAAACAAACTGACCATGTTCAAGGATAGTCCTTGGTGCATTGTATGTTCTCACTGTTTGATATATGAGAATAACTACTCAGACTGGATATGTTCTCATCCGAGAGGACCACGACCCCATTTCTCATTGGTCCAATTGCCAACTCGGTGATTTTGGGACTATCGCTGTTAACAATACCAAATTCCTGGGTAATACTCGTCTCCCTTCGTCCTTCTTTCAGTTTCCTGATTATTCTTCCCCATGTGAAGTCATCCAAACGTTGCTTATGGGCCATATTGTAAGAAAGAACATCACTACAGTGCACCATAACAGCTCACTGATTGCCACACTGTTTTGTCCTGTTTGTTCAACTGCCCCGTGTTGCGGGACCAGACCCATTTGATGCTATAGTCTTCTCTTCACTCACGCCATGTGACTTCATGCTTTCTGTTTACATGCTACAGCCTCTGGCACCATGCTCTAGCACTTTCATTTCTGTTAATTTATATATTTCGTCCTTAGGTTTTGCTCACTAGTGGATGTATTCTTGTGAGGAACAGCTGTGTGTAACATACACTATAGAAACGAGATAGGAGATCGCCAATATCTATATTAAATTGTGCTTTGTGGATAAGACAATAAAAGTGGAAAGAAAACTAAAGCTCTACAAATCTGTAATAATACACACGATAACCTTTAGAATGGAAACATGGTAAATAAATACGAATCCAAGATTGAAGCTACTTCCAGCAGAAATTTATTATTTTAAGCACTCCACTAGACATTCAAATTGGAAAACATTCGGAATGCATCCGTTGACAAGAGATGAAAGTCTGGGATATATTATTGGATTTCATGAGTTATATGTACAATAGAACGTAGAGGCACTCGGAAACAAGATTACCTTGACAGATTTTTAGAATGGATTCCACAAGGGAGAGGAAAGAAGAGTGGACCAAGAACGATGCGGATGGACGATATAGGAAAGGGTATGAACGAGAGAAACTTGGAATGTTGCATTGGGAATCGGGAGAAGAATAGAGAAGATAGAGTATAAACACTTTGGACATAGAGGATTTGAATTACATTATAGCTATGTTCAATAAATGCGTTGCACTGATTTTTACTTTCTCTAGCACGAATATATATAATGTACATAGTAGATAGAGAACGTATTGTATTCCATCGAAAATCTGAAACAGAAATTCCACGTAAAATACATTTTTAGAAAAAGTTCTACGCGCATGCTGCGCGTGAGTGTGTATATATAGACGATATATCTCAAGAACTTTAAGACCGTTAGACACTAAACTTGGTATTAGAGTTCAGTATTTTCCGAGGATACGACATGAAAATTTTCAGGAAAATGCCCCACATCAAACTACCACTTCTGTGGATAATTTTTCGATATTGTCGATTTTCTCAAAAATGTTCTTAACGATTTTGTTCAATACATCGCATATTAAATATATTTACATAATAAATAAAATGTATATCTTGAATTTTCTAGGAATAGTCTCTGTAATGTTCTTTATTCTGGATGACTTTTGTATAACTGGTGAACCGTGTGGCGCGAATTTTATGGTTGGTATGCCATTTTGTGGCAGGATTTGGAAGGATAAGAAGGGCTTAAAGAGAGGATCTCTTTTAGGGATTTACTCAGGGTATCTCTGAAGAAAAAATAACTATTTTTTTCGGATTACCCTAGTTTATCCATTTCACACGTTAAATTATTTGTCCCCTCTGACTCCGTTTTCTCATTTACTAATGTTATTCCCCACACTGAATAAGTTTCTTACAATTAAACTTTTGCAAATTTACCCAGATTTACCCTATTTCCAACTATTTCCTGCTCTAATTCCCATGTGAACTCGAAGAAACAACTCTTTATTCACCACTCACTTTCCTAAAACAAAGACACACAATTTATATTGCAGCACTGAAGTTAAAAATTATTCTACAATATGCAACATGTCTTCTCAGCACCACTGATAATTTATAAATAATTTCTCCCCTTCTCAATTCGTGACTGTAACCTCCCTTCGTGTCTAGACAAATATCTTTTGGCCCCTCCTATTTTCTACGATCTGACACGAATAGATCCAAAGTTAAACATTTCTTAATTTCTATTGCGTACTATTTTTTGTCAGATTTTTTCCAATAGGTCACCGCTCACAAAAAAAGTTTGGCACTGCAGCTAAAGCATTAGACTACAGTTTGCTCCCTTCAGATCTAAAGTACTCTTGGTAAATAATGTTTAATGTTTCTCCTTTGTCAAACTCTGAACACAAAATGTCCACAACTCTATTGTAGGGACTTTATGCTAATGGCTTTCTGACCCACGTCACCAAACAAATCTTGCAGCTAATGTTCCTAAATCTCTGGTTTTTCGTTTCATCAATTGTTTCCTTTCATGTACAAAATAAATACTCTCTACAAATTTTAACATTATTGCTTATTCTAATATATTTCCTTTTAATATTTGTAATAATTTCACACATTTTTCAACGTACACATTTTTGCTGTGGAGCTAATCATTTCCAAGATACTTTTTATTATTCAATTATAAAATGCTTGTACTTTTCTCAAACAGGAAGTCGCCATCCGTGTCTTTTTTTTTTCTACTCCTAGCATTTAAAGAGAACCAAAATTCATTGTCAATCGCGCCTCGGCAGCTTTTAAAAGATTTAGCTGTCGCTAATGTAAGTAGAGGATAAATAAGAGTATACAGGGCACTAAATAACAAGACCATTGCTCCCAATGTTTATCTAAATTAGCTAAAGTGTATAGAATTCATCTTTCGTAATACGTTTGTTTGCAGAACAGGTAGAGAAACTCATATGAATGAAACCCTTCAGAGTTTAATAAAGAAGGTATTGTAATGCAACCAAAATGGATATCGAGATGTCGCCGGGAATGCATGTTTTAGGACCCCCTGTATCCAAATAAAGCATTTTTAAAAAAATTCTGTCTGTGAGCAGCATAGCTCAAAAACGAAAAGCCATTAAATACCAAACTTGGTATTTAAGTTCAATATCTTTAAGGATACGACACGAAGATTTTCAAGAAAATCGCACCATCCCCAACTACCATTTCAAAAATTTCGATTTATCTAAAAAATGGCTAAAGATTTTGATTAAAATTTCGTTTATTAAAGATGTTTACATGACAGATAAAATGTATATATTCAATTTTCTGGGAATAACATCTAAAGACATCTTTATTCCGGATGAATTTTGTGGAATTTTTCTTAATGGTAAACCGTAAGAGATCGCTAAAAACACAACTTATGTTATATACATTTTTTACGTGGAGTTGATCGATTTTGAGATATTCCTTGTTATTGTTTCAGTTTTAGAATACTTTTCTCATACGGTAATTTTACCAAATTCTGGCCGTGGAAAGAAACTGATGTCATCCACATAGCAACTAGCTTTTAAAAGATTTGACTATCGCTTTAGCCTTGTGTTTTCCCTTATTTCTCTTCTATTTACAAGAAAGTAAGTAATAATTTATCTGCTAATATTTATCTTCATTAGCATGAAGTAGAATAAGCGTTTTAAAGTAATTTGTTAGAGATGTAGAGAAAGTTATGTGAATGGAACACACCAGATTTTTTTTTTTGTCCTCTAGGGTTAAAAATCCTACAGTTTATCAATGCTCAGGCTTTGTAACTTTGCCATCTATGTTTATTTTATGAATGAATCAAAGCAGATTGTTATTATGTGTGTTAAATGCAAGTGGTGCCTATATTATGTTGCTGCTGGAATATTCCGTAAGGTTTCGGGGAGATAAATGGCACGTAGGTTAAATATTGTGTAACCTGGAGTTATTTGTTAACCGTACGCTAATTGAGGTTGCTGGCATTGTATAGAGAAAGTCTGTCTATAGCCTTGGTTCAATAAAACCGTTAATGGAATCGTTGTCATAGCAACCATACTGCGAATAGAAAAAAAAACCCTTGCATCTACCCACATAAAGAGGGGATCTGTTTTACTACAAAGGTATTTTATCGAACAGAATGGCAGCTGCTTAGATATATTTCAGGCTTCGGGTTCTCTATAAGGATTCCTGTTCACAAACGTTGAGCGAAATTGAATGTTCAAAGAAGGGAGAATTGTTAGCTTGAAGTAGTTATGGACATTGAGTTAACGTGGAAACGCTGCATATAAAAACACCTAACAATTTAAAAGCGATTTTATTACTTTAGACGGAAATACATATACTATGTGCCGCATTCAAATTACTTTCTCTGCCCATTCAACAAGCTACTTTTCTGCACATCTAATTCATGTTAAAAGTTTACATAAATTCTTTTATTACATATTTCCTTGTTGGTTCAGTGGGGATAAGGAGGTGTAAAAGGCCGAACCGATAGTCGCAATTTTAAGAGCTGGTCGCTGTATGTTGTTTTGTAGTTGTTTACTTTGCTTGACACGAAACAAGGAAAACGAATAAAATTCCATTTCACGAAAGTTAAACATATTTAAACTGAATCGAGTTAAAAGAAAACAATAACTTCATAAAAAAATAAGTATTTTAAAAACATATTTTGTGTAGTAAGATTTTTTCATCTCTTATGGTTTATCTATTACGCAAAATCAGGGTTCTTTCCAGAAAATTCAAGATATCCAGTATATTTTCCATTGAAATATCCTTAAGATTTGGCATTTTTATCAAAATTGCTAGGGAAATTTTTGAGAAAATTGAAAATTTCGAGAAATTTTTCATGCATTTGTGGGTTTTGGGTGAATGAATTTTTCTTGAAAACTTCTCATGTCGTTTCCTTCAAAGATGCTAACTTAAATATCGAAATTTATACTTAGCCGATGTTTGGCGTATAGGTTGTACTGTTCAGACAGGCACATACGGATCTTTTTCTAAAAATGCCTTTTTACTTTCTCTACACGTACTATGTGCATAGTATATAGGGAAGATGTTGTACTGCACCCAAAAATTTGATACCAAAATTTCATGGAAATACATATTTTGGGACCTCCTGAATCCAAAAAATATTTCTAGAAAAAGGTCCGTGTGTGTGTGTGTCTGTGGACGACATAGCTAAAAACGAAAAATCCGTTAAATGCGAAACTTATTATTTAAGTTCAGTATCACCCATGGTTGCGACACGAAAATGTTCAAGAAAATGCCCCACCTCCGACTACCCTTTTATATGAAAAAAATTCGATTTTCCAAAAAAATGGTTCAAAATATTTTGATTAAAATCCCTTACATTCAAGATACTTACATGACATAAGATGTACATCTTGATTATTTTGAATACCTCTGAAGACCTCTTTGTTCTGGATGAGATTTTCTGAATGTTACATAACACATTTTTACACAAAAATATAGACCTCATCAAAACACACAATTTGTCATATATTTTTTTTTTCTTGGAGTTGACTGTTTTCGAGATATTTCTTGTTAATTAGTTTGTTTTAAAATATTTAAACGTTTCTCGGGAATTTGTCAACACCTGACCACGCAAGGAAACTGATTTCATTCCCATAGCAACCACATTTTAAAACATTTAACTGTCAGTTTAGCCTACTGTATTCCCTTATTTCCTTTCTGGTTATAAGGAACCAGGTGATATGACAGTTTCTATCAATGTTTACCTTAATTAGCATGAAGTAGATACAAGAATAAGCTCATTGACAATTTGTTCGAGATGAAATGAAATGGCGTTTTATTTGTGGACGCTCTTTAGCTGCTGTGGTTCTCAGCGTCCCGTCTACACTGGGCGTGAAATACCGTTTAATTTTGCTCAGGGGCCTCTCTATCAGGCTTGAGGTTCTTTTACGTGCCCTAAATCTACGACACGGGACCCACTTCCCTTCCGAAGGAAGCCATGCTAAGAATTTTTACGCCCAAAAAACCCCTCGTCCTCCACCGGGTTTCAACCCGCGACCTTAAGTATATAACGTTAGCATGGTAACCATTACACCACGGAGGGCGACTGTGTAGAGAAAGTCATGTGAATGGAGCACATCAGAGTTTTTATTCAGGTGCTCTCAAAGCATGTATTTCTGACGAAATTTCGGTATCGAATTGTTAGTGAAATGAAATACCGTCTTTACGGACTACTACGTACACTGTGGTAGAGAAAGTAAAAAGACGAAATTTCTAGTCCATCCATAATCTCGATTTGTAATATAAAATCCACATGGAAGGTATGACTAAGTGAATTCATAGTGATTGTTACTGTATTTGTGTAATATAAGTTTACACAACACTAGGCAGAGTCTGTCTGAAAAATTTAATGCGATACCCGGATTTCTCGGTCTCTAGCCGGTTACTCTACCACTGAGCTACCATGGCAATATGCCGGCATAGAATTAAATTTCTTAACTGAGTCGTATGTTTCCGGGCAGTCAGACTCTGCCTATCCAACTCCTGTTCTACACGCGGTTTCTAAAAGAAAACACTTAAAATTAAAACAATTGTCCATAATATTTGGCTATACTATGAATCCTGGGACTTGAAGTACTTACGACATAATAAATCGTCATAGGCGTGTTACATCTCAAAACAATTTGAAATCATCTTGTAGTTTGCTGGGAAAAATAAATCAGTTTGAGAAATTTAATGTTATGCCGGCATGTTGCCATGGTAGCCCAGTGGTAGAACAACCGGCTAGAGATTGGAAGATCTGTGGTTCAAATCCCGGCTATGGCATTGTATTTTTCAGTCAGACACCTGCCTTACATACAGTTTCTGTGAGAAAACAATTATATCATCACAAATGTAGGTACGTTCTCTTCTCAATATTCTCCACTAGCACGAGTGGTTGATACGCTCTAACTTAAAACAACAACAACATTATGTTCAGGATCTCTGAGAGTTCTCAGAATGTGTAGAAAACAAAATTGAAAGGGACAATACATTTTCAAAGTCCACAGAGTTTTACCAGTCGGGACTTTGCATCGAGAACCGAAAGTTTTTGTTTTGTTATGGACAACTAGCGTGCAAATGGAAAATAACGGTTTTGAAGATAAAATGCTAGTAGGACGTATGTTAAAAAGAGCCGTGGGTTTGTGTCGAGCAGGTGGCAGAGACATTTTGCTCTGTCTGGCCCATTAAATATGAAGAATGACTTCACCAAAAATAACACTCGCAGCTGGTGTGATGTTTTGAGAAGTTTTGCGGTGTGTTTATCTTCCACAAAGAATTTACGACTTCCCACATCATCTGCACTTCCAATAGCGTGATAGTCTCAAGATCGTTGGAAAGGGAAAATATGTGCTGAAATGCATAGCTGGAATGTGTAGAAAGTGAAGTGGTTTCTGTACAAACAAGGTTGCTAGTTTGTTTTGTTTTTTAGTTTGTCTTTCCCTTTACGCGTCTCTTTTGTCTAGCTCTTCGCCACGTTCATAAATCCTCTTAGCTTCATCAAAACATAATATCAATTTTGAGCAACAACGATCTCTAGCAATATAATATATACATATATAATCAATATATTTAATTGATTCTAACCCAATTACACATAGAACTTTACAGTAGTGGCTGGAAAGTGATCATTCTGGATGTACATAAAATCTTAAAATAATTTGAATATGTAAAATGCTAATTTTTGCATACTTGTTATGATTATGAACAAATTTATACAATTTCTGTAGCTCCCAATATAATAATAATAATAATAATAATAATAATAATAACAATAATAATAATAATAATAATAATAATAATGTATATATTTGTAACAGTCTGTTTGTTGAACATGTAGAGAAAGTCATGGGAATAGAAGGGAAATTCACATTCAGGTGACACCACTCGCCTCTCGCCTAGACGGCCCGGGTTCGATCCCAGCAAACGCATGTGGGATTTGTGGTGGACAAAGCGGAGTAGGGTCGGGTTTTCTCAGAGTTCCCCCGCCATCACATTCCATCGGTGCTCCATCAACATTGCATGTATCATCAGTTCCATCGTCTGCGGTGCCGTTTGTAGTAAAAGCGGGCGTTAAACACACAACAAATATAATGTGCTGCACTCACATGACTTTCTCTAACTGTTCTACAAACGTGTTAAAGATGATTCTTATTTCTACACAATGCTAATCGAGATAAACATTAGCAGAATGTTCATATTACTTACTTCCTTAAAAGTAGAAGGGAACTAAAAAAATGCACTATGCCAAAGTGATAGTCAAATGTTTTAAAAGCAATCGTTAGCCAAGGGTAGAACAAAAGAAAAACGGACACTTCCTTCTGAGAAAAGTATAAATGCTTAACAATTGAAACCAATAACAAGGAATATCTGGAAAATGGTTACCTCCACAACAAAAACGAAAGGACATAAATTGTGTGTTTTGACGAGATCTACATTTTTTGTACAGTAAGTTTTTATCTATCTCTTTCGGTTTAGCAGTTAAGCAAAATTCTGTAAAATTCAATCAGAATAAAGAGATCTTCAAAGCTATTCCCAGAAAATTCAAGATATAAATTTTATTTGGGATGTAAATACCTTTAATATACGGGATTTTAATCAATCGTTAAGATCCATTTTTGACAAAACCAAAATTTCAGAAATTTGTCCCTGTAAAGGGTAGTTTGTAATAGGGGCGTTTTCTTGAAAATCTTTGCATCCTTGGAGGATACTTAACCTAAATACCAAGTTTGGTATTTGTCTATTCGTTTTTGAGTTTTGCTGTCCATAGACACACACGCACACATACAGACATACGGACATCTTTCTAAAAATGTATTCTTTTTTTGGTTTCAGGTAGCCCTAAAACATATATTTCCGGTTAAATCTCGCTGTGTAATTTTTGGGTACAATACAAAATAATTCCTTGTCTATACACTATGTACATAGTACGTGAGGAGAAAGTAAAAAAAAAAAAAAAAAGAAAGATAAAAGTGACTTGTAAGCATGCATTTCCGTTGAAATCCCGATGGCAAACCTTTCAGTGGAATACAATACCTTCTCCAACTATTGTGCATGTACATATAACTGGGTAGAGAAAGTGAAAATAAGAACAATTGAGTATTCTTAAATGATGAAGGAAGACTTGGGCATAAAAAATACTTTGCTAGTTTAACTCTTGTGGTTTACATGCATTCGTTTTAAACTTTACATTCAAATTATTTTCAATAGAGGCGTGATATCCCCCCATTTGGAAATCTCATTGTCCCCCCCCCTCTCTTATTCCTCTATTGTTCCCTTAGTGTCAAGCGTTTAGCTTGCTCTGTGCGCTTGGTATTTTTAGTTTATCGGTTCGCCATTGTTTTAGCGTTCCTGTGGGCGGACTAAAGCCGCTTCGTAGAACTCTCTAAGCCGGTCAACTATATTCCTGCTCGTTGCCATTTACAAAGAATGGAATAAACTGCCCGAACGTTTATTGTATGTACATTAGAGATAATAAAATGGCTTCCTCTGATTCAGCCATGGTCCGAGAATTAGCAAGTTTACAGAAGTTGCTTCGTGTATGCACTGCGATTAGCCGTTAACATGAGAGCGAGTTTAATAAGAAGTAGGTATACCGAGTAGCTTAAGTACAGGGAAATGGGTGTGTATGGGGGGGGGTTGACCCTGCAGTTTTATTTGTTATCAGGCTGTACACTCAAATGGCAACGCTTCAAAAGCAATGAAAACTAAATTACACTCCACCAAAAAAATTCGATACCGAGATTTCACCGGAAATATATGTTTTAGGGTCCCCTTTATCAAAAAAAAAAAAAAGCATTTTCAGAAAAAAGGTCCATGTGTGTGTCCGTGTGTCTGTGAACACGATAACTCAAAAACGAAAAGTCGGTAAAATACCAAACTTGGTATTCAAGTTTAGTATCTTCCAGGGATCCCACACGAAGATTTTGAGAAAAATTTCCCCACCCCAAACTACCCTTTTGGTGGAACTTTTTTCGAAAAAGATGATTTTCTAAAAAATGGCTCTAACGCTTTTGATATCGTATATTAAAGATATTTACCTGACAAATAAAATGCATATTTTGAATTTTCTGAGAATAGCCCCTGAAGACTATTTTATTTTGAATGAGTTTTACGAAATTTTACATAACTACTAAACCGTAAGAGCTAAACAAAAACTTACCACAAAAAATGTAGAGCACGTTGAAACACACAATTTATGCTACATACATTTTTTCGTGGAGTGGATTGTTTTTGAGATATTCCTTGTTTTCCGCTTCAGCTATGAAAAACAAGCTTTTCTCATACAGGAATTTGTGAACTCCTGTTCATACAAACAAAGGAATTTGAGTGGCATAGCAACTAGATTTTGACAAACATTTTAATCTAAGGTATTTCACTTCTACTTACAAGAAAGCAAGTAGTAAGATCATTTCTGATAATTTCTTCTCAATTAGCATAAGATTTTTAACAATAATTTGTTACAGAGATGTGGAGAAAGTCATGTGAATGGAATAAATCAGATTTTTATCTTTCTAGGGAGAATATATATATCTTTCTTGTTTTTGGTAACGAATAAACAGTTTTTTAGCTCCGGTCAAGGAAAACTTTAAAGCAGCCGCTTCATACGAATATGATTTGCTTTTGTAAACACGTTTGGTATACCATACTTCTGGAATTGGTGCCTTGAAATAACATATTGGTGCGCTACTTCCTTTAGAAAGCATCGGTTTTACAGCGACACTCGTTCTTCATCACGGTGTGCTGAACACATTGTTCCGACAGCAGCTGCCTTCATAATCATCTGTTCCTTTCCTATTTAAAACTTTGCAGCACCAGTCTCCGAGCTTGTATCTTCCAGATCACGTTGTACGTATATACGTAGCGTGAGCTTCACTTGCTTTATAAAGAAGAGAAGCCAACATTTTCATTACCAACTTCTTATTTATCAAGATCCAGGTTTCCAAAGAAGCCACTGCTGTATACAGAGCGAAATTGAAGATCTTGATGCAGCAATGATACAACTTTGGAAGGTGCACTTGAGAAAACTTGTTAAAACTAAAAGCTTTTTTTCTGTAAACATTTTTAAGGGAGACAGTCATAAGAAATACCACTAGTGTTTTCATTTTCTTGATAATTTGCGACGGGAGTGAATTATCCTAACGGGATGAAAACACGAGTTGTATTTGATAATACAATTCAATGAAATAGACTATTAATAATTCATAATATATAGGCAGAAAGATTTTATCAGGTTATGATTGTAATACTTAAAATTATTCTCAACCGTAGTTGACACATTCGACTATGCTTACTCACCGAATGTTTTTACTGTCTCTACACGTACCATGTAATAGTGTATAGAGAAGATATTGTATTCCACCCAAAAATTCGATACCGAGATTTCACTGGAAATACATGTTTTTGGTCCTCCTGAATCCAAAAAAAAAGCATTTTCACAAAAGGTGTGTGTGTGTATGTGTGTGTGTGTGTGTGTGTGTGTGTGTGTGTCTGTGGACAGCATAGCGCAAAAACGAAAAGACCGTTAAATACCAAACTTGGAATTTAAGTTTGGTATCTTCCAAGGATGCGACACGAAGATTTTCAAGAAAATTCCCGCCTCCCAACTACATTTTACATGGAAATTTTTTTCGAAAATGTTGATTTTCTTAAAAATGGCTCTTACGAATTTGTTTCAAGTATCTTATATTATATATTTACCTGACAAATAAAATGTATATCTTGAATTTTCTGGGAATAGCCTCTGAAGACTACTTTATTTTGGATCAATTTTACGGAATTTTGTATAACTGCTAAACCGTAAAAGATGGGCAGAAACTTACCACACAAAAAATGTAGACCTCGTTAAAACACACAATATATGTAATACACGTTTTTTTCGTGAGGTTGATCGTTTTTTTTTTTTTTTAGATATTCCTTGTATTTGGTTTTAGCTTTGAAAAACTCATACTTTTGTCATACAGGAATTTGTCAACTCCTATCTATATAAACAAAGGAACTTCAGTCACATAGAAACCAGCTTTTGATCAGCACTTTAACCTATGGTACTCCCTTATTTTGCTTCTACTTACAAGGAAGCAAGTAATAAGACTATTTCTGCTAATTTTTTCTCGATTAGCAATAAATAAATAGAAGCATTTGCTTTTTAACAATATTTTGTTACAGAGATGTAGAGAAAGTAATGTGAATGGAACACATCAGATTTTTTTCTTCACTGCCTCCTAAATGATTACATGGCCGACCGTGTCTACACCCAATGTACGAATATCGATAGCAACAATAGAAGTAGGGAACAATTATTTTTATTTCTGCTTTTAATAACTAATATATGAATGGAAACAAAAGCTATTTGAGGTTATTGCACTCATCTCACACATAATTGTTTGTATTTCTTATTTTCACTCCTTTTGTGAACTGAATAAAACTTTATAAACACTGTAACTAAATTAGTTGAAAATATAATTGTGGAACTGACAGTTATTAAAAGTGAAGATTGACTGCCTGAATTGTCACCTTGTTACCAAGATGGGAGATTAAACATACGGACTTCATGTACAAGATTTCAAAGAATGTACATCAACTGTGAAAACATTTTTCGACAATATCGCTCCAGCCAGATGACCGCAATTGGTTGAAATTGTCTAAGCTCAGCCATTCCATTGGCACTTCAATAATTGAGCTGAATTGTCACTATAATTTGTCAAAAATTGAGAATTCCTTCCAGTAATAGTAAGTACAAAGATATTGTATTCCATCCAAGATACCGAGATTTCATCAAAAATACGCGTTTTATGGATCGCTGAATCAAAATAATTAGAAACAGGTCCGTGTATGTGTATCCTTGGGCAGCATAGCTCAAAAACGAAAAGACCGTTAAGTTCGAAACTTGGTATTTAAGCCTCGTGTATTCCAAGGATGGAACACGAAGATTTTCAAGAAAATATTCCCATCCAAAACTATATTGTACTTAGAAAAGTTTTCAATAATGCTTTTTCTCATATTTCAAAGATATTTTCATGGCAAACGAAATTATATCTTGAATTTTATAAAAATAGCCACTGAACGACTTTTGCCTAACTGTTAAAGTGGAAGTGTTTGACAAAAGACTTATCAACAAAAAATGTACACCTCGTTGAAAACAAAAGTTATGTCATACATTTTTTGTGAAGTGAACCATTTTCGAGTTAATCCCTGTTATTAGTTTCAATTTCCAAACATTTGAATTTTTCTTAAATAGAAAATCGTCAATCGTTTTATAAGTTTTATATTTTACTCCTGGCTATGAATAGAGAACCTATTTCAATTCTATCGCATAGCGACCAGCTTTAAAAGATTCGAATATCGTTTTAGGCTAGAGTATCTCCTAGTTTGCCTTCTACTTACAAGCAACTAAGTAGTAATACTCAGTCTACTAATGTTTACTGGCATATAAAAAAACTACTGAACGAAATGTCTCACAGCTGTGGCGCTAATATGATCCTAGGAATTAATATTCTCATTAACAATTAATTTTTATTTTCTCTAACACTTATGTACCTACAATGTACATACCTAATAGCTAGAAAATGTGTTATATTCCATCCAAAAATTTGATGTAGAAATTTCGCCAGAAATATCTTTTGAGGTCCCCTGAGTCCAAAAAAAGGCACTTTTATAAAACGATCCATGTATGTATGTCGGTGGATATCATAAACCAAAAACGAAAAGTCAGTAAAATACCAAACTTGGTATTCAAATGTACTGTCTTCCGTAGATGCGACACGAAGATTTTCAGGTGAATCTCCCCACCCTAAACAACCATTTACATAGAAAAAATTTCGTAAATTTTGATGTTCTCAAAAATAGCTCTAATGGTTTTGATTGAAGTATCATGTTTAAGACATTATTATGGCTAACGAAATGTATTTCCAAAATTGTCTGGTAATCAATCGCCTCTGAGGACCTCTTCATTCTGGATAACGTGTGTAACTGGTAAACCGTTACTGAACAAAAATTGTAAATCTCTTTAAAACAAACAATTTATATAAAATACATTTTGTGGAGTTAACCATTGACGAGACATTCTGTGTTATTGGTTTCAATTTTAAGATATTTAAACTTTGAGAAAAGGGGAAGTCATCGTCTTTTCGTCTCTCAATTGTTTACTCCTAGCAAGCAAAGATAACGGAATTTCAGTTGTTGCATATAGCGACCACCTTTTAAAACATTTGACTATCGCTTTATTGTAGTGCATTACCTTATTTACCTTCTACTCACAAGGAGACAAGTAGTGAGACAACTTCTGCTAACGTTTATCTCAATGCATATAAAAATAATCTTTGTAAGAAAAATTTGTTTGCGGAAAGCTAGAGAGAATCATGTGAATGGGGGCACATCAGATTTTTTCACTGATTTTTCTCCAAGCATCATTCTAACTACTGAATTGGTAGGATAATTTACCTCCCGTAAAGGTAACATTACAACTTAATTTCATTCTACACTACTGTTTTCTTAATATCCATTTGGTTATTCCCGTTTAATAACGGCAATATCTTTAGCCTTCGTCTCCAAGTCTAATAAAAGATCGCATATATGTGTAATAACTGTTGTCCAGCTTAACAATACATGCAAATAATTCTTCACCTTTCCTTCAATTGCCGGATTATGCTCTAATTGGTATAGTCTTACATATGTACCAATCGTAGCGAAATTCCTTCATAGAGACGGTGTGCGACCCATCCCTACGTTTCAAACGACTACAACATTGGTAATTCGTCAGTTCTTACGTCCCTATTTGTTGTTAACGCCATCGCATAGAGAAACCTTACGGCTGGAATAACACTATTACAATCTACGGAAACGTGTCATATTTTATTCACGCGTGTATATAGTAGATAAGCAATACACTCACGCATTCGATACTGTAATTTTTCTCAAGTATCTGTTTTGAGGTGCCCTGAATAACAAAGGATTTAAAAAAATGTATTTGTGTGTGTGTGAATTGTATCGCAAAAATACCAAAAATTAATAAAAAGAAACTTAGTATTATTCAGAAACCTCCCGGAATACGATACAAAGATTTTCAAGAATGGTACATCATTTGTAAATAGCATTTTTGTGCAGATTTATCTATTTCCTAGATATTTCTTATTAGTTTTAAAATATATGAAATTTAAAAGGCATATTAAAGTCTCTGAAAAAATGTGACTATCGTTAAGGCTAATCTATTCCCCTAACCTCATTATATCTATAAGGAAATATGTAGTACAAGCATTTCCACAAAGCGTTTTATAACATAAATAGAAGAACAAGGATCTTTAAAGATTAGCTAGCTGATAGCTGAGCTGTGAAATGATTGTGAATATTCCTTTTTTTCCAAAGAGGAATATTTATTTAATATATTGCATTATTTTCGCTTAGAAATTCTATTAACAAAATATATGAGAGAGAGAGGATATGTAATATATATGTGCTTTTTTGAGGGGGGTAAATTGTAAGATGTATGAGGGTAGGTTGCTGCTTGCGACATCACTTTTCAAAGTCCAATAACACAAAACACCTATTCCTGTCGATAATTTTTTCACCATTGAAAAACCTGTTCTTCACGATGGACATATCTTCATTAGGGCAACTTCTAATTTCAACTCCTAAATTAAAAGCCTTACAATTAAAATACGAAAATATTCAAACTAACATAAGAGTACGTGTAAAGAATAGTCTGAGGTGTTACATTCACATAACTTTCCCTACCGACTCTGCAGTAAACTGTTCCTGAAAATGTTTATTCTATCTACTTCATTAATGTACTACTTCTACATTAACAAAAATGACCTTCTTATTCATTCCCTTGTGATAAACTTTGTAAAAAAAATCTGATGTGGTCCATTCACATCACTTCCTCTACCTCTCTGCAACAAAGTATTTTTAAAAAGCTATGTTTCTATATACTCCATGCTCATCGAGAAAAAAATAGCAGAAATAGTTTTAGAGCACGTTAAAACACACAATTTATGTTATATACATTTTTTTCTTGGAGTTGATAGTTTTTTAGGTATATCTTGTTTTGGTTTCACCTTTGAAAAACTTATACTTTTCTCATACAGGAAGGAATTAGTCAACTCCTGTCCACACTAACAAAGGAACGTCAGTCACATAGCAACCAGCTTTTGATTATCGCTTTAACCTATACTAGTCCCTTATTTCCCTTCTACTTACAAGGAAGTAAGTAATAAGACTATTTGTGCTTATGTTTTTCGATTAGCATGAAGTAAATAGAAGCATAAGCTTTTTTAAAAATAATTCATCGCAGAGAGGTAGAGAAAGTCATATGAATGGAACACACCAGATTTTTTAATTATGTTGTTCACACACCCATATGCAGACCTTTTTCTAAAACTCCGATGTGTTCCATTCACATGACTTTCTCTACATTTCTGCAACAAATTATTGTTAAAAAGCTAATTCTTCTGTTATTACACGCTAACCCAGAAAAACTAGCAGAAAAGGTGTTATTACTTGCTTTCATGAAAGGAGAAGAGAAATAGGGGAGTACCATAGGTTAAAGTGATAGTCAAATCTTTTAAAAAGCTGGTTGGTATGTGATTTAAGTACCATTGTTTACATGGCCAGGAGTCGACAAATTCCCGTATGGGGAAAAGTATGTTTTTTAAAACTGAAAGATATAACAAGGAATATCTCAAACTGTCAACTCCACGAAAAATGTATAAAACATAACGAGCATATAACGAGCTCTACATTTGTATCAAGTGAGCTTTTGTCTATCCCTTACGGTTTATTACTTCATAAAAACTCATCCTCAAAAGCGATAAAGCACTCTTAATATTCAGGACACAAGTAGAGGTTGATATGTAATTATAAACTATCTGTTTTTTTTTAATATTTTTATAATAAAGAGGTCTTCAGAGGCTATTCCCAAAAAATTCAAGATATAAAATTTGTCATATGAATAACTTTAATATACGATATTTTAATCAAAATTGATAGAGCCTTTTTGAGAAAATTAAAAATTTCGAACATCTCTCCATGTAAAGAGTAGTTAGAAGTTAACGATTTTCTTGAAAATCTTCGTGTCGCATCCTTGGAAGATATTGAACTTAAATACCACGTTCGTATTAACGGACTTTTCATTTTTCAGCTTTGCAGCGCCCCCCTTCCACACACACACACACTCGGACATTTTTGTTTAAATATGTTTTCTGAGACCCGCTGAATATGGGATCTCAAAACATACATATGTGGTAAAATCTCGGTATCGAATTTATGAGTGCAATACAAATTATTTTCCATACACTATGTGCATAGTAAGTATAGACAAAGTGAAAAGACTTTTCTTGATTTAGGGGTCCTCAAAACATGTATTTCCGGTGAAATGTCCATTGAATTTTCGGATGAAATGAATTACCCTCTCTACCTTTTCTATTCCATGTGGAAGAGAAAGTAAAAATATCTTGTAGTCATTCGGCATTATTCGATTTCCATATTGAGTTATGCATTTCAGACAAATGACTTCCAAACTTGTATTCTGCAATCAAATATAAATTTTGAGTTTTAAAATGAAACTAATGCTTCCTCCACTTGCCACTAAATATGCTTTCTTTATATTTCGTTGTTATAAAGTACGTTAAAGATATAAATACCGGCATTTTGATAAATTATACCTTAAGGTGTATCCATTTTGATGTGTTAGTCTTTTCTCTCTCTGTATATACACACAATGTTTAGAGAAGATATCATATTCCCTAAAAAATTCAGGATCCGAAATTTTTACAGAAACTAATTTTTTGAGACCCCCTGAATCCAAAAAAGCATTTTTTGAAAAAAATCAGTGTATATATCTGAGTGTGTGTGGACAGCATTGCTAAAAAATCTGATGTGTACCATTCACATGACTTTCTCTATATCCCTGCAACAAATTATTCTTAAAAATCTTAACTTCTATTAACGTCATGCTAATCAGTAAAACATTAGCAGAAATAGCCATATTACTTGCTTCCTTGTAAGTAGAGGTGAAATAAGGGAGTACCATAGGTTAAATTGATAATCAAAAGCAGGTTGCTATGTCACTGAAGTTCCTTTGTGTGTATGGATAGCATTTGACAAATTCCTGTATGAGAAATGTAAAAGTTTTTCATAGCAGAAGCCAAAAATGGGGAATGTCACAAAAACAACGAACTCCTCGAAAAAAATGTATATAACATAAATTGTATGTTTTAACGTGCTCTACATTTTATGTAAAGTAAGTTTTTGTCCATCTCTTACGGTTTAGCAGTTATTCAAAATGTAGTAAAATTCATCCAGAATAAACTACTCTTCAGAGGCTATTCCCAGAAAAATCAAGATATACATTTTATTTGTCACATAAATATTTTTAATATACGAAATTTTAATCATAATCGTTAGAGCCATTTTTGAGAAAATCAAAATGTTCGAAAAAAGTTCCATGTAAAGGGTAGTTTGGGGTGGGGGATTTTTCTCAAAATCTTCGTGTCGCATCCCTGGAAGATACTAAACTTAAATACCAAGTTTGGTATTTTAACTACTTATCGTTTTTGAGTTATCGTGTTTACAGACACACACACACGGACCTTTTTCCGAAAATGCTTTTTTTAGATAAAGGTTACCTAAAACTTACATTTCCGGTGAAATCTCGGTATCGAATTTTTTGGTGGAGTGCAATACATTCTCTATACACTATGTACATAGTGCCTATAGACAGAGTAAAAACGAAAGGTCCCTTTGATACCAAACGTGGTATTGAAGTTTAGTACCTTCCAAGGATGTAACGCGAAGATTTTCAAGAAAATCCCAGAACTAACCTAAACAGGGAAAATCTTTCAAAAATTTTGATTTTATCAAAAATGGCTGTAACGATATTGTATAAAATATCGTATACTAAAGATGCTTACATTAAAAATAAAACGTATGTCTTGAATTTTCTGGGAATAGCCTCTAGAGGTTTTCTTATGCTGGATGAAGTTTGTGCATTTTTGCATAGCTGGTTAGCCGTAAGAGGCAGACAAAAATGTAGTACGCAAAAGTGATCTCATTAAAATACGTAATTTATCATCATATTATTTTGTTTTTTGTTGTGTTTTGTTCATTTTTTAAGAGCTGCATGTTTCTAAGATATTCTTTACTAATGGTTTAAAATTTAAAGTACACTATTACCATAGCGAAATTTATAAACTTCTGGCTATTCAAACAAAGGAACTTCAATCACATAGCAACCAGCTTTTAAAAAATTGACGATCGCTTTAGCCTAGTGTACTCCCTTATTTCCTGTTTACTTACAAAGAAACTAGTAATAAGATCACTTCTGCTAACTTTATCTCATTTAGCATGGAGTAGTTAGAAGAACAGGCTTTTTAACAATAATTTGTTACAGAGATGTAGGGAAAATCGTGGGAATAAAGCATCAGATTATTTTTCTTCGTCTAACAGTTTGTCCACAAACCAAGCACATCATTTACTACTGATGTGTTTTGTTTTGTGCTAAATGCACTTCAAAATGAACAACGCCTGTCAATACTATCTGTTTTGCTTTCTACCTCAATACGTGACCTGCTGACCAAGGTAGTGGAGGTCATTGACGTAACAGAAAGCATTCAAAACTCAGTTTTGATACATTGATTATAGCGAGACCTGCCCACTCAAGAATATACCTTCCATCCCGCGGTCTCGGGGAAAATAAATACACATGTTTTGTATGTGTCATGCCTACTTCAAAACATATTTATCTGAATAAATATAATTATAGGTTCGTAAATAATGGTGTAATAATTTTCGTTACACTGTTCTCAATTACTAATGCTAAGATCTGCACTTATACCCCTGATAACCTGTATATATAATTATGAAAATTTGTAGTTTCACCTTTGGATACCCTTAACAAATATAGTTCGTGATTTTTTAACAATAATAACCATACCTATGTGTCAAATTTTATGACGTCAGTAAATAACATCGGAATATTCTCAGTTTTGATATATAGCAGCAATAAAACATGTTTTATGCTGAAAGCGTTCTTACTGAGCACAATGCAGCGATTACTACATAAATGTCTATCCAAAATAAATCACGTGGCCTGTTTACCGGCTCCGGGAAATATTTCTGGATGTTATCCATATTTCCATCCTGGTTGGCGTGTCTTCAGGTTTGGAACACGGCCAAAACTAGCCTAGTGACAATGCAAGAAATGGCTGGAACGTCATAATCGATCAAAAATGATACATCGAGATGAGTAAAGGTTTTTCATGCACCATGTACCATGCAGAACGTTTCCGTAACAACGTTAGTGGAAAATTATGATTGAGAAATGCATTAGCAGCATTCACCTATTTAGAGCAGAGGCATTTATCATGCGAAACCTGGCTGACAGAAAATGTTTTTGTGCTAAAGTGTCTCCCCTTGTATTTTTTATTTTTAACAGGCTCTGAGCTCTTGAAAGATACAAACTAGTTTACTAGGAGATGTATTTGTGAAAAAATTCTGATCACACAGTTTTGCGTTCCGTTTTCAACCTATCCACTCTTATAGAAAACGTTTTTACTTTCTCTACACGTACCATATACATAGTGTATAGAGAAGAATTTGTAACGCACCCAAAATTTCGATATTGATATTTCACCGGAAATACGTGTTTTGGGACCCTGAATCCAGAAAAAACATTTTTGGAAAAAGGTCCGTGCGTGTGTGTGGACAGCATAGCTCAGACCGTCAAATACCAAACTTGGTATTTAGGTTGCTATCTCCCAAGGATGCGACACGAAGGTTTTCAAGAAAATCCCTCAACCCCAACTACCCTTTACATAGAACTTTTTTCGAAAATTTTCATTTTCTTAAAAATGGTTCTAACGAATTTGATTAAAATATCGTATATTAAAGATATTTACATGAAAAATGAAATGTATATCTTGAATTTTCTGGGAATAGTCTCTGAAGACTACTTTATTTTGAATAAATTTTACGGAATTTTGCATAACTGCTAAACCGTAAGAGATGGATGAAAACTTACCACACAACAAATGGAGAGCATGTTAAAGCACACAATTTATGTCATATAATTTTTTCGTGGAGTTGATCGTTTTTTAGATATTCTTTGTTTTTAGTTTCAGCTTTGAAAAACTTATACTTTTCTCGTACAGGAACTTGTCAACTCCTGTCCATACAAACAAAGGAACTTCAGTCACATAGCAACCAGATTTTGACTATCACTTTAACCTATGGTGCTCCCTTATTTCGTTTCTACTAACAAGGAAGCAAGTAATAAGACTATTTCTGCTATTTTTCCTAGATTAAAATGAAATAAATGGAAGCATAAGTTTTTTAACAATAATTTGTTGCAGAGATGTAGAGGAAGTCATGTGAATGGAACACATCAGATTTTTATTCTTTAGTTTGTTTGAAGTTTGACGTCCTTTAATCGGAAGGTAAAGGAACGAATTGATACTCGATTTTCTCATTTTAGAATAACGGAAAATGCAGAAAAAATTTAATTTTACCTCAAGCGATATTTGAAGCGGAGATATCTTGAAATTAGGTCACCTCCATACGACAAAGGCGAGCGAAATTATCCTTAAAACATTTGATTCTGCCCCTCTACTTCTAAAGTATATCAATTTTCAATTTGATTATTTCGGTAGTGTAGGGCTTTGTTCTTTTTTACTTTCTCTGCATATATTATGCACATAGTGTATAGAGAAGGTACTGCATTCCATCCAAAAATTTCATACCGAAATTTCAACGGAAAATAAACTTTTAGAGTCCCCTATATCCAAAAAAAAGTATTTTCAGAAAAAGGTCAGAGGGTCTGAACTCGGTAACTCAAAAACGAAAAGTCTGTTAAATGCCAAACTTGGATTAGTTCAGTGTCTTCCAGGGAATGCGACAGGAAGATATTGAGAATTATCCCACCCCAAACTACTCTTCACTTGGAAAAAAGTTCAAAAATGTTGAATTCTCAAAAATGGCTCTAACGATTTTGATTAAAATACCGCATATTAAAGATATTTATAGAGCAAATAAAATGTAGATCTTGAAATTTCTGGGAATAACCTCTGAAGACTACTTTATTCTGGATGAATTTTATGGAATTTTGTATAACTGGCAAACTATAATAGATAGACAAAAACTTACGTAACAGAAAATGTAGAACTCGTTCAAACATACAATTTATTTTACATACATTTTTTTCGTGGAATGGTTTGTGTTTTATATATTCCTTGTTATTGGTTTCAGCTTTAAAAAAACTTGTACTTCTCTCATGTTTGTCAACTCCTCTCTATAGAAATTAAGGAACTTCAATCAAATAGCTACCATCTTTTGATTAATACTTTAGCCTATGTTACTCCTTTATTTTCCTTCTACTTGCTTGGAAGCAAGTAATAAGACTATTTCTACTAATTTTCCCGATTAGCATGAAGTAAATAGAAGCATACGCTTTTTAACAATTTATTCAAGAGATGTAGAGAAAGGTATGTGAATGGAATACATCAGAAACGAATGTTTCAGGGGGACCAAAACATGTATTCCTGGTGAAACTTGGTGTTGAATTCTTAGGTGGAATGCAATACCTTCTCAATACACCATGTACATGGTATATGTAGAGAAAGTAAACATCTGATATGTTCCATTCGTAATACATCTTTTTCGTTGAGTTGATCGTTTTTGAGATATTCCTTGTTATTGGTTTCAGCTTTAAAATACTTGTACTTTTCTCATACGGGAATTTAACTCCTGTACATACAAAGGGACCTCAGTTATATAACAACCAGCTTTTGACTATCATTTTAGCCTATGGTACTCCCGTATTTCCCTTCTACTTACAAGGAAGCACACAACAAGACGATTTCTGCTAATTTTTCTCAATTAGCATGAAGTTAATAGAAGCATAAGCTTTTAAACAATAATTTATTGCAGAGATGTAGAAAAAGTCATGTGAATGGAACACATCAGATTTTTAATTTTCTAAATGTTATCATATTTTGATAATTTTGGTGAATTACGATGGATAACAAGTTTTACCTCGGTTAATGAAACAGAATTTTAGTAATTGTGTATTAAAGTTTTTAATAGCGTGTCAACGCGTATGTTGAAGCCAGGTGGGGGCAAAACCTTTGTCGTTTTGTTCCGCAGGAGAAAATCACTTGGGTGTGACGTGTCAACAAACTGAGGTAGCTTGGTGATTGGTGCTATGACAGGTGGGCAGGGTAGGTGCGTTTATTAAAACCCTTGTTTGCTTTATCGATACGATTTCTCGTACAAGAGGTCACTAGAGTGGCCGATGACGACAAACGCAGCCTTCACTCAAACATGTGCGAGATCCGTTAACCCCAAATAAGCCGTTTCCTTAGGTAACGAGGGGCATACTGAAAGCGCGAGCAACGTATTCAATCGTAAATATGCAGTATAAGTTAAAATTCATATTCAAACAATATAAAAAAAAGCAATCTGATGTGCTACAATCACATAACTCTCTCTAGCTGTTCCATATACTGACTATTCTTACTGAAGATTATTATTTTATTTATTTTTTATTTATTTAAATAGAATGTCCCAATGAGCATATTGCTCTAGGTAGGGACTGCCCTTTAGTGAGGCGGTAAGCAAAATACAAAGAATAAAACACATTAACACATATAAAAAAGAGTATATAAGTATACATTTTATATATACACACATAATTTTTTATTGTAATTTGTGTGGGTGTGTGATTAAACTTAATGCAATATTTCAAGAAACACCATAAGGATTTTCTGTTGTCAAATTTTTAGGAATTACAGTATTGCTCAAGTAGGTATTTGAAGAGTTTGTTTTTAAATTGGGATAAGTTAGATGATTTTTTAATGTTAAGTGGGAGACTGTTGTATGTTTTAGTGGCACTATGTAATATACTTTTTATTCCATATTTGGTAGAGTTAACTGATTCTATACATATGTGACTGGCTGATCTAGTTTTGTAGGAGTGAATATCTCTTTTGTGTTTGATTACAGAGTTGGTACATAGGAGGTTATTTTCAGCTTTATACATGAATGAAGATTCACTATATTTACAGAGAAAGGATTGTTCTTATTACTTGCTACATTTCAAGTGGAAGGGAAATAAGCAAATAACTCTCTCTAAAGGGATAGTCAAATCTTTTAAAAGCTGGTGATATGTGAAACAATTGAGGTTCGGTTCGCTTTACTTGATGCCGTTTGAGAAAAGTTAAAAAACTTCAAAATTGAAACCAATAACAAGGAATATCTCGAAAACGGTCAACTTTACGAGAAAAACGTATATGACGTAAACTATGTGTTTGTTAAAATCTAAATGTTTTTTGTACTAAGCTTTTCTTTATCTCTTGGGGTTTAAGCGTTAAGCAAAATTCCGCAAAACTCGTTCAAAATAATGAGCTCTTCAGAGGCTATTCCCAGAAACTTCAAAATAAGCATTTCATTTGTGATGTAAACATCTTTAATATACGGTATTTTAATCAAAATATTTAGAACCACTTTTTAGAAAAACAAATTTTCAAAAACTGTTCCATATAAAGGGTAGTTTATGGTGGAGGGATTTGCTTGAAAATCTTAGTGATGCATCCATGGAAAGTGCTAAACATAAATGCCAAGTTTGGCATTTAATTTCCTTTTCGTCTTTTGAGCTATGCTGTCTATAGGCACACGCATATAGATACACTCGAAACTTTTTCTAAAAATACTTTTTTCGGACTCATGGGGTCTCAAAATATATATTTCCGGTGAAAGTTCAAAATCGAGCTTTTGGGTGGAATACAGTACCTTCTCTAGCTACATTGTATGTACATTCGTGCATAGAAAAGTAAGAAAGCGACTGCGGAATCGTAATCTAAGACTTTATAACACATGCTGCCATATTGTAATTTATTAGCCCCGATCAGTATTTTAAAATGGCGGATGTCAATGTTTCGTTTCGATAGTGTTCTGTCTTTGAATTCCTTATCAAAGAGGAGAAAATCTGCAGTTAAATTTCACCGTAACCTTCAACGTGCATATAGAGCTGTCTGTATGGGCGCCAACAGTGTTTGCACACAAGGAAACATTTAAAAAATGGGAGCACGAGGAATCAAAATGAGTCTTGTAGTGGTCACATATGAACAGCTTCCGCGGAACGCAAAATGAAAAAAGATTAGCCACCACTGTGGATGAAATCGTTGCTAATTTGCAAAGTTAGAAATAATTTGGAATCTTAGTTATGGAAAAGTTTGCCTGTGTTGAGCCCCACATTTATTGACAGAAAGTTACAAACTTCACAGAAGAACCATCACTCAAAATCTTCTTCAGAGGTTTTAAAATGAAGGTGATAATTTTTTGTTGGGTATTGTGCAGGCGATGAAAGCCGTCTCCATAATTACGAGACCGAAACAAAACGCCAAAATATGGAATCCAAAGACTTGGAGAATATTCGGAAAGCACTGCGTCATTGTCCTCAGGCAGCTGAAACGGAATTCTATCACAAGAGTGTTTTCAAACCTGCAGAACGATGGGAGTAATGTGTGCAAAAATAAATGGAACTATGTTGAAAAGTGGCAGAAAAGTCTCTTACATTAAAATGGAGTACTTAGGTGTTTAAAAACAAAGATTGAGATTTTTAAAATGTGTTGTCAGATTTTCAGTATGACCCTCGTACATTAGATATTTGAATAGATATAATCAACCGAGTGAGATGGCATTACGGTAACGTGTTAGGGTTCTACTTCGGACGTACTGGGTTCGATTCCACTGGTGTTGGCTACTGTGATTATTAGTTTCTTCGTGGCTATCCTGGGTCGGTAGGCGAATGCTGGAGTAGTTTTCATTCTACCAAGAATGTCTTGTCCCTATAATTTCCTTGCATCTGTTGTAGGACCAAGTGATGGAGTTACTCCTCATTCTGAGTTACTTTTGCATAGCTGGTAATCAGAGATAGACAAAAACTTACTACATAAAAATGCAGATTTCATCAAAACACACAGTTTACATTTTTGTTGCGCAGCTAACCGTTTCCGGGACATTCCTTGTTAGTTTAATTTTAAAATTCATATACTTTTCTGAGAATGAAAGTCTTCCATGTTTCTTTTGTTTTACTCCTGTTCATGCAAATATGCGAATTTCAATCACGGTCGCATAGCGATAATAAATATTGGACTATCGTTTTAGCACAGTGTTCTTTCTTAGTTTCCTTCTACTTGCAAGGGACTAAGTAATAAGAACATTCCGCTAATATTTATCTCGAATAGTATGGAGTAGAAACAAGAATAATCTTTTGTAATAAGTTTGTAGAAGAGATACAATTAAAATTTGTGTTAATACCTTTATTGATAAAGTTGTTCGATTATCAACTTCCAAGTAATCGAATATTGTAGGATCTAGTTCATTTTGAGGGATTAAATAGGAATCAAATTCAATGTCTAGAAAATCTGAATATTCATAACTTCAATATCATTGATATCCAATGGTTTTAAGCGTTAATGCGGGTTTGGTAATTTCATCAATTAAATAAAGAATTCGAATAGAGGCTAAGTCATGTGAATGGAACATATCAGGATTTTAAAATTGTAACGTGAAATTATATATATATATATTTTTTTTTTTTTAATCAGACACTATTAAAAGTAAGCTTTTGAACACTAAAACTAAAAATCTGATGTGTTCCATTCACATGACTTTCTCTATATCACTGCACACGAGTTCACAAAGTCCTGTATGAGAAAAGTATAAGTTTTTATAGCTGAAACCAAAAACAAGGAATATCTAAAACAAAAACAATCGACTCCACGAAAAAAAATTATATAACATAAATTGTGTGTTTTAAGGTGCTCTACATTTGTTGTGTGGTAAGTTTCTGTCCATCTCTTACGGTTTAGCAGTTATGCAAACTTCTGTAAAATTGACCCAGAATAAAGTAGTCTTCAGAGGCTATTCCCAGAAAATTGAAGATATACATTTTTGTCCTCAGGTAAATAGCTTTAGTATACGAAATTTTAATCAAAATCGTTAGAGCCATTTTTTAGAAAATCGAAACTTTCGAAAAAAGTTCCATGTAAAGGGTAGTTTGGGGTGGGGGATTTTTCTCAAAATCTCCGTATCGCATCCCTGGAAGATACTAAACATAAATACCAAATTTGGTATTTTACAGACTTTCCGTTTTTGAGTTATCGTGTTCACAGACTCACGGACACACACACACACACGGACCTTTTTCTGGATTTTTTTTTTTTGATACAGGGGACCCTAAAACGTATACTTCCGGTGAAATCTCGGTATCGAATTTTTTGCTGGAGTGCAATACCTTCTCTATACACTATATACATAGCACGTATAGAGAAAGTAAAAATTGCTCTTTGTGACTCTAGTTTTATAAAATATTTATAACACTCCAATGTTACCAACTTAAGTTTTGTTTCCATCACTGTATCCGTTTTGTAGAAGGAATCAACATTTCCAATTGTAATAATTGTACAATAAATATCACACTTTCATCATAATTGCACAGTTGAGAACTTAATGTTGCATATTATTAATAACAATTGTACATGGTTATTTTCTGTTATTTATCCGAATAAACTAAATGAGTTTATGGTCCTGAGAAAAAAAAGTAAAATCAATAATAATACCACCGCCTTTTTACTAGTCCATTCTCGTGTCTAAACATACTCAACTAGACAACAATTTTCTTCGATTGGCAACTTCAAACGTATAAAACGTGTTTGCTGGGTATTTGGTTGTAACATACTCCAGTTTATCATTTAATAGCAGAAGGAATGGAATGGAATTGTTAATTTATAAGATTTATGGTAAAGAGTAAAGAAATGGCATTATTACATCGATTACCAATCTATATCGATAAACGAATTCTATTCTCACATACACACACGCCTCCAAGCGATAGGAAAAGTACTATTCCTTGGACAAAAGGAATGTTGAACCTTATATTATAAATTTATTGATAAACCTAGAAATGTTGTACTGTCTAAAAAATAATGTATGACCTTACGGCCTCGTTACGCAAACTTTCCTTCTCGCAAAATAAAGCTACTCTTTTAACTCTAGTATCATAAATATTAATTGCTTCTCTGTACCTCGCGGATAAGCTTATCGCATCTGAGATGGCGGAAATCTGTAAGAGGACTTCTGTCACCATTCCCTTTCTTCACTACGAGAAACCCGCTCGGCGTTTCTAATTAATGGCAAGTGCAGTTTTAGTGGTGCTAAATCCTTGATGTGTGATGTAACATGCCTGGTCACCTTAGCAGTGTATAATGTTGCAGCACCCGAAATAGTCAGTGCTGCTTCTGCATATCTGCTATTCATCACCTAGCTGGAGTACCGAGAGGTGAGAGAGAAATGCATTCCCAATGGAAAACACCTGGGGCATCTTTCACAATATTTACAATTTGCATATTAATAGTTTATAAATAACAATGTAGTTTATCTCCGCTTATATTTAACATCTACATGGACGATATTCTTAGAGAATTAAAACATGAAATACCATTAGAAATAAGAAAAAAAAATCTGATCCGTTCCATTCACAGGACTGTCTCTAAATTGCTGTAACTTTATGAAATCGATTTAAACATTAGCATACATTTTCTTAATTTCTTGCTTCCTTATAAGCGGAAGGAAAATAAAGGAATACTCTATGCTAAAAGAATATTACATTTCTTATAAGCTGGTTACCATGTGGTTGAAATCCGTTTCTATGCAGGGCAAGGAGATTACAACCTTCCGTGTGAGAAAAGTATTTTAAATCTGAAACAAATAACAAGGAATATCTCAGAAACAGTCAATTCTAGCAAAATAGGTATATGTTGAATTGTGCGTTTTAACGTGAACTAAATTTTTTGTGTAGTAAGTTTTTGTCTATCTCTTACGGTCTAACCGTTATTGAAACCTCGTCCAGAATAAAGGTATCTTCGGGACTATTCCCAGAAAATTCAAAAGATACGTTTTATTTGTGATGTAAATATATTAAATGTACTGTATTTTAATCAAAATCATTAGCCATTTTTCAGAAAATCAAAATTTTCGAAAATGTTTTCATGTAAAGGTCTTTTTGTTTTTAGGCTAATGCTGTCCACTATGTACATAGTACGTGTAGAGAAAGTAATAGTAATCTCTCGGCCTTCTCTCAAATGTGGTGCCTATTCGCCGGGAAAAAATGTGCACAATTTTTAGTTGTAAAAGCTGACGTCAGATTTATCTTCCACTCAACGATCAGCTGCATACTATGCCAGGCGCTGATAACCTCCCTCCACATCGAGACGACAGGTAATGTGCGCACTCCACCACACATAAAATAACTAACCAAAATTTCGTGTAGCGAAGAGAAAATTCACTCAGCTACTTTACATTTTTCCATTGATATATAGAAAGAAACTGAAAAGAGAAAACTTTAAATCGTGTAAGTTCTCTTGTTTAAAATATTAAAGACAAAAATATACAAGAAATTAGATTAAGTATTAGTGAACGATTCTGATTCTTAATATGTTTTTCTTATCAAAATTGGGTATGGGAGAGAGGGCCGAAGTGTGGGTATATTTATTTTCGATTTATTATCACCAGCTTCATCTGAAATATGGAAGTGATAATGACATTATAAGTTATTTCCGCGTGTAGATTAATTAAAACTTGCCTGTGTAACTTCATCTTTTGCAGTAGCTGTTGTAATAATTTCATAAGAAATCCTGTTTAAAATGTGGCCCTCCGTGGTGTAATGGTTACCATGCTAACTTCATATACCCAAGGTCGTGAGTTTTTTTTTTATTATTATTAAAATACTCTACCGGAGTCTGATCGGGACTCCGGCACTGTATACCCTACTTTTATTTACCTTTTTTCTTTTACCTTGTTTTACCGTATTATTACTGTTTTCTTACTTTTACAACACACACATATACACAAACATATAACACCCATGCCCAAGGCGGGACTCGAACCCACGATCCCCAGCGCTACGAAGCACCAAAGCGGGACGCCTTGGCGAGCGCGGCCATGGGGACTGGCAAATTCAAACCGGCGGATGACGATGTATTTTTCGAGCGTAAAAATCCTTAGCATGGCTTTCTTCGGAAGGGAAGTAAAGCCGTTGGTCCCGTGTCGTAGATTTACGGCACGTAAAAGAACCTCAAGCATGATAAGGGAGGCCTTTGAGCAAAATTAAGCAGTATTTCATTTCCAGTATAGAAGGGGACGCTGAGAACCACAAGCAGTTAAAGAGCGTCCATAAATAAAACGTCATTTACATTTTCACCTTAAAATGAATGCAACCTTTTTTTAAAAAAAATTAAAACCATTACATAAGTGAAGCTATCTTCTTGTACAAATCTGGACATCCATTACAGATACATGCTGCACTAAACATGGTTGGTGTTGGTAATCTGGACGCGTTTCGACAACATTAGTTGTCATTATCTTTGCAGGTTCGCAGACGTCTGAGTTTGCTAGGAAGCTTCGACGTCTAATATAGGTGTCATTCTGCTAGCAGTGACCTCAGGTGGTAGAAGACGGACTTCATTGAATGATGTCACTGCTATCAGAATGACACCTCAGACGTCCGCTAACCTGCAAAAGAAAATGACAACACATGTCCCAGATTACCAACATCAACACCATGTTCAGTGGGGCATGTGTCTGCTATGGATGTCCAGATTTGTACATGAATGCATCTTGTTTATTCAGCAGCTTCTAATATATTCTCTGGGAACAGAGTTTATTCTGATATCTGACCTGTTTAAAATTGATTAGGATGTTTCCATGTATAAATTTACACATGTTTTATACAGTTGCTCAACATAGATGGACAAATCAACAGAGAGATGGATAATAAACACACCAAGGTTATAATTATGGTTATACGAACATCTTCAGTATGACCTTAGTACTTATCAATTAAGGATCCAACTTGTGAACGTTAATTAACAGCTACCGAAAATCGGAAATGTTTAGCTTTAGTTCGGCATCATTAATTCTTACACTCGCCACTACCGGGAAACAATACAACCAGCAACAATAGCAACAGCCTTGCGTCACGGTGATTTAAATTATTTGCATTCTACAGTGTTCTAGTGAAGAATTATGTCAGCATTTGTTATGTAAATGTTGGCATAACATAAATCAGCCTACAACATAAATAAGGGAGGTAAATCTATTGATTTCGTGCAATATGGAGCATTTCCAAACTGAGATGAAAATAAATGCGAGATATATTAATATCACGGCGTTCTTTTTGTAATTTGGTTTTATCGTTTGTCGTTACATGCATTCGGAAGCACATTCTATATGCGCCATTTCCAATGGGAGCAATTCAATTCAGATCAGCTATAAATGATGCATTTCACCAAGAAGTTACTTGAATACCAAGTGGGAGGGTTTATCGTAAAGAGTTTTAGAGGAATGGGCTTAAAATGCTTTTATCGACATTTACGATGACTAATTTTGCACTACAGAATAGTTCCAGGAAAAGTTACGTTTTGATCAAAATTCATTCATTTTAATATTATTCTATAAAGAAATCGATGGGGCCGGAAAGTTCCAATAAATTATTGTTAAAAAGATTATTATATTTACTTAATGCTAATCGAGAAAAGATTAGCAGAAAGGGTCCTATTACTTGCTTCCTTGTAAGTAGAAGGGAAAAAGGGGAGTACCATTGGCTAAAGCGATAATCAAATTTTGTAAAAGTTTTTTTCTATATGGTTGAAGATGATTTGTTTGTATGGACAGAAGTTGACTAATTTCCGTATGAGAAAAGTATAAACATTTTAAAGCTGAAACCAATAACAAGAAATAATCTAAAATCGCTCAACTCCACGAAAAAATGTGTATAACACAAATTGTGTGCTTTAACGAGCTCTACATGTTTTGTGTAGTAAGTTTTTGTCTATCTCTTACGGTTTACCAGTTATACAAAATTCCGCAAAATTCATCCAGAATAAACATGTTTTCAGAGGATATTCCCAGAAAATTGAGGATATACATTTTATTTATTTTGTCATGTAAACACCTTTAATATAGATATTTTATTCGAACTCGTTTGAGCCATTTTTGAGAAAATCAAAATTTTCGAAAATTTTTCCATGTAAAAGGTGGTTGGGGGTGGAGGTATTTTCTTGAAAATATTAGTGTCGCATCATTGGAAAATACTGAACTTAAATATCAAGTTTGGTATTTAACGGATTTTTCTTTTTTAGCTACACACACGGACATTTTTTTAAAAATGTTTTTTCTGGATTCAGCGGGTCCTAAAACATGTATTTCTGGTGAATTCTACGTATCGAATTTTTGAGTGGATTAAAACACCTTCTCTATACACTATGTACACAGTACATATAGAGAAAGTAATAACGGGATATTTAAAGAAGTTTCAGTAGTTTTTCGCGGAACTACGTTCCAGGGCTTCACCCTTCTACTGGTGCTAACGACATCAATGTTGGAAAGTATACTCTCAATTGTTAATTACAGCTATTTTTAGCACTGCGTATTAGTAAAAATAAATTGGAATTGAGATTAGACCTTGATGGGCAGGTAAAAGGTAGCAAATAACAGTAAAGTTGCTGAAAAAGCAATTAAATGAAACAAAAACACTAAAAAAGACCTCTAAACCAATAAATTCGAAAAATGCAAAAAAAGGACAATCAAAATTCACCATTCTATGGCCTCTGAACCATACTGAACATATAAAATGTGGGCCCCGTCTTCAGACTCCAAGCTGTAGTAATAGCAATACCAATTTTAAAATATAGGTGCAAAATTAGGGCCTTAAATAATGTAGAAAATGGAAGGAGTCTGAAGGGATCCAACTTTTAAGATCCATAGCTGATTACACTCTAACACCTTAATATAAAATTCCTTTTTGCTCATCGGTTTGGTGACATTTTGTTACAAATATGTCGGCGCGCTAATTGAGATTCTTTTTCAGTATTATTCACTGTAATCGTATTATTACGTCTCAGGATAGTGGCCGCGAGGGAGATAGTGCATTACAGGTAATATAATACTTGTAAATGATACACTGGTAAGATGTTCTTGTATATTCTTCAATATCACTGGATACAATAATTATTAACACTGTATGATGACATAGATAAATTAAAATTGCATTCTGTAGCACGCGTTCGCGCCAAATGCATAGGACGCTACCCTTGTGCCGAGCAATGAAGATCACATGAAGACTGACCAGTAAGGATTCATAAAGGTTGAGCGTCTATTCATCTCTTATATAACCTCAAAGCTTATTCTACATGTTTCTTCTTATTAAAAATTCTTTAAGGAAGTATATGATACAGGCTTCCGTTTATTTATAAATAAATTAGTTTTGGTACATATATTTATTTCATAAACTATTTGCGCTTAGTGAATATTTAAATATGGGTATATATCGCTTGGGGATGCGGTATACTAGGAAGAACAACTTCATTTTTCATGCACGTAGCAATGCAATTATCACTGTTGATTTTTTTAAATGGTTAGTTCTGATCATAAATGAAATTATACCTAAAATACACATTAAATTCAATATTCTGATATTCACAGAACACTTACAAGCTAATTACTTTCAGTAATTATTTTTTTCTTTCCCACATAATCCTTCCATTAACAAAAATACACTTGATATGAAAACGCTTGGCTTCCATATATTAACGTCTCAACCTAGTTAAGTGGAGAAAGGAAAAAACATTTACATATTTATAATTCACAGAGAAAACTGGAATGCGACACACGAAGAACTACAAATGATTAGGTAAGATAACGCGGGGGGGGGGTTGAAGGGGTCTTGTTGACCTGTACGCCAGCCTAAAAGGTTTATTGTACTATACTGTAAATGATAGTAGGTTTTTATTGATAATTATTTTCGATCACAGCGCACAGGAATTTAAATACTTCTTCGATAAATAGATAAATAATTTCTCAAGCATTATGTAATATAGGCTAATCTTTAAAGTGAATAGTGATTATGGCAATGCACAAGGTTTAACTTTTCTAGCTACCGAATAATATAAGCATAAGAAGTGTTTCATTCCATCCAAAAATTGAACCGACAGTTTATATAAATAAACATTGAAACCAAAAATATCTTTTTTATACATGATGTGCGTGATTTTACTTTTTTCATTACAACTTAAACATAAATACTGTGATAAATATAAGATGTAAAATTTAAGTAATAAAATGTTTCAAGATGTCAACCGAAGATTTAAAATAATTCTTCCCAATCTAATTATCTTTACTTTTATACTTTCAAAATGAGTGAGTCTTTTTTATTGAGATATCGTTGTCTGAGTTATCGTTACAATTGAGATAAATATTATCGCATGATACATTCGACTAAGCCATCGAAACCTTTGAGCGCGGGGAATTCCAAAAATAAACTCCAATGGCCATTGGAAGAGCCTTTGAGCAGCTACTATTCGAGAAAGTTCACCATCTGTATTCCAATAATACACTACATTAATGTATCTCTCTAACAATGGAGGATAATCCAGAGAGGGCAGATAATAAATTGAGTCAGTTCATTTGGGAACGTGTTACGAGCGAGTATGAGGAAATGCGCGTTATAAATAAAATGCTATATAAGTTGACCTGTGTACAATGCACTCGAATGCCACGACTTATCGAAGAATAGTCTTAGAGTTCCACTTCATCTTCATTAAAGTTTATGTGATAAAATTTAGGTCGTTTGGGATACACGTACACCTATTTTGATAATTATTTTGATAAATATACATCCATTTCGTTGTATTTGTTGCTTTTTTTCTCTTCGTCTAACAGCTCCACAGATACCTCATAATTTACTACCTGATGTTTGAAATGTTCACACTTCAATAACTTTTGCTGACCCAGATTGAGAAAATATTAAAATCCATTTACATATTAATATAAACAATTCGTGCATTTGAAATGCAAGCATAAGCATTAAATCCTTAATCAAGCGTATTTAAATTTTCATTTCCATTTCTTGCTTTAGGAAATTGTAAGTTTTAGACAACATAAATAATGAATACTAGAGCAGATAAGAACCGTGACTGAATCCTTCATTTATTATTAATTTTGTGCAACTTCGACATTCGTTATTACAAGGTCTGCCCAATATGCTTTCGCCTCCAGCACACACACATATGAACTATGTGTATCACGCCACTTGGAGCTAATTCCACTAATGTCTTTCACCTGTTAGCTATGCTCTTAAAATATCTTGTACAGGCCACGTTACCGAAGGAAAGAGGTTGAACATGAAACGTAACTTGAGACAAATGAAGTTCTGAGTTGCGAACTAGTGATTCCTAAACTTTCTGGTTGGGCAATAACTTACCCCTCTCACCGGGTGATACAAAATTAGGTTCATCTTTTCTCTTCGCTTCATACTGAAGTTCTAATAGCAAGGTAATTCACGCACGTAGTGGAAAAAATTAACATACTGCTTATACTGTTGTGGAGCGTCGAGCGGGGTGATGGATGAAGGGGGGGGATTGCCCAAACGGTTTTGCCATTTCTTGCGCGCATGATATGCTTTACCAGAAGGGCACAAATGAAAATCGTCTTAAGACCCGAGTCAAATGTTCACATTTTCAGAAAAGCAATAGCACCAGCGTATTTTTATGTATTTGAGTGTATCGTTTAATACCTACTAAATAGGAAGTACGTTGACAGAGAAAGGAGGGTTTTCTATGAATGAGTTGTAGCATAAACAGAAATGGAAAATCTGAAATGAATTGAAACAACTTTCTCTCCTCAATATCCTTAGTTTTTATATTTTATAAATTGGTAGTATAAAATTACACCTTAATCAACGTGAGCACTTGAGCAATTGTTTCATTTCATATTTCTTGAAGTCAATGAGATAAAAAGGAGGATGAAGCAATAGATACGTCTTTTAAAAAGCATGTTACTGTATGCTACCATTGAAACTCCATACTGTTACGCCTTCGTTTATGCTGCGTAATGTTATCACTTATGTCTCCATTGGAATGGCAGCTTAGTGAAACAAGACTTGAACTTTTCCAATGTAAGGAAAAAATTACCTACATAGGCTTTCGTGGCCTCACAAAAACAAACTACGTTGATAAGCACGAGAGAAAGAATGGTGACTTGACACTTTTAAAAATATATCATAAAGGCATTAGAAAATACAAAACAATGGCAGTGAATAGTATAAAATGGTAAAGGCCACCAAAACCTACTTCACATACTTTAATTATGCAGGTCCACGAGATGTGCGTTAGTGTTTTGTAACATCTTATCTTTTATGCTTTAACAGCTATATAGACTTCTAAAATAAATAAATAAATATGGCATTTTAATAAAGAACATCATTAGCCGATTTAGAATATTAAAAGGAGAAAAAGTGTGCATGTAGGGCATAGTTTGGAGTTGGGGATTTTATTGAAAAGTTTTGTATTACTTCTTTGCTGAGCTTAAATGGCAAATTTCGTAGCTGTCCGACATTTTGTGTTTGAGTGCCGAGCACACACATCACAAACAAAAGTACCTATATCTAAAATGCTGTATTGGTTTCAGTGAACGTCAAAAATAATATCACGTGCAGAAATTAAAAAATAAACTGTAGCTTTATATCAGGCTTACTGGAATAAATGTTATTCGAAAACCAGTGACAAGCGTCTCTGGCTAAACATAACGTGATGAAAACCTGCTGCGCGCGGTGACGGATGGCAATGCGCTCTTCCATGCTCGCTAAAGATTAGATTAGCTGGAGAGAGTGAGAGGACGGAGCGGGGTTCTATCTGACGTAAATGCCAGGAACGGCTGCGAGACGTGACAAGATAATTCTAGGCACTACTTTTCCTCCGCTTCCCGCGAACATTCCGAATTTTCTCTCAGTTAAAATATGAGCCAGCATGTTCATGAGTGAATTCATGATTAGAGAGGTATTATTCGGAATTCCAGAGAGTGAAGTGGAAGGAAGAAGGTTTTTAGTTCGCGATTCATTTAACTGCTACATGCAAGGAGAAGTAAGAGCGAAAACTCATATTAGAAAAGTGTGGTATCTTTGAAAACTCCGTAACTTAACATTATATTACCCTAACATGCTTCGAAACATTACACACATTGTGTATAAATCAACCAATCATAACATATATTTTTATAACATTAACGATATTCAATTTCTATTGCCTGATAACCCTCCATATCACCAAAGCAATTTTGGAAGCTGCTTTCCTTGTATCATAGTTTCTCTAATCTTGCCTCCATATAAGCTAGCTAACGTAGAGAAACTATTGCCAATAATCACCTCCCCATTTTGCGCACATTCCAATGTCGATACATGCCACTCCACGTGTTCTCGATTGCTTGGCTGCGGTTAACACGAGTTGACAGTTAAATTTCGTGAATGTGCCCGTTTACTGCTTAGAAATGTTACTAAAGGGTGAATTCTATTACTTTTGCTCTGTGGTATACGCTCATATAATTAGTTTTTAGTGTTACGTGCATACGGATATGAATAAACATTTATTTAACAAAGTAATAAAGATATATTAAAATATCAGAATTCGATTACTATACAAATCAAATGTAAAAAATTGAATATTCCTAATATTCCTTTTAACGGGCAGATACTGTCATACATTTTACAAATGACGTGTCTAGAACCATAAGGTTCTAAATCATACTATGCTTTCAATGATGTTTTTGAATATGGGTGATATAATAGTGCTAATTCTGAGTTCGAAATTTATGCTGATTGGCTTCGAAAGGGAGAAAGAAATATAATTGCCTTAGGGTAGAATACTGACGGCCATACCACCCTGAAAACACCGGTTTTCATCTGATTAACCGAAGTTAAGCAGCATTAGGCGTGGTCAGTACATGGATGGGTGAACGCTTGGGTACACCATGTGCCGTTGGTATCGACCACTCTTGTCGTCCTACGTAGTGTACTGGTTGCCATTTCTAGCCTCTAAAATCCAAGGTTGCAGGTTCAAACCTGGCAGAGGGTGATGGATTTTTCGGATGCAAACATCTCTGAAGATAAGTAAAACCGCTGGTACCGTGTAATGATTACTTACACGTAAAAGAACCCCATACCGTGAAGGAAAAAGGTCCTGGGCAAAACTTTCCGCCATTTTGCGTCCGCAATTCATGATTTCGTCCTGCAGTGCCATCTGTGGGCACGAGCTGAACCCTCATCACCATGGCGCATAGATATGGCGTCACTAGGCCAGTTAGACGGTAGCATCGTAAAGTTTAGCTCTAGGCTAGCTTGTATCCATAGTTGCAGGTTTGTTTAGTTTTCGAATGACAGCATTGTAAACAAGTCAACTTTAGAGTTTTCACGAAAATGCAGGATTTGGAAAAACGAGCAGTGATTAAATACTTCCATTTAAAAGGCTTAACACCTATAAAAATCAAGGAGGAAATGGACAGTACATTGAAAGATCCTACCCCTTCATATTCAATGATTAAAAGATGGGTTGCAGGGCTTAAAATGGGACTACGAGCGCTAGAGATGAGCCCCTGTAGAAGTGACAACTGCAGAGATCATTTGAAAATTCATCGATTAGTACTGGAAGACTGCAGATTCAAGTGTTTTGAGATAGCAGAGGCTGTAAACATATCAGGAGAACGTGAAGGTAATATTTTAAGTAATGTTTTGGGCTTTCATAAGGTCTGTGCAGGAAGATTGCCGCGTTTGACGGCACCTGCTAAAAAGCTGCAGAGAAGAACTGTTTTTGTTAAGAATGTGGAGCTCTATCTACAAATCCCAGTGAATTTTTGAGACAGCTTATTACCCTGATGAAACTTGGATACATCACTACTCTCCAGAAAGTAAGTCACAGTCAAAACAGTGGACTGCGCCAGGTGAACCGACTCCAAAAAGGACAGTCAATTTTGTCGAGTGTTATGGCAAGTGTTTTCTCGGATGCACAGGGAATTATTTTTATTGATTACTTAGAAAACGGTAAAAGAATCCCTGGTAACTACTCCGCAAGCTTACAGCAACGTTTGAGTGATGAGGTGAAAAAAAAAGACATCATTTGGCAAAAATAAAATCTTGTTTCACCACGACAATGCTCCGGCCCATCGTTCAGTGATTGCAATGAGGAAAATGTGTGAATTAGAGTTGAGATTACTTGAACATCCATCCTATTTGCCAGATCTAGCACCTGTCCCCAAACCTCAACAAAATTTTTTGGAGGACGAAGATTTCACAGCAACGAGGAGGTCATTGATGCGGTAAACAACTATTTTGAGGACCTTCATAAATCGCACTATAGAGATGGTTTAATTAAATTAGAACACCGATACGGCAAATGTATTAGCCTTACTGGAGATTTTGTTGAGAAATAAAGCTTAAAGTTACTCGACAACATTCGTCTTCTTAGGATAAGAGAAAACTCCGGAAGAAACCTTATCCGGATAACTCATCCTGACCAAAATTCTTAAATCTCAGGCAGACACGCTATTACCATACTACAGAGACGGGCTCATACATTATCATCAAGATAAGGAATTCTCAAGCAGTTGGCTTCAAGTTAGCCAGGCTCAAACCATCATCAATACATAGAATTACATAACGGCCAAAGGCTCTGATGCTATCTCATGATTGGTCTGTACCGCTGAGGGTTTGGGTTGTGGTTCATTTATGACATCACAATGTGAAGTCCCGTAAAGGCTCAATTAAGTTTCTTTCGCCCTGCTTAAATGTTTGGAAATTCCTAAGCCTGGTATAAGAAAGTCATAGGACATTAAGAAATAAGAAACGCACATCTGTAGACAAAGAGAAGGGAATTCACCGAAGTACATGATCATAGTGAAGACACTAATTAGTTCGTTACCGAAACAGTCATTATGAAGATGCGCCTTTTCTTTACGTTAGATTGTGTTGAATGTGTTAATGAAACGGAGGAACACAAAGATGATATCCTTACATCTCAAGTGTAAAGGAAAGGATGCCTGCCATTGTGGTCTCTCACGATAAAATTCCGAGTTCTCCAATTATCCTTGAGATGACATTTGGGATAGACTGCCTCCGTGGTCGAGTGGTAAGCGAGTTGACCACTCCCGGGTTCGATTCCCGACTGAGGCGGAGAAATTTTCTTTACCCAGAATTATTCCCTATCCCCCACAGAGTCTGGAAGTATAATGTGAGAGTGAATGTGTGTGTGTGTGTGTGTGTGTGTGCGCGCGCTGGAGGAAAATAAAATGATTTAGACCAAATGTAAAAGAACCTACACACGAGTTGTTTCAAGTGCAAAGCCCCCGATATGACCTTAGATGCTAAAGGGGACTATATAAATGAAACAATAAAAAAATATATGGGATACCGCATCTAGACTCATGTGTGTTTCATCTCATTCATTTTGTTCATTCACCGTTCGATCTTATACACCAGGTTAAAGAATTAATCTGCAAAGCACGCAATAAATATGACTCTTGATGGATAATTGGTTATTGACTGAGGTCTCAAAACTGTGGTATAAGTAATGTCATAGTCATAAAGAATACACTGCAGGGTAAATGAAATTAACCAAATCTTCTTTGAGGTTTAAAAAGCAACATAAACAATCAGGATAGATACAGATGCAAACCGTTCACAATAAATACTCAGGTGGCCCAACTGCCGCGTATTCGATGTTTGCAGATATCCCTTCGTGCGTTAAAAGGATTGCAGAACTCGAAAGAGGATATTTCAAATTAAAACCGGGTAGATATTCCTCGATCCGCAGACCATCTCCGATGATAAGCAAAAGGGATAAAACGAAAGTCGTTCAGCCAGTTCCACACTTACCGTTTAAGTTCAAATAGCCCCGTTGAATCCCACAACTCTTTTTAACGCTCGTAGGGATACTATACACGTCAAATATGGACAGTTGGGCTACCTGGTACCTAATACAAAACAGAGGCAACATAAATCTAAGTAAGGAACTATAAAAGACTTGTTCAGGCTAAAAAGAGTGTTTATACATACACATATATACCTTTATATACAGGATTATTCAAAAAGAAAGAGCAGATTTCAAACTTTCATTGCTTCCAAACTACAAAAGAATCCAACGTCCATGGAGAGAGAAAAGTTTACAATTGAAATAGCGCGGGGGTTAGAAGCTCCACTCACGGCCGCATTGGCGCTGTTGTTTGTTTTGTCTGTAGAGTGGCATCGAAAATTCGTAGATGATTGCATGTGCAAAAGGAAAAGAACGGGTCGTCCTCGCACATCGGACGCGAATGTCGAGCATACTCGTACACTATACGAAAGGATCCCAAAGAAATCCACATCACGAGCAAGCAACCAACGGTATGGCGAGTTCTAAAACAACGTCTGCACCTGAAGCCATACAAACTGCAGTTATTGCAAGCATTGAATCCTGACGACCACAACAAAAAGTACGAATTGTACATTGGCATGTTAGAAGATGCGGAAGAAAACAATTTTACTCGACGATTAATGTTTTCCAATGAACTTTTTCATGCAAGATGGTGCCCCACCTCATTTCTCTTGCCAGGTCCGATGTTACTTGAATAACACGTTTGTAGGAATTTGGATTATGAGAGGAGGAGCAGATCATCTTTATCGCCGGTGGCCTCCCAGGTCTCCAGATCTCACTCATGTGACTTTTATCTATGGGGTTACGTAAAAGACCGTGTTTTTATCCCTCCTATGCCTTGCACCCTTGAAGATCTACGACATCGAATTGTTGAAGCTGTAAATTCGATAACTAGAGACCAGCTGATTCGTGTGTGGCAAGAAATGTGCCACCGTTTTGATATATATGTCGTGTAACACACGGTGCTCACATTGAATGCATATTATAAAAATGAACATTTTTCTATTTCCATGAACGTTGGAATCACGTTTCTATCTTTTGTAGTTTGGAAGCAATAAATATTTGAAATCTGTTCTTTCTTTTTGAATAACCCTATATGTAAAACTTTCGAAACTTCATTGATAAAAAGGATATACAAGGTGCTAATGAACTACACCGAAATAATTTGCGAGATTGTGCACGGGACTGACAAGTAATTTGAGATCGGCAATGCATGTACCCGGATAAACATAACGCAGTTACATAGCGTTAAACGTGTGGGTATCGGTGTTAATGCAAAGCAGGTTGAAAAAATGGCTTAAAATGTCTTCAAAACTGCTGCCTGAGTATATAAATAACAATTTTTAGCTGCTCGTTACTAGCGTTCTCAAGATTTAATGTCGCAAAAATCTGTAAAATTTCGAACTAATCACTTGACAGTGCGACACTGAATATCCATTAACTACGTTCTTGAAGTAGCCTGCTCTGGAGGCGTATTTTCAACTGCTCTGGTGGCTTAATGCGTAACGCAGGACGCTGCTATCCCAAAAGTCATGAGTTCCATTCCTGTCATACAGTAAATAGTTTTTTACTTATATTTTTTTCATTCCAGACGAAGTGATCGTGGGTTCGAGTCCCGCCTTGGGCATGTGTGTTTCTGTGTTTGTAAATGTGTCTCTTTGTGTATGTATATGTAAAAGGAAAACATTAAGAATAATGTCTACTAAGGAAATATAGGAAACTGGAAAAATTGGAGAAAAAAGGAATACAGCGCCGGAGTCCTGACAAGCCTCCGGAACTGTATTTTTACAAACAAAAAAAAAAAAAAAAAAAATGTGCCGCGATACATGAATAAAACCCGCACTCGGAAACTATATTTCACTTGAAAGCCAGTATGCTAGAGAGGTACGCTATAATGTTCCTTCGTTTTTCGTGTTATGCTCTCGAATGTTTGACAAATTAGCCAGTGGTGTCCTGGCACTTCAGAAACTTATAGCCGTTAATTCGGCATTTCAATAAACAGACCATAAGTCTCCTAACTCAAATTACTTATTTAAGTAATCTACACATTCTGTGAAAATATTTCGGATTAGTTCATTAGCACCCTGTGTATGTGTGTGTGTATATATATGTATATATATATATATATATGTGTATATCTATGTGTGTATACATGTATGTATATGTATATGTGTATATATATATGTATGTGTATATGTGTACATGTGTATATGTGTATATGTATATGTATGTGTATGTATATGTGTATATGTATGCATATGTGTATATGTATGTATATGTGTATATGTATATGTATATGTATATGTATGTATATGTTAGTATATGTGTATATGTATGTATATGTATATGTATGTGTATGTATATGTATATATATATGTGTATATGTGTATGTATATATATATGTGTGTGTATATGTGTATGCATATATATGTGTGTATATGTGTATGCATATATATATATATATATATATATATGTATATGTGTATGCATATATATGTGAGTATATGTGTATGCATATATATGCATGTGTATTTATGCATGTATATGCATGTATATGTATGTATATGTATGTATATGTATATATATGTATGTATATGTATGTATATATGTGTATGTATATGTATATATGTGTATGTATATGTATATATGTGTATATATATATGTGTATATATGTGTATATATATGTGTATATATATGTGTGTGTATATATATGTGTGTATACAGGGTGTTTCAAAATTACGGGGCATAATTTCAGGTATGTATTTCCCACATGAAGACAATCAAAATAGTTCATTATAACATGTGTCCGGAAATACTTCATTTCCGACTTATGGGCCTTTACAACATTGAAAGTCCCACCTGTAGACAATCAAAATAGTTCATGTCCGGAAATGCTTCATTTCCGAGTTATGGCCTTCACACCATTAGAATTCACTGGAACGTTTTTCTTTCCGCAGGTCTTTGCCGTCAAAGGAGACATTAGGAGGGCGCTCTGATAGTTCATTCTGAGGAAGGTTACATTCAGTGTTCTTTAGGCGTTAAGACTGTGCGACATGTATTCAAATCAAGAGCTGGCAGAGATACACTTCATGTACGGTAAGGCGCACGGCAATGCCGCGCTGGCTCGTCGTTTGTACCAGGAGAGGTACCCACAGCGACAATGTCCAGATCGGAAGACATTTGTGCGTCTCCATTTCGGTCTGTGCGAGTATGGAACATTCACCTCTCCTGGTTTGGGAAGGGGACGACCAAGATCTACAACTCCAGAAGTGCAGGAGGAGATTCCGGAGGCTGTGGACAGGACTCCTTCTATCAGCACACGACGGTTAGCGTTGCAAGTCAATGTTCCTCATACGACTGTCTGGAGACTGCTGAACGAGTATCAATTGTATCCTTATCATTTGCAATGTGTACAGGCCCTGTCACCAGCAGATTACCCGGCACGAGTTAGGTTCTGTCTGTGGCTATTGCAGCAGTGTGGTGTAAATCCGAACTTTTCTGCCGTCGTATTATTTACAGATGAAGCACAGTTCACAAGAGATGGCATAACAAATTTCCACAATCAGCATGTATGATCGCATGAAAACCCACGTGTAACTGTTGTATCTCATCACCAGGTGCGGTTCTCCCTCAACATGTGGACCGGTATCATTGGTGATCGATTAGTTGGACCCCATGTACTTGTAAACAAACTTACGGGGCAGGCGTACACAAACTTCCTGGAAAACACCATACCTGACGTTTTCGAAGACACTCCACTGATCAATCATCAACACATTCACTTCTTGCATGATGGCGCTCCTGCACACTTCAGTCTTACGGCTCGCCGGTACTTGGATCGAAGGTTTCCTGATCGATGGATAGGTAGAGGTGGCCCAATTGCTTGGCCTCCACGCTCACCTGATCTGAACCCTCTCGATTTCTACTTGGGCCATTTAAAATCATTGGTTTATTCGTCTCCGGTGCCGGATTTGGAATCCCTTCGGAATCGAATTGTGGCAAGTTGTGAGGACATACGCAATACTCCTGGAGTTTGGGATCGTGTTCGCAGGTCAATGAGACATCGATGTGAGGTCTGTATTCAAGCAGGAGGTGGACATTTTGAACATCTTCTGTAATGATAACAACCTGCGGAAAGAAAATCGTTCCAGTGAATTTCAATGTTGTGAAGGCCATAACTCGGAAATGAAGCATTTCCGGACACATGTTATAATGAACTAATTTGATTGTCTACGTGTGGGAAATACATACCTGAAATTATGCCCGTATTTTTGAAACAGCTTGTATATATGTGTGTGTATATATATGTGTGTGTATATATATGTGTGTGTATATATATGTATATATGTGTGTATATGTATATGTATATGTGTGTATATGTACATGTATATGTATATATACACACACACACACACATATACAGTCCACAAAATCGCTTTAGTCTGAAAATCTTATCAATTTTGTTAGCTTTCATAAATGGCCTACTTTGTTGAGCGATTGAATACAAGGAACATGAAAAAATGAAGTAGTTCATATAAATGAACTAGTTCGAACAATCACCACTCCGGCGGCACAGAAAGAGAAAACCTAGAGAGAAAGATGAAATATGTGTACTCACCTAAACGAGCAGAAGCTGCCACAGAAGGAAACTTGTTCCCGGACAGTGCATAACACAGTTTATCAATAGCAAGCAGTCTAATGCTGAATATAATTGTGTGCGCGTATGTAGAAAAGGCAGAACGAAGTAGCAAAACACAATGTTCCTGTAACAGAAAACATTGATATCACTGTTTGAAAATGAATAAAATAATGTAAGAATAAAGATTTTGTTTCAGTCACATGACTTTCACTACTCACTATTCTACAAGCTAAATATGTCTACAAATATAACTCTCTAGCTGCTGCTGGTTATCGTTATAAACTTTCATTACACGTTTCGTTGAAGGTGTCAAGGAGAATACAATACGCTTAGTCAATAGTTACATTTTTGAAAATAGTAGGTCGCGCTATTATGATGGTTCTGAAATCCCTAGTAGGAACACGAGCTAAACTTGCCTCTTCAGAAAAGGAGATGTGTTTGAAAATTCAAAATTAATGTTTTGAACCAGGATTTTGTTTGTTTCATACACCTTTTCACTATAAAATGTTCACATTATTTTAAACTTAATTTAGCCTTCTGTCCACAAAACTTTCTACCAACATTCTGAATGAAGAGACCTCGCAGACATTCGGCAAAAAATCTGTATATATGTATGCGTATATAATATATAGGCTATATGGGGGTATAGCTAGAGATATTTTGTATCTTAATGCGTATTTTCTTCCTCATTCTCTGTGGCGTAGTGGTTAACATATGCCCAAGGTGGCGGGTTCAAACCTGGCGATGGTAAAAATCATTAGCATGGCTTCCTTTGGAAGGGAAGTAAAATCGTTGGTCCCGTGTCGTAGATTTACGGCACATAAAAGAACCTCAGGTCTGATAAAGATGCCTCTGAGTAAAATTAACCAGTCTTTCACGCCCAATATAGAACGGGACACTGAGAACGATAGCAATTAAAGAGTGACCATAAATAAAACTCCATTTTCTTTTTGTATCTTCTTCAGATGTTAGTTGTTTATTTCTTCCCCTATTTAATGTTGTTTTTTTTTTTTTTTTTTTTTTTTGCATGGCCTTAACTGCGCCGTGAAATGAAAAACGTATGCAGTATAGACTATTCGTTCGCTTCCATGTTTTCTCACTTCAATATTTGACCTGCTGGCCTAGGTGGTGTGGGGATATTGGCCTAGCAGGAAACATTCAAACTCAGTTCTAGTAAAACATTCGTTATAGCGAGGCCTGCCAACTCAAGGTTCCACTTTCTGAACCGCTTGCTATTTCAGAGAAAATAAACTCGTATATCTTGAATGTGGCATACCTATTTGGAGGTGATAACCCACCTGAAAACATACTCCGCTTCATAAAAGTTCCATGAGTCCGCAAATGAAGCAAATATTCATGTAATGTTGTTCATTACACTATTCTTAATTACCAGTTCAAATATCTGCACTTATACCGTTGACAATATAAGTATGTGTGTGTGTTTTTTGTATTTGTCACGAAAATATTTTAAACGTGTGCATTTTTTTTTAAAATTATTGAGTCATTTTTAGGAAAATAAAAAATTGCATTTTTTCTATACTAAGGTGTACTTTAATACCAAGTTCGGTAATTAACCGACTTTTGGTTTTTGAGTAATACTGCTGACACGCACACGTACCCACCCCCTCTCCCTATACATCAATACCATCTCTTCTTACTAAAGATGAGTATTAAATAAATTAATATAGGTATACATTTCATATTACACATACTTACTCTTTACGGTACATAGCTAGAGGAGGTGTTGCATTTACCAAAAACTCGATATCCAATTTCACTGCAAATACATGTTACAGGATCTCCTTAAATAAACATTAAATACCTTATAGGGAAATGGTCGTGAATGTTTATGTTTATATGCATGTTAAATACCAAACTTCTACTAAGTCCAGCATCTTCCAAGGATATGGCACTAAAATTTTGCAATAAATCCCCCCCCCACCCTTTATATGGTGCTCGCTTCGAAAATTTTGATTTTTTAAAAAATGGCTAAGAATTTTGATTTTAAGATGCAATTAATATATGTTTATGACACATGAAAGTTATATGTTGAATGTACTGGAAATAGCCTCTTCATTCTAGATGGCATTTGAGTAACTGGTAAGTCGTAAGCATAGACAAAACCTTATTGCACAACAAAATTTATACTTGTTAAAACACAAAATTTATCTTATTTATTTTTGTGGAGTTAACCATTTCCGATTAATTCCTTGTTATTCATTTGAATTTTAAAGTACCTACATTTTTTTTCAAAAGGAAAGTCGTCATTTTTTTCCTGTCTCTTTTGTTTTACGCCTGGCCATGTATAGCGACAGATTTTAAAATATTTTGCTGTCGCTTGAGCCTGGTATATTCCTTTATTTCCCTTCTGCTTATAGGGCACACTAAATACAAACATCTCTGCTAATATTAATCTCAATTAGCACGAGACTGATAAAAGAATAGGTACAGAAAGTCTTATGAATGTAGCACATCAGATAGATTTATATTACTATTTCTACAGGTACTATACATGTAAGCGTATTAAGAAGGTATTGTATTGCACCCAAAAATTCAATACCGAGATTTCACCGGAATATTTGTTTTGAAACCCCTTGAATCCAAAAAAAAAAAAAAGCTTTAGAAAAGTTGTGTTTGTGTGTGTACAGCATAGCTCAAAAACGAAAAGTTCATTAATACTAAACTTGGTATTTAAGTTCAGTATCATCCAAGGATGCGACACGAAGATTTTCAAGAAAACCCTCCCACCTACAACTACATGGAAACATTTTCGAAAATTTTGACTTTCTCAAAAATGTCTAACGATTTTGATTAAAATATGGCAGCCCACCTGGATGGTAGCGTGTCTGCCTCGCATTCAAAAAGTTGTGAGTTCGAAACTCGCTTAGGGTGAATTACCCGGATAAGGTTTTTTTCAGGGTTTTCCCTTAATCTGAGAAGAGAATGTCGAGTAACTATAAGCTCCATGGACCCCAAGATCATTTGAGCATCATTTCACCAATTTCATTCTCTTCAGATATGACCACCAAGGTTAAAGGACGTTAAAAACTACAAAAAAATGATGATTTAAAGATTTTTAAATGGTATATAAAATGCATATCTTGAATTTTTGGGAATAGCCTCTGAAGGCATCTTTATTCTGAATGAATTTTGTGGAATTTTGCATAACTGGTAAAGCGTGAGAGAGAGAGAGACAAAATGTACTTAACAAAAACGTAGAGCTCGTTAAACTCACAAGTTATGTTATACACATTTTTTTCGTGGAGTTGACTGTTTTTGAGATATCCCTTGTTATTGATTTGTTTTAAAATACTTTGAAACTTTTCTCATACGGTAACTTGTCAATATCTGGACATGCAAATAAACAGATTTCAAATCCATATCAATCACATTTAAAAACATTTGGCTGTCGGTTTATCCTAGCATATTCTCTTATTTCCCTTCTTCTTATAAGTTATAAAATAGTTTCTGCTGTTTATGTCCATTAGCATGAAATAGATACAGGAATCTGCTTACTTACAATAATTCGTTACAGAGATGTAGAGAAAGTCATGTGAATGGAGTACATAAGATATTTTATAAACATAAATTTGCACTTCTAGTAATTAATGATGTACTGGGAACAGTTTCCTGAGTTTGGAAGACTTGTTTTCATTACTGATTCCCTAATTATAGAGCCTTTCATGTTTCACCACATCAGCTCAAAGTTGTCGTTTCAGTATAACTTTGGCGTTTTCTTCTCTGCATTGACATTTGTGTTGTTTACCTTTAATACTCTTAACCTCTGGCCTTTTGTCAACCTTTTTAGCGCTTCTAACTAATTACTCTCTTGGTAAAGTTGTGCACCGTATCTCTTGCCTTTTGCACGTTATACTGTGTCATTTCTCCTAGCTGCAAAATGTCACTGGCAGGGGACTTTAAGTGTGCATGGTTATCTCTGAAGAACGCCGATAAAAGCAGCCGCCCGATACCTAGCACAAAGAAAATCTTTATACGCTTATAGAACGTTCTCGACTCACTTTCTATGCGTGGAGAGTGTTTTTAAAATGTTCCGCTGATGATCTGGAAGCTACACAGTTTGAAGAAGAAAAAAACGATGTGTTCATATGAGTTTCTGTACATCTCTGCAACAAATTACTGTTAAAAACTTATGCTTCTATTTACTTCATGCTAGTCGAGAAAAAAATTAGCTGAAGTAGTCTTATTACTTGCTTCCATGTATGTAGAACGGAAATAAGCGAGTACCATAGGCTAAACTGATGCACTGGTTGCTATGTGACTGAAGTTTCTTTATTTGCATGGACAGGAGTTGATAAATTCCCGTATAAGAAAGTATAAGTATTTTAAAGCCGAAGTCAATGACAAGGAATATCTCAAAAATGATCAACTCCACGAAAAAAATGTATATAACATAAATGCTGTGTTTTAACGAGCTCCACCTTCTCTTCTTTTTACTTTTGTCTATCTCTTACGGTTTACCAGTTATGCAAAATTCCGTAAAACTCATCCTGAACAGTCTTCCCAGAAAATTCAAGATATACATTTTATTTGTCAGGTAAATATCTTTAATATACGATATTTTAATCAAAATCGTTAGAGCCATTTTTGAGAAAATCAAAATTTTCGAAAAAAGTTCCATGTAGAGGGTAGTTGGGTTGGGAGGATTTTCTTGAAAATCTTCGTATCGCATCCTTGGAAGATACCAACCCCAAATACCAAGTTTGGTTATTAACAGTATTTTCGTTTTTTAGCTATGCTGCCCACAGACGGACATTTTTCTAAAAATGCTTTTTCAGGATGCAGGGGGTCTTAAAACATGTATTTCCGGTAAAACCTTGGTATCGAATTTTGGGTGCATTACAATACCTTCTCTATACAGTATGTACATAGTACGCGTAGAGAAAGTAACAAGATATTATTTATATTTAGTGCATTTTACTTGCTCTACACGTACTGTGTACGTATTGTATAGAGAAATGATTGTATTGCACTCGAAAATTCGATACCAAAATTTCACCGGAAATACACGTTTTGGGACCTCCTGAATACAAAAAGAAGCATTTTTAAAAAAATGTGTGTGTTGGTCTGTGTGTTTATATATATATATATATATATATATATATATATATATGTGTGTGTGTGTGTGTGTGTGTGTGTGTGTGTGTGTGTGCATCATGCTCAAAAACGAAAAGTCGGTTCAAAACCAAACTTGATATATATTCAGTATCTTCCAAGAATGCGACAGGAAGACTTTCAAGAAATACCCCCAAACTACTGTTTACGTGGAAAAATTTTCAAAAATTTTGACTTTCTTAAAAATGGCTAACGATTTTGATTAAAGTTTCGTACATTAAAGATATTTACACGACAAATAAAATGGTTGTCTTGAATTTTCTGGGAATATCGTCTGAGAACCTATTTATTCTAGATGATTTTATTGAATTATGCATAACTGGTAAACCGTAATCGATAAAAAAACAAGTACAGAATAAGTGTAGATCTCGACGAAACACAATTTATGTCATAGACTTTTTTTCGTGGAGCTGGCCATTGTTATCGATTTCAGTTATAAAATGCTTAAACTTTTCTCATACGGGAACTTTTCAACGCTTGGTTACGCAAAGAAATAATTTCAACCCCATAGCAACCAAAATTAAAAACATTTGGCTGTCGGTTTAATCTAGTGTATTCCCTTATTTGCCTTCTATCAATAAGGAACTAAGTAATAAGGCTATTTCTGCTAATGTTTTAGCCTGAAATAGATAGAAGAATAGGCTTATTGACAATAATTTGTTAGATATATTGAGATTTTTCAATAGTATTTTTTAGTCGACTCAGCTTTTTAAAATGGGAATCCCCTCTCTTACACGTGCCTAATAAATAGTTTTTCATTTCACACAAAAATTATACACTGTGATTTCACCATAATGTGTTTTGAAGCCGCTTTAATCTAAAAGCAAATTGAAGTAACAAAACTAAATATTATATTGCATTTTAAAAAGAGCTTCTTTTAACTTTAAATCACCCCAATTGAATAAACCTTACAGTAAAAATTTACATTTTAACACCCATAATTGCTAGCTTGGTTATTATGGGGTTAGCGTCTGCTTCACATTCAACAGGTCGCGTTTTCGAATCTCACTTAGGTTGAGTTACCCGGATTCGGGGTTTTCTTTTTTTCTGAGAAAACAAATGTCGAGTAAGTTTAAGATCATGGGCACCGAGATCATTTAAGCATCATTTCACCAATTTCATTCACCAACCAGGTTCAAGGACGTTAAACTACAAAATATATATATATATATATATATATATAAACATTTATTAAACTATGAGCACTTCTGTACCTTAATAAGGATGAAGGTTCAAACTGGTTGCAATCAATTTGCTTCTTACTTAATTTAAACCAAAAAGGATTGTTTAATTTTTATTTTTTAGAGAAAAAAATTTTAGCATGATTTAGATAAATGAATAATCTTTTATGAGTATAGTTGTTTGTATAAGGAACAGCTATAGAAAGCTATGTGAATCATATATAAATTATTAAATAAGTAAATGTATAAACAATATTGAGAAACGTTAGGTAGTTTAAAGTTGAAACCAATAACAAGGAAAACATATGTGACATAAATTGCGAGCTTTAACAACTATAGTTTTGGTGCAGTAAGTTTTTGTCTATATATTACGGTTTAATAACTATACAAAACTCATCCAGAATATAAAAAAAAAGTCGTCTTCAGAGGCCATTCCAGAAAATTAAAACTATATGTTTTATTTGTAATGTAAGTTAACTTTAGTATAGCTATGGTATTTTAATCAAAATCATTAGAAGTATTCTTAAGGAAAACAAAATTTTCAAAAAATGTTCCATGTAAAGGATAGTCTGTAGATGGGGGGGGGGAAGTTTCTTGAATATCTTCATATCGCAAGTTTGGTAGTTAACGGGATTTTCGTTTTGAGCTATGCTGTCCATAGATACACATACACACTCGCGCGCGGACTTTAACTGAATTTTTGGGCTTAGGGGAGCTCAAAACATATATTTCCGGTGAAATTTCGACATTGAATTATTGGGTGCATCACATATATATAAGTAATTCATGGATGCTCAAAACCTATAGCTACGAAATATTATCTAAATTTTGTTTGGATATGTGAACGTCATAACTCAGTTAAATATCAAGCTTGATAATTAAATTAGGCGTCCTCCAATAATAGCAAAACGATGATTTGATCAAAATGCCTCCCCATCCAATATTAAACTTGAAGCGGAAATTGTTATTCTTTATATTCTCAAATTAAACATAAGCAGAAGATGGTTTTTAATTTCTCCGCAGACCTCGTTATAGATTTAACCTGAAAAAGAGCTATTTTAAGTTAAGGGGTTATTACATTGAAAATCGGCGATGTTTTGCCAAACTTCCGAAAACTTGTTTTGACCATTAACAAATAATATATTATATTTTCTTTCAAGTAACACTATTGAATTAAGTATTGTAGCATTTTAAAACCCTATTGGCGATTTTCATGCCATTCTGCGGCACTTCAGATATCGCTACCTCCAGGTTTAGCATAATTAAATCCACAGAGAATCTACATTTGGTCATTTTGTATATTTCAATTTGAGGTGCAATAATATACACTAATAACTAGAAAAGTAAATAGTAATATATTTGTTTTACTTTTTACTTTTCTAGTTATTAGTGTATATTATTGAAGGATGATATGGCATTATATGTTACTACCTGCAACACCAACATCCAGACATGCTGCAACACCGATTATTATTCACCTGGGCCCTCCCCGTCCTAAACTACAGCGAGATAAAAGCGGGTCTGGCCACCTTCACTGGCAGTGAAATTGATACTCTTAGCAGTACAGTCCAGCCCGAGTCGAACCGAAAGATTTACAGTGTTCCCTGCTACATAAATCACTCAGAATTGAGAAAAACAGTCCGTAAAATTGAGTATGAGTTGAACAAATCTGGTGTGTTCCATGGGATGTGTTCCATTCACACGATTTTTAATCAAAATCGTTAGAGCCTTTTTTGAGAAAATAAAAATTTTCGAAATTTTTTCTATGTAAAGGGAGTTTAGGGTGGGGGAATTTTTCTCAAAATCTTCGTGTCGCATCTGTAGAATATACTAAATGTAAATACCCAAGTTTGATATTTTACTGACTTTTCGTTTTTGAGTTATCGCGTTCATACACACACACATCTGCGAACTTTATCCAAAAGAAGTTATACAGGGGGACCCAAAACATGTATTTCCGGTTAAATCTCGGTATCGAATTTTTGGGTGCATTACAATGCCTTCTCTTTACACTATGTTCATAGTACGTATGAAAGGTAGAAATGAAAATCCACTTTTAATTTTTTCAAACGGGAAGACATTTTTTTTTTCGTTTGTCCTTTGTTTACCGAACCTCAAGTGTTTCACATAGTGACCGGCTTTTAAAGGTAGAGACCATCGCTTTAGCCTGTGCATTTTCTTATTTCCCTTATACTTACAAGGAAACTAGCAATAAGACTAATTCTGCTGATGTTTATTTTGATTAGCATGGTGTAGATACAGATTAATGTTTTAAACAGTTTGTTTACACAACAGCTAGAGATCGTGTGAATGGAACACATTAGAGTTTTTCCTTTCTACTTAAAAGATACCAAGTAATAAGACAAATTTCTGCTAATGTTTATCTCGATTAGTATGAAGTAGATAGAATAATAAGCTTTTTTGACACTAATTTGTTAGAGAGATACAGAGAAAGTCATTCGAATGGAACACAGTAGATTTTTTTTTATTTCATAGCTTCTTTTATTGTAAGGTGTCCTCATGGACAACGCTTAACAAATTAAATCATTAACAAGAATACACATTAACACGAAAAAACCGATTCACATTAGGTTCATCTAAAACTAAAATAACAAAGGTTAGCATTTTCACCACTGTTTTCGGCTAACAACGCGTTTAATGAGAGATGTTAACTGCAACGATGCTTGGTGGAACAAATTATATAACTTAAGGAATCCGAAATTTATTTAAGGAGGCGTAGTTTCAGTAGCGAAAGTCGGTTAAACAGGCTATAGATATATTTAGTAAATGTGGCATGATAATACATTACACATTTGCAGTTGGAACTCGCCTGAAGTTGATCCAAACAACGTTGTTTGATGTGGTCCATGAGTGGACTGAATGTGGCTGTATCACGCGATATGACGTCATTATGTTCCTTGCACTCGAGCAGTCTCCTTGGTCGCTCTTGTACCCCATTATGGGGTCTAGCACTTGTGCTGCAAGAGGATATCATAATGTGATCCACATGCTTTATTGGATTTATCGAGACAGACTCTGGGTCGATATGCCTGCAGAGTTCGTGAAAATCGGGAAACGTTATTCGATTAGTAACCTCTTTTCTGTGCATGCCATTACCAGGTCAGGAGAGAAATTTCGCGGAACATTAGATAAACTGTTTATACCTGTGGTACCCATCGTGTGGTGCGCAATCCTTTAGAAGCTGCGGCTTTTGTACATTTACCTCTTTTAGTTCCCTCGAGAGAGTTTTCACAAGTTTATCTGCTTGTAGCGTCATCCACATTTGCTAAGCCTTTATAAGTTATTTAACGCTTAACATTAAGGTCCATTTTCTCCTTGTATGCTTTGACGCGGCATTTGGATATAATTCACACTAACTATTTTAATTCATAAAACAATGAGTAAAATGTATTTAAAGATTTGATGGAATCAAAGAAACCTAAGCAGATTTTCCCTGACGAAGACCACAGTCAAGATGGTCGAAAGCTTAAATTTCTTTGATTCCAGTCTAACTCGGTTGTTATTCCGTGAAGTCATCTGTAGTAAAATGTGCGTTTGTTGCTTTTAATCTTAAGGGAAAGAAACCTATTGCAGAAAATGCCCACTGAGGTCATCAAAGACACGACGTTACGCAGATGCGATACAAAATCATATATTTAAAATTCTGATATGTTCCATTCACGTGACTTTCTCTAAATCTCTGTAACAAACTATTCCTAAAAAACTCATTCTTCTGTCTACTTCGTGCTAGTCGAAATAAACATCAGCAGAAATAATAGTATTACTTGCTTTCATGTAAGTAGAAGGGAAATAAAGGAATGTACTAGGTAAAGCGATAGACAAATCTTTTAAAAGCTGGTAGTGATCTGGTTGAAATCTTTTTCTATGCATTGCCAGGAGTTGGCAAATTCATGTAGAAGAAACATTTAAATATCTTAAAACTGAAGCCAGTAAAAGGAATATCTAAAAATGATGAACTCTACAAAAACTGTATGATATAAATTGTGTGTTTTAATGGGATCTATATTTTGTGTGCTAACTTTTTATCTCTCTCTTTACTGCTTACCAGTTATGCAAAATTCACCCAAAATAAAGAGACCTTCAAAAGTTATTTCCAGAAAATTCAAAATACTCATTTTGTTTGCCAGTTAAATAGCCTTTATGTTCGGTATTTTAATCATAATCGTAAGCCATTTTTGAGAAAATCAAAATTTTCGAATTTTTTCCATGTAAAGGATAGTTTTGGAGTGGAGGGATTTTCCTCAAAATTTTCGTATTGTATCTTTGGAAGACATTAAACTTAATTATCAAATTGGTATTTTACTGACTTTCCATTTTTGAGTTAGAGTTCACGGACACGCAAACAGATCTTTTTTTAAAAATGCTTATTTTTTGGATACATGGGAACCCTACATTTTATTGTGCATTTCCGGTGAAATCTCGGTACCGAATGTTTGGGTGGAGTGTCTGCTGGAAAATCAACACTACAAATATGGGAAATACAAATATGAAATTAACATTGATAGAAAAACTTTATAACTCACTTGAAGGTTGCAGATGCCATTACTATGATAGCACAAACAGGAAATGCATTGGAACACATGCTAAACAACCTAGACAGAATGACCACAAAACTAGGACCTACAATGGACCCCAGAAAGCCAAAGTTAAGAAGCCGGAGCAGGTTGAAGTTCCAAGTTGTGGTTGGATTTCATATAACTAAGGTCGCGGGTTCAAACCTGGCGGAGGATGAATTTTTCGGGTGTAAATGTCCTTAGCAAGGCTTCCCTCGGAAAGGAAGAAAAGCCATTGTTGGTCCCTTGTCATACATTTATGGCCCTCAAAAGAACTTCAAGCTTGATAAAGGGACTTCTGGGCTAAATTAAGCTGTCCTTCACCCCCAGTATAAAATGGGACGCTGAGAAATATAGAAGTTAAATAAAAGGAAGTCTGTACTATATACTTTCTTAAAGAATGTAGATCCTCTTAAAGTACACATCTTGTCCTCTGCATGTTTCTTGTAGAACTGACCATTTCCGAGATATCCCTTGTTATTTGCTTCAATTTTAAAATACTGATACTTCTCACTTACGGTTTAACCGATATGTTTAATAAGGAGAAACATGTAGAATAAGCTTTGAGCCTATACAGGATGTTTCAAAAATACGGGGTATAATTTCAGGTATGTATTTCCCACATGAAGACAATCAAATTAGTTCATTATAACATGTGTCCGGAAATGCTTCATTTCCGAGTTATGGCCTTCACAACATTGAAATTCACTGGAACGTTTTTCTTTCCGCAGGTTGTTGTCATTACAGAAGATGTTCAAAATGTCCACCTTCTGCTTGAATACATACCTCACATCGATGTCTCATTGACCTGCATAACTGCTAAACCGTAAGAGATACACAAAAACGTACCACACAAAAAATGTAGAGCAGGTTAAAACACACAATTTATGTTATATACTTTTTTTCGTGGAGTTGATCGCTTTTGAGTTATTCTTTGTTTTTGGTTTCAGCTTTGAAAAACTTATACTTTTCTCATACAGGAATTTGTCAACTCCTGTCCATACAAAGTAACTTCAGTCACATAGCAATCAGCTTTTGACTATTACTTTAACCTATGGTACTCCCTTATTTTGTCTACTTACACGTAAGCAAGTAATGAGACTATTTCTGCTAATTTTTTCTCGATTAGCATGAAGTAAATAGAAGCACAAGCATTCCAACAATTTGTTGCAGAGATGTAGAGAATGGAACACATCAGATTTCTTTGTATATCTTATTGTACACTATATTATGTTATTGTATGCTATTGTCTTATGTTATAGTATGTATAAAAATATAGCCCTAATATACTATCGTAAAATGGGGTTAAATAAATGGAACTTCAATATAATAATATACCATCTTATAAACAGACCTTTAAAATCCCCTATGATAGCTTTCTCTATAATGTACGTACTACGTAGGGCATAGTATGTAAAGAACTATTGTATTCCTTCCAAAAAGAGCCTTCAGGAATAATATTTTTTGGCTCATTTCAGCACATTAAGAGACGAAAGTTTTAAAACTCACATTGACGAATAATAGACGCACCCTATCTGTGAGCTGTATCCATTTCAATTCAAGGGATGCCAGGTAAAGCGATAAGAACATTTTTACTTTCTCTATCGTGTATGTACAATGCACAAAGTGGATAAAGAAGGTATTGAATTCCACCTAAAAATTCGATACCGATATTTCACCGGAAATATATGTTTTGAGGTCCCCTAAGCCCCAAAAAAAGCAAAGCATTTTTAGAAAAAAGTCCATGTGTGTGTGTGTGTATACTTGCATAGCTCAAAAATGAATAGTCAGTTCAATACCATACTTGTTATAGGTTCAACATCTTCCAAGGATGCGACACGGAAGATTTTCAAGAAAATTCTCCACTCTCAATTACCTTTTATATGGAGCATTTATCAAAAATTTTGATTTTCTCAAAAACGACTAACGACGTTGATTAAAATGCTGTATACTAAAGACATTTACATCGCAAATAAAATGCATATTTTGAATTTTCTGGGAGTACACTCTGAAGGGCTTTTTATACTGGTTTAGTTTTGTAGAATTTTGCATATCGGTTAAACTGTAAGTGAAAAGTATCAGTATTTTAAAATTGAAGCAAATAACAAGGGATACCTCGGAAATGGTCAGTTCCACAAGAAACATTCAGAGGACATAAGATGTGTACTTTAAGAGGATCTACATTTTTTAAGCTGTAAGCTTTTGTCTATCTCCTATGGTTGAGTAATTATACTCAAATCATCCAAAAAGAAGAGGGCTTCTAGAAAAATTAAAGATATATATTTCGTTTATAATGAAAATGTCTTAAACATATGGTATTTTAACCAAAATAGTCAGAGCCATTTTCGAAAAAATCAAAATTGTCTAATAATCTTCCAAGTAAAAGATAGTTCGGGATGGATAATATCCTGAAAGTCTTTGTGCCGTATCCTTGGAAGACGTTTAACATAGGTGCAAAGTTTGGTATTTAAGGACTTTTCGTTTTTGTTATGCTGCCTACAGACACACAAACATACACGGACTTTTTTTTTTCTAAAATGCTTCTTTCTGGATTCAGGGGGTCTTAAAATACATACTATCGGTGAAACGTACGTTTAAAATTTTGGATGGAATACATTACCTTCTCTAACCGCTACATTATACTCAAATATGTACTAGAGAAAGTAAATATGCACTTGACCACATTACGGTGCCCGGGCTATTAATTGGTGCCCACGGAACAATTCCAAATTCTTTGTTGAAACCTGAAGAATGCTAATTGATACATCTGATTTGAAGGGCTCAATAGCTCTTAGTGAATCACCTTTATAATCTTTATCATCAATGGTGCCTCTCTTGTTTTTCCACTGGCACCTCACACTACTTCATTTGTTTCAAATACTTCCATCTATAACATTATTACTCGAATTTTAATATTGTTTTATTTTATTTTGTTATTTTTGCTTTCTCTACACGTACTATGTACATAGCGTATAGAGAAAGGTATTGCACTCCACCCAAAAATTCGGCACCGAGATTTCACCGGAAATATATGTAGTCGGTAAAATACCAAACTTGATATTTAAAGTTATTGTCTTCCAGGGATACGACACGAAGATGTTGAGAAAAATTCCCCCACCAAAAACTACCCTTTACATCGAATTTTTTCATTTTCTTAATAATGGCTCTAACGATTTTGATTAAAATACCGTGTATTAAAGATATTTACCTGACAAATAATATGTATCTCCTGAACTTTCTGGGAAAACCATCTGAAGGCTACTTTATTCTCGATGAATTTTACGGAATTTTGCATAACTGCTAAAGGGTAAAAGATGGACAAAAACTTAGCACACAAAAAATATAGAGCACGTTAAAACACACAATTTATGTTACATACATTTTTTCGTACAGTTGGTCGTTTTTGAGATATTTCTTATTTTTGGTTTCACCTTTAAAAACATTTTTCTCATAAAGGAATTTGTCAACTCCTATTCATACAAACAAACAAACTTCAATCTCAGAACAATCAGCTTTTAACTATCACTTTAACTTATGGTATTCCCTTATTTCTCTTCTACTTACAAGGAAGCAAGTAATAAGACTATTTTTGCTATTTTTTTTTTCTCGATTAACACGAAGTAAATAGAAGCACAAGATTTTTAATAATATTTTTTGCAGGGATGTAGAGAAAGACATGTGAATGGAGCACATCAGATTTTTTTATTATTGCTCTGTTCAACTATTTATATGTATTCTTGTTGATAAGCTTTGTCATGAGGTAAACTTACTATCAAAGAAGCTTAAAAATTTTATTCCACTGCAACAGCCAATCAGCGGTGACTGATGCAAGTGTAAATTAAGAGATATATGGTAAAATTTTATGGATTAGGGTTTAACGTGTTAGAGTAAATAAAGAAACTCCAGAATTACAAATATTCAATTCTCCGTGCCGGGTAATTTAACACTAAGCTCTTTTGCAAAATACTCCCACCTTCATTTAGTCTACTCCAGCGATGCAGCATTCCAGATATCGAAAATGCGTAGTGAATGCACAGAGACTGTTGAAATATTAATTAGAATTTTACACACGTTATTTCTCACCTATGTGGCGTGGAATAGTGCGCCTACCTCACATTCAAGAAGCCCCTTGTTCGAATCTTGGTTAGGGTGGGTTATCCAAAAATGATTTTTCCGGGGTTTTATCGTTTACTCTATTCTAAGAAGAAGAATGTCGAGTAACTATGAGTTTCATGAGCGCCTGGATTATTTGAGTAGCATTTCAGTAATGTCTTTCATCGTCCGATATGGCTTACCACATTAAGGTATGTTAAACCTAAAAAAAAAGAAAAAAAAATGACTTACAAAATCTTGAGTATACACAAAGTAAATCATTTACAGGAAATGTAAATTCAATGTATTAATTGGTATTAGCAACAAACAATTTAATATTTTTTTAAACTAGCTATATATGAGAAATGTTCGTGCTTTCAAAATAGCGTGCCATTTTAAAAGTTTATACACCCAACATGAGATCCACGAAATGAGTTTTAAAACTTACGTCAGAAACATTGACACTACACAAACTACACTTTCATTAGTTGCCTAAGTTTTTGTTTTTATATTCTATTTTACGTTACTACAGTTTGATGGAATGATAACTTGCATCGAGTTGGCGCACTATTTGCCTCGACTTATCCCATCAGTTACATCCTGGAAACTTGAGTTCCAAATCATGTTTTTCATTCTTTTATTGTTCTTCCAAGTTTAGGGACCCTTGTTTGCAGACTTATGCACTGATTACCTGTTTCAATAGGAATTTCATTTCAGTGAAATACCTCCCCGAAAGACTTAACAATGATGTAGGATGCTATGATACAGTTTTCCTCAGACTTTAACCTCTGCTTAAGTTACTGTCAAAGAGTCATAAAACATGTTTACTTCTTCTCCAAAAGTTTAGAATACGATTCCAGTGACTTACAAAACACTGTGATCCGTCAAAAAATAGCTCTTTTTACGTTCTCTAAGAGAAGAAATTTACATAAGTTACGTATGACTGAACTTTTCTTTTTATTTTCTTTACCACGTAGTAGGTGGAGAAAGTATTGAGTGATTTCATCGAAATAGCTTTGAGGAGCACAAATTAAACAAATTAGAAAAGGTCATGTGTATCTGTGAACAGCATTACTCATAAGTTAAAAGCCGGTAAATAGAACATTTGATATTTCAGTATGTACGAAGGATGCGCCATCAAGGTGCTCAACAAAGTCCACACACCTCCTCTTACATGGAAGAATGTTATGAAAAATTTGATTTCCACAAAATGGTATACGATTTGATACGATTATAAGGATATTTACATCAAACATGAACATCCTCAATTTTCTGGGAATAACTTCTGAATTCCTTTTCATTCTGGATGACTTTTGGATAACTGATAAATCGTAAGAGATAGAAAAAAACCGCACAAAAATGTATATGTTGTTGAAACACACAGTTTATGTTCAATACAGATTTTTATAGTGTTAACCATTTCTGAGATATCCCTTTTCATTGGTTTAAAACATCAGATACTCATAGTTTACTCAATCGCTATTCATGCAAAAAGAACAGAATTTCAATGTCCTAAGGCATCACCTAGACCCCAATTTAGCCTCATGTATACCTTTATTTCTCATGTGTCTACAAGGAAGTACGTAATAAGGTATTTCTATTAATTTCCATTTTAATTAGGATATAGTCGTTAGCCGTTCCTGCCCAGCTTCATTTCTGAAGATGTCCTCCACAGCTGAGGACGAAACGTCAAATTTTAATTATTTAATTCTAATATTCGACCACGGCCTACAAGCCCGGATATGTTATACTTTACCAATAATAACACCGGCCGTAAAAGCCTACGAGCATATTTAGGATATAGTAGATAGATGAATAAGCTTTTGTGTCACTTTATTACAAAAAGTAGGTAGAGAAGGTATTGTATTTCATCCAGAAACTCGATACCGAGATTTCACGGAAACATGTTTTGAATACTTTTGAGTCAAAAAAAAAATAATTAGAAAACAGCCCATGTGTGGTCTGGACAGTTTAACTCAAAAACGAAGTGTTATTTAAGTTCGGTATCTCTCAAGGATACAACACGAATATTTTCAGGGAAATTCCCCTACCCCAACTACGCTTTACTTGAAACATTTTTCGAAATGTTCCATTTTCTAAACAAAATTACTAAAAATATTCATTAAAATGTCGTATATGAAGTAAGTATACTTGTCAATTAAAATGTATATCCTGAATTCCTTGGAAATATTCCCGAGTCCTCTTGTTTCTGAATGACTTTTGCACAACTGGTAAACCGTAAGAGAGAGCCCATCTCGTTAAAACATACAATTTATTTCATATTTTTATAGAGCTGTCCATTTCAGAGATAAACAGTTATTGGTTTATATTTTAAAATACATTAACTTTTCTCAAACGGGAAGTTCACATCTCTCTTGTTTTTCTCCTGGCCAATACAAGCGGATGACAGCTTTTAAACGCTTAGAGTGTCACTTCAACCTGATTATTTCCCTCCTACTTATAAGGAACTATAATAAGACCATTTTTGGTATTGTGTTCCTTGATTATCATTATGTAGATAAAAGAATTTACATTTTAATCAAAATTATTATCGAACTCATGCTTTGAGGTTCATTGAATCCAATTCTGTTGGTAGAATAACTCAAAAGCAAACCGTTCGTTAATTATTAACATCATATTTTGTTTAGTATCTTTCAAGGATGCAACACAAATATTCTCAGGAAAATCCTACCCTTTACATGAAGCATTTTTCGAACTACTTGATTTTCTCAAAAATGGCTATAACGTTTTATTAAAATAATGTATATTAAAGATATTTACATGACAAATAAACTTTATAACTTGTATTTTCTAGGAATAACCTCTGAATTTTGGAATTACTTTTGCATAACTGATAAACTGTAAGTTACTACCTGTGCAAAAATGTAAATCTTGTTAAAGCACACAATTTGTGTTATGCAATTTTTGTACATCTAAGACTTTTCAATATATTCCTTGTTATTGCATTTTAAATGTACCATATTCGCGTTATGTACCTTTTCTCTCTCTCGTTATTCAAAGAAAGCGAAATTTCAAATGCATCACATAGCGACTACTTTTAATAAATTGGCTAACTCTGTAGCCTAATGTAATTCTTATATTTGCCTTCTACTTAAGAGGAACTAATAATGCGTATTCTGTAAACGTTTATTTCGATTAGCAAGAAGTTGCAGAATAGGTAGAGAAAGCCATGCGAGTGGAAAAAATTAAATATTTTATTAAATTTAATGTGCCACAACCTAGTATAAGCCGGTAAATAGTCATATCGGACTTTGGATGAATGAAATGAGTGAAATGGTGTTCAAATGAGCCCGGGATCCATCGAGCTTAGTTATCCAACATACGTGCTCACTTAATAGGAGAAATCACGAAAACAAAACAACAACAAAATCTGATGTTACATTCACATGACTTTCTCTACATCTCTGCAACAAATTACTGTTAAAAAGCGTATTTATTTCATGCTAATTGAGAACAAATTAGCAGAAATAGTCTTATTACTTGCTTCCTTGTAAAGCGAAATAAGGGTTAAAGCGAAATAAGTGTTAACCATAGGTTAAAGTGATAGTCAAAAGTTGGTTGCTATGTGACTGAAGTTCATTTGCTTGTATGGACAGGAGAGGAAAAATTCCTGTATGAGAAAAGTATAAGTTTTTCAAAGCTAAAATTAAAAACAAGGAATATCTAAAGAACGCTCAACTCCACGAAAAAAATGTATATTACATAAATTGTGTGTTTTAACGTGCTCTTCATTTTTTGTGGTAAGTCTTTGTCCATCTCTTACTATTTAGCAGTTACGCAAAATTCCATAAAATTCATCCAGAATAAAGTAGTCTTCAGAGACTATTCCCAGAAAATTAAAGGTATACATTTTATTTGTAATGAAAATAGCTTTAATATGCGATATTTTAATCCAAGTCATTTGATAAAATCAAAATTTTCAAACATTTTTCCATGTAAAGTGTAGTTTGGGGTGGAAGGATTTTCTTCGAAACCTTCGTGTCGCATCCTTAGAAGATATCAAACTTAAATATCAAGTTGCCCGCCTGGGTAGCGTGGTGGTAGCATGTCTGCCTCACGTTCAAAAGGTGGTGAGTTCGAATCTCGCTTAGGGTGAGTTACACTGGTAAGGTTTTTTCGGGGTTTTCCCTTATTCTGAGAAGACGAAAGTCGAGTAACTTTAAGCTCCATGGATCCCGAGATCATTTGAGCACCATATCATCAATTACATTCATCGTCCGATATGACCAAATCAGGTTAAAGGACGTTAAATTACAAAAAAAAAAAAAAAAAATATCAAGTTGGGTATTCAACGGTCTGTTAGTATTTAAGCTCTGCTGCCCATGAACCTTTTTTCTAAAAATGCTTTTTTCTGGAGTCAGAAGACCTATAAACACATATTTCCGTTGAAATCTCGGTATGGAATTTTTCGGTGCATTATAATGCATTCGATATACACTATAGTACGTATAGAGAAAGTAGAAAGTAATAAAAACATTAATATTCATAGTTATCTAGTGTAAATATGCAGAGATGCTTGTTTAAATATGTATAACAGGACATGCCCTTTATCGGCTACGCGATAGCAGTAGAGTGCGACCGACATTAAGAATGCAAAGTCTCTTTGATGAAACAAGAGGCGCCGACATGGTTCATTTCCATGCCGAGACAAGCGCCAAACAATTTTAAATTTTCCTCCTAGTTTAATTTGCTGCATTCCGGACAATAAACCCGTCATACTCTGTGTAAAGCAAAGGCCATTGTACGATCAAGCATAAGGGAATATACCACCAAGCTAACAACCAGACTAAAGTTAGTTAGCTTTATAAACAACTTCCAATTTTTACTTTCTCTGCACGTACTATGTATATAGTACGTGCGCTCTGTGTGTGTCTGTCTGTCTGTCAGCCAGTGTGTATGGGGGGGGGCAAAAACAAAAGTCCAATAAATACCAAACTTGGTATTTAAGTTCAGTATCTTCCAAGGATGCGACACGAACATTTTCAAGAAAATCCCTCCCGCACCAACTACCCTTTACTTTGTAAAATACGAGGTACGTCCAGAAATAAAGTTAAATTGTGTACCGATACAGAATAATTGTTTATTGCACAAAATTCTACAACTCTTAAACTACTTTGCCACATAACTGCCGAAATTTTGCAGGTATTTTGTAATCGCGTGGCACAAGTTTTTGTATACCTTCTTCATAGAAGTTTGCCGCCTGTGTCTTCAAACAGTTGGAAACATTTTCTTTCAGCTCTTCGTCATTGTTGAAGTGTTGACCGTCCAGAAAAGACTTGAGATGTAAGAACAGATGAAAGTCGCTAGGAGCGAGGTCAGGGCTGTACGGAGGATGGTCAAACACGTCCCAGCCAAATCCCTGTAGGAGGTTTTTCGTCACATTTGCAGTGTGTGGTCGTGCGTTGTCGTGCACCTCACTACGTCCTTCATTAAACTGTCGGACCCATCTTCTCACCATTGAATCACTCATTGCATTTTGTCCGTAAACTCCGCAAATTTTCCGATAAATTTCAATTGGTTTCACTTCCTAGCATTCAGAAAACGAATCACAAATCTGATTTCACAAGCGGCGGGATTTTCAATCAATACCGACATTGTAAACAAGCACAACAAAGCGTATGTGGCTGACAGCGAACTCAAAATGGCGCACGTTTCTTCTCCTTGATACAGAGCGCCTACCCCGCATGTGCGGAACTGCGATCGCAGCGCTGCAGCGGAGATAAATTGAAACGGGGCTTACTTTCTGGACGTACCTCGTATTCGAAAAATATAATTTTCTCAAAAATGGCTCTAACAATTTTGATTGAAATATCGTACATTAAAAATGTTTATCTGACAAATAAAAGGTATACCTTGAATTTTCTAGGAATAGGCTGTGAAGACAACTTTATTCTGGATGAATTTTACTGAATTTTCATAACTGGTGAAGCGTAAGATATAGACAAAATCTTACCACACAAAAAATATAGAGCACTTTATGTTACATATATTTTTTTCGTGGAGTTGATAGTTTTTTAGATATTCCTTTGTTTTTGGTTTCAGCTTTGAAAAACTTATGCTTTTCTCATACGGGAATTGGTCAGCTCCTGTCCATACAAACAAAGGAACTAAGGTCACATAGCAACCAGCTTTTGACCATCACCTTAACCTATGGTACGACCTTATTTCGTTTGCATTTACAAGGAAGCAAGTATAAGGCTATTTCTGCTATTGTTTTATCGATTAGCATGAAGTTAATAAAAGCATGAACTTTTTAATAAAATTTTGTTGCAGAGATGTAGAGAAAGTCATGTGAATGTAACACATCAGATTTGTTTTCTACTTTTTGAAAAGAAAATATTAAATTTAATATTAATTTAAAATAGCAGAGAACTTAGAATTGAAAATAATCTGTGATATTTTAGCAACTGTTTTAGATTTGTAGAAGAGAATTAATTTAGCTGAACATTAGTAACAGACGAGAGGGCGCGATGTCCATGATACCACTGTTGAAAAGACGTAACGGGCCTGCATATGGCAGCTGGTTGAGAGTGTACGTAATACGACAGTAAAACATCGCGGGCAGGACTTAACAAGACCTCTAGAGAGCTGTTCGAAACAGCTGCGTGTAAAATTCATATGTTCGCCAAGGGATGATGGGAAAAAAATTAATCACATACAGCAAGAGGCAGCGTTCAGTTATTACTTTGTTTCATAATTCATGTCGCATTTACATGTACAAAAAAAAAACATGTGCATGTCCCCTTGTGAAATTTATAAGAATAATTAATAACAGAGACTAATCGGGGAGCGTTACGGAGGCGTCACAAATCCATCGAGTATTTTCTTTGGGTATTAACTTCAACAATATAATTCCTAACTAAATATATTTTCAAACGTACCACACTACAAATCTTGTAGGGGGTAGAAGAAATAAAACGAGACTAAATTATTTTATTGGGTATTAATTGACACGTACACTTGCGTGAAAAAGTCTCATGTGTTTCATTCATGTTTTTCTCTACCTGTTCTGCAAACAAACTACACTCACAAAAGATCATTCTTTTATTTATATCGTGCTAATTGAGATTAACATCGACAGAAACGTTCTTATCACTTGCTTCTTGAAGTAAAGGGAAGATAGGGAAATACATTAGGCTAAAGAATAGTCAAATTATTAAAAGCTGGTTTCTATGTGTTACAATTAAAATTCGGTACCCTTTACATGGTCAGAAGTAAAATAAAAACAAATGTTACATATCAAAATTTTATAACGGAATTTTGAAACTGCCATTTTAATTATTTTTAAGTTTAAGTGTAGACATTAAAACTGTGGAACATAAAAATAAAGAAAATCAATTTTAAATCAAAATAATACATATTACGACCTTATAAAGATCTCGAATACGAGAAACATCGTTACTGAATTCGAAAACATAGTTTATGTATAATACATTTAGTAAAAAATAAGAACAATTATGGTTACTTACATCTACATTGCTTTCTCTACCTATTCCGCAACAATCTATTCTTATAAAATCGTATTTTTTTATCTACTTCATACTAATCACGATAAAACGTCAGACAGAATGGTTTTGTTACACATTTTCTTATAATTTCAAGGGGGATAAGGGAATATACACAGTACACTAAAGCGATAGTCAAATCTTTTAACAGCGGCTCGCTAATGAAAGCCTTCAAATTCCATTCCATTTGCATGACCAGGTTGGGATACACAATTAACAAATAATGACTTTTGAAAGAAAAAAAGAATATATTGGCAATGGTTAACGCCATAAAAATTTGACATAAATTTTTTAACAAGATCTAAATATATTAAACAAGATTTTGTCTCCTTCCATGTATACGCTAGTTTGTGGTCAGGAATGTTTTCTGAAAAAGTGTCGCACTCTTATAAGGCACCCAAAAACAAAGTATTTACAGATACATACATACACACACATTCAAATAAAATTGTATTTTATAAAACCTTTTATTAATTTAAGAGTCCGCAAAAGTGTATTTCCAGTGAAATCTCGAATTGTTTGTGGAATACAAAGCATACTATGCGTACACATTGTGGTGATAAAAAAGCACAAAATTATGCCGTCATATTTTTGCTACTCATTTTTCATTAAAGCTCCAAAACACTAAGGTTATTATTCAGTTTACTCTATTTGATCGAGATAGTTACCTGTAGAATAATATTGTTACCCATTTCCTGGTAGGTAGGATACAAATAGCGAAATGCTGTAAGCTATAGTAGCTACAACATAGCTGCTGTCATGTGGCATTAAATTAAAATATTTAAAAATATTTTAAGCGTTGACGATGGCTTTGAAATTCTTTTCCATTTGCCTGAGCAACAACAGAGGAAAACATCTGAGGGGAATCGGAGAGTGCACTAGACAAAAGCCACAGTGAAAACTGCCGCTATGCATTGCCACTGAAATCCGGATCTCTTTCAATGGTCGGTAATAAAATAGAGAGATTAAACAGACGAGGGCTTCCGTTTAAGAAAAAGTTTACGATTTAAAAAACTGATGTGTTTAATTCACATGACTTTTTCTCTATGCCGTAAGAGCTTATTGTTAAAAAGCATACTCTTTTATCTGATTTATGATAATCGGGATAAACATAGGAAGATATTTTCTTAAATACTTGCTTCCTTGTAAGTAAAAGGGAAATAAGGGAATACATTGGGTTAAAGTGATAGTCAAATCTTTTAAAAACAGGTCGCCATGTGGTTGAAATCCGTTTCTATGCAAAGCCGGGAGTTAACAACTTTCCGTGTGAGAAAAGTGTTTTAAACCTGAATCAAATAACAAGGAATATCTCAGAAATGGTCAATTCCACGGAAAAAACTATGACATAAATTGTGTGTTTTAACCGGATCTGCATTTTTTGTGCAATGAGTTTCTATCTGTTGCGGTTTATCAGTTACGCAAAATTCAGCCAGGATGAAGAGTGGTGTTTAGAGGCTATTCCCAGAAAATTCAAGATATACATTTTATTTGCCATATAAATATCTTTACTATAGAGTATTTTAATCAAAATCAGTTAGTCGTTTTTGAGAAACCAAAATTTTCGAAATTTTGTCCGTGTAAAGGGTAGTTTGGGGTGGGAAGACTTTTTCTCATCCCTAGAACACAAACTTAAATACCAACTTTGGTATTTTCTGACTTTTCGTTTTTGAGTTATCGTGTTCAGAGACACGCGGACACATACACACACGGATCTTTTTCTATTTTTTTTTTGGATACAGGGGACCTAAAACGCATATTTCCGGTGAAATCTCGGTATCGAGCTTTTGAGTGAAATGCAATACCATCTCTGTACACTATGTACATAGTACGTGTAGAGCAAGTGAAAATTAAATCAGATAACTGGGAATATCTGTGAACTAGTTAGCTCTATAAAAATGTACGAGGGCCTTTTTTTTTCAACCTCCGATAGGCTATAAATAAAAGAAAAGTTCATAGAAAACAATTATTTTATTAGTAAAAGTTTTGTACGCTTATGGTTACTTTTCAACATGACCACCGAAAAGATTGAGACATTTATCGTACCTGGGCACAAGTTTTGCAATACCCGCTTCAAAAATGTTGCCGCGAATGATTTCAAATGACCATTGACGTTGTTTTGAGGATCTTTGTGCTTTACGGCGTTTGCGGAGAGCCATTCAAAACAGACGAAGAGAAATACTGACCTCAGGAATTGTGTTAATCCATGACAACGCTCGTCCACACACTGCTGGCACAACTCATCGGCTCCTTGAACAACTTCAATGGGACATTTTCGATCATCCGCCGTACAGTCCTAACCTGGCACCAAGTAACTTTCACCTTTTCCCTGAACTGAAGACATGGCCAGGAGGGCAGCACTTTCAAATCAACGAAGATCTTCAAAACAACGTCAATGCTCATTTGAAATTATTGGCGGCAACATTTTTGAAGCGGGCATTACAAAGCTTGTGCACAGGTACGATAAATGTCCGAGTCTTTTTGGCGATTATGTTGAAAAGTAACCATAGTGTACAAAACGTTTAATAATAAAGTAATTGTTTTCTATAAATTTGTCTTTTATTTATAGCCTATCTGAAGTTTAAAGAAAAAAAACCTCGTATACGACATAAACTGTGTGTTTTGCGAGGTCTACATCTTTATATAGTAAGTTTTGTTCTATTTCTTATGTTTTACCAACTATGCAAAATCAACAAGAATGAACAGGATCTCATGGGATATTCTCAAAAAATTCAGGATTTTCAGTTTGCTTCTTTAATACGCGACGTTTTATTTAAAATCTTTAGAGCCAACTTTTAGAAAATCGAAATTTATAAAAAATGTTCCATGTATATGATAGTTTGGTCTGAGAGATTCCTTGAGAGATACTAAACTTAAATACCGAGCTGGTAGTTAGGCGACTTTTGGTTTCTGAGTTACGTTGTCTACATTACACACATACACATAGTTTTTAAATCAGTGGTCCTTAAAGCATGTATTTCCAGTGAGAGTTTCCTCACATCCTGAGAAGATGAAGGTCCAGTAATTTTAAGCTCTATCTGCCCTGGGATCATTTGAGCATAATTTTACGATTTAATTATTTGTCCGATATGACATAATTAAAGGACGTTAAACTAAAATCACCTGTGTTGAATTCACATGAATTTCTCTAGTTGTTAAACAACTTTCCTTACAAAAGATTATTCTTTTAACTACTACATGCTAGTCAAGTTAAACTTAGCAGAAATTGTCTTATTTCTACATAAGGGAATACATCAAGCTAAAGCGACAGTCAAATCATTTAAAAGATGGTTCTATGTGAAACAAGTGATGTTCAGTTCGCTTTTCAGGCCTACACTAAAACAAGAGAAATAAACCAAACGTCACTTCGTTTGAGAGACTTTTTTAAAATTGAAAGCAGTAACAAGGAATATCTCAGAAACGGTCAGCCCTATGTAGATACATAAAAACATATATGACATAAATTATGTGTTTTAACGAGCTTTATATTTTTAAGTAGCGCATTTTGTTATGGTTTAACCGTAATGTAAAACTCTGTAAAACTCATACAGAATAAAGAGGTCTTCAGAGGATATTCCCAGAAAGTTCAAAATATACACTTCATTTGTGATGTAAATATCTTTAGTATACGGAATTTTAAAATCTAAATCGTAGGTCATTTTTGAGAAAAAAATTTTCAAAAACTTCTCTGTAAAGGGTATTTTGGCTTGAGGGGGGGATTTTATTGAAAACATTCATGTCACATCCTTGGAAACTACTAAACTTGCATACCAAGTTTGATTTTTCACGTTTGTTTTTGACCAGAGCTGTCCAAGGTCGCTAACGCGTACTTTTTTTCTAAAAATGCATTTTTCGGACTCAGGGAACTTCAAAACATATATTTCTGGTGAAATATTGATATTGAGTTTATGGGTAGAATACAATCCTACCTTCTCTAACCACTATGTACATTGCACTTATGGGCTAGAGAAAATAAAAATAAAAAACATCTGATGTCTTCTATTCACATGACTTTCTCTACCTTTCTGTAACAAATTACTGTTAGAAGTTTATTTTTTCTCTACTTCATGCTAATCGAGATAAAGTAGAAGAGAAATAGGGAATACACTGGGCTATACCGACAATCAAATGTTTTAAAATGTGGTTGCTATGGGGTTGAAATTCATATCTTTGTGTAGTCAGGAGCTGAAATTCACGTATGAGAATTTTTTTTAAGTATTCTAACACTGAAGGAAATAACAAGGAATATCTTGAAATCTGTATATGACAGATTATGTGTTTTAAGGAGATAAACAATTTTTGCGTAGCGAGTTTTTGTCTATCCCTTTCGATGGACCAGTTATTCAAAATTCAGAAAAATTCAGGCAGAATAAACTGGTCTACAGAGACTATTCTCAGAAAATTCAAGATATAGATTTTTTTTGTCATGTAAATATCTTAATTGTAAGAGATTTTAATTAAAATTGTTAGCCATGTTTAAGAAAATCCAAATTTTAAACAAATTTTCCATAAAGGATAGTTCGGGGTAGGGGGATTTTCTTGAAAATCTTGGTATCACATTCTTGGAAGATGCAAACATAAATACCAGGTGTGATATTTAATGGTCGTTTAGTTTTTGAGCTATACTGTCCACAGACACACACATACTTTCTTGGACTCAGGAGACCTCAAAACATATATTTCCGTTGAAATATTGACCTTGACTTTTGGGTGCAATACAAATCCAGCTCTATACACGATGTGCATGCGCGCTAGAGAAAGTAAAACAAAAACTTAAAAACAATGAATGACTACTTACCAATTGGGAAAAGTGCAAGTGTTGGTAAAGGAATGTATAAGAGGTGGACAACTTCACAAAAATGTGTTAGAACTACCTTTTATTGCCTATTTCTTACACATTGTGTAAAAGTCATTCAGAATGAAAAGGACCTCGATGATTATTGTAAGAAATGTCTAGATATACATTTCGTTTGTCATGAAATGTATGTCTACAAAGTGCTGAGGTTTGAATTGTGTAATCCATTCCAAAATGTGAGATAAAACATACGAAGTTAAACACTGGAGAAACAAATGCATCTTGAACTCGGCGCTGACAGCGTTTTCTCGCAATAAATTTGGAACATTCAATTGACGTCGAAAAAGTGGAGCCGCAAGAGGAAAGTGACCAACTTTGTGGGAAAAGAAAAGACTTTCACTCGAATAGAAGGTTTAGGTAACAGACCTTTCAGAACGCTTGAACAAGAAAATGAAATAAATCCATTATGTTCTCTCCGAAAGCTCATTAGAATTTACGTAGTTTCTTTAAATTATTATCATAGGATTGAACAATTTTAATAGGATGTTAATGCGTTTAGGCCATTAACGATTTTAAAATATTTAAATGATTAGTTGCGCTTAGCGGTATATTTATGAGAATTTTTAGATGAAAACTGGTAATAAGGATAGGAAATGTAACTTTCACTTTCTCTGCTTCATATAGTATGCCTGCGGTCGGCAAGTGCTGGACTTGTGACGTCGGAGCAGGCGAACGCCAACGAAGCACTGTGTGAAGAGTACGCACGGCTAGTGCACTTCAAGCAGCAGTAAGTATTTGCAGCTCTATTTATGACTGTTGCATATAATGAACTAGACATATGTAAAACCTTATTTTTGTTTTATTGCATTCCCTATACCTTAGATGTTATTTGTAGTTCAAGGGAGAAATGCTACCGAAATTGTGGTTGGATAGTTTTGTAATATTTACTAATATTAAGTGAATTAAATTTAATTATGAAATTGAGTTATGACATTTATTATTTAGTTCTAATAATATAAATACAGATGATTCAGGTTCCAATATTAAAACTTTCTTTCTTTTTAAGAAAGTTTTAATTCATTGGTATGATAATGTTAATATATGATGAATTTCAATTTATGTTCATTTTAATACCTAGTCGCAAACACATTAGCTGACGGTTTATCCAGTGACATAGCGGGAGTGGGGATAAACCTAGAGAGAAGCTAATGTTGATTGAGCTCTTTTAATAAGTTAATATTACGTTACTATATTATATGATATGATGTTGGCATACCTTTCGTGTTTTGGATAGCAGAAGAACAGATTCCATTTGGATGGGTGGGTGGAGGGAGGGAGGGAGGGAGGGATGGACAAGAAGTCACGAAAGCATACTACTGCTACAACTAAAACTCGCAAACACTGTATGATGGATTGGAGAGCAGAACAGCTTTAATTTTTCTTTTGAATAATGATAAGGACAAAGTTTTTACATTATTGGGAAGGCCATTAAATAGGTTTAAAGACACTGTTTCAAATATTTTTTTTAACTTTGCTGTACTTACATTTTGCAATATAGATGTGTGCAGTATTTCTTGTGGAATGAGAAACACAATGTACGTGAATTTGTATTCATCTTAACCAATAGTAAACTATTCAGAACAAACAAAGATATGATAGTCAATATACACAATTTAATAAATAGATAGATACGTCACACATAAGCCTAATGTCTTTCTTTTGAAGTGCAAAAAACGTTATTAACAGAAACAGGTTGCCCCAGAATAAAATACCATAGCTCATATGGCTATTTATACTCGTACATCCATAAAGCAAGTTTAAGTTTCCCTGCAAAAGTAGCAGACCCTGGCAGCGCTACTAGTTTATCAACTATTACAATTTTAAATAAATCGGCGAATTGGCGAGCTAATTGCATGACTCACTGTAATAATGTTATTATTACATCTCAGGATCGTGGCCGCGAGGGAGATAATGCATTACCGGTAATATAATACTTGTAAATGATACACTGACTTCACTGGTAAGATGATCTTATATGTTCTTCAATATCACTGGACACAATAATTATTAACACTTTATGATGCCACAGATAAATTAAAATTGCATTCTACAGCACGCGTTCCGCAAAATGCATAGGACGCTACCCTTGTGCCGAGCAATGAAGATCACATAAGGAATGACAAAGGTGGAGCTCTTATATAGGCTCAAAGCTTATTCTACACGTCTCTCCTTATTAAACATTTTTAAGGAAGTATTTAATGCAGAATTCCTTTTATTTATAAATAAATGACTTTTTGCACATATAATATTTATTTCATAAGCTATTTGCGCTTAGTGAGACGCGGTATACTAATAAGAACAACTTCCTTTTTCATGCACGTAGCAATGCAATTATCATTGTTGATTTTTTCAAATAGTTTTGATCATAAATGAAATTACACTTAAAATACACATTAAATTCAATATTCTGATATTCACAGAACACTTACAGGCTAATTACTTTCAGTAATCAATTTTCCTTTACCACATAATCAACAAATCAATATGAGATCAATTTCCTTCCATTAACATAATATAAACACTTGATATGAATACGCTTGACTTCCATATGTTAACGTCTCACAACTCAATGCAGTCATGATTTATTTTTTTTTTTTTTTTGATATGACAATCACCGTCTGTGAAAGAATTGTGTCCGATTCTCACTCTCGGTACTCTTGAAAAGAGGTCTACTGAGAAAAGAGGAACTCTGCTTCACAGAGCAGGTAACCTGCCGACCGCTGTACTATACCGGGCAAAAATTCGATGTTCAGATTTCATCGGATAGGTGTGCGTATACAGGTGTTAACGAATTATACCGAAATATGTTCATAGAATATGTAGATTACTTAAATAATTAATTTGAGATAGACTTATGACCTTGTTTATTGAAATGTCGAAGTAACAGTTATAAGTTTCTGAAGTTTCAGTACGCCACATATCGCGGCACTTCGTCTGGAACGAAAATAATAATAATAATAATAATAATAATAATAATAATAATAATAATAATAATAAAAACATTTACTCTGTCAGGAATTGAACTCATGACCTTTGGGATAGCAGCTTCCCGCGTTACGCGTTAAGCCACCAGAGCAGTTGAAACACCTTCAGAGTAGGCTACTTAACTCAAGAACATACTTAATGAATGCTCAGTGTCGCACTATCAAGTGATTAGTTCGAGATTTTACAGATATTTGCGACACTAAATATTGAGGACGCTAGTAACGAGCTGCTAAAAATCCATATTTCTACACTCGGGCAGCAGTTTTTAACACATTCTAATCTATTTTTTCAACTTGCTTTGCTTTAACACCGACTTATCAGCACCTGATATCCACGCGTTTAACGCTACGTAGCTGCATTATGTTTATCCAGGAACTATGCATCGCCGATCTTAAATTACTTAAATCAGTCACGTGCACAATCTCTCAAATTATTTCAGTGTAGTTCATTAACACCCTGTAATATACAAAGTGGTTCAGCTGTCCCTTGTTCTCTGGATTTATGCAATCCGCATTATACAGTCTAACCTGAAAACAATCGTTTCCAAGACTCATCTACTCCATACTAGCATTACAGACTTTGGCGCCGTAAGTATAACTAAACAGTGACGTATTTGGCTAATGCGCGGTGTTAGCCTGAGTTCCAAGATGGTTCTAATTTTACCAAAACGTTCACAACTTTCCTCCGCTTTCTTTCTTCCTGATTTGACACAAAGCTACATGAGATACCGGATAATTTATTAACTTGCTTATTTGTTTCTTTTATTGTTCTTTTTATTTACATTTATTCTACTTTTATCAGTTAGAGGGTATACAGGGTTACTACAAAAGAAATAGACAACTTCAACTGCCTGTAAAACATAAAACAAAGACTATTAGAGATAGCAACCTAATTATTTTGGAGGTATGTTGAGAAACTCTCAAAGTTTCGTTTGTTACTATTGGTAACGCTGTAGTATTTTGTTTGTTGTTGCAGAAGCTGAAATGGCGGAAAATCCTGTGGAAAAGGCATATTGCGTGTTGGAATTTGCTAGAACGCAATCAGCAACTGTTGTCCAACGACATTTTAGAACACGTTACCACAAAACGCCACCGACTGGACAGTCAATCTACGACTGGTATAGAAAATTCGAGACAGCGGGATGTTTGTGCAAAGGGAAGAGCTCGGGAAGATCAAGAGTTTCGGAAGAAAACGTTGAACGTGTTCGTTCTGCCTACATAAGAAGCCCACAGAAATTGACATCTAGGGCAAGCATGCAATTACAAATTCCACAGCAAACTGTATGGAAAATCTTGCGGAAGCGACTGCACATGATGCCTTACAGATTACAGATGTTGCAGTTTCTGAGTGAAGAAGATAAGGTCATACGGCGTGACTTTTGCATCGACATGTTGTGACATGATGAAGACGATGCTGGTTTTTGTGAGCGCATCATTTCAGTTGCTGATTGCGTTCTAGTAAATTCCAACACGTAATATGCCTTTTCCATAGGATTTTCCACCATTTCAGCTTCTGCAACAACAACAAACAAAACACTAGGTTACCAATAGTAACAAACGAAACTTTGAGAGTTTCTCAACATACCTCCAAAATAATTAGGTTGCTATCTCTAATAGTTTTTGTTTTACAGGCAGTTGAAGTTGTCTATTTCTTTTGTAGTAACCATGTACAAATGAAAAGGAATATTTTGAGGCACATTCATTCAGTTCCTTCTAAATATGCAGGTATTATTACAATGTTTTAAAACTAACATAAGTATTTCAGATAATACTACAGAATACTATATTTTCACGAAAATACACAAAATACCTAGGTTGGCAATTACAAGCTGTGCCAAATACTTAGGTATTCAGCAATACTTTCAGTTGAAAAGAAAATTAAATTTAATCCTCATAACTTAACAAATTTCTGAATATCTACTAGATAAAGCGTTTACAACTTGAAACTTAGTGACGAAACTTCATTTAGCGCAGCAACTGTTCGAAATGATGACCTCCTTCGTTGATGCAGAGCTGTGCGCGATATAGCAATCACAACCTGGGGTATGACGGACCTGCAGGCCTCTCTGATTAGTTGCTGAAGATGATTAAGGTTATACGACTGTTGCTTGTACACTGTTTGTTTTAAATGACCCCATAGGAAGTAATAAAGTGGCGTAAGATCCAGAGATCTGGCAGGCCACGAGACAGGTCCTAGCCTACCTATCCATCTTTGAGGATGTGAGTTTTGAAGATAACTTACGACGATCCTGGAACATCATAATGCTGAAACCACATCCATAATATTTCATTTAATGGTACATGCTCCAGCAATGGAGGGAGATCGTTTTGAACGAATTTGGCATTTAAGTTGAATATTTTGCAAGGATGCGACACGAAGATTTTCAGTAAAATCCCCCCTCACACACGAGAGCACATGTTATATGGCAATTTTTTCAATAACTGTAATTCTCTTAAAGATGGCTTTAACAATTTTTACTAAATTACCAAATGTTTAAGATGTTTGCATGCAACATTTCCCGGAACGCCCGTGAATTTTTCGTTATCCTGAATTACTTTTCTTAAAAGCTGTAAACATTGCTAAATAAATCCTACAACAGAAAATATACATATAGATTTCGTTAAGAACACAATTTGTCAAAATCATTGCGTTAACTAAGGTATTCTTTATTTGAGTTTTCCAATACTTGAGCTTCTACTAGAAGTAACATGTTATTCGTTTTCTGACCTCTGTACCACGCACAATGCACATAGTAAAGAAGGAATAATAATTGAATTCTAAATATTTTATACCAAAATCTCTTTTAAATACATTTTTGAAGACCCGCGAATAAAAATGCATATACAATGTATATATCACATAGAGAAGGTAGTGTATTTCTCCCAAACATTTTATAATGAAGTTTCGCCGGAAATACACGCTTTGGGGCCCCTTGAATAAAAAACAAGTTTTAGAAAAAGGTGAGAGTGTGGGTGGGTGGAGAGCTGAGTGATAACAGCATAACTAAAGAAAAAGAGGTTAAGTACTAAATGTGATATTTAGTTCAGTATCGTCTAAGAATGCAACAAGGTGTTTCAGGAAATCCCATCCCCTCAAATTATCAAATGTTTGAAAGATTTTTCAAAATGTTTTTATTTTTTAAAAAATGACTAAAATTTTAATTAAAATACTTTGGTGAAAAATATCTACAGCTTAAATAAGATATACATTTTGAAATTTTTGAGAAATTTCTCTGAAGCGCTCTTAATTCTGGATGAGTTTTGCAATACGGAAGAGAAGACAAAAATTGGAGACAATTTATGTCAAATATTTCTTACTTTCTCTAACACGTACAAACAATGCACTTAAATGCACATAGTAGGTATAGAAGGTATTGTATTTCATCTAAAGTTTTCATGCCAGGATTAAATAAATATTTTGAGCACCACCGAAAAAAAATATTTTTAGAAAAAACGTCCTTGCGTATGTATGTATGTGTGTGTATGTGTGTCTGTGGACACAATAACCCAAAGACGAAAAGTCACTTAAATACCATGCTTGGTTTTCAAGTTCAGTATCCTAGGATCTTCAGTCAAATCCACATACCACAGACTACCCTTTACGTGGAACTAAATTCGGTTTTCTAACGATGTTGACTAAAATGCTGTGTATCAAATATGTGTACATGGCAGATAAAATTTAGATCCTTCATTTTCCTGGGTAAGAACCCTCAAGTCCTCTTCAATCTGAATGCCATTTGCATAAGGTAAATCACAAGATATAGACAAACTCGGTTTGGCATATACAGTTGTTTGTAGAATTAACCATTTGCGATATTCTTGGTTATTGATTCCAATTTTTTTTCAGAAACCAGGAGTCCTCACCCGTTTCATGTAACTTTTGTTTTACTCCTGTTCACGAGAGATAACCGTGTTTCAGTGACAATCGCACAGAGACAGCTTTTAAAAGTTTGAATGTCTCTTTAATACCCTTATTTCTCCTCTACTTATAAGAAACTGTGTAAAAATCTAATTCTGGTAATGTTTATCTAGATTTGTATGGTGTAGATAAAAGAATAATCTTTTGTAAAAATAATTACTTTCAGAGTAGTTAGAAAACGCACGTGAATAGAACATCGGTTTTTTTGCGGGGCTGACCGTTTCCAAAATATTCCTTTTTTACTTTCTCTAGCCGCATGTACATACAAATTCAATATTGAGATTTCACCGGAAATATATGTTTTGAGGTCTCCAGAATCCGAAAAAAAAATTTACTTTCTCTAGCACGTACGTACAATGTAAATAGTAGATAGAGAAGGTATTGTATTCTACCCAAAAATTCGATACCGAGATTTCACCGGACATACAAATTTTGTGACCCCTGAATCTAAAAAAAAGAAACGTTTTTACAAAAATATCTGTGTGTGTGTGTGTGTGTGTGTGTGTGTGTGTGTGTGTGTGTGTGTGGCACTGCTCATAAACGAAAAGTTGGTTAAATATCTAACTTGGTATTTAAATTCAGTATCTTCCAAGGATGCGACAAGAAGATTTTCAACAGAATTGTCCCACCCCCAGCTACCCTTTAGTGGAACATTTTCGAAAGTGTATTTCTTAAAAATGTCTCTAATAATTTTGATTTAAATGCCAGGTGTTTAAGATTTTTTCATCACAATAAAATGCATGGCTTGAATTTTCTGGGCATAGCTTCTTCATTCTGGATGAACTCTGTATGAAATTTTGTATAACGAGTAAACCATAAGAGATAGACCAAGTCTTATCATAAAAGATGTAGATCTCATTAAAACACACAATCTAAAGCTTATACTTTTTTGTAGAGTTAACCAATTGAGATATTCCGAGTTCTCGTTACTGTGGTAAGCTAATTAAGCTTTCTCAAACGAGAAGTCATTTCAAGCAAGCAAAGAGAACCGAATTACAATTGTTTCATAAAGCGACCGGCTTTTAAAAACTTTGAACTATAGCTTTAGCTCAGTGCATTCCCTTATTTCAATCTGCAAAAGCAGCAATGAGACAATTCTACTAATGTTTTTTTGCGGAACAGCTAGAGAAAGTCAGGGGAATGGAACATATGGGTTTTTTTAAAACTAAATTTCCCATTTGTTGATTTTATTTATTTTTTTTTTGTTTTTTTTTCACCCTTGTCATATAAACAAAACGGAATTTCAAGGTCAATCATCACATAGCTATTTAAAATTTGACTATTACTTTAGTTAGTGTGTTCTCTAATGTCTCTTGAACCCCTAAAAGAAATCTGATGTGAGGCACTCACATGAATTTTTAAAAGCTGGTCACTATGTGAACAACTGAAGTTTGGTTCTTTTTGTATTGCCAGCAGGTGACTCCGTTTGAGAAAAGTTATGTGGTTTAAATAACAAGGAATACCTTGGAAACAGTCAAATATTCTATAAAAATGCATATGATATAAATTGTGTGTTTTGACGAGCTTTCGTCTATTTCGTACGGTATATCGGTTATTCAAAATTTAGCAAAATTCACTCAGAATGAACAGGTCTTCAAAACCTATTCCCAGAAAACTCAAGACTTACCTTTTATTTTTAATACAAATATATTTAATATACGGTATTTTAATAAAATTCGTTGGAGTCATTTTTGAGAAAAACAAAAGTTTCAAAAAAATGTCGATACAAAGGGTAGTTTGGGGTACGGGAATTTTCTTGAAAATCTACGTGTCACATATTTGGAAGATGGGTATTTAACGTTCTTTTCGTTTATGTGCATGATTTCAGACACACCCTGATCATTTCCTAAAAATGTTTTTTTTTTTATTCAGGGGGTTTCAAAACACATATTTCTGGTAAAATATCGGCATTGATTTTTGGGTGGATTATAATACCTTCTCTTTCTACTGTGTACGTTATGCATATGTGATAGAGAAAGCAGTAATGTAATAAAACAAGTTATCCTAATCTTTATTTTGATTAGGATAAATAAGATAGAAAAACCAGCTTTCTTGAGAATAGCTTGTTGCAGAATAGGTTAAGAAAGTAGTCTGAATGTAACATATCAGCTTTTTCTCGTGACCATATTAAAAGGATGAAATTCCAAATCTAACAAATTGTGTTCCGCTTTTTAAACATTGTATTATTTTATCCTATGGATGCTTTCTTATATCTACAATGAAGTATGTAATTGTGTAATGACATTTTTACTTTCTCTAGCCCCGTATGTACAGTGTACATGGGATAGAGAAGTATTGTATTCCACCCAAAAATTCGGTGTCGAGATTCCAACGGAAATACATGTTTTAGGACCCCCTGGGTCCAAAAAAAGCATTTTCAGAAACAGGTCCGTGTGTGTGTGTGTGTGTGTGTGTGTGTGTGTGGACAGCATAGCTCAAAAACGAAAAGTCGGTTAAATACCAAACTTCGTATTTAAGTTTGTTATCTTTCAAGGATGTGACACGAAGATTTTCAAGAAAATCCCCCCAACACTTAACTACCCTTCACATGGAAAAATTTTCGAAAATTTTGTTTTTCTTAAAAATGGCTCTAAGGATTTTGATTAAAATGCCACATATTAAAGCCATTTCTATCACAAATAAAATGAATATATCTTGAATTTTCTGGGAATAGCTTCTAAAGACTTATTTATTCTGGATGAATTTTGTTTAATTTGGCATAAATTGTAAACCGTAAGAAATAGACAATTACTATACAAAAAATGTAGATATTGTTAAAATACACAATTTACGTAATATACATTTTATTCGTGGAGCTTGCCGTTTTCAAGTTATTCCTTGTCATTAATTTCAGTTGTGAAGTACTTACACTTTTATCCGACGGGAGTGTCTGTTTCTCTTTTATTTTACTCCTGGTCAAACAAAGAAGCGATTTACAATGACAAACTAATAACGACAATTTTTGAAATATTTGACTATCACTTTAGCATAGCACGTTCCCTTAATTCTCTTCCACTTATAAGGAACTAAGTAATACAATTTTGCTAATATTTATCTCGATTAGAGTGGTGTTGAAAGAAGAATTATTTTTTGTAAGTAGTTTGTTTATACTTCTGATGAAAAGAAGTTAGTTAAAAAATAACATTTATATGTCATATTAAAGTTATTAATAAATTAATACCTCTTTATTCCACAAATAATACCCTTAAATTGATTTTTATTATCTTCATTTTTTCTATTATATTTATTCTATTTAATGTAATAAATTATTATATACCTTACAACAAAAGAAACTCCCTACCCTAGAGAAATTCATGTGAGTGTAACACATCAGATTTTTTGTCTTGATTAGCGAGAAGTAAATCAAATAGTTTTTAAAGTGTAAGTAGAGAAAATCATGTGAATGCAACACATCAGATTTTTAGAATTCCAAAAAACCTGGACCAAGCATTACACTCAATACTAAAACATGTCGCATATAAGGGGACAAGGTAGTCTGACTATACGGAAATTACACCTTAAGTGAGTTAAATTACCGCTGCTCACAAAATATTCAATTGTTTTTCCAGAAATTTGTATGAATTATTCTATAAATCGTGACAATTATTCCAAGTGATTGTATGCATTAATATCTTATGTTTTTGAGTCTATTAAAGTATTTCATTCAATGAAGAGTAATAAAATTTAGTCTTAAAACATGTGAATTCATGTACCTTTCTCTCTGATGCTACTTGCAGTACATAAACAGAACTTTGCTTTCTTGTTCTTAGTATAATAAGCTATCTTCTGAATCCCTATTATTTAGATATGATACAATTTCAGTATAGATTAAAAAAGAAATATATTTACAAATTTAAAAAAGTAAAAATGTGGAAAACTTACAATGTTGTTGCTTACTTAATATTATAAATATATGCTATGACATCACGATTGCGGTCCAGAAATTTCAACTATGCGTTGTATGTGTGTTGAAAATTTCACCTTTCCAGCTCTCGTACTTTCTGAGAAAAAGTTACACAAGTATCCAAAAATTCTGTTTTGAGAAAACTGAATTTAAAGATACAAATTTACTAAAACGGGGTATTGCGTACAACTTTAAACAAATGCAGAGTACCATTTAAATTATATTTAAATTGATGACATTTTCTGAACGATGCCAGTCCCCATGGCCACGTTCGCTAAAGTACCTCGCTTTGGTGCTTCGTGGCGCAGGGGATCGTGGGTTCGATTCCCATCTTGGGCATGGGTGTTTTGTGGGTTTCTAAATGTGTGTTTGTCAATGTGTTTATGTCAGTAAAAAGAAAAAGGAAAATAGGTTAACAAAGGAAACGTAGGAAACTGAAGGGGAAAAAATAAAAGGAAGGGATATTTTTTCGTTAAAAAACTAAAGATAATAGATCTTATTAGTATCTAAAACAAAAAAATGTTATTTTTTACTATTTCCGAGTACCTTGCCCCTTTGAGATGAAATATAGTCCTTTAACAAGCGCTTTATCTCCAACTGAATTCGTATAGCTAGTAAACTAAACCTTTTCAGGTACTCTTCGTTAATACACGGACCTCTTGTGTAGCCTTCAGCAAACTCAGACTGCAATTGTGTATATTTCGCTCACTTTAAGACGGTCAGCCACAAGTTTACTCGGCGTGTTGAGAATATCTGGCGAGGTATAGAAGCTTGTTTGTTCTGCTGATTGGAGAACTGACCTTCAACATAAAGTTACCATAGCAACGCGCCGATTATTGCCACAAAGTGTTACTTCACCTTGATGACGTCCAGACGCCAAGTTACGGTCAATTCCCTTCCCCATCCACTTAGTCTGCGTCCTTTTCCTGAAGTGCTTTCTTTCACACATCCAACCACATTCAAGCTTGCCCTTCGTTATTGCCGTTAGTTTAGTTTTATGTACGATTAGGATTAGAAATAGGATTCCGGTACAGAGCACCGGACTTGCGCCCTTTGCCACACATGTGATACCAGGGAGATAGGGATAAGGGGAAAGACACGAGGAGAGAGTGACCAGATCCGAAAGACGATGGCTACAAACAAGGATGAAGCCACTGGAACGCTTTCAACACCCCTTGGTCCTGTCCCCGAGCCTCCTGGTGAGCCTCCAGAGGGAGCCCTAAAACTGGAAGGAGGCTGACGACTGAATGTTCACAACGACGACCCTAGGATCACCTTTACACAATGCGAAAATCTCCATCCAGCAGCAACCCGCCGAACACCATCGCATGATCCTTCAACCCGGAAAGAGATGATTAGGAAATGATAGGAATAGGAAATGGTGGATCGGAATTTTCGGGGGAATGTGATGATCGTACCCAGCATGCGCCTGGCGACTAGGAGAAACTATGAGTCACGGGGTTGGACACTATGGTTGCACACGGGGATCGTACCTGCGACCTCCCGAATGTGAGCCATTTCTCTCGGTTTTATGCTCGATACCCTTGGCCTACAGAGATTTGGTAGAGTTGTAAGGAGACGACTGATGTGCAGAGTAGCGGATTGGCTAATACAGGGTGGATAATTTCAAACTTGTTAGTATTCTAATGGGCCGTGTGGTGCGTGTTTACTGGGGAAATGGAGTGAGCATCCGCACGATACGAAAACTAATGTGCGGTATAGGCATGGATTAGTTCTACTGTTGTATAGTACAAATAATACGTCAAAAGTATGCAAAAAGAAAACGTAATCATCATTTTTCTTGTGACCTGACGTAGATCTGTAGTTCCCAGTTACTGAATATGCCCGGTTCGATCCCTCTCATGTGGAACCGGATTTTAATTTCCTGGTTTCGACCATGAGAAAAGTAAGGAGCTTCGATAGGTAAGCGCTCCTGGCTTCCTGAGTCAACTTACCGGTTGAGGGATGCGTAATGCCGGTCACATCACCTCCCCGTATCGTTAAGATCTGTCGTGTGTATGAAACCGTCAGTCTGGTTGCCAAGACAGGCTCTTCTCGGAACAGAGCGGCATAGCATTTAGTTTTTCAGCTTTTACCTTGTCTTTTATCAAATCGTATACTGAAAATGATGCCCATTTCTCTGGATCACAACGACCTAAAGAAAGCTGGAAACTTAAGTTTAATTTCAAGCAGAATCCCCTGATTTCATTCTCAAGTTCTTGAAAAGTGTATGGGAAGTTTACAATGCTTGCTGTTTTTACCACCCCCTCCACAGCAAAAAAATAGTATTTGTTGCTGTACAATGTAACGCACCATTGTTAACAAGAGATTGCTGTAGGCAGCGTTTTTGGCACTGAGAAGTCGAGAGGCAAACGGTACGGATTGTATTGAACAAGCCCATATTTACTTCTCGACAATTAATGTTAATTACTCTAGGAAAACTCTACATGACTATGAGCTAAATAATAAAATAAATAAGAATAATCCAAAATTTTCTTTCCATGAGCGTCGTTCTCCTAGTAAATGCAAGCCGTACGGCTCGCTATACGCCAATACATTAGAAATGATCCTCACTTTGAATCGTCCAGGAGTACTTAAAAATTACAAATTGTGACAGTGAACTGGATCGGTTTTTGAAGGGTGTAATGAAAGAACAAAGACTTGCCCTGCCAAAATAATCAACCCCATTATCAAAATTATTTGTTACTAGTTATAAGAATTTCTGTCTCTAGAGGTGAACGAATAGGTTCTAAATATATTGAAATAAAAAATTAGTTGAATACAAAAGTTGAGGCATTAATGAATATAACATATAATAAGTATGATTAATCGAAGTCTGTAGTTTTAACAGCTTCTTGGTTTATTTTCCTGATTTAAATTGGATATGCATATTGATATATTTAAAGCAATAATTCATAAAAGTGAGGATAATTTAACGTTGGTGCAGTGTTTTTTCTTTTTTTTTAAAACAGTACCGGAGTCTGGTCAGGACTTCGGCGCTGTATCCCCTGTTTACATTTCCGCCCCTAAATTTACTGTTTGATTACTGGTTTTACTGTTCCTTTACATAAATATACACATTGCACAAACATATAACACCCATGCCCAAGGCGATCCCCTGCCCACGAAGCACCAAAGCAAGACGCCTTAGCGAGCGTGGCCATGGGGACCGGCGTAACATTGTTACGTTAGTTTTTTAAAATCTAATAACGAATTAATTCCTTTTATCTCCTGCGTTCAAAATAAATTATATACAGTTTTCTATAATTACCTAATCCTTTCCATTTCTTCTTATAATTTTGGTTTTATAAAGTACCAACTAGTCCAAATAGCTACTCGACTGTTATCTTCGTTTGGTGTCGTTCTGAAACGGCCGGTGTATGTAAGTATGTATGTATACGATATACATACACCTGTTAAATGTCACAAAAATTGTGTTTTCCATGTTCAAAGCGTTTGCTCTCTGTTCATTCGATACGATTTAAATAAGAATACAAGCGCAATGTTATGCATTCAAAGTAAAACCGAAGGACCAATCGGATTGTGAGCATCTTACATAACAGGATCGATCATTCAGAAGAATCGTCATATATATGAAAGTAGGGCGAAAACGAATACGCGTAGGCAGAAAGTAGCTACTTCCAAGGTTAGCGAAAATATGATGTGCGAAATTTAAATAACGCATTACAAAAGCTTATTCCTTTATCTACTTCATATTTATCAAGATAAACATTAGCAGAAATGGTTTTTGCGACATTATTTTCTTTTACGAAGGAAATAAGAGAATACAATAAACTAAGACTATAGTTAAATCTTTTAAGAGTGGATCACTATGTGATGTTTGAAATTTCGTTTTCTTTACTTAACCAGGATGGAAACATTAGAACAATGGCTTCTCATTTGGGAGAAGTATACATATAAGCACATTTAAACCTATGACAAGTAGAAACTTGAAAATGGTTAGTTCCAAAAATAAATGTGACATAAATTCCGTGTTTTAACGATATATACACTTTTACTTCCTCTATTTAGTACATAAAGCATGCCGAGGTAGAGAAGGTATTGAATTCCCCCCAAAAATTCGATACCCAGATTTCACCAAAAATACACGTTTTGGGTTCCCTGTATAAACATGTTTATAACAAGTTCTCTCTCTCTCTCTCTCTCTCTCTCTCTGTTTGTCCAAGTATATGTGTTTCATAACTTCCACGAATGCGATAGAATCTTTTCTCATAAAAACCCCACTCTTTACTTGGAACCATTTATGGAAATTTAATTTTCTCAAAAATGACTAACGAATTTGAGCAAAATATCGTATTTTAAAGATATTTATATGACAAATAGAATGTGTATCATGATTTTTCTGGGAACAGCCTCCGAAGACCACTTCATTCTTGATCACTTATGCATAACTGTTAAAACATAAGAGATAGACAAAAATTTACTGATACAAAAATGTTTGTCACACACACACACACACACACACACACATATATATATATATATATATATATATATATATATATATATATATATATATAAACATATATCAAAAGAATGATGCAAAGAAAAATACTTCTGAAACAATAAAGAGAACTATTCTATATATACATATATAGAACTATTGCTGCTAAGGTCTATTTTCCTATGATGAGAAGGCTAGATTTGCATGGTTCAATCGGTCGATAAGCACAGTAAATTCGACCTTATTGCTTTCAGAGTATGAAGTGTTGCCAATCTCCAAAAATAATAAAGCACAGGTGAACAAGCTGGTATATTATAATATAGACAACACTTCATACTCTGAAAGCAATAAGGTCGAAATTACTATGCTAATCGACCGTTTGGTAACCATGCAAATCTATCCTACTCTTCATAGGAAAATGCACATTAGCAGCAATAGTTGCGTCCATCCCAAAAGCATGCGATAATAACTCGTGTTACAGTACGTATTATATCAATAAAAACGCCGTCACACGTTCTGCAACGTAAATTGTAACGAAAGAAGGTTAAACGAGCGGCTTAAGCTGCAAAAAGAAGTCAAACACCAGTTATAAAGAGATCGGAAGCGAATAGAAAGACACTTGCGAATGCCCACGGAAAAAGTGGGCGCAATGATTGTAACTCAACTGGTTAGTTTCATGTTCCCTCCTCACCTGCAGCGTGTCAGCGGTCCGGGTCCACCAGTTTGCGTGCACTTTTTTTCTTCTTTATATATCATCCTTCAAGTTGTAAAGTAAGTTTAGTGTTTCTCACTAATAATTTTAGGTGTAAACAAAAAGATATAGGAATGAAGTACAAACGATAGCTCATTTCACCTGTTCTTCAGTTTTCGATCCTTAATGTTTATCCTAATTATTTTGAAAAAGAAACTTCACCAAGACTAAAGGAATAAAAAACAATTACAAAATGCCAGAATACGTAACATGTTGTTGATTGTTCTTCGTAGTTAGAGATTGTTCTCTACAAAATTTTGGCAGCTGGAACCTTCGGTGGATTAGCGAATATTACCGGAAGACACTTTAGGTCTAGATATGCCCCATGAGATACAAATGCACAAAGTGAACTTGTAGCTAGCTATACCTACAGCTAGGGTTACCTCCCATGAACCTCACGGCCCATTAGATAGTCAGACTCAGTCGGTTGTGAACTCGCTATGTATTTCAGTGATGAATACGTTGACATGCTACTTTTTACGGAGAAGCTCACCGGAACGCATTACTGGCTAAACGCCTGTATGGAAATCGATTTACACAAAGATGAAAACCTACACACAACACTTTTCGGAATGCTAAACGACGTTTACGTATAACAGGAGCATTTGAAAGGACAGGTCCTGTTAGAGAGGCACCAGTTACCTCTGGGCACAATGAAGTTATGATTTTAGATGCTGTCTTAAATAACCCCCACGTAGCACCCGGACACTGACACAAGACACAAACATCAGTAGGTCATCAGTTATGCAAATACTGCATAACAATACATTTCACCCTTACCGCTTGCAGCTACACCAGGAACTCCATGGTCGTGACTCTTAAGCTCGAGTAAATTTCTGCCAGTAGGTATTACATAGTTTAAACTGTGATGCAGTCTTTTTATCCAATGTTCTGTTTTAAGATGAATCGCGGTTTTCACAACATGCACTACTGGACCTCATTGGATAAGACACCGTTTCAAGACCAGTGGGGAATTAATGTATGATGGGGCATTTTGGGTTATCATCTAATCAGGCCAACTTTTTTCAATGGTCACCTTACGGAGCATCCTACCTTTACCTCATCCAAAAAGATCTCTCTATTTCTGGATAATGTACCATTAAATGAAAGATTATGGATGTGGTTTCAGCATGGTGGTGCTCCACTGCACCAGTCCAGGACCGTCATTAGTTATCTTCATGGCACACATTTTCAAAGATGAATAGGCAGGCGAGGACCTATCTCGTGGCCTGCCAGATCTCCTGGTCTTACACTACTTGATTACTTCCTATCGGGTCTTTAAAAAATACAATGTACAACCAACAGCTGTAAAACCTTAATAATTTTCATAAACTAATCAGGGAGGCCTGCAGGTCCGTCACACCCCAGATATTACTACTTGCATGGCTGTCGTTGCAACATCGAGCACAGCTATGCAACAACGAAGACCATCATTTCGCACAGCTGCTGCGGTAAAGGAGAAGTTTCATCACTAAGTTTCATGGTGGAAACGCTTTATGTAGTGGATATTGAGAATTTAAATTACGGGGATTAAAACTAATTTTCTTTTTAACTGAAATTGGCACGGTTTTAGATTGTCAACCTAGGTATTTTGTGTAATTTTCGTTTTAGAGAGACCCTAAAATTTAGGTCTGGTTCTGTAGTATTATCTGCAATACCTAAGTTAGTTTTAAAGCATTGTAATAAATACCTACATATTTAGAAGAAATGAAATGAATGTGCCTCAGAATGTTCCGTTTTCATTTGTATTTCCTGTAACTGGATTTATAAAATTAGAACAAACATAAATAGAGAGAATAACAATAAAACAAACAAATAAACCAGTTACAAAATGTTCCGATTTCTCATGTAGCTTTGTGTTAAAGAAAGAAAGCATAGGGGGGGGGTTGTCAACGCTTTGGTAAGATTAAACCTAAATCGAGTATCTTGGAACTCGCACTAACACCGCGGGTTAACCAAAATTTGGCTACTGTTTAGCTGTAACTTGCAGGGCTAAAGTCTATAATGTTAGTATGCAGAAGATGGGTATCGGAAACGATGTTTTGAGGTTAGACTGTAATCTGCGGGTTGCATAAATCCAGGGAATAAGGGACAGGTGAACCACCTTGCGAGCGTGCGTGCGTGCGTGCGTATGTGTGTGCGTGTGCGTGTGAGAGAGAGAGACAGAGAGAGAGAACAAAATTAGGAGTTCAAGATTATTCTGCAAATATTATTCCGTCTATAACTGCAAATACTATTAATAATAATATCCCATAACTATTATTCAACTCTTTTCTTAACTTATGCATTGGTACCAAATTAAAATTCCCTCATAAAACATAATAAAATAAACGAAAAGAATGACAAAAAATGTTTCTTAAGTTCAACATCTTCCAAGGATTCGACACGAAAGGTTTCAAGAAAATCTTCTATCTTTAGCTGAAAGATTTGTTGTTTCCGTATGCTCAAAAATATCATACATTTCATATATGTGTATGACAAATGAAATGAATATCTTCATTTTCACGGAAGAACCTGTGAATAGCCTTCATTGTATACGACTACATAACAGCTGAAGTACAACATAGGCTGTTTCAACTCTGCTCGGTTGAGTCTGACTATTTGTATGTTTTCAGCCATACTTTTCGGAGCCCGGTATGAGGGGTGCGTGAGCCAATACGTCACTGGATGAAGATCAGCAAATCCTATAGATAAGATCCTTATTATTAAACCCAGTTGTGTTAATGTAGATAAAGCAATACTTTTTTTAAGTCACATTCAAAAATAGCTCCTAATCCTGATATAAATATTGTTAAAACAGAAATTACTAATAAAACTTTTAATGATCATCTAAGAAAACCTTTAAGGTCTTGTCATTCCTGCCGTTTCATTTAGCTGTAACGATACCTTACCCTCAATGCTCAAGTGCATATTAACTATGAATCGTAAGTAACTCGTTTGTTATTGGCGCACCCTCAGCTGGAACAGCCTGCCATAAGAGATATACAAAATCTTACTACATAACAAATCTGATGTGTTCCATTCACATGACTTTCTCTACATCCCTATAACAAATCATTGTTAAAAAGCATATTCTGCTGTCTAATTTGAAAGTAAGAAAAACATTAGGAGAAATTGTTTTAATTACTTGCTTCCTTGTAAGTTGAATGAAAACAAGGGAGTACACTAGGCTAAAATCATAGTCAAATCTTTTAAAGGCTGGTTGTCATGTGGTTGAAATATGTTTCTATGCAGGATCAGGATCTTAATTTTAAAACAAATAACAAAGAATATCTCAGATATGGTCAATTTAACGAAAATAAAAGTATATAACATAAATTGTGTGTTTTAATGTGATCTACATTTTTGTGTAGTAAGTTACTGTCTATCTTTTACGGTTTACCAGTTAGGAAAAATACAGCAAATTTCATTCAGAATAAAGAGGTCTTTAGAGTCTATTACCAGAAAATTCAAGATATACATTTATTTGTCATATAAATATCTTTAATATACGATATTTTAATCAAAATCGTTAGTCATTTTTGAGAAAATCAAAATTTTCGAAATTTTTCCATATAAAGGATAGTTTGGTGTTGGGGGATTTTTCTCAAAATCATGTCGTATCCCTGCAAACTTAAATACCAGGTATGGTATTTAGCTGACTTTTCGTTTTTGTATTATCGTGTTCACAGACACACCGACACACATGACCTTTTTCTAAAAATACTTTTTTTGGATACAGGGAACCCTAAAACGTCTACTAGCGGTGAAATTTCGGTCTCGAATTTTTGGGTGGAATGCAATACCTTCTCTATACAATATGTACATGGTACGTGTAGGAAAAGTAAAAAATACCTATCACGCTATAACACACAATTTATAACACAAATTTTCTTTGGGTGTTAACAATTTCCGGGATATTCCTTCTTGGTTTCTACTTTAAAATACTTATACTATTCATAAATGGGAAGCTGTTGTTCCTTCTTCTTTTTCTTGGTCAAGCAAAGAGAACGGAATTCCAAACCATCACATAGCAGCCAGCTCTTAAAATGTTTTCATATCGCTTAACTCTAGTGCATTCCCTATACCCTATTGTATCTACAACGAAATAAAAAAAAGCCTTATGCGAAATTTTATCTCGATTTACGTGAAGTTAATAGACAGACAAGTTTTTTCTATTACACTCAAAATGTTGATATCAGGATTTCATGGAAATACACGTTTTAGGACTTTAAGAAAAAGGTCCGTGTGTGCATGTGTGTATGTCTGTGAACAAAATAACTCAAAACGAAAATGCATTAAATACCAAACTCGATAATAAAATAAACATCTTGCGACACGAACATTTTCAGTAAATTGCCCACCCCAAAACTACCCTTTACACGGAAAAAATTCAAAAGGTTTGATATTCTCAAAAATGGCTCTAACGATTTTGATTAAAATTCTGCTTATATATATTTACATGACAAATCAAATATATAGCTTGAATTTTCTGGGAATTACTTTTGAAAACCTCTTCATTCTGGGTGAGTCTTGCATAACTGTAAGCTGTAACACATACAAACCTTGCCACACAAAAAATGTAAATCTCCTTAAAACATACAATTATGTCATCCACCTATTGAATTTTAAAATACTTAAACCTTTCTCAAACGAGAATTAGGCACTCCTTTTTCTTTCTCTTTTCTTACTCCTAGCTGCGCAAAGAGAATCGCATTTCAATCATGCAGCAACCAACTTTTAATAGATTTGACTATCGCTTCAGCCTAGTTTAGTCCCTTGTTTTGCTTCTACTTATAAGGAACTAAGTAATAAGGAAATTTCTACGAATGTTTATGTTATTTATAGATAGAAGAACAAGAATTTGTGAGAATAGGTCTTTCTAGGTCCTAATAATCGCTACATACGAGATGTGATCAAAAAGTTTCCGGAATGACGTCATAAATACTACACAACAGTTTGTTTTGTCTAATCTGCATTGTCACCCTTGAAGTAGTGTACTTGGGAGTTGATACACTTGTCCCAACGCATTTGCCACTGCTGAAAGCACCTTTGGAAGTCCTCTTCTTTCAACATGTTCAGAGCCTTCTGCGATTCGCAATGGATGGCATCAATGTCCTCAAAACGATCCTCGGGCGGGGAGATGGACTCTTCCATTGTGAAGATTGTTGCTTCGTTTCTGGATCCATAAATCCATGTTTCATGACCAGTCCATAAACTGTGGGTTATTTTGTAGCTGTTCTTTAAGATCTGTGCAAGTTATCACACGTCTTTCCATTTGGTCATTTGAAAGCAGGCGGGGACGAACTTTGCAATTCTTCTCATGTCCAAATTGTCTTTCAAAATGCTTTGAACTCCTCCAAAGGAGAGTCCTAATGATTCGGAAAGTTTTCTTGTTGTAATGCGCATATCATTTAAGGCCATTTCCCTCACCTGATTGATATTTTCATCAGTTTTCCTGGAACAGGGTCGCCCCGAACGATCTGCATGTATCACCACTTTTAAATTTCGAAAACCACTCAAATGCTCGAGTTTTGTCCATAGCTTCCTCCCAAATAGATGTTTTAACATGTTATAGGCTTCTGTTGCAGTTTTACGGAGTTAAAAGCAAAAATTTATGCTCATTCTTTGTTCTTCGTAATGTGATATTTTTAGTACACGGAAAAATCGCGGCAAATCCAAAACTCATTTTCACTTCAGAGCGTCTACCTCGTCACTGCGTGGCTACAGGAAGTCACGTGATCTCTCAGTTTATTGGGAAGGAATGCTGCATATACAGTCTGGGTAACAATTGAAGAAATCTCAGCGTCAGCATTGTTGTGAAGCCATTTCGGAAACTTTTTGATCACGCATCGTGCAATTCGTTTGAATACTATATTTGCTATAAATACATATTCGATTAAAATTATTCACTAAATGCATATAACTGATTGTTATAGGATTTTTTAAAGCACATGACAATAAATTAATTTTCATAGAAGTTAATATCATTCGTGTTAATATGTAAAATTCTATGTATGTGTGTGTGTCTGCGCGCACACGCGTTTTTATAGACTTCTACGCCGTTGCACTGATTTGGACCAAAGTTAGTCCAGATAACTTTTGATACCGGTTCAAAATGTCTGTTTAACTTACACTTCAAAGTTCCGTCCCATTTCACAACATTAATTTTTTTCATTTCATGTACCTTCAAAAGCTCTCAAGACCATCTTTCTTAATTATTGCCGTAATAGTTGAAATATTACCAGTATAAGAAAATTAATAACCTACTTAAACTTTTACAACCCTACAAAATAACAAAGTAACAGCGAGTTTACCTAGTATTCGTTAATCTAATATCTGAAATTGATTATAAAGTAATAAAAGTCATAAATTACAACTATTATGCTTAAACAAAAGCAAAGGTGATATAATTACATGACTGGAAGATTAACAAAATTTTAAACTGTTATTATATTGAATAGAATAATATCAAAAACATCAAATCAGACTAAATACTTTATGATTATGATTATAACTATATATATATCAGCATATGATTATTGTATAAAATAACAAAAACGATTCATTTAATCGCATTGGTTACAAAAGTTCTTCGGCACTCAAATATTACTAACATAGATTGATTGATACGCCTGTATTAACACCCGATATTCTGTGAGCATATTTCGATGTTCGTTCCTAAACTTATAATGTTTAGTTTCTCAATTTTTATAATTTTTTTCTTTCGCTGTGGAAGCACAAGAACAAAATTATGACATATAAAACGATAAAGTGGACATAGATAACAGTAATAGTATGAAACCAGACAAAGCACCACTTCCTGTTCCTTTTCTATTTTATATACCTTCTCATTTTGTTGGTTTTCTTTCTTGTGTTTTCTTAGTAGTTTAATGTATATTGGTTACTGAGAATAAAGAAGTAAAACCTGACCTTACTTAGGCTGGCACTACTTCTTTCCAACTGATATTTTCTCTGTAAATAACGACGAGTCACGCCAAATGTGACAACGCGCAAGTCGTGGCTGCATTCACAACAAACCATCATTAAAAACTGCTGGGTATATGTGGTTGTTCAACTGTGCTTCTGCATATTATTTTTCAGCTAATTTTCTTTGTAGTTTCCAGAGTTTTAGTTAACTATTGTTTAAGTGTGCTCTTTAATAATTTCTTAATGCGTCCGAAGAAACGCAAGGCTATTGGGCAAGCAACCTGAGGCTAAATGTGCAAAGGAGATATCTTTTAAAAATCCTTTAATTCTCGGAACTGTTTTAGATGAAAATTGTGCCGTCATGTGAAGAAAGTTCATACTCGTCCGCCAAGGAGCATGTCTGAAACACTTTAAAATGAGGTGCTATATACTTAAAGTGGTGTGAAAGATCATGCAGCTGGGGGCTGTATCTTCGGATATGGGATGTTGATGTGCGAGTTTATTACTGTCGCTTCTCAGTCTGGCCATTAAAACTTAGTCTTGATGTTTTAGTCGATGGAGAGGAAGTGTTGATATGGAGCTCTTCATTGTATTTCACAGTTTGTTGTTTGAGTTGTTGATCCATTGACTTTTACTTTCTCTACTTAGTACATACTACATAGGTAGAGAAGATATTGCATTCCAACCAACAGTTTAAAACCGATATTTCATTGAAATTATACGTTTTAGGGTCCTGTCTCCAAAAAGCATTTTAGAAAACTGTGAATGTGTGTGTGGGTGTGTGTGTGAAAGAGAGAGAGAGAGAGAGAGAGAAACACGATGACTCAAAAACGTAAAGTTATACCATATTCGGTATTTAAGTTTAGTATCTTCCAAGGATGTGACACGAAGACTTTGAGATAAATCCCCTCATCCCAATTTACCTTTTACATTTATAAAAAATTTGAAAATTTTGATTTTATCGAAAATGGCCTAACATTTTTATTTAAATGCCCTATATTAAAGATACTTAAATTACATTTTAAATGCGTATTTTGAATGTATTGGGAATAGCCACTGAAGCCTTCTTCTCACTGAACGAATTTTACATAGCTTCCAAACCATAAGCGATAGAAAATAGTTAGAACACAAAAATATAGAGCTCGTTAAAACACACAATTTATGTCATAGAAAACTTTTTTGTGAAATTAATCATTTCCGAGATATTCCTTGTCACTGACCTTTAAAATAATTAAGTTGTTCTCGTACGTAAATTTGTCAACTCCTGGCCATGCAAAAATAACGAATTTCAATCGCATAGCAACAGCTTTTTAAATATTTTACTATCACTTTAACTAGTGTGTTCCTTTAAATCTCTTCTACTTACAAGGCAGTAAGTAATAATACTATTTCTGTTAATGTTTATCTCGATTAGCAACTGTTAAGAGTTTTTGGAATTTGGGAATATAAGATATCTTCTTCTACAAATTGGGAATATTGAAAGATTTTAAGTATTCAAGAAGTTCTGCTGTAAAGATGGATAATAGGGGGTTCAGTTTCAATAATCCCTTTTTATTTCTTTTTAAGTCGATGTATGCACATTCAATATTTTTCTTAACTTGGATACGATCAGAAATATGAGAGCACCATTAGCGTATTTGGAATTCAATTCATTAAAAATAGGTGTGTTTTCATTTGAAGTATTGTAAAATGAATATTCAGTTCCAGTCAAAGTGAAAATAAGAACACTATGTGGTTTTGTAATGTGCAAACGTTCTTTGTTGAACTGATTGAAACGAGTGAAAGAATTAATCAATGAAAGAGTAGGTTTATAAATCCAGTACTAGTTTGTCAACCAAAGAGTAGAGGCATATTCTTTGAATTTGGTAATTGTTTTATAGTAACATTACCACATAAAACTGGATGTGAATGTTATAGGGAGGTTCTCTTGTTTCCACTAACAAGGTGGTTGTGAAGTAGATTGCATTGCGCTGATGCAAATGCGTAAAGCCTTATACTGAATCTTGTCGAGTTGTGGAAGCAACGTTTTAGTGCAGATTGATAACACAAAAATCTATAATCGAAGTTTGATTTTACAGTAAGTATGCTACAAAACTTGGCCGTCAGGCGCACGGTCCGCCTCCCGGTCACGTACTGTACTGGCAGTTGTGCGGCCTGTCACCTAGTCTCACAGGTGAGGAGTCAAAATCCCAAATCACATTAACAATGGTTAGAATAAACAAAACATACCTTATCACAGGAGATGGAAATGCGTCCATCTGCAGCAATACATCTACGGCATCTTTTGGGGAAATTAGCTCAGCTTCCGAAATAACGTTTATTTCAGTCCTGACATTTGTTTTAATTCTTCTAATGTGTAGGGAGTGATTTTATAAACTTTATTTTTCAAGTTGCCCCATAAATAAAAATCACTTGATGTAAGATCAGGGATCGAGCGGGACATAAAGCCTTACTAAAGAACGCTTTTATCTTCAAACATTTCCGCAATAAACTGTAATTATTCATCGGTAGTATGCGCGGCGGTAGAATCCTGCTGGAAATATCCAGACCGATATTAAATGTTCATCAGCTGTTCAAAATATGGTGCCAATATATTATTTCCGTATCTTTCTGCATTTATATACAGTCATAAATAATAGGCCCAAAGTGACCGTTAGCATGTTCCAAGGATGTGACACGAAGATTTTCAAAAAAATTCCACCACCACAAACCACCCTTGGCATGGAATTTTGTTTTTAAAATTTTGTTTTTCTCAAAAATGGCTAACGATTTTGATTCAAATACCATCTATTTAAGATATTTCCATTCCAAATAGAATGCATATTTTGAATTTTCTGGCAAGAAGACTTTGAAGAGCGTTTTATTTTGGATAAGCTTTGCAAAATTTTGCATAACGGTTAAACCGTAAGAGATAGACAATAACTTAATACACAAACGTACAGATCTCATTAAAACACACAATTTATTTATATATATTTATATATATATATATATACTTATATATATATATGTTTGGTAGATATAACTGTTTTCTAGATATTCCGGATTACTGGTTTCAATTTTAGCCACTTAAACTTTTCTCAAACGTCAAGACATATTTCTTCTAGTTTCTCGTTTGTTTACTCCTGGCAAGCAAATATATTGGAATTTTAATTGTTTTACATAGTGACCGGCTTTTCTAGAACGATACTAATCCTTTGGCTTGTCATATTCTTATTTTCCTTCTACTTACAAGGAAGCTAGTAATAAAACTTATTCTGATTTGTCATACACGTTTTTTCTTGTAGAGTTGGCCGTTTTTGAGATATTTCTTGTTATTAGTTTTAGTTTTAAACTGCCAAACTTTTCTCTAACGAGACCATGCAAAGCGAACTAAACCTCAATTGGTTCACATATCGACCAGTTTTAAAAGATTTGCGTATCGCTTTAGTATAATATATTCCCTTATTTCCATTCTACTTACAATGAAGCAAGTAATAAGACCAATTCTACTAATGTTTATCTCGATTAGCATGATGTAGATTAAAGAAGAATCTTTTGCATTTGGAACAGCTAGAGATAGTTATTACCTGTCTGAAGAATGAATGCAGATGGCCACGAAAGGTAGCTTGCATAAACACAAACAGAAAGTGGTATTACGTCACCACTCCCAATGCATGCCCTGTACAGTTCGGCAGTATTGGAATGCGGCAGTTAGGTCTCTTCAGTGGAGGGACACCTCCACGCGTACTCATGCGCTCACAGAATAGAAAATTAATATTGATAAGTGATAAAGAAAACGGTAAGATTTGTGGATCCTTTACTTTATTCTTATTTACGTATTGAAGTTTTGATGATTAGACTGTTTCGTTTTGTAATCGGCTTACCCTGACACCCCTCTAGGACTTACAAGTCAATATCTAGCGATCAGAAGCTTGTCGGGCAGTCTACGAAACCACAGAAAAAAACATAGAATGGTTAAAACCTGTTACGAGTCGACCCGTATCCAGGCATGAATACGCGGAAGTGGATGACATGATATGTAAGCGAAATCGATGGTGAGAATGGAGCAATTAGTGGAATGAGTTGCCGGGTAAACCGGAGGACCCGGAGAAAACCCGCCTAGGCGCCGCTTCGTCCACCAGGAATCCCACATGCTTGGAGCTTGGGATCGAACCAGGGCCGCCTAGATGAGAGGCGAGCGGCGCCGTCTGCCCAGACTATATAGTACAACCTTCTCTGACAGCTCAAAACCGTGCCATGCTACACCAGCAACCTCCACTAACAAATGTACTCTTTCGTCAGACAGGTAGTATGTGAATGGAACATCAAATCACATTTTTTTTTTATCCAGGAAGCCTTAAAACGAGTGATTTCTGTGAAATCTCGGTATCTAATTTTTGTAGAGAAAGAAACCAGATAACTGTTGCATCATCAAAAGAGAGAACCTTTGCGTTATATAAATGGAATCAAAAGCTTTTATACTAACATCTGAATAGCTCATTAGTGCATAAGGAAAGGAAGCCACAAGCTGCGAGTTCTCCCTGAACATTTTGTGTGGCAAAACGCTCCATCAATTCCATACTGTCTGTCGTCAGAGACAAATGCACATCGCAAACATTGCTGCGAAACAGATGGCGAACAGCAGGCACTGAGCGAGAGAGAGAGAGAGAGAGAGAGAGAGAGAGAGAGAGACAGACAGAGAGAGAGAGAGAGAGAAGGGTATGTATTCTCTCGCTTTAATTTAATTCTCTTGCGAACGTATTACACCAGGTACTCCATAATCCATGTCTTTAATTACGTTGAATATGCTGTTAATGCACTTTGTTCCATTTGGAAGCAACTCATGAATAAAACTGTAGCTGTGACAGCAATTCTTTCATGATGCTCTCGTTTGTATAAAACCATGTTGTGAAGCTTTAAAAAACTGATGCGTTCAATTCACATGACTTTTTCTGCATCTCTGTAACAAAATATTATTAAAAATTTTATTCTTCTACTTCATGCTAATCGAGATAAAGATTTGTAGAAACGTTTTCTTGTAAGTAGAAGGGAATTACGGAATTCACTAGGCTAAAACGATAGTCAAATCTTTTAAAAGCTGGTTGGCGTGTGGATGAAATCTGTTTCTTTGAATTGTCAGGAATTAACACATCCCCATATGTGAAATATTAAAGTATTTTAAAACTGAAACTAATTTAAAAAATGGTCAGCTCTACGAAAACAAATGTATATCATTTAAAGTGTGTTTTTCAACGAGATCTACATATTTTGTGTAGATAATAAGTGTTTGTATATCTCTTACGGTTTACTAGTCATGCAACGTCCAGTAAAATTCATCCAGAATAAAGAGGTCTTCGCAAACTATTCCTAGAAAATTCAAGATATGTCATGTAAGTATCTTGAATACATGGTATTTTAATTAAAATTGTTAGGCATTTTTGAGAAGTCAAAATTTCCAAAATGTTTCCATGTAAAGGGTAGTTTGGGGTGAGGGGATTTCCCTCAAAATCTTCGTGTCGCATCCTTAAAAGATACTAAATATTGGTATTTTACGACTTTTAGTTTTTTCTAATTTATTTATTTATTTATTTTTTATACAGCGGAACCTAAAACGACTATTGAAAATTTGGTATCGAATTTTTGGGTAGGATGCAATACCTAATCTATACACTACGTGCGTGTAGAGAAAGTAGAAATGCACTTTACCAAGAAATGTGCTGAATTGAATGGTTTTTAGAGAGATACGAACATGTGGAGTCTTGCAATGAGAGAAAATTCGGATGTGTTCCACTCGCATACTTTACTACCTGTTTCAAATTCAAAGTAACGGCCGCGCCGTGGCCGAGTGGTTAGGCCACTTGCCTCGTACCTAGACGGTCCGTGTTCGATCCCAAGCGACCGCATGAGAGATTTGTGGTGGACAAAGCAGCGCTGGGGCGGGTTTTCTCCGGTTTCCCCCGCCATTGCATTCCTCCGGTACTCCATCTTCATTCATGTATCATCAGTGTCGCCGCCTGCGGTGCATAAGTAGTTAAAGCGGGCGTTAAACACCACAAAAATATACAAAGTATTTCTTACAAAAGATTATTGTGTTATCTACATAATGCTAACCGAGATAAACAACAACAGAATTATTGGTCTTATTATTTCTTCCTTGTAAAGAGAAGGGAAATAAGGGAATACATTATGCTAAAGCGATAGTCAAATGTTTTAAAAGATAGTCACTATGTGAAACAATTGAGGTTCAGTTCGCTTTGCATGATGCCGTTTGAGAAAACTTATGTGATTTAAAACTGAAACCAGTAAGAAGGAATAACTCAAAACCGGTCAACTATACACTAAAAACTATTTGATGTAAATTGTATTTTAACGAGATCTATATTTTTTGTGTACTAAGTTTCTGTCTATCTCTTACGGTTTAACCATTATGGAAAATTCTGTTACCTCATCCAGAAAAAACAAATAATATTCAGAGGTTACTCCTAGAAAATTCAAAATACACATTTTGATGTAAATAACTTTAACATAAGGTATTTTAATCAAAAGTTTTTCCAAGTGAAGGGTAGTTTGTGGTAGGGGAATTTTCTTGAAAATGTTCATGTCGCATTCTGTAGTATTTAATTTTCTAACACAAGAAATGCTTTTTTTCGGATTCATATTTACGGTGAAATCTCAAAATCGAATTTTTGGGTGTATTACAATAGCTTCTCTAGCTACAATGTTCAGTGTATGTACAAATGTGCTAGAAGAATAATAAACATCGATTCGCTAACATTTTCTAAGCGAAATATTCATACGTAATACGAAGCGTTCCTTAGAAATATATGTAAATAATTCGTTTCTACATTTTATTTTATCTTCCTAGAGGTAGAAAAGGTAATGTATTTCCCTAGAAATTGAATATCATTTTTGGATAACAAATTTACTGTCTCATAACGAAAGACTTAATCATATTTTCCTTGATGATATGCCGGATTTTCCTATCACGACAATTTTGTAATGTACCTAGTCGGTTACAAGAAGTTTTTCGGTTCGCGCCCAGAGGACGATATTAGTTCCGCTCTCCTTTATTTTATCAGTGAGTCGGAGTGGCGCTGTCGTCACTCTTGATAGCTCAAGTTGCTTTCCACAAAGTAGTGTTAGGGAGTTGTGATTCAGTCAAAGCCTGGTTAGATGTCCATCGGAGTATTGAAGATAATATATCAGGCCATCATTGGGTCTGATTGTTTAAGATATTGTGCGAATTTGAATTTGTTTCCCGGAAGTTTAATTACTTAAACATTAGCTGAAAATATTATTTAATATACTGATTTTTATAATAAAGGTTTATAACTTTTATTTTCCGGCATTAGGTATACCTTTAAACATGTTGATATTGGATTAATTGTTGGGATTTGAACCACGGATCTCCCGGTCTCTAGCAGGTCGCTCTTTCACTGAGCTACCATGCCAACATACCGGCATAGCATTGAATTTCTCAACCGACTCGAATGTTTCCCGGTAAATATATTACGTGTATATCGGGCAAGATTATTTAAATAGTAATAAGAGACAAATATTGTAAGCATTCTTTCCTACACTGTGTTCTTTGTGGAAATTAATATTATATTAAACAAATAGAAATACTTTACAGAAGACAATTTTGACAAGAAATCATAATGAAATGACTATTTGAATGAGGATTAATTCTACATAGATAAGTGTTTGGCCACACACGAAAATAACTCATTGAAATATTTATTTCGTGTTATTATGTATTTGATGCGTGCCTTTAGTGTAATTAATTTGCCCATTTGCAAATGATATCAGAGGGGAGGAGCTAGTGTAATGAGTTATGAATATTATTGGTTTGACACTACTAATTTTATATTCGTGGAAAACAGAGAATGCTCCATGCCTTCGCTTTGGTGAATCAGTCCTAACTTTTCTGAAATTCATTGCGTTTAAACTAATGAGCCAACTAACCGAAAGAATTTCCTAAACAACGTTTGCAGTCTTTAAGTTTACAACACAATACAATGCTATATAAAACTAAACTTCTTACTGTTGTACATACAACAGGAGTAAGAGTTTAAATTAAAACAGTTGCATCAAAGCTGCTAGCGATACCGCTTTCTGTAATCATAAGTTACCAACTCAGTCAGTGTGGCGTATCACAGTCGCGTGACACAATACAATTTCGAGGATACTTGGCTAATGAATGTGGAGGGAAGAAAACTAATATACACTTTGGTGTTGCAGCCACGTAGGTTGGTCGCGCTCTCACCTAGATGGCCTGGATTCGATCCCAAGCGACCGCATGTGAGATTTGTGGTGGACAAAGCGGCGCATGGGGGTTCCTCGGTTACATATTTCACCATCATCAGTGTTAAACACTTAAAAAAAAAACAAAAAAAAAAAACGTAGAGACAGCATTTCGTGGTCTCCAATCACGCTACTGCTTCCCTATAGCAAACTTCGCCTTGTCCTTGTCGTTTTTGCTCTTGGCTTCTCCCTGAATTACTAGCTGAGAGCCAAGAAAGAGAGGGAGAGAGAGATAGAGAAGAGACTTGCTCGCTAACGTTAGACAGCATTCAGTTGGTGACATGTGTAAAGCCTTTAGTATTTCTTGATAAACTAATTTCTGTAACTTCGTGTACATATAAAAAGGTTATAAAATTTAGATAAGACATAAAAAGACTAAACTAAAATGCTAAAATAAAACTTTGTTTTTAAAAGTAAAATAAGCTAAGAAACGGATATTATATATTAATGACACATTCATTAAATAATACTTAAGGGAGGAGACAACATGGTGGTAAGCCACAGAAATGAGGTTCTAGAGAATACAAGGTTTGCTGTCATAGAAAGGAGTGAGAAAGAGAGATAGGGATCGGAGGATATTATATTTGAGGTTGGGAGCAAAAATTAAATAGCTACAGTATAGTTGGCAAAATTACAGTGGCATTGGGAATCCTGATGCTCTTCATCCTCTTTGTTATGTTGAGTTTTCTCTTCTAGGCCCTATCGAAGATTAACTTACTTCTTTCCCCCCCTCTTTTCCTGTTTTTCCATTTTCCCTACATTTCCTTTGTTTTCCTATTTGTTTACCGTTTTCTTTTTATAAGCCGGCTAAGGCGAGTGCAGTCTAACACCGGGGAGTGCCACTTGTACATGTAAGGGCTTGCCCGCCCTCCTGTACAGTCCAGTTGGAAAAGTGCGAGCGAATGTTCAAGATGGCATTTCTTCTGAGTGTTAAAATCCTATGTGTGTATGTAATATATATTCATATCATAAGCAATCAGGTATATTTTAAAATTCATTGCAGTACAATAAATGTGCACATATCTTTCACTCTCTAACGTGCTTGGCATTATTTTGTGACGTCTCCCTGACTTGCCGTGTTGGTCTGTTGCTGATTCAGCATTGCTGTCGAATTTGGATTGCTTATTATCCTTTCCATTTTTTCGTCCATTAGTGCATCCTATTTCAATATGTTTCTTGAATATATTTTACCTTCTGAATCGAGATTTTCCATTCATTTGCTGGAATGACAATGGCATTCTAAGAAATTATGCTGTTTGTACCACTACATCGATGCGTTCTGTCAGTGAACTCCATTTATCTTACACTATAAATGTCACTATTTTCCTAAGCGTTTCCTTACATCCAAAGAAATTAATCTCCTCCTTGCAAAACTTTAATTTTCGCAGCATAGGGATTTCTTTTTAACCTCGTAATACTTCTGATATTTTCTTCTATTGACACAATCCTCTATATCGTTCAAAACGACTTTGTTTGCAAGAGGTTTACCAATCTTGTGAGGTATATAATTTTGCTCATCCGACCTTCTTCAAGCCGGTCCTCCGCTGTGATATTGCATATCCTTGTCTTATTCTATCCGGTAGAAGTGACAACATGTTCAGTAGCATTTATAATAGGCATTTTCTGAACATTTTTGCAGCGTGGGAGTGAAGTAAACTAGACTAGTACAGCATTTTATGAGGTATGTATAAGTCATATTGCGTCTTCGCGTTAATTCTCCTGCTCTCCGCTCCCTCTGCCGGAATGCACTGATCTTAGCCGGCTTATACTTATAAGTACACAATACAAATTTATAAACGCAACCACCATGGGGCACGAACCCATGATCCCCTGCGTCACGAAGCACCAAAGTTGGGCACCTTGTTAAAATGTAATTCTTGTTTTTTTTATTTTTAGTTTATATTTAATTTTTGTATTAAAATGTTAAATGTAATTTTAGAATTTTGGAAAAGATGATTTGCGAGCGCGGCCATGAGGACTGGCATTTCTGCTAGTACTGATGCTGCATGTCATTCAAAGATTTGTAGTTATCAGTTAAAGTGGGATAGAGTTAACTACATAGCAACATAATACCGCCATGCTTCAATATTCCTTACCGATTCCTTATCAATATCTTTATTCCTGATTCAATATTCCTTAAGGTAGAGGAAGCGTTTTTTTCGACACAAAAGTTCGACACTGAGGTCACCTGAATAAAAGTGCAAGTATGAGAGGGAACATGAACGTAAGTCAGAGGAAAAGTTTGAGTAATTACACATTGTTCATACTTATTACAAGTATTAGAAATAAATCATTATTTAATTCAAAAAATCGCATCTCTTATGATACCGTTTTTATCCTAGTAATTATAAATATGAAGACGTGAGCGTAGCAGAGAAATATATTTTTCGTGGTGCAAGTGATTTAGACCAAGCTGAAACGGCGGCCGTTACTAGAGTTGCCGAGCGCTGGTATCGGTGTGTAGGAAAAGTACTGTGTGATTCATATTCTTCTGTGTGATGTACAGTCCTTCTTTGATTTCTTTCTTCAATTTTTTTTATTTTAAGTCGCTTGATTTCACTGGTCATATCGCAGCTCCATAAGGATATAGCCATTATACAGGATGATTCAAAAATACTTTTATAGCGTTTGGGAATGGATTCCTAATATCCAAACAAGAAAATAAGTTCATATAAACATATGCTCTGAAACCCTTAGTTTTTGCGTTATCAATTTACGTTCAACGGCTTTCCGAGTCCAACCCAACAACTTAATTTATCTATGCACTCATTCATGGAAGGTCTTGACCCATTGTAATCTACGGAGTTAGCCTTGTGTTGCCATGTCTGCTTGTTTACATCTGTCACTTGTAAGTTGTGTAATACATTCTCCCTGCACGCTTACAGGTGCTGTCTACAGGGACTTCATTTAGAACATTCTCCCACAAGATGCGCATATGTAAATAAAAAGGAACATGTGGAGATGCAGATGGATAGCTAAAGGAGGACCAGTGCTGTGGCCTGCACGCACCTCCGACCTCAATCCCATGGGCTTTTATTTTTGGGGCACCTTAAAAAAATAGTTTATGCAGCAGATATACAGATTGACTAAACTCTTAATCTACGTGTTATGGAAGCCTGCGATACCATACGACACCAACAAAGTATTTGACAATCTACGCTTCGATGAGCGCATGCGTGTCTAGTCTAAAAAGGAGGACATTTTGAGCATTTGCTCTTGGTCGTGTTTGTGTTAAACAACTCTTAATAAGCTGACAACGTCAAAAATAGAATGTGTCACTTTAAACTGTCTTGATTAGTAAGATTTTGAACCCCAATAATCGAAAACTTAGGGTTTTGAGACATGTGCTATGTGGACATTTTTCTTGTATTTATGTAAGCAACCAGTCCCTAATTTGTGTAAACTTATTGTTGAATCACTCTGTATAATACAATTACATTGTAAATGTACATTAACCAGACATATTTGTCCACATATTAATTATTTAAGTGTATGTATGACTGAAATTTCATGAACAATCTAAAAAAGAAATTGACTTTTTTATTTTGATATCATAAAATAATTTAAACATTCCTGAATACAAAAAGGGTATAATTGGCCACCAGGTGCCAATTTTAAATACCTTAAATCATCTGAGCTACAGCAAAGCATTAGATGTGAAACTGTACTAGACTTGACAAGAAAAACACAGTTCGACGAGATCTCATTCGCATAATGCAAAGTAAAGACGAAGTTGTGCAGAAGAAAAGCAGCAATGCAAGAAGAAAAGGATAGAAGAGGTAGCAGTAGAGGAGAGGAAAAGGAAAGCTAGGTGTTCAAACTACCAACCTGGTGGCTTTTAATGAGCTAAACATTCAAATCTTCCTTGTTTTCTTGCTATGGCATTTTCAGAATGTTTCTTCCTGTAAAATGTTCCTTCAGTAGTTTTTCTGTTACACAAATAAAACTTGCTGTACATGTTCAGAGAGGTACAAAAAGTAAGAATTGCCCTAAGCTTTACTGTCAGATATATTTAAGTATATGTTTTCAATTTTAAAACATAAGAAGTATTTTTTGTGAACAAAAAATAGGCACATTCATAACTTCAAAACTTTTTGGAGCCTAAATCAAATAAGACGTAGAGAAATCTAGCACAATTTAAAAAAGTAGTTACAGTTTGTACCTAGAGTTAAAATATTAGGCCAACATTTTAATTTTTTGTCACAAAGAATTTTTTAGTGACATGACAATAACAAACAAATTTGGCCATAACTTCCAAACCATTTGTGCAAAATGGATGAAATTGGCACTGTAGCTTATTTGCATTATATTACACCTGTGACATACATTTCAAAAGCTACCAATATTTGTTTGGAAATTCAAAATTTGTCATATATGTCCTTAAATGTTGTTTCTTGAAACACTAGATTGCGGACGGGTTACACATGTTGTCTAGCACTTCAAATCTCGCCTTGCCTTCGTATGTTGGTAAGCTAGAATCATATGAAGAAGAATAGATGAAGAATTACAGAAGTTACAGAGTGGAGAAGGATAACGAGATATAAGGTAGAAATGAGTGATGACTATGTGTCCTAGTGTAATCGTGTGAGAGCAACTTGGTGCTAGTGAGGAAGAGAAATCACCGGGTATTTAGGACAGCGAGGAGAGTAGACATCGTGAAGTATTCTTCCGTTTTGTCACTCCAACAGAATTAGACTTAGGCATCAAACTTGTTTACTACCTGTCTGATGAAAGAATGCAGTTCTTAGGGCAGGTCTCTGGTGTAAAATGGCACGGTTTAGAGCGGTCATTGAAGGCTGAAATATAGTGCAGTACAGTCTGACGAACAGAAAATCAGCACAACGCAACGTAAACAGAAATAAACTAAGCGATCCACAACATGCTAAACTTGCTGCTTTCTTTAACACTAGTGAATATTAATTTTCTACTTTGTAAGCGGTGTTTGCATTTTGACTTGACTTGAGCCCGTCCACAGTAAGCCTCAGCTGCTGCATTCCACTTCAGCCGAACTGTACAGGCATGCACCGGGAGTGATGACGTAATACCACTTATCTCTTTGCGTTGACTCAAGCTTCCACTCGTGGCCGTCTGTATTCATTCATCCGACAGGTAATAAATATTTACTTTTATTTTGTTTGAATTTTTGTTTTATAAGCACATTATTACATCTTGATAAGAGGTTTTTATTCCATTTGTCCGATGTGGCGAGTAGTCATTGTCATTCATAATTTGTGTTGGCCAATATTATCATGAGCCTTCTCCACATCAATAAATGCAATATGTTTCCCTGTTATATTTGCTTTGTTTTTCTGTTATTTGTGTTAATTTGAATGTCGCATTGTTTGTGGAACGTCCTTGACGATATATTAATTTCTCTCCTGATATTAAGTTATGATTTACATGTCATTGGCAATAATGCTATTAATCTATAGTTATTGTATTGATTTTATCTCCATTTTACTTTGTATACCACGTACACAATGTACATAATAGGTAAATAAGATAGGAAGGTATTCCATCCAAAAATTAGATACAGAAATGTCAAAGAAAATGCGTGGTCTGAGGTCTCCTGGATAAGAAAAGAATCTTTTAACTTTGTGTTTAATTTTATTATCTTCTAGGGGTGCGTCACGAGGACTTTCAAGAAAATTCCTCAGCTCAAACTACCCTCTACTGGAAGATTTTTTGAAATTGTCCATGTTCTCAAAAATAGCTCTGAAATTTTTGATCAAAATGATATATATGAAAGCTATTTAGTTGGCAAAATGTGTATCCTGAATTTAATGGGAATTGCTTCTGAAGTTCTGTTCTTTTTTTTTTTTTTTTTTTTTTTTGGATGACTTTTGTATAGCTGCGAAACCATAAAATATGGACAAAAACTTGCTATACAGAAAATTTAGATCTTAAAAAACTCAACTTATGTCAAATGCATTTTGTGTAGTTAATCAGTTCCGAGATATTCCTCATTACTGGTTTCAATTAAACATTACTTATAATTTACGCATGAATTGTCGTTATTCCTTTACTTTGTTAATGACCATACGAAGAGTAAAACACATCACATACCACCAGATTTTAAGAATTGACTATCGTTTCATCTAGTGTATTTCCTTTATTCCTTTGTATTTACAAGGAAATGTGTAATAAAAACATTTATGAAAACGTTTGTCCGCAATAATATGAAGTAGTTGGAACACGCTGTTTAAAGAATATTTTATTGCAGAATAAGTAGAGAAGGTCGTGTGAGAGTAATGTATCAAATATTTTAACTGTCGATTTTATGTTTGGGATAAACAATATGCTGATAGTGTTTTAGCATTTCTAGTCATATTATGTGGAATTGGTAAATATAAACGTAATAATATACATGCACATTTAAATAAGTTTATATTAATGTTGTTTGTTAGGCCGCTTTTATATTTTGTCATCTCATTCAATACAACCCATTTAATCGTTTGATTTCATATAGTTTGTTTTCTTATTTATTTTTTAAAAAAAGGTCTAAATTATAATTTCAACAATATTTACGTCACATATATGTTAATAATTGGTTAAGAAGGTCATATAAATATTTTATATGTGATTTTGTTTGGTGATCGTTTTGTTTTCTTTTTGTAAATCGTTTGTATCAGGGTGAATAACATTAACTCCCTAAATTTTGCAGAAATACGCTTAAACTCCCTCATTAAAACTCCTTGAAACAAGTAATTATTGCTAAGAATGTCCATAAGCGTTTTTTTGAAAATTCCTAATTTCCGTTCGATATCTTTTACATTTTAGCAAAGCAATCCGTGTTTAATGCATAACTTACACCCCCAAACGTCAAGAACATTTTAATTAGTTCCCAAGATATTATATAATTTGTAATTTTTTTTACTGTTTTGAAAAATTCCTCCACAAATGAAATTATTGTCGAAGAAATTAACATCTTACAATAATCTTCGAATCGTATACTAATAAATTGTAGGAGTGTTGTGCATCTATCCTAATAATTTTGGAGAAAATAAATATTATATATGGGGCTTCAATGCTCTGCTTAAAATGTATACAATTTGAGCATTATTGGTCACTTCATTTCTACTTTAGCTACACGTTTTGTGTGCATAGTGCTAAGAGAAGGTGTTGTATTTCGTCCAACAATTGGACACGGAAATTTCACCGGAAATACATGTTTAGCGACACCCTGAATCCCCCCCCCCAAATCATATTTAGAACAAAGTGTGTGTGGATGTGTGTGGGTGTGAAAGCAGCACAGCTCAAAAACGAAAGGTCCATTAAATACCAAACCTGGTATATATGTCCAGTATTTCCCTAATATGCGAACGAAGATTTTTCAAGAAAATCCCCCACCCCAAACTATCTTTTACATGGAAAAATTTCGAAACTTTTTATTTTCTCAAAAATGGCTCTAACCATTTGGATTAAAATAATGTATATTAAAGATATTTTCAAAAAAATAAAATGTATATCTCGAATTTTCTCGAAACGGCCTCTGACGGCCTCTTTATCCTGCATGAATTTTGTATAACTGGTAAATCGTAAGACATAGTGAAAAACTTACTACACAAAAAATTTAGATCTCGTTAAAACACACAATTAGATATATCATGGAGCTGGCCATTTCAGAGATATTCCTTGATATTGGTTTCGGTTTTAAAATACTTAAACGTTTCTCATACGGGAATCTGTCAAATCCTGGCAATGCAAAAAAAAAAAAAAAAAATTGGATTCCACCACTTGGAAATCGGGTATTAAAAAGATTTGACTATCGCTTGGCATTGTGTGTTCCCTTATTTCTCTTCCACTTAAAAGGCAGCAAGTAATAAGACAACTGCTGCTAATGTTTATCTCAATTAGCATTACGTAGATAGGAAAATAAGCTCTTCGACAATAATTTGTTAGAGATGCAATGAACATATAAGAGTTTTTAATGTATAATTAGGTATAAAATGTTTAAAATGTATCGGAAAATTATATCAGGAAATAAAGTACTTACTAATTTCTCTATGCGCACTATGTACATTGTGTATAGAGAAGGTATTGCACTCCACCCAAAAACTCGATACCGAGATTTCACCGGAAATATATGTTTTAGGGTCCCCTGTATCCAAATAAAGCGTTTTCAGAAAAAGGCCCTGTGTGTATCTCCGTGTCTCCGTATGTTTGTGAATATAACTTAAAAACGAAAAGTTGTTACAATACCAAACTTTGTATTTAAGTTTAGTATCTTCCAGGAGTGCGACACGAAGATTTTGAGAAAAATCCCCCCACCCCAAACTACCCTTTACATGAATTTTTTTCGAAAATTTTTATTTTCTAAAAAATGGCTCTTACGATTTTGATTAAAATATCGTATATTAAAGATATTTACGTGACAAATAAAATGTGTATCTTCAGTTTTCTGGGAATAACCTCTGAAGCTTATTTTATTCTGGATGAAATTTACGGAATTTTGCATGACTGTTAAAGCGTAAGAGATAGATAAAAACCTACTATATAAAAAATGTAGAGCACATTAAAATGCACAATTTATGTTATATACATTTATTTCGTGGAGTTGGTCGTTATTTAGATATTTCTTTTGTTTTGGTTTTAGCTTTAAAAAACATACTTTTCTCACACAGGAATTTGTTAACTCCTGTCCACACAAACAAAGGAACTTCAGTCACATAGCAACCAGCTTTTGACTATCAATTTAACCTATGGTACTCTCTCATTTCGTTTCTACTTTCAAGGAAGCTAGTAATAAGACTATTTCTGTTAATTTGTTCTCGATTGCATGAAATAAATAGAAGCATAAGCTTTCTAACATTTTTTGCAGAGATATAGAGAAAGTCATGTGAATTGAACACAGCAGATTTTTTTCTTTTATTTATTTGTTTTAGATCGCTTTAATTCCTAGGTCATATCGCGGCCATACAATATTTATAACAATTGGATTCATAATATTACAATGAATGATTTACACAATTAAACAAAGCCCTGTGAATTACAAATTACAGTAAGAAAGCAAGAAAATGCTTATTAATTAGTAAATCGTCATTGGGATATTGTTTCTGAAGTGAGACATTTAGTGGTCTTCCAAGCAAAACACTAGTTCAGTTGGAGAATTTAATGGCATGCTGACATATTGTCAAGGTAAATCAATGGCTAGGAACAACGTTATAGAAACTGGGAGATGTATAGATAAGAAACAGCTCGATTAGCACTCGGCAGCATTCGCTTTGTTAAGTTGCATTCACATAGATGTAAAGTGAAGTAAATGCCTGTGAGAGGGTTGAACATGGACTATAGTAGCTTAAATATTATTTTTTTCTCCAATCTGTTTGTCAGACTGGTTCAGTCGGCGTGCTGCACCTGGGGAATTACCTTTCCTCTAAAATTATTTCCCCAGGGTCTCAGACTGGCCATACTGTCTCCATCTAGTGCTGATAGCTGAAAGTGGGAGCTTTTTCCTCCTGGTCATGTGCGACCTGATAAGCTCCAGCTTGTACTCATCCTGCCAGTAAGGATTCATCTCGAATTTAAAAGATTTAATTTAGTGTTTTAATTGTATTATAAATATTAAAAACGCTTTATTGGTAAAAAAATTTTTATCGTGAATAAATTATAAATTTTATTAAAAAAATCTTATGTGTACCATTCACATGACTTTCTCCACATATCTGCAACAAATTACTCTTAAAAAGCTTATACATCTTTTTACTTCATGTTAATCAGACTAAAATAGCAGAAATAGTCTTATTACTTGGTGCCTTGATGCTATGTTTGCTTTGTTCCTTGCTGGTGGCTATGTCACTGAAATTCCTATATGAGAAAAGTAGGTATGTCTTCATAGCAGAAACCAAAAACAAGGAATGACTCAAAAACGATGACTCCACGAAAAAAACGTATATAATATAAATTGTGTTTTAACGTGCTCTATATTTTTCGTGCAGTAAGTTTTTTGTCCATCTCTTACGGTTTAGCAGTTATTCAAAATTCCGTAAAATTCATCCAGAATAAAGTAGTCTTCAGAGGCTATTCCCAGAAAATTCAAGTCAGGTAAATATCTTTGATATACACAAAATTGTAATCAAAATCGTTAGAGCCATTTTTAAGAAAATCAACATTTTCGAAAAAAGTTCCGTGTAAAGGGTAGTTTGGTCGCATCCCTGGAAGATACTAAACTTAAATACCAAGTTTGGTATTTTATCGACTTCTCGTTTTTGAGTTATCGTGTTCACGGACACACACACACACACGGACCTTTTTGTGGAAATGTTTTTTTTTTTTTGGATACAGGGGACCCTAAAACATATATTTCCGTTGAAATCTCGGTATCGAATTTTTTGGTGGAGTGCAATACCTTCACTATATACTATGTACATGGTGCGTATAGCGAAAGTAATAATTGATTAAGAGTTTAAAACCTTACACATGAGGCGATTGACGTCACAAAAGTATTTTCAGGGGTGGGGTTTGGTCGTGAAGGAACAATTAAATTCAGAATTTCTATCAGAAAAAATTAAATATATGAGAAGAAAATTATGGAGAACAATTGAGGGGCTCAGCGCCAGAGGGAGCTGTCCCACAAAGCTAAATTTGAGAAAAAAGGAGTTTTTAGAGTTGATTTGGTGAAAAATGTAATATTAAGGTACAACTTTTTTAAATCCAGTATTTGATCCACATTTTGAAATATCCTATAAATTACAAAAAAGTGATATTCAACAGTTCTTTTATTTATTTAGCACTGCAAACTGTGTTATTTACTAAAACTTTACTTATGCAGAGAGAGAAACTAAACATGGTATTATTCATATTCCTCACTATTGTTTCTTTTTCGTTTAGCAACAACATTTTTCCATATGTTTTGCTTGCATATTTGCTTCTTTCCTTCACAGCTATACTATTTACCTCCATTTTGAAAAAACAGAATAATCTGCAGCATAGTATAATGCCCAAAATTTCAACTATATACATAATATTCTTAATGTTTAATAATAATCTTGCATATTATTCTGCTTCACGTATTAAGGCCTAAAATCATTATTTCTTGGCCAATACTATTAAAATAGTTAAAGTTCTGTAAGTTTGGTGGCATTGTTCTTTAAAGAGCAGGCAACTTCATAGTGGGATATGCCCATCTGGCACAAACTTTCTCACTTTGGAAAATGACACAGTTTCTTTAAGTTACTATAGATGGCACTCTAAAACAGTTAATATTACCAAGATTTCTACAGACATGAGAGACTGCAGAAGCTGTATAAAAACAAAAACAAAATATTATTTTTTCACAATGTGTGGGATAGCTCCCTCTGGCACTGAGCCCCTCAATTATGGAGAAGAAAATTGAATATATGGATGAAGAAAATGTTTGGTGATTCAAATTTAATTATATTTCAATGACATTAAGAGGATTTAATTAGTGATTTCAGATTAATATCTTCAAGTCTTATTTAATTATTTAACAGAGTTTTCGTTTTTGAGCTATGCTGCCCCCACATACACACACAGACATATTTCTAAAAATCTGATATGTTCCATTCAAATAACTTTCACTAACGGTTCCATACAGAAACTATCCGTACAAAAATTATTCTTTTATCTTCATCACGCTAGTCGAAATAAAACATTAGTAGAATTGGTCTTATTACATACTTTCTTTTAAGTAGGACAATAAGACAATGCATTAGGCTAAAATGATAATCAAATCTTTTAAAAGTTGGTCGCTATGTGAAACAATTGAGGTTCGATTCGTTTAGCATAGTCCCGTTTGAGAACGTTAAGGCAGTTTAAAATTGAAAACAATAACAAGGTTTATTTCAAAACCGGTCCACTCTACAAGGAAATCATATATGGCACTAATTAAGTGTTTTAACTAGATCTATACTTTTTGTGCGATAAGGTTTTGTATATTCCTTATGGTTTAACCGTTATGCAAAATTCTGCGAAACTCGTCCAGAATAAAGAGGTATTCAGAGGCTATTCCCAAAAAATTAAAAACATACATTTTATATGTTATGTAAATGTCTTTGGTATACGGAATTTTAATCAAAATCATTAGCCATTTTTGAATAAAATAAAATTGTTCATACTGTGTTCCATTTAAAGTGTAGTTGTGGTGTAGGGGCTTTGTTGAAAATCTTCGAGTAGCATCCTCGGAGGATTATAAATACAAATACCCACCATGTTTGGTATTTAACGGTATTTTGTTTTTGAGCTATGCTGTTCACAGACAGGCACACACATTCACGCGCGGACCTTTTTCTAAAAGAAATTCGGATTCAGGGACCCCAAAACATACATATCGGGTCAAATCTCGCCATCAAATTTTTGGGTGGAGTACAATACTTCCTATAGCTACTATGTATATTATATGTACATGCTAAATGATAATGCTGATGATGATACTGAACCATCAGCCAATTGAAAAGAGAGATCTTGTAAAATGTGGATGGATATTATGGACCAGAAAATGGACATAATTCTTGAAGAAATAAAAATAATAGATTATTATAAAATATTTTGTTATCAGTAAAGAAAGCAGGGATTGCATACTTTTGTGCACACTACAGACCAGGCTTTCCTATATGAACATTTCCCTTTTTTACTTTCTCTCTATACGTACTGTGTACTAAAATACAAAAACTCGATACCGAGATTTCACCGGAAATATATGTTTTTGGGTCCCCTGTATCCAAAAAAAGCATTTTCAGAAAAACGTCTGCGAGCGCGCGCGCGCGCGCGCGTGTGTGTGTGTGTATGAAAGAGAGAGAGAGAGGGAGAGAGAGAGAACACGATAACTCAAAAACGAAAAGTTTGTATAATACCAAACTTGGTATTTAAGTTTAGCATCTTCCAGGGATGCGACACGAAGATTTTGAGAAAAATCACCCCAACCCAAACTACCCTTTACATGGAATTTTTTTCGAAAATTTTTAATTTTTTTAAAAATTGGCTCTAACGATTATAATTATTATATCGTATATTAAAGATTTTTACCTGACAGATATCTTGAATTTTCTGGGAACAGCCTACGAAGACTACTTTATTCTTGATGAATTTTACGGAATTTTGTATAACTGCTAAACCGAAAGAGATGGACAAAAACTTGCCACACAAAAAATTTAGAGCACGTTAAAACACCAATTTATATCATATAACTTTTTTTTGGAGTTGTTGTTTTTTTAGATATTCCTTGTTTTTGTTTATTTCAGCTTTAAAAAAACTACTTTTCTCATACAGGAATTTCGCAACTCCTGTCTATACAAATAAAGGAACTTCAGTCACATAGCAACCAGCTTTTGACAATCACTTTAAGCTATGGTACTCCCTTAATTCGCTTCTGCTTACAAGGAAACAATTAATAAGACTATTTCTGCTAATTTTTTCTGGATTAGCTCGAAGTAAATATATAGAAACATAACCTTTTTAACAATAATTTTTTGCAGAGATGTAGAGAAAGGCATGTGAATGGGACACATCAGATTTTTGTGTTTCTCTCTCTGAATGTCTAATAGGTTCAGTTTCCTGAGACTGCCATTAAAAATATGAACACGGACAACTAACAATTGGAAAAAGAAAGAATTCTACAAAGGACGGAAGTTGGCTATCAAAAGGAGGGAAGGAGAGAACATTTTTAGAAAATGATTCGGAAGCTCGAAGGAGTGGAAAATTGGATGGGAGAAACAGCAATTTGTACACTATGGAAGGCAGCCATCCTTATGAAATTTTACACTAGAGTACGCCGCTCTAACTTAATTCCTTTAAGGGTAACGAAGTTTCGACCTTGGGTAATATGCTGCGAGAATTTCAAGAGCTGTACAGCAACACGTGCTTTTGAAAGCGTAGTCTGCAAATGAGCAATTGCGCTGTTGGCAATCTAGACCTTTCATGGGACTTTTCAAAAGTTCTGCGTAAGCTTGTACTACCTATAATAGCAAACTTAAAGCACATTGTTATGCAGTGTTTACAGTCTTAGAAGTAAAACCTAAAATAGAACAAAAAGGAACAAAGTGTCAGTGCTGACATTGACATCAAATACGTTGACCCTAAACATCTGAGGAGTTTCATTCAGATGGCTTTCTTTACTTGTTTCACAAACAAATTTCTTACAAAAGATTATTCTTCTTGCTACTGCATGCAATACGAAGGACATTATATTTTGAATCGAATAATAAAAAATCTGATGTGCATCATTCACATGACTTTCTCTATATCCCTGCAACAAATTATTCTTAAAAAGCTTATGCTTCTATTTACTTCATGCTAATCTAGAAAAATTAGCAGAAATAGTCTTATTACCTTCTTCCTTGTAAGTAGAAAGTAAATAAAGTGATAGTCAAAAGCTGGTTACTATGTGACTGAAGTTCCTTTGTTTGTATGGACATGAGTTGACAAATTTCTGTATGAGAAAAATTAAGATTTTCGACCCTGAAAACAAAAACAAGGAATATCTAAAAAATGATCAACTCCAAGAAAAAAATGTATACAACATAAATTGTGTGTTTTAATGTGCTCTACATTATTTTTTTTGGGGTAAATTTTTGTCTATCTCTTACGGTTTAGCACTTATACAAAATTCCGGAAAATTCACTCCGAATAAAGTAGTCTTCAGAGGCTATTCCCAGAAAATTCAAAGTATACATTTTATTTGTCGGGTAAATGTCTTTAATATACGATATTTTAATCAAAATCCTTAGAGCCATTTTCTAGAAAATCAAAATTTTCGAAAAAAGTTCCATGTAAAGGGTAGTTTGGGGTGGGGGATTTCTCTCAAAATCTTCGTGTCGCATCCCTGGAAGATACTAAACTTAAATACCAAGTTTGGTATTTTACCGATTTTTCGTTTTTGAGTAATCGTGTTCACAGACACACGTACACATGGACACACACATACACGGACCTTTTTCTGAAAACACCTTTTTTAGATAAAGGGGACCCTAAAACATATATTTCCGATGAAATCTCGGTATCGAATTTTTTGGTGGAGTACAATACCTTCTCTATACACTATGTACATAGTTCGCATAGAGATAGTAAAAACTTTAATTAGTCATTAAGCATTGCTCAATTGTTTCTCGAAATATTCTCCTTTATAAACCATTTGTCATAGTATTTTTTCCAATCTGCTTGAGACGCCTCCAAAATGATTTTTGAACGCATCAACGGCTTCTTCTGCCGCAAAATCGTTGTCCACGCATTTTATTTTTGATGTTCGGAGACAAAAAGAAGTAACCGGGTGCCAAATAAGGACTATGCAGCGGATAAGACATCAATTCGATTTTTGAGTGTTCCTATAGTTGGTTGTTTAGACGGGATGTGTGAGCGCACGCATTGTCTTGATCTGAGAGCATTTGTTTGTCTTCCTTATTTCAGGCAAACAAATAGTTTAGCAGCATTCAGAATTTACCATTTTACGTTCCTCTAAAAACTGTAACAGGATTTTTTTTTATATGTTGTTGGCATTTTAGTCCTCAACGTGGGTGCTTATGTGTGACGTACCTAAGTGTCACTTCAAATCATCTCCACTACACTCACGTACCTGGTACTGAAGCTCTTCTTGGATGGGTTGCCACGGCGTTGCTCCATCTTGCAGGATCATTGACTCTCTCTGGCGTGGATTTGGCAAGTGGGAGGAGTTGTAGGAGTGATGTTTTAATTGTGAAGAAAACACTTAACTTTTACTGTTATTTATTCAATAAGGATATTCCAAGACAAGCACCTTGCTGTACACTGTTATTCTGCTGACTGGTACTCTTATCACTCACTCACACGTACTCTCAATGACACTGTTTCAAAGTTGAGTACATGGCACAATTCACTCTCAAGTAATCACGAGCCGACTATTAAATAGATGAGCGACGTTACTTTAATTCACTAACAGTTTCTTCTCATAACAATTTTACTTCGCGGACAGAGTTTTACAGTTGCACGTCATTACTTAGCGAACGGAGGTTTTTTTTTTTTTTTTTTTTTTACAAAACGACCAAGCCTCTCGCGGGCAAATTCTTGACAAACAACGTTGCCTCTCATGGGCAAATTCTCAGCAAAACGACCCCGATGTGTTGAACCCTACTTTTTTTATACTAAAACGGTGTCATGGTGGCTTCTTCCTGATTGGTTAGAAAGTCCGCCAAAATGGCACACTCGTGACCCAAAAACCATTGCGAATCTCCCAGAATGCGTCATAATAACCAAGTGATACTATGAATATAAAGCAGAAGTCCCCTCGTGGGTTTTAAACTGGACTGCCCCTGTGTAAGGAAGTCGTACGTGCCTTACACAACAGAGGCAACTTCTCACCCCTCTCTCCAGCCTGGCGTCAGGATTCTGTGTGGCTTTCAAGTCAACAACTGACTTCTTGGTTCCTATGTATACAATTTAATAAATGTTAACTTTCTTTACTTATTACATCTAGATAATCAATAGAATGATTGACATTATTACAACGAGGCTAATTAGCGGTCTCAAGACACTGTTGCCACATGGCTAGTGTGAAAAAACAATTCTACTAATGTTTATCTCTATTAGTATGAAATAGATATAAAATTATGATTTTTCAGTAACTTGTAATGAGATATACAGAAATGCATATGAATGAAACACATCAGAACAATGCATATAACCATAAGTGTACCTCATTTTGTCTGCTAATTAATAACATTGTCACAAATGAAGCACAAATTTCAAGGTCCCAAATATTTCTGAGCCATGTCTTTTCTGCGTTTACATACATTACTCCAGCAGGGCAGAGTAGGGTAAACTGTGACCTGTTATGTTAACAATGAAACGTCTCAGAAAGCGAATAGTAGCTGTCCTAAAAACATCGTATAATCTTCCAGAATATAACGAAAAAACTGCAAATACTGGATCATCATATCGTCCTCAAACGCTGACATACATATTTGCAGTTATTCACCTCTAACCTGTATAATATCAGCTGTTTTTCTAGCAATTATGTGTGGACAGGATGACAGTTTCTTTAAAGTTAATAAAAAGAAATGAATAATTCAACAAAAAGTCTCTTCTTAAGAACCTTAATTAGAGGTGTATTAATTTCACTATGTGTCAATTCATGAATAGGAAAATATACAATAATAAAATTCGATTAATTGAAAGGTATTTGGTTAACAGATCAAATGTTTTAAAACGACCGACAGCTTTATTTCAAAACATCAAAACTACTAATCCAAATTTCAAACATAGTGAAGAGAAAAGGTATAAATATTTCGCATAGATTTTGAAATGATCCAATATCATTACTGCTTTGAGGAGTATCATATCAGGGCGATTATTATCGTTCTGGAGGGATAACGTCTAGAAATTGCAAGCGCTGCGGTGAGGGGTTTCAAGAATCGATATATTCTGGAAGCAACAGATACATAGCTTACCAGCTACTAAACGGCAGAGAGCGTAGCGTACATCATCATTTTAACCTCCCGATCTTTTGATTCATCTCTTTGAGGAACACTCCACTTCAACTTGAAATAAATTTTAAAAATTTTCATTAAAAGGAATGCTATTATTATTATTATTATTATTAGTAGTAGTAGTAGTAGTAGTAGTAGTAGTAGTAGTAGTAGTAGTAGTAGTAGTAGTAGTAGTAGTAGTAGTAGTAGTAGTAGTAGTAGTAGTGGTGGTGGTGGTGGTGGTGGTGGTGGTGGTGGGTGTTGAATCTCCATCTATTCAACCTATTTTACAAAAATTTGCTAGAGCTATATTATTATACATATGATAACATACAAAGAAGATAACTATCATATTATTTGACTCAATAGTATAACATACTATGAAAGGGAGGCGGCACCGCTCGTCTCCCATCTAGGCGACTCGGGTTCGATTCCAAGCTCCAGCATGTGGGTTTCTGATGAACGAAGCAGCGCTTGGGTGGGTTTTCTCCGGGCCCTCCGGTTTCCCCCGCCATTCATTCCACCAATTTCTCCATCATCACCTTTCCAATCATCAATTTAGCTTACATTTCATATCATCCACTTCCGCATGTTCATGTCTGGCTACGGGTCGACCCCTGTAACAGGTTCTCCATTCTGTGGATTCGTGCCGTTGTTTCCCTGAAAGGCTTCTGACCCCTAGGCATTGGCTTGTAAGTCCTATGTGGAGGGTCAGTCCTACTAATACGGGGAGGATAAATCAATTACGAAATGAAACTATAAAAGGAATCCAATTTAAACTTTTGAGTTTAAAGAAATTGGCATTAATAAAATTTCAAACTCCTTTAAACAACATTTATATTTCCACTTTCATGATGTAGTGGAGATTTATAATCCTTATTACAGTTATTTAAATGTCTACTAAAATAAAATCAACTTTGCAAAAAAACAGGACACTCAAAATGTGTTCCGCAGTGAAAGCCATTTGTAACATTTATTTTAAATCGTTCAAAATGATCTCCAAATTTACCACGTCCAGAAAGAAACTGTGTGAAAATATGGTTCGTTATAAGCTCTAAATCTATGCATATTTTGAACAGCATTAAAGAATAGACACCTATCAGTGAGCCAGTACTCTTCGTTCCAATTCTCCAACATTTGAATATTACATAATCGTTTAATATGGAAGATGTAGTACTTACACATATTTGTATTCTGTAGCTTCTGAGTTTGCAATAGCTTCCTCCTTTGCATGTTGATCAGCTCTTTCATTTCCAAATGTACCATCATGTCCTCGTACCCACCCCATACTAATGTGTAAATTACTGTTCATAACTAATTTTCTAATACACAGTTAGTGCATTACGACAATAATGATTATTAACTGCTTTTACTTCTGCTTGTGAATCACTAAAAATGCGTACATTAATTCCATTATTTATAATCCATTGCACTGATTCTTTGAGAGCTAGAAGTTCTGCTTAGAAACAGTACACTGTAGAGTCAAACTAAACTTTACTGAAATATTTTCAATATTATTGCAGTAAACAAAAACCTGGTGTATTACTTTCACATGACTTTCTCTACATCTCTGCAACAACTTATTGTTGCTTCTATTTACTTCATGCTAATCGAGAAAAAAATTAGCAGAAACAGTCTTATTACTTGCTTACTTGTAGGTAGAAGCAAAATAAGGGAGTACCATAGGTTAAACTGTTAGTCAAAAGCTGGTTGCTATGTGACTGAAGTTCCTTCGATACCGAGATTTCACCGGAAATATGTTTAAGGACCCCCTGTATCCAAAAAAAGCATTTTTAGATAAAGGTCACTGTGTGTGTGTCCGTGTATCTGTGAACACGATAACTCAAAAACGAAAAATCGGTAAACTGGTATAAGTTTAGTATCTTCCAGAGATTCGACACGAAATTTTGAGAAAAATCCTCCTATCCAAAACTAATTGAAAAAAATTTCGAAAATTTAAATGCCCTCGTACAAACACTGTGTAAAGTGGGGATAGCGTGATTGCCTCAAATTCCAGAGGTCCCGAATTTGAATCCAGGTGAGAGTGACTTATCCCAATTAGGTGTTCTGTGGAGTTTTTCTTTATCCTGAGAAGACAAATATTGTATATGTGCTGATTTTAATTATTATAAAACTAGCCACCGAATAAACGAAATTGTTCAGATTTATATATTTGTATCTTAAAATGTCCTCTTTTTTGGTTTTATAACACCCGGTACTTTATGAATTAATGTTGACTAGCAACAAAAAAGATTTTACTTCGTATTAATAGCTTCAGTATGCAAATTATGGTTGCTCTGGAATTCTAGACATACATACCACTGTTAATTTTGTTCACGTTATTTGTTTTTATGCGCTAAATGTAGATAAATTGAGTATAAGTCAAAACCACCCTTTTGTTTTGTTTCTTTGCCGCCTCAGGCTAAAGTTGAACGCTCAGTCCTCCACGCCACGAAGCATCAAAGTAATACTCTTTAGTGAAGATGAAAACGCAACTGACTTCCCAACTGTTCTATTTTGAATGATCTTGTCATAAAAAAATGACTTTCGAAAGCAAAGCGTTTCTCCTCTCATGTCATACGGGAAATTCAATTCATTTTTATACATATTCAGGTAAATTAAATTAAGTAGATGTATATTTAGACTTATCAACGCAATACTGAGGTTTCAAAGCATCAGATTTATAAGCATACTTGATGGTCATTTTGAATAAATTATATTTCAGCAATCGATACTATTGGCAAGATGTCGTAAATGCTGACATATTCGAGTCCTCACAAAGCAATGTTAGCATAAGCATGATATTTACTATAAAATTTCTGATAACTAGGTCACGCAGAGCCCTTACATCAGAGCTATTGACTGTCGCATGCACTGTGTACCAGAAAGAATAAAGTGTGCATAAAAAGTGCCAACTTTAAGAACATCAGAACGTGCCAGACGAGTCTGCATGGAATTATGGCAATTCATTGGATTCGTTCCTTTAACTGACTTGCCAAGAATTCGTATTAATTCCTCTAAGTAATAGTAAAAATAAAAGTAATCGCACCCTTAATATACTTATAGTTCCCGTTCTTTCCCCAAATGTACACTCTTGCACATTAAAACCCTTGCTTCATGTCGCATGCGCGAGTACTAGCTCTACCCTGAACCTACTATCCCCTAGCAATGTACAGTAGTAGTGGTAACTGCTAACTCACATTGGATATCCTATGTCACTTCTCAACATTTTTTATTTCGATATAACTTGTGGGAGAATTTATTTAATAAATTCTAAAATTATATTAGTCTTCATAAAATACACAAAATACTAGTAAAAAGTATTAACCCAAGAATAAAAATACCAATTCGGATATGCACAGTATCTTTGTTGTGTATGTAGCAGACACTACTATTTATCTATATGCAATTTAGTGAGCTTATCTGAAAATAGCCTAAGAGAAGCCAGTGTTTTACTAAAATAATATGTTTTTACTTTCTTGAGCACGTATTTCCGATGTATGTAGTTGATAGAGAAGGTATTGTATTCCACCTCAAAATTCGATGCCGAGATTTAACCGAAAATACAGGCTATGAGGATATCTGAGTAAAAAAAAAACAAGTATTTTAGAAAAAGGTTCGAGTTTGTATTTTTGCCCATGTGTCTGTGAACACGATAACTCAAAAGATAAGTAGTTTAACTAACAAACTTGATATTTACCAGAACCGTGAGAATAGGGGGCATTATCTGTCTCGGAATGCAGTACATGCTGCCCACAGTGAAAGTCATTTTAATTTTTGGGATAATCTGTGATACTGGTCACCCTTTTTTGGTGTGCACTTTATAAGTTCATGTGGTGGAATTAATGGCTCTACGCATGAGAGACAAAGAATAAGGTTTGGTCAACATCTGATATTTTGCCCTCCTTCAGATTCAGACCAAGGCATAACGGAATTAAGTTTCGACCTTGCCGCGATGTTTATTGCAATAATATCTACCAATTTATCAATAATAACTTCTGACAGGCCGAAAAATGTGATTGTATTGTATATACCTTTTACTAGAGTTCTCTCCCTTTCCATTGTTCTTTTTTTTTTTACATCAAAAACATTTAATTTGGTAATTTTGCGTATAGTGTATATGGTAGTGTGTAGAATCGCAAGATGGCGGTTCGTCACAAAACGTGCTTAAGCAAAACGCTAGGCATTATGTGAGCAGAGCTTTGTTCAATGCAGTACCAAAATTATAGAAGTGCTGAAGTTGGTTCAGTAAGTTTGTCGGGTACAGCTGGGCCACCGTTGTCGATCGTTGCTAGTAGAGAGATGGCGCGGCAATCGCGCGTGACTGTACACACAAGCAAGGAAATGAATAAAGGTTGAAAGCGATGAATTAACGACTGAAGAAGTAATTTAGAGAGCTGCTATTATCTCGCCTTGAAAACAAAAGACGGGATATGAGCGGAAGTTTTTCGCCAAGCTAGCTTGTTCCAGTTTATATGTGAGGAATATCCCGATAAGGTTCGCGCCCTCTAAGCCCTGGAGCAAGAAAAAGGCATTGTGCTCCACAAAGGTCGCCGTTTTATGCCGTCTCCACGATTCTCATCCGTTCATTTGTCCCGGGACTCTCATTACATTAAGAGAGGAAGCAGAACATTCTTCTGAAGAACTGCCACAGACTTTGCTGCTATTGGTGGAGCAGTGCATTGTTTGCTGAACCAGCAAGGGAAGCTTGGAGCGGTCTGTTATTACTTACAAGTAGTGTTTGCTAGCCCAGTACGTGTCTTCGCTAGTCGTTTTTCATTCACATGATCGATGCCACATTCGCATTTCTTTCTGTAACCGTTCATAACAAAATGTATGGTATTGACTTCCCTAGTTACCATCTGAGACAGGACTTCAGTTAGGTTTTATTTTTACTTTCTCTACACGCATTATGTACGTAGTGTATAGAGAAGATATTGTGTTCCACCCAAAAATTCGATACCGAGATTTCACCGGAATTATATGTTTTGCGTCCCCTGAATAAAAAAAAATCTGATGTGTTCCATTCACATGACTTTCTCTACTTCTGTGTAACAAATTATTATTAATAAGCTTATTCCTCTATTGACTTCATGCTAATCGAGCTTCCTTGTAAGTAGAAGCGAAATATGGGAGTATCATAGGTTAGAGTGAAGTCAAAAGCTGGTTACTAGGTGACTGAAGTTCCTTTGTTTGTATGCACACGAGTTGACAAATTCCTGTATGAGAAAAGTACAAGTTTTTCAAAGCTGAAACCAAAAACAAGGAATATCTCAAAAACGATCAAATCGTCGAAAACAAAGTATATAACATAAATTGTACGTTTTAATGTGCTCTACATTTTTGTGTGGTAAGTTTTTGTACATTTTGTACATTTCTTACGGATTAGCAGTTCATCATAATAAAGTAGTCTTCAGAGGCCATTCCCAGAAAATTCAAGATATACATTTTATTTGCCAGGTAAATGTCTTTAATATACGATATTTTATTCAAAATCGTTAGAGCCATTTTTGAGAAAATCGAAATTTTCGAAAAAAGTTCCATGTAAAGAGGTAGTTTGAGGTGGGGGAATTTTTCTCAAAATCTTCCTGTCGCATCCCTGGAAGATACTAAACTTCAATACCAAGTTTGGTATTTATCCGACCTTTCGTTTTTGAGTTATCGTGTTCACACACACCCACACACACACACACACACACACACACACACGGACCTTTTAGTGAAAATGCTTTTTTGATATTGGGGACCCTAAAACGTACATTTCCGATGAAATCTCGGTATCGAATTTTTGGGTGGAGTGCAATACCTTCTCTATACACTATATACATAGTAAGCGTGGAGAAACTAAAAAAGAAAAATCTGATGTGTACCATTCACATGACTTTCTCTATATCCCTGCAACAAATTATTCTTAAAAACCTTATACTTCTATTTACTTTATGCAATCAGGAAAAAATGAGCAAAAATAGTCTTATTACTTGCTTCCTTGTAAGTAGAAGCGAAATAAGGGACTACCATAGGTTAAAATAATAGTCAAAAGCTGGTTCCTATGTCAATGAAGTTCTTTGTTTATATGGATAGGACTTGACAAGTTCCTGTATGAAAAAAAGTATGTTTTTCATAGCAGAAACCAAAAATAAGGAATGTCTCAAAAACGACGAACTCACGACAAAAATGTATATAACATAAATTGTGTGTTTTAACGTGCTCTACATTTTTTGTGTGATAAGTTTTTGCCCATCTCTTACAGTTTAGCAGTTATTCAAAATTCAGTAAAATGCATCCAGAATAAACTATTCTTCAGAGGCTATTCCCAGAAAATTCAAGATATACATTTAATTTGTCAGGTAAATATCTTTAATATACGAAAGTTTAATCAAAATCGTTAGAGCCATTTTTGAGAAAATCAAAATTTTCGAAAAAAGTTCCATGTAAAGGGTAGTTTCGGGTGGGGGATTTTTCTCAAAATCTTTGTGTCGCATCCCTGGAAGATAGTAAACCTAAATACCAAGTTTGGTATTTTACCGACTTCTCGTTTTTGAGTTATCGTGTTCACGGACACACACACACACACACACACACACACACACACACACACACACACACACACACACACGGACATTTTGTGGAAATTATTTTTTTGGATATTGGGGACACTAAAACATATATTTCCGGCGAAATCCCGGTATCGAATTTTTTGGTCGAGTGCAATACCTTCTCTATACTCTATGTACATAATGCGTATAGAGAAAGTAAAGAATCGATAAATGCCAAACTTAGTATTTAAATTCAGTCTATTCCAAGGATGCGACACAAAGATTTTCAAGACAATCCCCCCACCCCATTTACCCTTTACATGGACCTTTTTTCGAAAATTGTGATTTTCTTAAAAATGACTCTACTGTTTTCGATTAAAATATCGTATATTAAAAATATTTACCTCACAAATAAAATGTATATTTTGAATTTTCTGGGAATATCCTCTGAAGACTACTTTATTCTGGATCAATTTTACTGAATTTTGCACAAGTGCTAAACCGTAAAAGAGATATAAAACATACCACATAAAAAATGTAGATTACATTAAATCACACAATTTATGCTATATATATTTTTTCGTGGAGTTGGTCGTTTTTTAGTTATTCCTTGTTAATGGTTTCAGCTTTAAAAAACATACTTTTCTCATACAGGAATTTGTCAACGCATGTCCATACAAACCAAGGAATTTCAATCATATAGCAACCAGATTTTGACTATCATTTTAGTCTATGGTACGCCCTTATCGAGCTTCTACTGACTAGGAAGCAAGTAATAAGACTATTTCTGCCAGTTTTTCTCAATTTGCAAGAAGTAAATAGAAGTATAAGCTTTTTAATAATAAATTATTGCAGAGATATAGAGAAAATTATGTGAATGGAACATCAGATTTCTTTTATTTTTACCATTGAAGCAGATCTAATATCGCCATTCTATTTAGAAATGTGTATAACAAGTCAATAGATATGAGAAAAATCTGATGTGTTCCATTCACATGATTTTTCTCTATCTGCTCCATATACAAACTCTTCTTATAAAAGAATATTATTTTATCTAGATCATGCTAATCGAGATAAACATTAACATAATGGCTCTTATTACTTGCTTCCTTGTAAGTAGAAAGTAAATAAGGAAACACATTAGATTAAAGGGATAGTCAAAATATTTAAAAGCTAGTCATTACGTGAAACAATTGAGGTTCGGTTCATTTTGCATGGTCCCGTTTAAGAAAAGCTATGTAGTTTAAAATTAAAACCAATAACATGGAATGTCTCGAAAATGACCAAATCTACAAACAAACAAACAAAAACCCTGGCCATCTACAGCTTTTGTGAATTAAACTTTTGTCCATCTGTTACGGTTTAGCCGTTATGCAAAGCTCATTCAGAATAAAGAGGTCTTCAGAGGCTATTTGTAGAAAATTAAAAATATACGGTTTGTTATGTAAATATCTTTAATTTGCGGTATTTTAATCAAAATTGTTACAGGGATTATTAAGAAAAACATCACTTTTAAACATTTTTTCCTGTAAACGGTAGATTGTGGTAGGGGTATTATAATGAAAATCTTCGTGTCGATCCTTGAACAAAATAGGTTGGTATTTAACGGTATTTCGTTTTTGATCATTCTATACACACACACACACACACACACACACACACACACACACACACACACACACACACACACACACACACGGACCCTTTTTTCTATTTTTTTTTTCTCACGGCACCTCAAAATATAATTTCTGGTGAAATTTCGACATCGAATTTTTGGGTGGCATACAATACCTTCTCTAGCTACTAGATATGTACATAGCTTGCACATACGTGCTACTGAAAGTAAAAATAATACGCTTCATTTTCTTGCGAAAAGTATATCACAAATTCTTCATATTTCTGCCATATTATATTTTCAACTAAATATCTACTTAACAGTATCATGAATAGATTCTTATTCTTCTTTTAGCTTGCTCTACTCCTTATCATGTGTAAGCACAAGAAGTGTTGCATTTCACCCAAAATTTTGATACCCGGACTTCGCCAAAAATGCACGTTTTAAGACCCTTTGAATAAGTACAGGCGTTTTTACTCTGCCACGTATTTAGGTAGAACATATATTGTTTTCCACCTAAAAATTCGATACCGAGTTTTCACTAGAAATGCACATTTTGAGATTCGCTGAACGCGACATTGTTTTACATTTTTATTTTAATTTTACCTTTTAAAATAAGATGTGCCTGCTTACGTATATGCAAGAGATCAAGTTCATAAGTGAAAAACGAAGTTAAAATACCCAAATTGGAATATCAGGATTAGCATTCTGCAAGAATGTGACACGAAGATTTTAAACAAAAATCTCCCACCCCAGTTACATGCAATATATTTGGACTTTTTTTCTAAAAAATAGTTTTAATGTTGTATATAAACTTTCACATATTTAAGAAATGTGTACGATAGATTAAATCCTTTCTTGGTTTTGTTATGGAAATAGTCTTTGAAGTCATTGCAAAAACGAACTAAACATTATGCAGATCTCCTTAAAACACATGAGTTATTTCAAATAATTATTTTGTTGCATAAGGAATTTCCGACATGTGCGTGATTAACGAAAGGAATTCTTTATACGTCACTGTTTTGAAATCTTGTCTACATTTGGCTGTTTCTCGCGATTGAATGGAATTTTGAGGCCAGTATATAGCTTCCAGTTCTTAAACATCTGTCTATCGCTATTACCTTTGTATTTATAACAAATATGCATTGTAGCTATTTTTGCATAAGATTATCTTAATTAAAATGATTTAGACAGTTAAAAAAGCTTGTGTTATAACATTTTGTATACCTCTAATGAAAGAGAGGATTTGTTGGTTAGGACATTCCGGGGAGGCTTCTTCTACACTGTAGCATCTATAGACTTAGTGTAGTCAGACTCCAGGAGAATATAATGATTGAGGGTATCATCGACGGGCGGCTAAAACCAGACTACGGGGAAAGAGCCAACTTGTTAAGTGTGTGACATAGTCCCAAACGACGTTGGGAGCGTTAGGAGCCGGCGCCCTAGGTATGACCATATAGCCTGCTTCCACAGACGACTCTAGCATCACCTTGTCACCGACAACCGTATTTCCAAAGCGCATTTACCACCTCGGAAGGGCCCCATCACCGAAGTCTTTGTCGACGCTTGCAACACTGAGAGCCGCTGGAATGAAAAGTAGAAGAGCCTAGAAAATCGGAAAAAATCGGAGGTGGGAATTGAATCCACGACCTCCCGATTGCCAGTCCCAGACGAAACGCCTGAGCCACCTGGGTCCGGGTGAAATATTAAATGTTTATAAAAAGTTGTGTGTAATCCATATGATTAAATTATGGAATAATAAATGATGATGATAATTTTAATAATAGATTAATCAAGGTTGTTCCATAATCCTTACTTTCCCTGGAAAGAAACCGAATAACGCTTTTCCTCTTGATAGTTGAACTGAATGAACTAATCCAACATACCAAATTCGTGCATTGGCTCTATTTACTGATAGCAACTCTGCTAACTTGAAACTTATCAGCCCACTCGCAAGAGCAGAATCGATTGCATGAACGTTTTTAAGCGAGAGTTTTAATTAACCACCGTATATGAGTTTAACTTCCAATAAAACTAGGGCGGTGTAATTGGTTTAAAACATGCTCTAGCAGTATCCTCGACGCACCAGGAAACCGAGTCAGGACGTAAAGACATTACGTTAGAGTCGACGTTAATGTTGTCCTCTTTTCAGCTTTCAGAAGCAATGGAAATTAAATCACAGAGCCTAAATCCTTTAATGTCCGGGGAAACTTGACTGATGAAACTATAACACGGGACTGCGAATGCATTCTCATTTATGATAGTGTACCAGTCTGGGAATTGTTTGCGATGGCGAAGGCGAACCAGATATCAGAAAGTTTTAGATGCATTCAAAATGTCTTATCTTAATTTGATTATAATGTCAACTTGTTAAGGAGGCAGCAAAAGCCACTTTGCCAATCCTTTTCGAGTAAAGAAAACTCTGATGTGTTCCATTCACATGACTTTCTCTACATCTCTACAACAAATTATTGTTAAAAAGCTTATTACTCTATTTACTTCATGCTAATCGAGAAAAAACTAGCAGAAATCTTACTTGCTTCCATGTAAATAGAAGGGAAATGAGAGAGTACCATAGGTTAAAGTGATAGTCAAAAGCTGGTTGCTATGTAATTGAAGTTCCTTTGTTTGTATGGACAGTAGTTGGCAAATTCCCTTATGAGAAACGTATAAAGTATTTTAGAGCCGAAACAAATAACAAGAATATCTCAAAAACGATCATCTCCAGAAAAAAAAAAATGTATATGACATAAATTGTGTTTTTGCGAGCTCTACATTTTCTATAAAGTAAATTTTTGTCTATCAATTATGCAAAATTCCGCAAAATTCACCCAGAATAATATCTTCAGGGGCTATTCCCAGAAAATTCAAGATATACATTTTGTCATGTAAATTTCTTTAATATACGACATTCCAATCAAAATCGTTAGAGGCATTTTTGAGAAACCCAAAATTTTAGAAAATGTTTCCATGTAAAGGTAGTTGGGGTGAGGGGATTTTCTTACAAATCTTCGTGTCGCATCCTTGGAAGATACGGACCTAGAATACAAAGTTTGGTATTTCAGACTTTTCGTTTTTGAGCTATGCTATCCAAAGAGACACACGGACCTTATTCTAAAAATTATTTTTTCCGGACTCAGGGGACCTCAAAACATATATTTCCGTCATCAAAATTTTGGGTGGAATATACCTTCACTATGTGCATAGTGCATAGTAATGCTAGAAAAAATAAAAATGATAACTTTGCGGAGAAGGGAATGAGAGATGAAGCTAATATATCTCTTTTATTATATGCATTAACTTAAGTTTCATATTACACATATTTATTTGGAATAAGTTGCTGTAAATTAAAGCTTTATATATATATATATATATATATATATATATATATATATATATATATATATATATATATATATATAACAGTTTCTTGAAGCACAGGATCTTAGATTACGTAAATAAAGGAAGACTGCGGTCCCTTCTTTCCGATGGCAAAGCCCGTAGAAATTATAATGACTTCAGGTTCCCCTAGTCTACGTGCAAGTTGCTAGAGCCACATGGAGCTTTGTTCCTGCTCACTTCATACGGGATGTTCTGGAATAGTGCAAATGCACTATGCTGATAGGCTACTCAATTTGATATTAAGGCTAGGCAGGCTATATTTGGTATTACCTCGCCTTGTGACAAAGCGCTTCCGGAAATGCCTCAAATTATAAAACGGGACGCGAGGACCGACTCGGGGGCTCCCTCTCTCTCTTTGGCCGGCACCTTCAGCGTGGCGTCCCCGGACTCGACCACTCTCTCGCTCGCTCATTGCCAACACATCTCTCAAGGTAGGACCTACAACTTATTATCCAACTCCGGCATAATGATGTCAGAATTTAACTCACGAGGCTCCTTTTTCTGTAAAACAAACAATAGTATACATTTTTCATTATATTGTTGTTGTTAAGCGTTGTTATTGCTCTGCCATACTAATTTCCAACTTGGCTATTCCCCTAGTCACCACAACCTTAGTCATGACATTATACCGAGCACACATAAAGCATTCCTAAAGCATAAATACTAGGTTTTCACGCCCAGCGTTGTCTAATTGATTATAAATGGTAACAGGGCTTGCAGGCCGTGGTCCAAATTATTTAATTACGACGTTTCGCCAAAATCTACGCCCGGCATGTTCAGGGAACAAAGCTATTAGTCCAGCTACAAGTCTGGACTAATAGCTTTGTTCCTTGAAGATGCCGGACGCAGATTTCGGCGAATGTTTTCGTTAAGTAGATACCATAAGGAGAAAAACACAAAGACGATCATGGAACTAAGTAATTAATCCATGACATCTTTATAAAAGCAACCATTCTGCTAGGAAGTGCAGTTGACATCGTTCCACTCGAGTTAAATTGAGGGGGTCAGTGCAACAGTGGTCTAACTCATCTTCTTAAAAAAATTGAGCATAACTCAGTTAAACACACCTGGTTTCTTTAAGAATAACTAAAACCTAATTTTAATCGAACTGATTGTTCACTGACACTTTTCCAGATTATTACACAACAACACATTGAGTACTGTTAACATAATGTTGAGATATACCTAACAATTTTTATTAGTGTGGTGAAAATCTATTTCTGGTTTAGACCACTGTTGCACTGACCCTCTCAATTGTTCCTTGCTAATCTTCTTGATCACGTTCTTTGTTCATCGGACGTTGGTTATGTATTGGCTAATAGGCTATTAGTAAACCCAAGACTGGATGGAACCAAGTGGTGAAAATGATCTGCCAACATTAGATAAAGAAACAAACCAAAAGACACTAACAGTATCGGCACATTTCTTTGCAACTCTACATAATGAGTGGAGAAACATTCTATTCCACCCAAAAATTTGATGTCGTGATTTCACTGTAAGTATATGTTTTAGGGACCTCTGAAACCAAAAAAGGCATTTTTAGAAAACAGTCCGTGTGTGTTTGTGGACTGCATAAATTGAAAACGAAATTCGGTTAAATACCAAACTTCATATTTAAGTTCAATAATTTCCAAGGGTGCGGCACAAGGTTTTCAGGAAAATCTCCCCATCCCCAACTACGCTTTAAATGGAACATTTTTTGACAATTTGTTTTACTCAAAACGATTTTTACTAAAAAGCCACATGCTTAATATATTTTTATGACAAACAAAGCGTATATCTTGAATTTTCTGAACACATCCTCTGAAAAGCTATTCATCCTGGATGATTTTATATGCATTTTGATAACTGATAAACCGCAAGAAAAAGACAAAAACTTGCTGCACTAAAATTGTAGATCTCTTAAAATACACAACCTACGTCATATACATTTTTGTTATATAGTTGACCGTTTCCTAGATATTCCGAGTTGTTGGTTTGAGTTTTAAGCTACTTAAACTTTTCTGAAACGGGAAATACTCTTTTTTTTTTCGTCTCTTTTAGCAAGCAAAGAGAACCGAATTTCAATTGTTTCGTATACGTCCATGTTTTAAAAGATTTGATTATCCTTTAGCCTAGTATATTTCTTTATTTCAGTCTTCGGTACTTATAAGAAAGCACGCAATAAGAGCAGTTCTAATAATGTTTAGCTCGATTAGCATAATGTAGATAGAACAATAATCTTTTGTAAGAAACGCTCTTGTTTGCGGAACAGTCAAAGAAATTCATGCGAATGGAACACATCAGATTATTTTGGGTGGAGAAAGCCGAGACAAGGTATTTCTGTTTTCAATGTATTTTTATTATAAAAATCGTAACATAGTTGCAACTAATGTGGCAGTAGCCCCTCATCAGTAAAAGTCAGTACACTCCTGATAATTAAGCTATACGTAGTGTGGCGTATCGAGCTGGTGGTGGACGTACCTGGTGGGGCTGGGCTGCGCAGCGACGACTGGTTCTCTCTCCGGCGTTGCAGCTGCTAAAGTCGATTCTCGATGCTCCTCGGCTATTGGTGGGCTCAGCGACGAGCAATTGAGATATATTTATATCTAGCTTTGGTATTTAGCTACGGTGATCTCCAGTGTGTGGTACGGAAATCAACTTAAAATAACGTAGGCACTTTTCGTTCAGTCAAGGTTTATTTCTCTTTTACAAGCGTTCCCGAAAATATTCCTGGCGCGATTGAGTTTCGATAATTTCCCTCGAACAAGAGCGTAACGCGCATAAAGGTAACTAAACTTTACGCGGCGACGAGGGCAATGGTTACGTGCAGAATAATTATAGACACTTTAAATTTCCGCCGTGGCTTCCTTACGCGTGACATTTATTTCAACTGTGTGAATCACTGTAATAACTTTACTATATTTATGAGTATTATTGTTTCGGGCATCACAGAGTCTACGAGTAGTTACATTCCAACTGCCTGAATATTGGGCGAATACCCTATATTTATAGCAAATTCTACCCACGCGCAAAACCCTCAACTTTTAATCTCATTGGCCCATTTTTGGCGCCGAAAGTGGCTTGGGGTGTGCTTCTGCCGTGACGTGATTAATTGTAATTGGTCAATGCATCTTTCACGTGATTCTTGGCCTAAATTTCCTCGTGGTTCCCCGGTTTATGTCGCCTTCGCTTTCTCTTGCGGAGACGTGACCACATAATAGCGTCTTTCCCCTCTTGCAATAGACAAAGAAATATCGTAAGCAACTGAATTCGTCGCTTGAGAACTCTGCGGTTGAAGTTAGAAACGCTTTCCAGGAACAATCTCTCTGAATATCCAATATACAATAAATGCATTATATCGTACTTACTAATTAACCTAAACAATTTAATCAATTACAACTATTGGTTATGCGCTTATTCACATGGGCGATAATCCGTCTCAACAGGCAGTTCAAGGGCACAAATAAACCTTATGCTTCCCACTCTTTTGGTTCCGAAAACAAGTTTACCCATTAGGATATCGCACAGTATAATCAAATTCAGTGGATGACGATGGATTCTTTTAGGCATCAGATCCTTAGCATGGCTTCCTTCGGAAGGGAAGTAAAGCCGTTAGTCCCGTGTCGTAGATTTACAACACGTAAAAGAACCTCAAGCCTGATAAAGAGGACTCTGAGAAAAAATTAGCGGTCTTTCACGCCCAATATAGAACGTGACGCTGAGAATCACACCAGTTACACAGCGTCCATAAGTAAAACTCCATTTCATTTACAGCCTAATCTCTTAATATACGTAAAATTAATCAAATATGAAAGTGGGCTGCGCCGTGGGCGAATGGTTAGACCATTCGCATCTCACCTCGATGGCCCGGTTTCGATCCTAAGTGGCCGCATGTGAGATTTGTGGTGGACAAAGCGGCGCAGTGTCGGGTTTTCTCTGGTTCCTGCAGTTTCCCGTGCCATCGCATTCCACCGGTGCTCCAACTTCATTACATGTACCATCGCGGTGCCACAAGTAAAAGTGGGCGTTAAAAACTTAAAAAAAAAAAAAAATATATATATATATATATATATATATTGCCGTAGTTTTATTGTTGTGCGTCACGTAGGTGCACCGATATGTCGTGGTTTTATTGTTGTCACGTTAGGATGCTAATATGTCGCAGTTTTATTTCTGGTATCACGTTGTTGCGACAATATGACGCTATCAGGTGAGTCTAGTTTGAGTTGGTCGAGGGTTAATGCTCGTGAAATTCTCTCTACGTTAAGATTGTACATACCTTGCAGATTTCCTTTGTTGCACTGGCTGGGCTCGTTCTTGTAGACCATGAGTTGTCTCTTGCTCAGGGGGGAAAGAATGACAAAGGTGTGTAACACTTTTGGTAGACTCGAATAAAAGAGACATTTCACTTAATTTCACTGATGATTTCTTTTATTGATGATCTGTGGTTTGATTGAGGCTCTAACCCTGCGAACGATTCCCGAGATAACCGATCGCGAACTTGATGACAAAACTGAATTATTATTTTTACACTTGTTACCGTAATCTTGAGTTTCACGGTCCGTATAACATTTACGGTAATAATTGACCGTCAGATTAACTTATCACACACCGATTTCCTACACTGGATGCAGTGCGATTTCTTAGACTGTGTCTCGTCACATTTCTTATACTCTGGATTTGCATGTTTGTCCGATTTCTTATACTGGTTTCCTACATTGTGCGTCATTTATATACTAAAAGATCCGAGTATTGCCCTCCTTTTTGATTGGCTGGAAAAAGGCGCGTAAAGTAGCGTTGTCACGTGACTGCCGGGGATTTTTCTTTATTTTCCACCCACGTGACCTTCCTCTACAATGAGAAATTCCTTCTTTCCAAAATATAAGGGGGTGAACCTTTCTTCCTCCCAAGGGTTGTTACTTGTGTCCCTAATGCTCTAAACTTCTTGTTATTTTTAACAAAGCACGTAACCTTGAAGAATACAAAGCGAGCTTCTACACGCTAAGGTTCTGCGTTCTACTGAGCAGATATTTCTTACATTAAATATGTACAAACTAATGATTAAACTAGTAATATATGCGTCGTGCTAAAATACTGTCGCAATATATAAATAGCTTCATTTGTTCTGTAGTAGAACGTAATATGCAAGCGTAAAACTAAGCATTCTTTTATCGTCAATATAGTCCATTATAAACGTTCGCATCAGTCATTTATACAAAATATAACATCAAAGAATATTCAGTTAGTTCTTATTATGTGTGCATTCTGTTGAATCTATACACGTCAATTCAGGAATTCATTAGTGCCTCGAAAAAGCAAAATGTTAAAATTGTGAGCACCTTTTGTCTCTCAAACAAAGATAGAAAGTTGTCATTTGCGAAGTCATAGGCGGCATTATTACTTGTAATTAGCGGATTCATGTATGTTATTAACATATTAAGGATTTGAAATAAATGCACAAAATGTCACATACATTTTCCTGCAGTCGGATGCTAGCTTCCACACCAAGCCACTGATTTCGCTACCATGCATGTATTAATGTGTATATAATGTACGCATATGTGTTTCATTTATTTATCTATTTATTTACTCAAGACTTGACTTGCTGCAGCACGCACAATGTACATTGTAGGTTGCGAGGTATTACATTTCATCCAAAATATCTATACCGATATTTTACCAGAAATACATATTTTCAGAACTCCTGAATCTAAAAACAGCATTTTTTATAAACGGTGCGTGTGATTTTGTATATCTGTGAATAGTATAGCTCAGAAACGAAAAGTCGGTTAAAAACAAAGTAGGTATTCAAGTAATATCCACCAAAAATATGACACTACAGTTTTCAGGAAAATTGCCCCCATACAAATCTTTTGCTTACATAGTTTTCAAAATGTTTGACTTTCTCAAAAATGGGTATAAGTATGTTTATTAAAAATATCGCATAAAATATGTATCTTATATTATCTAGAAATAGTTTTTGAAGCTCCCTTCGTACTGGAATTCTATGCATAACTGTGGTAAACCACAACAGAGAAAAAAATCGAACTACACAAAAAGTGTAGATATGTTAAAACACATATTTAAACTTTTCTGTTTGTGGTTTTGTTTTGTTTGTTTTTGTTTTTCTATGAAGTTAATAATTTCTGAGATCGCTTTTATTTTCTTTAAATTTCTCAATACGTATAGTTTTTCTCAAAGAGGAGTCGTCATGGGTTTTTCGTACATCCTAGCCATGCAAGGAGAACGGAATTTCAAAGTGATCACAAAGCGAGCAGTTCTTAAAAGGTTTGACTATCAGTTTAGCTATTGTATTCAGTTATTTTTTTCCCTTGTATCTACAAGAAAATATGTAATAAAAACCATTTCTGATAACCATGTATAAAAGCATACTTTTTTGTAAGAATACGACAAGGCGAGGTTAGGGTCAACAGAGCTAAAAGTTATCCGACGTTCGTGTTCTTAAGATAAGATTAAACCCCAGAAAAAACCTTATCCAGGTTACACTTTCTAAGTAAGCTTCAAATCCGTGAGCTCTTGACTGCTACCGTCACACCACAGAGGAGGGATGCGGAATATAATACATAACTAGATGCTAGCATCTAGCGTACAGTTCTTAAACGTTTTACCATCACAAATCTCCTCAAAGTCATAGGGAAATGTGTAATGTAGCTTTTTCTGCCAAGTTACTTCATTCCACCCAAAAGATCGAAACTTAAATTACATTGGAAATACAGTTTTGGATTTCACTGAATGGAAAAAAATGGAAAGTGGTCCCTGCCTGTGAGCAGCACAACTCAAAAATGAAAAATCTGTTAAATACCACACTTAGCAGTTATGTTCAGCAGCTTCCAAGGATGTAATACAAGATTTTCAATAAATTTCCCCAACCCCAAAAAAAATGTTTACATTTGCAAAAATTTCCATTCCTCTTCAATAATAACAATATTGAATAAAATGCCATATGTTTAAAATATTTTTGTAACAAATGAATAGTCTCTGAAGCTCTCTTCATTGTGGAGGAATTTTGTACAGCTGATAAACCGTAAGTGAAAGAAAGTATATGATGTTCCATTCACAGGACTTTCTCTACATTTCTGTAACAAATTATTGTTAAAAAGCTTATTCTTATATCTACTTCATGATAAACATTAGCAGAGATTTTCCTTATTACTTGGTTCCTTGTAAGTAGAAGGTCAATGATATCCTGTAGTTGTTCTGTAAACAAACGTTTTATTCAAAACATTAATCTAATATCTACATCATCCTGATCAAGATAAACATAAGCAGAATTAATCTTATTACTAGCTTCCTTGTAACTATAGAAGGGAAATAAGAAAATGCACAGGCTAAAGCAATAGTCTCGTATTTTAAAAGCCAGTCGCCATGTATAACAATTGAAACTCCAATATATTTCCTTGCCAGCAATAACCAAATGAAAATCGGGAAGAAAGATGTCCTCCTGTTTGACAAAAGATTGTGACTAAAATTCAAACCAATAATCCGGAATATCTCGAAAACGGTTAACTCTATAACAAAGTGTACAGGACATAAATTGTGTGTTTTAATGAGCTCTACATTTTTGTGTAATAAGTGTTTGTATCTCTCTAACGGTTTTCCCGTAATACCAGTCATCCAGAATGAAGAGATCTTCAGAGGCTATTCCCAGAAAGTTACCGATATCAGAACATTTTGTTTGTCATAAAAATACCTTGAACAAAAGCTATTTCAATCAAAATCGTTAAAGCAATTTTTGAGGAACTCAAAATTTTCGAAAAATGTCCTATGTAAAGGGTGGTTTGGGGTGAGGATATTTTTTTGAAAATCTTCGGGTCTCATCCTTGGAAGATATGAAACTTGAATACGAAGTTGGTTTTTAGCATTCGTTTCGTTTTTGAGATATGCTGTCCACAGACATACACACGGAGCTTTATCTGAAAATCTAATGTGTTCCATTCACATAAGTTTCTCTACATCGCTGTAAAAGTTCATTGTTAAAAAGCATATTCTTGCATCTAATTTATGATACTCGAGATAAATATTAGCAGAAGTTGTCTTGAGTACTTGTTTGCTCGTAAGCAGAAGGAAAATAATAGAATACACTAGGCTAACGTGAAAGTCAAATCTTTTAAAAGAAAAAGTTTTAAGTAACAAGGAATATCTCAACCAATTCCACTAAAAATACGTATATGATATAAATTGTGTGTTTTAACGTGATCAACATTTTTTGTGCAGTAAGCTTTTGTCTATCTCTTACGGTTTACCAGTTGCACAAAATTCATTGAGAATAAAGAGGTCTTTAGGGGCTATCCCCGAAAAATTGAAAATATTCGTTTGTTTGCCGAATAAATGTCTTTAATATACGGTATTTTAATCAAAATCATTAAGAGCCATTTTTGAGAACATCAAAATTTTCGAATTTTTTTCCATGTAAACGGTAGTTTGGGGTGGAGGATTTTTCTCAATCTTGTTGTCGCATCCCTGTAAGATACTAAGCTTAAATACGAAGTTTGGTATCTTACCGGCTTTTCGTTTTTGATTTATCGTGTTCACGGACACACACAAATGTTTTTTTCTAAAAAGTGTGTTTTTGGTTACAGGGACCCGGTGAAATCTCGGTATCGAATTTTGGGTGGAATGCAATACCGTCTCTATACACTATTTACGTAGTTCGTGTAGAGAAAGTAAAAAGTTAGAGAAGTTGTTCCGCTCGCGGGAACGAAGTAGCAAATTCTCCCGTCTGGTCTGCATTAGAGATAAGCAGGATTTCTCTCGTTATGTGTCGATGACAGAAAGCCGTTATAATCGAGTGACAGTCCAAAGGAGCATTTTGTGGTAACCCATTTGCTTCAACAAACGACAGATCCAGGTCTGCTCCTCCGATACTTCCATGTGATTCCCGGATCTTTACAGCTAAAATCCACGGGAAGGGATGTGGAGTAATGTTTGTTCTGCGTACCATGTGGGAAGAGGAAAGCTCCCCTGGGAACCTGGGCTTCATTACAGGCTTCTGCCAGAATGGTATTTCACTGTTATTCGGCAAGAGGCATTAGCGTTTGTTGCCTCACACTGGTAACCTGCACAAACAACATTGTACACTCGATTGCTGATGTCCTCCTCTTACCACGTGATTTAGTATTTCAATTTCACATGTTCTTCTTTTGCCTTTCTCAGCTTAGGCCTATCAGTTCTGGACTCGTCCAATATTTATTTTTATTTTCTCTAGCACATATATTACACAATGTATACAAGTGGTCAGCGAGCTGATTTCTCACCCTGAAGTCCCGGGTTCGATTCCCGACTGGAGCCAAAACTTTAACCACAATATTTTACTATCACCAGAGAGTTTGGAAGTATATATGTGAGCGTGAACGTGTGTGTGTGTGTGTGTTTGAGCAAAATAAAACTATTTAAACCCAACGTAAAGAACCTACAGAAAACGAGTTGTTTCTAATGCAAAGTCCCCGATGTGACCTTAGATGTTAAAGGGGGTATGTAAATGAAACAATAAAAACACAGTAGATAGAGAAGGTATTGTATTCCAACAAAATATTTCACACAGAGATTTCACCGGAAATATATGTTTTGAGATTCCATGAATCCAAAAAAGCATTCTTAGAAAAATGCCTGTGTGTGTGTATATATGTGTGTGTGTGTGTGTGTGTTGGGGAGTGGGACAAAGATTCCAGAAAACTGCAAAGAAACACTGGCAGAGTTTCATAATTTATTAGCTGTATATCCTTTAACAAGCAGCCATTAAATATTTAACTGAATTTACTGTTAATGCATTTTGCTTAGAATAAACTTTACATACGTTAAATTTGTAGGTTACAGGCCTTCAGTTAACATATTGAAACATAATCTTGTGATCAAAGAAACGCCTAGCAAGTGGATTTTCACAATAATATCAATTTAGACTCACTGAAACATATTCCACCCCAGAAGTTTGCCCATGCCCAAACAAAACCTACTTTTGCCTATCCTTGGCGGCTACGCAGTAGAACTTCACTTTGCTGTAAAAAAAGACGATCTGTCCCTCGACGAATCTCCAGCTAGACTGAATCCCCCTCTCCCACGAAGGTCCACCGAAGAGCGGAGGAATGAGTAATCCCAACTTCTCCCTCCAGAAGGCCGCTATATCTTATATACGTCATTCTGAAGATGATAGGAGGTATTGTTTGTCCTTTCAATACGTGACCAGTGGATATAACTATATCTGGCTCACAGCTTGTGAAACGGTGTAATGCAGCTCAGTGAATGAGTGAGTGTGTGTTTTGGTAGCATAGCTCAAAAACGAAAAGTCCATTAATATCAAATTTGGCATTTAAGTTCATTGCCTTCCAAGGATGACGTGATTTTCAAGAAAATCGCCCCATCCCAACTACCCTTTACATGGAACAGTTTTCGAAAATGTATATTTTCTCAAAAATGACTAAAGATTTTTATTAAAATACAATATCTGTAAGATATTTTCATGACATACGAAATGTACATATTTCTTGAATTTTCTGGGAATAGCCTCTGAAGAGCTCTTCATTCTAGACGATTTTTGTGTATTTGTTAAATCGTAAGAAAAAAAAAAACAAAAAAAAATTAAAATTACTTAATGTGGACAAAAGAATAAGCTTTTGTAAGGAAAGTGTATTTGCGGAACAGCTAGAGAAAGTCATGTAAATGGAATACATCAGATGTTTTCTTTGAGTTTTTATCATAAGGCCATCTTTGGAATCCTGATTTTTTCCCTTCGTTCCAGATGATGCTTCTATTTTTGCTTTCTCTAGTATGGGCATACAATATACATAGTAGGTAGAGAAGGTATTGCATTTCATCAAAAAATTCATCCCGATATTGAGAGTACATAAAAATTTTAAATATGTTCCTATGTATATCCGTGAAACAGAATAACTAAAAAACGAAAAGTCGTTTTAAATATTAAAATTGCTTTTTAAACTCACCATTTTTCAAGGATACAGCACAAGAATATCCTCCTGTTCCAAATCACCCTTACATCAAAAATGTTCATTTTTTCAAAATGGCTCTTAAACGATTTTAAATAAAATATCGCAGGTTTATAATAGTTTTATGATAAATGAAATGTATATCTTGAATTTTCTAGAGCAGCATCAGAAGCCCTCTTCATTCTGAATGACTTTTGCAAAGAGAGAAAAGCTTGAGAGATAGACAAAAGTTACAACAGAGATAGACAAATAATGTAGATCTTGTTAAGACACACAATTTATATCATTTTGATGTGGAGCTAATTCCAAGATATTTGTAATTGTGTTTTTTATTTTGTACTTGATTATTCCCCTGGATAAATCATTTAGGGTTTTAATCCATATCAAATGTCATACATCGGTTCAAATTCGTTCCCAGGATATTTACTATTTTAATTTTTTGTACTCCCTTAAATATGCCCCAAACATTCAATTATATTTTTAAAGCTTAATTAACTATTTCATTCTTGAATTGTATGTGACAAACTATATAGATGAATACTATGTAGGGGGAAAATGTTAAAAACAGACTTCCATTTTCAACTTAAACATTTACACTGCATTCATATTATTATATAATTATTTCTTAACTAAGCTTATTAACAAATGATGCAATCATTTTTACTGTTGTCATTTTTGAGAAAATATAAACAAGTTTTAGACATGTAAAGTCATAGAAAGTTACATTAAGTGGATCAATTTGAAAATAAGGATATTACGATACGCTAAATCTCGGGGGGAAACAGTTCAAAATTACGACTCTAAACTAGCCTTGTGTCTAACCTTTAAGCTCTCTAAAACGCTTAATTGATGTGTCCTTACTCCATCTTCTGTCTCTCTTGAATGGTTCACATTAATTCATGCAAAGTTTTGCCTTTTAATCATAATTTTAAGGGAATTTAGTTTCCTAGACCTTAAATGGACATTTCCGTGTTTTAAATGGTTACACATCTAACTGCAAAAAATCGAATTAAAAGATATGCAAGTATTTAATAAATAACAACACTATAATGTTTAGCATTTTTGACCTTATTGTATCCTGGAGTGTACTGCTTGAGAGGAAGAAGTTCATGATAAATATAGCAACTTCAATACAAAGCTATCTTGTCGGAAATAATAATTAATATTACTATTATTACTACTATTGTTATTATAACAACCAAATTGTACTGTATTATTTGTAGTGTTGTTCTTCTTTATAAGTGTTTCTGTTGATTATAATTAACCTGCTGTCTTTAATATTGTTTTCTAATGGATGACTTTCTCTATCACATCAAAGTATAGTATCTTAATAGTAAGATCTGCCTGCAGTACAAAGTTAGTGATTTCTTTCTATAAGCTCAACATAATTTGTTATGCAATAATAGTTTTTTTGTAGATAAAGAAAGTATTCAAACTTTGTTTTACAAATTGCCCTCGCTATTGTGAGCAAATGCTTGTTCCCGCAAGATGCAATCAGCGTAACGTCAATGCGCAAACAGAACAAAAACAGCAGCCGCTTGTCCCTCACCTGTTATAATTCCACCGTGATACTTTTCCACAAAACGCCACACACCGCAGGGCGTCGTTGGCCCTTGTTATATCTCTTGTTTACGTCGCTGCAAGTTACCAGAAACCATTGCATGTGCAGTACACTGCCGTTATTCACAAACTCGCTCAACTTAACAATGCACGGCTTGGACGTCAAAGAACTTTCCGAAAGAACATGTGTCTACTTGCGCGCGCGCGCGCGCACGCGTGTGTAATAATAATCACAGCTGTGATGTTCAAAATAGATTACCGTGACACAGGTGTTCACCAACGCACGTGTGTTACAAGCAAAGCTAGCCGTGCACAGGCGTTCGGCGATTATGGCCGCACTTCATGTTTTATTATCGGCTCTTATCCCTTGGTTTACTGAAACGGTCCATTTATTTAAAATCTCCTATACGAGGTGTGATCAAAAAATAACGGGAATTTTTTAATTTCGCGGTATTTATACCACTGATTTTCAAAACTTTTTTTTTTGTCTTGTAGGTACACATGTTCCTGATGTATATTTGCATTTTCAGCTGTTTTAAATACTTAGTTTGTTGATGAGAGTTAAAAGGGTTATACGTGTTTTCGACGGCATTAAAGTTCGCTTGAAAAATGGAGTAAAGTGTTGGAAATGTTAATTGTAGCTTTTGACTCTGAAGACGACGATCCCCCGGACGTCTTAACACATCAATTACTGACGAACAATGTGAAAGCTGAAAAGAAACGGTTCTGTCATATGGTTACACAGTCAAATAGGAATACTACCTAGAAGTTATGCGCTGTTTGCTTGAAGTAATGTGAAGAAAACGACAAGAATTTTCGCAAAACCACTCATGGATAGTGCTCCTGCTCACACCTCTATGTTTGTTCGGAATTTTTGGCAAAAACCAGAAACGTTATGTTGCCTCAGCCACCTTATTCGCCGGACATATCCCCCGCGACTTCTTTCTATTCCCGATGCTGAAGAGAACATGAAAGGACGTCGTTTAGCCACTATTGGTGAGCTAAAAACAAAATCGTGAAGTAGCTGAACACCATAAGGAAAAGCGAGTTCCAGAGTTGCTTTCAAGATTGCAAAATGTGCTGGCACAAGTGTATTATATGTGAGGGAGTTTATTTTGAAGGGCACAGAGTTGATGTAGATGCATAAAAAAAGATTGTTTAAGAAAAACAAACATCTCCGTTATTTTTTGATCACACCACGTATAACTACTTTGTTTTACGTACACATAAAACAAATTAGGCGACAAGGTATATCATTGTCTTAACTTAGTATTCGTCTTAATTAGTCTTGTTCTTTTAAATCCACTATCTTTGATGATTTTTACTTTCTTTACAAGTACTATGTACATAGTGTATAGAGAAAGTATTACATTCCACCAAAAAATTCGATGTCAAGATTTCATCGGAAATACACGTTTTGGGGTCCCACGTATCCAAAATAAGAATTTTTAGAAAAAGGTCCGTGTATCTGTGCACACGATAGCTCAAAAACGAAAAGTTGGTAAAATACCACACTTGCTATTTAGTTTAGTATATTCCAGAGATGCGACACGAAGATTTTAAGAAAAATCCTCCACTCCAAACTACCCTTTACATGGAGAAAATTTCAAAAAAATTTATTTTCTCAAAATGGCTGTAACAAATTTGATTAAAATGTCGTATGTTAAAAATATTTAGATGGTAAATAAAATGTACATATTGAATTTTCTGGGAACAGCTTCTAAAATCCTCATTATTTAGGATGAATTTTGCGTAACTGGTAAACCGTAACAGGTAGACAAATCTTACTACACAAAAAATGTAGACCTTGTTAAAACAGGCCATTTATGTTATATACTTTTTTCGTGGAATTGACCATTTCTGAGATATTCCTTGTTATTTATTTCAGATTTAAAATACTTAAAACGTAAATTTGTACTCCTGACCATGCTTAGAAACAGATGTCAACCACATGGTAACCAGCTTTTAAAAGATATGACTATCATTTTAGCCTTCTACTTCTTCTTACAAGGAACAAGTAATTAATACAATTTCTGCTAATATTTATCTGAATCATCATGTAAACTTTTTAACCATCATTTGTTACGATCTAGAAAATGTCACGTGAATGAAAAACGTCAGATTTTTCTTTTATTGTTTCAACATCCTTTTGTTAGTAATAATACTATGTCACAAATAATAATAAGAGAGTTCCGATATATTCACGACCATATAACTGTAATTATTTGGAAAGCTCTTACGCCCGAATACAAATTTTTAGGACTTTGCCATGAATTTAGAATTTAGCCCTATAATGCATGAATTTTTCTAATTTCTAAACGGTTCATATATCCCTGCCATCTTTATAGAACTGATTCTAACAGAAATGGTTGTTAAGGCAAGACGAGGGGGTCTGAAAATTCATGCAATGCCGCATGTCATGAGTTCGAATCCGAGGTACACGTGGCAGAGAACTTGATAATCACGCTTTGAACAATTGTAGCGTAAAGAGCTATTAATTCACTGTGTGTGCCTTTGTTGAAAGATTTATTTTTACTATTGCCTGCATAAACGTAAGTTCAAATTCAGGTTTGCACAAATATCAATGGACTTACCCTGCAAGTACATTGTAAATCTTGAACTAGATCACAAAATAATTGTAGTGTTTTACAAACCTTTTCGTACCCGTAGATGCAGACTCCTCACATTCGATGGTAATCTCACTTTAATCTCAACGAACCGGTTATCAACCTAGAAAAAAGACAAAAATCCTAATTGAAATACTTTAAAAACATCTAACCAAGTTTATAAAGGAAGGTTTTCATATAAATCAAGAGTTTCGTTTAGTAATTTTTTTTCATTTCCTACTACTGTAAATTTTTAACGAGGAAACGTCTGCGGGGTGTTTTGCCCTTTGGTGGAGCGTTGGGAGGAATATATCACATGATAGCTCACAGTTATGTCAGAAATATTATTATCTATATTACATATATCATACAACGTTAGTATCCTAGCCTATATTCAGCGTTGCCAGCACAAGGGCATATTTTTCCAGAGCCTAGTATACCTTGTTGATATGTTGTAAGTAGAGTCGTAATCTCTCTCAGATAACTCTTAATATCAAATTCTATTCCCGGGTAATGGGGCTATAAGGAACACAGAACCAACAAAGTGCCGATATAACGACCTGTACGTTAAGTTGGTAAGGGATTACGAGAGCACCTTCTCCCACATTCACCTGGTTTTAGCTAACTAGTTTGATTAGCATATCGTTTTTCTTTCCTAGCATGTATTTACAGCCCACCAGAGATTGTGAAAATCCTAACTTGCACACGATCTGGTGTACATGGAGGTGTAATTTTTCCACTAAGCGAGTATTCGCACCATCTGCCCGCACTGACATTCATTATGAACCACACCTAAAAAATACCAAAGAAACGGAATGAGGATCGTGGGTTTGAGTCCCGCCTTGGGCATGGGTGTTTGTGTGTATATTAGAAGTAAAAAGCAAACCGCAAACAAATAGAAAATACAAGGAAATGTTGAGAAAATGGAAAAAGGTTAAAAAATTAGAAACAGGAATACAGCGCCGGAGTCCCGACATGACTCCCAAACGCTATTTTAGCTACTGGTCTATATTCTCAGTTACGAAGTACCAGTAAAACCAGCTTCATTGAGCCTGGGTGAAAATAATACAATATAATACAATAAAAATAATGTCTCGCACTACATTTTTTCACCTTCAAAGTGATGATGTAATTATTATGACAATTGCACCTGTAAGGGGTAATGAAAAAGTAGTTAAGTAGATATACCATAATTCAAAACTTTCTGTGTACCGATCATAGTGAAACTCCTTCCTAGTGGTAGTGATGGACCCACACCTATATTTCCCATCGATTATTACATTGTCCATTGGTTAATTTTATGTTCCTGAATTGTTGTCCAGGTCAGTCACACAGAGAACTGACATTGGCTGGTTGAAATCGAGGGTTGGTAACCTGATTTTGGAAACCTTATGGTGGTAAAAACACTGTTGCTCTCCACGAGAAGAGCCATCTTTTATACACGCCTGTATACTTACAGATAGAGAAGGGATTGCGTTCCACCCAAAGATTCTATATGGAGATTTTATTGCTGATATATGTTTTGAGGACCTCTAGAATAAATGTTTCGCACGCGCGCGCGTGAGTGAATGTGGCAGAGAGAGAGAAAGAGAGAGAACATTAGAACTGTTAAGGTTTCAGAATTTATATTTAAGTTCTCCATCTTCCATAGATCACTCTTCATCTATAGGATTAATTCTATTTTATAAGCAATCTGCATATGTTTAATATTTTTAAAAAATCTGATGTTCCATTCACATGACTTTCTCTACATCCCTATAACAAATTATTGTTAAAAAGCTTATGCTTCTATTTACTTCATGCTAATCAAGAAAAAATTAGCAGAAACACTCTTATTACTTGCTCCCTTGTAAGTAGAAGCGAAACATGGGAGTATTATAGGTTAAAGTGATAGTCAAAAGCTACTTGGAATGTGACTGAAGTTCCTTTGTTTGTACGGACAGGAGTTGACAAATTCCTGTATGAGAAAAGTATACGTTTTTCAAAGCGGAATGTCGCCCTCCGTGGTGTAATGGTTACCATGCTGACTTCATATACCTACCCATGGTCGCGGGTTCAAACCCGACGGGGGACGATGGATTTTTTCGGGTGTAAAAATCCTTAGCATGGCTTCCTTCGGAAGGGAAGTAAAGCCGTTGGACCCGTGTCGTAGATTTACGGCATGTAAAAGAACCTCAAGCCTGATAGAGAGGCCTCTGAGCAAAATTAAGCGGTTTTTTACGCCCAATATAGAATGGGACGCCAGTTAAAGAGTGTTCTTAAATAACACGCCATTTACATTTAGACTTTCAAAGCGGAAACAAAAAATAAGGAATATCTAGAAAACGATCAACTCCACGAAAAAAGTGCTCTACATTTATGTGTGGTAAGGTTTTGTCCATCTCTTACGGTTTAGCAGTTATGCAAAATTCCGCAAAATTCCGCAAAATTCATCTAGAATAAAGAACTCTTCAGAGGCTATTCCTAGAAAATTCAAGTTATACACTTTATTTGTCAGGTAAATATCTTTAATATACGATATCTTTATCAAAATCGTTAGTGCCATTTTTAAGAAAATGAAAATGTTCGAAAAAAGTTCCATTTAAAGGGTAATTGGGGGTGGTGGGACTCTCTTAAAAATCTTTGTGTCGCATCCTTGGAAGATACCAAACCTAAATACCAGGTTTGGTATTTAACCGTCTTTTCGTTTTTGGGCTACGCTGTCCACAGACACACACACACACACACACACACACACACACACACACACACACACACACACACACACGGACCTTTTCCTGAAAATGCTTATTTGGATTCAGGGGATCCTAAAACCTGTATTTCCGGTGAAATCTCGGTATCGAAATTTTTGCTGGAATAAAATACCTTCTCTATCCACTATGTACACTGTACATACGGGGCTAGAGAAAGTAAAAAAAAAATTGTGGTCCATTCACATGACTTTCTCTACTACTCTGCAACATATTATTGTTAAAAGGCTTAGGCTTTTATTTACTTCATGCTAATTGAGAAAAAATTGGCAGAAATAATCTTATTACTTACTTACTTTTAAGTAGAAGCGAAATAAGGGAATACCATAGAATAGTAAAAAATTGGTTGCTATGTCACTAAAGTTCGTTTATTTGTATGCACAGTAGTTGACAAATTCCTGTGTGAGAAAAGTGTTAAAGCTGAAACCAAAGTCAAGGAATATCTCTAAAACGATCAACTCCACGAAAAAAAATTAATATAGCATGTGAGTTTTAATGTGCTCTATATTTTATGTAATAAGTTTTTGTCCAACTCTTACGGTTTAGCAGTAATTCAAAATTCTGTAAATTTCAATCAGAATAAAGTAGTCTTCAGAGGCTATTTCCCAAAAGTTTAAGATATATATTTTATTTGTCAGGTAAACATCTTTAATATACAATATTTCAATAAAAATTGTTAAAGCCATTTTTGAGAAAATAAAACTTTAAAAAAGAGTGTTCTGTGTAAAGGGTAGTTGGGGGGGAGGGATTTTCTTGAAAATGTTCATGTCTCATCCTTGGAAGATACCAAACTTGAATACCAAGTTTGGTATTTAACAGTCTTTTCGTTTCTGAGTTATGCTGTACACACACACACACACACACACACACACACACACAGGACTTTCTCTGAAAATGTTTTTTTTTTTGTTTTTTTTTTTTGGATTTAGGGTTCCTAAAACATATATTACCGGTGAAATCTCGGTACCGAATTTTTGGGTGGAATACAATACTTCCTCTATACGCTTTGTACATAGTACGTGTAGAGAAAGTAAAAAGCTGTGCATATTTTATGTTGCAATTATAGGGTGCTCTTGGTTTGCTTAAAACAATTGATTTCCTTTAATTATCAACAATCTCGTACAGCAAACAAAGAAACAAACTGTGATAAAAGTGTGGGAGTAAGTATCAATGATTGATTGAATCACGTCACTTCCTACGGTTTTATCATAATCAAAATGAGTATTACTCAGTGAGAATGAAATAAACAGTATAACAACGTAAAGATTATCAACAGTTTTACAATTTGCTTTTCTTATTTATATCTTTTAAAATTTTTCACTCTTCCTATGCCTATCCACATATAATGTGTTTAACTTTGTGTCAGAAATGTCAAGTGGACAAATAACTTTCCGTGGAAGATGTTTCACACTTTTATCTTTATGCCAGATAAGCAACCAACAGATTAATGTTATCACAACAAATTTTGTAGACTATTTCTTGTCTCTAGTTTCATTTGTCAAGAAAGCGGTGCATCGATAGAAGTGTGCATTTTTTAAGTGGAATGTTTTGTTTTGACTGCATCTGTGTAAAATGGCTCGCACAGGGAGTATGTTTATATTTATGTCATATATTTTATTAATATGGTATAGTAAGAAGATAAAGCAAATCATTCTACTAAAATAGTTGATACCGATAATCCACCAAGGCTTAAAAACAGTTGCAGAAATGCTGGGAAAAATGTATCGAGCTAAAAGGAGATTATGTTGAAAAATGAGAAAACTATCAAGTGCCTCCGTGGTCGAGTGGTCAGCGAGCTGACTTCTTACCCGGGGGTCCCGGGTTCGATTCCCAGCTGGAGCGGGGAATTTTTAATTAGCCAGAAGTATTCCTTTCCCCACAGAGTCTGGAAGTTTGTATGGAGTGTGAATGTATAAAACTAAATGATTTAAAGTAATGTAAAAGTACCTACAGACAACGAGTTGTTTCAAGTGGAAAGCCCCCGATATAACCTTAGATGTTAAAGGGGGCTATATAAATGAAAAAATAAAAAAGTTATCAAAAATAATTTATTTCTCTATCTTTTACTAAGGATTTGTTGTACACCCCTCGTGTTTAATTTCAGAGGGAGCTATCAAATATCAGAGAGCTGCAAACTTTATAAACGTCATTGCAACCAATCACTCTAATTTGTTTATATCTGTTAGCAGTCACAAATATAAAAACATACTAAATTAAAAGGAATAATTAATGTTGGCATATAGGTAACTGAGTTTTATAATTTGATAAATTAAACTGCCAGAGCAATTATAAATCTTCTGCACTGTTTTCTATAAAACTACATTTTTCATGAAAAGTATATACGTTCTCTCTGAAACTATATACCTCAGAGCTATGAACCGTACTAGTATCTTCTAAAAGTGCACATGAAACAATCCTGTGCAGCAGTTTTTTATATTTTTAAAAGTATAGTATTTGTGATTATATGTACCACTCAAATAAATGAATAGTTTTAAAAAAACTGAAAAATGTTTGCACCGGATCAATACAGAAAAAAACCTCACCACAAAAGTTTATTACGATTGTTTAGTTAGATTTTTAAAAAAGTACAGGAAACGCTTTTATTTAATTTCTTTGTTTTTTGTAATGGTGGAGTCAATATTTCAGGAAATTGTTTGAAACTTTCAGTTGCTGCAGAGTTCTGTTTTAAATGCTGATACTAATTTTCATTACGTTATCGGAAAAACTTCAGGATTATTATCAATTCTTTGTAACTAAGTATTCTCACCTAGTCCCCCTTAACTAACCGCTAGTTTTTGAGTTATGATGCATGCATACGTACATACATAAAAATAAACATATCATGTTTTTAAAATTATCTTTTTGTGGTTCAGAGGACCTCAAAATGTGTATTTCCTATAAAATAAGCGTTCTGAGTGGAGTGCAATGCTTTCTTTGCTTACTGAATGTAGTGCTGGTGGTAGAAGTGGTAGTGGTAAGACTTTTATTGCTAAAGATTTTCAGTATACACTTGGTAATAAGCATAATTCGCATGGGCCTCATGGCCGTTCATGCTTTTCCTGTTCTTGGGTACTTACAGTAATATTTTTGTGAAGTATTTAGATATACAGTTAGAGTTATTGCAAAATCAAAATAGACAAGTGAGAAAAAGAATAAGAAAGAGTTAAAATGAAATTCAACCATAGACTTAGCATTAAATTTAATATATAAAAAGGTCTGACGATTAAGAATAATCACTCTTTTACTCGCATGTACCCTGTCTCCTCTTCCGTTCACCATGGTAAGTATTGTTGTAAAGGATTAAAGATAAACATTTAGGTACTGCTTAATAACATAGCAGAGAAAATAATTAAAGTAAAAAAAAAATGTAACTACAAATTTATGATTACCTGTAATATGATACAGTGTTCTGAATTAAGAATAGCGTTCTTATGTACCGTGTCCCCCCCTCCTTCGTTCTCCATAGCAATTAACCTCTTTTACCGAATCTTGGATAGAAATAAGCCCATTTTATGATGCCCAGTGTCCAGCATTACATCCATACAATTCTCGATTGGGATCCAGAAACTGTGGTAGTAAATATTGCTTCTTAATATTTGTGTTTCATGCATTCTGCCAGAATATGACTGTTTCTCCTTCGCCGCAGAATGGGTCATCAGGCCCTAATCTTAGCCACGCTAAATCGCTTCTTTGTTCACGTGTACAATCATCTAAAGAGACCTCCCTAATCCTCTGAGTTTGACACTGTAAGTTGAGATTAACTTGTTTCACGCTGTGATTCCAAATGTTTTCTGTCAATATCGTGCAGAAAGTAATAAACGTGTTAGTAATATTAAGTTTTCTAATTTATGATGTAATAAATTTAAGTAAGCTATTTTGTGGCAAAAATATCAAAGCATCTGTTGCAACATAAAGAAGAATTATTATCTCCAAGTATATTTAATACAAATTGGAGATCAACTTCTTAAGTTGGTATTAGATGTAGAAAGTCTTGGGTCTGCTACTCAGTCAATTTGTTCTATATGTTTACCCGTTTCTTTAAATTTGATTTTCACAATTTAGAGCCGCATATTTCTAGGCTTTCTAACTTCTAAATTCCAAACATGCGCCCATTAAATCGCTTTATTCAAATAAGGACGTTTCGAATACAGTGTATCTAGTAATTAAACCAATACAAACTCTACTATAACTTCTACGAATGTATTTTTACTTTCTCTAGCCCCATATGCACAATGTACATAGGGATAGAGAAAGTATTGTAATGCACCCAAAAATTCGATACCGAGATTACACCGGAAATATATGTTTTGGGTTCCCCTGAGTCCGAAAAAAGTATTTTTAATAAAAGGTCAGTGTGTGTGTGTGTGTGTGTGTGTCTGTGGACAGCATAGCCCCAAAACAAAAAGACCGTTAAATACCAAACTTAGTATTTAGGTTTATTATCTTCCAAGGATGCGACACGAAGATTTTCAAAAAAAAAAAAAAAAATTCCCCCACCACAAGCTACCCTTTACATGGAAAAAATTTCGAAAATTTTGATTTTCTTAAAAATGGCTCTAACGATTTTGAATAAAATCCCGTATATTAAAGCTATTTGTGTCCAAAATAAAATGTATATCTCGAATTTTTTGGGAATAGCCTCTGAATGTACCTCATGATAAAACAAACTGTTTTTTTCCTTTACGTTTTTGTTGTGGAGATAACCGTTTTCGAGATATTCCATATTATTGGTTTCAATTGTGAAGTACTTAAACTTTTCTCAGACAGGAAGTGGCTGTTTTTTTTTTTTGTTCTACTCCTGGCCAAGCAAAGAAGTGATTTGCAATGACAATCGCATAATGATAGCTTTTAAAGCATTTGACTGTCACTTTAGCATTGTGCATTCCCTTATTCCCTTTTACTTATAAGGAACTAAATAATAACGTTCTGCTAACATTTATCTTGATTAGCATTGTGTACAAAGAAGAATAATCTTTTGTAGCAGTTTTTAGAGCAGCTAGGGAAATCATGTGAGTGTAACACATCGTTTTTTTTTTTTTTTAATATTTAAAATTTCCAGAATATGGAGTAGCATGCTAGGACCCATACAGTGTTAATCAAACTTAGGCATAAAACACATAGGTTAGTCGCACTATTTAATGTTTATACTGGTTTAATTGCATGGGTGGACGTTAGAAAGAGGTTAGAAAACCCGGAATTCTACGGACTAAACGATCATTTGTATGAAATTAAGGGTAGAAGGTACAGAACCGACATGGCAAAATTTTCTTTTGTTAATAGGACCATTGAAGAATGGAATGATTTGCCTGTAGCAGCCTCTCAGGGCTGTCCTCTGACCTTAAAGAAGTTTAGGGATAATTTAAAGAAAATAGATGTTAGTCAATTTGAGTAAATATTGTGAAGTAATTAATGATCTCAAAAAGTGTATTAATGTATATTATTAATGTATGGTATTAGTGTTGAGGCTTCATAATAACTATTTATAAAAATGATAGTAATTGACATAAGTATTGTTATACTGAATAATAAGTAGTTAGGCATTTAAAAAATATCAAATGTGTATCATTCACATGGCTTTCTCCACATCTATGCAAGAAATTATTATTAAAAAACTTAGACTTCTATTTACTCCCTGCTAATTGAGAAAACATTAGCAGAAATAGTCCTATTACTTGCTTGTAGATTGAAGTGAGAGTCAAAATCTGGTTGCTGGTTGCTATGTGACTGAAGTTCCTTTGTTCCTTTGTTTGTATGAGCAGAAGTTTACATATTCCCGAATGAGAAAAGTATCAGTTTTTCAAAGCAGAAAACAAAAACAAGGAACGCGTCAAAAACGATGAACTCCACGAAAAAAAGTGCATATAACATAAATTGTGTTTTAACGTGCTCTACATTTTCCGTGTAGTAAGTGACGTCTCTTACGGTTTAGCAGTTACACAAAATTCCGTAAAATTCATCCACAATAAAGTACTCTTCAGAGGATATATATATATAAAATTAAATACACAGGTTTTATTTGTCAGATAAATAGCTTTAATATACGATAGTTTAATCAAAATCGTTAGAGCCATTTTTTGAGAAAATAAAATTTTCGAAAAAAGTTCCATATAAAGGGTAGTTGGGGGTGGGGGTATTTTCTGAAAATCTTCGTGTCGCATCCTTGGAAGATACCAAACTTAAATACCAAGTTTGGCATTTAACGGTCTTTTCGTTTTTGAGCTATGCTGTCCACAGACACACACACACACACACACACGGACGTTTTTCCAAACATGTTAGTTATACTACTCTTCTTATTACTGTAAGATTATTATTGTAAGTGAATTTTGTACATTTAACTCTGCCACCGGGCAGTACCCAATTGCAAAGAATAAATACATACATATCTTCATGCATAAACATGGTATACTTTCTGTTCAGCGAAATTTCAGCTAGGGGTGGGTTGCTTATATCTCAGATAGAGACTTAGCTAATTAGAGGGGTACACTTATGCTGAATTTGTACCGGGAGTTTTTTTCAAACTAAATAAATACTACCTGCTTTCATTAGCTCAACTCCTATCTGGCTGATTAGCTGTGTCAACCCCTAGTTAAACGTCGCTGAACAGACAGCATATGCTTAAATTTGTAAGTAATGACACCTTTTTGTTCCTTACGAAAAATCTGAAAAGAGGGTTCACTATTATCTATTGGAATCTTAGGCTTAAATAGAGTTCAGAACTAGGAGCTAACCGTAAAGACAAATTGGTATTGTTTTATTGGACACAACATGAACATAAAGTACATGGCAAACAAAATAGTCCCTAAGGTGAGATAGTACATGTCTAAGTATTATTTATAAAGGGAAATATAAATTATAGCTAATAATATAAATTATACCAAGAGGGGGAAAATGTAGACATTGAAAATGGGCAGGGAAGAAAGATTTCAAACAGGTCTAGGTAGCCGAGCTGTCACGAGCTGGTAGCACAATATCGTTAAGAGGATAGGGCATTGAACCGAAGGGGTGAAATTACACTGCCCAAGGGGAACATAACAAGAAAAAAGAAAACAATGCTCTCGGTGGTCAGGCGACACTTTTTGGGGCACTTGGCGTAAGACATCGGCAGAGCAAAGATGTGATATTTGGGGTCCGTGGTGGAGCCGAACCGGCTACCTTTAGTTGTGAGGGAAATAGTTATTTTAATACTGACAGAGTACGGAATAGATCACTGCATCAAAATTAATAAGTAATGACGACTGCCTCCGTGGTCGAGTGCTGCCCTGGAGGTCCCGGCTGGGGCGGGGAATTTTTCTTTAGCCAGAATTATTTTCTATCCCCCACAAAGTCGCCTGTACCCATGGCCGCGCTCGCCAATGCGTCTCGCTTTGGTGCTTCGCAGCGCAGGGGATCGTGGGTTCGAGTCCCGCCTTGGGCATGGGTGTTATATGTTTGTGTATGTGTGTGTGTAAAAGAAGAAAAACAAAAATTCAGTAATCATTCAGTAATCAAAGAAAACAAATTAGGTAAATAAAAAAAAGTCTGGAGGTATGTACGTGAGAGTGAATATGTGTGTTTAAGGAAAAGAAAATGATTTAAACCTACAGACAACGTGTTATTTAAAGTGCAAAGCCCCCGATATGACCTTAGATGTTAAAGTAATAACAGTCGCGGTCGTGTTAAGCCTAGTTTAACGGTAGAAAATTTAGGAGGAATGCGTGTTCGACGGCGAACTAAATGCATAAATCACTTGTGACTTACCACACCTGAAAAGAGATCTCATGCTAGCAAAATCCAGAGATGGGGCACTCACTTCGCCACACCATTCCTAATAGCCAAAACCTGCACCCGGGATACGAATCCGTAACCTCGTTACCGCCGCAAAGGTCGAAACAACAGGGAAAGTTTTCAGAGACTACTTACTTCCATAGTTGTAAAATACCTGTGACGGGATCTGTAGTGACGATTATGAGGAGCCCATTGACAAAAGGCAAATGCAATCTGCAACATTCCGATATTAAGAAGACTTTGTGTATAAATTCAGTTCAATTGTACTTTCCAACGTCTGGATATACGTTTTCATTATATTTACTCAACCCACCATCTATTGGTGTCATTCAATAGAAATATGCATATTCTCAAGTTATACTGTTTGGAAAGAATATAATGAACATCAGCGATTGTAGCGAAAGAAAAATCAAAACACTGATTGGGTCTTGTAAAGCATTTAATTTTCTCCTCAAATTTTTTCAATCATTTAAATTACTAATTCATCTACAGTAGCTAATATACATGTTTGGCTGTCCTCAATTCTTCTCGAGGACCTCGTTGTGACTTATTTAAGAAATACCGATTTTGGAAATGTCACCGCGTTGCAAACACAATCCAAAGAACAATGGAATTCCCCGATAGTTTTCATTTACCCTTAGTTCTGTTTTATTTTTCCGCTCTAAGAAAGAAAATATTAAAACAACGAAATAAAGCATATTAATTAAAATTGAATTAAGAAAGTTAATTTGAACCAACTTTTACCTTTACAGCAGACGGATAAATTCCTTTTTTTATTGCTGATGCCGCTGTGGGGTTTGCATCTAACTCAGTTACGTTGCCACCCCTGTTTCTTCTTTCCCTTTCATTTTTAAATTCCGAACTTGATAATACTACCTTAAGCAGTAACATTCTATCTTTTTAAACACCGTTGTAAGGCTCGTCTTTCAGTGCGAAGAAGCCGTTGTGTTTGTTTTTAAATTATTTAATATTTAGACACGAAAAGATCAGTGGTTTTCTAAACCGTAAAAGAAATATTCTTTGAATAAAGGGAGTTGGTATTTTCTAGAGGTTATTCTTCTGCTAATTCATTGCAGACAAGTTAGTGATTTAATGATTAGTGAAGTTCTTGATAATTACTGTTTATCAATAAGAAATTATTTTATCCAACAGTTTGTCAAATTACCAAATAGTCTGCTTTCTACTTCCTCAAAGAGTTAAGAAAAGTAGACAAATAAATGAATTTTACTCAAAACTCCGATATAAAGATCTACTAAAAATTGTGTGTTAGAAAGAGAGAGACCACTGTAAAAACAAATCGAAAGTGGGACGAATAGCAAGCCTTGTGATTATGTCCAGTATCTTCCCAACTCGAAGATTTCAATCAAATTCTGTCATGCCAAATAACATTTTCATACAAAAGTTGTAGTTACCTCTCTACTTTCTCACAAATTTTGAGTTTTTCAAAAATGGCTCTAACGATTTTGATTAACATACCGCATGTTTAAAATATTTTTATGACAAAAGAAATGTATACCTTGGATTTTCCGGGAATAGCCGCTGAAGACCTCTTTATTCTGGATGACTTTTGTATAACTGGCAAACAGTAAGAGAAAATGTAGTTCTCATTAAAACAGACAATTTGTGTCATTTTATTTTGTAGAGCTAACCATTTTCGATATATTCTAGATTATTGGCTTCAATTTTAGCCCCTTCAACTTTTCTCAAACGGAAAGAAATCTTTCTTCTCGTTTCTCGTTTATTTACTCCTGAAAAGCAGGGAGATTGGCATTTCAATTGTTTCACGTAACGACCGGGTTTTAAAGAACGAGACCATCGCTTTAGCCTGTGAATTTTCTTATTTCCCTTCTACTTACAAGGAAGCTAGTAATAAGACTAATTCTGCTTTTGTTTATATTGATTGGCTTGGTGTAGATAACACATTAATGTTTTGAATATAAATTTTATTTACCGAACAGCTATAGGACATCATGTAAATGGAATACGTTAGATTTGTTTACTTCTACCAAGAAATAAATAAATATTATTTATGCTAATGTTTTTCTCCATTAGCTCGATGTAGATATAAGAATAAGCTTTTGACAATTTGTTACAGAGATGTAGAGAAAATCATGTGAATGGAACACATCAGATTTTTTGTTGCAAAATTCCTGAAAATTTCCTGAAAAGCAACTAAGCTAGAAATGTAATATTACTCCTAATTAAAAAAAACGGATGTGTTCCATTCATATGATTCAAGTTTTATAGGGCTATGTTACTTGACAGTGGCACAGAAATTGAATGTTACTATCGTCCTTAGGTTTTGCACACCAGTGTATTGCGTAACGTTTCACTTGGGTTAGGCGCTGGATTTCGGTCTCAAGGTCGTTGGTTCAAACCCGGCCCAGATCAATGTTTTGAAATGTGTTTAAAAGTGACAGTAGATTAAGTGGCATGGAAAATAACTCCTACAGAATGAAATTCCGGCTCATCAGCGGCACAAATATGATACTGGCAATTGACAGCGTCGTTAATAAACAAATACATAAACATTAAGTGACGCATCTGTAAAATTTGGAAAATCCTTCGAATGCAAGATATATATACATATATATATATATATATATATATATATATATATATTTGAATTCTACACAAGAATAATGAGACTATTGGCACTAGCATTCATGGTTATTTTAATGATTTTTAGTTGTCTTAAGTCATCGATATTAAAAATGAAGGATTTTTAAATATAGCCAACATCAAAATTGTAGCTTTACAATAAATGAGTTGACAAATACATCTATCATTATATTTTATATTAATTCTAATTATTGTAGAAAACTATCACTTTTGGTACTCTCTTTTTCTTTGATTTTTAAATTTAATAATTTATTTCGAAAAAGCATAAAATTTAATGTGCTTTTGAGACATAGTGTGAACACTTTTAAATAAATTAGCAACAACAAAAAATACAGAAAAGTGTTGAGAGAAAGCATATTTTAAAGTTGCTCGTGCTTATTAGCATGCACATGTCAAATATAGATTCAGTTATTTTGTAGTCAAAGTGTGCCAAATTGAAAAAAAAAAAAAATTTTTTTCTTAAAATTCAGCATTTGTGTTATTTTATATTGAAAACACATCATTTTTGTAATTTTTTCAGATGCCTTACTTTAATTTGGCAATTGCTAGTACCTTTAGAAAGGAAGAAAGAGATGGGGTTTGTGAGCAAGCAAGGGCAAAATTGTTTGCTAGGAAGTGTGCTGTGCCCAATATAGAGGGTACTATCAAGCAATTCTTATCAAGTTGTAATGACATCTGCAGCTGAGTGGATGATGTGATCCAGGACATCCCACGTGCGCAACAATCGATCAGCAGTAGGGCCATTGACATTGACACTTGTGCACTCTATCACAGCGCTGTCAAAGCTTCTGCCACTGTCACTAGGCACTGACAAATGGTGCGTCAGAACTCGTAGTTCCTTCTTTCAGTCACCTTTCCTTTCTAGCCACGCTATTAACTCCAACCATCTCTCTCACATAGCAGCTTTTTCATAAACTCGATGCTCATATCTTTCTCCCTCTCTCCTTCTTTAGGTATTTCAGCTGAGATGAGCTCTGAAAGCCTACTACATGCAGGTCATATTAATATCATAGCAGAAACCATGGCGTTGCCTTTCAGAGCGTGGTCCCAGAATTGCATCTCTGGCATTCTGGTATTTACTGAAAAGCTATCTTAAAAATCTGATGTGCTCAATCCACATGACTGTCTCTACATCTCTGTAACACTATTATTATTGTTATTATTATTAAGCTTATTCTTCAATTTAATGCTAAAACATTAGCAGAAACGGTCTTATTACTTAGTTCCTTTATAAGTAGGAACGAAATAAGGGAATACACTAGGCTAAACCGACAGTCAAAGGTTTCAAAATGTCGTTGTTGTGTGAATGAAATCCGTATCTTTGCGTGGCCAAGTTTCCGTACGAGAAAAGTATTTTAAAACTGAAATCAATAACAAGGAATATCTTGGAAATGGTTACGTCCACAAAAAGGACATAAATTGTGTATTTCGACCAGTCCTACAATTTTTGTGTAGTAATTGTCTATCTCTTACGGATTACCAGTTATGCAAAATGCAATAAAAATCGTGCAGAATAAAGACGTCTTTAGAGGCTACTCCCAGAAAATTCAAGATATACATTTTATCTGGTATGTAAATATATTAAATGTAAGAGGTTTTAATCAAAATCGTTGGTGCCATTTTTGAGAAAATCACAATTTTCGATTTTTTTTAATGTAAAGGGTAGTTTGGGGTGGGGATTTTAAATATTCGTGTCGTATCCTTGGAAGATACTAAAATTAAATACGAAGTTTGGTATTTAACGGTCTTTTCGTTTTGAGCTATGCTGTCCTTAGTCACACACACATACATACACACGGACCTTTTTCCAAAAAAAGGACCTTTTGTACATTTTACGTGTAGAGAAAGTAAAAATATGATGTTTCATCTCTATCTGTTCTACAAAGAAACTATAAAAGTTATTATATTATTTACTTAATAATAATAATGATAAAAATAATAATAATAAAAATCAAGACAAGCGTTAACAGAATTGGTCTTATTTCTTCCTTCCTTAAAAGTAGAAGGGAAATAAGGGAACACATTAGGTTAAAGCGACAGTCAAATAAAAGTGTCATACGCTTGTCACTGAAATTCTGTTATCTTTCCAAGGTCAATAATAAAACAAAAAAGATACGAAACAAAAGATAACTTCCAAATTGAGAAAAGTTTAAGTGGTTTAAAATTGAAATCAATAACAAGGTACATCTTGGAAACGATTAAGTCTACAAAAATGTATAAGAGAGGTAGGAAAGAAAGAGAGAAAGGAGAGAAGGTTCGAAAGTAAAGAGATGAAAGAAATACGGGAGTAAAAAGATGAAGGAAAGAAGGAAAGAAAGAGAAAGGAAAGAAAGTAAGAAAGAAAATGAAAGAAAGAAGGAAAGAAAGATAGAAAGACAAAGTAGAAAAGAAAGAGATGAAAATAGACGGAAAGATAGGGAGGAAAGAAAGAAGGAAAGAAAGATGAAGGAAAGAAGGAAAGAAAGTAAGAGAGAGAAAGGAAAGAAAGAAAAGATGAAAAAAAGAGAGAAAGGAAAAAAAGTAGGAAAGAGATGAAAGAAAGAGAAAGGAAAGAAAATAGGAAAGAAAGAGATGAAAGATAGATGGAAAGAATGAGAGGGAGGAAAGAAAGAAGGAAAGAGATGAAAGAAAGAAAAAGAAAGAGAAAATTGAACGAGATGAAAGAAGGAAAGAAAGAGATGAAAGAAAGAAGGAAATAATGAAAGAGAGAATGTAAGGAAGGAAGGAAGGAATTGCTCAATTTATGCTCAACGGGAATCCTAATTGTGGGACAATTGCCTATTAAAGAACCGACACAACACACATACACGCACACTGACATTCAAACACCGCGTAGGGACTTAACGTGATATATTTTTGATTAAAGAAAACTATGTTGAACCCGGTCGAGAATCGAATCTGGGATACTTCGCACAGCAAACAGTGCGAACCAATTGAACTACTGGACCAGTCACAGCATTTACTGTGTGGTTTTTTAAGCACTGGCCCTTATTTAGCAAGATTTGTTTTCCGCTGATATGAAGTCCCTTTTACAGTTCTTAGGCAAACATTTTGACTACCGCATCATCGAGATTAACTAATTTCAACAAAGAACAGCTTGCGGGCCACCTGGGACACATTTAGAGGCCCCTTGAATAAAAGAAAATTAGAAAAGCGTCCATGTGTGCTTGTGTGTGTCTGGGAACAGCATAATTAAACAGAATTAAAAGTATGATAAATACACACACTCGTTCCAGGCTCTCCATTCTGTGGTTTCGTGCCGTTGGCTTCCCGACAGGCTTCTGACACCTAGGCATCCGCTTGTGAGACCCAGGGGGTGTCATTCCTAAAAATACGGGGAGGGTAAGCGGACTACGAAACTAAACGAATGATAAATACAAATTTGGTATTTAAGTTCAACACTTTTCAATGATTCTACTAGAATTACCCCAAATTACTACATGTAACATTTTTCGACAGTTTTGTTTTCTTAAAAATGCTAACGGTTTTTATTATAATACATACATTAAATATGTTTACAACACACAGAAATTGTATATATTGAATTTTTGGAAATAGCTTGTCATAGAAAGGAATTTTATATAATCCTGTATATTGGTAAACGTTAAGCGAAGTACTTTTCACATACAGCACAAGTAATTAGATGTATTAAGACACAATTTATTTCAAATAATTTTATAGCATGGAATTTCCTATATATACTTTATTATTTCCTTGAATTGTTTAATATTCTTTTAGTTCCTGCCAATTTGAAGTTTTTCTCGCAATTGCATGGAATGATTATAGGATTTTAATGCCAGTATATAGCGTCCAATGTTAAAATTTTACTATCGTTGTTCCCTTTGTGCCTATTAATATGTAATAATTTAGTTATATCAGCTAAGGTTTATCTAATTAAAACTAAGTGGATAGAAATATAAACTTTCGTAAGAGTTTATTTGTATACCCGCTAATAAATGTTAGAGGCTAGAGAAAGTCATGTGTAGGAATGCGCCATATTTTTTGACATACAGAGTATTTTCTATAAAAATTCAGTGTGTTAATATCCACATTTTTCACCACCTTTAATTTAAGGTAATTTATTTACAACAATCCAAGAATAAAGTGTTCAAGTAATTTTACTCTCTCTCTCTATACGTACTATATAACTATATTGTATATAGAGGAGATATTGTATTGCGCCCCAAAATTCGATACCGAGGTTTCTCCGGATAAATATGTTTTGAGACCCCCTGAATCAAAAAAGGCAATTGTATAGTAAAAATGCCTTGTGTGTGTCTGTCTCTCTGTCAGTGTGTGTGTGTGCGCGTGTGATAGAGCGCGCCTGTGGGCAGCATAGCTCAAAAATGAAAAGCGCGTTAAATAATTTCCAAACTTAATATTTAAGTTTAGTATTTGCTAAGAATGCTACTCGTAGATTTTCAAGAAAATCCTCCAACCACCATTACATGGACATATTTTTGAAAATTTTTACGCAAAAAATGGCTCTAATTATTTTGATTAAAATACCGTATAATAAGGTAATTCACAACACAAATAAAATGTTTGAATTTTCTGTAAATATCCTTTGAAGAGCACTTCATTCTGATTGGTTTTCGTAGAATTTTACATAACGCTTAAACTGTAAGAGACAGACAAAAACTTACGACACAAAAAATATAGATCTCATTGACCACACAATTTATATCATACGCAGTTTTGTTGTAGAGTTGGCCGTTTCCAAGACATTCCTTTCAAGCTTAAAATAATTACTTCTACTTTTCGCAGGCAGGAAGTGAATGCCCGTTTTTCTATTTTTCTACTCCTGGCCAAGGAAATAAGCGAATTACAATTAAAATGACAATCACAAAACGATAGCTTTTAAAACGTTTGACTATCACTTTAGCCTAGCGCATTCCTTTAGTTCCCTTCTGCTTATAAGGAACTAAGTAATAAGAACATTCTGCTAATGTTTATCTCGATTAGCATTGTGTAGAAAGAAGACTAATCTTTTGTAAGAAGTTTGTAGAGCAGCTAGAGAAAGTCATGTGAGCGTAACACATCAGATTTCACTTTCTCTACACGTATTATGTACATAGTGTATAGAGGAGGTATAGTGTATTGCACCAAGAAATTCGATTCCGAGATTTTACGGGAAATACATGTTTTGAGATCCCCTGAATACAAAAAGGCACCTTAAAAAGTGTGTGTGTGGGCAATGCAGTTGCCCAGTTTTGAGAATGCCTTATTATTGGTTTCCGCTTTAATGTAGTTAAACTTTTCTCATACGGGAATTTGTCAACTCCTGGACATACAAAGAAATATACTGCAATCACATAGCAACCAGCTTTTAAAAGATTTGACTGTAGATTTATGGTACTATGGTGCTCCCTTATTTCCCTTCTAATTACAAGGAATCTACTAATAAAGACACTTTCTGCTATTTTTTCTCGATTAGGTACATGGAAGAATAGGTTTTAACAATAATTTATTGTGGAGATGCAGGGAAAGTGATGTGAGTGGAATATATCAGATTTTTTTCTATTGTTCTACTCCTGGCCAAGCAAAGAAACCACTTTCAATGACAATCACACAACGATAGCTTTTAAAACGCTTGACTGTGCATGACTTTTGCAAAACTGGTAAAACTGCAAGTAAACTAAATCTTACCACAGAAAAAATGTAGATTTCGTTGAAACAGAAAATTATATTCTTTATATTTTAGTTGAAGAGCCGTATCCGAAATATTCCTTGTTATTGGTTTGAATTTTACAATATAATTTTCTCAAACAGAAAATCGTCCGTGCTACTTTTGTTTTCCTCTGGGCTATGTAAAGATGCCTAATTTTAATGGCAATCGCACAGCGTCATCTTTTTAAACATTTGAGTATCGCTTTAGGTTGTGTATTCCCTTAGTTCCATTTTATTTATAAAAAAACTAAGTAATCGCGATTACCATGACGTGGAAAGCAGAATAATCTTTGCAAGAAATTTGCTTATATAAAAGATAGAGAAAGTGATGTGAATGGAACACATCAGATTTTTTTTTATTTTCCTAAACGCATTATGAGTATCTCAGTTGTATTGCCAACCAGCCGCCACTGCTTGGCCTAAGAACTGAATTTGATTGACTTACAAAACAAAAAACTGCTCATGACTCCAATGAGTTTAACTGCCAGCTACCAGTGTTACGCGTAGGATTTGCAGTGATAGGTATTTAAACGACTCCACCCATTCCACCAAAGTAATCCTGGACAGAGAGTCAAGTGGGACGATGAACTTGGTATTGCGCCCACTTTTCGTACCACAGATATCAAGCTTTCAGCTGTTATACTGAAGCAGATTCATTCATCATGCTACGACTGTACACTAAATACGTACAAGATTTCGTAATAAAAAGAGTGCATTTTGATGGTCTATTTCTCGCACGTCATTCTGCTTTCGAACAATAAAAAAATTCTGGTATGTAATATTTCATAAGACTTACTCTACCTATTCTACAACAAACTGGTTTACAACAGCTTAATAATTTCTCTACTGTACTATGTACATAGTGTATAGAGAAGGTATTGTATTGCACCCAAAAATTTGATACCGAGATTTTAGCAGAAATATATGTTTTATTACATATCTTTTTTAAAATAATGTCCTGTGTGTATGTTTGGTCTGGATTTTGTCAATCATTTCGAAAGAAGTCACTTCTACTGGACGTCCGGAATGATGTTCATCATTTGTGGATCAATGGCCACATTTAAATTCATTTATTCAATTGCAAATTGTTGCAAATGCAGGAACAGATGTGCATGAACTTCATTCAACTCGGTATTTATATGTTTTGTGTTAAGACTTTTAAATAGAAGTGTTTCACCAAATGAAACCACTTTTTTTAATGTTTCTATAGTAGCACAAGATTGTTGATTCAATCGCTTATGGCATCGAAACCATGTGATGAATATAGCTGAAACTTTAACTGCAAACTATTAAGAGACGACGGTTAAATACAAACTTTTGTCGATGCTACAATGTAATTTCTTGAATTTTCTAAGGACAACATTTACATTTTTTCTAAGGTTTAGCTGTTTCTATATATTCCATTCGTATAATTACATTTACTAGTTTTAATCACATTAAAGTTATTCAAAAGTCTACCAAAATGACTAAAATAAAAAAAAATTGTAGAGTATTTTATTCCTTATGTCTATATATTATAATTATACTTTATCAGTGGATGAAATCCGTGTAAATGTTTTTATTCCAACCCTAATTCTAAATCGAAATTCGAAATTTTGTATGCATCCAACAATTTTTTAAGCGCACGCATTTTCCTACCGGTTTTGATTTCCGGTATTTTGGGTAACATATATTTTGGGCAAAATATTGGTATCAAATTTTCGGTTAGAATGCAGTATTCGATCTGTTTATCTTAGAAAGGTACAAGCTTAATACCAATGTAATTCCTTACCAAGGTTCGTGGCCTATCAAGCTCTCAGAAATATCTCTTGCGATAGGTTATCTTGATTTTTCCTGTATTTAGCCTACGAAAGCCCTTGGATCTCGATAATGAATTGTCATAACCAAAATTGTTTCCCATTCATCACGAAAATGATAAGGATCATAAACCAGCTGTGTTTAAACTGACGATGCACGCAAAAACTTGGATTTGCTCATCACAATAGTAAAACACTTCTTCTCAGTGTTTGCAAGATACACTTAGTTACACATTAAACAGAATTGGATGTGTTACTTTCACATGCCTTTATCTGCCCTCTATCTGCTGTTAATACAATTGTTCCTACGAAACTTTAACTACCTAATTACTTCATTTTAATCGGAAAAAAATCTTTCCTGAAATAACTACATTACACATTTATATTTTAAGCCGTAATAAAAGCTGTAATTTTTCATTGGAAATAGCTTTATTTTTTCTCGAAATATTCTCCTTTATAATCAATTCTCTTCATGGACTCGAACCATTTGTCGTAGAATTTTTTCCAATATACTTGAGACACCTCCAAACATAGTTTTGAGAGCATCAACGGCTTCTTCTGCCGACAAAAATGGTTATCCACGGAACAAAAGAACAAAAGAAGTCATTGGATGCCAAATCAAGACTCAAGACTGAGTCACTAATTCTAGTTTCTGATTGTTCAAATAGTTGGTTGTTGGACGAGATGTGCGAGTGCTCGCGTTGTCTTGATGGATGATTCGACGGCATTTGTTTCCTTTCCTTATTTCACTGAAGACTTTCGGGAAATAGATAGTTGTGTATCATTCAATTGGCCGTTTTACGTTCTTCTAAAGGCACTGTTGCCACATGACAAATTTTTATGAAAACACAGGTGACCATTTGTTCGAAGTCTTTGTTGGATTTGGTTCATCTTGCAGCCATACAGCCGATTGCTGTTTGTTCCGGCTCATGTGTATAGATCCAAGATTCGTTATCTATTATAAACTTATATACATATTTTAAAGCCCCACTATTCTATTTCTTGAGTATTTGTGTGTACCAATCTATACAAGCATCGTATTGAGATTGTGCCAAATAATGTGGTATCTAATGAGCGCAAACCTTTCTCATGTCCAAATGACCATGCAATATTTTATATATTCTGGTGAAACTAATACCTAGGGTTGCCTCTATCTCACAGTATATGGCATGATCTTGCACTTCTAATTTTATCCACACTAACAACTATTTTGGGCGACTTTAAGGAATTTCGACTGTGAGCGAACAGCAGACAGGATTAAACTCGTTATACCAGCAATTCAATGAAGAAGGTCGTTTATATATATGCGTAAGCGTTTACAAAATCCCGTGCACATGTGGCCAAGTTTACATCGGCACTACAAAGCGTAGCATTAACACACGCATTACAGAACATAAAAGAAACTGCCGCCTCGGACAAACAGAAAAATCAGCCGTGGCGCAACATGTTTTATCTTTGGATGACCACCGTATGCAATATGATAAGGTAGAAGTTATAGCTACGACTAAAAATTATTTTCCCCGTTTATACAGAGAGGCCATTGAGATATATAAGAACACCAACAACTTCAACAAAGACGAAGGACTTAAATTAAACTCCACCTGGTTCCCTATACTTTCCCAGCTCCGCAACCTCCAGGCCAAATAAACAAACCAGAACCTGTCCGCTTGACCCCGCCCACCAGTGCCCGAGTATATATACTGGCTGTAACCCGCACTGATATAATTCTTTCCGAGTTAGCGACGTGAGTGCATTGCCTCTGAAGATGTCCCTCACAGACAGGGACGAAACGTTAGGTAGAAATATTTTAACTAAACATATTTTAACCTACAGACCACGGCAAAACAGCCCGAAAATTTTAAAACCAAGGTCGTTTATAGCTTAATGATAAGCAAATCCCAGAAAATTCAAAACATACATTTAATTTTCGTTCCAAATATCTTAAATATATATTTTTATCAAAATCGTTTAAGGCATTTTTTATAAAATCAAAAAGAGTTCCATGTAAAGTGTAGTCTGGGGTGCAGAATATTCTTGGAACACATTGTAAAATGTTGAACTTAATATTCAGGCGATATGTGGTTTTGAAAATAAATGTTTACTTCCTCTGCATAGTCCATAGGTCGAGAAGGTATTGCACTCCACCCAAAAATTCGATACCGATATTGATATTCACCGAAAACATACGCTATAGGATCCCCTGTATTAAACAGAAGCATTTTCAGAAAAAGGCTCTGTGTGTATATGTGAACGCATAAAGCGAAAACGAAAAATCCGTAAAAAACCAAACACTTAAGGTTTACTTCACTGCTATTTAAGTTTACTATATTCCAAGGATGTGTCACGAAGATCTCAAGGAAAATTCCCCCACCCCAAACTACCCTTTACATGGAAATAATTTCGAAAATTGTTATTTTTTCAAAACTGGCTCTAATTATTTTGATTAAAATAGCGTATATTCACGATATTTAAATAATAAATAAAATATATATTTTGTATACTTTGAATTTTATGGTATTAGCCTCTGACGATCTCTTCATTCTGGATGAATTTTGATTAATTGCTAAACCGTAGAAATAGAACTCGTTAAAATACATAATTTATGTCTTTATATTATGTACCTTTTCGTATAGTTGATCGCTTCCGAGACATTCCTTCTAATTGGTTTCAACTTTAAATTACTTAATACTTTTCTCAGATAGGATGCAATTGATGATGGAACAATTGGCGGAATGAGTGGCGGGGGAAGCTGCAGGACCCGGAGAAAACCCGCCCAAGACGCCGCTTCGTCCACCACGAATTCCACATACGGGAGCTTGGAATCGAATCCGGGCCGCCTAGATGGAAGACGAGCGTTCTAATCACTCGCCAATGGTGCCACCTAGACAACAAATTATTGCCCAAAAATGTAGATCTCGTTAAAACACAATTTATGTCATGTACATTTTTTTCGTGGAATTATCATTTCTGAGACATTCCTTGTTATTGGTTCAAGTTTTAAAACCTTTTAACTTTTCTCACATTGGAATGCTTCAGCTTCTGTCATGCAAAGACATAAATTTCAACCACATATATATACCGGATTTTAAAACATTTGACTATCGCTTTCGCTAGTGCAACTTCTTATTTCTCATCTGTCTACATGGAAGCAAGTATTAAGACCATTTCTGATAACGTTTATCTAGACTAGTATGAAGTATATAGAAGAATAAGCTTTTCAACAGCAATTTGTTACAGAGAAGTAGAAAAAAATCATGTGAATGGAAAACACGTTTTTTTTTCAGAGGTTCTTAAAAGTTATACATATTCCCGATGAAATCTGAATTACGAACTTTGAACGGAATGCAATTATTGTACTTACTGAATAGGTATAGTGGAAGCAGAAATATAGTTTGGTTCTGACCCGGTCTAAGGGAAGAATTTGATGTGTGTTGAGGCATGGACATAACATTGCTTCAAATAAAAGAAATAATGGAGAAACTAAGCATTTAAAATGGATTGTACTTCTGCGAGGAAAATAGCAGGTACTCGAATTCGTTCGGGCGAATGAAAGCTCTCAAGGAAACGGTGAGACCACTAGTGATTGAAATCGACTTCATCCTCGTAGTTATTGCTATCGACTAAGAGTGTCCAAAATATAGGAAGAGTTTGAAAAACTAAATCTAGGGCTGTGTAGAACAGATTTTTGTACCTAAGTCGGACTAATTTACAGTAACTTAAGTAAGCAGCCTTTATAAAATAATTCTGACTTAAATTTACATTACTTTCTCTAACCTTTTATTTATTAATTGATATACAAACTATTTTTATGAAAGCAGATGGAATATCTGCATATGCCAAATACGGTGCAGTTGGGTCACCTGTAGTTTACACCGGTAATTAAAGCCGTTCGTTCTCGAAATGTGTGTCAAGCTTTGAAAGAGGATTTCATGTATGTTCCCATCCATAATATAACCTGTTCTAGGAATTAGGTTCAACGTTTCAGTTCCTGTTAAAACGGGAAAATAGGTTAAACCACTTCAAGCTATGAAATAATTGTAACAGGAACGTGCTCATAATTTGTACACATGAGGAGTCTGAATATGCAGCTCATAACTAAAGAACGAGAGACGGCAGAAACATGTCGTTTTATGACTATATTAATTCCTTCTGACAGCTACAGCACTTTTAAAAGCATAACAAGGGTGTGCTTCAAAGTTCTTGCGCATGTTCATACAAAATAATCGGCGCATAAATACATGACTCAGACTGCAGTCAAAAGCCACACATTTGCATTTATAGCTTTGCTCTTATTACTTTATCTACAAGTGCTATGTACATAGTGTAAAGAGAAGGTGTTGTATTGCACTAAAAAATTCGAGACAGATATTTCACCGGAAATGCATGTTTTGAGACGCTCTCAATCCCAACAATTTTTTTTAGAAAAATGTATGTGTGTGTGTGTGCAGCATAGCTCAAAAACGAAAACACCGTTAAATACCAAACTTGGTATTTAGGTTTGCTATGTTCTAAGGATGCGACACGAAGATTTTAAAGAAAATCCTCCCACCCCCATTTATGCTTTACATGGAAAAAATGTCAATAATTTTGATTTTCTCAAAAATTGTTCTAACGATTTTGATTTATATCTCTTATATTTAAGATATTTATGTGACAAATAAAATGTGTATCTTCAATTTTCTGGGAATAGCCTCTGAAAAAATGTTTATTCTGGACGATTTTTTTGGAATTTGTATAAATGATAAACCATAAGAGATAGACAAAACGCTACCATACAAAAATGCAGAGCCCCTTTAAACATACAATTCATGCTATATACATTTTGTCGTGGAGTTTGCCATTGAGATATTCCTTGTTATTAGTTTCAGCTTTAAAATATTTATACTTTTCTCACGCGGGAATTTGTCAACTCCTGTCCATATAACAAAGGTACTTAATCACATAGCAACCAACTTTTGAAAGATTTGATTATCGATTTAGCCTATTGTTTCCTCTTATTTCCCCTCTACTTACAAGGAAGTAGCTAATAAGATACTTTCTGCTACTTTTTCTTGATTAGTATTAAGTGGAAGAATAAGCTTTTTAGCAATAATTTACTGCAGAGATGTAGAGAAAGTCATGTGAATGGAATACATCAGATTTTTTTAAATTATCAAGCTTTCTATATAACTGTACTACTTCCTAGAACATTCCTATTTAGTATTTCATGTTTTCAAGCCTTCTCTATGCATAGAAAATATATTAAGAATTGCAGACTGTGGTCGAGGGGTTTGGCCTGAGAAGATAGATCTGAGGCTAGTTTTCAGAAAATCCGCTACTACTCTGAATCTTCCTCGCAGATGATCAGGCGATGTAGGTTGGTGAAGTGCAGTGGGTGGTGGTAATGTTCGACTATCATTTGTAAGAAGCAGTAGGTGTTCCTTTACTAATACCCTTCGTTTTTTGAGTATATTTCTTTTTCATCCTGTTTATTTAACGTCGCTTTAACTTCTCTACTCGTCGATTACAGACAGTCTTCTATCTCACTTTGCCCCGCGACAAGCACATGGTGCTGGGGTATTACTGTGCTACTCAAAAGGTTAACATGTGCGGCTTCAAAGACTGCGATGAGACATGCGTACTTCACGTCTTTCTGTCATTTGTGATTTGTATTGGCTGAAATGACGCATTCATTGGTGCACTGCAAAACGTCGGCGACTTCCCAGAATAATCAGAGCGCTCTCTGAGAGGTTTGCACTAACAAAGATAAAGTGCATGTTAATATTTTGAGTAGCACGGTATTATAGTTCGGTCTATGTGATTTCTCTAGTTGTGGGTGATGGATTTGTTATTGTTTTTAGTTTTATTATTGTTTTAGAACAAGTTTGGGTCGTGGTATTAAATATCCAATCCGGTATTTATCTTGTTTACTAAGGGAAACTATGAAAAAACCTCAGCCTAGTTAGTCGGCCCATAGGATTTCAACCTAGGACCACCCGAATACGGGCCACAGATGTTACCGCTTCAGCTTATGGTTGTCAATGTATGCAATAAATTTTCTAGATCCGACATCAGTCTTTAATTATAAAGTGTGGATATTTCCGGATCACGGCTTTTCTGTAATGAAAAATAACTGTAATAGTCTTGAAAAGGATTGATGTTAAATTCATTGAATCTTAAACCTGCTTAAACAAACTTGTTAGTAGTAGTTCTTTACTTTCAACTTCTCTTTGATAACTGGAGCTCCTTCCGAAGTCATGGAAAAGCTCGGATTGAGGTTCGGTGCACACGGGGTATAAGTTTGACGCGATGGACTAGGTCCGTTTCGAAACGTTTTGTATTACCTAGCATTGCTCACTGCCTGGTCTCATTCAGTTTCTGCTAGTAGATAAAGTAGAGAACACTAAAAGATAAAAATGTCGAAAATATGAAAGAGTAAACTTGTGCATGATTCAAACATATTTTAGTAACGAGGAGAGCCTTTTCTTTCGATACAGTAAATATGTATCTTATAATTCACTGCAATGAATTATGAGCGATTTTGTTGATTTATGTTCAGTCTCTTCAAAGCTCTGGAGATTATTATCCTGAATTTTTTGTGTCAAGCTTTATACTTTTATTTCCAAAAATACAAGCCGTCCTTATTTGCTAATCATATTATGAAATAATTGTTTTATCGTGTTAATTTGTGAATTAGAACGATTCATATAATGTAAATGCATGTAATGGGTTACTTTTGGAACAGATTATACCTCAATGTGTACATGTTTACGCTACAAACCCCTCCCCACTACCTTCTCTTAACACCACTGACTGCTGTGTGTGCTTCGGAATGCAAAATCGAGCTCTAGTGATAACGAACGTATGTTCAGGATCTTGTTATCTACGTGGGCTATAAAAACAATAGACAATACTACTACGGAAGCTGTTCAAGACAGAGTTAATTGTCAGTTCTACCACATGTCTTGCCTACCTACCTGTTAAATGGACACAAACCGCATGCGCAGTCGCGTGAAGATGCAAGTCTCCTATGAGTTGCCGTCTAAGTCAGACATGCTGTTAGTGTCAGTCGGTGTCACCTCTTCTCATCCTCTAAACATCTCGTTCACAAACAAAGAAAATGTTGGTCTTGAGAAATAGATTTCCTTTGGAAAGAATTATACATTTGAACTCGCAGTCGAATTGGCTAAGGAAGATGAGCAAAACCAAATTACAAAAATCCCCAAAAGCATGATTATTGACTACCACGAAGAACATAGCAAACTTCAGTATATGCTGAAGAGAGAAAAAACTGAAAAGGCTTTAGTTGGAAACTATTTCTTCTGTGCATTAGCACAGACTAAAAATAAAGCTGGACCTCGTACCGTGTTGACAGAACATGGAAAAATAAAAGCATACTTCTTCTGATTCCAAATGTTTGATACAGCAGTGTGCCCATTAAATTCTACTGATCAAACTTCAGAACACGTCATATATCAATGAACTTTCCTTAGAAAGCAAAGAAGAATGTTCAGAAATAATGTATTCAAGTCTGTACAAGCCACTACCAGGACAGGAACTAATGTATAATTTGACATTCATAAAACTCACTAGATCCATATACTTCGAAAAAAAAAAAAAAACCTTATGTGTTCCATTCACATGACTTTCTCTACATCTCTGCTACAAATTATTGTTAAAAAGCTTACACTTCTATTTACTTCATACTAATCCAGAACAAAATTGCAGAAATAGTGTTATTACTTGCTCTCTTGTAAGTAGAAGCGAAATAAGGGAGTACCATAGATAAAATTTATAGTCAAAATGTTGTTGCTATTTGATTGAAGTTCCTTTGTTTGTATGGACAGCAGTTGACAAATGTATGTTTTTTAAAGTTGAAATCAATAACAAGGAATACCTAAAAAATGATCAACTCCACGAAAAAAATGTATATGGCATAAATTGTATGTTTTATCGTGGTCTATATTTTTGTGCAGTAAGTTTTTGTCTATCTCTTACGGTGTACCAGTTATGCAAAATTCAATAAAAACCATCCCGAATAAAGAGGTCTTTAGAGGCTATTTCCAAAAAATTCAAGATATACATTTTATTTGGTTTGTAAATATCTTGAATATAAGAGATTGTAATCAAATGGTTAGAGCCATTTTTGAGAAAGTCACAATTTTTGAAAGATTCCATGTAAAGGGTAGTTGGGTGGGGGGGGTTCTTGAAAATCTTCGGGTTGCTTCTTTGGAAGATACCACTCTTAAATACCAAGTTTAGTATTTAACGGTCTTTACTTTTTGAGCTATGCTGCCCCCCCCCCACACACGGGCATTTTTCTACAACTGTCTTTTTTATTCAGGGGGTCTCAAAACATATATTTTTGGTAAAATCTCGCTATCGAATTTTTGGGGGCAATACAATACCTTCTCTATACACTATAGACATAGCACGTATAGAGAAAGTAAAAAGTCAATATGGTTTTTGATATATTACATAGATTATATTTCAATTGGAACTCGTCTGTGTCTTTAAAACACCAATACATAATTATAAATATTGCACTGTAAATAGTTACCTTGTAACAATGTAATAGATTGCAACAGCCCATTGTAATTGTAAAAGCAATACAAACAGAGAAGTTATTGCTGTAAACATAATTGCTAATTGATATTGAATCTTGTACCGCTTCCTTTTCCACCGGTGTTGTATCACGTTCGCGGAGGAATATGTGGCCGGTCGGTGGTTTTTGTTCTGGTGAAAGTATACTGGCAACGAGACAGTGGGGAAGATGCGGCCGGCAGAGAAAGTCTTTTGGATGGTTTGGGATGCGGTGTTGTCCTTGAAAGCTAAGGTTAACTGACATGTGATCAACATTATCTTTTAAAAAAACACGAGGTGAGTTGTGGCATGTAACTCCTCAACATTTTAAAATTTTGTTGGATGGGTTAGTTTCTTCGTTTCCTCCAACTGGGGAATTTAATATTGGTTTGAGAATAGTGCCTCTTCCCGGGTTAACTGGGCGATATATATTCTTTGTTGGTGGGAAATCTTTCCATGTTTTTAGCCCTAAGAATGCTGGAGACTTATTGTCATGTGAAGGGGAATAGTGTATGTGATCTTTTGTTGGGTCTATATGCTTTGATAGTAGTAAATAGGGAAGTGCTTCTGGGCTATAGTTGAATGGGGATTTATGCTTAGTTACAACCTAGCATTGAAGTTTGATAGCTTGAAAGTGAGATTTATATTACGTGTATTCTGCTTTTGTTTTAAAGTTCACGTTGTCTTTATTATGATAGTATTACATGGTATTCGTTAACCTACATAGTCAGGTTTTCCTGAAAAGGCATGAAAGTGAATTTTGCCCCGGTGAGCGCGTGGCAATGGTAGCGTCAGGTTTTAGACAAAGAATACCTTTAATTTGCTTAGTCTAGTGTATTTTTCACATCTAGGTGATCGTAACTCTCTTGGCGTTTTCACTACTCATTTTGCATGTTCAAAAATGTTGGATCGAACGCTTGACTGTGTGTTAAGCAGGAATGATGAAAGAAGTTTGGGCAACTTGTATTTTTCGCTTGGCCAGGCACGTATGTATATAGACTTTACATGACTCCACTTTCCTATTTTAAGAGTATTTAATTTTTTATTGTTCTAATTGTTATTGACAATTGTGGAAGAAGTTGTTGATGAGAGATCGATAATGTATGTATAATTATTGTTACAGAGAAACATCTGAGATTTTAGTATGGCATTATTTTGGGGATATTAAGCCCTATTGTTGGCGCGTTAATAAAATTGCCTACATCAGGATATAGGTTGTTCCAGTTAATTAATCCTGTAATCCTGTTGTTTTGTACTTTTAGGGGTTTTATTGTGAACTCTACAGGAGGGTACGCTGCAGTATATTCTACAAAGAGATGTTTAAAGCCCGAACCAAGAATATTAGTATTACTTCTTAGATAATAGAAATTAAACTGTTTTATTTCTGGATGCTGTATAACTGTTGCTGTTCTTAGCGTGTTATTCTATATTGTGGGTGAAAACCGCCTAATTATACTTAGTTGTCTCTTTATCAGGCTTGAGGTTCTTTTACGGGCCTTATAAAGGAGTTTTAAGCCCGGAAAACCCATCGCCTTCCATCGAGTTTTAACCCACGACTTTGGGAACTAGAGGTTTGCGTGTTATTTTAAAATTCTTAGGTAATGGGGTATGCTGGAAAAAAAATGCAGCATTGAATTTAAAGTATAAATGCACCTCCTAACTCTTGCATTATATGTGGATGGACTTCACGGTAACGCAGTGGTAACAAAATAGGAACTCTTTGGATGAAAGGCAAACGAAAGCCACAATAAGATAGTGGATTGAACCCTGTTTCCCACGATGCGGCATCTCTGGCTTCGCCATGTTCATAAAACGGAAATAGCCAAGTTGGCTGAAAACTGTCGTGGTCGCACACCAAGAAGTACGATGGTCTGGTTGAGGTATGAGGGAACAGTGTGACCATATAGGGCTTTTAACGATGGGGACCGCGGGAAATCATGACTCAGCCGGATCATCCGAGTGTTAGCATTAACCAACTCGCCCTGTCCCACAAAGATAGAAAGTTGACGCGGAATATTTCCCCTGTTCTGAAGCATAAGACAGGTGTTGCGAAAGAAGCGACCATGTTTTGCGGAAACATTCCATCATAATTATGTGCACGTGACACACCTGAAGCTTATCTGGGGTTGGGAAATGTTTTTCGGTCCACCATATTCACCGGACTTACGCCTCTGTAGTTATGACTTGATCCCGAACATAAAGGAACCACCTCGTGACATGCAATTCCAGTTGACGTTCTGTAGTCAATACGGCGTTCCATCAGAATCGTAAACAGACAGCAAGTGCTACAGAAATACTACAACTTCCATATTGTTGTCAACGAATTTTGGACAATACTGGCTACTATAGAAGGTCTACGGAAGCCAAATTAACTCTTTTAGTACCAAGCAATTTTAGAAGAGAATGCAGAGAAGTCTCTTAAATATTTAAAAAAATTAAAAACACAAATAATAGTTTGAAAATAAAATTTAAAATCCTAAAATAATCAATAAATAGGTTAATGAAATCAGCTTAGTTAATGATAGATATTTCTTTACTAAAATAGTACTCTGTTTTGGTCTGGTGCTTTATTTTTTTAAAATACAAAAAAATGATATCACGTAACCTGAACCTGAAAACTGAAAAAAAGTATAAAGTAAAATAAAAGATCACCAAAAACCCACACACACATAAAAGTATGATGTCACTATTAATGAAATTGCATAAAACAATAGGATACAAATGTAACTTAGATTACTGTACAATTTATCACTTGTATAATTGAGTAGCTGAATTGTTGATTCACATTATATGGTCATCTGGTTACACCTCCGTAAATCCATTTTGACAAGTATACCGATTGTTTGCATGCGTACGAGGGCCGTTGTTAAGGAATGCATTTGCATCGCTGAAGCTAGAATATATTATATCTTCCTCTCCTACGTATATGTCAAGAACGTTTTCATCAAGACCTGAACATTCAAAATCACTCGCTTTCTTTTAATAATTTGCGAACTGCAGCTCTTATTTCCTCTTCGGTTCGTAACCTTTGGCTAGACGACGCCATATTTCATCCGACATAAACAAATACCGACTAGAGAAATTAAATATAGAGCTGATTTAGCGCTTTGTAGTGTAAAGATAAGGTCCTGAAAACCTTTTTCTATGGCTATGGCTGGCTAGACGACGCCATATTTCATCCGACATAAACAAATACCGACTAGAGAAATTAAATATAGAGCTAATTTAGCGCTTTGTAGTGTAAAGATAAGGTCCTGAAAACCTTTTTCTATGGCTATGGCGTATTAAGTACACAGATTTTCCCATTGGCAAGAGTTAAAACGTATTGGCAATTCTTGCAGAATTTTCGGATCACGATTAAATTATGATTGGCACTAAAAAAGGTCAATAGAGCGCAGGGGTGACCAAATTGGTAGAATAAATTTAGTTTAGCAAATCAGTTGCCATGGCAGCTCAGTGGTTAGAGCAACTGGACGGAACCCAGGAGATTCAAATCCCAGCAATGGTATTGAATTCTCTTCTATCCTACACACGTTAGTGTGAAAGAAACAATTGAGGGGCTCAGTGCCAGAGGGAGCTATCCCACACATTGTGAAAAAATGAGATTTTTTTTTTGTTTTTAGACAGCTTCTGCCGTCTCTCATGTCTGTAGAAATCTTGGTAATATTAACTGTTTTAGAGTGCCATCTACAGTAACTTACAGAAACTGTGTCATTTTCCAAAATGAGAAAGTTTGTGCCAGATGGGGATATCCCACTATGAAGTTGCCTGCTATTTAAAGAACAATGCCACCAAACTTACAGAACTTTAACTGTTTTAATAGTATTGTTTATTGTTTAAACTATAGGCCAAGAAATGATGATTTTAGCTTTAATACGTGAAACAGTATAATATGTAAGATTATTATTAAACCTTAAGAATATTGTGTAAATAGTTGAAAGTTTAGGCATTATACTATGCTGTTTTTCAAAATGGAGGTAAATAGTATAGCTAATGAAGGAAAGAAACGAATATGCAAGCAAAACATATGGAAAAAACTTGTTGATAAACTAAAATGAAACAATGGTGAGGAATAGGAATAATATAATGTTTAGTTTCTCTCTCTGCATAAGTAAATTTTAGTAAATAACACGGTTTGCAGTGCTAAATAAATAAAAAACTGTTAAATATCACTTTTTTTGTATTTTCTAGGACATTTCAAAATGTGGATCAAATACTGGATTTAAAAAAGTTGTACCTTAATATAACATTTTTCACCAAACCAACAACACTAATAAAACTCCTTTTTTCTCAAATTTAGCTATTTGTGGGATAGATCCCTCTGGCGCTGAGCCCCTCAATTAATTCACAAAGTTTTCTTCTTTTTCTTAAAACAGAATTCACCTCATCCAACCATTCATACAAGCCTTCAATTAAAAGACTAATGATTATTCTACCTTCGCACAGTCAATATACCGCGGCCCTTCAAAAATTTTCAGTGGCTTACGCTCTTCTTTGTAAACCGTACTCCCTCAAAGACTTACAAGTCAATGTTTGGGGGCCCAGTAGTCTGTCGGAAGTAAACAAACTCTGAATCATAGCAGAACCATGATGGGTGCTCAGCCCATGCCTGCTATGGCATTAAAGAAAGAAACGAACGTTAGTAATGAAAGGGATAATAGCAAAGTTTGAGGATGAAATTTAGCAATCCAGCCAACGGACCAAGAAAAACCGTAAAAAACCTTTGGTCAAATTGGTCGGTTCCGGGATCTGATGCCGAAATTTCCCAAATGCTGGTCACAAATATCGCCGTCTGAGCCAATCCGCTCGGTGTTAGAACAAACTAAAACCGAATAAAAGAACGCATTTATTTACCAAGAACAAAATAGCAAACAGAAAGTCATGTTTTACAGAAAACTGCGTGTCATGGGCTTCCGAAATATCAAACCGCAAAGGCACCAAGAATCGAAAAGTCTTAATTTTAATGAAGCGCCTGGCAACATGATGAGATGATCCCGAGTGATGAAATAGCCAATCGTCTGTTGACACCGAATGTTACAAACAAGAGTGTCGTGGAGAGGGTTGTCTTCATCAAATATTTGTACAATCTTTATACAATATTTTATCTTTGTAAGATACCCAATTTATATACCAAGTTTGATATTTAACAGACTTTCTATTTTCAATTATGCTTTCACGGACAAACAGACAGACACACGTGCACTGACTTTTTCTTAAAATACTTTTTCTCACATTCAGGGAACTTAAAACGTGTATTTCCGGTATTCTTCTTTTGGGTACTATACAGTAATTTTTCTACTTTACTATTTTACTAGGTAAAGTAAATAATTGTGTTCTATTCACATGGCTTTCTCTAGCTGTTCCGCAAACAAACTTCTCTTACAAAAGATGCTTCTTTTATCTACATGATAGGTAAACATTAGCAGAATTGTTTTATTGCTTGCTTCTTTATAAGTAGGAGGGAAATAAGGGAATGCACAGGCTAAAGCGATAGTCAAACCTTTTAAAAGTTGGTCGGTATGTGAAATAATTGAAATTCGGTACTCTCTGCTCGCTAGGAGTAAAACAGAGACAAAAGGAACAGATTTCTCGTTTGAGAAAAAGTGTAACTAACTTAAAACTGACCCAATAACTCGGAATATCTTGAAAACGTTAAACTGTGAAAAATTGTATATAATGCAAAACTGTGTGTTTTAATGAGATCTACATTTCTTGTGTACTAAGTTTTTATCCATCTTTTACGGTTTACGAGTTATACAAAGGTTATACAGAATGGAGAGGTCTTCAGAGGCTATTGCCTTAAATATATGGCATTTTATTCAATATTGTTAGTCATATGTGTGAAAATCAAGACTTTCAAAACAATTTCCATGCAATGGGTAATTTTGAATGGGGGATTTACTTGAAAATTTTCGTGTCGTTTCCAATACCAAATTTGGTATTTTACTGACTTTTCGTTTTTGAGATATCATGTTTATGGACACTCGGAACCCATCCACCACACACGCACGCGCCTTTTTCTGATTTTTGTTTTGTAAATGATTTAGATGAGTCTGAAAGATGTGTTTCCGGTGAAATCTCTGAATCGAATTTTTGGGTGCAATGCAATACCTTCTCTACCTATGTACTATGCACTAAGTAGAGAAAGTAAAAATGCAGAATATTATTTAAAAATGTGTCTGACATAACAATTTCCACGAGAATGACATTAAGAAAAGCTTGTTTCTGTGAAAATATAAAAGGATTGAAGCATGATCATCTGTGAAAAGGCGTCTAAAAATATACTGTTTGTGTCCGAGTCTTGAATGAAAAGTATTTCCATTTAGGTGTGGCGTAAAATTGACGGGACTTATGAAACGTGCTGTATGTATTTCGGTGAAAAGTAGATAGCAAGTTTTTGAATGCAATGTAAAAACTTAATCTACCTACCATAGTCATGTGGCAGATAAAGCAGAACTGCTTTTACGTGAAGTTTTGAATTAAAGCTATTTCAGAGCGTTTATTTACGATGCCATTTCGATTTCTAAAGCATTATTCCCTTTACCTTAGGTAGCTATCAGTGGAGAGAACAAAAATAGCCTTGGTATAAATACCTACAGATCCGTTTCATACGGACCGAACCGGAAAAAGCACTAAATGTGAAATAAAACGGTTGTTGGGTATCTGTTGTGAACTGACCAAAACGCGTTTTATCTTTGCAAATCCAACTTTCCCAACAGTTAATTACTTACATTGCACTGAAGCGAATGAATGAGAGACGGCATTGAAAATTGTCTTTACTGAAATTGAAAATGTTTATCGCAAAAGGGCAGCGTTCTATTTCGGAACAACTCCCCACGTCAGGGGAAAGGGGTAATTCTGTCTTGCTTAACGTCGTCCGCTGTGCGCCAATCAGCAGTTCACTGGAGCATAATTTCATTACGTGGATTTCAATTTTCCCTCGGGATAGTTCAGCTTAAAGAGGAGTTAAACACCATTGTCTTTTCTAGGAGAGGGAATGAACAATCCCAGCGTACCTCGCTGGAAAAAACATCATCTCTGCTGGCAGTACATACTGTCAACAATATTCCCTCTAATCGTGTAGTGCTATTACGACCTACTTGTTGAAATTACTGCATGTTAAAGATGATGGCTCTTTTGTAGCTGTAAAGACGGCAACCTCCATTAACCAATGGCAAATGTTGGATGAAAGCACCTGCTTAAAACAATGCTGACTAGAAGAGATTGAAAAAATCTTATGTGTAGGATTCCTACGGCTTTATCTTTCACTCTTCTACAAACTATTCTTGCCCGTCTTTGTAGTGTGGGATTAGCATGTCTGCCTCGCAGCAAGGAGTTCCCGGGTTAGGATGAGTTATTTGGATAAGTTTTATATTTAGGTTTTCTTCTCATCCCGAGAAAGCGAATGTCAAGTAGCTCCGTGGGCCCCGAGTTCATTTAAGCGATTCATTTTCCAATAGGACCTAGCAGTTTAAAGGACGTCAAACTATGCATACAAAAATGCTTGCAATACATCATTCTTCCATTGCTAAAACATCCCGAAATCGGGTGAACGCTTACCGCCCGATTACTGCATCCTCCACCTCTGCGTATTACAAATCTGAGTAGCGTGCAGTACTGGAGGGTGGGACATGGTCCCTTATGACCGATTAATGCAGTCCATGCAACCTGGAGTCACTACTTTTCCTTCAAGTATCTTCTCAATTGGCCTTCAGAGACCTCACGAGGCTGAGTGAACTCCGGATCTGGTCTCCCAGCGGTACCGAGAATCGAATCCAAGACTCTCGTTTGATAAGCAGTATTCTTTTATCTGCTTTTTGTTAATTGATAAACTTATTACACCTTGATTTGTTTTTTCACACAAGCCGTGTGTAGGACAGGAGTTGGATAGGTAGTCAGACTGAAAAATGCAATGCCATAGCCTATGTACCATCTACCTATCCAACTCCTGTATTACTCACGGCTTGTGTGAAAAAACAATTAAATCAATATCAATTGACCATAATAGTTGGCTATACTGTGAATCCTGGGACTTAAAGTAGGTACTTACAACATTGTAAGTCGCTATTGGGGTTGTCATCTCAAAATAATTTGAGGTCACCTTGTGGTTTACTGGGAAATATGCGAGTCAGTTGAGAAATTCAATGCTATTCTCAGTGGAAGAGCAACCGGTTAGAGACCAGGAGATCCGTGGTCCAAATCCCGGCTATGCCATTGAATTTTTCAGTTTGACTCTTCCTATCCTACACATGGCTTGTGTGAAAAAACAATTAAATCAATGCTAATTGACCATAACAGTTGGCTATATTATGAATCCTGGGACTTAAAGCACTACGATATTTTAATCAAAATCGTTAGACATTTTTGATAAAATCAAAATTTTGAAAACTTTTCCATGTAAAGTAGTTGGGAGTGTGGGGATTTTCTTGAAAATCCTCATGTCGTATGCTTGGAAGATCCTGAACTTGAATACCAAGTTTTGTATTTAACGGTCTTTTGATTGCTGTCCACACTCACTCACGCACACGCAGACCTTTTTCTTGAAATGCTCTTTTCGGATTCAGGGGTCCCCAAAACATACATTTACGGTAAAATCTCGACATCGAATTTTTGTGTGGAATACAATACTTCTTTAACCCTATGTATATTGTACATACAGAAAGTATGTACTTGGAGAAAGTAAAAATTAGCAGAAATGGTCTTATTACTTGCTTCCTTGTAAATACAAGGGAAATAACGGAATAACAATAGTCAAATCTTTTAAAAGCTGAATGATATGTGCTTGAAATTCCTTTGTTTGTATGGCTATAAGTTGACAAATTCTCGCATGAGAAAAGTATAAGCATTATAAAACAGAAACCAATAACACGGAATATCTCAAAAACGTTCAACTCCGCGAAAAAAAAATGTATATAGTATATACGAGCTCTACAGTTTTGGTTGAGTAAGTTTTGTCTACCTCTTACAATTTACCAAGTATGCAAAATTCTGTAAAATTCATCCACAATAAAGTAGTCTTCAGAGACTATTACCAGAAAATTTAATATACTTTAAATTTGTCAGGTAAATATCTTTAATATACGATATTTTAATCAAAATCGTTACAGCCATTTTTGTGAAAATGAAAATTTTTGACAATTTTTCCATGTAAAGGTTAGTTAGGGGTGGGGGATTCTATTGAAGATCTTTATGTCGCATCCTTGAGAGACACTGAATTGAAATGCCAAGTTTAGTATTTCGTTTTTTTTTTTTTAATTCAGGGGATCCCAAAACATTTATTTCCGGTGAAACTTAGGTATCGAATTGTTGGGTGCAATACAATACCTACGTGTAGAGAAAGCAAAAAATTAATTCTCAACATCAAAGTATTTCACCCAATTTACTTTCCTTTCAATCAACGATATATAGATTTTTATAACAGCATCACGTGCGGATTCACATGGGATTTGTTACAACAGCAGCACTGACCAAGCTTCAGTTCATTAACAGTCGTGGCTAATCACAGATGGTGAAACGTCCATATTTTTATTACGCGAGGTAAATCATACATAATAGTAAGGAGAGAAAAAGACGAAGAAACACGTACTCGAAAAGTGCGATAATTGAGTGAGCGATATAGTGAGTTTGTGAAAACTGCTTTCTGGCAAGAAATATCATCGCATTCAAACTACTAGAGGTTAGGGCGCTACTTAGTACAGCATTGTAACAGGTTAACGACTTCAATTAGAAAGGAGCAAGTACTCACGTGGTCAAACTGAAAACAAAACGTGGGAGCTGGATGGTAATATGGACAATATTATTGAAAACGTCTTCATTAACTTTGCCTATAATTTATCCGACGTCGCGGAATCAAATTCCGATATGGAATTATTGCTCCATTTCCAGATAACTACCCCGTAATTGTGTTAAATATTCGTTATACGTCTACATTCTGAATTTATATGATTCTTGCATTTTTAAAGATTCCCATGCCGTTTATTTACTCCACGAGCTATATAAGCCAAAATGATGGCGGTAACAACCTCTGTAAATCAACGAAAAAGGAACGCGGATTTGTTTACCAGAGCTAGGAAGTTCGTACTGATTTCTTTATGCAGAGTTAAGAGCGGCCAGGGTTGCAATACCATACGGCGCTATTTGCGCGAGCAAGGGTCAACGAAGAGTGCAACTCATTACTGTAAAACAGCTATCAATGCATGGCACAGAACCACAGTGTAGGTAGGAAGGAAGGCGTTCGAATAACACCTTTGTTCTGCTCAAATGTGAGCAAAATTAATTTGTTTTACAACCACTGTAAGTTTTCTAGCAGTGCACTTTATGCATGTACTTATTCAGAAACCGATGACAGTTCTAATAAATAAACTGTCAAACGTCTAGTAACAGAACAGCTTCACAGAAACATATTGAATGTACATTTGTTCAGAAAGTTACCCATAACTATCACATTGTTTATACTGCAGAGGTATGGAGCTGAACTGAATCTGTGCGGCATGTAGAAGAACCGTCAAGGTGGATCTACTAATCTACGAGCATCCTAACTGAAATAAAGATGAAAACATTGCAGGGTTCAGTGTGAACTATCGAAACGTAGAGCGAGGTTTTCATTGAAAGGCTTCAGAAGTACATATAGTTTTCAATAATATGGCTGTAGATGAGTTAAGATTTAGTTTAATTCCTGCTTTCGTATTTACCTGGTAAGATCCTGAAGATATTTAAGAAATTAATCTCTTACGGTTTACTCGTTTTTCAAAATTAAGAAAATTGTGTCCAGAATGTACAGGTCTTCAGAAACTATTGCCATAAAATGCAAAAGATACGTTGCATTTGTCATGCGAATATCTATAATATACGGTAGGTATTTTAATCAAAATCGTTAGAGCTATTTTTGAGAAAAAACGAAATTTTCAAAATTTCTCCATCTAAAGAGAGGCATGGAGTGGTGGGATTTTTTTTTAAAGTTTTCGTGTCGCATTCGTTGGAAGATAAACTAAAATACCAAGTTTGGAATGTAACGGTCTTTTAGTTTTTGAGCTATGCTGTCCACATACACACACACACACATTTTTCTAAAAAAACATTTTTGGACTCAAAGGGTCTCAAAACTATGTTTCCGGTGGTATCTCGGTTTCGAATTTTTGGGTGGAACGCATACCGTCTCTATACACTATGTACAGAGTACGTGTAGAGAAAGTAAAAGATTAGAAGAACAAGCTTTTTTAGGAGTAACTTATTGAAGAATGGATAGAGAAAGCCATGTGCTTGTAACACATCAGATTTTTAAATTGTGCGCACCGAATGGTTTATAGCGTGTTTTCGTGGGCACAGGAGATGCACAATACAGCACCGAAAAGTTGAAACCCCAGTAGCTTTTCCCCTTGCTTTCGAGTCTGTTGCTTTTTCCGCCAGAAGCTTTTAGTCTATAAATTAGGGTGCAACTTTTTAACTGTGCTATAAGTGAATTAGCAAGCCTTCCTGTGTGTATATATGCAGTGTGTGACGCGGCAACTGGTACACACACATCAAACAAAACAGGAGGAAGGAGGTTTGACCTTTGAAGTGTGGCTCAGTTTATGAATACGCTGATAGGGTGCGCTGTTGTACTTCTCGAAGAGTAACCTACGGCTTTTCGCTTTAACGACTTTGCATTTTCAGCACTCGGTGATGAACCTGGATTTTAATTGCGAGTTCCTTCCGTGTTTGGTATTAGAATATTAAAACCTTCTGGGCTCGCTATAAGCAGGCCTGAGATAATTCTCCTCCGCAATACAGACTTCCACTACGTTGTTCGCAAGGAAATTAAAGAGTGGGTTTTGAACGCATAACTACTACAATATTTCGTCTTTAGAAAACCCTTCTTCAGAGAAAATGTTTTAAACAAGAGTTGCAATTGGAATTGCTTCGTTTCTGCCTTGATTTAGAAGTATCTAGTTCGAAATGCTAGCCTTGCTTTCCAGAAATTTATCAGAAGAGGAATGTTGAGGCGTTCTAAGCTCTATATGTTCCGGGTGCTTTTGAGCTTTATTCACCATGCGATAAGAACTAATACTTATGGGATCAAACACGTGAATATTGCTGAAATTTTCTGAAAAATATACCTACATACTACATTCAAAAAATTCCCACAATGTGTAACATAGAACAAGTCACCATAAGTCAATTTACTCAACTTTTCCTTCAAAATATTCCCGTTCCTCAGTGACACATTTCTATCACTGTATAGATATGGAAAGCACTCCTGGAAGCCATTTTATATACGTGTTGTAGTGCCCTTGTCAGTAATTTTTCAGCGTTCGAAAATCTTAACTGGTGATTCATACACCTGAGTTTTCTCATTGCTGCTTCACCATAAGCTTCTTCCATCATTCCTAATGTCTTTAACAAATAACAAAACTTCATGTTCGAACGTTACCGACATTATGAAATGCGATAAACGAATGTGTACACAAAAACAATTTGCAAGCAAAGACAACAATCGTTATTAGCATAAAAATGAAAATGAAGTGTCATCATGGACACTTCCAACATCTAAAAATAAAATATAGTTTACTTTTGTACACATTAAAAAGAAAATAAACGATTCCGGGGGCTTTTTGAATCTAGAGTTATATTTCGTACCTTAAGAAGTTGCAAATTATTATTACTGTATTTAATATCCTACATAGTTGGGTCGCTATGCTTGCGTGTCAGTAATTGCAATTATATATTTCTCATACCAAAGATGTAGGTAATAGCGGTACACATGTTTCCCCATAGTTTAGAGAAGATGCAACAGATCTTAATTATAGAATAATAAATATCTGAATTTATAATTGCGTAATACGCTAAAACACAGTTCGTAGCATAGACTCGTTTCTCTCGTAGGAAGGAAATTCATGGAAGTGGTTGTCTTAATCTCTTCAACACGTCAGGTAATAAGAAATAAAATGTTGGGAAAGCGACACAACGATTATTTAACCTGGACCCACTCCATCCCAGGTGAGATAGAACTCGCTCCACCAACAGCATATTTCCAGCCATGAGATAAGACTGTCGAACGGTGCAGGGCAGTTTGATTGGCAATTTGCTGGTTATAATTAAATTAAAAGCTTTACTGCTGCTTTCAGAGAGTAAATAAATACGCATGTTAGCCTATAATGTAATTAATGACTTTGGTGTGATAAAATTAAGCGCTAATATTACGAACCAAAATACAACGAAAGGCACAGGTAATGTCTATGAGGGATTTAAAACCCTGACAGCACGAACTGTGTGGCATTTCATGGTTGAAATACTTGCAGGTTAAAGCCATAGGCGGTATTTTGTTGTGCGTTTTGCTTTCTAGTAATGAATGCTATATTGCATCAATCACTAAGCTTCAATACACACACACGAAGTCAACGTTTTAAAAACACACTTTTGCAAACGCTATTTCGGGTAAAATTGCGAATTAAATTTAAGTAAATAACTTAGCTTTCCTTAGCTTTCTTAGGTATAAATGAAGATTAAAAAGAATGTTATTTTCACCGAGATTTCACCGTGTGTATTTATATATGTTTTGGAAAACTCTGAATCCAAAGAAAGCGTTTTATAAATGTTCGTGTGTGTGTGTGAGTCTGTGGGCAGCATAGCCCAAAAATGAAAAGACCGTTAAATACCAAACTTGGTATTTGACTGTTCCTTTAGCATAGAATATTCCCTTATCTCGATTAACTTGGAGTAGAAAGGAGAAAAAATATGTGTTCCATTCACAAGATTTTTCTCTACATCTTTGCAACAAATTATTGTTAAAAATCTCATGCTTCTATTTACTTTATGCTAATCGAGAAAAAATTAGTAGAAATAGTCCTAATATGTGCCTCACTGCAAGTAGAAGGGAAATAGGGGAGTAGCATAGGCTAAAGTAATAGTCAAAATCTGGTTGCTATGAAACTGAAGTGCCTTTGTTTGTATGGACAGGAGTTGACACATTTCTATATGAGAAAAGTATAAGTTTTTGAAGCTGAAACCAATAACAAGGAATATTTCCAAAACGATCAACTCCACGAAATAAATGTATAGTACATAAATCGTATGTTGTATCGTGTTATACATTTTTGTATAGTAAGTTTTTATCTATCTCTTACGGTTTACCAGTTATGCAAAATTCAATAAAATCATCCAGAATAAAGACGTCTTTACAGGCTATTCCCAGAAAAGTATGGATATACTTCATATTATTTGGCCTGTAACTATCTTAAATGTAACAGATTTTAATCTTAATCGTTAGTCATTTTTGAGAAAATAAACATTGTCGATATTTTTCCATGTAAAGAGTAGTTTGGGTTATGGGGGATTTTTTTTGAAAATCTTCGTAGCGAATTCTTTAAATACCAAGTTTCGTGTTTAACGGTCTTTTCTTTTTAAGCTATGCTCTCCACAGAAATACACATGGACTTTTTTCTAAAAATATTGTTTTTGGATTCCGTGGGACCCAAAGCATGTATTTCCGGTGAAATCTCGGTGGAATGCAGTACCTTCTCCATACACTATGTGCATAGTACGTGTAGAGAAAGTAAAACGTATTTTAGAAAAAGGTCAGTGTATACGTCTTTCGGTGTGTATGTGCGTGTGTGTCTGTGAACATCATAGCTCAAATACGAATTTAAGTTCAATACTTTCAAGGATACTAAACAAACCTTTGCATGGACCATTTTTTCAAGAATTTTGATTCTCTCAAAGATAGCTCTAACGATTTCGGTTAAAATGCCTATGTTTAAGGGTTTTTATGAAAAATGAAATGTATATCTTAAATTTTTTGTGTCTTCGTTTTGGATGATTTTTATCTCCCTTAAAACATAAGAGATATACAAAGAAGTACACAAAAAATGTGAATCTCATTAAAACACACAATTTATGTCATTCATTTTTGTAGAGTTGATCGTTTCCAAGATTTTCCTTGTTATTGGTTTCAATTGTGAAATATTATGACAGGAAGTTTCTTCGTTTTACTCTGGCCATACAAATAAGCAATTTTCAATTATAATCGCATAGAGACAGGTTACAAAACATTTGACTATCGAATATGCTCGTAGACTTTCACGGCAGACATTATTAGTAAAATATATGATGTTGGAACTTGTAGGCCATTAACATTGTATGTGTAGAATTCAGAATTCTAAGAAGATCCTCCACAGCTGAGGATGAAACATCAAATTTTAATTATTTAATTATTCGACCACGACCTACAAGACTGGACATGTTATATTTTACAAGTTTGACTATTGTTTTAGCATGATGTATTCCCTTTTCTCAATTAACTTGGAGTAGAAGGAAGAATAGGTAAGTAGAGAAAGTTATGTGAATGGAACGCATCAGATGTTTTAATCATAAACTGCTAAACCGTGTTTCTTTGTTTCCTACTGACTTCTTATCAGCAGATAGTAATAGCAAACATTGTGGTAGAAGCTCAAGCTCGCTGAGATTATCTTATCCGACGTCTCGAGCCTTAAGACAATACTTCTTTCTGGAAGATGTCCCGCTTATCCTCCACATCTTGATTTACTTGAGAGTCTGGGCTTTGCCTGCAAGGACATTTTCTATGAGCCGTACTTACTGTCAGAGGGATATAAACCGCAGAGGCACAATTTCCGAGAACAGATAAAACGCCAAGAACGTGGGAAGTCCGTGTTCCAACTATAACTTAATCAAGCATTAAAGCTCTGAATAGATCCTTCCGTCTTCTTCAACCAGACATAGATCTTTAGACATAAAGCAGAACTTAACGTAACAAAGGATACGCTCTACTCAAGTGTAAACATTGTAATATGCCAAAGTAAAACAAAGACCGTCGCCCTGGCAATTTTAAATTTAAAGAAAGCAATCTACCAGGAAAAGTGCATAACAGAAGATGCTCTCTAATCATTTTTGCTTTCTGTACCGAGGGTCATCCAAGTAGCGACAGATGATTTGGCATAACTAAATAATAACTAAAGTAATATAACGAGAGCTCCAACTTTTATGTATAAAACCAGTGAGGGACAATTAGTATTGCACTGAGGGTCTGTATTAAAGATAAAATAACAGAAATGGCAACTTAAGAGCATATATATTTTTACTTCCTCTATACGAACTATGTACATAGTGTATAGAGAAAGTATTGCATTCCACTAAAAAAGTCGATACCGAGATTTCACCGGAAATATATGTTTTAGGGTCCCCTTTATCTAAAAAAATTATTTTCAGAAAAAGATCAGTGTGTGTGTGTGTGTGTGTGTGTGCCCGTGTGTCTGTGAACACGATAACTCAAAAACAAAAAGTCGGTAAAATACCAAACTTGGTATTTAAGTTTAGAATCTTCCAGGGATGCTACACGAAGATTTTGAGAAAAATCCCCCCACCCCAAACTACCCTTTGCATGGAACTTTTTTCTAAAATGTTTATTTTCTAAATTTTTTTTTCTAAAAAATGGCTCTAAAGATTTTGATTAAAATATCGTATATTAATTATATTTACTCGACAAATAAAATGTATATTTTGAATTTTCTGGGAATCGCCTCTGAAGACTACTTTATTCTGAGTGAATTTTCCGGAATTTTGTATAACTGCTAAACCGTAAGAGATAGACAAAAACTTACCACACAAAAAATGTAGAGCACATTAAAACACACAATTTGTGCTGTATACGTTTTTTTCTTGGAGTTGACCGTTTTTGAGATATTCCTTGTTTTTATTTTCAGGGTCGAAAATCTGAACTTCTCTCATACAGGAATTTGTCAACTCATGGCCATACAAACAAAGGAACTTCAGTCACATAGTAACCAGCTTTTGACTATCGCTTTAACCTATGCTACTCCCTTATTTCCTTTCTACTTACAAGGAAGAAGGCAATAAGACTATTTCTGCTAATTTTTCTAGATTAGCATGAAGTAAATAGAAGCATAAGCTTTTTAAGAATAATTTGTTGCAGGGATATAGAGAAATCATGTGAATGGTACACATCAGATTTTTTTAATTTTATTACATGTACAGTGATGGAACAAGAATTGCTTTTTACTGCAACAATGAGGTTTGTCAAATTTTTTTTACAAGAGATTTAAAATCTACTTCCAGTTCTGATGCTGCAATCTTAGAAATGTTTTTCTTTTACCGTGGAGGGGAAAAATGCATTACGCATTCAACCCCCAGCCGAAGTGCAATGTCTGGGAGGATATGTGGGACTCTCCGCTTCCTCATGCGGCATACCCACTAAAAAAACCCTCCAATAACATTGAATCAGTTAATCTATTTCTGGACTTTGATTTCATACAGAGACGGCAGTTTCACTCACATAAGTAATATCAAATATGAAAGTAAGTTTTAAAGCCCAGTTTCAAAGATGTGGAAAACGTTCTTTTGAAATGAGTTTCCTAAATTGAACACCAGTTGCCTCTGTAGTTTAAAGAGATTAATCTCATTGGAGCTCACATAGTTCTAACTATAGATCTTCGGGCTGGCACTCTACATCTCATGGCATTGTTGAAAAGTTCTATCTGTGATCGAAATACTTCAAAATATTGAAATCTACCAACAAATTCTAAAATGAGATCTATGCAGGAAGTTAAAAAAGCAATAAATCATATATTTATTTGTGGGCCGGATCAGGCCCGCGGGCCGCCATTTGATTACTGGATAACACCATGCTAGCTAGCTTCGTATACTCATGGTCGCGGGTTCAAACCCGGCGGAGGACGATGGATTTTTTGGGCGTAAAAATCATTAGTATGGCTTCCTTCGGAAGGGAAGTAAAGCCGTTGGTCCCGTATCGTAGATTTACGGCACGTAAAACAACCTCAATCCTAATAAAGAGGCCTATGAGAAAAATTGAGCGGTCTTTCACGCGCAGTATATAATGGGCCACTGAGAACCGTAGAAGTTAAAGAGCGTTCAGAAATAAAATTCCATTACATTTTCTATCGATAAGTGCGCGAGCAACATGTTCCGAGCTAAACTATCTGGAGAAAAGTTGTAGCTCGTGTTGTATTGAATAAGACTATTTCGTGAATAACATAATGATTAACCTATATGGGCACGAAGAATAATGTTCCTAAAATACCATTTGTCTTGACGTATATTTCCACCGAAATCACTGCAACTTAATGTCCATATTACAAATTTCAGATCTCTTTGTATTGGTACATTATATTATTGTGGCTTAGTAAAACATGATTGCAATTAATATGTCTATTGGAAGTTCCACCATTATGTACGGGAATACCATAGCACACTGATATTCAGGAGAACATAAATGCATGTGTGCGATAAATTCAGAAAAACAATTGCGCGTGGGTGTGATTAAAAAAATCGATTAGAATGCAGAGATAATGAGTTCCAATTGGTTGGAATCTTACGCGCCAACGTACTGAATTGGCCACTTCCTACGATCACGTGTTATGAACGAAATAGTTAACACAAAACTTTATTTATAAAGTAACAGTACCTCATTATATTTGTCAATACAATCTCCATTCTGGAATAATTGTTTTTTCACACAAGCCGTATGTAGGACAGAAGTTGGATAGGTAGAGTCAGACTGTTGCCATGGTAGCTCAGTGGCAGAGCAACCGGCTAGAGATCGGGAGATCCGTGGCTCAAATCCCGGCTATGACATTGAATTTTTCCGTCTGAGTCTACCTATCCAATCTCCATTCTGTCAAGGTATGTATTGTTTTTCAATGCCGATGTTATACTTTTCTACCGTCAAAGAACTTACTAGGTTTTAATGTAGAAAATGTTCGGTCAATCGAATTTTATAAGCAAATAACGCAAGTATATATAGAGACTTCAGAGGAAATGTTGAATAATTTGCGATTATTCAAGGATGAACCAGTGTGCTCGAAAAAGACTGGAGTGGAATTTCATCAAACGTTATGGAGGAGTTAAAAGCAAATGTTGATAAAATAAAAAAAAAAAAAACGGTATTTCACTTTGGACACCGTACATGAGGTTTTGGATGGAAAATGTTTCCCAGCCATGAAGACCTCAAAGTGGCAGCGATATCTTGGCTCGGATCTTGAGCGCTGAGAGAGTAAAGCATTTGCGTTGAAAAACCGATACCACGTAACAATCAATACCTTGATACGTTGAAAAATACAGTAAGGTACTGTAACTTTGTAAATAACTTTCGTTATTGTTTAGTTATGCAAAATCATCTGCCACTTTCTGGATCGCCCTTGCACATACTACACAAAGAAAGTATTGTATGTTTTGAGGTCCCCTAAATCCCCACCCCCCAAAATGCGCCTGCGAATGTGTACGTGTAGGTGTGTGGACAGCATAATTAAAAAACAAAATTAGGTTTAATACATAGCTTTGTATGTAATACGAAATTTGGTATGTTTATATATATATCTTACACACAAACGTATCTTTCTTAAATTACCTTCACATATGTAGATGTCTGAAACAATATTTTTGGTGAACTCTCAAACTTGAAAGCTAGTTAGGTGACTGAAATCATTGCCATACTTTTTAATAGAATACTAAAAGGAGCACAGAACCACGTCCGCAAACATTGTCAGGGTCTCTAACATTTCCAGAACACATGTGACGTCGTTCACAGCTATCCAAGTGGCTTGAGACGGGTCCCTGAGCACGGGAGAAGCTTCACAAAGTGCATCTCCACCACTCTACTATAACCGCAATAAATTTTGAAAAACTATGATGAAAATGACGGGCAAGGAACTTGTGTGCAGACAAGTCATAGTAGAAGAGGAACTACCCCAACATTCGCTTCACCCCGGGAAACCTAGACAAACTTTGGTTAGAATGTGTGTTTGCCGGAAATCGAACCTTTGCACTCTCCAATGTTAGCCTCACACATTACCACGGAACCATCTCGCGCACTTAAAATAGTAGTGAACTATTATCCTTTGAGTGAAGCAGAGAGAGCATATTTGCTCGATGCTCAACGAATCGCGTACTATGACCAACTGTGCGGAAAGCAAGAACAAATAATTTGTTCAATGTTGTGGCAATATGCATTATTTCGCCTTTGAAATAATCCATATTTCAAGGATTAATACATTAATTTTAGGTTCATAATTAGCAGAATAATATATTATGTGTCTTGTATTAGTATTTATATTTCGAAAATGAATATACATGTATTTCATAGGTTTGGTGGTAACCGTAACATTAATAATTGCAAAAAATGACAATTATCATTTATTAATACAATAAAATAAGCTGCTTAACTTGGTTAAAACCAATTTAATCACATTTTAACTTCAACAGTAAGAGAATTAATTTGTAACGAAATACTTTCCCATGTATAGCACTGAATATGAACAGACATATTTTTGACCGCGTCGTGGCCGAGTGGATAGTCCACTCTCCTGTCACCGGCGGCCCGGATTCAATGCCAGGCGACCGCAAGTGGGATTTGTGGTGCACAAAGCGGCGCAGGAGCGGGTTTCTCCGGTTTCCCCCGCCATCGTATTCCTCCCGTGCTCCGCCTTCATTCCATGTATCTTCAGTGTCATCGCTTGCAGTGACTAAGCAGCATAAATAGGAGTTAAATACTAGCTCGAAGGAAAGAAACAAACAAACAAAGAAAAAATATCTGACATGTTACAATCACATGATTTTCTCTACATCTCTGAGACTAATTGTTTTAAAAACTTAATCTGCTATCTATATCATGCTAATCAAAAAAGCATAATTAGCAGAAATTGTCCTTATTACTTGGTCCCTTGTAAGTAGAAGGGGAAAAAAATCTAATATGTCCCATCTACATAATGTCCTCTAGTTGTGCGGTTAACAAACCTTTAATTTAAAACATTGATTTATCTAAATCATAATAACCAAGATAAACATAACTCTTATTATTACTAGCACCTTGTAAGTAGAAAGGAAATAAGCAAATGCACATGCTAAAAGGGATAGTCTGGCCCTTTAAAAGGCGGTCGCAATACGAAACAATTAAAATTTCAATTGTTTGCTTTCCAAAAGTAAACAAATGAGAAACAAGAAGAAAAATGCCTGCCCGTTTTGAGAAATATTTGTGGCTAAAATTGAAACTAACAATCTGGAACATATCGAAAACGGTTAACTCTACAAAACAAAATGTAGATATATAACATAAATTGTGTATTTTAATGAGTTCTACATTTTTGTGTAGTAAAGTTTTGTCCGTCTTTTACGATAGACCAGTTATAAAAAGTCATCCAGAATGAAGGGGGTCTTCGGAGGCTATTCCCAGAAAATTGAAGATATACATTTCGTTTGTCTTAAAGATACCTTAAACACAGGGTATTTTAACCAAAATCATTACAGCCATTTTTGAGAAAATCAACATTTTTGAACAATGTCAAGGGTGGGGGGGATTTTCTTGAAAGCCTTCGTGTCGCATCCTTGGAAGATACCAAACTTAAGTACCAAATTTGGTATTTAACATCTTTTCGTTTATGAGATATGCTGCCCACACACACACACACACACACACACGCGGACTTTTTTCTAATGAGTTTTTTTTTTGTTTCAGGGGGTCTCAATACATGTATTTCCGGTGAAATCTCGGAATAGAATTTTGGGCGGAATACAATACCTTCTGTATATGCTATGTACATAGAACGTGTAGAGAAAGTAAAAATGAAATCATTGAAGCTAATTGGTATGTAACTGAATTCGAAATAAACGTGCTTCTACCTAGTAACTGTCGTACTCACTTGCATGGACTGCGTAATGGCGCTACAAATTGGATTTTCTGAATGGAGAATGCTGCCTCAAACTAAATACTTACACTGCCACTTTCTATAAATGAGAAGGATTCCTCCTAGACAGGTATAAAGGAGTCGATGGCTTGCGCTTTAGATTGCTTTCTGTTTCCAACAAACGAACTGAATAAGGAAGAAAGGCTATCTGTTGTTAACTCTTTACCCACTATATCAACAGAGGAAGCATGTTTGCTCCACCATAAAATCAAGCAAGTTGGTGATGCCTGGGCTAACTGGAAGCACTAGTTTTCTTTTTCTTTTATTTTTCCCCTATTTCACTTCTTCTCTTATCTCAGATCCACTGATCAGAAGAAGCTCATGTTTTATTTGGATTTTCCCTTACTTGATAGGTTTATTTACAAAAACATATAGTTTTTACCACAACGTAAAAAAACCTGAAAGTAGAAGATTATCATGTTAATTCTTTATTTAAAGTAAACTATGACAAATATTAAAAGTCTGATATATAATTTTATTACAAACACTCTGAAGGGCGTTGGGAAATTTTTTAAAACTTGTAGCAGAATTTTTGTGGGACAAGGTAGATTTTGAATAAGGGAAAATAACATAAAAACTTGAAGAATGGCTTTGAAGTTTGACATAAAGGGTCAGTTATTCAGATCAACGCTTTAAAATAGCACCATGTTACTTCTGTTCTAGGAGAATTATTTGCAAATACGTCTTTGAAGTGTAGTGAAATGTTTGCACAATCAAAAAGCGGCATTTTTTTTCCAAAATCGCTAAAATAAACATGGAGGAGTCTCTTTTTAAGATGTCTGTACCTAATTTGCTTCTACCATATTTCTTATGACTTGTAAACCATGTTCCATCTTAAAGATGAACGAAAGAAAGTACTGGGCTTTGTGTAACTTAAAATAAAAATTCTCTACAAGTTCTTTTTTGTTTGATTAAATTTGTACTTAGTTTCTGTTCGACGCCCACGACAGTGTTTCTCCTTGTTCCTTCAAAAGATGTTTAATTTCATTTTCTCTGAGCCCTGCGTTAAATCAAGTCCGACATAGCAGATCCGGTTGCCATGACTACCTCTACTGCTTTCACTTGTCCGTGATGCGCAGCCAGGAGGGGATTACATTTGTGTGAACGAATAATGCCAAATAAAAGCAAAAAATTGAAAACTTTCGTTTTCTGGTTGGAAACTCAGAATTCGTTCCATAACTATACGGTTATGCTAATCTGTTATTGATTTAACTAAGTCAGCGGCAAAAGGAGTGGCAAACGGAAACATTTTATCTGAGTGATTGGAAGACGCTCGCTATGTGTGTCTCTCTGCTATCGGTGCGAGGTGAAAAGCCTCGTATAGTACTAAACTAACCAATGAATAGGTTCCCGGGTCAGAAGCGAAAAAAATGGGAAAGTGGAGTTAAGACACATGCCATGTGGTTTGCCTGGCTGAAACTGCTTTGTAAACATTGTTCTCTTCATTACGAGTTATTTTAAAGTAGCAAAGGAAATTACAACAAATTGAAAATTATTGCCTTTATTGAACAAGACTATAGGGTTGCGGAGCTATGTGGAGTAGCTAAAAACTGATAAAAGAAATGCCACGGACGGTGTTGCTGGACAAGTTTGGTATTACAAAAAGGTAAAATACCATGAAATGGAGTGATTTATATACAAACACGTACATAAAACGAAAAGATAGACAATATTCGCAATTTTGCATTAGTAGACAATTGTTGGCAACCTTCTTTACATTAAATTTGTAGCAAAATTCTGATAATAAAAACTATTCAAGATAATCTTAATTCCGAAGCAATTATCGAAAGGTATGACTAAATAAAAAATTAACTGTCATGGTCGGGATCTGAGCCATTGGTCTTTGGCTTTCGTACCTCCGCTCCGTTATGTTTCACGTGATCAATGTCTCCATTTAATTTTAATTTTCCCAAGCGTTCTCGACTTTCCTTGAGATAACACATATGTCGACTTGCATACTTTTTCGTTCTGATTCTGCCTTTCAAGTTTACGGAAGAATAAGTAATAAAACTGATTTGATTATGTTTTCTCAAAAAATCTAAAAACTCTCTTGGTCCCTTGCTTCTGTTATACATCTGCTTTTGCGTAAAACAAATGTGACCGTGAACTTTGTTTGCTAGAATCTTGGAGACTAGAATGTGAGAAGATATTTTTAAATGTATTTTTGACCAACCAACATTGTTATTCAGGCCAATGGTAACATGTATATAATTTACAATTTAACATTGCTGAGGTTGGCTCATGGCTCCCCTAACATAAATTAGCAACGAAAATATAATATACAGATTGTATATAAACCCATTTATAATAGGGTGTAACGCATTTAAATATATATGCGCACATTATAACACAATAATTGAGTGACAAATGATGAAAATAAATATTTGTGAATAATTAACAAAGTATAAGAGTATGTATGTTAAAATCAGGTTATGTGAAGTCGCTTTTTTCTGAATCGCTGAGTAGATCTTGAGGTAGTTTCCTTTGAGTCTGGTTTTGTGATGGTTTTGAAACCAGTATTGAATGTACATGCTCCAGAAACTTTTGGTAGTTTGTTGATAAATGATTTGCAAAGAGTTCTGAAGTATTCTTGTAGAAGGCGAATTCCAGACCCTTGGTGAAGTTGATTGTTTCTTACATACCGACGGAATTCAGTTTGTAAACTTGCAGACGATGAATACCGTTTTACTGTCTTTGTTCCATTAGGAACAACGTATGAAATGACGTATTAAGGACTTGTATAGCAAAACTGAACATTCAAGGCCAAGTTTTGTATAATTTGCAGATGATGAGTGTACGTTTTGTTGTCTGTGCGCCACATAGGAGCAGCAAATGAAATGAGTGGACACATTAAGGACGTGTATAGCAGAACTGAGCTTAACTTTTGAACATCTATTAATTAGTGGAAACAGTTTGATAAGTCTGGTGTTGGCAAATGTTGCTGAGAAATATGAGAGTGCAAGTTCAATTTTGTGTCAAGTAATACTCCAAGATATTTCTTCGCCATCTCTGCAAGAAGTCAAGTTAGTTCGTTATTCAGAAGAGAGAGTGGAGATGGGTCATTGAAAGCATCTTGGTGAGAATATTTTGCTTTTTGTTTTATTGAACAGAGAAGAGCTGCTTTACTAAATCCTTGCCAACTTAACACGCAACTCCTTATATCGGGAAGTGTTTTTCCACCCAATTAGAGTATCTATTGACATATTTTGCCAATTATAAGCACTGTTCATATAGACGTTTTTCAATCCTGCTTGTGATAAGCCGGCTATGGCATTCCCGAGCGTTGAAGCCAGGACGAAAGGAAATTAGATTGAACTGTTGACCAGACTTTATGCTGTGACGTCATACGTAGCACATTATCCTCCTCACCCTCGACGTATGCACACCAATCACGAGATCGCGTTGTACCTGCCAGCAGTGACTCGTGGAAGCCTTGTGTATGTTCTGTGAGTTGATGACTCTAGTGTAGCTAACTTAATTCCTTAGTGAATTTTAATTCAGTAATGCCACTACAATATATTTTATACAACTTTATGTTTACTGTATTCATATAATGAACAATTGACTCATTAATTCATATATACCAATAATAGCAATGTAATGCCAGTGTTTCAACTTGTCATGATGTGTAGAGACAAGATGAAACTATTTTGTGATATTCATTTTTCTGAGGAATAAAGATGTAAAAAAAGTATTCAATACATTGTTATGATCTGAATTTATAGTTGCTCATAGGCTAAATCACTTCTTTCTCGGAAAAGGAATATGTGTAAATGGTTATCAAGAGCCAGGTAATAAGAAATGAAATGTAGAGAGAGAAAGTAACTATGAACATACTCTCACTTATGTCAACAATGGATCGCAAATAATTTCATGATTTACTTTCTGCAGTGTGTAATGCTAAAATTCCATAAAATGTTGTGTCCAACTCGTGTCCATAATCATTAAAAGTATCCACCGGTTGCAGGAGGTGAAACTGAGTTAAGTACTTGAAAAATTCACTGATTTAGTTATAACAGGCCACAGTTTAAGCGATAGTCTACATTTCGATAACAACCCGCTGCGCCATTGCTTCAGTTCACTTGTGTAAACATTTGTGATAAATTGCTGGAATTGTTCTATGTTTCTCACATTGTTTTTCTTTTCTTATTAGTTATTCAATTATGATGGAAGGGATAATAATTGAGACGATCGATAATGTTTTAGTAATAGTTATTGAGAAGAAAATGAATACCTACCAGTACACTTCTTACACGATTTCTAATCGTTTATTTATCCTATGTTGGTGAATAAGATGTTTTAGAATATCAGCATCCAGCTGAAATTCTGAAACATTCATTTTTATATTCTACAGGGAATGAAAAATAGTTCAAACATGCATTAGTGCCAGCTGTGAAGAATGTCTTCGTTCGCTGCATTACTAAATAAGGCACACGCATAACACTTGTCAAACTGACAGCCAGACAGAGAGGGAGGGGCGATGACAGTCCTACGTGAATTCTAATTTATACGGATTATGGTTAATTGTTAAACTTTTTTACACTGTGTGCGAAACCTAAGGACGAAATGGATAAATTAAAATAACATAACTACTTGGTGGAAAAGAATGAAAGTGCGAGAGCTTGTTTCCAGATGTCTCTCTCGCCTGTCTGGGTGGTGTAGAGGGTAGTTGTTTGCCTCAACAGGTCGCGAGTTCGAATCTCGCTTAGGGTGATTACTCGTATAAGGTTTTTTCGGAATTTTCCTTTAACCTGAGAAGACGAATGTCGAGTAACTTCCAGCTCAATGGATCCCGAAATCATTTGAGCATCATTTCACCATTTCCATTCATCGTCCTATTGGCCCACCAGGTTAAAGACGTTAAGCTACCGCGCCCCCCCCCTCAAATGTCTCTCACACGTACACAGAAAGCTGGACATCGCATCGTGTGAGTGTAGAGAGACTATAGCGTTAAGTGGGTCTGGTTCTGCAGCTCGGGGTAGTTGAAGAAACAGTACAAAACAGTATGTGGCAATCAGTGAGCTGTTATAGTGCACTGTAGTCATGATCTTTACAATCGTACCCGAAGAAAACATTTGGATGACTTCACAGAAGGAAGAATCATGGGGCAACTGGAAGAAGGGCGTAACAAGTGTTACCCAGGAGCTTATTGCCCATAGCATTATTTCACGTGCATGGTGAGCCTTTCAAACCAGAGGTACTCTGTTCCAAGGGAAGGAGCCAACTACAACCAAGTCCAGCAGATGCAATTGCAACCACATTTAAGGACTGCTAGGCAGGCATTAGTGGTACGGCGACTGCATAAAGGTCTTTTTGACCGACGGCAAGTGCGTTATGTTCCAATGACATCTGCACATCGGCGACATCGTTTGCGATGGTCCCTACAGCATAGGAATGGGATCGCATGTTCTCGGATGAGAGCAGATTCCGTCCGAGTAGTTGAGTACCCTCAACTGAGAACAAGTAATGGACCCAGAAACATCCTTGAATATGATCGTTTTGGTGGTACGGGAGTTATGGTGTGGGGAGGCATAATGTTGTATGGGCGTAAAGACCTCCTAACCTTTGAACGCGGCAAGCTGACTAGACAACTTTCTTTTGATACTGTACTCCTCTCCCATGTGCGTCTTTTCAGAGGTGAGTTCGGGCCTGACTTCATTTTATGGATGATAATGCGTGACCTCATCGAACACCGCAGAAAAAGGATTTCTTGGAACGAGATGATGATCGGCAAATAGACTGGCCTACTCGTTACTCCGATTTAAATCCCATTGAACACGTATAGGATGCTTTAGGGAGATGCATTGCAGCACGTACATATGCACCAACGACCGTCAACAGTGTGGAGGAACTCCTAACTAACCTTGTGGCCAGCATGGAAGCATGATGGGCATACAGTGGTGTCCGTGGTGATCATACCCTTTGAGCACCCTGTCTTCATGTTTAGTAAATTTAGAGGGTCATCATATGACGTAACTTCAGTGTATCTTATTTTGTATGAATAAAAACGTCATTTCATTTCGTCTCATTGCATATTTCGTTTAGTTGCCTACTGTAACATTTATCTTATAATTCAAGTGTTATCGAGCTATGTTACCTGGCAGTGGCGGAGCATACTTTTGTCCTTAGATTGATTTAGCACACCACTGTAGAATCATCTGCAAGTATATACTCATATTTGGAAAACGATAGGTACTTTTAAGTCTCTCTTTTCAGGAATATCTAAATTATAACTAAAATTAATTCACCTCATTATTATTAATTTCTCCACTATATACAGTAAGCGGGAAAATATTGTATTCCACCCAAAACTTCGATTCCGATATTTGCGGAAAATATATGTTTTAAGAATCTTTGAATAAAAAAAAGAATTTTTAGAAAAAGGTCCGTGGTTGTTCGTGTCTGTGAACCAAAACTAGAAGTCGGTGAAATAACAGCCTGTGATTTATTTCAGTGTCTCCCAAGGATGCGTCGTGAAGATTTTCAAGAAAATTCCCCACTTCAAACTATCCTTTACATGGATCATTTTAAGAAATTTTTGAGATATTTTAATGACAAATTGAATGAAGTGAAAATGTGAATTTTAACTACACTCCATTAAAGGTTTACAAAAAGTGTAATAATACTTATGTTGCACCATTTGTAATGTAAACATTAGATCATCAGTTTGCAGTACTTGAACATAAAAAGAAAGTGCATTTTTTTCCATCCAAAAATTAGGTTAGGCAATCTACCATTTTAAAAACTTTAAATACTTGGGGAGAAAGGGTAAGTTCTTAAGTTAAGGATGTTCTTAATTTACAATACAATTTAACGCAAACACAAATTTATAATCTTTATGAAATCACTTTTAATTATTTTCATATTTTCTAGAATGTGCTCTTTTTTTAATTTTTAAACATACAACAAGGCTCTCTTTGGGTAAAATTATATAGTTTATAGTAATTTTGTTATGGTTTCACATCAACCTAACTTTATAAGAATAAAAGCATAATCTAGACTTAAGATATCCTAATCGACTTATAGGACTAATCATAGAAAAACTTTATCTTCCATTCATAAGCTGCTTCTAACTATTAGTAACTTCCTTCTAAGTGGAAGGGGAAATGAGTTAATATACTAAGTTAAAACGTAAATTTCGAAATATCGTCCACGAAAAAGCTAGTTTGTGTTGGGATCTCCTGAAAATCTTCGTGTCGCGTCCTTGAATGATGTAAAATTAAATACCAAGTTTATATTTAACTGACTTTTCATTTTTGAGCTCTGCTGCACACACACACAACGGAAATCTTTCAAAAAATGATTTTTTTCAATGGTCCTTAAAACGTACTACCTGTGTCGAAATGTTTGGTGGAATACAATACCTCTACGTACTATGTACATAATATGCGCGCACGTTTTCTTGGGCTCCAGATTTACGGGGAAGCGAGGAGCAACGGCAAGAATAGAGAAGTTGCCCGCCTGTCTTTCATAAAGTTTTCAACCAAAAAAAAAAAGTTTTTCTTTGAGACTCTCGACCTTTATGGTGAATAGGTTATCTAATTTGTCGATACCTATGTAGCTAAACTATTAAACGAAACACAGCGCACTTGCATGTGCGTGAACTCTTGAGATGTACAGACAGAATGAAGCGTTAGCATTGAAGCCACTAGATGACAAGGTACATGACTCAATGATGCCACTCTTCGCTTCCGAAATTGCCCGAAACCTAACAAACGAAGGCGGCAGCCGAGCGCTGAAGAAAAGTATAGCATTTTTTAGAAGAAGTAAGAAATTCTAATGTGTTCCATTCACATACTTTCTATTGCTAAAAATCCGATTCTTCTATTTACTTCATGATAATCGAGATAAACATTATCAAAAATGGTTTTTCCTACTTGCTTTCTTACAAGTATAAGGGAAATATGTGAAGGTTTTGTCTATATACGATTTACCGGTTATGCAACATTCAGCTAAATTCATCAAGAATAAAGAGGTCTTCAGAAGCTATTTCAAGATATGCATTTTGCTTGTTATGTAAATATCTTTAATACAAGGTAGTTTAATTAAAGTCGTTAGAGCCATTTTTGAGAAACCAAATTCTCTCAATTCTTTCCATGTAAAGGTAGTTCGAGGTTTGGAGACTTTTCTCTAAATCTTCGTGTCGCATCCTTAGAAAATTTTAAACTTAAATACAAATTTTGGTATTTTAACAAATTTTTTTTTAATTTTGTTTGAGTTTTTAATGAAAATTGAGTATTTATGTGGCAGAAATATTAAACATTTATAGTTTTCCTCAAAAAATTAAATTAACAGGTTCAAAAATTTGACACATGGACACATACACTGACACTGAGCTTTACCTAAAAATGATCTTTGTTAAGAGGATCTTAAAACGTGTATTTCCGATTAAATCTCGGTATTGAATTGTTGAGTGGAGTGCAATACCTTCTCTACCTATGTACTAGTAAAGAAAACAAAAACATCCAAGTAGGTAAAGAGTCAAGGACAGAAAAAATGTAATAGCATATTTTATATTACGCCCTCGAACGATGTTGAGGATAAAACGAAAAATGGCACTTTGAATGGTTTGTTGCTTTTAAGAAACGGCGTCTACAGGAACCTTTTCTGATGATCCTTGTTGAATTCAGAAGAGGGAATCCAAACAAGTACCTCAGGTAAACTTGCCATTTCGAGTTTTTAGTCACGTGCAATACCTCCAAACCTTGGTAGAAAGTAATAATACCAGATAACAGCAATAAATTAAAAACTTTCGTTCTCAAGTTGGAAAAGCAGCAAGGGAAGTTTTTGTTAGTTAGCAAGAGATACTCGAGGGAAGAAAAAGTTGAAAAGTGGCGTAGGTTATGCATCGCTTTCTCCCTGGCAAGCTTCCATGGGTCTGGGACTTGTTTGGTTATGCGGATGTGGTACTTCAAAATGTTGGTTTTGTTAGCCGAAGCGTGAAAACAATAATTTCACATGACATTATAATGGGTTGGCAACCTCCTCTTAGACAGAAAAATTTGTTGTTAACCGTGATTATGGTTCTTTTAATGTAGCGTCCTAATGCGAAGTGAGTTTCTGCTAAATGAAACAAGAAAATAACATCACTTGACTCGAGCATAACACAAGTGCAGTTGCAAGCCACCACAATATTCTGAAATTCCCACTTCTGTAGTGTGAAGATAGCGTGTCTGTCTCATATTGAAGCGGTCCCGAGATGAAATAATAGTTAGGATTAGTTACTTGTATAAGGTTCTTTCCGGGGTTTTCCCTTATCCTAAGAAGATAAAAGTAGAGTAACTTTATTTTCATGGATCCTGGGTACATTTGAGAAAGATTTCATTCATGGTTTGATATGACCTACCATGTTTCGTTTCGTAATCGGCGTACCCTCCCCGTAATTGTAGGATGACACCCCCCTAGCACTTAAAAGCCAATGCCTAGGGGACAGAAGTCTGTGGGGAGCCTGTGGCACGAAACCACAGAATGGAGAACCTGTTACGAGAGGTCGGCCCGTGGCCAGGCGTAAACATGAGGAAGTGGATGATATGAAATGTAACTGAAATTTATGATTGGAAAGTTGTTGATGGAGCAATTGGTGGGGGAAACCGGAGGACCCGGAGAAAACCCGCCTAGATGCCGCTCCGTCCACGGGCGCTTGGGATTGAACCCGGACCGCCTAGACGAGAGGCGAGCGGTCTAACCACTCACCCACGGCGCCGCCATTTACCTTGTTACAGGGACAGATAGAAAAATGAAGCCATAATCAATATCGTTTTATAGTTAAACACAAAGATCGATATTTGTAATTTAAATACAGGTTGTTCAACTTAAGGGGAGGGTCAACTAAAAATTCGAGGTTTTGGATAAAAGCTGTAATTTATTGTTTTTATTATTAAAATGTCTTGTTTCTTTCTCCATTTAAAAGCGGTATAAGTATTTATTTTGCGCCCTTTTGAACTGTTTCGGTGTTAGATCACACCGTGTTTCTCATGATAGGAGCATCCTTACATTCTTCATTTCTCAAAACTACATATTTCTGAATTCCCTTGGGAAGCAATTTTGACCAAATTATAACATGTAAAATCTTTAAAAATTTTGTTTTATAATTTTGTTCGGCTTTTTTATGAAATTAGTTGAGTATTTATGTAGCAATAAATATTAAAAAGACATAATTTTTCTTAAAAAATTAAAATTACAGGTACAAGCATTTTTATAGATTTTCTGGCATTATAAAGCAAAATCCAGACGGAATTTTATTTGCATCCACATTGAGGAGAGACATCGGTGAATTTTACCCCACAATTGTGTGTTTATGGCCAAAGAAGTGTTACTAATCTCTATTGCAAGATTGTTGAAATGCAAACATAAGTAATAATATCAATTTCATGATCTACAAACCTACGATATAATCAAAGAAAAGTAAATGTTCACAGGAATATATTACGTTGCAGCACATTTCAATAGATTACTTAATATTTAGGGTATGCTAAATAGATCTAAAATATTAAAAAGCTTAACTAAACCGTATTAATAAATAAACTCCTACTGGAACCAAGGTTGAAGCATGCACTAATGCAGATACAGGAGCAGGAGCTCCTATAGCAGCCGGCAATCATGCCGAAAAAGGAATTTGAGCCCTTTTGGCTCAAACATACCTAGATTACATATTTGAAGTCATCTGTTGGAACAAATTTCTCCTATGAATAAAACCTAAACCATTTGAATTTCACATCTTCATCTTTACGAAAAGAAAATAGTCAGTCACTTCTGAAACGTACGCATAATTACAGTTTGGTACAATATATTTCTAGAGCATTAGGTCCTTAACAATAGGATACAATTTAAAAACACTATGTGAAAATATTCCCACAATTGTACACCGATCAAAACATGTGACTGTACCACAATGCCGAGGTTATATCGCATCATGTGCTAAAGTTTAATACAAGACTTTTCTGTTCAGATGGTGTCGGCATAAACGAGTGTTTACGGACCACCTAATAAGAGTAATAGAATTGAACAAAACCAATAGTGAAGTAACAAAAGAAGACTAAGGAATTACAAGGATGTCCCTTCTCCCTTCTCCCAACACAATTCAGTAATGCATTGCCGATGTCATTGAGAAATGGCAAGAATAATAAATACGAATTTCACAATCAAAGTCAAGGTCTTGAAGACTATATTTGCAGATGACCAAATGATTACAACCCATAAACTATAAACATACTCACAAGCGTATACACTATGAACAGTTCTACTAGATAAACCAAAGTAATGGTTTACCAACAATACTGCAGATTGATATAGGACAAACTAGAGTACAAGTGCCCGCCGGGGTAGTGTGGTGGTAGCGTGGCTGCCTCACATTCAACTCTCGCTTAGGGTGAGTTACCCGAGTAAGGTTTTCTTTTCGGGTTTTCCCTTATCCTGAGAAGACAACGTCAAGCATCTTAATTATTTGAGATTCAAAGTATTATACTGTGAAAAGAATGATACATATATAAAACTAAATAGATTTAGCAACATATGCAGTAAAATAAGCGAACACTGATAATAATGATGATTTGTACCTAGCTTATATTTTCAATTACATACAAAGCATCTCATGTTACTTAAACTATATTACTGTATATGATAAGGTTTGAGTACCCTTTAGGCGCTACATCCGCTTAACTCCCAGGATGTCAGAGAGTGTAACCGCCTTTTGTTTGAGCTTCCTATTGCACCCCTGTTTCATTTTCTGAGATTTCTCTGCCGTTCTCTCTCTCTCCGTCATATCCAGTTTACGGTTCCAAAATATTGTCATATTTCTTTAATTCTTCTCTTCCCTCCTGGTGTACTATTCTATTTGTGTTCCCAAATTTCCTTCCTCCAATTTTTTTACGTCTTTACATTCAGTAAAACAATGAAAAATACTGTTCTGCTCCCCGCACAAAATACAACGTTATTATTCATTGCCTCTCATCCCTTTCAACGTTATTCCTCCTGTCCTCATCCACGCTTAATTCTTCCCTCGCTTGTTTATATATATATCACTCCCTTAATCATTTTTGTTTGTTTATTTTTCGGTAAAAACAAAGCGACTTTTTATTTTCTAGTTCACCCCATATTTCCTATATTACATCCTATTTCTCATTAATTTCTAGAAACCTTCTTCCTTTCTTTATGGCTCTCATCCCTATGTTTGACAGTTTCTTTAGCAGCACCACCAACTTTTATCGTTACCTCAAGCACACTAATTTTACAAAACAATGAAGGTACCCACACTATCAATGCTTGCCAAAGCTGGACATTCAACAGATCAGATAAACGAAGAATAGAGTTTGCGGAAATGAAGCTCTTACTTCACTAGACAAAATATACAATGAGGAAATAAGAAGAAAACTGAATTTTATAACTTGTTGGAACTTCAATTTTGAATTCTTTATAATTGGCTCCAACACAGAAAGATTGCCACCAAACAGGCTTCCTCAGATTATACTTCAAATCCCAACACAAAGGTAAAAGAAATGTTGTTCGACCAGTAAGAAGATGGAAAGATACACTCTCTTCAGGTGGAAACAGTTCTAAGGACTAATTCCATGAGGAAGACGACCGTGGGACGAAAATTTCCTGCCGGGATTTCTTTTTTCGCCAACCAAGTACGCTCTCCTCTGTGATGAAGTAAAAGTGATGCAGCTATGAGATATTACAAATTTGAAAAATTATTTTGTTTCATAATAAAATAATATAAATTCTAAAATTTAAAAAATATATATAATTTCTTACACTGTAACTACCAATTAACTGAAGCTATAAATGGTTAGGCTTACGTTTATTAATGGGCACTCCCATCTTTAAATTCTATTTTCTCGAAAACATTTTTCCAACACTTTTTCCGAACTTAAAATGTTACACAATGCAATTTTTTACTAATTTGTTTGAAAATTATCATATGGGTTCTCGAGAGAACAAAAAAGAAAATAGGCATATTAATTTTTCGCAACAATGCTCCAATTTTCTTAAATAAAACTATTACATTTTGAAAAAATAATGAATTTTGGAGAGTACAAAAAGTAATATTTTTTACCATTAATTAGGGCTAATATAAAAAATATAATATGGCAGATCATTTATTGTAAAAATAGATTTTTGTATGTGAATATTTTTAGAAATGCATCACGCAGGTCATTCTGATTAGAATATGATTTAGATAATCAAGATTATTATTTAAGTAACCATATAACTTAGAATTTTGACACATTCCACTGATATAAATGTCAGTAAAAGATCTTGCACACTATGGATTTCCAAAAATGCACAGTTACATTGCCTTAATTTAGACAAGTCCTTAAAATGTTTAGGATTAGGCTTGTGAGTATTACTCACAGACGGGACCCGTAGTCAATTGGGGCAGACCGCTGCACAAGGGACTAGGCATCCTTTGTGACTTACGTGACCCCAGAGCGGGAGGGAGGGATGAGGGAGAGACCCGTAGAGCGACCAGATCGGGATGTTGAAGTGCATAAGTGCATTCCAGATTGAACTCCTCCAACCGTCAAGGTCTTTCAAAGAAACCCTAAACCTCCGGGGGTTCCAGAAAGGGGTCCTTGCCAGAAAGGACCCGAGACCGGCCCCATTGAGCGGTATAACACCAGGAATAAGCCTGTATAGGCGCAAGCCGTCATCCAACTCGCCAAACATTGTCACCTGATCCTTCAAAATTGAAATAATGACAAGAAAGTGCTGGGAACAGATAATGGTGGACAGGAAATACGGGGATGTAACGAGAATTCCCAGCATTCACCTCATGATCCGAAGAAATCAAAGAAAATTTAATGCGTTATACATTCACTTAACGTTCCCTATATCTCTGTATCAAATTATTGTTAAAACATCTATTCTTCTACTTCATGCTACTCGAGATAAACATAAGCAGAAATGATCTTATTACTTCTTTATAAGTAGAACGGAAATGAAGGAATACACTAGGCTAAAGCGATACTCAAGGCTTTTAAAAGCTGGTTGCTATACAGTTGAAACCCAACAAAATTCATTTGGGATGAAGAGCTATTCAGCTATTTCCAGAAAAATCAAAATGTGCACATTGTCAGCAAATATCTTTAATACACGGTATTTAATCAAATTCGTTAGAGCAGTTTTTGAGAAAATCAAAATTTTGAAAATGTTTCCATGTTTTGCATCCTTGGAAGACACTAAATTTAAATACCAATTTGTTTTTTTTTTCTTTTTAAATGATCGTATTAATAGACACACAGACACATACATAGGAATGTTATTTAAAATGCTTTTTTGGATACAGGAGACCCAAAAATGTGCATTTCCATTGGAATCTCCATATGCTATCATGTATTATGTAGAGAAAAAAGAACATGTGTCAAGAAGGCCGGACACGAGAATCGAACCCATGACCTCCAGAATGCGAGTCGCACACGTTACCACGGCGCCACCTCGCTCGTTTTAAAAACTTTTAATATCCGGCAGATGCAACTAATTACCGAATACTTTTTGCTGTGATAAGGCCATATCGCTTGAGAAAGGCATTTAGCCACTACAAGGAAGTAAAATTCAAATTAAAACGTTGGGGCACACAACAACCTGATCAACGATTATGTAGTTTGTTAACGAGCAACTTAAGGCCACAATAAAAAAGTGGAAGTGGGATGGGGAGAAAGAGAACAAAGTTTCAGTACTTTTCCTTCACCATGCCGGCCGCAAGTGCCGTTGGGGGCACACCCGTATCGACTCGCGAGCTGCTCTTTTTAATTACTGCTTCTTTTATTAAAAATTAACTACTATCCAGGGGAGCTTTAATTATTTTTCATGGTACTTTCTCTTTTATAACCCTTAATATTTAAAGCAAAGAGATATGATAAAAGATTTACTGAAAAATACGTTCTTAAAATCCTCTAAATGTTGAAACAGAGCTTCGAGGTGTTAAAACTTTCAGCTCTCGTGGCGTTATAAGATATTATATACTTTAGCCTGACTCTGTGGTATAGGGGTAGCGTGTTTGCTGATATCATAGTGGTCCCTGGTTTGAAACTCGGTTAGGTAAGATTTTCTTCACCGATTTTCCCTTTTTTGACTATTGCTGTAGCGTAGTGTATTCCCTTAATTCCCTCCTACCTAAAAAGAAATATTATTAAGTCTAGCTTGCTAATGCTTATATCGATTAGTGTGAAGAAGGAAGATGAATAATCTTTATAAGAAGTTTGTTTGCAGAGCAAGTAGGGAAAGGCATATGAATAGAACACAATTAGAACGCATCATTTTTGGTCTCAAGAAACCTCGAAACAAGTATTTGCAATGAAATCTCGGTATAGAATTTTTGGGTCGAATGCAATACCTTCTCTGCTTACCGAGCCAGAAGGCTCAGGCTTTCTGGTAGTCGTGGGATCGGGTCTCCACATTCGACTTCTCTGACCCATGGGTTTTTCGAGGTTTTCCTGGGTCACTAGGTGAATGCTGGGGAGAACTCTTCATTCCTCTGAACTTACTGTCCCTTCATTTAATCTTCATTTCATCCCAGCCGGTCTTGCCGACAAGGACTGCGGCAGAGGCGCGATTCCATGCAGGTGATTGCGCTCTGGAAAAACAGCTCTCGCTGGTGATTGTCTGCGAACTCGGGTGGTCTATCCAGCCTTCCCCCTTGTCGAGATAAACTTCTGAGATCCTCCACTGCGGCTTCCTCCCTGTGCGGATGTTGGCCACCCTTATCTCCAGGGTCTGACGTACTATTAGCGAAACGCTTCTGTGCGGAATATCCTTCCGTAACTTACACACGCGCGCGTCTTCTCCGCTTACTGAATATTTGTACATACATGGAAAAGAAAGTAAACATGTACACGATAACAAATTATGAATTATCTTAAATGTGATATGTAATGGTTGCTTGAATCGGTTTAAACCAAATTTGTGTGTGTATCTTCCGTTGAAACAAAGACACAGAACATTGCCAAGTGACCCAGATGAGATCTGCAACATTTTCCTGGATACAATTTAATTGGCCCATAGATTTTCAACACATTTTTGGGGAGTTATGCTTTCATCCGCTTTTGTGATCTTATCTTTCGTATTGCGACAGATAAAAAGTATTTTGGAAGAAACTGCCAAGTATTGAGATAAAGAAATCCAGGCTAAAAATTAAACTATTAAATTTTTCATCTTTATGTGTCTGAAAACCAGAAAGAGATAGAGTGAGAGAGGAACAGAGAGTGAGAGAGGGGGGGCGGAGACAGGAGTAGTGTAACTCGCAAAGATAGTCTGGAATAATTATAACACTTGGAATCCAAACTTGATAACTTCCAAGAAATCGTTTAAGAAATTTTCCCATCTCATATAATTTAAATGCAAAGTTGTAGCTATTTTTTATTTTTACTTTATCTATCACGTATGTACAGTGTATCTAGCGTATAGAGAAGATATTGTATTCCACCCAAAAATACGGAACCGAGCTCTCACCGTAAATACAAGTTTTAAGACCTCCTGAATAAAAAAAGCATTTTAGAATCATGTCCGCGTGTATGTATGTGTGTGTCTGTGGACAGCATAGCTCAAAAATAAAAATGTGGTTAAATACCAAACTTGGATCCCCAACTATGATTTACATGGAACATTTTTCGAAACTTTTGATTTTCTCAAAAATAGCTCTTATCGATTTTGATTAAAACGCATATGTTCAAGATATTTTCATGATGAACGAAATGTTTTTCTTGAATTTTCTGGGAATAGCCTCTGAAGAGCTCTTTATTTTGGATGATTTTTGTATAACTTGTGTATTACTGGTAAACCGCAAGAGAGAGAGAAAGAGAGAACTTACAACACACATTATGTATACCTCATTAAAACACCCAATTTGTGTCGCATACATTTTCTGTAGAGTTAACGTTTCCGGTATATTCCGAGTTATTCGTTTCCGTTGTAAGGTACCTTCACTTTCCTCAAACGGGAAGACATTTCTCTTTTCGTCTCTTGTGCTTATCCCTAGCAAGCAAAGAGAACCGGATTTCAATTGTTTCACTTACCGACCGGTATTTAAAAACTGACAATCGATTTAGTCTAGTGAATTCTCTTATATTCCTTCTACTTACAAAGAATAAAGTAATAACACAAACTCTAATAATGTTTGTCTTATTAGCATGGTGTGAATAAAAGAATGATTAGTTGTAGCATAAGTTTGTGGAACTAGGGAAAGTCATGTGAATGGAACATTGAATGATTTTTCATAAGTGATGACCAATTTTTATGAAAACACAAGGTACAAGATTTCATAATATTTGCATGAATTAGAAAATTAATAATTTGAATTGTATGTGAATAGTTTATTAAAATAGTTCATTTTAATGACGTTTTTTAATATAATTTTGTATAGTAAACCCTAAGAATTGTCTAAATAAAATGTATTGCACAAAAAGTGCAGATCTACTTTATAGCACTTCCGAGATGTTATTTGGTATTGACTTCGAGTTTCTAATAATCTACTATAATTATTTTAAGTTGCTAAGTCGTCATTTTTCGTTTTGAAGTTGAACAAAGAGAGTGCAATAATGAAGACATCACAAGGCGACCCGATTACATAAATATTTATATTTGTTTCAGCCACCTGTATTCACCTTCTATCTATAAAAATTGCTAACTAAAACAATTACTGGATACGTTTATCTCGATTAATATTTGTATAATTGTTTGTAAAATAGGTAAGAAAAAATTATAGTGTAGAAAAAGTGTGTGGGTCAGTGTAACACAGTGTTTTACTTTCCTCGACAAATTCCTTATCTCCAAAATTAAATATAGTTTTGTCAAGATTTCGCCGGAAAATCGTGTTTTAAGGGTCCTGAATAAAAGGTACTTTTACAAAACCTACTTGTCTACCTTTTGCATGTGAGAAAAATGCTTGATAAATATCAAACTTGATATTTTAAGTTCAGCAGCTTACAAAGAAGAGACACGATATTTTCAAGAGGATATTCAATCCCAATGTTACATGGAGAAATGTTTATTGTTTATTTTGCTAGAAATGCTTCTAGCGGTTTTGTTAAAACACGATATATTTGGAATATTTATCGACAAATAAAACGTGCATTTTGAATTCTATGCCAGTGGGCTGTGAACTCTTCATTTGGAAGATATTTTGTAAAATAATATAACGGAATGAGCGTAAGAGACAAAACATACTACACACATAAATATGCCTATGTTTGTGAAAATTACAACACCAAGAAGGAAACGCATGATTGTAATGAATTTAATACCACAGATTAGATTCATGGTACTATACGAATGATTACCTTTTCAAATCTATACATGATCTTTGAGTCTAACCATTCAGAATTTGTGTAGGCTGCACGCGAGGCAATTAGAACTGCTATACGCTGTGGCCTGGGCTCAAAAAGATTCTGCATGTTACTGGGCGATCTCCGTTTGTATGCGAGCCCATAAATCCGTGACAAGTTTTACTGGAGGACCTTGGCGTACAAGTTACTGACCAACCATATCCCAGACATTTTCGATGGGCAACATGTTAGGCCAGGGAAGCACTGGTACCTGTCGCTCTTCGAAGAAGGCTTGTACATTCCTCGCAATATGTGACAGGACATGTCCTGATGAAATGCAGACTGTAGAATGCCTAAAGCAATAAGAGTACCTCAAACTCTACCATCTCCCTCAGGCACCAGTTGCTGTTCAAAATGCCCTCAATTCATAGGAGGCGAGATTAGTTGTAACCAATGTCGTACCTAGTGTTTTCTGATATGTCGCTCAACAACGCAGGCCTCAAGGTTGTGCTCACCACGATACTGCCAGACACGTCTGCAATTATCACTGTCCAAAAGACTACATTTTGCCACTCAGCAGGGCAGTGACTGTGTCCACGTGCCCATTGCATTCGGAGGCGCTTGTGGTCTCTGGACAATGGAAGCCGATATAATGGAATGTGTGCAACCAGTCCAATCCGCGACGAATCGTTGATGCACACCTGTTGCAGTCCCCCAGCATTGAGTCATCACAGTGGACGAAGATGTAAGATCCGTTATGGCCGTGCGTATAAGATTGCATTCATACCATGATGTGGTCTTCTCTGGTCCAGTACCGGCTCTTCGCTGCGTCTCTATCTACTGCTTCCACACACGCATGCCCTGTACGAGCCGAAATGTCACGGTATGACAAACCCGCTTACCAGAGAACGATTATTCTGCCCCGTTCGAACTCGCTCACATGTTGATATACCTCCGTTTGGCGTCGATGAGACATACTGGAACTCAATATAGCGTTTCCACCTTGTTTTGACAGCTCTACACTGACTATACTAGACCTTGTCGAGCAAACACAACAGGGCCCTGCTCGACCTACATATTGCCTATAGCTCTGCAGTTCTAATCACTTATTGCTTCCACACTCTTCTATACATCCACCAAATTTTGATTCATTCGGAGAATTCTTTTATGGTGTAGCAATTTTCGCAAGCAGTAGTATTATTTATACATATGTTTAAAACATGACATGTATTCGAAATGATTTTCTTGTGACATTAGCAATTTTTAAGATATCCGTTAGTATTGGTTTTAGTTTTTCAATAATTGTAATGCTATAAAATGCTGACCCATTTAGTTTTTCTTGTATATCATGAGAAGAAAATGTAGTGACTCGTTTTTCTAAATATCAATTCGGATTCTTCTATTCCTCTGTGTGCGTACAATGAAGTTTGAAATGAATCTATTTCTGCAAAGGTTTGTATGAAGTAGATAGAAATAAAAATCTGATGTGTTCCATTCACATGACTTTCTCTACCCGTTCTGCAAACAAACTATTGTTAGCAAAGATTAATATTTTATCTATATCATGGTAACGAGATAAATATTACATTAAATGTTATTATTACTTAGTTCCTTATTACTAGAACGAAAGTAAGGGAATACAGTAGGCTAAAGCGAATGTCACGTATTTAAAACTCTGTCTCTATGCGATTGTCATTGGAATTCTGTTCTTTTTCCATGGCCAGGAGTAAAACAAGAGATCAAACGAGAAAAACGTTTGAGAAAAATTTGGTTTACGAGCTATGCAAAAGACGTTCAAAATGAAGAGGACTTTCGGGCTACATTTTATATACATTTTATTTAGCATGTACTCGTAATTATATTTTTATGCGGCATTTGAATCAAAATCTTTGAGCTGTTTTTTAGAAAATCGAAAATTTCGAAAAATTATCCACGTAAAGAGTAGGTAGTTTGGCATGGAAAGGATTTCTCTGAAAATCTTCGTATTGCATCCTTGGAATATGCTGAACTTCAATACAAAGTTGGTATTTAAACAACTTTTCATTTCTGAGTTATGCTGCCCACACATACATACATACACACATACATACATGCATACATAAATGCATACATAAATGCATACATACATGCATACATAAATGCATACATACATGCATACATAAATGCATACATACATACATACATACATACATGCATACATGCATACATGCATACATACATACATACATACATACATACATACATACATACATACATACATACATACATACATACATACATACATACATACATACATACATACATACATACATACATACCGTAAAAAATCTTTTCTGAATTTAGGGGTTTTCTAAACATGAAATTTCGGTATCGAATTTTTGGATGGAATACAACACCTTCCCTAACTACTTACTTAAATTGTACATGCATGTTAGAGAAGGTAATAAACATTGAAGAATTGTTTGAAGAATAAACGGTAGTGAGAAGAGAAAGTCATCTGAATCTAGCATACATTTTTATTCCTGCAGCCAATGAGAAGCAGCAATTTCCTGTTTGAAAGCTAAGTAACTCTAACCCATCTTCTGTGCTGTTTTATGCAGTCTACTACGCTCTCTGTAGGGGTGAATGATGGATCATGACAGCGGTGTGAAGTAAGGCAGGCCTGTGCAGATCAGCTGATAGATAAAATAAGCAAAGATAAACTGACTGCAATGCGCTAAATTATCGGGAATGTTTCTCCTATTCTGTGTTATCGCACTTGATTGGCGCACAGGTTTTTACAAAGTCAGGAGCCGCAGAATTTAATTACATCGGAACTTCACTCTGTCGTCATCTGCAAGTCAGTAACTGTATCACATATGGTGGGAAAAAGTAATAAATGTACTGCAATCTCCGTCAATGCATTCCTCGAAAATGCTTAGTAGCGGACTGTACTCCTCTCCAAATTATATTTACTGTGTGTAGGTATCTGAAAATGAAATGAATTCTCATTTCTATTAGTGCTTTCATTGTTTAAGTTGAATTTGAAGTGTGTAACTCCGTCCTCTTCAAGCGTTATATTTTTATCTCCTCTGTTACATAATTTCAACCAATTTATCGACAAATTAGTAACGCCACCCTCAAAAAATGGACAGAGCTCAACGTGTCAATGCTAATAGGCAAATTGTCCTCTTTAAGCAGCAGGTATATCCAAATTTAAAGAGCAGAGGGACGGTGAAGTAACTCATTCCCTCTGTGTGAAGCATTGGCGCGTGCCGCTATGCGCGGCAATGGAAAGTTTGGAAACACAAGAACTTCCTCAAATTTGATGATATATTTTACTTTGGACGAGTTCAATATATCTGCTGATAAGGATGATGAATTTAATGATCTTCGCGTAGTCTACTGCGATGCTGGTTTTTAATATAATTAAGTTTAGAGAAGCTTTGCTTGCGAATGTATGTGGAGTCCAACATTGGCATTAAATATGATAGATATATCGTGATTTGAATAAGGAATCATTTGGCGATGATTTAAATAATTTTCAATTCGTTTCTTTCGAAAATGTTATATTTTTACAGCTTTGTCGAGCAAGTAATTTAATTTGGAGTTCGTGTAAAGTCTCTTAAAATGATATAAAATGTTACTTCCCAATTTTAGAACCTGATATTTGTTTGTTTGCTTAAAAACAACACCGAACAGTGCACACATCTATGACAGCATGTGTGACTCTTGACTTCCCCTACTTGACTTGAATCGGGGAAACGACGTTCTAATAACAGAACCTAATTGTATTACATTTGGACACGGCTGCTTTAGAGGTTACCTGCTTTAGAGGTTAATGGGATTCAAGTTAAAAATGTTTTCAAACGGAGTCCCAGATAAGAGAAAGCTACCCATCTGTTGTACATGAGACACTTGCTCACTAAAGAGCCCCTATTTCTAGGAGTCAATTTCCAAACTTGGAGAGCCTTTTAACCATCACGCACCAGAGTGATTCAGTTCATTATGAACGCCAGACTTCTGGATCACAGACAAACCTGAAGATGCGCAGTAGATCTCCAAAGATCAGTATATAAAACAGTTTCTGCCTTCCAGCAACTAAATCAAACTGAAGAATGTCGATGAGTAACATTTCTCAGGTTGAGTGCCGTTAGGTTAAGGATTATCATGATATTAATAAGGATGTCGATGGTAGTCATTTGTTTAACGACGCTCTTTCACTGCCAACAATAACAATAATACTATTCCTTAATAATATGTAATATTTGTATTAATGAAAATTACCATTATCGTTATTTTTATTACTACTGTTGTCCATGTAAACCAGAAGCAGCTCTTAGTTCTATATTTGGTGTAAACAGACACGTTACGGGAAACAATCCATTCCTTTAATATCGGGATAATTAATTATTTGTCATCCAGGGTGCCGTAGGACTCTCATTCGGAAGGTCCCAGTTCTGATACCCATCAACCAGCCACTCTTCATTTTTTTTTTTTTTTTTTTTTTCGTTGTTTCCTCGGGTCGGCAGGGGAATAGTAATGTCGTTTCTTATCCTCCATGATTTCCTTTTCATAATTTCCCCTTCATTCCATTTCCTTCTCGTTTTTCGGTGTGTTCCTATTCTGGGTCCGTTCTTAGAAGCACACTTTTTACTTTCTCTACACGTACTATGTACATAGTGTATAGATAAGGTATTGCACTCCACCCAAAAATTCGATACCGAGATTTCACCGGTAATATATGTTTTAGGGTCTCCTGTATCCAAAAAAAAAAAAAGCATTTTCACAAAAAGGTCCATGTGTGCGTGTGTGTCAGTGTGCCTGTGAACACGATAACTCAAAAACGAAAAGTCGGTAAAATACCGAACTGGTATTTAAGTTTAGTATGTTCCAGGGATGCGACACGAAGGTTTTGAGAAACATTCCCCCACCCCAAACTACTCTTTACATGGAACTTTTTTCGAAAATTTTGATTTACGCAAAAATGGGTCAATCGATTTTGATTAAAATATCATATATTAGAGATATTTACCTGACAAACAAAATGTATATTTTGAATTTTCTGGGAATAGCCTCTGAAGACTACTTTATTCTGGACGAATTTTACGGAATTTTGCATAACTCCTAAACCATAAGACTTAGATAAAACTTATTACACAAGAAATGTAGAGCACGTTAAAACACACAATTTATGTCATATAGTTTTTTCGTGAAGTTGGTCGTTTTTTAAATATTTCTTGTTTTTGATTTCAGCTATGAAAAACTTACTTTCCTCATGTAGGAATTTGTCAACTCCTATCCATACAAACAAAGGAACTTCAGTCACATAGCAACCAGCTTTTGACTATCACTTTATCCTATGGTACTCCCTTATTCCGTTTCTACTTACAAGGAGGCAAGTAATAAGACTATTTCTGCTAATTTTTTTCTCGATTAGCATAAAGTAAATAGAGGCATAAGCTCTTTAGCAATAATTTGTTACAGAATGTAGAGAAAGTCATGTGAATGGAACACATCAGGTTTTTTGTATAATTCCGCGCCCACATGCACAAGCATATACATCAGTGTCACCCATGTATTAAGCCATATTACATTAAAAACAAGCTGTATAAGTAAGAACTGCTTACTAAAAGGTTTTGCTTCAATAAATAAAATTTTCCTGTTAATATTGAGAAATATATCAAGAGCATAATATCAAAGTGAATACGTTCAAAGAAGACGAGATTTTTAAGCACTTTTGTACTTACATTAGTCAAGTCTACTTCTTTTTAATGCAGATAAATATTCATATACACATTACGCTGCACGTATAAGAAGAATACGATGAACTATGTAATAGTCAAACATTTATAAGTCGGTCGCTATGTGATGGCTTTGAAGTTCTGCTATTCTTGCATGAACACGAAAATAGATAATTGCAGTTAAGTGCAAAGTATTTAAAAATTCAATCTTGGAAATGATTAAGTACAAAGGAATTATTTACGAGATCTACTTTTTTGCGTAATACGATTTTAGCCATCTCTGCGGTTTACCGAATATACAAAAGTAGTTCTGAATAAAGAGAACTTCAGAGATTGTTCCCAGATATATATTTTCACGAAATATCGTGATCGTAGGAATTGTTATAATAAAATAAAAAATAACTATGCATTTTCCATTTAAAGGATTATTTGAGTGCGGGATTTCTTAAAAAGTGTCCACATAGCATCCTGGAATGTTCAGATTCAATTAGTGTTTTGCATTTAACTGGCGTAACGCTACACACACACACACAAACTCACTCTCATTATCCAATGAAATTTCTGCACGAGTATTTGTAAGGAGTGTAATCCTACAACTTATTGAGCATGCATAGTAGAGAAAATAAACGTCAATAGAAAAACAAGTCATAAGATGTTTGCGAGTAAAAGATAAATTTACTTCAACAAGAGAATAACGCTATTGCAAGAAGATCCATTCACATAACTTTCTCTGCATCTCTGTAACAAATTATTGTTAAAAGCTTATTCTTCTATCTAATTCATGCTAATCGATTAGCAAACATGGTCTTATTACTTGCTTCCTGTAGGTAGAAGTAAAATAAGGGAATACCCTACACTAAAACGATAGTCAAATCTTTTAAAAGCTGGTTACCATGTGATTGAAGCCCGTTTAAATGCATAGTCAAGAGTTTACAACTTTCTGTACGAGAAAAGGTTAAGTATTTTAAAGCAGAAACAAGTAATACGGAATATCTCGGAAGTGGTCTTCTCCACGAAAAAAAAAACAATCCAATATGACATAAATTGTGTGTTTTAAATAAGATCTACATTTTTGTGTTGTAAGTTTTTGTCTACCTCTTACGGTCAAACATTTGCGCGAAATTCACTAAAATTCATCCAGAATAAAGGAAGTCTTCAGAGGCTATTCTCAGAAAATTCAAGATATGCATTTTATTTGCCACAAATATTTTTAGTATACGGTATTTGAATCAAAATCGTTAGAGCAAATTTTAAGGAAATCAAAATTCTATATTTTTTTTCCATGTAAGTGTAGCATGGGGTGGGGGGATTTTTCTCATAAACTTCGTGTTGCATCTCTGTAAGATATTAAACTTAAACATCAAATTTGGTATTTTACCGACTTTTCGTCTTTGAGTTGTCGTGTTCACGGATACACAAAATTATATTTTCCAGTGAAATCCAGTATCAAATTTATATGTGGAATACGATACCTTCTCTAAACACCATGCACATAGTAAGTTTAGAGAAAGTAAAAAAAGGAGTAGAGTAGATCATAAATACAATGATTAATGTCTAAAGAGGAAGATTTTATTGCAACATATTAAATCCGTATATATAGATTAAAAAATTCCAGCAAATTTGATGTAAACACTCATCATACGTTTATTTGCAATACCTTATTGTAATTCTCCTAAGCCGCATTCACAATGAGATGCAAGTTTAGATGCAATGCAGTATAAGCGCGAGGGAAGACCATTCACAATGAGATGCAAGTTCAGATGTAATGCAGTATAAGCGCGAGGGAAGACCATTCTCAATGAGATGCAAGTTCAGATGTAATGCAGTATAAGCGCGAGGGAAGACCATTCACAATGAGATGCAAGTTCAGATGTAATGCAGTATAAGCGCGAGGGAAGACCAATCACAATGAGATGCAAGTTCAGATGTAATGCAGTATAAGCGCGAGGGAAGACCATTCACAATGAGATGCAAGTTCAGATGTAATGCAGTATAAGCGCGAGGGAAGACCAATCACAATGAGATGCAAGTTCAGATGTAATGCAGTATAAGCGCGAGGGAAGACCAATCACAACGTAGTCCTAAGATAAATGCTTGATCCATAAATTACAAGCGATTGTCTTCCAAGTGCTCCGCAAGTTTCAATTGAATAACACAATCACCAATTACATATAAACAAATTCACTAAATCTTTTAGAAATGAATTCATCGGTTATAAAAAAACCTGATGTGTTCCATTCACATAACTTTCTCTACATCTTTACAATGAATTATTGTTAAAAGCTTATTCCTCAATTTACTTAATGCTAATCGAGAAAACATTATCAGAAAGAGTCCTGTTACTTGCTTCCTTGTAAGTAGAAGGTAAATAAGGAAATGCCATAGGCTAAATCGATAGTCAATTCTTTTAAAAGCTGGTTGCTATGTGATTGATATACCTTTGTATGGACAGGAGTTGACAAATTCCCTTATGAGAGAAAATATAAGTATTTTAAAACTGAAACTAATAACAAGGAATCTCTCAAAAAAAGTATATAAAATAGATTGCTTCTTTTTGTTAAGCAAGTTTTTGCCTATCTCTTACTGTTTACCAGTTACGCGAAATTCCGCAAAATCCATCCAGAATAAACATGTCTTCAGAGGCTGTACCCAGAAAATTCAAGATATACATTTTATTTCTCATTAAATGTCTTACATATAAGAGATTTTAATCACAATCGTTAGAGCCATTTTTGAGAAAATCAAAGTTTAGAAATTTTTACCATGTAAAGGGTAATGGGGGGGGGAGGGGCTTTCTTGAAAATCTTTGTATCCCATTCTTGGAAGATACCGAACTTAAATACAAAATTTGATATTTAACGATCTTTTCGCTTTTGAGATATGCTGCCCACAGACAGACTGGCAGACATAAACGAACATTTTTTCTTAAAATGCTTTCTTTAGATACAGGGAGTCTCAAAACATGTATTTCCGGTGAAATCTCGGTATCGAATTGTTACGTGCAATACAATACCTTCTCTATACACTATGTACCTAGGACGTGTAGTGAAAGAAATTACATACAACTGAATTTTGCGGCAGTAACGTCACAATAATTGCTCGACCAAAAGTATTGAAAATAATGCGAGCATAGAGCTACAGAAGAATGATAAAACTAAACATTTAATGACATGTGAATTTTCTATTTGCGCCTTACGATTTGTGAGAGCAAGAAATCAAGATGCAGATATCCATTAAATCAAAGGCGGATTTACAAGAATGCTGCCAAACTTCTTGATAAAAACAAGAGATTTCGCGGCGTGGCCAAATAGAACAGCATGTATGTACAGTAGGCCCTGTAAAATCTCACATTGCGATCGTGTGCTGTTGATAAGCACGCAATAAATGAAAGACGAATTGCAAAATCCTTTCTCTATGTACGCAACACAAGGATATCTTTTAGAGTTTGCAAGTTCTTGCGTTGCGTTGCGTTGCGTTGCGTTGCGTGTGTCATTATTCAAACCACATTCTGAGAACAAAGAAGAGAATAATATTGCTCCGAGCACCGCCGGTTTAACTACACAGCGTTATGTGTGTGTTAAACACAACGTCTAAAGGACAACATAACTTTAATTAAATATTACTATATGTATGTGTATATATATATGTATGTATATATGTATGTATATATGTATGTATATATGTATTTAGTGCAGTTTCATTACTCATTGCAAACCAGCTTTACATATTTATTTCCTTCTTATTTAAAGTTGCACGCAAATAATACGTTTTAATAATCTATGTATTCCTTTCTTGTCCTGTGTAGAGGTAGGAAATAAATTTGTTTCACGTCAAAAAAAGGCTACATTGTGGCAGGGCACGGAGCCAAGAGTAATATTGTTAAAGTGTGAAGTTGGCAGGGTCTCTTCCTGTTGTACAGAGAGGGTAAGGTTGTAGAGGAGGTTTTGAATCCCATGCCATGAAAGTTTAATCTACTCATCCGAAAAGTGAAAGGAAAAGCAAGTTCCCATCAGCAAAACACACACAAACAATGCATGTTCCAAATTTCTGTTTAGAACACATGGAAAGCATAAAGATATCCTATTGTTTAAAGTACACTATTAAATCGAGTTTTAGGCAAAATCTATAAAGATTACATTGTACAATTCTTTCTCTGAAGAATGCTTCTCCTTAATGTTTATATCAGCATAGAGCGAAACATATAAAAAGCATATATGCGGGAAATGCATGATATCGAAAATTTTGTCTTTAAAAATTAAAACGCATTCTTTTAGGATTAAAAAAATGTATATGTATATTTTTGTTAATTTCCCTGCAAGTGGGTATTAGCCGAAGGCGGCCGCGTCGTGGGCGAGTGGTTAGACCACTTGCATCTCACCTATAATGAAATTATTCACACATGCCCTTGGTTATAGTAATATGCTTGAGTAAGTTGTAGATGGCCTCAATTGCAGTAACGTGAGCTATCTTTCGATAGTATAATAAAAACTATGTATGCAATGATTACGCAATTTGGTGAGGTAAAATTTAAACTAAAAAGAATTTTGTTTTCATTTTCCAGAAATCTCCAGAACCTAGTTGCACGAAAACGGTAATTGCCGCTCATTGTTCTATTATGATACGACAGATAAATTGATCTGATCTGTAAAAAGAAGTGTGTTACATGTTTTATGATGGCAGGCTTAGTATGCTGGTGATTAAAGGAAAAGGGAACGCTTTGCACATGCATTTGATTTCTAAACGTTGATTATTATCGATTCATGTTTGCATTTCAAACTGTAATGTACTTATTCACAATATTTTAAATCTATGTAAAACTTGACTTTCAAACCAATGTATTCACAATATTTTATTTAAATCTATATAAATCTTGCTTTCTTACTGTAATTTGTAATTCACAGGCCTTTTTTTTTTAAGTGTGTAAATCATTCATTGTAATATTATGAATCCAATTGTCCTAAATATTGTATGGTCGCGATATGACCTAACACAAATAAATAATAATAAAAAAATTTTCAAATAACAATAATTTATGGCGACCCTGTTACCTTTCTCTAGCACATATACAATGCAGTTAGTAGATGCAGACGGTATTGTACTCCAGCCAATAATTCGATACCGAGATTTCAACTGAAATACTTGTTCAGAGGATCCCTGAATCGAAAAAAGTATTTTTAGAAAATGGCCAGTATCTGTGTGTGGACAGCATAGCTCAAAACGAGAAGTGGGTTAAATACACAACTTGGTGTTAAGTTTAGTATCTTCGAAGAGTGCGGCACGAAGATTTTCAGAAAGGTCATTCCACTCCAAACTACATTTACATAGAACAAATTTAGAAAATGTTTTTCTCAGTAATAGCTTTTGATTAAAATGCTGTATATTGAAGATATTAGTAACTTAAAAAATAAAATGTATATCCTGAATTTCTTGGGAATAGCCTCTAGAAACCTCTTTATTATGGATGACTTTTGTCTGTTTTGTATAATTGGTAAACGGAAAGATGTAGACAAAAATATACTACACAAAAATTATATCGCGTTAAAACAAACAATTTAATTCGCACACACATTATATATGTATATGTATATATATTGTAGAGATAACCATTTCTGAGATATTCCCTGTTATTGGTTTCAATTTTAAGCTACTTAAACTTTTCTCAAACGGGAGGTCTTCTTTCTTTTCGTTTCTCTTTTCTTATCTTTTTTTTTTTTTTTGATTCCTAGAAATAGAGCCGAATTTCAATTGTTTCACACAGTGACCGGCTTTAAAAGCAGTTGACTCTCGCTTTAACCTAATTTCCGTTCTGTTTGTAAAGAAGTAAAAAAACTAATTCTGCTAACGTTTATCTCGATTAACTTGATCTAGATAAAAGAATAATATTTATAAGGGAAATCAGTATGCGGAACTAGAGAAAATCACATGAATGTAACACATCGGATTTATTTTTCTTCAGAGATCCCTTCATACGAAAGAAAGCTTTGAACTATGCAACACGGTGCTACTCTATCTGTAATATGTTATCAAATGAATACATAGAATAACAGGGATGTTGATGCTAAAACATCGGAAGGTTGCCAGGAGCATAAGAAAGCATCTAGAATGGATGATTTGCAGCATATTATTATTCAGTAAAATCTGATCTGTTCCGTTCACAGAACTTTCTCTAGTTGTCACGAATATAAACTATTCTTACAAAAGATTTATCTTTTATCCGCATTATGCTAATCCAGACAAACGATAGCAGAAATGTTTAAACAGTATAAAATTGAAACCAATAATAAGGAATCCTCGGAAACGGTTAACGCGACAAAAAATGTAGATGTAAAGTTTGTGTTCCAATGACATCTACACTTTTTGTGCAGTAAGTTTTTCTCTATCTCTTACGTTGAAGAGTTCTACAAAAAGTCATTCCAGAGTTCTTAAGAGGTTCTTCCCAGAAAACACAAGGTATACATTTCATTTGTCATGAAACACATTAAACATGTGGCACTTTAATAAAAATTGTTGGTCATTTTTTAGTAAACATTTTCGAAAAATGTTTAATGTAAAGTGTAGTTGGAAAAATTTTCGTGTGCAATCCTCGAAGATACTGAACTTTATTACTAAGTATGGTATTTAACGGACTTTTCGTTTTTAAGCGGACATTTTTCTAAAAATGCCGTCTTTTGAATCCAGTCAAAACATGTATTTCCAGTGAAATCTAGGTATCGAATAGAGTATCTTCTCTATTATGTACATATACCTACGTTTTAGAGAAGTAGCAAACACATCTCATTTTACATTCACACGAACTTCACTACCTATTCTCGAGCCTACTTTCCTTTCAAAAGGTTATTCTTCTATATTTTTTTATATTAAACATATGCAAAATGGTTTTATTACTTTCTCTACACCTACTATGTACATAGTGCATAGAGAAGGTATTGTATTGCATCAAAAAATTCGATGCCGATATTTCACCAGAAATACTTATTCTGGATTCAGGAAATCCCAAAACAAACCTTTCTAGAAAAAGGTCCATGTGTGTGAGTGTGTGTGTGTCTGTCTCGGGACGGCATTGCCCAAAAACGAAAAGTCCGTTAAATGCCAAACTTTGTATTTAAGTTTGGTATCTTCCAAGGATGCGACATGAAAATTTACAAGAAAATCTCCCAATTCCTAACTACCCTTTACATGGAAAAATTTTCGAAATTTTTAATTTCCCCAAAAATGGCTACAATAACTTTGATTAAAATACCGTATATTAAAGATATTTTCATGAAAAACATGTATATCTTAAATTTCCTGGAAATAGCCTCTGAAGACATCTTTGTTCTAAATGAATTTTGCGGAATTTTGTATAACTAGTAAACCGTAAGAAATAGTCAAAAACTTGCTGCACACAAACTGTAGAGTTCGCTTAAATGCACAATTTGTATCATATGCATTTTTTTCCTGGATTTGACCATTTTTAAGACATTCCTTGTTATACATTTCAGTTTTAAAATACATACAGAAACTTGCTCACGCAAAGAATGGGATTCCTAAACCATAGCGACCACATTTTAAAGAATGTGACTCTAGGTTTAGCCTTGGGTATTCCCTATTTCCCTTCTACCTTTAAGGAACTTAGTAATAAAACCGTTTCTGTCAAATGTTTATCTCGATTAGCATGAAGTAGATAGAAAAATAAGCTTGTTAATAATAAGTTGTTACAGAGAGGTAAAGAAAGTCATGTGAATGGAACACCAGCTTTTTTTTTTTTTTTAATATATAGATTGTGATTTAACAAGATCGAAACTTTTGTGAGTAAAACTTCTATATATGATGAGGGGCTACCAATTAACACAAAATATTCAGAATAATCTCTTCAAAGAATATTCTGAAACATATTACCTATATATTTTATTCAAAATAGCGAGCCATTTCTTAAAAGATCGAAAATCTCGAAATATGGTCCAGATAATTTGAGGTGAAATTGTACTGCTAGAAATATTCGTGTTGCATTCTTGAAGGTTCTGTAATTCTAAGTTTAATATTTATCCCACTTTTAACGTGTTAGTTATGTTTTCAGACACACAGGTATGTTCTTTTTTTAAATACTTCTTTGGATTTATGGAATCTAAAATCCTAATTTGTTGTTGGAATCCACTACTTCCAGAGGAAGAAAAAAATGTGTTACATTCAAATGACAAATTTATTAGTGGCTGTACAAACCTTTTTACTAAAGGTTATTTTTTTCTACTTTATTTAAATCGAAATAAAGTTTTAACAGAAATACCTACGTTACACATTAATAAAAAGTTACAAAGGCGACAATGAATAGTCAAATGTTTAACAACTGACCTTATTGCTGGCTTTAAAATGTTCATACTCTCAGTATTAATCGGAAGAAACAACTGAAAATGAATAAAAGAAAGAAATGTAGTTTTATTTATGGACGCTCTTTAACGGACGAAGAAATATCAGCACGAGAAATAGCACAGGCGCTGAGGAGTCTGAAGGGAGGCAAAGCTCCAGGGTTGGATGGACTGCCCCCTGAAGTTTTTAAAGCCGCAGCCAATGTTAATGAGTTTGGTAGGAGTATGTAACAGATTGTTTATTGGGGGGAATTACCCTACCTGTTGGGGAAAGGGCATTATTCATCCCATTTATAAAGGGAAGGGAACTATTGGGAATCCGGATAACTATAGGGGGTTGCTTTGTTGCCAATTATGGAAAAAATTTATTGTAGAGTGTTATATAACCGATAAAGGATTGGGAATCTAAATTTGGCAAACTTTCAAAATTTCAAATGGATTTCAGAGAAGGACACAGTACCATAGATGCCGCTTTTATATTAGACACTTTAAGGACGAAGCAACTGTTAATTAAGCGGGGAAAGCTTCATTGTGCTTTTGTGGACTTTAAGAAGGCATTTGACTCTATCAATCGAAATGCATTATGGTACTAGTTAGGCAGAAAGGGGTTATCAAGTAAAATGGTTAGAGCATTGCAGACAATGTATCAAAATGTCGAATTCTGTGTAAAGTACGACAGAAACAGTGTGTCCGAGAGCTGCCGAAGCTATAGGGGAGTGAGGCAGGGTTGTATTTTATCTCCCTTGCTATTTAATCTCTTTGTGGATGATACTACTGATACAATGATAGCAGAGAATATCCAAGCACCAGTGGTAGCGGATTTGCAGATCCCAACACTTTTATACGCAGACGAGTTTTGTGCTCTACGACAGTAAACGGATTGCAACGAGGACTGGACAAACTTAAAAATTATTTCGATGAATGGCTACTTACAGTTAATGTGGATAAGACTAAGGCAATGACTTTCAAAAAGGGTTGTGTTTATAGCAGGGAGGAGACTTGGACATATGCAGGACAGATACTGGACAATGTTAAACCTTTTGTGCACTTAGGACTCACATTTACAATGAACGGAAAATGGATAAAACACATTGACATCACGAAACAGAAGGCAAGAGTGAAAGCGGCGGGAACTCTCCGGACGCGCTACAGAATACCGAATATATCCATAACCTTAATGGAAACTGTATACGGAGCGACAGTTAGATCCACGATGACATACGGAGGAGAAATATGGGGGTGGGAACAAACATGGAATCTGGATCAAGTGAGGACCCAATTTTTGAAAGGAATTCTGGGTGTAGGACATACTGGACAATGTTAAATGTGCACTTAGGACTCGCATTTACAATGAACGGAAAATGGACAAAACACATTGACATTACGAAACACAAGGCAAGGGTGAAAGCGGCGGAAGCTCTCCGGATACACTACAGAATACCGAATACATCCATAACCTTAATGGAAACTGTATACGGAGCGACAGGTAGATCCACGATGACATACGGAGGAGAAATATGGGGGTGGGAACACACATGGAATCTGGATCAAGTGAGGACCCAATTTTTGAAAGGAATTCTGGGTGTAGGGAGGGGTACGGCAAACTGCGGAATAATGAGGGAATTCGGGGCACATAGTGAAACGATAGAGTGCAAAATCAGAGCCGTTAAATATTGTATGAGAATCGTTCACGGAAATCAATCTCTAATTAGGGCAGTCTGCTACCGTGAACAGTTGCGAATGGAAGGTAATTCGACGTGGGCATCAAAATTAAAGAAAGGGTTGGAAACCATTGGGATGGGAGACATTTGGATGGCGGGGCAGGAAAACAGGCGAAGTACTTGGAGAAAAATCAAGAACCGCCTCTGTGATATTGACAGACAGCAAATAATTGTTCAATGCACAGAGGTGTCATTAGAAGTACAGTCTGGACTAAAATTGGAGTGGGGTATGGAGCAATACATCAAAACAGGTACCAAACTCATTAGAGAGGGGCTCGTGTGGATTAGACTAGGTGCATGGAGGAGCACGAAAATTTCTGACGAGAATCTGTCCCATTTGCGAGGAGGAAGAGTCGTGGACTCACATCTTGGCAAGATGTAGGGGTACGGAGGAATGACGGGAAAAATATTTGCCGCTATTTTTTACTACTGCGAATGTAGGGATAGAAGCATGTTGGACGCTACTGGCAGGCACGGAAAACATGGACGGGCTGAGATCTGAGGAGGCTGCCAATAGAGAAGGGGGGGAGGGAGGAATAAGAACAACTAAACAAAAGTGACTACAATGTTCTACATACATATAATATTATGTCACACTTAGTTACTGTTGTGCTAAGGTTTTATATATGGTGTATATATTATGTGTATATATGTCTTTTAAGTGTAATTATCTATTATAAGAGGGTGCATTTATGAAGGTATACTCTGTGCTGTAAATTTAAATTGCTATATTTGAATATCTTTGTATTTTTATTTTTGGGTTCACTCTTAATTCTTTATTGTTTAATATTCCTTTTGACTGTATATTTCCTTTGTTTCTTTATTTTCGTGTTTACTCTTTTAATTCTTTGTTGTTGTGTTGTTGCTTTAATATTGCTTGTAATATGTATTACAAAACCACGTACGGTCTGTGGACCCATGCGATTGTTGAAATTCTATGTATGATATTGTTATGTCAATAAATACACTTATTCATTCATTCATTCATTCATTCATTCATTCATACTGCAGTTCTCAGCTTCCTATTCTATACTGGAAATGAAACCGCTTAATTTTGCTCAGAGGCCTCTTTTGAGGTTCTTTTATGTGCCGTAAATCTACGACACATGACCAATGGCTTTACTTCCCTTCTGAAGGAAACCATGCTAAGAATTTTTACTCCCGAAAAAATCTATCGTCCTCCGCCAGTTTGAACCCGCGACCTTGGGTATATGAAGTTAGCATTGTGACCACTGTACCACGGAGGGCATCAAATTGTGTGAAAGGTCTTTAAATAAATGGCATACTATCAAAGAATTCGAACCATTAATTACCATTCTCCGAAATGAATTATGTTATAAAAAAGTTTATTTGGAATAAAATGTGTGTTTTAAAATATTCTTTTATTACTTATGCATTACGTTTTCAACTTTCACTTCACAAATATCAATTACACAAGATTATACATAATTACTTCTGGAAGTGGATTAGACAGGAAATTCAATATACAGAATGTTTCAAAACGACACCAAACGAAGATGCGGACCTTGTTGGCCATACCGTACGTGATACGTGAATATAATATTGCAGCTCTAAATTTAGCACATACAAAAACTGTCATTAAATAACCATGGATAAGGCAGTCGTACATAACCGGATGGCACGTACCTGGCTCACTCCGAGAGATGTCGGTTGGTAGCGAAGTACCCAATCGCGTGGTGTAGGCGTGGTTTGATGGACACGCCGGCGCTGCGTTTAGTAATGGAAAACGTAGCATATGGGTGTGGTGTATGACAACTGTTGTTCCTTCGCTGCCTAATCCCAAATGTGTGCTATTTTTAAACACACAAAATTTTAAATAGGAGTGTTTGAAAGTTGCGACATCAAGTTTCGGACAAGTCAAAGTGTAAGCTAATCGACTGCTATCTTCGTTTCGTGTCGTTTTGAAACGGCCTGTATACATTTTATTTGTCATATAAATGTCTTCAATACACGATGTTTTAAGGGGACTCGAAATGCCCTAGCTTGTCAATGTTAAAGTTTGACCCATTATCTCGGCAACTATTTAACACAATGACCTAAACTTCTTCAATGTTTATTCAGCAATACCTTTACGGCTGATTGATGAAAAATAGAATACTTCTGTTCATTAGATGGAAAGGTATAATTTTTACTTCCTCTATACGTACTATATACATAGTGTATAGAGAAGGTATTGCACTCCACCCAAAAATTCGATACCGAGATTTCACCGGATATATATGTTTTGTGGTTCCCTGAGTCCGAAAAAGGCATTTTTAGAATATGGTCCGTGTGTGTGTGTCTGTGGACAGCATAGCTCAAAAACGAAAAGACCGTTAAATACAAAACTTGGTATATAAGTTTAGTATATTCCAAGGATGATCCACGAAGATTTTCAAGTAAATGTCCCCACCACAAACTACCGTTTACAGGGAAACTTTTGATTTTCTCAAAAGTGGCTCTAACGACTTTGATTAAAGTATCGTAGGTATATTAATGATATTTAGATGACAAACTGTGTATCACGAATTTTCTTCGAATAGCCTCTGGAGATATCTTTATCCTGGATGAACTTTGACCGTAAGAGATCACCAAAAACGTACTTAACAAACAAAAGTAGAGTTCGTTAAAACACACAATTTTTGCAATGTCCATTTTTCGTGAAGTTGACCATTTTTTAGATTATCCTTGTTATTGGTTTCAGTTTTAAAATGCATAGTTTTCTCATACGGAAATTAGTTTTCTCATACGGAAATTTGTCAACTCCGGTCCATAGGAACAAAGGAACTTCTGTCACATAGCAACCAGCTGTTTAGCCTATGCTACTGTCTTATATCCCTTTTCATTGCATAGAAGCAAGTAGTAGACGATTTCTGCTAATTTTTTCTCGATTAGCATGAAGTAAAAAGTAGCATAAGCTTTTTAACGATAATTTGTTGTAGAGATGTAGAGAAAATCATATGAATGGAACACATCAGATTTTTACACCTTGTTTCTACCATAGTTTACACACAGAAGTTCAGAGAAGTTAACTTTTCAAGGTTCTCCATCACCACAACTCAAATCTTGGACCACTAGTCGAGAAAGTGCCTTGCCGCCGTCACGAACATAGATGCGAACCTCGTCAACAAAAAGCTATTACAGATCATTGCTTCTCTGGAATAATTTATGAATTTAGGAGCCATGAACTTCATAGAATAGCAACTTTAGCGCTCTCTATTCAGAGTCCCTTGTTCTGAAACAAGTTGCAAAGTTAGCCCAACTTGCCTGGTGTATTCACATGACAAGCTACAAACTCCCTTTACTGCCTGCCTGTCTTCCTTTCCTTGAGAACCTAGGGATGTTTTTAGCACACGTCATCATTGTCGGCCAGTTTCGTCCTCAGAAGCCGTATTTCTTCCCTGTGTCATAGTGGGTTTTATTTCTCTATCAGCTATGTGATGGATTATTTGAGACCACCTTGTGGTTTACCGGGAAACATGCGAGTCAGTTGAGAAATTCAATGCTATGCCGGTATGTTGCCATGATAGCTCAGTGGCAGAGCTATAGACCGGGAGATCCGTGGCTCAAATCCCGGCTATGGCATTGAATTTTTCAGTCTGACTCTACCTATCCAGCTATTCTTTCATTTTACAACAATGTCTTAAATTTGTAAACAATGACGTACAAAATATAATTATATTATGTGTCCGTTTTTTTTTTTTCTCCCCTGAGTGCATTTAATATATTTCATTTTGCTCATTATTGAAAATGAGAAAATTGGCGTAAAATATTAAAGTTTCGCTACATAAGGACAACAAGGCGTCAAATATGCGTAATAACGTGCGTCAATAATTTAATAAATACACAAATGATGTGAATGAGCTATACATATATGAAAATATAAATTGTGTATCAATAAAGTATTTAAAGTATTAATAATTGTTTCGAAAGTGTAATGCATTGTATTTCAGTATATTGAAGTTATTTTATCAAGAAAAAGTTGGTTATGTTATGGTATGGTATGTCTCCCTCTCTTTTCTCTCTTAGAATAGCAAAACTAACTGTTAACTGTTAAATACCTACTATTTAAGTTCAGCATTTACCAAGGATATGAGACAAATATTTTCAAAAAGTTCCCGACCCAACTGTCACTCACCAAGAACATTTTCTAACAACCAGCTCCTACGATCTCGATTTAAATACTATTTTATATTTTCATGGCAACTGAAATGTATACCTTGAATTTTCTGGGAAAAACCTCTGAAGACCTTCATTCTCGATGACCTTTGGATAATTGGTAAATCTTTAGAGATACACCTACTATACAAAAAACCTGATGTGTTCAATTCACGTGATTTTCTCTACATTTCTGTAACAAATTATTGTTAAACAGCTTACTCTTCTAATTTATGATAATCGAGATAAACATTAGCAGAAAAGGTCCTTATTATTTTGTTCCTTGTAAGTAGAAAGGCAAAACTCTTATGCTCCATTTATATGATGTCCTCTAGGTGTTCGGTAAACAAACATTTTATTCAAAACATTCCACTAATCAAGATAAACATAAGCAGTATTAGTCTTATTAATTGCTTCTTTGTAAAAGAGAAATAAGAAAATGCACAGGCTAAAACGATAGATAGTATTGTCTTGTAACAGCCAGTCGATATGTGAAACAATTGAAATTCCAATATCTTTGTTTGCCAGGAGTAAACAAACGAGAAACGAGAAAAAAGATGAATTTTATTGGAGAAAAGTTTAAGTGGCTTAAAACTGAAACCAATTATCCGGAATATTTCGAAAACGGTTAAGCCTACAAAAAGATTTAAATGACATAAATTGTGTGTTAAATGAGATCTACATTTTTGTGTAATAAGTTTTTGTATATCTCTTTTGGTTTGCCAGTTATATAAGTCATCCAGAATGAAGAGGTCTTCAGAGGCTATTCCCAGAAAATTCAAGATATACAAGATATTTCTCATAAAAATATCTTATACATAAGGTATTTTAATCAAAATCGTTAGCCGTTTTTGAGAAAATCAAAATATATGATAAAATGTACCAAGTAAAGGGTAGTTTGGGGTGGGGGATTTTCTTGAAAATCTTCGTGTTGCATCTATGGAAGATCCCAAACTTAAATACCAAGTTTGGTATTTAATGGTCTTTTTGATTTTGAACTTTGCTGTCCAGACACACACACACACACACACACACACACACACACGCGCGCGCACACACACGGATATTTTTCTAAATTTTATTTTTTGGATCAGGGAGCCCCAAAACATATATTTCCGGTGAAATGTCAGCATCTACTTTGCATTACAATAGCTTCTCTATCCACTGTGTAAATAGTATGTGTAGAGAAAATAAAAATGTAGATATCGTTAAAACACAATATTTACATGACAAAACAAAATGTATATTCTGAATTTCTTGGGAATAGCCACTGAAGTCTTCTTCATTCTGGATTGGGTTTTGCAAAACGGGTAAACTATAACAGATAGATAAATACTTACAACACAAAAATTGAAGATTTTTATTAAAACACATAGCTTATGTCATGTAGAGTACAACTTCGCAATACTTATGCTTCTCTCAAACGGGAAGGGGCCATTCGCTTCATACCTCTTTTGTTTTACTCCTGGCCATGCAAAAAGAACCGAACGTCAATTGTTACACATAGATACCAACTTTTAAAAGATTTCACTATTGCCTTATCTTAGTATAATTCCTTATTTCCATACTATTTAAAAGAAAGCAAGTAGGTAATTATACAATTTCTGCTATGGTTTATCCAAATTAGTACAATGGAGATAAAAGAATAATCTTCGTTGCAATTGTTGGTAGAGAAAGTCATGTGAATAGAACACATCAGATTTTTGTAACATCACTTTTATCCTTCAAACTCCTGTTTTATCACAAACAACTTCAGCGAGCTGTGAATTTAAGTTCAGCACCCTAGAAGGATTATGAATTAAAAACGAAATTGGTAAAGCTAAGGTTGGAAATCTCATTGCTTGATATTGGAAGCAAATTTTGCAGCACAGCGCTGAAAGGATTTCCTAACAGCATTACCGCCGTTCTCTTTCATTAAGGAGCACATCGGTTGGTATGGAAATAACTGCTATGGAAGACGTTAAAGGAAATATTGCTGAAAGCTGGTTTTACCGATTAGGAAACGGAAGCAGATCTGTCTTCCAAAGGAGGCAAGCCTGGCTGCGCCGTGTTTTGTTTTTGTTACCAGCATGTTCTGCTGTCAGATTTAGCTAGCGGCAGCACTTTACTATTCGAGATCTGCGAGTAATCGATTTTACGTAACCTAACTTCCTCAACTGCACTCTTCTCGCTCTCAGTTCATTATTTCTCGTTTGAAAATTAGTAACGTCGTTAGCAATTTAGCAGAAGAGCTCTAGGTATCGGTTGATTGATGAGTGGGAAGAATATAAAGTGGAAACCTCAAGGTTTGACATTTCCTTAGGGCTTCGTGGTTTGGGATTAGAAGCTAGAAAATTATTTTACTACGTTAGGTAGTCTTCTGTTAGTTTTAAAGCCAGGTTAGCTCTTGGAGTGGAGTGAGTTATTGACTTTCTAGCAAGAGAAAGTTGGACATTTATCTTCCATCAAAGTGGTATAGCTAACTTGTAAGTTGTAGCATATAATTAATCTGTCTTAACTATCAGTATTCAGGTTTCAAATTCTCCTTGCTATTTATCTAAGAACCATTAATGCCTACAATTGGGAAATTAAATATTTGTTGTTTCTAAGATTTGCTATTGATATTTTTTTGGATTCTTCATCACCATAGGTTAAAACCGAATAGGATTGTTTTGTTTCAAATTGTGTGAAATCCAATACAAACCAATTTTACAAATTTTGTGGTGGGCTTATACGTTAGGAGTCATATATGGTGGCCTTATTGTTGTGGCGTGTTCTCCTAATCACCACGTTCTGAGCACCAGATACTGCGTACTCGGCTTCGTGCCCAGATTTGTGACGTTGGCGGTGCTCTAAGACTCGCTCCACTACCAATGAGTAGACCCACCTACCTGTTGATGTGAATCCACTACCGGTGAAATGCCTCGGGGTTGCTCAGCCTGCACGACAGTTGTAGTGGTACAGCTAATGGGGGTAGTTCAGGGAGTGAGCTTATAAGAATGTAGCCGTACGTAACTTTCCTTGGGTTTATTTTAACTAGGAGGTGCGAGACAAGCACTTTGCTTTACAATTCTGCTAACTTAAACACTTGCTAGGAACTTTAATACTTGGTTATTCACACGTAATTATTTATACTACTTCTTCTTTGATTCTGATTTACACAATTTAATTTAATGCTCGTCACTGACTTTAAATACACTTAACTTAGAGCACTGTAAACTGCTAAGTATTCGTAAGAGTTACAATGTTTCACTTTGCGAAGAAGTGACGTTCAGCATACAGCATGACAGCAGCGCATACAGCATGACAGCAGCATCAGACGGCAAACAGCGGCAAAAACAGCGGCAGAACAGAACATACAGCCCCGATGTGCCTTTCTCTGTTCCGTATATACTAAAAATACTGTCATGGTGGCCTCTTTCTGATTGGACAGAGAGGAAAATTACTCTTTTCCGAATTTTAAGGTTTACCCCCGGAGTGAATAGTTAGTACGTGACTGGATAAAAGAAACCTTATTAGCAAAGAGCTTCCCACACCAGCTCGGCATCAGCTTTCTGCTTTTGCTTTGCTCCAAGCTGAATTTACTCTGCTAAATACATAAGTTAACAAGAATTCGTTCTCTTTAACTATACACTGCTACATAATTAATACACCAACAATAGTCTTGTAGGGAAGCTAAATTAACAGTCTCAACTTGAAAATGTTATGTAATCATTAGCGCCAGAAAATATATCCTCGAATAGTACCTTTACTATGTATGCATTTATGTGTTGAAAATCTCCATAATATACTCATCATGTCCATTTAAAAAACATTAATTTTTAAATTTGATAACAAATTGGACAAATAATTTTTATAATAAAATACAATGATTCTAAACTTAAAATACTATCATATTTATTATTTCATTTAGCGTTCATTATTTCATCCATTAATATGTATGCATTCATTTATTTATTGAAAACTTCCTTACAGCCTATTCGCATTCTTTTCGGCCATCAGGTAGGAAAGAGGGAAAAGATCGGTTCCTGCAACAAGTGGCATCCTTCTCCTTAAGTTCCAGGCGAAAAGAATACGAAGACTGTAATTTGCACATAAATTTGTGTATATAAAAAGCATTAAACTGTAAAATTTTGATCAAAATTGTTAAAAACTAATAAATATTTTTCACAATAAAACAATATATTAAGAAAATATATTATTTTTTATTTCACTTGGCATCTATTATTTTACCATTTAATATGTATGCATGTATATATTGAAAACTTCCATAATAAGCACATAAATGTATCCATATAAGAAGCATTAATCTGTAAACTTTTATCAAAGCTGTGAAAATTAATAAATGTTTTCATAATAAAAGAATATAATTCTCAACGATTTGAAAATGTATTGTCTATTATCTTACTTGGCGCTGTTAAACTACAAATTAACTGAAGCAATAAGTTGACAGATGCATGCTTATTAATAAACACGCCGAACTTTAAGTCTTATTTTCTCGTAAGCTTTTTTCTGTTTTTTCCATGTTCAGAATATTCCACGCAATGAAAAATTTACCCGTTTGTTTAAACATTTTATACTGTCACTCAAAAGTACATTTAAAAAATTACCATACTATTATTCGAAATAATGCTTCAATTTTGAGTAATAAAGTATAAACCTATGAAAAATTAAGTTTTGGAGAGTTCAAAAACTAATAACTCCTTTACAATAGAAACAAGATACGGACGGAGGGCACTCGGCACCACCCATGAGGGAGTGCCACAGGAGGGAGGGATGAGGTGCACACCATGCCTGTCCTTTTACCCAAAGACACAAAGCGTGGATCGTTACTCAAGGAGGGAAAAGATGTCCTTATAGATAGTTAAAAAAAAAATTCCAACACTTAAGGTTTAATAAGTTCTAATCTCGGGCATAACGAATTCAACAAATTACCCAGATTTTAGCAGATTTTAGAAAAACCTTTCCTAAATAAAACTTCAGAGCAATAATGGCAGCAATAATAATAAAAATAATATAATAATATTATAATAATGTCGATTGAGAAATTCCTCTGTATGGAGACAACTTCGTAAAAAAGTTTGGTTGCACAGGAATTGTTAAAAACCAAACGAATGCTAACAGCGAGTTAACCTTATAATCCGGACTCCAACCTCCAGCTGTCTTTTTCACACACACACTCTCAAGCGAGTGCCTTCACTCGACTACTCGAAGCTTCGAAAAACCTGACCAGTGCAGAGAGGGACTGACGTCACACGCCAAAGCCATTAGTTAAGAAGAGCTATTAATCGTACCGGAGCGGAACAAAGATTCATAACAAAAAAGCTCCGGTACATACAGGAAGAGAGATAACCGAGAGACCGGAACCAGGAATTACAGATTCCCTACATTTTCCAGATTAAAGCACCCCGACAGTTGGATAGGCAGACCGGGAGCCCCGCTCCACATAGGGCCGGTCCTCGCCCAGCAGCCAGCCCGTGTCGGGGAACGGAGATAGTCTTTTTACCTGCCACACTGCACCGAGCCACCGACGACACTTCCAACCCTGGAAGAAGCCAACGGGATGAAGGATGAACAAAATGACAAAGGAAACTATATGGAAGGACAAGAAATTCGGGATATGATGGAAACCTACCCAGCGTTCACCTGGCATCACGGGAAAACCCCCGACAAAACCCACGGCTCAGGTAGGCTGGCCACGGGGATCTAACCCACGACCTCCAAACGTAGCCCACAAACGAAACCGTCTGACCAGTAATGCTCGGTTTCGCTACAAAATTGGGCGTCAATATAAAAATTTGATATATTCCAATCAGTGACCTTCTATGCCTGTTCTGCAAACTAACTATGCCTACAAAAAATATTATTTTCTGTCTACTTCATGCTGATGGAGAGAAACATTAGCACCAATGATATTCTTACTTTAAAGTAAAAGCGAAATAAGAAATAAACTACACTAAAACAATGGTGCGTGTGGGGAGAAGATCTTCGTGTCGCATCCTTTGAAGATACTACAGGGCCACGCCGTGGCCGAATGGTTAGACCATCGGCTCTCACCTAGATGGCCTGGGTTCGATCCCAAGCAACCGTATGTGAGATTTGGGGCGGGTTTTCTCCGGTCTCCCCCGCCATCGCATTCCACCGGTGCTCCATCTTCATGTATCATCAGTGTCACCGCCTGCAGTACCATAAGTAATTAAAGCGGGCTTTAAACACAAAAAAAAAAAAAAAGATACTGTTTGGTATTTAACGGACTTTTTGTTTTTTGAGCTATGCTGTGCGCGCGCGCACACACACACATGGACCTTTTTCTAAAAATGCTTTTCTTTGATTGAGGGGGGCTTAAAACTCTCAGTATCGACTATTTGGGTGCGTTACAATACCTTCTCTATACACTATGTATATAGTACGTGTAAAGAAAGTAAAAACGAAATTGGATATCTTCCATATGTGTTTTGAGTATCGGCGTGGGAGGTTAAGTCCTTTGAACCGCGTTTGCCCCTCATACTACAGAAGATCTAAGCCTTTTGAGTCTGCACATACGAAAAGAGTAAACGATACTGCTAATAAGAACGTTCACAATCGCCTGAATGGGAGATCGTGTAGCTCTTAGCTTAATCACAACAGCCCCGCCCACCAAAGAGATTACAACGACAGATAATTAATATAACTGCAGCTCATTGACTTGGATATAGCGCGGGGGCGGCGCGAAGCGTGGTCAGCAATGCGCATTTCCGCGGCCCACTGCACAACAAAGGCAAATGAAAGAACAAAAAGAAAAAGTATTAAATTTCAACGATGCCTGGTACCGCGGTTCTGCGGTGACCAAGCTGTGGTATTGGCCACCGGGACAAATTATAAACCGTCAATGTAATAAATCAACGTGAAGACATCTGCACGCCCTGGTCATCTGTCATCATACCCATCAACGGCAACCGCACACGCTTCACTTAAGGTCTACGATTATTATCTTAGCTCTCTAGAAACTCCATATTCCCTTCTGTGTTTCTGTAACCTGTGTTCTCAGACTAATTCTGGTGAAGATTTCTAACAATCGTAATTGAAAGTCAATTTTCTTTTGTACAGGTAGGTAAGACTGCATGCTACTCAAAAGCTCAATATTTTTACTTTCTCTATACGTACTATGTACTCAGTGTATAGAGAAGGTATTGTAATGCCTGAATCCAAAAAATGCATTTTTAGAAAAAGGTAGGTATGTGTGGGTGTGTGTGTGTGTGTGTGTGTGTGTGTGTGTGTGTCTGTGCAGCATAGCTCAAAAGCGAAAAGTCCTTTAAATACCAAACTGGATATTTAAGTTCAGTATCTTCCAAGGATGCGACACGAAGGTTTTCAAGAAAACCCTCCCACCCCAACTACCTTTACATGGAAAAATGTTCGAGAAAATCAACATTTTCTTGTAAATGGTAGTTCGAGGTGGGGGGATTTTTCTCAAAATCTTCGTGTCGCATCCCTGGAAGATACTAAACTTAAATACAAAGTTTGATATTCTAATGACTTTTCGTTTTTGAGTTATCGGGTTCACGGACACACGGACGCACACGAACCTTTTTCTGATTTTTTTTTTTTTTTTTTTTTGGATACAGGTGACCCTAAAACATACATACATTTCTGGTGTAGTTTCACATAGTACGTATAGAGAAAGTAAAAATGTAACATCGAAATATCGAAAACGGTTCATTCTATAGGAAATGTTATCATGAACTGTATATTTCAATAACTCTCAAAGCTTTTAGTATTGTGAGATTTTCTGTAAGTCTTGAAACAGGTTCTTCAATTTTGAGACATTATATTCAAGCTTTACATGCTATTCACAAAAATTCCAATCATGTAAGTCAAAAAAATATGTTAAAATACGATATTTTAATTTATACCCATAGAAATTTTTGATGAAATGAAAAATAACAGTGCAATTTATATGTAACGTACCAGGTGGCCCAAATGCCCGTATTTGGCGTGCGTAGATTCTATTCGTGGGTTAAAAGAATTGCTATCCCACTAGGCTATTTCAAGTTGAACGCGGTAAGCGAGGAGGAATTGGCGCGAGCGTTTTACCCCTTTGATTTTCATCTGTCTTAGCATCTTATCTATCATATGTCTGGTCTATCAATGTATCTATCTGCATACTATCTTATATTTATCTGTTTCCATATCTGTTTGTCAATTTGTCTATCTATTTATCTATGCAATCATCAATACTCCTGTCGCCTGCCTATCTAACCTATCTAACCTATCTAACCTATCTAACCTATCTAATCTATCTTATCTATCTTGTCTTATCTGCTATCTGTCATTCTGTTCATCTGCCTGCCTGCCTGCCTGTGTGTCTCTCTCTGTCTAGCTATCCGTCTCCCTGTCAGTTTGTCTATCTGTGTCTCTGTCAGTTTGTCTATCTATTCCTGTCTTTGTCTATATGTTTATATCTATCTATATATCTAATCTCAATTTGTCTATGCCTACATGTATATCTGTCTGTCTGTATGCCTATTTGACATACTTCAAATTCACTCTAACGAACTTGCCGATCCCAGTGGCCGCCCTCGCTAAAGTGTCTCGCTTTGGCGCTTCGTGGTGCGCAGGATCGTGGGTTCGAGTCCCGCCTTGGGCATGGTGTTTCTGTGTTTGTAAATGTGTCTGTGTTTGTGTATGTATATGTTAAAGGAAAACGTTAAAAATAAAAAGGTCTACTAAGGAATTATAGGAAACTGGAGAAAAAAGGAATACAGCGCCGGAGTCCTGACAAGATCAGTAAGGGAGAGGTGAATTAAGTAAAATAAAACAAAGGCCTTCCCTCCCTAAAAAGAATTTTTTACCCAAAATTGAAACTTTTAGGAATAAAGAAAAACATTGGTTCTATTTATATACTTTTAGAACTGTATTTTTAATTTTACAGTTTTTGGCTACTTTTTTCAAAATAAAAAAACTTGAACCCTCTTGAAAGTGTCGCATACATACTATTCCCACAGGATGGATGTAAGTGCACGTATAAACTTAACAGAACAGAAATATTATTACATTGTAAAAAAACTAACAAATGTTAGTATTTTACAATGAACCTACTGTGTAGATTACATCATAATTTGATTAAAATCTTCCCCTGAGATTTGTACAAATTAAAAGGTAGAATACTCCAAAAAGGATGAACGTTACAGATGATTGCATATTGTTCGGCTCTGCTGCCGTAGTTCATGTTGACAGGGTTTTACGATCTTAGGTTACCAAGACAACGCTCCCGCTCACCATAAAGGGCTTTGTTTTGAAAGTAAAGAGGCTGAGATAATTTTTACGCTCTCTGCACCGGCTATTTTTGGTCTTTTCTCATTCTGAAGTTGTTACTCGTGCATCATCCTTTAGTCACCGTTCGATAATATGAGAGACAAGCTAATCAAGAAAGGTAATTATTGTTTACCGGGAAAAACACCAGTCTGCTGGGGAATTTTATGTTTTCATTGTTCTCAGTGGTAGAGCAACTGGTCGGAATTGAATTTTTCAGTCTGACTCTACCTTTCCAACTCCTGTCCTACGCACAGCTTGTATGGAGGAAACAATTAATTAATTATTATTGATCTGATAGTTGGTTAAATTATGAAGCCCGCGACATAAAGTACTTACGACTTTTAAGTCGCCATTAGATTATATGACCTCATAATAATTTGGGATCTCCTTGTGGTTTATCGGAAAAAGCACGTCATTTAGGCACGTGGTGAAACCATGGTTGTGCAATCGTCTCCACAACTGTACTCGCGAATACAGCTCCTGAAAGTGGTGAGGACGGGTGGGCTATGACGTAACGTTACAGTGCATTCACCCCTTGCCTGAGACGTGCAGATGTGGATTGTAATAACAATCTAAGGAAACGTGTATGCACATTTAAGGACGAATGGGAGGAACACTTTTTCTGTACTGCTTCTGACGAAAAGTAGGCCCCTTATTCGTTTCAAGAGTTTACGGGAGATATATAAGGCCAATATAAGACGCCATTATATTCCGTATCATAGAGAGCACATGAATATCATATATTATTGGCATTGTTAACATTAGCAGTAGTAATAGTCTATTATTATTATTATTGTTGTTGTTATTATCTCTATTAGCTTTAATATTATATGCTATGTGCAAATATAATTTAATAAATTCATTAAGTTTTAAATATACTTTAGAAGGCGCTGTAAATGGGAGCTTAATATATTCTTAGGAATATCGAAATGCAATAATGGACACAAGTGTATAATTCATAGTCTTATTAAAGGGATGGAAACGCCAATACAACTCCAGGAACTGAAGGATGTTTCAAAATTGAAAACAGTAAAATCACATTCACGATCTCGGATACCAGATACAAATCTATGAGCGCAGTTAAAAGTAGTGACCGTGAAATATATTTGAAGATCCTTCTGTCATAATTCCTCTCACAAAATCACTCTTCACTGTGACCTGTGGCAGATATTTACAGTGCAGCACTGTGACTCTGTCCCTTACCGCCAACTGACCACAATATCTTTGTAGTGCGGCACAATTCGCTGGTGACGTGCACTTTGGAGACGCCTGCAGTTGGGGAATATACTGCTGTGTCGGCATGTTGCAATGATAGCTTAGTGGTTAAGCGCAACTAGAGGACAACATGGTTCAAATACCAGCTATGGCATTGCGTTTTACAGTCCAACTCCTGTCCTACACACGGCGAGTGTGGAAGAAAGAGCTAATTCATAGTAATTTGTATATCTCTTTCTTTCTCTACTACTTTTACACAAGAAGCATTTCATACTGAGATTTGCCGGTAGTTGTCGTTTTCAAATTCTTTGAATAAAACATCACTTTTATTAGAAAAAGCATTCCTACTATGAATAAGCATAACTCAGGAAAGAAATTCAGTTAAATACCATCCTACCAAGGGTACGACATGAAGACAATACCCCACCCTGGACTACCCTTTACATGGAACATTTCTGTAGATTTTGTTTTCTCCAAAATAGCTCCAATGAATTTGATTAAAATGTATTAAATCATGTAACATGCGTAGTTTCTAGATAAGTGAAGCATTTAGTTTTCTGGAAATAGCCTCTAAGAATCTTTTCATCCTAAATTATTTTGTATATCTTGTAAATCTAAGAGATAGACAAAACTGAGCAAAAACTGTAGATTTCGTTAACACACACAATTTAAATTAAAATATTCCTGAGATATCCTTGTTATTATTTTACAAAACCTTAAACGTATCTCGCTTGGTACTATCGTTTTGTTTTGCTTTGTTTTTACCTTCTTAGGTATGTAGTTAGTGAAGGTATAGTATTCCACCCAAAATTTCAATACCGAGATTTCACTGGAAGTACACGTTTTGAGACCCCTAAATCCAAAAGAAAAACAAATTTAGAAATATATGTGTGTGTGGGTGTGTGTATATGTATCTGTAAGCAGCATAGGTCGATTAAATACAAAGCTTAACTCTGTGCCATGCAAAGAAACGAATATCAATGACAATCGCATAGCGACAGCTTTTAAAACATTTGATTATTGCTTTAGCATGTGTATCTCCTTAGTGTCCCTCTACTTATAAGCAGCTAAGTAATAAGACAATTATTCTAAAGTTTATCTCGATTAAAATGGAGTAATGTTTTGTAATAAGTTTATAGAAAAGCTAGAAAAAGTCAATGTGAATGGAACATATCATAGTCTTTTCGCTCGTGGTCATGCAAAGGTCATGAAATTCCAAAGGCAACCCTTAAGAGTTTCGCTTTTCAAAACTGTAACTATCGCTGTATCTATTACACAGTGCAAATGTAAATTGAAAGTTTATGTGAATTAATGGGATATGGATAGAAAATTGAGTTCTGGAAGAACAGTTTGTGGGAAATAAAATAGACATCAACACATAGATGGTTGTTTATTCTCTAAACTAGCAGTGGTCAATAAAACTGTTTCGAAAAAATGATACAAATCTTGTGTGCCATTCAAATTACTTTCTCTACCCGTTCTGCAAACAGACTATTCTTACAAAAGAGATTATTTTATATGCATCGTGCTAATCAAGAAGAGCGTTAGCAAAATGGTCTTGCTACTTGATTTCTTGTAAGCATAAGTGAAATATGGCTAAAGCGATAGTCATATATTTTAAAAGATGTTCGCAAAGTGTGCAGTTGGAGTTCCATTCACTTTGCAAGCAAGATATAAGAAAAGGTAACCCCGCTGATAAAATTTAATCACTTTAAACTTGAAACCAATAAAAAGGAATATCTTGGAAACGGTAATTCCACCACAAAAATGTAATGGCATAAATTGTGTGTTTTAACGAGATTTATAGTTTTTGTGCAGTAAGTGTTTGGTCTATTTCTTACGGTTTAATAGTTAGGCAAAATTCAGCAAAATTCTTCCAGAACAGGTCTTCAAAAGCCATTTACAGAAAATTCAAAATATACACTTTATTTGTGATGTAAATATCTATAATATGTGGTATGTCAATCAAAATCGTTTGAGCCATTTTGGAGAACAACAAAATTTTCAAATATTTTTCCATGTAAAGAGTAGTTTGGTGTGGGGATTCTCTTAAAAATCTTCGTGTTGCATTCTTGGAAGATAATTAAATACGTTCTTGATATTTAACGTTATTTTAGCTTTTGACCTATACCACGCGCGCGCACTCATGCGCACACACACACACACACATACGGACATGTTTCTAAAAATTGGATTCAGGAGCTCTCAAAACATATATTTCTGGTGAAATCTCGATATCGAATATTTGGGTCCACTATATACTATGTGCATCATACATGTAGGGAAAGTAAAAAGTAATGGGAATATGTAATTAACGGGTCCAATATTACATTCGGAAAACATGCAAGAAAGTAAGTGTGGGTAGATCAACGGCTGATTTCAAGAGGTTGTGCACTCAAATCTCTTCCGATCAAATCAATAGCAAGAAAACGGATGAAGCACTTTACTAAATAAATAAGAGAAGGAAGTCTGCGAGGCAAGTAAGGCCATTATCTGGTGCATTTCAATTCAATTGTGTTAGAGACACCGTCATATTACACATTTACAGTAAAAACGACGTTCCTCTAAGGTGTGGTGGCTAGCCAGGATGGTAGCCTCAAAAACCCCAGACTACAGATCTAAACCTCACGGAGAGTACTGGATTTTTTTCGGACGCAAAGTTGCTTAGCTCAGCTTCCTTCGAAAGGGAAGTAGTGATCATGTGTAATGTTTATGGTCACCTAAAAGAACCCCATACCTTGAAAGGAGGAGGTTTCTGAGCAAAATTCCTCCATTTTCGCGTCCGCAAGTCGTGATTTCGTCTTCCTACAGTGCCATCTATGGGCGCCGAGTTGATCTCTCATCACCATGGCGCATAGCGGCAAACACACGAACTAGAAATTCAAATTCAATTACGGGAACTGCTCTCTGCTTCTCTTATGATATACAGAATATAACAAACTAAAACAGTCATCCTTGTGCTAATATAAAAGAGCATGCATAATGATGAAAAGAATATTTCTAGTTATGGACCACAAAATGTACTAGAACATTATACCGTCTCTTTTCAGGACAATGGAAACTTCACATAAGTTGAGTACTCACTTCTTGGATGATGATGATGATGATGATGATGAAGATAATAATTGTAATAGTGATTGTATTAGTAATAATTGTTATAACAATAATTAACTTGAAACTAAATACTCAACGAATACTATTGATATAATAAATTAGATCAATTAAACATTGAGAAGCTTCAATGAAGGGAGATTGTGAGAAAAAATGCCTGAATGTTTTTTGTTACTTCCGCAGTTAAGTTGACTTTAGTAAAGGTGAGGCACTATCTTGTAAACCTAGATTTGCTTGTGTAGACATATTCTAAAAGAAGTATAAACTTCATTTATGGAGCTTAAATCCATTGTACTAGTCTGCTATATTAGAATTTCTTAGTAATTAAAGTTAATTTTAAAAAAAGGTGATTTAATTAGTAAAATATTAATTTGTACTATCCTATTATTTTAGTTTATTTAAGTATTATGAAATAGTTATTTTTTCAGGTTCTATATGATTTATGTCGCTCTCCCTTGGATTTAAGTTTAATATGTCACAAGGATGTGAAACGAAGACTTTCAAGAAAATCTCCCACCCCAAACTACCCTTTGGAGCATTTTTGGAAAATTTATATTTTCTCAAAAATGGCCCAACAATATCATATTAAGATATTTTCAGGACAAACGAAATGTACAACCTGAGTTTATTGGGAATAGCTTCTGAAGATCTCTTCATTCTGGACCACTTTTGTATTACACGTAAACCGTACAGTTACCACACAGAAAAATATGTAGATCTCGTTAAACAGTTTTTCTAGATTTAACCATTTTCGAGATATTTCTTGTTATAGGTTTATTTTATAGCTTCCGTTTCATCTCTTTTGTTTTACTCCGGGAATGCAAAAGAGGACGAATTTCAATTGTGTCACGTAGCGATGAGGTTTTAAAAGGAGTTTGCTATTGCTCTGGCCTGGTGCATTCCCTTATTTCCCTCCTACTTACAAGGAAGCAAGTAATAGGACCAATTCTGCTCTTTATTTCAATTAGCATGTTGTAGATAAAAGAATAATATTTTGTAAGGAAGCTTTGTCTGTGAAAAAACTAGTGAAAGTCGTGCGAATGGAACAGAATTATTTTATATTTATGTTTAAGCGTGTTATATTATAATTAATGGGCTAAGTAAGTTAAAGAAATATATTTTTTTAAATGTTTTAGTAAGAAATGTGTTTATACTTTGTTCGTCATAGTGTCCTTTTTTTTTTCTTTCAATTTTATAAACTTTGTAATCGACAGATTAGATATTTCTGCTCAATGCTTCAAAGTTCCCATCACAGGTTAAAAGTACTGAAAATACTTAAGTGACTGTGCAACTTAGGACATATGCCCAGCGTTGCACTTACTACGTGAATTAAGAGGTGCATATGGAGTTTTACAATTACAAATATCCATCGATTTATCTAAATCAGTAAAGAGCAAATGGATAGAAGAGATGGCCACAAAACAACTCAGACGTTTTTCTGCATTAAATTAAAAAAAAATTCTACTAGTGACACTACAAATTCTATGATACATACATCTCACAAATATAAAGGACTTTCAATACTGAAAACGTCTTGGGAAGTATATCTTCAGCAACTGAATATTAACATCAAGCTGCAGTTACTGAGCGATCCATATGTCAAAGTAGTACGAAATTATGAAGCCATCAAAAACCTCTGCCTTTCTGCTTTACAGATGGAACGGTCTGATAAAACAGACAATTGAGAAAACCCTTACGTGACAAAGAGTATCAGATGCGGTGTTCTTATCCTCATAAAGGAAAAGGAGTGGAACCATTTGCAGAAGTTACAGCCGCAAACACGTGGCTAATTAATAAAAAAGGCTTGAGCAGTTCTGAATGGAGGGACATACTGAAAATGAATGCCATGGTAGCTCCGGTTCGCGGATTCCCGGACGATTTTCAAGCACAAACCACTGCAGTGAGTATGAAACTCTTCCCCATGTGCTTGGAAACTGTCCTCATGGAGAACTGCTGAGAATAAGAGACACAACACCATAAGATCCATCTTTGCAAACGCACTACGTGAAACTGGACTAGAAGTTTACGAGGAAGACTACTGCCTAGCTGATGGTGGTAGTAATCGTTACATAGACATCATTGAGATAGATAGAAGAAAATCAGAAGCAGAGATAATAGACCCGACCATCCGCTTTGAACTGATTAAAGACCAACCTCAACAAGTTCATTTGGAAAAACAGAAAATATATGAGCCCACCAAACCAAATTTTAAATAAAAATATAATTTCATAAAAATAACAATAGTAGGCCTATTTTTTGGATCTCGAGGAACAATTACAAGTATGTTTGTGAAATGGAAGGTAAAATATAAAATTAACAGAAGTATGGAACAAGTAATCACGGAAAACAAAAACATTCCGTAGCCATTTTTCGAAATCATATATATGCTTTGAACAGAACGTAAAATGTATTTTGGTTTATAAATCGCTTTATTTTTGTAGTTTTCTTTCTCTTTATTATAACTCTTATTGTTGCATATATTTTATAATTTGTTACAATTTGTTCTCATAATTTAATTTTATATAACTTTTATAACGTATGGTAAAATATTTTTTGTAATATTCACCTTTAACATTTGTTGTTGAAAACTTCTAAATGTATATTGTTCTGCGTCACTTGGCAATCTCATTTATGAGTCAGACTAATAAATAAATTCTTGGGAATCAAGAAGTGAATGTTATACGGCAAATACTTTAGCGAAGTTTGGTAAAAATTTGTACATTTTCGAATTTTTGTTTATTGCACATTTTCTATAGTTTTTGTGCTTTCAAGCTACACATTTGTTTTTTTTTGTTTTTTTTAATATTAACTATTTTAAATTTACAAATGGCTATTTAATCGGCTCTTTTACTAGTTAGGTAAAGCACTGCATTCGACATGAATCTCATTTTTCTCAGACCATTTTTCACTATTCACCTGTTAGCTTGAAATTTTAGGAGGGCATTTGTTTACCCAGAGTTAAAAAAAAAATTGTTTAGTATAAATTATTTTCTACAGTTCAAATTAAAAAAAAAAGGGTTGAACCAATTAAAACTAAGAAATGCCTGCAAATAATTTATTTTCAAGTATTTGCAAAGAGATAGAGCATTGTCCAGGAACGTCTTTCATATGGCCTAAACTTTGATTTTCTCAGGCACATTGTTTTAAGTATCTTGATCAGCAGTAAATGTTAAAAATGGAGTGGAAAAATGATAAGATACAGAATCTCGGTGGGCAATAAGAAATTTTCATTTCAAAAAGAAAATTAACGTAGCTTAAATAACTTTTTGTAAAAATCTATTGCGACGTATTCTTGTGACTCATGGGTACTATGGCAATGTGCAGTTGACAGAGGCACCTAGCACCTCGATCCCCATTGGATCCTTTGTGCTTACACCCCCGGTAGGAACGGCCAAGGTGATGAAACCACTGAGCACGAATGGACTGCAGGTGACACGGACAACAGAGTTCCATAATGCATAGCTTCGGACTTGGCTAAACGGTCAGAGGATTGTTGTATGACATCCCAGTATCGGGACCGGGGAACAGATTTAGCAGTGGAACCTCGACAGGTTTCCCCTCTCAGAAGTTCCAAATTAAGCCTCTGTCATCTGCCCGCCACCTGAGCCGCAGCCCCGTAGTCAATGTGAGAGATGAAAGGGAAATGTAATGAGAGGAAATGAGAAAAAGGAGCATATTGGTGCTCTGCACCTCCCCAGCATTCGATTTCACCAGTAGAGGAAACCCACAAAACCCCCTTATGTTCGGAGTGGACGGTCGCCAGGGATCGAACTCGGTACTCTGAAATGTGAACCTGAGTCATCCCGCTCGGCCGTTGGTACTAATTCTGTTTTTAAAGAATAATAAGCTTAGTGATGCAGTTAACAATATAGATCAGGTGTTTCAACTCGCTCGTCTGAGCCAGAATACACGAGCGTACTCAACCATTAAACTCCGAGCAGAGTTGTAGGGGTAGTGTGGTAGACAACATATCTTTGGATGAAGTCAGCAACAATATCTGAGTCCTAGCTACTTTAATTCCAGCACTTGAATCAGCCGTGACGATAGCTTGCTATCATTGCATGTTGGAGGTAGATCGCTGTGAGTCACGAGTTATTCTATGCACAACTTGGAATACCCTGACATGGATAATACATAGGAGCACGACTAATACATATTTAAATTTGAAAATAATAGTAAACAATGAAAAAGAATTACATATCTGACTGTCGATTTGGATCTTAAGTTATATGTTTCAAACAATGGAACTTCTGAAAAACGACAGCAAAGAAACATACAACTAGAAACCAAAAAGTTCAGGAGAATTAGGTCTTTCTAAAAACTAATGATAGATGACAGAAAACATAAAATGAACGATAAAATAAAATGTATTCGTCTCCAACAGAAGTGAAGACAGATGAAATATGTTGAAAAGATCAAAACTTCACATACTTAACGTTTTACTGTCTCAAAAAGACAAAATGTATAATTAGAGAAATCTAATAACTTTAAAGCTCTTAGAACAATTTGATGAATGATACAAAAGAAAAAAAAAAAACATTACAGATAATGATCAGGAACGTCGACAAGCTTTTAAAATAACACTCGAGCGATAGGTGGGAGTAATATTGTTTCAATCGATTTGATTGCATCGAATCACTTGAAAGTCTTCTCGTTACTTCAGCCATCAATTTCATTTCCGATATTCTGCGAATGTAAGAGCTGAGCTACGGAAGGACAGAGTGAAGGTATCAAAGCACAGGTAATAAGGTCACGTGCTGTTGAAGCTACAGAGAAGCAAATGCATCCATTAAATCCCTCGAAGTGTAAGATTCTTGCTAAGTTGCTACAACGACGCTAAACAAATAATATCCTAAGACATAATTAACGAGCGCTGAAATGACTTAAGATGTATAATTAGATTCGTAATAGGTTCAGTTTCTGAGTTTGTATAATGAGATTGTGCTAAAAGACACTTCAGATTCTACAGGGTATCCATAAAGTAAGTCCACTTTAGCATTTTTTATTATAATACTACTTAATATTAGGTAAAGCTTGATTGGCTTATATTATGCCTAAGGTTCCTCGGTTTTATTTTTTCATTACAGAGATTCAATATGAGCACCATATGTAGCGCAACAAAATATGTCAATGCGATATTCTAACTCCTACCAGATTGTATTGTATTATTTACAATAAAATCAGAAATGTTGAAGATGAGACTGCTCTTCAGGGTGATTTAAATGAAATTAGTGATTGGGCTGCTGCAAATAAAATGAAAATTAACGCTGGCAAAAGTAAGTCAATTACATTTAATAGATCTAGGGAAAAAATTCTGCAGAACTATCACATGGGTGGGGAAAAAATTCCACAGGTGGACAGCTGCAAATACTTGGGAGTTTACTTGGCGAGTAACGCTGGATGGGACGAGCAGGTAAATTCTGTATCTTAGAAAGCGTGGAAAACGCTGCGCTTCTTAATGAGGATTTTAAAAAAAGGGAGTGCAAAGTCCAGGGAAATGGCGTACAATCCTTAGTGCGGCCGGTCATGGAATTTGGAGTAACTTGTTGGGACCCGTGTAGAGTAAATCAAATTGATTCGTTAGAAAAGATCCAGAAAAGGGCTATAAAATTCATAAAAAGGGGTAAATATTTTGGGCCTACAAACGCTGAGGAGATAAAATGGGAGCCGTTGAAAGTTAGGCGTGAGAAACAGAGGTTGTGCGCTTTATTTAAAGCTTACGCTGGCTTAAACGCATGGGAGGACGTTACTGACAAACTGGAAAACCCAACTTACTATACACGAAACGATTATCCGTTCAAAATTAAGGGTAGAAGATACAGAACTGACGTGGGAAAGTTCTCCTTTGTAAATAGAACCATAAAAGACTGGAATGAATTGCCTGGAGCAGCCTTTCGGGGTTGTCCCCTGTCTCTGAAGAAATTTAGGAAAAATCTTGATTTTAAAGTTGGATAATTTCTGTAAATATTCCTTAAATGAAATGCTTGTGATTTTATATTGTTGTAAATACAAATGTTAAATTGGTTGGTGATTCTAATTATGAAATTAATCAATCTGAATTGAGAGAAAAATTAATGTTTTCATATTTGTGTAAATAACTATCATATCTAGTTTACAAAGCCATAAACTGCAGCTGTGATTTATTGTTTATATATCTTGTATACATATATAACTCTGCCACCGGGTGATACCCACTTGCAGAGAAATAAATACATACATACATACATACATATCAGAATTCACCGTAGTTGCGGCTTCTTCCATTCTCATTCGTAGATCCTGTAGATCTCGTAGTACAGGTGGCACGTTTTATTCTTTATGTAGCTCAACAGAAATTATTCGCGAGAGTTAAATCAGGAGATCGCGGCGGCCATTTCATGAAAGCGTTATCCATGTCGAGGTAGGTTCTGCCAATGACGGTGGCCTTCATGAAAAAGCAAACAAGAAAAGAAAAAACAAATCTGATGTGTTCCATTCACATGATTTTCTCTATATCCCTGCAACAAATTATTGTTAAAAAGCTTATGCTCATATGTACTTCATCCAATCGAGAAAATATAACCAGAAATAGTCTTATTACTTGCCTCCTTGTAAGTAGAAGCGAAATAAGGGAGTACCATAGGTTAAAGTGACAGTCAAAAGCTGGTTGCTATGTCACTGAAGATCCTTTGTTTGTATGGACAGGAGTTGACAAATTCCCGTATGAGAAAACTATAAGTTTTTCAAGGCTGAAACCAAAAACAAGGAATATCTAAAAAATGATCACAGAACGAAAAAACGTGTATAACATAAATTGTGTGTTTTAATGTGCTTTACATTTTTGTGTGGTAAGTTTTTGTCTATCTCTTAAGGTTTAGCAGTTAGGCAAAATTCCTCAAGAATAAAGTAGTCATCAGAGGCTATTCCCAGAAAATTCAAGATATTCATTTTATTTGTCAGGTAAATATCTGTAATATACGATATTTAAATGAAAATCGTTAGCCATTTTTTAGAAAATCGAAATTTTCGAAAAAATTTCCATGTAAAGCGTAATTGGGGGTGGGAGGATGTTCTTGAAAATATTCGTGTCGCATCCTTGGTAGATGCCAAACCTAAATACACACACACGGACCTTTTTGTAAAAATGCTTTTTTTGGATTCAGGGGGACCGAAAACATGTATTTCCGGTGAAATCTCGGTATCGAATTTTTGGGTGGAATAAAATACCTTCTCTATACGCTATGTATATAGTTCGTATAGCGAAAGTAAAAACGCAGCGTATATTTTAGGATGTGATATGGCACAAAACGCATTTAACTTTGGTGAATCACGTTCGTGTTCCATGATAAGAATACCCCAAAGTCGGCATTGTCATCATAGGCTAGCTTTAGTTGATATTTGTACCGTTTCATCCACAAGCGTTTACGTAACACCCACCGTACTGTATGGCGTAGTATTCCCAGCTCAAGAGACTCTCTCCTCATGGATTTCATGGAGACGCTTAACACATACTAATGAATTGGACATCCGATCAAAAACATCCACTTTTGACAAATTGATGAAACCACTTCTGCATCATCTTCTTGTGGGGTGCTGCTTTTCCAAATCTCGTTCGAAAAGAGCGTTGCACTGGAGTGGCACAATCATGTGTATCAAATTGCAAGACGCAATTAAATTTTTCAGCCTTTGCTGGATTATTGCCACAGCTCTGCTTGTGTCCAATTAGAAAACTATATAATCAAACAATAGTAAACCTTATGGATTTCTCTTGCATGTGTCATCTTATTTATTACAATTTGTTCGGTAGGTTATATGCTATAAATTACTGAAAATGGGCCTTATAATAGGGACATCCTGGTATATGCAGGATGGGAGGTGAATAGCAAAAAGTATCAGCGTTTCAGGACGATGTGATGATCCAGTATTTGCAGCATTCCCCACCATCTATTTTCTAAAGTTATATTCATGAGAAAAATTGTATTATGTATTGGCTATTATTCCCCATTTTAGACGTCCACTTGTTACGTAACAGGTCACATGGTTGGCCTTCCTTTGCCTTGTGCCTTTACCGACTAGAGGTGGTGTGATGTGAGGGAAGAATGTCGGTCGTAATGAAACTCAACATACCCGGGCCTCATGGCCGCGCTTGCTGAAGTGTCTAGCTTTGGTGCTTCTAGACACAGGGGATTGCGGGGCAATCTCTCTCTCTCTCTTTCTCTCTCTCTCTCTTTCTCTCTCTTTTCTCTCTCTTTCTCTCTCTCTCTCTCTCGTTAGGTCAGTCTAAGTGCGTTACATTAAAAAAAAAAAAAGAAATCTGATGTATTGCATTCACATGACTTTCTCCAAATCTCTGCAATAAGTTATTGTTAAAAAGCTAATGCTTCTATTTACTTCATAATAATCGAGAAACAAATTAGCAGAAATAGTCTTACTTGCTTTCTTGAAAGTAGAAGCGAAAAAAGGGAGTACCATAGGTTAAAATGATAGTCAAAATGCTATGTGACTGAAGTTCCTTTGTTTGAACGGACAGGAGTTGACAAATTCCTGTATAAGAAAAGTATGTTTTTCTAAGGTGAAACCAAAAACAAGGAATATCTCAAAAACGATCAACTAAAAGAAAAAGTGTATATAACATAAATTGTGTGTTTTAACGTACTCTACATTTTTTGTGTTTTAAGTTTTCGTCCATCTCTTATGGTTTAGCAGTTACGCAAAATTCCGTAAAATTCATCCAGAATAAAGTAGTCTTCAGATGCTATTCCCAGAAAATTCAGGATATACATTTTATTTGCCAGGTAAATATCTTTAATTTACGATATTTTAATAAAAATCGTTAGAGCCATGTTTAAGAAAATCAACATTTTCGATTTTTTTCCATGTAAAGGGTAGTTTGTTGTGGGAGATTTTCATGAAAATCTTCGTATCGCATAATAATAATGATGTAATATTAATGATGATAATACTTTTTACAGGACAACAACTATATGTGTAGAATTGGAATTTTAGTCACAAGATTTCAGACGCAATTTATCAACATTTTTCAAATTTGCTGCTTAAAGTGTATCAAAACAATGGAATAATAGTATGCTTATGCTACCATATATAACAATGTGAATGGAAGACTAAACTATATTAGATTGGTTCAATGTTGATAACTTGAGCCTGAATATGAATAAAACTCTCTTTTGTTTTTAGTCATATTAAGTTACTGGAATTTATTCTTGACAGTAAACTTTTTTGCAAATATCACATACTCATGTGTCTAAAATTGTTGAATTGTGGAGTTTTAATCTGGTTATAGCACTGGTGCAAGGGAGGTTTTTATTTTATCCATCCCCCTAAAAGTTTTAAGAATTAAAGGCTTTACCTCTTATGAACACTGCTGAAAATGTTTTTAAAGATTTTGGAAATTTAAGTATTTTTTTCTTGTCTGTTCGCCGGGAGGATCAGGGGCTCGTGAGCAGGTTCTCGGTGTAGGAAGCGTTCCAACTGTAATCGATAGGGACTGCATCCAACCTTGCGCCCGTCGTCATCCAGATCTGGTCACCCCTCCACTCATTCCTCCCCCCCCCCTATGGTCGTAAGTGGCAAAGGTCTACATGGGCTATTTGGTGCTCTGCCGAAGAGTTCCGAGGACTCCATCCGTGTCTAAGGGTTGAATAGGGTTTATTGTCTCAACTCGTTTGTCGTCGTACACAGCGAAGACCGCAGTTGAAGGTAAAAATTGAGCAGGCAGTTCAATGCACAAATTATAATATAGTATTATCCTAAACTTGATGGCCCTCAAACGGGACCACTGTCTCCTACCACTGAGCAATAACCATTAGCAAACAAAAGGCTGCCTTGTACTAACGGTAAGATTCAACGTAGTAAAATCTGTTTCCTGGACGCTCTGCTTGAAAATCGAGAATCGCGCCTCAGTTAAGGGACCAGTAAGTGGAAAACTTTGCAACAGCGAACGTTGGTTTCCAACCCCACATACCCTAAATCCAAACTTTAAAATACTTTGGAAGAAGAGTGGGGCAGGGTCATCATGTTCTGAATGGTGTGCTCTTAATGACAGTCATGCCGAAAGCAAAATCAACTCAGAAAGAAAACACTCAGATAGCGCAGTTTTCTCAGAGATACAAACTTGCTTGACATTACATAATTGCAAAGAACTAGGTATGTGCGTGTGTGCAATGCATCTATCACGTTATTAAAGTTATCTTGATACGCTGACGTGAAATGCAAGACAAGATCTGGACCCTAGCTTACTTCAATTAGTCATAAAATGGAAGAAAAAACAAGGAAACTGTTCTTAAAAGAGCCAAATCTGTCTACGCAACAAGCTGCTTTAAAACTCAATATCTGAAGGGTCTTCATGAATAACAGAAAAAAGTAGGTATAAAGAGAAAATATGCCAAGTATGAAGAAAGAAGATCAGAAAAAGGTTAAAAAGAATTGTAGAAATCTATATAAAAATCTGACGTGTTCCATTCACATGACTTTCTCTACATCTCTGAACAAATTTTTGTTAAAAAGCTTATGCTTCTATTTACTTTATTCTAATCGAGAAAAAATTAGCATAAATAATCTTATTACTTGTCTCCTTGTAAGTAGAAGCGAAATAAGGGAGTACCGTAGATTGAAGCGATAGGCAAAAGCTGGTTGCTATGTGACTGAAGTTCCTTTGTTTGTATGGACTGCAGTTGACAATTCCCGTATGAGAAAAGTAAAAGTTTTTCAAAGCTAAAACAAAAAACAAGGAATATCTCAAAAATGATCAACCGACGAAAAAAATGTTTATAACATAAATTGTGTGTTTTTATGTGCTCTACATTTTTGTGGTGTAAGTTTTTGTGCATCTCTTACGTTTTAGTAGTTATGCAAAATTCCGTAAAGTTTATCCAGAATAAAGCAATCTTCAGAGACTATTCCCAGAAAATGCATGATATACATTTCATTTGTCATGTAACTATATTTAACATATAATCTTTTAATCAAAATCGTTAGAGCCATTCTTGAGAAAATCAACATTTTCGAAAAAAAGTTCCATGTAAAGGTAGTTTGGGGTGGGGGGATTTTCTTGAAAATCTTCGTGTCGCATCCTTGGAAGATACCAAAGTTAAATACTAAGTTTAGTAGTTTACCGACTTTTCGTTTTTGAGTTATCGTGTTCACAGACACTCGGATACACGGATACACGGATTTTTTTCTGAAAATGCCTTTTATTGGATAACGGGGATCCTAAAACATATTTCCCGTGAAATCTCGGTATCGAATTTTTGGGTGGAATGCAATACCTTCTCTATACGTTATGTACATAGTACGTATAGAAAGTAAAAAGCAATACCTTCGGGGAGAAATTCTTTTCGTCATTGATGACGAGACTAAAGTGGAATTGGATGACTCAGAGATGAATACCAATGAGTATGTTTCTATAAGGCCTAATTCACAGATTTATATTGAAGCTATGTTAAGGCCGAAAGCAAAATTTCCGATAAGAATGATGGGCTGCCAGGCATTGTCACAAGATGGAGGATTTCACCCGCGTTTGTGACTGATCATAATATGAACAGCGATATATACATCACCGAGTGCCTCAAGAAAGTTTTTCTGCCATGGATATGAAGTCTGAATGTAACTCAATCTATTTTATTTGACCCGACAAGGCATCATGCCAGATCTACAACCAAGTTTCTAGAGGACGACAATATTCAATACGTTGCCAAGCTGGATAATCCTACTTCAGTACCCCAATGCAGGCCTATTGAGAGGTTCTGATCAATGGTGAAGCAGCAGATGATTGTAAAGAAGCTACTCAATCAGAATATTACACATTTCAAACGAAACTGGTCGCAAATTCGATCAGGTAGCAAAAAAACATGGAAAAGTCCTGTTTCAGAAATTCAAGAAAAAATTGTGATATGCAGCACAAGAAGACCCTTGTAACGTTTGAAGAGATTCTTGTTCTGTTAATATGTAATTCATTTAGTAAATATTTTGATTCTGAAATTGTTTTCTTTATTTCTACCCTATGACAATAATCTATTCAGCCCTAACCGGTTCTAATTTTAACCGGTCGTGGTAACGTTTTTTATCTACATCACTTTTCATCCTAGCCTAAATGCATTCAATATAGAAGCGAAGTAAATTATTTATATAAAAGCTAACTTGTTCTCCACTTCTATTTTCAGATTTAATTTATGGAGCTATTTACGTAAATCAAACAGTTTTATTTGACATTTTCAATTTGACGCTGACACCAAAGCCCACGCTTTAATTCACCGACACTTTAGGACCTACGTCCGAATTCCTCTGCTGCTCTTCCACGTCATTAAGCCAGCTGAGTTTAGGTCTCTGCTTTTCCTTTCCTTCCTGCCTGAATTACCTTGAAGGGACCTTTTCATCGCCTGCTAGCGTCTGCTCTAATAAAAGCCCATACCAGTTCAGCTCGCGTAGATATTTTAATTACAGAGTCAGTTGCATGTGTTTAGAGAACAAAAGAGTTGCGTTATCTACAGAACCTACATTAATTTATTGACTCCACCTTGAGCTTTCTGTACATTATTCAAACTTTATCTATGCTCGGAGAAAAACGCCAGCGTTGCGTGCCGCCTCCGATAAGAGAATCTTCTTTTCCTTATAAAACTCTTCTGGTGCACAGCCTTTTAAAATCCAACAGTTGAATTAGTAAAATGAAGCATATTTTAGGGAGCATCGAAAATGTCAGTGGAGAGGATAAAGTACTTCATTTAATGATACCAAATACTGAATTTTAAACAAATTACTTCTACATAGTACCTAGGTACAGAAGATATTGCACTCCCAAAAATTCGATACCGAGATTTCACTGAAAGTACACATTTTAGGGTCCCCTGTATCCAAAAAAACTGTTTTAGAAAAAGGTCCGACGGTGTATCCATGTGCCAGTGAACACAATAACTCAAAAACGAAAATTAGATAAAATCCTAAATTTTATATTTAGGTTTAATATTTCCCATTTTTCAGGTTCAATTTTTTGTTATTTTCCAATCTTCAAAATCTATCTTATCCCAAAAATGCAGCTAGAGGTATTGGCATTTTTCCCAAAGAAGTGCATATGTGTATAAAAGGCAAATGGCCGGATTTTTTATATTGATCATAGATTGGTGTTAAAAAAACCATACACTGTTTTGCAATATTTTCCACTTTGAATTACAATATTGTTAAAAAAAAGCGCACTCCAGCTTAGGAAATTTTCAACACGACCTTTGGTTAAAAGATATTAAGCAATTATATTTAAAAAAATCATACGTTTCATTTATATGACTTGTTCTTCATTTCTGTAATAAAATTATTGTTGAATCTTATTTTTCTGTTTCTTGCTAATCAAGATAAGCACTTCCTTGTAAGAAAAAGGTAAGTAAAGGTAAATAAGTGAGTATACTAGGCTAAGGCAATAACCAAATCTCATAATGTTCTGTGATTGAAATTCGTTCCTTTCCATGGCCAAGAATTGACAAATTCCCACATGAGAAAAGTTAAAGTATTTTAAAAGTTAAATCAATAACAAGGGCTATCTCGGAATAGGTCAACTCCACGAAAAAAATGTATGGGGCATAAATTGCGAGTTTTGGACACATCTAAAGGTTTTGTGCAGTGTTTTTTTTTGTTTGTTTGTTTTTTTTTTCACGCTTTTCCAGTTATGATAAGTAATTGAAAATGAAGGATACTTCCCAAAACAATTATTCAAGATATACTTTTGTTTGCCATCTAAATATCATGAATGGACGGTATTTTAATCAAAATCCTTAAGAACCATTTCGAATATTTCGAAAAATGCATGTAAAGGTTCGCTTGGGTTGGGGTAATCTTCCTAAAAATGTTCGTGTTACATCCTTGAAAAATAAAGTTAAATACCAAATTTGTTATTTAATGGGATTTTTGATCCATGATACACACACACACACAAAAGCGCGCGCGTGGGGACATTTCGAAAAAATGTCTGTCTTTTTTATTGAGGAGGTCTCAAAACATATATCTCCAGTGAAAACCTGGTATCGATTATGGTTTCTTTAATGAGACATTAAATACAGTACTAGAAAAAAATCGTATATGTTACATTCATCTAACGTTCTCTGTCTCATATCTTTTATAGAAACTATTCTTTTCATTTTAATCAAGATAAATAGTTACCGAAATAGCTGCATTATACATTTCAAAATAGATGCAGAGAGAATAGCGACAGTCAAATGTTTAAGAACTGGAGACACTATCCTGAATTTAAAATTCAACATCTTTTGTAAGGAACAATAGACATTGAAAATACTTGTGATAGATGTCCAAGTATTAAATAATTATAACCATTAATAAAGGATATGGTTAATGCATCAAAAAAGTTATTTAAATTAAATGGTATATTTAAAAGAGATTTGCAATTTTTGTGTGCTACATTCTCGTCTATTACGTAGCACTTACCAGTTATACAATCTTACATAAAACTCCTTACGTATGATGGAGAACTAATAGGGTATTCCCATTAAATGTAAGACATACATTGTATTTATTATGCAATTATATTTAATATTTAGTATTTCTATGAAAATCGTTGACGCATTTTTGATAAAATCAAAAATTTAGAAAAATAATCAAGTAAAGAGTAGTTCTGTAGTTCTTGAAAATCTTCGTCGTATCTTTATAAGACACTAAACAAAAATCCAAAGTTGTATTTATGCGTCCTATAGTTTTTGAGTTATGCTGCCGAAGAAATACACACGCATGCACGCACGTGTTTCTAAAGGTAATCATAATTAGATACATATCAATCCTCTTCACAAAACAGACCGCATTAATTAAAAATTATTACTTAAAACACAAAAAAATAATAAATTCTAAATTAAATATCGTCATCCATTTATAAAACATAAGCTTCAATTTATTTTGATAGAAACAATAACTATAAACTAAGAATATAAATTGACTTTTTCTGCACAAGACGAGATGAAATAATCCATTACAGATTAAAATAAATATTCACAAATTTCCGCTTCTAGTGCTTCTTGTACGTTATATTTATATGCATATAGTTAACATACGCAGCACCGTGGCACAGTGTAATATTGCTCGTCTCCACCTAGGCCGCCCGGGCGGGTTTTCTCCGGGTTCTCCGTGCCCCTCGTTCCGCCAATTGCTCCGTCATCATCTTTCCTATCATCCATTTCACCGTCATTGTGTATCATCCACTTCTTCACGCTCATGCTATGGGCAACCTCTCGTTCCAGATACTTCATTCTATGGTTTACGTGCCGTTGGTTCCCCGACAGGCTCCTGAGCCCTAGGCACCCACTTGTAAGTCTTAGGGGGGTGTCAGTCCTACATACGGGTCAGCCGGCTACGAAATAATCAACATCGAATATATCATTATGGTATTTATAGAAATGTATTTGGATTCACGGTTCCCCAAAACATGTATTTTCTGTAAAATGTTGCTATCAACTTTTCATGGAATGCTACAATTTCTCTACCTGCTAGTATATCGTATAGAAAGTAAAAAGTTACTAGATAGCGTATTGAGATATACTCAATCGCACATTTTTCAACGATGAATCTTATTTCATATTAACAAACACTAAAAATCTGATTGTTACACTTAGATGATATTCTCCATATATTTGTAACAAATAATTGTTAAAAAGCGTATTCTTCTATCTACTTCATGCTAATCGAGATAAGCATTAGCAGAAATAGTCAACTACATGATTTCTTATAAGTAGAACGGAAATAAGGAAATACTCTAGGCTAAAGGCTGGTAGCTATGTGAATACAATTGGTTTTGTGCATGACCAAGAGTAGGAGAAAAGTTTAAGAATGTTTAAACTTAAACCAAAAACAAGGAATATCTTGGAAATGGTCAACTCCATGAAGAAAATTCTAATGCTATAATGTGTGTGTTTTAACGAGATCTACATGTTTATATTAGGTAAGATTTTGTATCTCCTACTTTACATGTTATGCAAAATTCATCCAGAATGAAGAGGGGACCAGAAGTATTCATAAAAATTCAATATATACAATTTGTTTGTCATGAAAATATCTTTAATATACGCATTTTAATCAAAATTGTTAGAGCTATTTTTGAGAAAAGCAATTGTTTTTTAAACTGTCCCTGTAAAGGGTTTTGGGGGGGTCTTCCTCAAACGCTTCGTGTCGCCTTTCTGGAATATACTGAATTCTCGTTTTTTTAGTTATCGTGTTCAAGACACACGGACACACCAACACACGGGCCTTTTTTCTAAAAATGTTTTTAATATTTGCGGTGAAATCTCGGTATTGCATTTTTGGGTGGTGCAATACTTTTCTCTACCTATGTACTGATGCACGTAGATAAAGTAAAATCAAATATCACACACAGAATTAAAAGAGGAGTAAAGAAAGAAGCGGTATAAGATATAAAGTAGATATAACGAAAGATTAGTACGGTGCCACCATGCTTTGTTTGTTTGTGGTCTAAGGTTTATCTCATCTTGCAAAAGACAGAGCACCAAGTTCATTTCTTTGCATCGTTCCTCATTAGACTAGTAAGTGCCTTCTAAAATAGAAGAGTGACAAAAACAACTTCTCTACTACAACGTCCTAAGAGAATAATAAAGCTTGCACAAAGGAGAGGTTAATGTGGATTTAAGAGAGCCTTCCAAAAAAGGTTTTAAAAAGGTCGCGTTAAGATAGTGCTGGAGAGCGACTAAATTAGCTTTCCAAAGTTCAAAGTGGCGTAAACCCTACTCCTAGGGGTTTGACCCACATCTTACAGCAAAATTCCATCATAATTTGGAATAATAAATACTCCCAGGTTTATTATTGCAATATGTAGCTACGCTGCCTGAACAGACAAAAAGGTACTAGATACGCGGACCACTACTAATAGTTTGAGCCTTAGCAATATTGTTTGCTATAGGGGCTATCTGGTGTTTCCACTGGAAATTTTGACATTGTTGACCTTAATCTAATCAGATATTTTGAGCCTTTTTTGTGTTGCTTAAAGAGACTGAAACTGAGTCTCAGCGAAAAGATGGAATTAACTCGTGAAAATGTTTGTGCCATGATTTATTTTGATTTTCGACGCGTCTTATCAGGACAAGAGTGCTTGATTAACTTACTACTACGTTTGGCGATGAAGCTCAATCCTATGCCACTGTGAAACGCTGGTAGGTATAACGAGTTTAAACGTTGCCGCCGTTCCCTCATTAACTAAATTCCTGAAGATCTCCCAAAATTAGTTATCTTGCCAGAAAACATTGATGTGCAAAACCGGAATGCGCAAGTTCGTCCTGTCACAAATAGAGAGATACTTCGGCATTAGTTTCACCAGCATATACAAAATGCTGCAGCTTTAGCCGCTCTCGTTGGATCCCAGTAATTTTGACGTAATCTCAAGAGGGTGTTCGTGTCGATTGGTGCACACAAATGCTCAAGAAGTACAATGGTGGGCTTCGAAAGACGTATATACGATTTTAATAGATAACGAATAATGGATCTATGCATATGAACCCGAACATAAACAGCAGTCAGCTGTGTGGGTGTTTCAAGATGAACCAAGTCCTACAAAAGTTTTTCGCTCTCAAATAGTCACCTGTTTATTCAGAAAACTGGTTAGTGGCAACACTGCCTTTAGAGAAACATAAAACGGTAAATTCTGAATTGTACACAACTATTTCTTCATTGGAAGTCTTCGATGAAATACGAAAAACAAACAAGTGTAGTCGGATCGTTCATCAAGACAACGCGAGCGCTCACACCGCTCGTGTAACAACCGACATTTGAACACACAAATAATGAAATTGATGACTCATCCGCCGTAGAGTTCTAATGTGACACCCAATGTCTTCTTTTTGCTCCTTAACATCAAGAGTAAAATGGTAGACAACAATTTTAATCGGCAGAAGAATTCGTTATGCGTTCAAAAACCATGTTTTGGGAGTATCTCAAGCAAATTGGAAGAAAATCTGTTGTTGTTTTTTTTTTTTATTATTATTAGGCTCAAAATATAAGTAGTGCTCCTCGTATGTGCAGTACATCGTCATCTATTTACCGCTTACTGGGAATAAGTAGTTTGTTGAAAATTAGTAACCAATTAAGCTCTTTGTTGCACAATTGTTTTAAAAGCTATAGAAAGTTTCACTGCATCAAAAAAAATTCTTTGTGAAAGATGCTCTTTGAAAGTGAACATTTGTATACGATAGAGTAGAGAGACCAGGACGAAATGATCTTGATACCTGGTGGAAGGGATATAGATAGCATCCTTTAGGAGCTGCTTCTGTATACTAAGAGTATATCACTTCAATTTGTGAAGGATTACTTCTGCAGAAAATGGTCCTCCATACTTCTTTGCATTCAATTAAAAGTCGGAACGAGTAATTGCCGTCCTGTATTCATCCAGAATAAAGAGGTGTTCAGAGGCTATTCCGAGAAACTTAAAGATATACATTTCATTTGCCATGAAAGCATCTTAAGTATAGGTATTTTAATAAAAATTCTTAAACCATGTTTCATCTAAAGCTGGTTGGGAGTGGGTGGATTTTTTTGAAAATATCTCGTACACAAATTTGCGAGTGAGACTGACATTTTGTGGAGGAGGAGCTGCATGCATTCGTGTCATATCCTTCGAAGATGCTGAACTTATATCAATACATTTTTTTCTAAAAATTCTTCTTTTGGATTCAGCAGGTATCAAAATATGTATTTCAACTAACATTACGGTATCGAAATTTTGGGTGGAATACAACATTTTCTCTATTATGCACATTGTACGAAGATAGTAGAACAAGTAAAACAAAAATACTTATGCTCATATGATAAAACAATTTTTTGAATAGCCTCTGAAGTCCTCTTCATTCTGGATGAATTTTGTATAACTGGTAATCCGTACGAGATAGTCAAAAATTTTACTACATAAAATTGTAGCTCGCGTTAACACACAATGTTAAAAGGGCCTTGGCAACACTGATTGCTGTAGGTTCCATCTGGTGCTGCCATTGGAAAGTTTGACATTGTTGACCTTAACCTAATTCAGATATTTTGTCAATAGAGCGTTATTTGTGTTATCACTGACTTTAAAGTTGTCTCAACGAAAAGGTGGAATTAACTCGTGAAAATGGTTGTGCAGTTATTTATTATGATTTTTGAAGTAGATTATCAAAACAAGAGTACAATGATCAACCTATTACTACGTTTGGCGATGAAGCTCCATCCTTTGATACTGTGAAGTGCTAGTATAATTTGTAATCGTGGACGTCATTGACTAAATTCGTGAAGGTCGTCCAAAATCAGTGGTGTCAGAAAACATAGATGTTGTGAAAAAACTGATTGCATAAGATTGCCGAGCCACATATTGTGAGATAGCTGGGCATTAGTTGCATCAACAGATACAAAATGTTGCATGATCATGTAACAGTGAAAAAGGTTTGCTCTCGTTGGATCCCACATCATTTGACACAATCTCAAAAAGATGCTCGTGTCTATTAGTGCACACAAATGAAACTGGTCACGTGCCAACAGTTCTTTAATGAAACTAAAACAGCCAATTGGTATAATGTTTGCCAGAAGTCTTCGGAGAAATAAGGAAAACAAACAAGTGCAGTCGGATCGTTCATCAAGACATCGCGAGCTCTCGCCCATCTCTTGTAACAACTGATTATTTGATTAGTAAAAAAATCGAATGGATGCCCCATCCGCCGTACAGTCCTGATTTGGCACTCAACGACTTCTTTTTGTTCTTGAATATCAAGAATAATTGCGTAGACAACGCAATTGCGTTCAAAAACCATGTTTTGGAGATGTCTCAAGCAGATTGGAAAAAAATGTTGACACCTAGAACACTTGCAAAAGTACATATATTGATCATTAAGGAGAATATTTCGATAAACAGTAAAGCAATTTTCAATGACAAATTACTGTTTATATTATTAGGCTTAAAATAAAAATAGTGTTCTCTCGTAAATAATGTTATGTAGAGCTAATAATTTCCAAGATATTCATTGTTATTGGTTTCAATTTTAAATTACTTAAACTTGACACATTCCCGTTTCTTTTATTTTATTTCTGGCCATGCAAAAAGAACCGAATTTCAATCATATAGCCACCAGATTTAAAAATATTTGATTATCGCTTATTCCTTTATTTCTCTTCTACTTCAAAGGAACTAAGTAATTTCTGCTAAGGTTTGTCTCTAGTATGCATGAAGTACATGTAAGAATAAGCATCTGTAAGAATTATAGAATAGGTAAAGAAATTCATGTGCATTAATTCTGAGATCATTTTCGTTTTGAAATCCTAGTTTCATGAAGTGCATAAACTAATCGAATAGCAGTAGTAGATATAACAAGCAATGATAATAAACAGTTGCTACTTGCAAAACTCCGAATAACAAATGTGGGCGAAAAAGATGAGTTCGTAAACATTGTGTGTTGAGAAAATTCAGTGGGACTTAGCCCTAACACTGTAAACCTTGGTTGAGATTCTGGAACTTTTCCAGGTGAAGAGAAGGTCTAACGAAAGCATGATCTGTTTCGAATCGTTTATCTTAAAGAGAATTGAATGTGCTTTTTCCGGAAGAGAAATCCGTCAGTCAACGTGACATTTGCTTGTTGAGTTGTGGCGTTGAAGTTCAGGATACAGATTCTCCAGTTGTGTTGGCGTCATCGCCAAATATTATGGTTACAAGAAAAGTGGCGCGAAATAAACAGAATCGTTAAGATGTCCTGATGTAACACGACGAATGATATCAACAAGTTAACTGCATGCCATGACAGTTTAGGAAAACTTCCTTTGTCCACATCTTGTATGTATTTCTAAAACATTCCAACTTGCAAGATTTCCATTACTTAAAGTTTTCCTATCTAATATGAACACAAGCCAATACTTTAATAAATTTGATGTTATTTTCACACATTTTTCATTACAGATTCTTTAAAAAAATGTAATGTGTTCCATTCACATGAACTTTCTCTATATCTCTGTAACCAATTATTATTAAAACCTATTCATTTGTCTACTTCGTGCTAATCGAAATAAATATTAACAGAAATGCTTTCTTGTAAGTAAAAGTGAAATATAATTTTATCATTAATAACAAATACGTTTATAGATCGGTATGTAATACACTGTCAAATCTATAGATCCTTTGAACAGGATTACATGGTATAATAAATTCTAAAACGATAGTCAGATCTTTTAAAAATACAGGTTTCCAACCTGAACGAATATTTCCGTATGACAAAATTTTAAGTATTTTAAAACTGAAACCAATAATAAGGAATATTTCAAAAATGGTAAAATTTACGAAAAAAGTATAAATGACATAAATTTTGTGTTTTAATGAGATCTACATATTTTGTCTTATTTCTTACGGTTTTACTAGTTATACAAAAGCATTATGTCGCATTCTTGGAAGATATTAAACTTATATACCAAGTTTGGTATTTTACCGACTTTTCGTATTTGAGTTGGGTTATAGAGACACGGACTCAAAATCTGTTTCTAAAAATGCTCTTTCTGGATACAGGGGATCCTAAAGCGATATTTCCGGTGAAATCTCGGCATAGAATTTTTGGGTAGAATACAATGCCTTCTCTATACACTATACATGGTAGTGTAGAGAAAGTATCTAGTGCTCTTCCATCTACTTTACATTACTCGAGATAAACATATGTACTAATACGTTTAACACACATTACTCTCTGTACTTCGTACATAGTACGAAATTAAAGAAGGTATTGCATTCCACTCAACCATTGTATACCGAAATTTCACTGTAAATACATGTTTTAGAGTTCCCTGTATCCAAAAATCATTTTTAGAAAAAAGTCTGTGTGTGTGTGAACACGATAACTCAAACGACAATTTGGTTAAGTTGATATTTTGTTTCAGCATCTTAAAAACTGCCCTAAAATGGAAGATTTTTCAAAAAAATTGATTTTCTCAAAAATGGTTAATGATTTTGATTAGATGCCATATGTTTAAGATCTTTTCATGACAAATAAAATGTACATTATGAATAGCTTCTGAAGACCACTTCATTATTCCGGATGACTTTTGTATAACTAGTAAACCGTAAGAGATAGGCAAAAACTTAACAGTACAAATATGTAGACCTCTTTAAAACAAAAGTTATGTTATAATAGTATACACTTTTTTATAGATATGAGATATTCCTTGTTATTGGTTACAATTTTAAAATAGTTAATAGGTTTTTAAAACGGGAGGACCTCATTCTTTTTCTTGTTTTACTCCTGGCCATGGAAAGATAAGCAAATTTGAATTGGCATACAGCGACCAATTTTTAAAAGATTTAACTATCGCTTTACTCTACTGTATCTCATTTCCCTTCTACTTGCAAGGAAGCAAGTAATAAGATTGTTTCTGCTAATGTTTACCTCAATTGCAGGTAAGATAATGATCCTTTGAGAAAAGTTTGTTTGCAAAATAGGTAGAGAGAGTTATGCGAATCGAACACATGGTTTTCTTTATGCTCTTGTCTAATGTTTTCGTTAGGAACCTGTCCAAATTACCGCAACATTTGACTGCTCGTGAGAATTTCGTTTCAGCCGCCTGACATCTTTTCTCATTACCCAGGATTCACTGCCATACAATAGAACAAATACGGTCACCATCGTACAGAATTTCATTGTAGTGTCTCTTAATGTATTTTAATGCTCTTGTTTATTGTGTCAAGTATACTCTAACATCTCTGTAATTTAATATCTACAGCCTTCTCTTCATTAAAAGTAGTACATCTTCCTAAGTAATTGAAGTGCTAATCTTGTTCCAGGATTCGATCTTTAGTCGCAATTTCATTTCGGTGTTGAGTATTTCCCATAGAAATGTCCAGCCCTACTCTGTAATTAAACTACAAAGAAAGATTAATTCGAAAAGTTTTCCATTACTTAAAGTTTTCCGCTCTAATTTGGACATAATCAATGCTAAAGACAATTTAAAAAGTTGATGCTAGATTTATACAACTTTGTATATAGATTTCCCCAACAAACTAATCTTAAAAATCTTACTTTTCCATATATTTTACGTTAATTAAGATAAACATTTGTAGAAAAGTTTTTGATATATTTTCTGTAGATATAATGGGAATAGAGAAAGGCCAAACCTTATAAGAACTACTACTATGAGGTTGATTTGAAATTCCGTTCTCTATGTGTGACGACTTATAACTTAAGAATAGTATAAGTATTTTAACATTGTAACCAATAACAAGGAATATTTTGGAAATGGTAACTCCATAAAAACATGTATTTGTCATAAATTGTATGTTTTAACGAGATTTACATTTGTTGTGTGGTAAGATTTTGTCCATCCCTTACGGTTTACTAGTTCTGCAAAATGTATTCAGAAGGAAGATGATTTCAGAGGCTATTCCCGAAATATTCAGGGTACTTGCACATTTTATTTGCCATGAAAATGTTTTAAAAAGGTATTTTAATCAGAATATTTATTTTGAAAAAATATAATCTTTCGAAAATTTTTCCACGAAAAAGGTAGTTTGAGATGGGGAGATTGTCTTGAATATCTTCGTGTGGGATCCTTGGAAAATGATGAACTTAATTACTAGTTATTCTGTCTCACACACCACGCCCCCAGGCGCGAATACAGGAAACTTTCCTAAAAGTGGTGTTTGTGCATTCAGAGGGCCTTAAACGTATACTTCCAGTGAATTATCGGTATCGAATGTTTGTGTGAAATGCAATATAAAATCGGGCAGTATATTTGGCCAAGATATCCAATATTAATTCGCTTTTTTATTTCTATCTGCATTAAAATAGCAATCTACAGTATATGCTGACAAAAGAATTCAATTGGGCAAAAATTAAAGGTGAAATCTGATTTTTGAGGGTATGGAAATGTCGCCTTCAAATTCACATAAACTGCAAGTGGTTTTAAATGGAAGTCATATTTTGTAGGAAGCGCATACTATCTTATAAAGTTTCCTACATGTGGGGAAAACTATAATATTTTGATATGACTTTCTGTTACAGCACTTCCAAGTCAAAAAAAAACATATCGATAGATTTTAAGCACCAGTTGAAAAAGCAAAAGAACTTGAGAAAGCTTGTTGGATTATTCATGTGTTTGTAGTGTGTTTGCATATTAGGAAATGGAATTTATTGAATTAAAATATTTCAGCAGGGTCGTTTTGGTAGTTTAAATTAACTATATAACTTAGAGAAGTATCTGACGACTATTGATAAATCTACGACTATGAAATTAACCAATATATTTGTAAAACAGTTTTGCAAATATTTAGTTATATAGAGATGCACTAAGATATTGCTTATTATACGAGGGCTGTAAATAAAATAGTGGCAACATTGTTAGAACACAATATTTATTGATCTCACAAGCACAATTGCGTTACATTCCTTCAATGTAGTCACCCGCAAAGTCCCTGACCTTTTACCAAACGTAGGGCAGCCGTTGGGGACCGTTGGGAAGGCGATCTACTGCGCGGACTACAGTTGCCACGTCAGGAAACCGGCGGCCTCGGAGGGGTTCCTTCAACTTCGGAAACAGGTCGAAGTCGCAAGGATGTCTAGTGAGTAAGGAGGATATTCCAGAACCTCCCAAACGTGCCTTGTCATACAACAATATGGGGTGATCGTCTCGCAATAAACGTGGACGTTGGCGCCACATAGCCGGGCAAAGATGTTGCTCCAGAAATCGGCAATAGTAGTCATTGTTGACGGTTTGTCCCTCAAGCACAGCATGCGTAAGAATAACCCCCTCGTAGTAGTATGCCACAATCAGCATCAGCTTCACCCGACTGGGGTCCTGTCGAACTTTCTGTGGACGTGGTGAACCTGGGGGACACCATTCATTCGACTGACGCTTCAATTCCGGCTTATAGGCTCGTGCCCATGTCTCATCAATGGCGACAATACGCTGCAAAACTGCGTCTCCTTCGTTGCGGTATCTGTCTAGGTAGATGCCAGCCAGTGCATACCGGTACCATTTCTGTACCTCGGTGAGTCGATGTGGAACCCAACGGACCCAGATATTTCGTCAGGATATGCCACACAGTTTGATGACTGAGACCAACCTCTACGGAAACTCCCGGACAGTCCATCGATGGTCCATGGCAACGAGAACACTCACGATGTCAATCTGATCTTGCGGAATGGACGGCCGACCTGTGCGGTGCAAATCCGCAGTCTCAGACCGACCTGCACGAAACGCCTTGACCCATCGTGCAAGCGTCCTGTACGGCAATGCATTCCCTCCACAGGCTTCACGTAATCCTCGATAACATGCTGATGCATTTTTTCCACGGGCAACCTCGATTTTAATCCACGAAAGTTGATCGCCTTTGGTAAACATGCTTTAGAGCGGTGCACTTGACACTGTTCACTTCAATGCTACACAGCAACAACACACTCTCAACTGGCAGCCCGACCAATGCACACCACACATCGACACTAGTCACCTAATCGCTACCATATCGTATGGGCTTATACCCGCTCTACTGTGAATGTGGAGACCATGTTGCCACTACTTTCTTTACAGCTCTGTATTATGTTGCTCAAAACAATATGAATAGGTGAGCTCTGAGAAGGTGGTAAAGGAAGGGGAAGTGTGACGTCTCCCCATTCC